>CM065777.1:27105952-28355952 GCA_033296515.1 Macrochelys suwanniensis | reverse complement strand
AAAAAGCACTGGAATATTAAGAAAAGCATAATTGATATATAAAATGAACAGGAGTTGCTGTCAAGAACTTAATGCATCCTTTCAACTGTTCCCAAGAGGAGTTGAATGTCAGAATTTCTGTAATGTTGTGCCAACATTCAAAGAGGGCAAACAGGTTGACTTGAGTAATTATAGGCGGGTTAAACTGACATCAATCCCAAACAAAATAGAAAAACTAATACGAAAACCAAACAATAAAGAATTAAAGGATGGATGCATGGGAAACAGGTCTTGGCAGAGAAACCAGATTCCATTTTTTTGATAAGTTTGATAACTGTGTAGATATAATAGACTTTTACAAGGCTTCTTAGTACTGCACAAAATTCTGATTAAAAAAAGTAGCATTATACAACGTCAGTTAAGCAAATATTAAATAGATAAAGAACTGGCTAACTGTAAGATCTCAAAAAGTAGTTAGCAATGGGGAATCATCAAATAGGGATGTTTCTGATGGGGTTGCACAGGATTCAGTACTAGGCCCAGTGCTATTCAACAGTTTCATCAATGATCTGGAAGTAAATACAAAATCACTGCTGATAAAATTTGCAGATGACACAAATACTGGCAGAGAGATAAATAATGATGAGGACAGGACAGCCATGCAGGTCAATCTGGATCGCTTGGTAAGCTGGGACCATTCAAACAAAATGTGTTTTAATACAGCTGCATGCAAGGTCATACTGCCAGGAACAAAGAATGAGGCCATAATCACAGAATGGGAGATCATGTCTTGGAAAGCAATGACCCTGAAAAGGATCTGAAGAACTGCAAGAATGATATCATGTTTGGAGGCTAGTACAATAGAATCTTGATTTCTTAGACTACTTGGGCAACAATATGTTTGTATAATTAGGCTTGGGAGGATTCAATTTAAATAGTTGGTTGTTAGTAAAAGTAAATTTCACCTGATGCACTGAGATGAGATAAAAAAAAAAAAAAAAAAAAAAGAGTCCATCAGAACAGTCGGCAAGCGTAGCCTCCCTCACATGTATAATGTGATCTAATTGCCAGCCTCAGCCCCACCACTTATTTTGGGCACCGGCCACCACTAGTCATGAAGGTGAAAGGGATGAAACTGAGCAAAGGCAAAATCAAATATATTTTAACTGTGCAGATTGGCAATGAGTGTTATTAATATCAAATAGGGCATCTGCTCTCTCCATTTCTTTATATAACTTTCCTCTAAAGTTTATTACAAAATATACATTGTCAGTGGAGTGCGTTCTCCCTAGGGATGCCTCTTATTATAAGGTGTGTTATTGAGAATTCCTGTGAGCTGATTTCTTGCATCGAAACTGTTCCTATCTCCTTGGGGAACTAGGGTGGGTGTGTAGTGAAGTGAGACTCACCGGTGCAGCATCTCCTGCTGGTTGTCCTGGGAATTAGCTTGGTTCCAGCCCAGAGCGCCCTCTGCAGGCCGGTGGCTCACCTGCCTCAGGCCCCATGTCCATCCTGGACCCCGGTGCCCTTTACCTCAGGGTTCTGCCCCAGCAGTACCCCACAGTCTGGGTCTTCCCTCCGAGGGGAACCCCCAACCCTCTATCCCCACTTTGCCTCAGTGGCTACTGCCAGTCATCATCTAGCCCCCCCGCTCAGTGGGGCAGACTGCAGTCTATAAACCACTCATCACTGGCAAGGGGGTTTGGACCAGCTGCCTCTGCCTAACCCCGGACTGTACCTCTGCAGCCCCAGTGCCTTTGTAGGCCTTCACCAAGGCCTGCAGCCTGGGGGGTTGCCAGCTGGCACTCCCCAGCTCCTCTTGCCTTTCCCCAGCACTGCTCTTCTCCTGGTACCCTGAGCTCCCAGGCAGCCAAATCCTTCTCTTGCTAGAGCTAGAGAGAGACTGACTCAGCTCCTGGCTCACAGCCCTTTTATAGGGCCAGCTGTGGCCCGATTGGGGCACAGCCCCAGCTGTGGCTGCTTCCCCAATCAGCCTAGCCTTTCACAGGAGCAGGTAACTGCCCCGCTACAGTGGGTATATATTAAAGCTCCAGTTTATTTTGAAAGAATGCTGGCAAAAAACAAACAAGAATAAATGACCATTCTTTTGTTATGCATTTGTTTGCTGTAGCACACAGGTCCCAATCAGGCTCAGGCCCCATTGTGCTGGATGTTGTACCAACCCAGACTAAGTGATAGGCCCTGCCCCAAACAGCTATAATCTATGGCCCCAAGTGCTTCAAAACTGTCACATGTGGGTGCACACCAGTGCCTGCATAGACGTACAGTGCCTTCAGTGGGGATCCACCCATGCAGACTAACTTGCAAGACTGAGGCTTAAATAGACAGGATGAGATAGGTAGGCATCGAACACAGAAAGAAGGGAAGGAGGAAGACAAGTGACAAGAAGAACACAAGGCTTCATATTTTAGCTAGCTGTACAGTTTGGAGGCTATGTCGTTGTTTTTCATTTTAATGAAATAAGTGAACAGGGATTGTTAACAAATCACTAATAGATCACTCACCTACCCATTATCATTTGGTTGGCATGTGGAGGTGGATTTAAGAAAGGATTTGAATTGGGATAGACTAGAGGTACTACTGTGGGCTTGTCTTCACTACCCGCCGGATCGGCGGGTAGCAATCGATCTATCAGGGATCGATTTTTCGCGTCTCGTTAAGACGCGATTAATCAATCCCCGATCGCGCTCCCCGTCGGCTCTGGAAATCCACCTCATCGAAAGGCGGAAGCAGAGTCGACGGGGGAGCGGCAGCGATCGACTCGCCGCCGTCCTCATGGCCAGGTAAGTCGATTACGATACGCCGACTTCAGCTACGCTATTCACGTAGCTGAAGTTGCGTATCGTAGATCGACCCCCTCCCCTAGTGTAGCCCTGGGCTGTATCTCTGACTGTACCTAAGCTCTCCTGAGAGGTTCCGCTCAGCCTCTACTAATTTACCTAGTCACAAACAAGCCTGCCTGCAATGTAAGAGATACTCAGCTACTGCAACGTGCTTCCCAGAACACCACACAAGCCTAGAGTCAGGGTTCATGCCAGGGGGAAATGATTTAACTCAAGACAACCTAATAAATAGGCTTAAACCACTTGATTTTTTTCAAGTCATTGATGTCATTTTTAAAGGTTGACACTTTGTAAAGCTAATTTGAAAATTTGTGCTATTGCAAATATGTAAAATTCAAGATACCCTACCACTAGCAGCAATTATAAAAAACCCAGCATTTATAATGTCATTCATTATAAAGTTTATAATGTAGAGTGTTACAAAACTGCTATATGCAAAAAAAACCCACGATATTGAAAATTAAGACCTTGATCCTGCAGACACTTAAATATTGAAATCAGTGGGACTGCCTCTGGGTTTGAAGTTAAGGATGTGCCTAGACAATTGCAGCAACAGGGACTAAAACTGTATTTTTATTTAAAAAAAAATTAGTGGCATAAAATCTGTCAACAACAATAAAAATTATTTTGAAGTGACAACAAAAAGTTATTTAGCCTTTCTATACATTAACAAAGTTATTGTGAACATATTTATACTCACAGGCCAACATTTTCAAAAATAGGAGACTAAAGATAGGTTCCTAAGGCCCAGATCCACAAAGGTATTTAGGTGGCTAAGTCCCAGTTTTACGCTCCATTGTGCTGTCTAATCCTGTATGTGCCTAAACTAATTCGGTGCCTAAATTTCTGCTGTAAAAGTTCCCTTGGCACCAAAGTTTCTGCCTCAGGGCATGCATACTGCTGCCTGCCTCTAGGCATCCAGGCACTTATTTCCTGGCTAAGCCCCATGCTATCCATGAACCCGTGAAGGAAGGCAAAGGATTGCCTTTCTCACCTATGGGCCCCAATCCAACAGGTGTGTTCAGAGGCTGCCTGCTGTATCAGGTCCCATTCAGAATCCGGCTGAAGAAGGTGGTGGTGGTTTTGCTATCCACCTTATAAATTTTAGTCCAGTGGTTAGATCATTTAACCAGGATGTGGGAGACACAGGTTCAATTCCTCTCCCTGCCTGAAGGGGGAAAAAGGATTTGAACACAAGTCTCCCACCTCTCGAAATGCTGCCACCACTGAGCGACTCTGATATGAAACTCCCTCAATCTCTCCTGTTGAAACTGTTCCACTGTGTTTTAAATGAAGGGTCCGTGGAGCAGGGGGCCTGGGCAAGGGGTCTCTCACCTCACTGGTGGGCACTCTAACCACTGGGCTATAGAGCCATTATCTCTCTCTCTCATGCCCAGTGACTCTGTAAGTATATATCCAAAGTGGAACAGCTTCAACAGAAGACACTGAGGGAGCCCCACATCAGAATAGCCTATAGTTCCATGGGTAGTGCACTCAACTGAAAGGTGGGAGACCTCTGTTTAAATCTTTTCTCCTCATCAGCCAGAGAGGAAGAACAGTTCAGGTGGGCGCTCGAATCACTGGGCTAAAAGTTATAAAATGGGCACTTCTTTTTCCTCCTCCTGTTTTATGTGGAGTGAGGGACCTGCATCACTCATTCTTGCAAGAAATGACTTAGACACCTACGCCGCCTGTCTCTAGGAGAGGGGCTCCTGGTTGTGGATCGCTAGCAGAGACAGGTGCCTCCCCGCAGCTCTGACTTAAGTGCTTATCTCCATGAGCGGGACAGGGTTTAGGACACACCCTTGTCCTTGGCATCTCCCATTGGCTAGCTTAGAAGGCTTCAAACCTAGCATATTGGTTTTTGTGGATCACATTCTTAGGTACGTATCTGTCCCCATTCATTGTATATGGAGTCTAGGTGCCTCACTCAGGCTTTGTGGATCGCAGTGTTGTTCCTGTAGTTTTCTAGGCACCTAAAGGTTAAGTGTTGTGAAGCTGAATGCACCCACCTAAGTCCCTGTGTGGATCCAGGCCTAAGTCCATATTTATGCAATCAAATCTAGTATTTTAAAAAGCGTTTAAATGACTTAGGAGCACAAGTGTCATTGACTTCAAACTGTAAACGCTGACAGAAGCTTGTAGAATGGTTGAAACATTCCAGATTTGACTTGTGGAAGCCCCAATGTACTGGAAGCTAGTGTTGATTAAAATATAGCATGAGCTATTTGAGACACCTCTAGGCTAGGCCCCAGCACCTCATAGCCCCGGCACCTCTGGGCTTGCTGCGTCAGTTATGAAAATAAATTGCTTGAGCCCCAGCATTTAATTGTTTGAGCCCCGGCACCTCTTTCATTACAAATTAAGCACTGACCAATGCCTAACATTCATTTTTAAACTATAAAGTGGGAAGTAAAGAACTAGGAAAGTGTGAACAAAAATCTGATTTAAGTTTAAAAATCAATTTAAATGAAAAAGAGCCATGATTTACAATTTAAAAATTTAAATTTCATACTTTTTTTTTAAAGTCACGAGTTTATCCAGCCTGGTTTAGCTCACCTCAGACCCAGAAAACCCCAGATCCTGCCTGCGCTTTCATTTCAGGGAGTTTCTCCCTGCAGGGAAGATACCAAAGGTAATGTTCCGGTTGTCACAGATCATCCTGCTGCGTTAAAAAAAAAATCCCATCATCAACTGACAATTAAATGAAATAACTTAATAATAGCTTACCAATCCCTTCTGAATTGCACAGTGTATTGTATAATTTAATTCATTTACTTACATGTCCCCAGAAATAAATCTTGTTGAGTATAAAAAGGAGAGTGGGGCCTTTCAAAACATCCCTTTAGAAGAGCGCTGTCCTGAACACACCGCACCATGGTGTAGCACTGCAGTCACCCTGCCTCAGTTTCCCCGGTTAGTTCTCCAATTATCTCACATGCACCCAGGATCTTTAAAATAACATTCTCACTCCAGGGGCCATCACAAAATTGACACACAAATCCATTGGCCAGTCCAGGCTCAAATCACTCCAACTATGGTGCAGACTCTCCACAGCCCTCCTCCTAAGGGCTGGCAGCTAGCCCTCTACTAGCTCTACCATAGCAGAGCTTTCCTGCTCCCTGCAGATCTCCCAACTGAAGCTTTCCCCTCACCCCAGTTTGTCTTTCTGAGCCCTCAGGCTGGGAGCTCTGGAGAGCTGTTGCCACCCTGCTCTCTCCCTCCAGCAGGCTCTCTAGAGGAGCTCCTCACCCTCCCTCTCTGGCCCCTTTTAGATTGCTAATAGGGCCAGCACACCATCAAGGTACCCTAAAAGCCCATGTAACGGCCAGGGGAGGATTCCCCTGCCACAGGCCCCCGGGATGACAGCTATCAGGCTATGCCTTAGCTTGCTCATGCACACAAAGTCATGGCAACCACATACCCAAATGACAGGTTCTATTTCTGACCAACCAGCAGACTGCACAGTTACTGTGATTACCACTCAGTGCTTTGTTTTTTACTGTTCTAGCTTGTGCCTTTTGGGATAGTCAATCTGTTTTTTTCCTGGCATGGCCACCCTGCTGCAGAACCATGTACACATACAGCACTAGAAAATAAGTAATAATAAAGATGTGGGTAGTGAAGGAGCTTAAAACTGATGCCAAGATCAGGAAAGGAGACAGAGATATCTAAGATGTTTAACTGAAGGAAGAGTATTTGCCATACAACCATAGACCCAGGGTAATGAAAAAACAGCAATGTATCAAATTAGGGGTATGTACCTAATGAGGCCAGCAGGAATTAGCGTTAGTGTCGGTATTAATGTCTTCATTAATGATCCAGAAAAAAAGCATGCTCATGAAATTCACCAGGCAATAGCCCATTGGAAGATGTTGCTAAATGAGTGCAGAGAAATAATACAAAGACCTAGAAACAAGGGCAGAAAATAATGAGTTTGATCTTGGAAAAATGTACGCAAACACATCTGGGAAGCTATGTGAAACACAGGTATTCACTGACATGGCAATATCTGGAAAATAATAATATAGAAGGAAACCTAATAGCAATAGTAATATAGAAGGAGATCCCCATTGACATGAATGACAAAACTCCCATGCACTTCAGCTGAGTGAGGATGTCACCCTAAGTGTTATAGTAGGCAGCAAATAAGGCATGAGTATGCCATGCTACATGCCAGCAAAGAAATGAATGCAATTTGGGCTATGTACATTGACCTTCCCTGTAAGGCTCTGGTACGCATACACTTACTGTATGCATTCAGTTCTAGATACTACCTTGCCATAAAAGTATCAATGAATTGAGGAGATTTCAGAGAAGAGCACCAAAAATGACTACATGCTAGGAAGAAGGATTTAGGAGAAATTATTTAAAGAGCTAAGTATGCGCTTGTATAGCTTGCCCAACCAATGACAAACTGGAGAGGGGACATATGAAAACAGCTTAAGATATCTGCAAAGTGTAAACACCAAGGTGGCTGAGGAATTATTTAGTGTGATACAACTAGGAGTGATGGGATGAAATTAAGAAAGGGACCATTTAAGCTGTAGAAAGGGAAAGACATCCAGATGATGAGAACTATTAGCCCATGGTATAGTCTCCAAGGGAAGTAGTGGAAAGCCTATTGCTTGGAGCATTTAAACTGCATTGACGGGGGGATGGAATGGATGACTGCATGGGTCTTTTTTTCCATCTTTTCTCTCTGTATTCTCTATTTTTCTCTCCAGAGACTTGTCCTAGCAATGGGCACTGATTTAATATTATAGCTTGGCATCTGACAATATAATATAAATCCACTAGATGGCACTCTGACATTTCTTAACCAGCATCGCAGTAGAAGAACACACTACATAAGCAGTAGTGTAGAAAAGAATACATTTAATGTTTTAAAAAGAATTGAAGTACCAGAGTCTATAACAATGGAAAGATCAGGTTATGAGAGTGATGGCACCTTTCTAAAACACTGAGATATAAATCTTGTGCAATAAAAATAAATGTGCAATCGAAGAAGATTACCTAAAGAAAGAGCATTCAAAGAAACCATGTAACGGGGTGGAGTATTTATTCTGCATATCTAGTACCCAGTTAGAGAGGAATTTCTAGGGAGATGTATTTCATGTTCTAATGAAGATCCCGTCAGTTCCTTATAAATAGTGTTATTGCAGTAAACATTATCTACATCCTTAATATCTCATTAATCATAATGTCTCCCAGATAGCAAATAATCCCAATTACAGCTCTAATGTATTGTTCCCTTCCATAATACTTTGCCACTAACTTGAGAAACAGCAAAACCAAGTGGCCACCTCTTGCCTGTACTAAAAGATGGAAAGTAAAAGATCTGCACTTATTCTGATGACTTTGAATTAAAACTTGTAATTGCTTTTACCTCCAATTAAAGCACATAGATTACATGTTCTGGCTGTAATATGTAATTTCAGATTGATTTATTGACCAAAAGTGTGCCATTTTTCATGCATATTATTTTAGATTTGCTATGCACAAACTTTAAAAAGACATCTTTTCATTTGGGTCGATTCAGTCAATGGCTCCTGCCCAACAAGGGGCACCCACCTGGAGCCCCTATTCAAGTCAATGGGACATTTCCTGCAATCCTCAATGCAAATCCAAGTGTCATCTGAAAAGATGGGACATTTCCTGTTGTTCTGTAGAGCAAATAGCCCAGATTCTGACTGATCTGTCCACATATGTGGTAACTTCAGGATTTTCAGAGGACGGAAATGAGGCCTTCTCTGCCTGAGGATGCTGGTGCTCACTAGAGTTCCAGATATCCTGGAAGAACTCAGTTCCACAACCTGGTCTTTGGGCCCCGTCCTTCCTAACTGGGAAAGTCTAGTAGAGAGACCTACTTGGAGACACTATGATTAATGCGATATTATGGATGTAGATAATGTTTACAGCAATAACACTATTTATAAGGAACCAATGGGGTCTTCATTAGAACATGAAATTCATCTTCCGAGAAATTCTTCTCTAACTTGGTTCTATACAATGCAGAATAAATACTCCATCCCTGTTACATGGTTTCTTTGAATGCTCTCTCTTTAGGTAATCTTGTTCAATTGCACATTTATTTTTATTGCACACGATTTATATCTTAGTTTTTAAAAAAAGGTACCATCACCCTCATGACCTGATCTTCCCATTTTCAACCCTACTAACTGGGTATCACCTTGGAGATCATTTGTTTTGGCTTGCATGTTTCTATGGGTATGGGATAGTAAGTTGATGTGTGTGTGAAAGACCATTGTATAGTAAAAATGTAATCAAGTATCAGAGGGGTAGTCGTGTTAGTCTGGATTTGTAGAAGCGACAAAGGGTCCTGTGGCACCTTATAGACTAACAGAGGCATTGGAGCATAAACTTTCGTGGGTGAATACCCAGAGAGCCAGCAACGAGCTCGTATACATCGCGCACAGGCACGGTGGCGCCAACGTCCCCCGCATGGGGAACCTGTGCGACATCGCGGTCATCACGCACGCCTTCTGCCTCCTGACGTGCCCGGACGCCACGGTGAAGAATGTCGTGACGACCGCCCTGCGCGCCGCCGTCGGGAAGCGAGTTGGCAGACCCCCCTCCGACCGGGACATGGCCACCTTCCTGAGCGGCTCCCTGGACGGCGAGTTCGCCTGGGGCAGGGGCGACATCACCTCGCTGTGGTCCCGCGCCCGCAATGCCACATGCCGACTGGGGAAGCGGCTGGGCTGCCGCTGGGTATGGAACGAGGAACAATGGGAGCAGGGAGTCCTGGCGCCACGGATCAAGTCGGAGGACAACACTATCATCACCCCCGGAGCCAAAGGCGTGCTGGAGAGATCCCTGAAGGCCGCTGTCCGCGCGCTCTACGTGGCCACCCTGAAGAAAAAACCGGACCAGGGTAAGGCCTTCGAGGTGACCAGCAAGTGGGACTCCAGCAACCACTTCCTCCCCACGGGCAGCTTCACCCGGTTCACCGATTGGCGGTTTATACACCGTGCCCGGCTGAATTCCATCCCCCTCAACGGAGCCGTCCGCCACGGGAACCGGGACAAGCGCTGCAGGAAGTGTGGGTACGTCACCGAAACCCTGCCCCACGTCCTATGCAGCTGCAGGCCCCACGCCAGAGCCTGGCAACTGCGCCACGACGCCATCCAGGACCGCCTAGTGAAGGCCATTGACCCGCGCCTGGGGCAGGTCGCTGTCAACCGCGCCATCCTCGGCACCGACAGCCAGCTGTGCCCAGACATCGTCATCACGGACGAGGTTGGAAAAAAGATCATCCTGGTTGACGTAACGATCCCGTTTGAGAACAGGACCCCTGCCTTCCGCGAAGCCCGAGCCCGCAAGCTCGAAAAGTATGCCCCCCTGGCCGACACCCTGTGGACAAAGGGCTACGAGGTACACACCGACGCTTTGCTCGTCGGGGCCCTGGGTGCCTGGGACCCATGCAACGAACGCGTGCTGAGGACCTGTGGGGTGGGCCGTCACTACGCGCGGCTCATGAGACACCTAATGGTCTCGGACACTATCCGTTGGTCCCGAGACATTTACATGGAGCACATAACCGGCCACCGCCAATACCAGGAGTGAGCCGGGGAGACCTCGTCCACCCACAAGAGGGAAGGGACCTATTAACCCCCCCGCACTGGACCTCATCCCCTGAGCCCCGAACCCACCCAACCTAACTGAATCCCAGCACGTGAGGGTCACCCCATTCTCATTACCCAGCCCACTTACTTATACCCATGACTGTCTGTACTCTCTGTATGAGTGATAGACCCTCACCGCTTACCAACTGTATCTTGATCCCGCCCACCGCCTACCCCCCATTGGGGACATTGCAGTCCGTATGTATTATGTGTGCTGCCCAACCCCAAAATACTAACATCCCCCTATACTCTGTATGTCACCTCCAATGACCAATAACTGACGCTTCAAACCACCCACAAAAGCTTATGCTCCAATACCTCTGTTAGTCTATAAGGTGCCACAGGACCCTTTGTCGCTTCTAAAAATGTAATGTGTGCCATAAGGCATCCTTGTATGATGCCTGTAACAACCTAATCAAGAGATGGTAACTTTTCTCTCAAATGTGGACCATCATTGCTATGGTTATTCCTGCCTTTTTCTCTTTGAGATAAGACTACTACAATGTGTTCTACATAAGGCTATATGTCAGGCCTGCACAACTTGTAAAGCAGTGAGGGCCACATTACTCCAAAGAAAAAAGCCGAGGGCCGGATGTGAGGAAAGTTGTTGAGCAAAAAAAATAATTTTTTTTTTATTTTATTTTTTTTAGTCAGCCTCCTACGGGCTGCACAGACAGGCTCCGCAGGCTGCATGCGTATGTTGTGCAGGCCTGCTATATGTTAAATCAGCTTGGAAAATGAAACTAGTGCTGAAGGTTAAGTCCAGTATTTTGTTGTGATTATGTGGTATCTGATGTGGGTTTCTGGATGGTGTTTAAGGTGTTGACTTTGATTTGTAGGGTATATATGCATTGCACAGTTAACCCAGGCTCTTACCAGGGTTTTAACCTTAACCTCACTACTATCCACACACAACAACCTATTACCTGATGCTTTCAGCCTGGGCTAGCTGACCCAGCTAGGGTTGCCGGTTAAAACTCAGACTTCAATTTAACTCAGGTTAGAACTTTTGCAGTGAGGAACACTCAAACTTGGGCTAGTCCCAGGTGCTAAATCACACAGGTTTACTGCAGTGTAGACACAGGCATAGTCAAAGATAAATATCTCATTTGTTTGTATTATAGTGAGCTCAGGTCCCCAGAGCAGGAAGGAACTGTCTTCTGTGTCTTGTATAGCACTAAGAACACTGCCAAGTAATAAAAATAACTGCACTGGGTGGTGAACAAGTTGTCAGTGCAAATGTGAACTTTATTTTTCAAATATTGGTTCAGCTGGGGTTGGGTTTTTTTTGAGTTCTGCACTTTGAGTTATGGAGAGTTTTCTATTTGAGAAACATTCATACAATGAATCAAAGTGTTTTATCTTCAGATAATAGCTGGTACTCTGTGTGACCTACAGCTGCTGGTATTTAAAAAAATATGGAGACATATAAGCACAACAGTCACTATTGAACATACTGGGAAGGATTGTTCTTTCCGTGGTTAGTGAATGAGATTCAAGACTCCTGGATGCTGCTTCTAGCTCTGACACAAGCTCCATGTGACTGAGTTTACAAGTCTGTAAACTAGTTTATCTTCTCTTCTCCACACTGCCCTGGCCACTCTCTCTCATAAACCCCAGTGACCTGTGAAGTAAATATCACTATTTTACAGACAAGTAAACTGCGGAACAAGGAAACCCTGGCAGAGCATAACAGTGTTAGTGTCAATGCTTTAGCAATTGAGAGTGAATCATTTTTACTTGAGAGCTACTAACACACACAGAGCAAAGCATGCCAGAGAAAGAGACAGCAGAGGTAAGGGGATGGCGGGGGGGGGGAACATATCAGGCTTGCTAATGCCCTTGCATGGAGCTTGGACTTAAGATTTGTGGCCCCCTGTGGTTCATTTCAGCACCCCACTATTTGGAATGTGCCAGGCTAATGTAGTGCTTTTGAAGGAACACAGGATCATTCCAAATGATCGAAAGCAGAAGCATAGTATCGGGCAAACAGAGGTGAGCGTCTGGGAGAAGAAATAGAGGAGTGAAAGGGCTCTTCGCCCCTGGGGAGTGCTGGATACCTTTTGAAGCTGAGCTCCTACTAGTTTATGGGGAGGAGTTGTCTGTCTGTGTGTATGTGTGTGACACTGAGGGAAAGTGAAGTTAAAGAACTGAGTTTTGCCTTTGGCTCTGAAAGTGGCTAATTCCATGGCAGGAGAGCGTTCCCAGTGTAGGTCCAGCTCCTGTCAAAAACTGTCTCCTGCACTCTGAAGCCTCCGTCTGTTGGCTGATAGTTTCGTTTTGTCCCAGTGGAGCAGGACTATTGTGGGAGATCACAATCACTGGGGGAGGGGAAGCGGGGGGAGGGCGGGAGGAGAAAGAGGTTAGGGCCAGTCCCGATGAACACTTTGGATACCATGGCAGAGAGTTTGACCCAGGCTCTTTATCCAATAGGCAGCCAATGCAGAGTCACAGCAACCAGTTTACTAATCAGATGGGTTAGATTTTATACCAGTTTGAGGTTTTCCAAGACATGTGGCTCATTACAAGGTAAGAGTTTCTTGTGAGTCCTGAATATACAGATCATGGGGCCAGGTCTCGTTTTGATAGGATGATATGCAAACTTTGGGGCAATCACAAATGGAAGGGAGCATACTTTGCTAACATGGGTATTTGGGCATCCAACAACACTGGAGTCCCAAAGGACCTCAAAGTGGTGAACTGATTTCACAGATGCCCTCACTGCAGGGGATGCTGTCGGGGGATGGGGCAGTAAATGCCACCAAAACATTTTCTCTTCCTGCATGAGAAGGAACTGCCTGGGTTCAGTCTTAGCCAGCTGCTCTCTGTAAGGCCTGGAAACAACTGGCAGACGGTGCTGTTTCCTTTTGATGCAGAAGAGATGTAGGGGGTGGGTATCACCCTCAGTCTGTGTTGTCTTGCCTACTCTCCAAACAGGGTCATACAGATGCTGAATTCTATGGGGAAGGGAGCTGAGTCTTGTGGGCCTTGAGAACTTTTATTTAAAAGAATCCTAGCATAACGAATCAAACCACCGTGGTAACATTGTTGCAGTATGCAGTATTTTAGGCCATTATGGAAGAAAACTCATGTTTACAATTAGACCCAGCGGGCCAGATCCTCAGCTGCTGTGAATTAGCAAAGCTCCATTGTTAGAGCTACATCAGTTTACACCAGAGCATTTTGTGCACTGAATTTCATTGTGCTTTTATAGACTGAAATGACCACATCAAATCAAGTGCCGACTTTCTATTTTATTCAGACAAATATCAGAGCAAAATCACCAGGCTTAAGAGAAAATTAAGTGCTCCAGCAGGAGCAAATGGTGACCTTTTCCAGCCCACACAAGTTAGAGATGCTAAACAGCATTGTAAAGAAGAATAAAGAACTGTAGAAGGATAAAGGATTATTTCCTGTGAACCAGGTGCATGAAAGGAAAATAAAATAGCTTTGCCTCTTAATATAGGATGTTGATGATGTGATATTTTGGAAGATACAACAATGAATTTCTTGCATAGTGTTGGTAGGTTAAAATACTTTGTGCATCTGATTTCTTGAGCGTGTAGTGTACAGAGTTCTTTGTGATTTTTGGTACAAATGCTTTGCGATGCTGAGGGAAGACTAGTGAAAGCCAGAACTGAGTTAGTGACTACTTCAAAGCATCCTTGCCTTGTTCAGTTCCAGATCCTACCTTTCTAGAATGGGCCATTTAATCTGTATTGCTAGCTGTTACCAGTGTGCTGAACAAAATATTCATGGCATATTCTCATCTTAATGTGTGGGACATTGTCAGTATAGCATCCCTTGGTGTTTACAGGAGCCATATAGGTTAAAGCCCTGCAAATTCAAATATATAGCTGAGAAATACTTGGTATCTTGGAGGTGAACTGAAAGGCACTTTCCTGTCTCAAACCTGAGAGCTGAATTCAGTTTCCTTTCAACAAATGATGATCTCACATGTATTAGCACCTTTCATCCTGAGAGATTCCAGAAAACTTCACAGTCTTTACAACCATTTCTCAGATGAGTGAGTAGCTGCCAACATGCTGCACAACTGCAGGGGAGAGGAGAAAAATTTGGGCAAGGACAGTTAGGCAAACCCCTACTCTAATGTGTCATGGGACTTTTAAGGTTGAACAGAGCAGAAGGGACCTGAGTTTTTAACGGTCTCGTCAGACAGACCCTCCTTCACATACAGCAAACTGCATGGAACTCACTTTATGTACTGCAGAAAGGTGAGAGGCTGATGTGCTGGGAGTTGGGAGTACTAGTTCATGTCAGCATAGTCCTCTTCAAACAGGACTACATTAATATGAACTTGGAACCTTTATGTTGGCCTGCAGCATCCACGTGGGGGAGTTACAGTGCAGCACGTTGGTGCACACTGCTATTCACACCCCCATAATCCAAACTGCGGGGCAGTGTACACAAGGCCTTGAATGCTATTTCTGACTTTGCCATTGAGTTGCTGCATGATCTTAGGCAAGTCACCCGAGTCAATGTTTTCAAATTTGGGTGCTTAGAGTTAGACACTCAAATCCATCTTTAGCCCCATAAATAAGTGCCCTGACTTGCAGAGCTGCTGAGCAGCTCAAGCTTTCATTGAAATCTGAAAGTCAGGTCATTTTTATTTATGAGCCTAAATTATTTAAATGCCTCACTTTAGGCATCTGAGCTTTAAAAATTTGTCATTGACCTCTAACTGTGCCTCACTTTTCTCATTTGTAAATAATAGTTATCAGAGGGGTAGCCGTGTTAGTCTGGATCTGTAGAAGCGACAAAGAGTCCTGTGGCACCTTAGAGACTAACAGACGTATTGGAGCATAAGCTTTCATGGGTGAATACCCACTTCTTCAGATGCATGCAGTGGAAATGTCTAGGGGCAGGTATAAATATAAGGTGCCACAGGACTCTTTGTCGCTTCTAAATAATACTTAGACATCTTTGTAAAGTGCTTTGGCTGCTACAGATGAAAGGCAGGCTAAAACAGGATTATAAGTGTTAATATTATAAGACAACTATTCTTGGATTTGAACTTTTGATTCCATGCAGTCTTGATAGTTCAAGCTTGATTCTTTGACTACTCAGCCACTCTCCAGGGAAAGGAGAGCATTGTTTCACCCATCAAAAACCAACTGCTTTCCTTACATGGCTTGATTTGTGAAGACATCAACTCCATCAGAGAACACAGAATCCTGAGCTCAGGTTTTGATGAGTAGATGAAGGAAATGCTTTCAATCTAGTTTGACACTATATTTTTAGTCAAAGTAAAAAAAATATAGGGAAAATTCTTTTCACATTTACACTGGTACAATTTCATCAACTTCAATATAGTTACACCAGAGTAACTGAGGAGAGAATTTGCCTCATGTGGTGTTCTTGATTTGGGCTCTTAATAAATTATCTGCCTCAATAGAGTTTGTTCTCCAGGTTTGTTTGTTTTTTGTCACATTTCCTGCTGTGTTCCTACATAATGATTGGAGCTGACTAGGTATACAAAGCAAACAACTACACATTCCTGTGTCACTCTTTCCATATACAAAAATCCAACAACGTTCTTTATTAAAAACATTTATTTCAGTTTCCTTTTTTTACAATTTAACTTTTTCTCTGATGAGGACAAAGCACAAGAATAAAGACAAATGCAGAACAATAGACACGCTGTGTTTAAGAAATATTGGTTTCTTCGAATCACAAATCATTTCATATATACTGCAAATTCATTGTTTTGGGAAACTTTCTATTGAGAGGTTTCAGAGTAGCAGCCGTGTTAGTCTGTGTCAGCAAAAAGAACAGGAGTACTTGTGGCACCTTAGAGATTAACAAATTTATTTCAGCATAAGCTTTCGTGGGCTACAGTGGGACTGTAGCCCACAAAAGCTTATGCTAAAATAAATTTGTTAGTCTCTAAAATGCCACAAGTACTCCTGTTCTTTTTTCCATTGAGAAAGACTCTGCTGGAGGGAGCCTTCCCCACCACTGGGAAAGACTCTGGCAATTCCCCACTACTGGAGCCTGCCCCTGCTCCAGGGAAAGACCCCGGCAGTGGGGAAAGACTCTGTCAGGGGGAGGAAGTGAGGAAAGGATGCCAGAGTCTTTCCCCACCACAGTGAAAGGCTCTGGCAGTGGGAAGCTGCTGAAGTCTTTCCCTGCTGCCACAGCCTTTCACTGACACTGCAGTGTGGATGCAGCTTGTTTTTCATTGTGGCATGTAGCTAAAAGCATACACTACATGCCACTGGAAGTGGTGTATGGTGTAGATGTAGCAAAAAAAAAAAAAAAAAGAAAGAAAAAGAAGAAGAAGAAAAAGCTGTCTGCCAATAAGCACTAAGTAAGAGACAGATGGGGTCCAGAGTGACCTAGACAAATTGGAGGATTGGGCCAAAAGAAATCTGTTGAGGTTCAACAAGGACAAGTGCAGAGTCCTGCACCTAGGATGGAAGGATCCCATGCACTGCTACAGGCTGGGGACTGACTAGCTAAGTAGCAGTTCTGCAGAAAAGGACCTGGGGATTACAGTGGACGAGAAGCTGGATACGAGTCAACAGTATGCTCTTGTTGCCAAGAAGGCTAATGGTATCTTGGGCTGCATTAGTAGGAGCATTGCCAGTAGATCGAGGGAAGTGAATATTCCCCTCTATTCAGCACTGGTGAGGCCACATTTGGAGTTTTGGGCCCCCCTAACCACAGAAAGGATGTGGACAAATTGGAGAAAGTCCAGAGGAGGGCAACGAAAATGATTAGGGGGCTTGGGCACATGACTTATGAGGAGAGGCTGAGGGAACTGCGCTTATTTAGTCTGCAGAAGAGAAGAGTGAAGGGGGATTTGATAGCAGCCTTCAACTACCTGAAGGGGGCGTTCCAAAGAGGATGGAACTCGGCTGTTCTCAGTGGTGGCAGATGACAGAATATGGAGCAATGGTCTCAAGTTGCAGTGGGGGAGGTTTAGGTTGGATATTAAGAAAAACTTTTTCACTAGGGGGGTGGTGAAGCACTGGAATAGGTTACCTAGGGAGGTGGTGGAATCTCCTTCCTTAAAGGTTTTTAAGGTAAAGCTTGACAAAGCCCTAGCTGGGATGATTTAGTTGGGTTTGGTCCTGCTTTGAGAGGGGGTTGGACTAGATGACCTCCTGAGGTCTCTTCCAACCCTAATCTTCTATGATTCTATGACTGTTTACTTTGCATAAGAACCTTTGGTGAAGGACCTTGTCAAAAGCTTTCTGAAAGTCCAAGTACACTATATCCACTGGATCACCCCATCCACATGTTTATTGACCCCTTCAAAAATTATAGTAGATTGACGAGGCATGATTTCACTTTACAAAAGCCATGTTTACTCTTCCCCAACAAATCGTGTTCATCTATGTGTCTGATAATTCTGTTCTTTACTATAGTTTCAGCCAATTTGCTGGTACTGAAATTAGGCTTACTGGCTTGTAATTGCAAGGATCGCCTCTGGAGCCTTTTTTAAACATCAGTGTTACATTATCTATCCTCCAGTCATCTGGTACAGAAGTTGATGTAAGTGACAGTTTACATGCAATAGTTAGTATTTCTGCATTTTCATATTTGAGTTCACTCAGAACTCTTGGGTGAATAGAATCTGGTCCTGGTGACTTTTACTGTTCCATTTATGAATTTGTTCCAAAACCTCCTCTATTGACATCTCAATCTGGGACAGTTCCTCTGATCTGTCACCTAAAAAGAATGGCTGAGGTGTGCGGATCTCCCTCACATCCTCTGCAGTGAAGAACAATGCAAAGAATTAATTTAGCTTCTCCATGTGACATTACCCAGGATACAATCTGGACTGTTAAACAGCTGCGTCCTCTCAGTTCGCCAATCTGGGTTGCCTTTTACACTGCTTTGCTGTGAGAACAACCACTCCTAGTCCTGCTCACACACAGCCTCTAGCATCACTAGTAGGGTGGTGAAGAACTGGAATGGGTTACCTAGGGTGGTGATGGAATCTCCTTCCTTAGAGGTTTTTAAGGTCAGGCTTGACAAAGCCCTGGCTGGGATGATTTAGTTGGGGTTGGTCCTGCTTTGAGCAGGGAGTTGGACTAGATGACCTCCTGAGGTCCCTTCCAACCCTGAGATTCTATGATTCTATGCAAAATCACTCCTAACTGAATTGGCTATTACCGAAGATGGGCAGGGATGAGTGTTCCTAGCCTCTGTTTGTCAGAAGCTGGGAATGGGCAACAGGGGATGGATCACTTGATGATTACCTATTCTGTTCATTCCCTTGGAAGCACATGGCATTGGCTATTATCGGAAGACAGGATGCTGGGCTAGATGGACCTTTGGTCTGACTCAGTATGGCTGTTCTTATGTTCTGAATTACATGAATGCTCTGGCCAACCACCCATGAATTACATAGCGGGTAACACCAGCAAATTCCCAGTCCCAGAGCTTCCCTAGAAATGAGTCAATATGGGGGGGGGGTGTAGCTGAAATCTCCCATTATTATAGAAATTGATATGATGAGTTCTAAATAGAAAAGAGAAACTGAGACAATTTTTTTTTCAATCGTAGTAGAATGGACATATGGTATTAAAGTCTGAAGACTTTAACAAATGAGCAATTCAATAATTTACAACACTGAAGCAGAACCATGTGTGAGAAGATGTCAACTTTGGAAAAATTCCAGTCATCCCAGAAGGTGAACCATTTAATTATTGATTAAAATACCCAATTTAAAAAATCTATTTTAGAATTTAAATGAGGAGAAATATGGGGTAGGCATTTTCTTAAAGATGAACTAAGAAACTTTTGTAAACAGAGAACTACTGGATGAAGTTTCACAATACACAGAATGTATGAGCACAATCAGTGCCTGATTCTTACTGCTATGTTGTGAGCATGGACCTGAGAGGGAGCACTCCTTGGGGCACAGAACTCCCTGGCAGATCTGGAAGCTGTGAGCAAAGAAATTGCATGCTGTTTGTCCCAACAGGGAAACAGGACTTTGTGTACATTCTTTGTAAATAAACAGAATTGCACCAAAGAATCTACCTGACTCATATAATCAATTTCTTCTCCTAACAGAAACAACCCAGCAAGGCCCCAAATATTGGCTAACCACTCTGGCCAAAAGGGGCAGCAATATATTGGTTTGAGTATTTAGAATTCACAGTGAAAGGTACTTTGTGTATTTTGGACCCAAATTCTTCTCTCACTTATGCCATGTAATCCCATTGGCTTCCTGGAGCTGGACTGGTGAAATGAGAATTTTGCCTGTTGTTGGCTTCGTACTGCTTTTAATGTCTGCTAAAATTCATTTAAAAGCCACAGAAAGAAAGAAACACATTTTACATATAAGGAATAAACCACTATATTAACAACAAACATTTCAGAGTTGACTGGCCATAAATGAGAGGGAGGCATTAACATAGAAGAATTCTGACACTTTTGAGGAGACTTCCAAAACCCCACAATATTTGAAGTCGGTAGAGGGTGGGGTGAAATGGAGGTGACAAAGAGCAGTATTTGACCCAGCTGCAACTGTAGAACAATGAAAGTTTGGATACACAAGGCTGAGGATGCAGAACCTAAGTGACAGGTCAAGAGACAAGACTTTCAAGCAGAAAGGGCAATGCCATTTTTAACTCTAGCCCAGAAAAACAAGAGACTAATTAATTAACAGTCTGTCTGCGAAGAGAACATTTTCAGCCCTTTTTATCCATTATTAGATCTGCCTGAAGATGAGCCCTGACTGGAAAATTACTTACCTTTTAATTAACTCCAAGAAGTGCTGAACTGAGATAGGTGCTGAGCCACCAAACAAAGATGCGCAGAGCAATTTTAAAGCTGCCTAATAGGAACTGAGATGCCAGAGCATCCTAACTCAAACACAGGTGCATCAAGATCTGTCAGGTGATGGACTGTTAAGGAAGAGTGAAAGACCATTCCTATCAAGCAGTGAAATTCTTGTTCGCCCCACATCACCCCCAAAGGGGATAAAATGGCTCAGAAGGGACTATTTGACAGAATGGGCTGCACCTGGGTGAGCTGTAGGCTGACTATACAGCCCTCATTGAACCTGGAGCCCACCTGGGCAGGAGAAGGCTGGGCTTGTATAAAGAGAGAGCGGAGAGCAGAAAGGGGCTGTAGGGAGACAGAGTTGGTGGTCACTTTCAGGATTGAGAGAAAGGAGTAGGAAGAAGCCTAGGGAAAACAGCAGCCAGAGTGAGACCACATGGACTGTACTGTAACTGCTGATTGTGGGGTCCATAGGCTGGAACCCAGTGTAGAGAGAAGCCTGGGTTCACCTCCCAGCCGTTGGGGAAATGGCACTGGCAGTGGACTTCACAGACTGCCTATGGCAGTTTGGTTAGAGAGACTTTGATACCCTGAGAGAGGGAGGGGGGACTGGCTGGAGGGCCAAGCTATGAAGAGGAAGCACTACAGCTTGTGGGGCATGAGAAAGGCAGCTTAATGAGAAATCGGGACAAGGGGCTGCAAAATCATAAGAGGAGGTGTCAAACCAGGATGAGCTAATCCCCAGATGAGGCACCACAGCAGTGAGTGGAGCAAACCTGTCACACCAACAAAGGAGCAGAGATGGGGGGGAAACCTTAACACGTACTTCTGTTACATACTGTAAATGGGAAATGACATTGATAGGTAGTCAATCTGTTATGTAATGGCCCATAGACTTATTGTCCCTGATTGATCTTAAGACATGAAGTTCCCTATATTTATTAGTTAACTCTCATAACTGTGGAAAAGAGATTAATGGATTCTTGAGGAAGAAGAATATCATCAGCATACTTTCTTTTGTAGGTGGAGTCTCATACTTGAAAACCCTACCCTTCACCTAGGTGCCCTCTTAAATAAGCATGGACAATGGTATGATCTAACAGAAGAAGTGACAAAGTGCTACCCTTTGGGATTTCAAATGCAGAGTAGAACTGCTCCTCTGTGGCTAGGAGGGAATTATAGAGGAATCTGATCCATTTCATGAAATTTGGCCCAAATCCAAATACTAAATTCAGCTGGCAAAGATATTTGAACAAGACTATTTTTCCACTGGAAAATGGGGTGTCCTCAAAATCTAAATTTTCTGTAGGAAAAGATTGATTTCAATGGAATTTTCTGCCAGGAAAGTTTAAACAAAATGCTTTGATGTAGAAATGTCTAAACGTTCTTTCTGATGGAAAATGTTAACACAAAACATGTTGACATTTCCAAATAGAAATTTCTGAGAACTATTCATTCTGTGAAACATTTGGATATTTTGACTTTTTTCATTGTAATTTGAGACGAAAACAAATGTAGAAATATTAGCATATCCCATGAGATAAATCTTCTGTTTTTCTAATCAGCTCTAATCTTAAGTATATTTAGTATAAAAGGTTCTGGAGCCAAATTCTCCCCTTAGTTAGGTTCTCCTATCTCCAGCTGTCCAAGGGCAGCATTTACCTCAATCTTTTCAGAGGCACAACTGGCCTAAATATAACCGTGATGGAGGCATTAGAAATGACTGGCTGGCTGCCTATGGGGTGCTGATTTTATCTTTGCACTTGATGAATGAGAGAGAATTTTTTTTAGTGTTGTTAGCACCAAATCTGCCTTTGAATACACAAAGCTACAAATCATGCAGCATTCGCACAAAATAACTACTATAATCATTAGGAAAGTCAAATCCAACCCATGTGGTAAGATTATGTTCTGTGAAGATAATTACCCTGTATCATACAATGAAGTACAGAGGTTCAAATAGTTATATTCCCAGTGTAATGCTAGTTATTCCAGTAATGAATACTCTACCTTACTTGTGATAGAGAGGATTGAGATGGAAATAAATCACTTATTTTATTTTTGAATAAACCAAGTAAATTTGGCAATAGCCAGAGAAGACATCAGTTGATATTGTGAGAAATTGACTAAATTTCTGTAGTAGAGACAAAGAGTCCTGTGGCACCTTATACCCACTTCGTCGAATGCATCCAACGAAGTGGGCATTCACCCACGAAAGCTTATGCTCCAATACGTCTGTTAATCTATAAGGTGCCACAGGACCCTTTGTCGCTACTACAGATCCAGACTAACACGGCTACCCCTCTGATACTAAATTTCTGATCATCTATGTAGTAAGATTCCAGGATTGTGACTCTGTGTGTCACTCTGAAGCCTAGAATGTTAGTCAGTGTGAAGTGATAGAAAACAGCTACAAGCAAGGCTCAGAGCTCTTTTTGTTTAGAATATCACTAAGTTCAATCATCACTAGGATTTATGGCCTGCCATTCTCCAGTTTTTAATGTCTCAGCTATTTGGCGCTTTTTTACACTTTATGAATTATAGCTGTATGGCTGTATGAATTATAGCTGTATAGGTCTCACCTAGTATTTGATATGACTGAAAGATTACAATTCTATAAAGCGCTTATATGATTAATATATTTTATCCTATTCTGTTCATACTGCTAATTCAGTTCATTTGAATGATAGACAGTTGCTTAATGAGAGATTGTGGTAAATAATTAGCAGTAGTATTTCTGCTAAATTGAAATCTTCATTTCTGCTTCCTGCTATTTAATAAATTAGGCATTAGGCAATTTCTTTATCCATGCAGTCCTTATATATGCACACAACCCTACTTTCAGCATGTTTCTTTGACAGTGCTTGGTTTGATTTATATGTTAATGAATGTATCTGCTGTGCAAACAGATTTTGTCAGAGGCCAAGCTAAGGAAGAATGCAAAACTACGAATTTCTGAGTTTATATGCCTCTAAGCTAGAAAGACATGGAAATTAACAAACTGCTTTGACAGAGGGAAATCAGCCATCTTATAGAATACTACAGTCAGGGTCCCTTGAAATTTAGTACCTCTCAGTGCCAGTTCCCATACCAAGAGTAAAAGAACTTTGGAATTGCATATGGACACTTGAACTATGCCTATTCTTGTAGAATGACTGACTGGCTTTAGAAGGTTGAGATTTACATTTTTGGGCAGTTTCCTTGGCGAGGGAATCAATTTATCTCATTAAGAGCTTACCAAGTAGAGCATGGGGCACAGAAAGTCCTGAATTCAGGGGTACCAGTGTAGGGAGCATGCATGAGCGTCCTCTGAGTCCTGCACAGGACAACCATTCCATAGCAACTCTTCATCAGGCCAACAGAAAAAGTTTAGCGGGAGGACTGCTACATGGCAATCATGGACATAATGTCTACTATCAGGGGGTAGCCGTGTTAGTCTGTATCCACAAAAACAACAAGGAGTCCGGTGGCACCTTAAAGACTAACAGATTTATTTGGGCATCAGCTTTCGTGGGTAAAAAACCCACTTCTTCAGATGCAAGAAGTGGATTTTTTACCCCTGAAAGCTTATGCCCAAATAAATCTGTTAGTCTTTAAGGTGCCACCAGCCTCCTTGTTATAATTTCTAATGCAGATGTAAGCAGAGTCAGGATGAGCTCTACCCTGACATCTGGTGGTGTGTTGTGGAAAGGGATGTCAGGAATGTCAGGGGCTAATCTTGTTTGCATGGACACACCCACCCTGCAAAGCATGATGGACCGCTTGTCCAAATGGTCATTTTGGCTGCTGTGGGAGCCCCAGTTTCTCTGTTATTGGGGCAGGAAGAATAAAGTGTTGTTACCCTGATTATGTGAATCAAGGACAGTGGGCTTTTGTTATGATGAAGGGATTCACCATTAGCTAAGCAGCACTTGCTAGGTGAGGGACATGGATTCCAAAACCCAGTGAATTGAGAGAGGTTGGGGACAGGTATTTGTATCTGGTAGCATGGGCCTCTTCTGAGGGTCCTAAATGTTGATTGCATCTCCTTCTCTCTCTCTCTGCTGTAGAATATCAGAGCTAATTTTGTGTGCCTTAGGAGTCTAATCACAGGCTGCTGAGTTGGAATCACTCTGGGCTAAGTGTGCAAATGAGCACAAAGGCTCCCCTAACTACAAGCTGAAATCACTAAAAAGCTGAAATTGTTATGAGCTGAAATCAGTGAGCACTGTGTTAAGTAGTGGGGGAGCCGGAAGATATATTGCTGAGCAGCTGGTGGAGCGGAGCTGCTGACAGAGCGGAGCACTTGGCGGGACAGCCGGAGTGGCTTGCAGGACAGCTGACAGAGTGGAGCTGCTGGCGGAGCGGAACAGTTGGTGGGACAGCTGGAGCAGCTTGCGGGACGGCTGAGCGGAGCAGAGCAGAGCCGAGCGAAGCCCCACGAAGGGACGGGGCAGTCAGCTTCGAGCCACGTAAGGTGCCCCTTACCTCTCCCCTCCCCATTTCTACCCAGACTGGGGGGTGTGTAACACTCTGCAGATGAACTTTTGAACTCTGGGTCTGGACTTTTGGGTTGTTGGACTTTTGGGACTTTGGGTGATTTTTGGGGTTGCTGGACTCAAGAACCAAAGGGAAAGGACATAGCCAATTTGCTGGGGTGGGTCGTTGCTCACAGTTTGGTTTACAAATCCTAGATGTGGTGTTTCCCCAACAAAAGGCCGCATTGTTTCTCTCTGTCATTAAAAGGTTTTTCTACACTCAGACTGTGCTTGCAAGAGGGGAAGTACTGCCTCTTAGAGGCGCCCAGGGGGGGTGATATATATTTGTCCCAGGTCACTGGGTGGGGGCTCGAGCCGGTTTTGCATTGTGTTATTGGAATGGAACCCCTAGATACGGAACCCGGCCCTTGTTGCTGCCAACTCTGACTGGCAGAAGGGTTACATTTTTGGGGGCTCGTCCGGGATCCCTGGGTCAGTACCCCTCGCAAGCACCTGTTGAGTGATCTGCTACATTGGGAAATAATTGTGTTTATATTTTGAGGAAATTACTGTTTGCGTAATGGCTACTATGTCAGGTTTGTTGGGCCCCGGCTCAGCAGCCTCTAGGTCAGGGGCTGCAGCCTCGGCCGATGATTGGGCAAAAGCACTGGGGCAAACATTGGAAAAGGTTGTGCTGTCCTATGCTATGTCAAACTCTTGTCATAAGTTAAGGTCATTTGCTGGGGGGGAGGAGTTTGAACCCTGGTTAGAGCAGACCACTGAAACGCTGCAGGAGTGGGCCATACCCAATGCAGAAAAGCGAAGATGTCTAATAGAGAGCCTTGCCGGCCCAGCATTAGATGTGATTCGCACTCTGAAGCTCATTGACCCTGGGGTCAGTGTGAGGGACTGCCTAGAGGCTCTTGATCACACATTTGGGAGCGTAGAGGGCCCTGAAGATAGCTACTGCAAGTTCCTTAATTCCCGACAGCAAAAGGGCGAGAAGGCTTCAGCCTATATACAGAGGCTGGAGAGACTGCTTCAGAAAGCTGTCATGAGGGGAGCAGTGACTGCTGAGCAGATGGATCAGACCAGACTGGCTCAAATTGTAAGAGGAACTCAGTATCTGAACCCGATTTTACTTCATCTGCGGCTAAGAGAACGACGGGAACATCCCCCAAGTTACTCCCAGCTGATAAAAGAGGTCAGAGAGGAGGAAGAAAGGCAGGCTGCCAGTGAGCTTTGGGAAGCCCAAACATTGGAGCCAGCCAGCACAACTCCACTGCAAACTGCCAGTGTATTGAAGGTGAGCACCAGAGAAGAACTTGCTCAACAAATGCAGGTCCTGACGGAACGGATAGCTGAGCTGCAAAGCACCATTGACCGAGCTAAGGCTTCCAGGGGTAAGGAGCCTCACACTGGGGCAATGGAGAGGTCAGCATTTAAAGCCCCCGTCCCATCCAGGCGAAGGGGGAAAGGGCAAATTTTCTGCTACCGATGCGGTCAGGAGGGGCACAGTGCTGCTAGGTGCCGTAATGAAGAAAATCCCTCCTTAGTGTATGGAAAGCTGAGGATCAGTTGGGAGAGATCCGGTAGCTGCTAGAGGGTCCAGGGACGTGGACCACCCAGGCCTGCAGGATTTGAAGATTCCCACAGAAAAGACTGTCCATCTGGGATCCCCACAGGACTCATAGGGCCTCGAGCAGAGGTCATGGTGAGGATTGAAGGGGCGGAGTGTAAAGCAGTGCTTGACACTGGATCTCAAGTGACTATTATATTTCAGTCATTCTACCAACACATGCTTAGGCACCTGCCTATACAGCCACTGACTGGCCTTGGCCTATGTGGCCTCAGCATGGATGAATACCCCTACCAAGGATATGTCATAGTGCACCTGGAATTCCCAGAGGAGGTTGCGGGGGTAAGAGAAGCGGTAGACACAGCTGCATTAATATGCCCTGACCCTAAAGGGACCTCTGATGTGTCTGCACTGATAGGGACCAACTCCAGCCTCTTCAAGGTACTCGCGGATTACTGCAGACGACGGGCTGGGGACCAATACCTGAACACCCTGATGATCCATACGCTTTGTGCTGAAGCCTATAGGAAAACTGAGAGCGCTAAAGAGACATCTGAGCTACCGATTGGAGCACTGAAGTACGTGGGCACAATCCCCTTAGTAGTGCCTGCCAGGACAGAGCAAGAAGTGCTTGTCATGAGCACCTGGCTGAAAGGCAGTAATGGGGCCTTAGCAATGGTAGAGCAGTCGGTGAAAGGAGAGTTCCTGAAGGAGTGCTGGTCCCCAGTGGAATCATAACCTTACCTGCTAAAGCTCAGGAAAAGGTGGCTATACTGATTGCTAATGAAACAAGTCGTGATGTTGTTGTGAAGCAAGGACAGAAGATAGCAGACCTCTTTGAGCCTGAGTCGATTGTAAAACCCCGGGGTGAAACTCAAGTTCCGGCTATAGACCCAGCAAAGTTTGACTTTGGAGACTCACCATTGTCTGAGGAGTGGAAAGATCGCCTGAGGAAAAAACTTTGTGAAAGACCCAAAGTGTTCTCATTGCACGAGTGGGATGTGGGATGTGCAAAAGGAGTGGAGCACAACATCAGACTACATGACTCTTGACCTTTTAGGGAGAGATCTAGGAGGATTGCCCTCTCTGGGATGGAAGATGTGCGACGTCATCTACAAGAGCTGGCTGCGAATGGCATCATTACAGAGTCCCGCAGCCCATATGCCTCACCCATTGTGGTGGTCCGTAAAAAGAATGGGAAAATCCGGATGTGTATTGACTACCGCACCCTAAACAACCGTTCTGTGGTTGACCAGTACACTATGCCTCGAGTCCAAGATGCCTTAGACTGCTTGCTGGGAAGCCAGTGGTTCTCTGTGTTGGATCTCCGGAGTGGATACTACCAAATCCCCCTGGGAGAAGAAGATAAGGAGAAGACAGCCTTCATCTGCCCATTAGGGTTTTATCAGTTCAAACGCATGCCCCAGGGGATTTCGGGAGCACCCGCCACATTTCAACGTCTTATGGAGAAAGTAGTGGGAGACATGAATTTACTGCAAGTGTTAGTTTATTTGGATGACCTGATTGTGTTTGGAAGAACCTTGGAGGAGCATGAAGAAAGACTACTTAAAGTGCTCAATAGGTTGGAGGACTATGGTTTGAAGCTCTCAATAGATAAATGACAGTTCTGCCAAACCTCAGTGAAGTATGTAGGTCACATCATGTCCCAAGAGGGTGTGAGTACTGATCCCAGCAAAATAGAAGCACTCACTACCTGGCCACGTCCCAGTAACTACAGAGAACTCAAGACCTTTCTTGGATTTAGTGGCTATTACCGCAGATTTTTGAAGAACTATGCTACGATTGTAAAGCCTCTGAATGATCTTACCAGGGGATACCAGTCTGGAAAACCCAAATCTAAGACCAAGAACAAGGGAGGATCCCGAAAGCCTCCTGTGCAGAGACACTATGGCCCCTTCGAACCGTTTGGGCCGTGGTGGGATGAGAGGTGTGAGAGGGCATTTCAAGAAATCATTGCTTGCCTAACTCATGCTCCGGTCCTAGTCTTTGCTGACCCCAGCAAACCGTTTATCCTGCATACTGATGCCAGTTTGGAGGGTCTGGGAGCAGTACTGTACCAGGAAGTGGAAGGCAAACGTAAACCTGTAGCTTTTGCCAGTCGAGGACTGTCTGACAGTGAAACTCGCTATCCCATCCACAAGCTGGAGTTCTTGGCCTTGAAATGGGCCATCACTGAGAAATTCCGAGACTACTTGTATGGTGCTCAGTTCCAGGTGTGGACAGACAACAACCCACTGACTTACGTGTTAACAAGTGCCAAGCTGGATGCTACAGGACAGAGATGGGTGGCCGCTTTGGCTAGCTATGACTTCAGCATTCAATACCGATCAGGGAGAAGCAACGTGGATGCAGATGCATTGTCCAGACGTCCAAAGGCACCAGAAGTCTCTGTGATACCCATGGATGGAGTGAGAGCTATTTGCAGTGTGAGTCGTCGAGAGCCAGAGGCCCATTGGAGCCTTCAGGGATGTGTTGCAGAAGCTCTGGGCCTGCGCCCTGAAAGCGTGCCTTCTGCTTCGGTGAACTACATAGCATTGGACCAATCTCCATTGCCCATGCTCAGTGCGGCTGACTGGCAAGAAGCCCAGCTGCAAGATGTTGACATTCGTGATACACTACTTGCCAAAAGGGAGGAGCGAGGCCCAGCTGCGGTTGTCCCACCTAGACCAGAGGGCAAACTACTATTGAGAGAATGGACCAAACTAAAACTGATTCAAGGAGTGCTACACCGAGTGACCATGGACCCTTTACAAAAGCAGCGAACACAGCTAGTGCTGCCAAAAGAGTACAGAGCCCTGGCCATGAGGGCCCTGCATGATGACTTTGGACATCTAGGGATGGGGAGAACCCTGGAACTTATTCGTAGTAGGTTCTATTGGCCCCGGATGGCTGAAGATGTTCGGAGGAAATGTGAGACATGCGCTCGATGTGTCCAAAGGAAAACTCTGCCCACAAGGGCTGCATATCTCAAGAATATCACCAGCACCAAACCTTTGGAGCTAGTATGCATTGATTTCTTGTCTCTAGAAGTAGACAAGAGGAATGTCGGAAACATTCTAGTAGTGACTGACCATTTTACGCGGTATGCGCAGGCATATCCCACACGTGATCAGAGGGCTATCACTGTCGCTTGAGTACTGTGGGAGAAATATTTCTCAGTTTATGGATTCCCAGCCCGGATACACTCAGATCGGGGCGGGACTTTGAGAGTCACCTTCTGAAGGAGATGCTGAGGATAGCGGGAATTAAAAAGTCTAGGACAACGCCTTATCACCCGCAAGGTGATCCTCAGCCAGAGAGGTTCAACCGAACACTATTAGATATGTTGGGGACTTTGTGACCAGAGCAGAAGGCAACCTGGAGCCAGCATGTCGCATTTCTGGTGCATGCCTACAATGCCACAAAGAACGATGCTACGGGAGTCACCCCATATCTCTTGATGTTTGGGCGAGAACCAAGATTACCCATAGACTTGTGCTTTGGTGTATCAGAGGATGGAGATAGCTACGAAACTCATCAGCAATATGTAGCCCGACTACAAGAAAAGCTGCGGGATGCTTATCACTTGGCTACATCTGCGGCTCGGAAGAACGCAGATCGCAACAAACATCGATATGATGCTAGGGTACGTTTGCAGGAGCTCTAGCCGGGGGACAGAGTCCTGCTGCGAAATTTGGGTATTGCTGGCAAACACAAGATAGCTGACAGATGGAAAGCAATACCTTACCTGGTGATGGAGAAGCTGGGAGACCTGCCGGTCTACAAGATCAAACCGGAAGAGGGTCCAGGGCAAATAAAGATGGTGCACAGAAATCTCTTGCTCCCTGTGGGAGAGTTGGTTGGCACCCCTTATGAGATGGGCCACGACAGGGCAGCCGGGCAGAGCAGAAGTGCCAGGCCACAGCCGCCATCCAACACGGACAATGGGTGGGGGCTTGAGCCGGTTTTGCATTGTGTTATTGGAATGGAACCCCTAGATACGGAACCTGGCCCTTGTTGCTGCCGACTCTGACTGGCAGAAGGGTTACACAAACTTTTGGGGCTGCACGTGCTGCTTGTCTTTAGGGGCTCGCCTTTGAAAATCACCCGGTGGGCACATCTGAGAAGCCAGGCTACCATCACACCTCTCCTGTCAAGCACAAATTGTGGCTGTCAGAACTCACTTCTACTCTGGCTGTGCCCTCCTTTGAAAGGCCTGTTGAGCACAGACATCCCTGGCATCTCCTCTTGTTGGTGAAAACCCCCAACTTAGTGGAAAAAATTATTTTGGAAAAGTTAGCTTGCAACGGGTGTAATGGAAAAGCCGTGCGTACTAGCAGAGGTCAAAAAGCATAGGGTCAGCTCAACATAAACAGGTGATGGATCAGTCCCATGTAGTTGGCATTTGAAGTTATGCTAATGTTATAAATCACTTCCCCGCATCTGCCTTCTGGCTGGCACCCCATCACAAAAATAGATTACCACCTCTGAAAGGACTTTAGAAGATGGATCAACTATTCCTTACACGCCTATGAAATAAATGTTAATTACTGTGACCACAGTACCCATAATGGGCTAAATTCATCTAACAAAGTCAGGAGGACAGATTTTTAAGGTGCCTGAAGATGCAGATAGGCAAGGCCAGCGCTTTCACTAGGTGACCCTAGGCAGTCGCCTAGGGCGCCAGGATTTGGGGGGTGGCATTTTGCCTCCCTCGGCGGCGGGTGGCTGCCTCCTGCCTCCTGGCTCCACGCTTGAGCCGGGAGGCAGGAGGTAGCCGCCCGCTTCCTCGCGAAGCCCTGCTGTGGCGAGGGCTGTTGCCGTGCCGCTGGGGCTCAGCAGGGCTTCGCGAGGAATGAAATGGGCAGCTCGCCGTGGCTGCCTCCTGCCTCCCGGCTCCACGCTCGGCTCAGTGAGTGAGTGTGGAGCCGGGAGCTGGGGAGGCGCCATGGCGGGGGGCGGGGAGGCTGCCGTGGGTGGGGGGGTGGGGAGCCACCTGCTGTGGGTGGGGGGAGCTGGCTGCCGCGGGGGGGGGGGGGGGGAGGGGCGGCGTTGGGAGCTGGGCTGGGACGGGGGGCACAGGGCTGGTGCAAGGAAGTTTTGCCAAGCGCGCGAAACTTCCTTGCACCAGCCCTGCAGGTATGTGCCTAGCAGGATTTTCAGAAGCACTTAGGTGCCTAAATCCTATAGATTTCACGCTCTTAGAAGTCTAGTGGGATTTTTCAAAACCACCTCTCTGTTTCGTGAAACCAGTTTGGTTTGTCTGAAATTTTATATTGATTAAACACTTGAAACTAAAACCAAAGCAAAATGGTGCAGTGAAAAGCACAACAGAAGTTTTCATTTAGTTTTAGTTTTCAAAAGGCATAACAAGCAAAATTTCAATGTGGAACAAAACTAACATTTTCATTTAGTCTCATTTTGAATTTTTTCCATCAAAAATGTTGTATGAAGTCAAGGAGTTTGAAATTTTTAATGGAAATTAAATTGGATACAAAAATTATTTGAGCCAAAAATATTGTCACAGCAAGGTTGCCAAAGCGAATTTTCATGGCACTGGTGAAAATAGCAAGGGCAGGCCCTACTACCAACCAAATTTAATCAGGCTGGGACTAATTTCTACATGAACATTAATTTCTCGCATGTAAGATGAACAAGAACTCGCTCCCTGGTGGATGTTACCATCATGTTTGCCCATTGTTTCTCACCAGCTGTGCCTGGGCAAATACTGACAGTTCTAGGTGGGGTCTCTAAGGTTTATGGTCAAAGGAAGTCTCTAACCATGCATTCAGAGTGATGGCTGGAATGACATTGGGCAGTGCTCTAGCCATGTTTTACTGGCCACCAGGGACCTACAAGCAGTAACCAGCAGCCAGAGCCGCAGCCCTCCCAACCAGAGGTAAAGGAGCAGACAGGGCCGCCCCCACCCAGCTACAAAGGAATGCGTAAGGATAACCAGCACTAGGTGGTACCCAGCTAGGGGCCAGCAACCCAACCAAAGCATTCTCCAGCTGATGGGAGGAAGCAACCCTATCCCTGTCACAGCACAGAGCAGGCAGCAGCCAGCGCTAGAGTTTAGCCACACAATCACAGCTTTTCACCAGTTCAGGACAAGGCACAGCTGGAGCAGAGCCGCAGGGAGCTGCCAGTTACCTGGATGTCAACCCAAAGAGATGCCAGAGCATAGCAATTCCTATCTTCCTAAAGCTTGCACCATGCTGGAGCATGGTCAGTCTTTAAATTCTGGTAATCAGGACTGTGACAGAGTGTACCAACCCCCCTGGGCCTGAAGGGGTTAAAGGACAATACTGGCCCCAGATCGCCCCACCCCTCAAGATGTGCAGAGAATGCTCCCGCTGGAGAGGAAGGGAGCCAGCTCTCAAGGAGGGGGCTGGAGAAGAAGACAGACCTATCCTGATGCCTTCCCTGCCCCTGACTTCAAGGGTGCAGAAGAAGCCTCCCTGTGAGGAATAGGACTGCATGCTGAATCCAGTCGGGGCTGAAGGTTTAGTTCTCTTTTCTTTTTCTATTTTTATTGGACTTGGAGCCATGGGGAGAGATGGATAGTAAGAAGTGACCAGGGGAGGGTAACCCTAATGGTATTCCAAGGGCTGGACACTGGTTGGCTCTTTGAGGGCTCTGGGTCAGAGCCCAGTGGTGTGGGAGGGCCCAGGCTCCCCTACCAACTGCTCCTGCTGCAGGTGGGGCATAAAGCACATCCCAATCTCACTTACCCTCTGATCAGAAGGGAGCAAGGACATTGCAAACCTGAGGTGAGCCAATACACAGGTGAGGAATTGGACTGAAAGGCCTTTCTTCCGGGAGGAGAGAATGGATACTGGGTGTGCTCCCCATTTGACAACATGGCCCTCTGAGGACTCTATTACAAGGACATTTGCCACTTTCATAAATAAGACAATATATAGTCAAATATGAAATTTAGGATTAAGTCATTTACATACTGCTTCCAGATTTCTGAACTTTCAGCCTTAATGGGTTTGGGTTGCTAGGAGACAACAATGCACTTACTTATCACATCATTTACACAAATCATGCACTGAAAAGCAAGAAAATGAAGATGTAAGAACATCGCAAGTCTTGCACTAACCCAAGGGTTCTCACAACAATTTTTTTGGTGGCCTCAGTGTGCAGCCACCAACTCTTGCTGGTGGCTGCACTGACATTTCCCCACCCCTAAAATACTTAATTAACTGTAGGAAAAACAAATAAATATGCGCACATACATGTCCAAATCATTGTGATTTATTTATGTAGGAGTTTTTTCCAGACTCAATAATAAAAATAATGTACAGTTGTCTCTATTCTTTACTGGACCTAAACAGAATAGAAACACAAATAAGGTGCTTTGCACGTTCTCGTCTTTTTTTTTCTTGTTGTTTCTTTTGTTTTTTTGGTTCCTTTTTTGTTTTAAAGGCTTGCTAGCTGCTACGTTTGCTGTGAAAAGTGATATGAACAAACATACAAATATCACTTTTCATAGCAGACTTACTCAGCCCCAGCAAGCCCAGGTATAAATTAAGCCCTGGATGGCAAGGAGGGCATGGAGGGGCTGGGGCAATGGCGGGGGTGGGAGCTTGGGGCCAGAGCCTGCCACCTTGTGGCCAGAGAATGAAGCCTGGTGAAACCCCGTGGCTGGAGCCTGCCATCTGCCACCATAGAGTTGAAGCCCAACCCCACTGCTCCCTGGAAGGTGGGCAAATCGCTGGCTGCCTTCTCCAGCTTTAGTATCTGCAGAGAGGGGCAGGGCCTAAGCACTGCTGCCAGCCCCAGGGGAGGGGGCACTGCTTTGTTCCCCCGCACCAATCACCACCGAGAAGGCTGTGGCCGCAAGAAAAGCCCCTGGTGGCTGCAAGCAGCCATGGTGTCCGCAACTGAGAAACACAGCACTAACCACATTATAAATAAACATTATTCTTAACACGTAGAGAGAGGTGTATATTTTGTTACAATACAACTCAACTCTGACTCAAAATAAGTACTATTCTTTCATCAGTAATCTCAATATTTACTTACAATGCAAAACTCATCTGAAAAACATAACTGTAGATGTATGCAGTGTTCTTGTAGTCGTGTTGGTCCCAGATATTAGAGAAACAAGGTGGGTGAGGTAATATCTTTTATTAAACCAACGTCTGTTGGTGAAAGAGACAAGTTTTCAAGCTTACACAGACCTCTTCTTCAGGTTCTCTCTCACCAACAGAAGTTGGTCCAATAAAAGATATTACCTCACCCACCTTGTGTCTCTCTAATGCATCTGACTGAAATGCAAATCCATGTACATAATTTTACTTATAAATTAATATTTTACACGTCATATTAAACTTCATACATTATCCTCAAGAAACAGCAGGTACAAATCTTTCACCAAAACATTACTTGGAGAATTATATTGACACTGTTAAATCAGAAGTATCCCTTAGAAAAAAAATTAGATATGTTAAGATAACCAAAATAAAAAAAACGTGAAGTCCCAACAATCCAGAGTCCAGATTTCAGATTGTTGTGTTGAGATTAATAAGACTGTCTATTATGTGGATAGTGTGTGATTTGTCATGTCCTTTACTGTTCATTCCCTTGCCTTTAACTGCTTGAGTACTGAAAATAATGTAACAGGTAAGTACATTGACATCACAAGCCATAACTGGCTTCTGAAGTGAAATCTTTTGGTTTTGGAATATTATAGATAATTTATTTTTATGGAAAGTATTTTATAACGGTGTTAAGGCACCGATAAATATCTAACTGATCTCCTCCCCATTTCCTTACTATTCCATGGAAGCCTTAACAGTTACAGTGCCTACATCTAGGGATGCTGGCTTCTAAAGACATCTTGAAAATGTAGTGCCATTATAACTGTCTCTATTTGTAATTCAAGGGCCTTTTTATATTTGTTCACAGTAACCTTTTATTTTTGCTTCTTGTAACAAGTGGATCACTTATGTATAGTATTATATCTTCCAGTTTATTTGTTGTAACACTTTGTAATAAACAATACAAAATTCATCTTATTCGTCCTGATTCCAGAGATACTTGAAAATGCAGCTGCTACCATGTTAATTTTACTCCACGGAAGGCAATAAAGCTATTCTGATTTACAGTAGCTGAGGTTCTAGCTTTTAGAGCTTCTACGGTGGTAACCATAAACAGGACATCATAGCAATGAGCTATCTGCCAGAGATTCATACTATGGAAAGTAACCCATGTTAAGCCAGCAGTCACATTGCATTGACATCATTAGCTTGATCCTAAAAGGTACTGAGCATCCTTAGCTCTGTGACTATAGGAGTCAAGAATTCTCAGTGTCTCCTAGAAGCCACTCAGCTCCTAGCAGAATCCAGATTCTGGGCCAGCACAAGTTTTATGCATTACTTAAATTCCTCTTAACCGCTATATTTTAAGAACTTATATGGGACCGAGCAGGGCGGCAGCTCAGGCTAGCCACTCAAGTACAGTATGAACCAAGGGTCCTGGATTGGGGTTATAATGCTTTAGGCTAGTCAGTGCTGCTGCTGCCCCAGATACGTTGTTATTGTTAGCTAAATCAAAGCTAGCTTGGGTGTATCTATTAATGCCGCAACTGTACCTCCTGATTGCAATGTAGATAAATCCAAGTGGTGCATAGCCCTTCTCTGGCAATGTGCACAGGGGTGTATTTCACACCTAGAGAGGAAAAAGGAAAATTGTGCCAATGAGTTAGCAAATAGCAATTTGCTCCAAGGCAAATTACTGTAAACTTGTTTGAGATATTCCTGCCATTTCTTTCACTTTCACCCTTAGCTAAAAATAAGGTGACATATTTGAATATTTTAGTTTTTAAAGTTCATGCTGCAAGAAACTAAATTTGACAATTTCAGACAACTTCCTTATTTACTAAGTAAACTCCAAGCCAGGGAGGCCCACTTAATATTCTTGCTTTTTACAGTTACAGGGAGAGGGCAAATACTGGTAAGCTTTGTGTATCTTCAGGCAAAGATTAGTTGAGTGGTTTTCATTGTCGTTGATATGGCCCATTTTCCAGATAGACAATACAAACACATTTTTAAAAATCCACATGGCAGAAAGAAGCAACAGAAAGGGAGAATTAAGGTTTTGATAATAGCTGGGTGCATTTGACAAGACATAATTTCTTTGGTGTTTCATTTAGAGATAGAGGACATTACAAGTAGGCAATCCCAGAGGAATCTGTAAAGTACACATCGGTAATTAGATAACGGAACCTGTCCCATTCCCTGATAAAATGCCAGTGGGTGTTTTTATGCCTAAATTGGTTACTGGAAAAAAGAATGTCTAGGACTTCCCCCACCCCTCCCTTTAGCATCACTGTCATAGGGGAGGAGAGGGGGAGAGAATGAGAAAATATATATACATAAGGGAGAAGAGCTAAAAGGAGGCAAGTGAGGAGACAAATGCAGTTCTCCCTGCAGATCTATTTAAGTCTCTTACTGGTTCAAGTGAATATGCAAAGCCACTTGAATACCATTCCAGTAGCAAGGTCCAACAGTCAGTCTGAATTTCCCTTCCCATAAAGTGATGAATATATATCCCAGTTTTTCATATGATGTCCCAGTGCCCCGAGGACCTCTTTCAGGATGCCTTAAATGTCAGTCAAAATGTTGGGGTTTTTTTTATAACTACACAATGTCTCAACAAGATGTATCACCACTCTGATATAACATGTTCCATGCTTATCGCAGAGTGAGTGTTTTGTGAGAACCATTTTCAAGGCTAAAATTTGTCATAACTAGAACTGGGCAGAGAACAGTAATTCCACTTCACGAAGAATTTTGTGATTTCAGAATTTGTTTTGTTCCAGTTTGGAATGAGAACCAAAAAATGTCAAAGTTCTCCATGAACCAGAAATCGGAAACTGAAATTCACTCTGGTGAGTTGAAAGGGAATGATGAGCTCTGCTCTGCAGCAGCCTGGCAGCTTGGGAAGGGGACGCACAGCTCCCCAAATTCTGGTCCAGGTGACTCCCAGGGTGCCCAACTACTAGGAGTCAGGCAGTCTGGGGAATTAGCTGCTACAGGTCTCCCGATTCCAAGACAGAGTGCTAGGCTTGCTAGGCTGGTTGCTGAGGAGCCTGGTGGGTGGGCGAACTGGCAGGAAACCTAGAAGGTTTCCCAACTTACCATGGTTCCACTGAAGCTTTGTTGAAATCAAACCCTCTGCACCAAACCTTTCACACAGAAAGCAGGAGCTGGCCAGAGGACAGCAATTCCATTTCGTGGCAGCTTTAGAGATTCTGAAATGTGTTTTTCCTTTTGCATCGGAACAAAACCAAAACCTTTCAAATGTTCCCGCAAAATGGAATTGTGTAGAAACACCTGCTCTCTGCTCGGTACGGTCATGATTTCAGTTTTTTCTTTCTCTCCCTCTTTCTTTCTCTGGTGCGACGTGAAAGGAACACCATTTACTGAACAGCACTTAAAGTAAATGCTTTCTGGTCAGAATTGCCCACAGAGCCCTGCGCCTCAGAAATCATCTGGACAAACACTTTGCTGAGATCAATAGTCTGAGTGAAATGTTTGGGGTTCACTGAAGCACCCTATTTCAATGAAAATACATTTTGTCAAAATCCTGGAGTATCAGTTCCTCACAGTATTTACAAGAGACTCCCAGCTGCAAGGGGAGATCAGCCCACCTTAGGAACCAAAGGGAACCCATTACCATCCCCCACTGACTACTCTTCCTACCCTTCAACATCCCAGGGCTGCAGAATGACTCATCTCCTGTGATTCGTGCCCGCAGAAGGGAAGGGGAAGATTTTGTCGTCTTCATGAGCCAAGGTCCCCCCTTTTAGTGCCCTCTGTCCCCCTTATGGTGGGTGGATGATAGGCCTCAGTAAAGTGAGCTGCGTCCTAGGGTAGGCTGAGCAGAATCTACCCCAAATAATGAGATTGATGATAGAAGCCCTGTAAAGCCCACACTGGAACCAGTAGCGTAGCCGGGGTGGGGAGCAGGGGGAGCGGCCGCTCCCCCTGTGAGGAGAAATGGTGCTAAGGCGCCGCCCGAGGGAATTTAAAAGGCCTGCGGCTGCAAGAGCCACGGGCCTTTTAAATCCCCGCCGGAGCCCCGCTGCCGGAGCCGGGCTTGGGCGGGGGTGCTTTAAAAGGCTGGTGGCTCCTGCCGCTGTGGGGAGCCGCGGGCCCTTTAAAGTGCTCCCCCCCTCAGCCCCGCTGCTGGAGCCGGGCTGGGGGGCGGGGGGCGCTTTAAAAGGCCGGTGGCTCCTGCCGCGAGCCGCGGGCCCTTTAAAACGCCCCCCCAAGCCCCGCTGCTGGAGCCGGCCTGGGGGGGGGGGTGTTTTAAAAGGCCCGCGGCTCCTGCCGCTGCGGGGAGCTGCAGGCCTTTTAAAGTGTGTCCCCACCCCCCCCCGCCCTGCTGCCAGAGCCGGGCTCGGGCGGGGATTTAAAAGGCCCAGGGGCTCCGCAGTGGCTGGAGCCCCGGGCCCTTTAAAGCGCTGCCGGGTGAGTACAGGGGGAGCGGGGAGGCGCCTTTTTATAGCTCTGCCGCTCCCCCTGTGCTCTAAACCTGGCTACGCCACTGACTGGAACAACTTAAAATGCCTAGGAGATGAGTATGGGAGACAAGGCAGATAGTGCCCTTCCCCACTGTTAAGTTTTAGAAAGTTGCAGCTTCCTGTTTAAAATCCATCCCTGTGTTGGTCCTCATACACCCTCCCGGCTGCATCAGTAGTGTGTGTTCTTAAGGGCAGTCTGTGACACACTTCTCTCTTATAATGTCTGGCATATCTAATCACCTACCACACAGGAGAGCATCAAACAGTGTTCAGAGCCCAACTCCCACAGCCAGACTGAATTAGAGCAACTCTGGGTGTCATTTTATCATCTCTGTTTTTGCAGAGATATTTCCTTTCTTACAGTGCAATGCTAGCACCAGGGAGAGTGCAAGAAAGCATAACTCAAGAGTTTGACAATTTCCAGATAAGGTAATTCATTATCTGGAACATAATTGCTGATTTTTAATGTTTACTGTTCTGGAAGAGGAATAACAATAGGAGGAGAAAGGAGCTCATCTTTTTCCAAGTTGTTACAGGGCTCTGCTCAAGGCAACAGTATTACAATACAATAATATGGCTCTCTTTGGCTTAATGACTATTATACAAAGGGCATCCTAAAATGCTTTACAGAACAGTGCCTCCACCTGCATTTCTCCCCGAGGGGAATGCTGCAAGTCACCCCACTATTGACTGGATCACCCACCTGCAACACCTTGCAGCAAAGAGTGTAATTATGAGGGGGATGAGAAAAATTGACATCAGACGGGCAGCCACCTGTAACTGTGGATTTATGCAAATGCAGCTGTCTCTACTTTTCCCTTGCCCGCCTCATTTCTGTGTTTTTCCACCTGCTGCGCATTGTCTAAATAGCTCGTCATGTGCTCTTGGGCAGGGATTCTGTTATTTGTTTATACAGGGCTTACTGCAGTGGGACCCTGATCCTTGTGTGTGGTCTGTTGATGCTACCACAATAGAAATAGTAATGTGTTCAGATGAAATTGGAAACAACTGGACAGTGGAGGTGGTGGAGAGATGCCGGAAGGCTATTCCAGATGACATGAGACAGAGGAGGAGATGCTGACCTCTGCAGGGACAAGACTGTGTGAAGAAGACAGGCATGGCAGGTGCATGACGAATGGGAAGAAGCAGGGAGGGAAGTAGAGAGTGGTTAAAAGCTTGATACAATATTTTTATTATGAGAACTATAGAATCCTCAACATGGAAAAACTATACATTCGATTAAGATACTTGTAGTAAGATGAGGCCCTGAGCATAAACCCTTGTATCAGAGGCTCGGTATGAGGCCTAAGGCCTGAGCTAAAGTAATGGTCAAGACTTTGCTAACATAAAGCAAAGTTAAGCTCTACGCCAAAGGCAGGCCCTGCTCACAGAAGTTGGCAAGGAAAGGGCTGGTATTGCAAAAGTACACAAACCTAAAAGGTACCAGAATACTTGTACATTCCACAGATAACAAGGAACAGGCTGGCCCATCCTAAAGACAGGGGCAAAAGGGTAATATGATGGATAGAGTTGTTTTGTTCGAACCAACATGTACAAGGTGGGAGGCGGCACCTTACTACGTAGAAGGGGTTGTATCTGGTTACGTAGAGGGGTTGCACCTCAATACGTCAGGAGTGATGTGTAACTTGTTTGTACCTGTGTATAAGGGCTAGTCTACACTTACCGGCTGGATCGGAGGCGTCGGATCGATCTTCTGGGTTTGATTTATCGCATCTTGTCTAGACGCGATAAATCGAACCAGGAAGTGCTCCCCCGTCGACGCTGGTAATCCAGCTCGCCGCGAGGAGTAAGCGCTGTCGACGGGGGAGCCTGCGCGCCGCGTGTGGACCACGGGTAAGTTCGAACTAAGAGACTTCGACTTCAGCTACGTTATTAACGTAGCTGAAGTTGCGTATCTTAGTTCGACGGGGGGGTTAGTGTAGACCAGCCCTAAGAATTCACCCCCGAGGAGTTGTCTTTGTCCGGCCTAGGGGGCAGTGGAAAGTCTGAGCTTTCTGACTGAGCTGTGTCCATTGCCAGTGGGCACATAGGGACTAGCAATAAACCGTAGAGTTATAATTTATAATCCGGGGAGCTAGAGATTGTGTTTCTCTTCGACAATAAACCTGGCCGACGTGCCTTCGTACCTTACTAGAGTCTGTGGTCATTGGGGGTTCTCTCGGGTCTTCTGTGTTAGCTATCTGCGCAGAACTGGGGCAGCACACAGAGGGAACATGCACGCAGCCGATGGATATCAACATTGAACAGAGCAGAGCAGCACACCGGTAGCCATCTGACAACAATACTTATAAGATAGAGGACAATGATTAGAATACAATGAATGTATCTGCTCAGGCTGCTTATTCTATGGTCACGGTTCAGGGATGAGCTGCGCCTGTGATCTCTCATTCCAAATGACAGGCCTCCACCTGCATGTCTCCCCAAGGGGAACGCTGCAGTTCACCCCACTATTGACTGGATCACCAACCTGCAACACCTCATATTCCCACTGTTCCGTCATGGTTACAGAGCAGTGCCTTAGAACCCACTTTGCATACCCAGCTGTTCTCTGCGAACAGCCCCCTGAAGACAGAAGATTCAGGGACCTCTTGGTGCCAACTGGAAGAGGATGCAGGGTTTTATAGGGATCCCCTGGTTCCCTTTAAAAAAATGCTGCACTCCCCCCTCCCCTTTCTGCAGAAGGTACTGGTCACGTCTACACTACAGAGCCTCTGCTGGCTTAGCTATGTCAGCAGAGCCCCTTAGTGGAGACGGCACATATGCCAACAGAAGGAGTTCTGCCAGCGTAGCTATACCACCTCCTCGAACATTAGCTATGCTAACAAAAGCTTTCTGTCGGCATAGTTGCATCTTCACTGGGGGTTTTGTCAGCATAGCTATGACAGCTAGTGGGTGTGGGTTTTTTTCTTACACCCCAGCTGACATAAATATGTCAGCAAAGCTTTGTAGTGTATACCGGGTCTTTGTGCCTCATGGGGGGCAGAGCATCTCACCTCACCACTCCATATGGCCACTGGCTTTCCACTCCAAACAAAACCTTCTTTATTTGCTCTGTCTTTGCCCTATATCAAATGGAGGAATCTCATCTACTCAGAAGTCTCAATGCTGCAGTCCTTCCCACTGAAGTTGTGGGCAGGCTTTCCTGAACAGAGACTTCAGAATGAGGTTGACAAATCAATAAAATTAACACAAATAAACTGAGCAAAAAAGAGAAAATTTAAAAAGGAAGAAAATGTTATTTGCTGTGTTAAACTAAATGCAGGCCTTGATTTGGCCACACTGAAGGATAAATTACACACTTATAATCAAACCCCTACTCTCCTTACAATCTCACATGGGTCACTACAGCAGATTGGAGTAATCTAACAAAATCAGCGCAGTTTTCTTGTTAAACCTCTAGTCTTAAAACCTCTTTGCTAAGGTTACAGGAACTTAACTTAACTTTTCACCATTTAATTACTGGGTGGAAGCTACAGGATTAAGATTCACCACAGCCTCAACTGCTTCTTTGTCATGTACAAAGGCTATAAACAATAGATATTCCAGAAGCAGCCTGGAATATACTGTAAGCTTGAGATTGTTAGAGTTCATTGGTTCAGATCCACTTTATTTTCGTTCTTTCGGTGCTGTATTAATTATATTTCTCATGACTAAAGCCATTTTATGTACCGGTGCCTTTCCCAATCTGCTTTCAAAACACAGTTCACATACTGCACAGTCAAAAACTCACACCCTTCCTGTGGGCTGGCTTTATTAACACACATATTAACAATACAATAAAGTTCAGGGCAGCAATCTCTCCAGGCTGACCTGCCCAGTCTACACCCATAGAAGGGACCTCAATAGGTCAGCTAGTCCAGTCCCCTTCACTCAAGGCAGGACTATGTCATAACTAGACCATTCCTGACAGATGTTTCTCTCTCTCCTCCCATCTCCTGAGAAGCATGCCCATCTCCTTTATATCTGGGTAGAGTAATGAGCTACCTGCCTCAGAGTTAGCAGGACCCACTTAACCTTGTCTCAGCAAGATAAACATCTACTAACAGAGCAGAGTGGTGTAGGCAAACACTGCCTGTCTGTTACATTCTTCTCAAGACACTGACAGCCATGAAAAGTTAACTGGGCGATTTTCTTTGGCTGCTGTACAAAAGGGACAAGCAGAGAATCTGAAATAAAATGGCAATATAAATTATTCTAAAAATGGGCCAGTTTTCTGGTATGTTTGACAGCATTTTGTGATATGGTAGTAAGGATGGGATTTTCCCATGTGATTAAGGAGCATGTGCTCCCAAGTCACTCAGATGCTTTGGAAAAATCTCACCTGAAAATCTTTAGTGTGCTGAGAACAATTTCCAAACTGTATATGTCTGCAGTATGAACATGTCCCCCACCATTAATCCTCTAATATAAGCCCCATCAAGCACAGACAATGTTATTAATCAAGAAACCTCAGGAGTAGTTTCATACAGGCAGTCAGGAGTCTCACAGGGGTGGTGCCCACTGTGGGGTGATGATGATGCCCGAGAGAGTGGTCTCTCCCATTCTCTATGGCAGTGATTTTCAAACTGCGGGTTGTGACCCAGTACTTGGTTGTGGAATGGAAGGCAGTGGGTCACGGTGGCTCTGGTCAGCACTGCCGACCTGGTCATTAAAAGTCCCATCGGCGGTGCTGCCCGGCTAAGGCAGGCTAGTCCCTACCTGTTCCGACACCACGCTGCACCCCGGAAATGGCCAGCAGCAGGTCCAGCTCCTAGGCAGGGGGGCCACAGGACTCTGCACGCTGCCCCCTCCCCGAGCACCGGCTCCGCACTCCCATTGGCTGGTTTCTGTGGGCAAGAGCCACGCAGAGCTGCTTGTATACCTTCGCCTCGGAGCTGGACCTGCTGCTGGCCGCTTCTGGGGTGCAGCGTGGTCTGTGGTGCCAGGACAGGCAGGAAGCCTGTCTTAGCACCCCTGCTGCGCTGCTGACCGGGAGCCACCCGAGGTAAGCTCATGCCCCAACCCTGTGCCCCATTCCCCTGCCGCAGCTCTGAGCCCCCACAAACCCTGAGCCCCTTCCTGCACCCCAAACCCCTCATCCCTGGCCCCACCCCAGAGCCTGCACCCCCAGCCCAGAACCCTGCCCCCCAACCCCCTGCCCCAGCCAGAGCCCCTTCCCATACCCTGAACCCCTCATTCCCGGCCCCGTCCTACAGCCCTCACCACTGCACCCTAACCCTCTGCCCCAGCCCTAAGCCCCTCCCACACCCCAAACCCCTCATCCCCAGCTCCGTTGGGTAGCGAGCATCAACAAATTTCTTCCACTGGATCACCAGAAAAAAAGTTTGAAAACTATGTCACCATGGAGCTCTCGTCACACTGATCTCCCATGGAAAGGCTTTTACGGCCTCAAGAGACGGAGGGAGATATGCAGTTCCACTGAGCTTGCCTTCATTGCACATAGCACAGAGGACCCATGACTTCTGGCTGCCTGTACTCACTGGAATCACTTATTAAAATTTCTTAAGGCAAAACGGAACAATCTGGCTGTTGAGAATTCATAATTGCTAGAAATATCTTTGCTTGGTTATTGGTTTAGATCGTGCAATTTACCCTGAGCCTACAAATATTTTGCTGTACACTTTTCTATTGGTTTAAACAGCCTTAGCATGTCTCTGCTGGGTTGGGTGCAGGTAGCATGGCCGGGAGAATGACCTTTTAGCTGAATTATCTGGATCACCAGTCCGGAACCACTTGGGTTTCTGAGGGGGAGGTGTTTGTGAAGCTGCAGGAGACTGAACTGTTTGAGATATATGGAGTTCTAGGCCAGCTGGGAGTTGTGACAGGGTAAGGGGAATAAAAAGACATTTAGTGGTTCAATTCAGACACTGCAATGTATTTAGTAGGGTTTTTTGCAATCGTTATTTTAATTGCAATTAAAAAAAAGAACCTTTGCAATTAGATGTGCTAAATTCCTGCTCCTTCAAAGGAAATTGCTAGTGAGAGACTGCACTGAGGGTTGTTCTAGTGTAATTAGAATGAGAAATCAAACTCTTTTTTACTTGTCTCCTATTACACTTGGTTGTCGCCTTTTCCACTGCTCCATCCCTTTTTATGTGGGAAAATATCTATCGCAGCATTCACACCATACTCAAATAGTGGTACATGAGCACGTTTCCCCTTCCCTTTGTTTTGGGGGATGCAATTACCACAGATGGGTATATTTTTAGCCACTCTCACTTACCTGGGCTTTGTTGGTTAAACTGGATTGATTTATTCCTCAACACAATGGGATCTTTGCCCTCTATCTCCACTGCAAGGCACAGCTTTTAAGATACTAAATGAAAAGCAGGCTCTGAGATCCTGATTTTGCTCTGATATACATAAGTGTAATGGGCTGACCCAAAGCCCACTGAAGTCAATGGAAAGACTCCCACTGAGTCAGCAGGTTTTGGATTAGGCTCTAAATCAGAAGTAACTCCCCTGAAGTCAATGGTGTTATATGGTGTAAAATCAGGGTGTGAGCAATATCAAACTCTCAAAATGTAAGCTACTTTGCTTACTAAAAACAAATTGCACCAGGTAAATGTGAACTTTTCACTACTCAATTGTGAAAAGACAGATTTTCCAGTTTCACTTCATATGAAAGCGTCTGTAGAGGTTTAAGGGTTGAGAGAATATTATTTGGGTTAGGAACTTTAAAATTAGTTTGGGTTCTGATCTTCAACACTGGGGCATGGTGAGCAGAGTGAAATGCCTTTTATTTTTTGAACTTTCATACTGTTTGGCTGTATGAATGAATACAATTTTCTTAAAGACAACAAACAAACAAAAACGTGTTCCAAACTCCTGGGTGCATCAGCTGCGATGGCCATCTGCTACACAACACAGGGCTGGCTTCTGTTCTGAATAACACCTGCATCAGTCGGAAGTAACTCACTGGCTGGCACTGATGTAGCTGATGAGAATCTGGCCCCTGAAAAATGGGGACTGGAAATCGAAACTGTAGGCTCTAATACCTACTGCATGAGCAAAATCTTAAATCCTTGTTTCTCATCTAATCAACATAGCCATAGAGCTTTTTTTGGGCCACGTTAGAGTAAAATGAGAGAGAAAAGAGCTATTTAAATAACAATTACTCATTGGTCTGTCAGGTGGTAGCAATGGAAAAGTTGACTCATCAAGGTAGAACAAGACAAGGGAGACAAAAAGACTTCTCTAGAAATCTGATTGCCCTTTATTTCATATTCAGATAAAGAGCACTTGCCTGCTGTTTAGTCCCAATATCTATAATCATTCTCTGAGTGCTGATAATCATATGATGCAGATCCCACACTCCCCAAAAACCGGTACTCTAGTCTAGAGTCACCTGGAATACAAAGAAGAATGAAATTGTTTATTACCTCCCTACAAGTGAGTAATTGCAGTTTATATAAAGGCCTATTAGACTGCTGAAGGAAGATGTATATATTTTAGGGGAGAGGTCTGAGATGATATAAATGTATGTGTAGCACTGATTGTACCATCTCATCTCCTAATGTTGATTAATTCATAAATGATTAAAATACAGTCTGAAATTATAATTAAATAGAGAATGAGGTCCTTTCTAAAGGGTTTTAACTATCCTATGGCGTCCTATGTCATGGATAACATACTCTGTTAAATAACATAGGACTTTTCCATCAAGCCACAGATTGGAGGCTTCATTCTGTACTTATTTTCCTTATCTATCTAGGTTCTTACATCATGCTCATCATCATGGTATCGTAGTGCCTACAAAGTAAATATTGAGAAATAACCATAGCAACAAACTAGTTAGAATTTCTGGTAACTGTTAGAGAACCAAATGGGAAAGAAAACAGGAAAAAACCCACAATTTATTTTCCCTTGACTCTTCCACATAATGAAAAAGAGGGAGAAAGAGACCATAATTTTCTGAGAGACTTATTTACTGTGTGTATCACAGAAGCCCCCTCAGATCAGGGCCGCAGTGTGCTAGTTGCAGTGCTTAATTTGTAATGAAAGAGATGTCGGGGCTCAAGCAATTTTTTTACTTTCATAACTGATGCAGCAAGCCAAAAAGTGCTGGGGCTATGAATTGCCAAGTCTAGAGGTGCCAAGGCTCAGCCCTGGCACAAATTAAGCACTAGCTAGATGCTGTATGAACTCAGAGGCTTGGGCTTCACATGGAAAGTGAGTTGGGTAAGAAAACTTCTTCCCCTTATACCATCATCTTGGGCTGGGTCATCATCATGCAAGCATCTGCCATCCTCATCTGCCTGAGGCTACAATAAGGTCCACCTTTTTATTTTATAAATGGAGATATGCCAATCTCCTAGAACTGGAAGGACCTTGAAAGGTCATCAAGTCCAGTCCCCTGCCTTCACTAGCAGGACCAAGTACTGTCCCCTGACAGATTTTTGCCACAGATCCCTAAATGGCCCCCTCAAGGATTGAACTCACAACCCTGGGTTTAGCAGGCCAATGCTCAAACCACTGAGCTATCCCTCCCCTGCTTACCATCTTCTTTGATGCAATCCATGCATCACTTCCTCAGCTTTCCTTGGTGTTTCTTTCTTACCATCCTCTCCTCCCATGCTAACTTCACCAGGTCCTCTTCATTTGCGACAAGCTAAATAGATTGAGCACTTTGAGTCTAACACAGAGAATCATAGAATCGTAGGACTGGAAGGGATCTCGAGAGGTCATCTAGTCCAGTCCCCTGCACTCATGGCAGGAGTAAGTATTATCTAGACCATCCCTGACAGGTGTTTGTCCAACCTGCTCTTAAAAATCTCCAGTAATGGAGATTCCACAACCTCTGTAGGTAATTTATTCCAGTGCTTAACCACCCTGGCAGTTAGGAAGGTTAAGGGGTGACTTGATTACAGTCTATAACAGGCCTGCACAACTCATAAAGCGGCGAGGGCCATATTACTCCAAAGAAAACAGCTGAGGGCCGAAACCCCCCGGCCCCGCAGAAACACCCACCCCAGCAGCGCCGCCCACTTCGCGGAAACAACCCCTCCTTCCCCAGAGCTGGGGTGTGGAAGCCTGTAGGGGGGAAAGAAACAGTGTGCATAGGGTGACCAGATCACAGCAGTAAAATAGGACCCGCCCCCTCCCCACTCGGCCCCACCATCATCCCCCTCTTCACCCCCCCAGGGGTCACTATATTACTGCACACAACAGTCAATCAATGCAGTTGTCGATAAATCTCTGCATTATGCATTTTTGTATAACTTTTATATGACTTTGTATTGAACCTTGGTAATATGTTATAGTGGGCCCCTAAGGTAGTATAACTAAGGTAAAAGAAAAATGTCTTTTTGCTAGAAGTAGAATAAGATCTTCCCCCCACTTTGTATTCAATTGCCCTGTTGAATGAATGAGGTGTGAATGAGGAAGGCGTGGAAGGCAGCATCTCCAGACAGATGCAACCCTTGGAGAGGGGATGGGAACCAGACCAAGGACAATCAAACTTGTTAAGTGGGCTGACTAGAGAAGAGCAGACATACTGATGGCCTCAGGGGTTAAAAGCAAGCACCTTCCTTTGGGAAGACCCTTTTTGCAGCATTGGGACAACCCCATCCCAGAGACAAGCAGCAAAAAGAACCAACGGACACAGTCCCAGATTTTGGGCTGCACAGTGAGCTCACCTACTCACCACCCCCCCCCCCCGCGGGCCGCACAGGGAGCCCACGCGGGCCGCATGCAGCCCCCGGGCCACATGTTGTGCAGGCCTGGTTTATAAGTATCTTCAAATATTTAATAATGGACTCTTCAATCTAGCAAAGGAATAACATGATCCAGTGGCTGGAAGTTTAATCTACACACATTCATACTGGAAATGGGGCATACATTTTTGACAGTGAGGCTAATTAACCGTTTGAACTGTTGGTAAATTGTATAGTCAATTGCTTGGCCACTCTTTGGTTCATTATGAAATATATTCAAGAAACCAAATAACAAACGTCAGTCAGGTTTATTGCTATGAACCAATGATAACACAGTACAGGAACAAGCTTCTATACAATACCAGTCTCCAGAAAGCCATCTCATGCAGCATTGTTACATTCACCTTATGTAGAAGGTGTGCTTCAAAGTTACAGATTTCAGCTGGTAGCATTTATAGGATGATTTTACAAGTTTGGGTAAGAAAGACTCTCCAGAGTCAGCTTTTAATCCATTTAATAGGTGCCATGTTAATTTTATGTAGTTCTAGTTTTTTAACAAAATGTTGTGCTGTATCAAGTCAAATGCCTTACAGAAGTCAACGCTATTATCTTTATCAGTGTAACTTGTAATCTTGTTTAAAAATCAGGTTATTTTGACAGAATCTATTTTACATAAACCCATGTTGTTTGGCACTAATTATGTTACTCTCCCTTAAGTCTCATTAATCTAGTCCTGCATCAGACACTCCATTATTTTGCCTGGGATCAATGTCAGACTGACAGGCTTATAATTACCCAGGTCATCCCGTTAACCTTTTTAAATATTTGCACAATATTAGCTTTTCTCCAATTTTTTGGAACTTCCTCAGTGTTCCAAGACTCATTGAAAATCTACATTAACAGTCTAATGAGCACCTCAGCCAGCTCTTGCATAATTGTTGGATGCAAGTTACCTGGACATGCTGATGTAAAAATCTCTATCTTTAGTACTTGCTGTTTTACATCCTCCCAAGATACTAGGGAATGGAAAGAGTGTTGTCATCATATGACTTGAATATATCATCTGTTTCTTTACCAAATACAGAATATAAATATTTATTGAACACTTCTGCCTTTTCTGGATTATTGATGATTCTTCCATTTTCATCTAGTAATGGACCATTGTACGTATTAGAAGCCACTGTGAATGGTGAATGTCAGCAGATTCATCTTTTACTAGTGAAAGAATAGAATTTCTATTTCAAAAAATTGAAACAGAAACAGAAATGTAATGCCTTGTTTTCTTCAGAGAAGACACTGCTCTCTCATTCCAAACTGACTTAAGTATGAATAACCAGCAGTTGTTTAACTTGGACCTGTATTTGATTTACAGATGTGTCATACCATGAGGTTGGGACTCTAAAATATTGATTCTGGATGGGACTTAAAAGGAGGCTTGTAATGAGAATTGTAAAAACAAATAAAAAAATCCAAACCACCAAAGCATAAAACCCGCTCTGATTTATACATAGTTTCACTAATAAGTTCAGAGTTTGCTTTGTTACAATGCATGGGACCATATTGTTCACTACTTGTAACTGTTCTGACCACTGCTGTGCATTTTTGAAAATATTTATGAATCCCAAAAGTCTCACAATTTTTAGCACAAATTCATGCCTAAGTTCAATATTTGTTACTTTCTTGCTTTAAAAAGGAGCAGAAATGTACCATAGGTGATCAACACAAATAAATTGCAAACAGTTGAAGTGAACAGCTCATAGGCCAAAAATTATTAATCGGGACTATTTGGTGGATACTGACAGAAAGCAAAATACATATGCAAACACAGTCAGTCTCTCTCCCTTGGGTTGGCTTCCTTTGGGGGACATGTCGTCAATCCCTTGACAATAACACTGTCTTGTCTGACTGTCTCAACTGCCTGGGAATCCTCAAGAAACTATCAGCTCTATTTAAAACAGTCACCACCCTAAAAAACAGTTACTTTTTAGTTTTATTGGGGGGGAAGGTGTAGGGAGAAGGGAATTTACTGCACCCCTGCAAATGATAGATTATGTGGGGGTCAGATGAGAGTACTGTAGCTATAATAAAGTGCCTCTACTCCTCCTTTCTTTCTCAGGCTCAATTTGATTCTGCAGTCAGGGCCGGATTCTGCTCTTAGTTACACTCATGAAAATTCAGTAACTCCACTGAAAAACAGAATTACTTTGAATTTACACCCCTGTAACTAAGAGCAGAATTTGACCCTTAGATATTACAAATGGATGAAAGCTCTACTATCCAACAGAGATGGAACAAAGAGACCTCAAGACACATAATCTGGAGACTCAATAGAATGTCTGGTATTGCTCACTAGGCGAAGAATAGAATTGGTCTATTAATCCAATATTTTAGCTTTTTAATGCAGTAATCTCAATGCCCCATCAGCAAATTACTAAATGATATCCTGATAATAATGATGCCGGGGTTCAGCGTGAATTACTAATGCATTTTACCATTTCTTTAACAATTATAACTCTATTTTGAATGAAGAGAATTTATCATTGCTATTTAGTTTTAGACTGATAAATTGCAGGATATTAAGAGATTCTTCGCTGACTCCAAACAATGTAGAACCTAATTACTGCTAAGAGTATTACTGAAGTGTTATGGAACAATTTGAAATTCAAGTTGCAAGGCTAGATTTATTTTAAATCTGACATTTTCAGCCTTGGCTTTTGCTCTCTTCTTCCCTCTTCCACTCCAACACAACACATCTGTGACGTTGCACTCTATATGTTTATGGAAATATGCTTATAAGTGCAAATATAATATTACTGGAATATGCTTTATGCTAGATATGCCACATGACATATCTTTGCAAAGGTTATGATCTATTGAATATATTCATCCTATTTGTATGCATGCATCATTTTTATATCTGAAGTTATGAAAGTTGGCTCTATGCTTGTATTTGAAGTGTTTGCTGTAGGAAACACATAAGGGAGATTTGGCCAACATATTGTAAAGGGGCTATTTAAGTAATTGGGAGCACTTAACTACAATGGACTTTGGGAGACGCCAATCCACATTTGAGCTTTCCTGGGAACGTTCAAACTAACATGTAAACAATGGCATCGGCCTGCAAAAAGCTGAATCATTCATGGACATGTGACTTGCCCAGGTGACTACAAACTCCATCTTGTTGCTGTGATTTTGCACAGAAGAACAAAGAAGTTTCCGCCCACAAGAGAGAGAATATAAAAGGCCCTGGAAGCCTCTCCATTTGGTCTTCAGCTGGCTCAAGAGATGGCCTCTCCACCCCGAAGAGATGCCTGAAAGCAAATGGAACAAAGGACTGTAACTACGGGGGTGTGGGTGATTTGTTGACCCATAAACTACAAGGTTGGGCTGAAAAGGATTGTACCTGAGATAACATCTAGGGTGAGAAGTTAGTATTTGTTACTAGATCCTTAGGGTATTAAGTTAGTCTTGCGCATTTTGATTTATTTTACTAAGTAACTTACTTTGTTCTGTCTGTTGTTACTTGAAACCACTTAAATCCTACTTTTTATACTTAATAAAATCACTTTTGTTTATTAATTAACTCAGAGTAAGTGATTAATACCTGGGGGAGCAAACAGCTGTGCATATCTCTCTATCAGTGTTATAGAGGGCGGACAATTTATGAGTTTACCCTGTATAAGCTTTATACAGAGTAAAATGGATTTATTTGGGGTTTGGATCCCATTGGGAGCTGGGTGTCTGGGTACTGGAGACAGGAGCTCTTCTTAAGCTGTTTTCAGTTAAGTCTGCAGCTTTGAGGGTGTGGTTCAAACCCTGGGTATGTGTTGCAGCAGGCTTGCATGTCTGGCTCAACAAGGCAGGGTTCTGGAGGCCCAAACTGGCAGATGGGCTCAGAGGTAGTCTCAGCACATCAGGTGACAGTCCCAAGGGGGTCTCTGTGATCAAACCCATCACAACATCAATCTGCTTTCTAACAGAGAATTCATCAATTTTTATCTAGAAAATATTTTTTTCTTTTATTTGTATGTTTTGCAGCAAATTCTCCTGCACTGCACTGACAAGGCTTCGTGCAGCAAGGTTGTTCCCTGGGTGTAGGGGCCAGAATTAAGACCATAGTAGTATCTGCAGTCCAGGTGCTCTTGCCTCCCCTTTGCCAGGGGTAGAGCTGGCTGAACATTTTTCAGTGGCAACATTTACTGTTGAAAATGCGGTTTCATCAAAACTGAAATGTTTTGCAGGAACATGTCGATTTTGACAAGATTCTTGATGCGGGAAAACCATTTAATTTCAGCAACACCAGAAGGTTTTGTTTCCACTCAATCATTTTGATTCATTTCATTTAGCTTTTGTTACATTAATTTATTATTATACATATGTAGATAGCTTATAATTAATATTTTAATATAATATAAAAGTGAAAACAAAACATTTAGACTATTGACATGAAACATCATAGATGCTCCAAATGAATTTTTTTGGGGGAGTTTTCATTTTGTGGGAAAATTCAGCTTTTCATTCTGATTTGGAACCAAAAATATTTTGAAATGTCAGAATTTCCTACTGAACAGAAATTCCAGTTCCCAACCAGCTCTAGCCAAAGGGAAGTGCACAGTGTATCCATGTATTTGTGGGGATCAGCTAGCCCGGCTACAGCTCTCGTCCCACATTGAATCCCACCTGCCGTGACATTTTAGGAGACCCACAGAGCTCTGTTCTGCAACATATAGAGGCTGTGCATCCATCGCATTGGTTTCAGGAATGTTCCCTTCCCCAACCACATGCCATAGACAAGCAAGACAGGGGCCTTCCATGGCTATAGAGCCTAGATCAAGACGTGCACCTTTAAAGTCTAACAGCATTTCCCCCACAATGAATGAATGAAAACATCCAAAATGAAAAACAACCCCACCCTCTAAATAGAAACAGGGGACTGAATGGTTCAGGGGCTTGCTACTGAGGATGTGGGTCCTGGTGAAGCACCATACTTAAGCACTGTGTACTTTTAAGCACATGAATAGTCCCATTGACTCGTATTTTGAAAGCTATGCATAATCTTAAAGATAATCAGTTCCTGTGAAGCCTTTCTCTGCCATGGAAATTATTACTGTCTGATGGCTGGTTGGCTGCCCATGTAATGTGAGTTGGGCTCCTACTAGGTCAGTGTCCTCCACATCACAGAACCAACCACCCTGACCGGCACCAGTTAGCAGTCTCAGCAGAGACTGAACACCGAAATAACATTAAGAATGTATTGCTCTCTCCCTGGGAGATGTCATTCTGGATTGGGGTACAATGGGAAAGTTTGAATGGCTGTTGCCTGGCCTTTAACTGCTCTGTGGATTAAAAAAAAAAAAGTCATTTTCCTGAGCTGTCTGAGACCTTTCATGGAACTCACTCACTTTTATTAAACTTTCAAAGAAAAACAGAAAGAGACAACATGATTCTGAGTGCAGTAAAATTAACTGGAGCTCCAGCGACTGATGGATATCTTTTGCCCACTCGTTCTTATCATTTATTAATGATCTCTCAATTCTTTCAGTTGTAATTTATCAAGTGTCCAATTCTGTGGAGATGATAGAGTAACATAATGTTGATCAAAGCCCATGAAATCTATAGCCGGAAGTCTTGCAGAGTGACTTTGAGAGATTACAAAACCACTTTAATAAAGATAAGCTGTTGCAGAAGATTTTAAACCACCTCCAGTATATCTGAGAGGAACACTTGGTACTAACCACCCATATTAAAAATACTAGAGTATTCTATTTTAAAGGCCCCAAAATGTGATCATAATCCTGTCACAGGTTGTCCCTAAATGACTTAGGTAGGATTTAGCACACATTTCATATTTCTATTATTTAGGCCCAAAACTTCTACCCATCTGAGTTGAGGAAACATTGTCTTGGATTACAAACCAGGAGACATTGGTTCAATTCTTGGTCCTACAACAGACTTTCTGTGTGAGATAGGGCAAATCATTTAATCAATTGTGCCTCTGTTCCCCATCTGTAAAATGAGGTTAATATTTAATAGATTCATAGATTCCAAGGCTAGAAGGGACCATTTTGATCATCTGACCTCACCGACTGTATAACAAAGGCCAAAGAACTTTCCCCAATATAATTCCAACAAGCAGATCTTTTGAAAACAAATCCAATCTTGATTTTAAAATGATCAGTGGTGGAGAATCCACCATGACCCTTGGGAAATTGTTCCAATGGTTAATTACACTCACTGTTAAAATTTTGTATGTAATTACCAGTATGAATTTGACTAGCTTCAACTTCCAGCCATGTGATCATGTTATACCTTTAACTGGTAGACTGAAGAGCCCGTTATCAAATATTTGTTCCCCATGTAGGTACGTACAGACTGTCTTTTCTGCATTATTACTGATAATCATATTATTTCCATCTAAATGGACCAACACCATTTCCTTTGTCTGTCTTGTCTATTTATATTGTAAATGCTTTGTGGGCAAGAACTGTCTCACACTGTGTGTGTTTGTACGGCACCTAAGACAATGAGGCTTCAACTATGGTTGAGGCCTCTGGGTGCTACCATAACAAGAATAATAATGGCTCAGGCAACCCTGAGGAACTCTGGAGCGGTAAAGAGAAGGAATCCTTCTAATGCTGCAGGGAGGCAGCAGGGTTATTTCACATGCTGGTCTCCTGCCTATTAGATGGATCAGGCCCTGTATTCCTGGTGCCCTGTGAAGATCAATCAGGTCCAGCTTGTCTATGACAACATGCAGGAAGCTCTTGTGGAACTGAGCACCTCATCATGCAGGAGGTGCACAGCCCGTTCACAGCCTTCCCAAATCCTGCCTCCAACTCTTCTTGAGCAGCAGAAATGCACTGGTTCTACCATGTGGTGGGTCTTGCACACTTCCAAAGGAATGGGCAATATTTAACCCCTGGGTGCAGCTTCTCAAAAGGACAGGGTGACTATCACTCAAATATCATCCATGTTTTGTGCATGCACAACAATGCACAGGTGTGTCGTAATCTTCTCCTAATCCCCTTCTCCTAGCTATAGTTATTACGTATATGAACTATCTACAGACACTTTTTTCTAACACTGAACAAGGAACTTGCTTATAAGAAGGAAAACAATATTATCCCTATGGCTATTCTCTCTCTCTTTCATGAGGAGCTTCTGCCTAGAACTTTTCCCAGCCCCTTTCTGCCTAGTTTCATGCTATACATTTAAATAAATGGTATACATCCTACCATTTCACTCCAACACCTTTTTTCTATATTAAAAAATATTTAACAAGAATCTCTTACAGCCATTTATAGATCCAGCTGAGCCGTAGCTTCAGTCACTACCTCAGATCTATTGTTTTTGCAGCCTCGAGGAGGGTTTTGTTCTACTGATTCATTTGAAAGATTGAATCCCCATAATAAAGACTCCCGCTCAGTAGATTTAGGACTTTACTCATTGGGGATGATTTTCCTTCTGTAAATCTGTGGTAATGAATACAACTGCTGTAATGATATGTTTAGTTGTAGAACATTATTCAGACACTAGATGTATCTGTGTACTGTATAGAGTTCCAGACAAGCCTGTAGTCCATGGTAAACAAGGGTGACAAAGCTAGAACTCAAACTGTGTGGAAGCCTGTTTGTCTTTCTGAAGTTCTTGCTATTTTCTCTAATGAATGCCTCCTGCTTGGGAAAGAGTCTAATTCTACATATTATGATAATTGCTACTAGGGTCACATGGCAATTCAACTGGGTTTGAAGCCAGATGAAGATGTTGTTCATTTATTTTGAACTGACTCTGAATCCTTAATGGTTTCCTTGCATTTCTCCACAACTGGGGAAGAGATTGTTTTAATTGGAGTTAGACAGTTCAGAGTCAGTAGTGCAGCACTCAGCTCTTCTACTTATGACCCCTGCAAATTACACTACAAAAATAAGACACATATTTTTGCTTAAGGCACAAGGCTGGGAATATGGAGGTCAGGGATCTATTCCCAGATCTGTCATATAACTCAAACGGTTTCTTTTAAAAAGCATAACTGTAAAACTACAACTTAAAATGAAATAGATTTTTTTGAAGGTATTGTGAAACAGGTTTTTATTCACTGTTTAAACATGGATCCAACACTTACATTTGTTTATCAAGTAGCAAAAATCTTGTGTTTGGAAAATAAAGTTTTTCTTCTTCTAAACCAATCCAGAAATCTTAGCACCCTGGGGAACAAATATTTAATAGTGGGCTCTTCAGTCTAGCAGAGAAAGATATAATGTGCGCCAACGGTTGGAAGTTGAAGCTAGACAAATTTAGACTGAAAATAAGGGATACATTTTTAACCAAGCGTAATTAACCATTGGAACAATTTACCAAGGGGCATGGTTGATTCTCCATCACTGACGATTTTAAAATCAAGATTGGATGGATTTCTAAAAGATCTGCTCTAGGAATTCTTCTGGGGTTGTTCTATGACCTTTGTTATTCAGGAGGTCAAACTAGATGATCACCATGGCCCCTTCTCGCCTTGGAATGTATGAATCTGAATATTAACTTGCAGCATGGATGGCTTAACAACTAATATACATAATTACAAATCTCTTATTTTTAGCAGTAAAGCTGTTGTTGTACCTGCAACCTCTTGTTTACCAAACTAGATAAAAATTAACATGCATGGAACGACATTCAGATAACAAGATATTTACAATTTTGGCAATGTTATTAGAGATGATCCTAAACTACAGATTTCAGATCTGGATTTTCTGCATTCCAGAGTTTGGGAACTATGTGGTTCTCTGGTTTTGAGTCAAGATGTTTCCTGATTAATTTACAAATAGAAAAGCAATACTTATGAAGAGTTGAAAGTGGCAAGAACATCAGGATCAAACCGTTTAAAGCTAATCTTTATCAACGTGAGATCAAAGCCACTCATTATTTAGGCCCTCATCTGGCAAAACACGTACCATGTATTTAACTTTAAGCATATGAAGGTCAAAGAAAAGATATGAGCTGAAATCCTGGCTCCATTCAATTCAATAGCAAAACTCCCATTGACTTTAACAGGGGCAAGATTTCACTCTTACTGTTTATTCTTGTCTACTGAATTGGGAAGGATAAAGGGAGGAAAATCAGGAATATGATACAGGAATCAGGCGGCCCATCAGTCTATTACTTACTGTAAGTGTACCACCAGGTTTTACATTTGGTCCAGTTATGAGCTGTCATTGTTGCACAACTGAGAAACATAGCCTGAATAAAATACTGTTTTGTTTAAAGAAAATTCTGCTAACTTGAGTTGCAAAGAAAATTGGAGAGACATTGAGTCTGAGAAGGCAGCAAACAAATAGCTAAGACCCACAAAGCTCATCTAGGGGCCCCAGTTTTGAAGAATGAAGGAGTTTTGGTGTCTTATAAGGTTTCAGAATCATAGTCTAGATTAGGGGTGGCCAACCTGAGCCTGAAAAGGAGCCAGAATTTACCAATGTACTTTGCCAAAGAGCCACAGTAATATGTCAGCAGCCCCCGTCAGATTCTCCCGCTCCCGCTTCCAGCACCCTCCCACACACTGGCAGCCCCGCCGATCAGTGCCTCCTCCTCCCTCCCCGCACCTCCCAATCAGCTGTTTCGTGGTGTGCAGGAGGCTTTGGGTCGGAGGAGAGCAAGGGCACGGCAGGCTCAGGGGCGGGGATGGGAAGGGGTGGAGTGGGGGCAGGGCCTGTGGCAGAGCCAGGGGTTGAGCAATGAGCACCCCCCGGCACATTGGAAAGTTGGTGCCTGTAGCTCCAGACCCGGAGTCGGTGCTTATACAAAGAGGCGCATATTAACTTCTGAAGAGCCGCATGTGGCTCTGGAGCCACAGGTTGGCCACCCCTGGTCTAGATTGACACCTTAGGATGGGGGCATCAAGAAGCTGGTTAAAGCTCCCTTGTTCTCTGCCTGTACGTGGGCACAGGTTAGAACAGCCTGGGAGCTATTCTAACCTGCTCCAGTTTGCCATGGCTTCCAAGAGAAAGTCTTCCAGGTGGAGGTTGCCAGAGGGTTTGTACTACAGCCACTCCCCCGTCCACCCATTCTGAAATTGGATTTGAGAGCACTTCCATGGTCAAGGTCAGCAACTGTGCGGTTGGCAGAGTAGAGATATATGTGTTAACAGGGGTATTGAGGCATTGCTGAAAGAGGGCAGAGTTAAGATTGCCAGTTGCCCATGCAGCGTTAACAGTGCATTTCCTTATTTTAAAGTTTGAGTTTTGCTGAAGTTGATGTTTTGGAAGGGATGACATACCACCAAGCAACCTTAACTCTGCATTAATGTATTTTTGCCCTGCTCTGATGTTTATTTATTTTCAGAGATCTGAAATGAGTGCATGGAGGGGGTGAGTTATAAAGAAACAAAGGGCCAGTGGTGTATCTAGTCCTGCATATTGTCACCAACAGTGACTAACAGCTTCAGAAGAAGGTTCAAGACCCTTGCAGAAAGCAATTATGGAACTTGCTCACAAGGAAATTTTCTTCTTAACCTCCAGGTTTGTTTATGCTCTGAAGTTATATATCCCCTCCAAAACTCTTTGATCCATTTTTAATCCTTACTAACACAGCTGGATATTCTTGTTATCCATATAAAGGTCTAATCATATTTTGAACCATGATAAGTTCTTGTCCTTAGTGATATTTTCAGTGCATAAAATGGTGTGTTTTTACATCAGGGTAACTATCTCAGTATAAAATCCTAGCTGAGACAAGGCACTGTAGTTTTTATCTCAATCTTGCTAGTTGAGGTCAATCCCATATGGGAGGTTTAGGGTTTACTTGACTAGCTATGTCAAGATAAACCCAACAGTACCTCGTCTCCACTAGAATTTTACACTGAGATAGCTACCTGACATAAAAAACAAACTTTTTTATAGTGAAAGCAAAGACAGTCACTTGAGTACTGAGTTACCATCATATTTCCTTCTTTTGACATTCTTACCCTCTCTGAGTGTTGTATTTCCCTTCTCTCTGCCTCTATGTTTCTCTAATTTTTTTCTCTGTCTTGAACTTCTTCTGAAACAAAAACACTTTGCAGTGACAAGTGTAATAAACACCCTCTCTTGCTCTCTGTAGGAAGCTTTAGCAAATGGCCTTGTCATATCTAGAAATGTTCAATTTGGTATATTCTTTGCTCTTTAGGAACAGGCTCTTTTTATTCCCTACTAGGTCCAGGGACATATACATTTTAGCTCACAGCTAAAAGTCACACTAACCCTTATTTCACCAGTGTCAGAGGCCTCTCTAAGAGAACTTCACTGCAATAAATGAAGAACAGTTTGCACAAAAATGAAACCAATACCAAACCTATCCAAAGTACATAAGGGGGCTTGATTCTGAATTTACTTATATTGGTGAAATTTCTTTGACTTCAATGGAATTACTCCTGAATTACAGAAGGGAAAGTGAGATCAGAATTAAGCCCAAGTATGTTAATTTAATCAATAGTAGACAGAAGGTCTTTTCACATGTAAATCCTACTTGTATAATGTGGCATGAATGATGATCCCACTGTTTGAAGTGGTGCTGACACCATGTACTTTGTATCTCCATGGGATTCTCTTCACCGTGATAGGCCATAGAATTTTACTCTCTGCATAATGCCAAATTGATGGTCTGCCTTAAGTTTTTGGAAAATGCTCTGTCTCTCACATCAAAGGCAGCTTAATTAGAACAAAAATGTGTTTGCTCAGAAGTCACAGTAAGTTTTGCCATGGAGGCAGGCACTGCATTGAAAACTGATATACTTTTAAAAACGCTGAACACCTTAATTACAGCTGCAGAGCGGTAATTATATGGGGGTTATTTTTATCAGCAATGTGGTTTTGTCTTTATTCATATGTCATTTCACTGGAATATTAAATAGCAATTCACAATTAATGCATTTTGATGTCTTGCTACTCTTATCTTCATTTTCCTGTCAAGGAAATAGTGTCTTTTAAACTGATCTGGCTAACATGTAGTATTTATATGGTCTCAGCAATTCATTTGTGCAGGGCTCAGCCCCGGCACCTCTTGGCTTGGCAGTTCATAGCCCTGGCACCTCTGGGGTCCCAGCTCTGAAGGCAGTGACACCGCCAGCAGCAGCACAGAAGTAAGTGTGGCAATACCATACCTGGTCAGCAGCCGCCGCTCTCCGACCACCCAGCTTGAGCTCTGGCACCTATTTCATTTTAAATTAAGCACTGTACTGTCTTGTATATGCTTAAAAGACATCTCTGCTTTGCAGTGAATTGGTGTTTCTCTTGTATTCTAGTTCAGGTTGGCTAGAATGGTAAATGGTAGTACATTGTGGGTCCATACCTGATTCTTGGAGCACCCAAAATCAGTGGGCTTTTGGATGCATAAGGAGAACCTTTGCATGTAAGTTTGACTATTTGTGGAGGAAATTACTGTAAACAACTCAGAAACTCACTCAGGTACTATGGTGATCAGGGAGCACATACAATCCTACAATCGATGCATTTTGGGATTATTTGTACTTTTTGTTTGTTTGCTTCTTGTATATTTTGAAAATCATTTATTCTATTCCCACATTTTCAGCTAAGCCTAATTTGTTAAAAAAAACAAAACCCTGTATGATCTGGATATTAATTCAGATATTGATTTTGGATTAGAGGAGTTTGAAATATTCATAATAAAACTGTAATTTCTGCAAAATTTTAATTTTAAACAGGCCCTTTTTAACTGAAATAGGCCCATTTTTACTGCGACAACATGCAATTTTGCATATTTTAAGACAAATTATTGGTTTTGTGTATTTCACAAAAAAGAGAAATATGAAGAACACAAAAATGGCCACATCTTCAGCACTATCACATTAGAATTTGGCCCCGAGTAAAGTACTGTACATTGCATTGTGTAGGACTTAGTTTGTATCTAATGCTATCAAACTGGAGCTAAGCACACACCATGTTAGACAATGCTGCTTCAAGAATAGTCAATTTTTAATCTCCTCTCTTCTTTCCAGGTATATAAAACAGTTAACAAAGCTCAAAGGTATTATTAAACCACTTAAAAATTTAGGAATAAAGTATTTAAGTAGGAGGTTTGAATGAGATAATTAGATATTAGAAAACCTACTCTAGGGCCATATCATATCATCAGTTTTTAAGCAGGTCTTCATTTAGGTTTCAAGGAGGAGTTGGGCTTAGAAACTGCTGGCACAAACAATTTCTGCAAACATATTTGAAACTATGGGCTGCTGACAAGCTATTCACTCAGAGAAAGGTTTAGTAGGGCAGTTTTCAGTTTTGTTCTAATAATATGGCTAATAAAGAATCTGATGAAAAACAAGTGAGTTGGTCCTAGCTCAGTAAGCAGCTTACACACATGCCTCATTTTCAGCATGAGAGGAGTCCCATAATTCTGGACAATCTTTATGCATATAAATTTTGAATTTTATTAAGTTCTTGGCCTCACTGACTTCCTGTGGCAATATGTTCCCCACTTTAATCACACGTTGAATGAAAAAGTATTTCCTTCTTTTGGTTTTCAAATTTAAAAATCAGTTACAGATTTGGACATTGGTCCTCAAGCTTGTTGCTCATGGGTTTCTGTCCTATGACAACAGTATTAATGATGGGTTATGTTTAACTGAGCAACTAAATACACTAAAAGGCACTAATGCTTTGATTGTGACTTTGGCATACACTATCCTATCTGTATGAGAGTATTTGTTAGGGGAAAGTACAACAAAAATGTAACAATGCTTAATAAGCATTGAGCACTATAAAGCAACAAAGAGCAAAAGGTAGTGATAAATGAATGCGGTGGATATTTGCCCTTGCAATGTGCAGTACTCCCAAACCCCAAAAATCATGTGACTGGCTTAAAAATCATGAGATTGTTTTAGAATAATACATTGTGGGTTCTTTTAATTTGTCTTCTTGTTTCTGAGCGCTTTAGGCTACACTTGCTTCATATTTTCAAACGTCCTGGTTTACTTTACAAAAACCTGAAAGCTGAGACTCTCAATCACTCTCTTGATTTCAGTAGCTGGGGCATTCAGAAAACACTAAGTCTGATGAGTCACAATAAAGTAATGAGATTTGGCAACAATGAATATGGTGAGAGCTTTTCTTTTCAAGCTGGTGGAGTAGTTCAGCAGGAAAGAAAACACCTAGTTAGCAAGTTCTTTTCCTCAGAATTTGGGAGGGCTGATGTTGATATTTCCAGCACACATACAAGCAAAATATATCAGAAAACAACTGAAAATCTCCCTGGCTTAGAATTTGATTTATAGCTCTATTAACCCCTGGGCCTGGAGTCCTATTGTTTCTAACTTCCTAGCTCAAGAGAGAGACATTTTCACACAGTTTAAATACCTGTGTATGGTGAACTAGAGTAGAACTGGAGATAATGATAACAATGACAATCGATGCCTTTGAGCCCTGCCATTGGAATGTTTATTATAAAAGTGCAAACAAAGCTGTTCAGGTGTTCTTTGTGGATGTTTGATGGTGGGCTAACTTCCATCACCTGCTAGAAAGGGAAAAAACCTCAATCTGAGTCATGCACCATTCCTGGGGGCGTGATTAACTAATTGCCTACTGGCCAGAGGGGGCAGAACTAGCTAAGGTCCCATTAGGCACATAAGCCTTATAAGGAGCTGAGGGAGGTTAGCTAGGAGGAGAAAACTGAGGCTGGAAAAAAATAGAAGAGTGTTTTCTCCCTGGCACCTGCAGAAGGCAGGATTATTCTATAGAGAGAGGCATATAGGGAGTTAGGTTAGGCGAGGTTCCTGTTGGGGAGACCCCTGAGTTAGGACTTAAACAGGCTAGAAGTCCTGTAGGCGGCCCCACCGGAAGCAGCATAGGCTCCGGTGGTGGAAGCCCTGAACTAGGTCTATAAGGAGCAGGGAGATACTGCTAGAGTCCCTAGGGAAAGGATGCAGTGAGGGAAAACCTTCTAAGACAAGAAGCAACAGAGGAAGAACTCTCTAGGAGCAGGTTAGACTCTAGTGGTTAGACTCCAGGTTAGATCTGAGCTAGGATCAAGAAAAGCATGTCTTTGGAGCTGAGAGGGGTAGAAGGATTATTAATCCAGGACGGAAAGTAGAAGCTAAGAGGACCTAGGGAGAGAGGAGAGGCCTGAGAACCAAAAGGAGGCTGTGTTAAACACATGCTGGGGAGCAACAGCACAAGGGGGCTTACAAATAGGAAGCAGTCCAGAGAAACAGCAGCAAGTCTGAAGAAACAGACCTAGCTGCTTAATACAGCATCCCTGAGCCAGCACCTAGAATGGAAGGTGGGCCTGGATTCCCCTATCAGCCCCTGAGGAAGGAGAACGCAAGCCCAACATAAGGAATATTAAGGCCAGGGTGGAGCTGAAGACTTACCCCAAAAGATAGGCTGAGGAATAGCCCAAGAAGGGGAGTGCAAACCTTTATCAGAAGCAAACCGTTAATTATGGACATTTTAAAAAGAAATCTTGGATTTGTTTGTATAACTAAGTTCATTTTGCACTTTTTTGTGAAATGTGCTGAATTGACATACAAGGTTAAGTTTGCAAAGGGTTTGTGCAGTTATGGCCATTTGTATCTCTGACAAGCACAAGTGGCTCTCTGCATTTTCAGAGGAGGATGCAATCTGAGCTCTCACCAGCAGTTTGTGCCTGACAGAAGGGCCATGGTGGGCTATGATATGCCCACTAAGAAGCTTGTGCATAAGTAGGCACTGGAGCCTTAACTATGTGTACCACAAATGGCATATGACAGTGCCTTTGCTAGGCAGCCAGCCCAAACCACGGTGACTCAAGGGTTGCTAAGTATCAGAGAAGGAGAAACATTTTCAGTCTGCAAAGTACTTTAGGAAGATGAAGGTGACTGGTTTAGAGATCTGAGAATCAGTGAAGAGTATCTGAGTTAACTGTGCTTTTCCAGATGGGAAAATATTAGACATCCCAATGGAAATGTTGGGAACCATGCATCATCATATTATTCAAATATTATGGCTCCTGGGAAATAAACCATCCTGTTGCTTTTTAGTCTTGCTTTAAATCCAGTATCTTGTGTCCTGACACAATCTGTCAAATGATGGCTGAGAACCACGTTCGTGCTACTTGTTTAACAAGATTGACAAATATAGGGCTAAGTTGCTCACAGATGATGAGGGTAGATTTATCCTCCTGATGCTACTCAGGCTATGTTGTGTATATTCTAAATATATAGCTATGCCCATTACTGAGGCTGGTATCTGTTCAGCAGCCTTACATAACACCTGGCCCATTTAGTTGTCAAATGTCTCTTTTGAGCATTTTGCCCTTATTTCTTTACTAAAATGTTGCACTCATTTTATTTGTTGTGAGGAGGACCTCTGCTGCTTCTTTACCTTGAAATTATGACCTAGGTGAGGCAGAATTCTCTAACAGTAAGTCTGCCCCTTTGTTCTAGGATTAGTAAAAAGCTGGTAAGGCATCTGGAACAGACAAAAGATCTTATTTTCAGATTTGTGTACAAAAGTAACAAGGGCACCTATCCATTCCCCAGAAAAAAATTAAGCTGCTAACATAACACTACCTAAGTACTTCTATGGCTTCCAGTAGCTGAGCACCTCACAATCTCTAATATATTTATCCTCACAACATCTTGGTGAGGTAGGGAAGTTTGATGTTACAGCTGGGGGACTGAGGCCCAGGGAGAGTAGGTAAACTTGCCCTAGGTCCCAGAGGAAGGCTGTAGCAGAGCAGGGAACTAAACCCGTGTGTCTTGAATCCCAGGCAGGTGCCCTAACCACTGGGTAATACTTCCTCTCATAGGGGAAAATTCCTCAAAACTTCTCTTTTTCCTGTCAAAACCTTCCCTCATTGGCAGCCTGCACAAATAGGGTAAGTCTTCACTGCAGAGTTAACTCGGGTGAATGGCACCCTGGCTAGCCTATTTCAGGTGTGTGTCCACTCGACTGGGCCCACACTGGATCTGCACTCACTTTTATGAGGCGTTAGGACTTCTGCATTCTTATCCTATGGTTCTTTGTGTGCTGAGTGGCTCTGTGATTCTGTCCTGGTGAACTGTGAGAGAACTTGTCTGTCCTTTAGGACACCTGGGGGCAATTGCAGGAAGGCACTGGAAGGACTATCAGTACGTGAGTGATTTAGCCTGCATCCTCACTGCAAAGTGGTGGATTACCTGCCCAAGTGTGAGCAGCATCTGAGCCTTAGCCTATATCTAGGACAGGCCAGCTAGCTAAGGTGTAAAGCACCACCACACTCAAGTGTCAGGGTTTTGTGTATGGACAGGATCTGGGTTTGGGGAAACACAGAGTTAACTGGCGCGCTTACTCAGGTAATGAAGACAAGCTATAGATGCACCTTGCAGTGTGCCCTGAAGTTCAACAGACTTCGGCTATTCCAGGATAGAGGCAAAGCCTCTGCCAGAGCTGAGGGGCCCACCATTGTGATAGGTCAAGTGCCTTCCACCAGCCCCCTCTCTTTTAAATTGAAGGAGATATAGGTGGGAGCACTTGACTTATTGCAATGGTGGCAATATTGCATGAGGAGAGAACCAGTCTCTCAAGTAGGAAGGTTTCAAGCCATTTATAGGGCTTTATAGTTAAAAGCCAACACCTTCAGTCCAGTCTATAAACCAATAGGTAGCCATTGTAGATTATGGTGCACTAGTTACATAGGTTGTCACTGAGAATCACTTTTTAATGTGTTCTGCATAGCTTCTGAAGTGACTTGAGGTATACTCTATGGACAGTGCTTTGCAGTAATCCGTGTTGAGGTGACAAAGGCATGAACTGTCACAACTCATGGTCTATCCTGTACCAATATCTAAGTCTGGTGACAGAGCTGTGTAGAAGAGCAGCTAGTAAGAAATACGAGGAAAGTCAACTGGAGCGTAAGAGGTGAAAGTCCCATTCTGAGGCCAACTGAGAATTTTCAAACCTTTATGCCACAGGCATAAAGATGATGCATTCCTGCTACTATCACACCTCTCCTGCTTCACAACCATGCCAGCCTCAACCCAATCATGCTGCAGTGGCTCCTTCTTTCCCCATTCCCTGTAGGCACTTGTTCACCTATGGGGGCAGCAACACTTCAAGTTCCTGCTTCCCCCCAGAGATGAGTGCTGTGTGGAGGGGAGAGAGAGGCTCTCCAACTCCTCTTTCCCATCCAATAGCACCCTGCAACCCCCCACCCAAAACTAGTCATGGATTCTTATAAGAAACGCTACATGGATTCTGGATCTGAGATGGAAAAGCATGCAAACTACTTGTATAGGTAATCTATTAAGATACAAAGATTTCACATACTCTTCATCAACTCTCAAAATAAACAGAGCATATCTGACTTCTGTACATTCCATTTTTCTTAACATTTGATATTGCCCATTTAAGTATTGTCTTCAATTTACATAATGGAGATAGAAATCACTTGAACAAATCCCGAGAAGAACTTTCTAATGGGAATGCAAACAGGAGCCCTGTGCCAGAATATTTGGATCAGTCCATTTGATTTCAGATAGCATTCCAATAAGTACTGTATTCAGAGGGCAGATTCTGAGAAGTAAGTAGCTAGTCAATGTTACAATGCCTGTCACCATAGTTTCTTGGTGCTGCCAAGTATTTCTTCCCAGGCTTTAGGAGAAATAGCCTGACTTGTTTATATGTGATTTTGTTCCTTTTTTTAAATATTTGGGTGAGTGGATGTCACAGGTGGTTTGCATTTGTGAAATCAAATATTCAGAAGTCCAAATGCTAGGAAATTAAACAAATCATTAGCAGTTTTTGAATGTGCAGTTAATTAAAAACCATAGGAAATGTGGAATGGAGCATTTTAGTCATTAGAGGGTGGCTTGTTTTTGTCTGTCTTGTGGTGCTTTATTCTTATTCAAACCAAACACCCACCTGACAACTCACAGCTGAAACATGGGGAAGTGACCTTAATTAATAAGAGCTACATCCTGATTGCATTAAAATCAATAGTGAAATTTTACTATGTGACGTAGAGGCATGTTCACTCACAGGGCTTCTTCTGGTACAAAGAGGGGAGGCTGCAAGCTGCTCAGCTCATTAGACTGTAACAGATTGATCCCCCCACTGTGCTGGGCCTGCTCTGCGGAACGAAGAGTCAGATAGGAGGAAAACCAGGGGAGGACAGTATTGTCACGTAGTTCAGGAGATAAAAAATCACGGTAAAGCATGACTGATGGAGTAGACACAACTCTAAAGCTCTCCAAGGAAACTGCCCAAGACTGGTCAATAAGCAATACCGTGAGTCCTGGGAGATTTTGCTGCCATGACTGACTATGCCCATCAGCCTCCCAGAGTTCAGAATTCTTAGTCTATTGTGCAAGCATATTTACTAGACACAGACTATGCAGATTAGCCAAGAAGAACAGTAATTACTGTCATGGAATTTCTGCCTATGCTATGTTTTTAGATCTAATAAGCTGTTGTAACTTTCAGTGGCTACATCAAGAGGTGGCAACCAGGAACATCACAACTTCTTAAAAGCCAAGAACTGTGGGTATGGGACAATGGAGTCTTTTCTGACTCAGTTGGGATCTGGCTTACAAATTTGGGAGTCCTAAAGAAGACATGCCCTCTGATACATTTTTGACATCTTCATGTAAGGGAACAAGGTATTGTGAGAGACCCTCCATTTGCTGATAAATTCCCAATGCATCTCAATATACTTAAAAGATTCAGTGGATACAGCTATCAGATTCTTGGTGGTGCCTTTACATTTTTGGTCTTCAGCACAAGACTCTGGGAGTGGAGGGAGGGTGGAAGATCTGGGATGGTGGAAGATCTTAATGGATAAAGATCCCAGGAAGGTGGGGAAGGATACTTTTTAAAAATAAAAGGCAGGAAGAGCTCAAATAAAAAGTCAGTTTTATTTAAAACTACCCAAAAGTATGTAAACAACTTGCTAAGCAATTGATATGTTTTTATATGTTTGGGGTAAATGTTTATTAGCTCTGAAATATTTTTCTCAAATATTTCCATGAAATTTGGTGGAAAAATTATTCAGAATTAGAGGTAATTTCCCACAGATTCCACTGATCCTAATTCTTGGTCAACAGGCTTACTTGTGCTTTAAGTTAGGCACGTGCTTAAATATCTTGTTGAATTGGAGCTACGCTGGGGATTTCAGATAAATCCTGGCAGCCTATTACAAGCTCTTATAGGTTACATTTGTTGGTTAACAATAGGGGAAGAAATGGAAAAAATTGTTCTTGGATTCCAGCAAGTTTTCTGGAATTTAAACAAAATCCAAACAGGTAGTAATACTTAATGCCTTTTATCCTGTGATCTCAAAGCACTTTACAAACGCTTATTAACCTTCACCACCCCTTTGTGAAATAGGTAAATACCATTATAACCATTACCAGATGGATATGTTGAGGGATGCAGATGTCAAGAGCAACATTTCAAAAAAAATGTTCTAATTTAGGGTGCCTCAGTTTTGGGTACCCAGCTTGAGATACCAAAAGGTTTATTTTCAGAGATATTGGATGTCTATAGTGCCTATTGATTCCAGGTAGAAAGCTGAATGAAGTACCCTTGAAATGTTATTCCAAACTTCACAAAAGAAAGCGTGCGGGATTATTTTCCAGTGTGAACTAATAATTTAGAATGTGTGTGGTCCAAGAGCAAACTAATTTAATTTAGGACCTCGACAGGAGTGCTAGAGGTAAGTATTCAGTCCATTATACTGTCCAGCTTGGGAGAAGTAATAGCTAATGCACTTTGAATTGTGTTGCCAGGAAGTTTAAAGTCACTTGTTTATAAAACAATATCCAGGCACTGAAGCCGATTGTATGTATCTGGCTGAACTTTGAGACAAATCTTAGTATTTTTAATTTTCTCAAGAAATAACTGAGCTCCAGAGCATTTCTTTGTTTAGTGAGTTTTACATTTATTAAAGTGTGCATAAAGTACATATGGAAACCCTGACATACTGGAATTTTCTAGGAGCCTCCTTCAGAAATATCCATGAAAAAATCTGATGTATAGCGAATTAGAAACACAGTACCATATTCTCATTGTTTCATATGCATATTGATATCAGTTCTATGAGAGTTGTGAGAAAAGATTGAGGATAAAACAAGTAAAGTAAAAATACATATTTTGTTGCTAGAGGGAACCAGTGGTCCATATAGTCAGTCTGTTTGCTGATTACAGCAGGTGCCTTTTGCAGGAGTGAGTTCATTAGTCTTACTTTAAACTGTATCGCTGCTACTGCTTAGTTTGTTAGCAGAATACAACATGCGAGCGTGCAGTGCAGTATGCGTTGGAGACAGGAAAATGCCTTGTTAACCTTTAAGACATTTTCTTCTTCCATTTATTGTAGCTTTCTTTATACACATAGTATTCTCCAGTTCTTATCCTAAAATGTTATGTGCTGTTAGAAAACTGTCATGCTCCACCCAAAAGGGGACTGCATTTCAGAAGTGGATAACAGTCCCTCTTTCCCGCAATGTGACTCCTGTTAACTCCATATGACTCTTACCTTGAGTTTTCCTTTCAGAACCAGACTGAACTCACGGTTAGGAATTAAGAAATGTATCTCAGAAAGGGTAAGATCATTTCTATTTCCACAGAAATGTCCTGATTAATCTCTTCATTGGGAAGTCAAGGCTAAAGCAATGTAGTTTATTCTTATTTCCTCTACATTTTCTGCTTTATATACTTCAACTTGTACAGAATATGGCAATTAGATTGCTGGAACTACACCATAGTAACATTCACACTGAGATGGAAACACTGCACTGGCATTATGTCAAACAACATGAGTTTAAAATATTTGTATTCTACTTGCCAACCATTCTGTTCTTTCTAAGAGCTTCCATTTATATTTGGATGACTTCCAGGAGTCCCACTACAGCTGAAAATTTGATTTCCTGTACAGTAGGAAATTAGACCTCTCAATTGTTTGAAATATGAATCTCGTCCATTTTGTTTATTTTGAATATTGTGTCATATACATATGTATCTTATCTTGCACACTTAGGAAATATTTTTGACCAAAGGTAACAAATATATGGTGGAGAAAGAGCGAAAACACAAATGAGTAAGCACACAAGCTGGCATGGGGCACAAAGCTACGAAGAAGAATCTAGCAGTTAACCCTTACATCAGAAGGACTGTAAACAGATATTTCTTGTGTAGGATGAGAGAGTGTTTGTATTCTCAAATAAGAGAGAGATGCATTGTCCCTGCCAGCAGGTAGGGGATCTTGGGGGACAATTACTGCACTGGTGGGGTACAAAATAAAGTTTATTAAGAAAATATAAAAACAGGGAAAAATTCAATAGTGAGGGGTATGGGGTTTGTTAAGGCAGACAATTGGGGAGGGGTTTCTTTTAGTAAACAGGATAGGGGGTTTCAATAGTGGGGTACAATACAGTGGGGTACAATACAGTCGGTAACCAATTAACACTGAAGTATAAATGTAACAGGTAGCTAACAATTTCTATGTAAAGGGTATGTCACAGCAGCATATAACCAACTAACAGTTATGGGTAAAATGTGTTAAATAACCAACAATTCTAGGTAAAAATGGGTCACAGTGGTGTAAATGTAAAATGTGAGGTGTGTTAGAGAGAAAAAGGTAACCAATGGGGTTTTTATGCTAGACAATTGAGGTTTGGCAGCTGGGGGTGGGGGGTGAGCACGTGGTGGAAGGGATTAAAAGAGAGAGAGAGAGACAGTGGTAGAGGAATGAGGTTGGGGGGTTTATACAGAACACAGCAAAATCTTATCTATGATCTATCTTAACCAAGATTACACAAGTTAGCAAGTAACAGAACACAATGCAATGACTTACTTACAGAGAAGCTAACTTAACCACAGGTATGCAAAATGAAATTACAATTTATCTAGACTAAAGACTAAAACTAATGGTGCACCTTATATTAGGGGTAGTTCCAGAGGGCAGAGTGGTGTGTGCCCAGGATACAGCTCCAAGGGGGGGGGGGGTTAACTAGTGGTGGCTGCAGCAGTTTTATTTCTAGCAGCAAAAGTGCTGCTGTGAAGCTAAAAGCAGATTACAGATACAGACCAAGGAGTTAGCTTGGGTCTGCCTCCTGGGGAAAGAAAGCCAGCAGTTGAAACAAGGGAAGTGTGCAAGAGGTTTTTCCTTACCAATCCCCAGGACAGTAGCAGCAGCAGTTTCAGCATCAGAGGACGCAGAGAAGACTCGATCCGCTTACAATAATCAGGAGATCTCCAGGCACAAATTCGTTGTTCGTGGGAGGGGAGTTTAAAACGGGGGTACGCTCAAAAACAAATGAGAGCGGGGAGAGGGACCCCCAAAGACCCCTAGCTGATCAGACCAGGTGGCAAAGCAAGGACCTTCTCCGAGGGTCTGATCAGAAAATGTCTGGTTTTAAAGGCAAACTTAGGCAGTTTCCCACCAGTACTTTTGATTGGTTCCCCTTAATACGGGGGAGGAGAGAAGGCAGGGAAAACTACAGGTAAGCATAGGCATGCCTGGGAATGTTCTGAGCCACAGGTATGACTCATATGCTCAGCTATGTGGCCACTTTAGGTCTTGCATACCTGGACAGCGCCCCCTACACCGAGCCCGGGCCTGAACAAAGGAACCAAACCAAGAAGCAAGAAGCCCCCTCCCTAGGCAGAGCAATGGCTCCAGTCAGTCTGTAAAAGCCATTCCTATGAATAGGGCTATGACTTTAGTTAGCACAATGGCCGGGAGGGGCGGCCACACAGGACCAGTAGAAAGGAGAGGGGAAAAGGGAATGCAGCAGGGGGACAGCTGTAACAGACATGCATGAGAAGAAATGTGGAGGAAAGAACTACTGAGAAGAACATATGCTGAATTCACCCCAGGAACCTTAGCATTAGATGGGGTCGCATGGAGTCAAAAAGATCAGTAGCACTGTATGCTTTACCCATTATTAAGTGGCCTTAATGAACTGCCTGATAGGGATGGTGTGAGGCTTAATGAATTAGGGTTGGATCATACAACCTTTATTTGCATAGATGAGGCCTCACACAAATAATCCCATTGTGTGCATGAAGACTTCACACTTTAGCCTTTAATTGTAGAATATCTAAGAAATATAATAGGCAAATTCTAGGTCCATGGGAATGTCCTGTAATACTCTGGGGCAGAATATGACACTCTTACTCCATGAGTTGTCGCATTAAAGTAAATTGGATAAGTTTTGGAATAACTGAATGAGTAAGATTATCAGTATCTCACCTTCTTCATGTATCTGAATTACTCTCAGATGATGATCATTGAATGAGCATTGCTGTAGAAATGTAAAGTACATTAGGCCCAATCCTGCTCCCATTGAGTCAATGGCATCAATGGAAGCAAAGTAGGACTCTCATTATTTATTAGCATGGTCTTTAATATGCCGAATCTATCCAGGAAACTTATTAGCATCATTTTGTTTTTGCAGCCACAATTCATATCCCCAAGGCATTTGCAGATGTTAATAAATAATGTCCTTAGACATTTATGTATGCTTTATGGGGGTCTGTTTCAACTTTATCGTTTCTGAAATTCAGTGCATCTTAAAAAGAAGGGGAGTGTTCGTCTAAAAGTGCAGCACAATGTTTGTTTTATTATGAACATTTTTCCACTACAAGGATATATCATTCTTGCACATTCATTTGGCCCCTCCCTCTACAGAAGACATCCAGGTATACACTAAAATGTTAGGTCAATCCAGCTATGTTGCTCAGGGCTATGAAAAATCCACATCCGTGAGAGATGTCATTAAGCTGACATAATCCCCAGTGTAGGCAGTGCTAAGTCAATGGAAGAATTCTTCTGTTGACCAAGCTACCACCTCTCAGGGAGGTGGATTAACTACAGCAATGGGAGAACCCCTCCTATCACTGTACTGAGTGTCTACACTGAAGCGCTACAACTGTGCCACTATAGCAGTTTGAGTGTAGGCATTGCCTTAGAATGGATTTATATTGAGTCCTGGAAGTTCTGTCAAACCTTTCTTTTCTGTGTAATAGAATTTTATACCCACGGGCTTCGGTGCCAGATTTTTCAAAGAGGCATTTGCAGCAGCTGTTGAATTCATAGTCGATGTCAAAGCTCCACCAAAGTGACCTTGCTATTAAAGCTGATGACTTATTTAGATTCCTGTGCAGATCATTGCCATTCCAGGCGGGGCTACATATATTGTACTAACAAGAATAATGTGTAACACACACAAGATATTTCATAATGCACTAAACTAAGCAATTGGCCTCACTGTTACTTTCTCAGGTTCATTGGTCAGTCAAATAAGGCTACCACATTGCTCAAAACAAGCATCACCAGCGATTTTACTTGCACTTTTATACTTAAAGGGTCACTGTTAAAGCTGGCAGGCCCAAAATTTGACGTACTTTTTTCTCTTGTATCCATTTCCTTTGTCCATGTGATATTTCATCTACCCTACCCTAAGACAAGAGGCTACAAAGTATGGTCTGGGGCTGGGTGAGGGCTATTCAGCTACACAGTCAGCCACTATACAGCAGCTATCACTGTTTTCTCTCTCAAAACTGGCAAGACAGAGGAGCCACCCACAGGTTGAGGACCTGCTGGCTAATGGACAGATTGCTAGTAGATTACTCAGGATTGTGACTTGCTGAATACCAGATGTGAAGCCACAGTTTATTTGCATGTATCTCTTAGATACCACCTCAAAGACCAGCAATGTTCTACAGAATCCTCCCTCCATCCCCTCACACCTGAATTATGATGGCCCATCTGGCAGAGATGGCCTAGACCTAGAGAATGCAAAGGATGATAGTGTTGAACATCAGAAACATAAACACCATCTCATATGGCCATAGGTTTTTTATCAGGAACCAGAACAGAGGAGCAGAAAGTCTGCAAACACATAATGAAGACAGAAACCAACAAAGGGCAAAACTCAAATGGAAGTACTTTACAGCACAGTTTTTGTTCTGGGTGGCTAGCCACAAATTTAAGGTCTATTAGGTTGTTCCAGTTGAGAGAAGAAATTGGTGAATCAGGTATTTGTTTGATGCAAATTTGTTCATTTACAAAGAATATACAAAGTCCTATTTCCCTGAACAGAGGAAGAATCCAACAACAGGAAACAGTGTCCTTACTCATAGCTCTAAGCCTTTTTCAGCCAGCACTCAGCCCAAAATTTCTCTCTAGGTTTCTCCCACACCATGCTTGTCCACGCTGTGGCTGGAGCATCCTTTGCTGTCTCTTTCTGTGTACTTCTTTGCTTGACTCTCACGCCTTCCCACCCCAAATACACATGCAAAACAACATCCAGACAACACCCTCCTCCCCTGCCCACATAGCAAATTCCTGAGTGGCCTTTGTTTTGGGCAGTGACATGTGCCTTTGGTTTGGTTTGGAGACTGCCATTATTTCATAAAGAAGTGTAACTGTTTCTACTGTCTTAAATGAAGGGCAGCAGTTACACCCACCAACTTCAACAGGGTTTATCCCAATGTAGTGGTCCTCACACTGGAGTAGGGAGGGAGGCCACTTCGCCTCACTATTGGCAGACCACAAGTTACAGTCTTATAGGGGAGAGCTCCAGTCCCCGGGGGGCGGGGAGGGTGAAGCACAACAGTCTTTAGCCTGCAGCCACCTGGCTGGGGCAGACAGCTACAAACAGTCTATAGAGGGGCTCCGGCTCCCTCCGGGCGGGGCAGCACCACAAGCAATTCGGGCTCTGGCCTGTATTCAAGGCAGAGCTGTAACAGTCTATAAGCCCAGGCCCTCAAGCAGGGCAGGGCAGCAAACCGTTAGGGCTCAGGCAGGGGTGACCACCAAAGCAGTCTAGGGTCTCAGTCAAGGGGGAGCACCAAAGCAGGCCTCTAAGCCTAAGGAGGGGGAGGACTGCCACCCCCGGGGTGGGGTTGCAGAGGGTAGGGGGACACAGGCCCACGCGACTTCACCGTGTCCCAGCCCAGGGCCCTAACAGTGGCGGAGTGGTCTGCAGGGATTCCAGCCACAACACGCTGACTCATACTCCGGCAGCAGAATCGGACTAGAGGCTGGTCCCCCTGGGCTACTTCCCACCACAGTCTGGGTGTAGGGTCCCATGGTCCAAGATCCTCCATCTCCTTGGGGCATTCGGCTGTCCTCCTCCTGCGGCTCCTTGGGGTCTTTGTCTGCCTCCCCTGACGGCAAGGTGTTGGTCCACTCCGGGGCTGGGCTTTTGTAGAGGCATCTGCTCCCTGGAAGAGATATCCACTCTCTTCTGTGGCTCAGCAGCGACTGAGATTCAGGGCTCTCCTTTTCTAGTTCCTGTCCTGCCCTGGTACTTCCGGTGACGGAGGCGGGGCGGATTTGGCTCTGTCCACCTGGGGGAGTGTAGTGGTTCCTCATACTCCAGTTTGGAGGGGGGCTCCTATAACAGTATTATACATATCCAACCAGGATATGTCAGACAACTGTCAAAGGTGGCTGCTACATGGGAAACAAAAAATAAATGGAAAGGGCACACACGACACAGTGTAAAGAGAAGTCGCACAGATGCTGACATTGAGCACGGTGCTTGCATTCTCTCTGAAAAATGTTAGTAGTTTAGCAGACAGTCACTGAAATACAGGCAGGCACAGTAGGAAGCAATGGTATATAGCTAGCAGAAACATGGATATAATCAAAGCACAGCTCAGGGATCACATCTGCACAGTGAAGCTGCTCAGTTGTCAAACATCCATAGCCAATTACCACAAAGCTGGTGGTGGAAGTGTGTAATACACTCTGCTCTGAGTGCTGCCATCATGTTCTTCCATGGGGTTTTGCCCTCAGTTGATTCCTCTCTTCAGTATGTGTTTGCCGATTTTCTGTTTCTCAGCTGCCGGTCCTGATAGAAGCTTGTGCCCATGGGATGGGATGTTTGCATTTCTGTTGCTCAGCACTATCATTCTTTAGGTACAGTCCATCGCTGTGAAATGAGCCATCACTGTTCAGCTGCTTGGGTGCTTATGATGACAGATGCAGCCTCATGCACCACACACCATACAGGGGGCACAACAGTAATGAGGCAGCGAGTCATGCACAATCTAAAAAGCAGTCTGTGCGAATGACTACGGTGCAAATGGATGTGTGATAATCTACAGTGAACACTGCAATGCAGCAAAAAGAAAGCTATGTCTACACTTAAACTGCTACAGCAGTGCCACAGAAGTGCTTCAGTGTAGATATTCACTGCAGAGATGGGAGGGGTTCTCCAGCCACTATAGTTAATCCACATCCCTGAGAGGCAGTAGCTACGTCAACAGAAGAATTCTTACATTGACCTAGTGTTGTCTATAGCAGGGTTAGATTGACTTAACTATGTTTCTCCGGGGTGTGGATTTTTCACACCCCTGAACAATGTAGCTGGGTTGACATATGGTTTTAGTGTAGATCAGGCCGATGGTCACACATGCATGCTTCCATCCACAGAATCATATTCTGCTTTCAGCAGCCCAGTGCACCAGCTGCTCTTGTCTTCTTCCCCACTCCCTCGGCCACCCATCTCTGCTCCACTCAGAATGATGATTCATGCTCCCAGTTGGAAGAATGTGGGTGAATAGACATAAAAGATCCATTGTTGGGTCAAAGATGTAGATGAAAAATCATGTGCATGACACCCCCTGACCTTTAGGCCTCACCTTGGAATCTCCCTCTCCAGTTTCTGATGGGAAGGGTCAATGAAGTCCATGGTCTTAGAGAAGTTAGGCTTGGATAGGACAGATTCTCTCCTGTGTTCCCATATTACGGATGTTTTTTTTGGCAGACGCTTATAGACATCATCCTGCCAGAATTTGTTCTGAGGCATATAAAACTCCCCACTGCTTCAGAGCCCCACAGCCAATGCCTAGGCATGGTGTGGTGGCTTATGGATGAATTTTTCAGCCTTAACACTGAATAACAAATATATTTGGATTTTCTTGAACGGAGGCAAAACTGTTGATGTGGCTCTATATGATTTACTATTAATAAGCACAGTAATGGTTATTTAAACATGAGATTCAGCAGAAGTTGTAAAAACAGCAAAGAGAACAGGAGTACTTGTGGTACCTTAGAGACTAACAAATTTATTTCAGCATAAGCTTTCGTGGGCTACAGTCCACTTCCTCGGATGCATAGAATGGAACATACAGTAAGAAGATATTTATACATTCAGAGAAACATGAAAAGGTGGAAGTACGCATACCAACTGTAAGAGGCTAATTAATTAAGAGGAACGATTATCAGCAGGGGAAAAAAACTTTTGAAGTGATAATCAAAATGGCCCATTTTGAACTGTTGACTCTGACTGTACTTATCAAGAGATACATGGAGGCCAGACTTAGGGAATACACATTTTCTGAAGGGGATGGCCAAAGCCAGTTTTATGTGCAAGTAGCACCTACCACTACATAGGGTTAGTTCACAGACAGCATTGAAAATGAGAGTTGAGAGTCTTTTTCCTAGAAACATATCAAGACATGACACCATAATTTAAGGCACAACCGTACAGTTCCTCTCAAAAAGAAACATGTAGAGCTCTGAAAATACAAAGGAAGCTGTACTGGAAATAGAAGAAAGGAAAGGAAACCAAGCCAGAATATAGACTCTCTTAAGGCCTGCAAAGAAAAGATAAAGGCAACAAAAAAGCAAAATAAGTTAATGCTCACCAAAGTGCGTAAGGGAAATATGATGGGTGGTTCTTACTAATGTGTTAAAAATGAGAGCTATACATGGATGATCCCTTCCACTTATGGATCTGGAGGATCTAATTTGGGCCCTTAAAAATATAACTATAGATTTAAAAAACTGAAAAACTATATATATTTATAGAATCAACAGATCCACATAATACATTGTGAAAGAAACTGGCTAATGAACTTACTGACCACTGATAAATATTTTTGAAATTCATGGAAAATTGGGGAAGCATGGAGGACTGGAAACAAAATTAATCTGGTATCAATCATCAAAATGGTCAGAGGTGAGAGAGTGAGATCTTGTTATTTATCATTCTTGTTTGGATGTATAAAGAACAAAGTGTAATGATCAGCTTGGTTGCCCTTTCGATTGAACTACAAAATCAGAGAATATATTGGCTATACTGCATCTGCACTTCCATAGAATGCCAACATAAAATGTTTAATGAAATGTTATTTGAGAAAATTCACATTGGTTTGAATGGGCCTACTCCTACTTCTAGTGAAATCTACAGTAGTTTAGCCATTGACTTCAATGGGAACAAATTAGATCCTATACAAATCTTCTCTACTCTGCAGTAGACTTGCATATTTGATCATCTCTTCCTTGCATTTTTTAAAGGCTATGATACTAATTATTTAGTTATTTTTGCTGTGATGTGTTTTTCATGTGAACATTAACTTTAGTCTGAATTTTGCTAGCTTTGAGGAAGTGTTTGTGACAATAGTTTCCTACACAGTAGCTTAGAGCAAATCTCTGAGAAATGGACTCTTTCCAAATTTCATCTCTAGCTGCTGAACTTTTTCGACAGTTACAAAATGCCTTTCCTTTTATTATCAAGGTTGTAATTATTATTAGAGGGCAACCTTTGTTATGACGTGAAAAGAAGTACTGCAGTACAGTGCTAAACATTAGATGTTCTGCTGAGTGATAAAAAACTATAATCAAGCCTCACATGTGACTATCTTCTTGAACCAACCTTTGCATTTTTTTAAGTGCTAAAATTCCAGATAACATACTATTTATTAGGGCACAGCAAATGCTTGTGAAATGGATGCATTATTTTGTACATGTTTAAGAAAAAGAGAGAGCTGAATAACCACTATTGTGCACTGGGTTCCCCTCAAACCAGCACATGTTCACATTAGTAATAATAGTCATAATATTTTGTTGCCTACTAATACAGAGCCAGATTGTTTCTGGCTTTTGTGCATGTGCGGGTGTGCGGGTGCAAGGTTTAAAAAATATATATTTGTTTTTAAACCAATTCAGATGCTAAAGTTCCACATTCAAATTGCACAACAATTTAACATCTTATCTACCTCAGCTCCCTGCAGAAAGACAGCAGTGTCACAATTTTATTTCAGGTCTCATGGTCCCCAGCTCCTGCAGCCACGTGAACACATGAAAACCTCAGTTTTTGTTTATATAAGAACATAAAAACGGCCATACTGGGTCAGACCAAAGGTCCATCAAGCCCAGTATCCTGTCCTCTGGCAGTGGCCAATGACAGGTGCCCCAAAGGGAATGAACAGACAAGTTATCATCAAATGACCCATGCCCTGTCACCCAGTCACAGCTTCTGGCAAACAGAGACTAGGAACACCATTCCTGCCCATCCTGGCTAATAGCCATTGATGGACCTATCTTCCATGAATCTATGTAGCTCCCTTTTGAACCCCATTATAGTATTGGCCTTCACAACACCCTCTGGCAAGGAATTCCAGAGGTTAACAGTGCGTTGCGTGAAAAAATACTTTCTTGTGTTTGTTTTAAACCTGCTACCTATTAATTTCATTTGGTAGCCCCTTGTTCTTGTATTATGAGGAGGAGTAAATAACACTTCCTTATTTACTTTCTCTATACCACTCATGACTTTATAGACCTCTATCATAGTCCCCCTTAGTCGCCTCTTTTCCAAGCTGAAATTTCAAGCCCTCGTGGCTGCAGAGGAGAGCTCAAAAACATGAACACCCGTAGCTCAAACCCCAGAAGACATGTGAAAAGAACCCCATATTGGCTTTAAAATAATGAGAATCTCATGATTTTTAATGCTTGTGGTTAGAAATATTGAGACAAATTCTTAGCCTTATCCCCTTATTTCAAAATTCATTGGAACCTTCTGGAACATTCCTTGGAAGCACCTCCCCTGAAGTCTCTTAGAGTATGTCTACACTGCAATTAGACACCTGCAGCTGGACCATGTTACCTGACTCAGGCTCATGGGGCTTGAGCTAAGGGGCTGTTTAATTGCAGTGTAGACATTTGGGCTTCGGCTGGAACCCGAGCTCTGGGACCGCAGGGTCCTAGAGCCCGAACACCAGCCCAAGCCTGAATATCTACACCACAATTAAACAGTCCCTTAACCAGAGCTCTGCAAGTCTGAGGCAGCTGGCACAGGCCAGCTGTGGGTGTCTAATTGCAGTGTAGACATACCCTTACTGGTCATGTAAAACTGCCTGCCCAGTGCCCTTCATAGTAGCTTCCTTGCTAACTTTGAACAATTCAACCTGCTCTATAGTATCACTCGCATTTGGTATATTTTGGTCAATATTCTTTCATGGAAGGAATCCCCATTTCCCATCAGAGACAGAAGAATTAGGTGCATAGTTCCAGTGAAAAGGGAGAAAAAGGGGGAAAATAAAAGATAGCACCAATCTAATAGCTGAAATCAATAGGTACACATTTAAGTGGTAACCCAAACAGATTCCTGTAGCTGATATTCCAAAATCTAAAACAGAAAAACTAACCTAATGTTTTTTGAAGTCTTGTTGCAGCGTAAGCACCAAACCTGTAAGGCGATGAGAGTTGAGTCCTCAGATTCTCACAAGATTGGACCCTTTTGTTGCATAAGGTCCCTGTAATAATGATTCATAGAGATGGAGTTGAGTTTTCCTCTAATCAGGTTTATGTACAAATAGCCTGGCCTCCATCACCATGGTATGTCATGACCATGAAATATAACTTCAGATTCCATTCCTCCACTCCACAGAGCAAAGAGGAGTTTGGATCCAGGGTTGGCTAGCCCATCTCTAATACGAGAGTGTAATTATTATTACTCCACTGTCGGTCTGATCTCATTACTCAGAAATGCATCAGGAGTAGGTATAATAGAATTATATTTTAATGGGCTGAATGGTATATAGAACATTTCATTTCTAGTCATACTGCTATTTTCTAACATCATCTATTGTTGGAAGTTTGATGTGTTTTTTTTAAATCAAATGAGCATAATATTTCTGGAAATGATTGGCAAATCTGACTGATATCTACAGTATAGCTGGGAAGCACGTCAAAACATTTATGACACTGAAAGAGCTCAAGTGAATCATCTGAAAAATTTTGCTCAGGGTTGTGAAACAAAACCTGACTGTATTTACAAAGACACATGAAGTTCAAAGAATGCATGTTGCGCCACTGAAAGTACTTCTTTTAGCATACTGCAGTGGCATCACTCGTCTGTATTGTAATTCAGATACCAAACTCTTCAAGATACCAGGTCTCCTTTTGTTCCCGTGAAATCACTGGATACATCTCCTGCATTATCCTGGAAAATGCTGTTGTAATGAGTCAGGTTAATGGAGGAGACCATACTTTTCATCAAGATTTGGATTTGAGGCTAAATCAGAAATAGGGCTCAAGATTGGATTTGATGGTGCTGAAATCTTGTGTGCCGGAAAATGGGACTGAAAAATGTTCTCATGAGGTTCAGACTAAAATGGCAGAGAATTCATCCTCCAAGTTTTCTACCATCTTGCATGGAGGCAATCTCATGAGATGAGCTGTTCTTACAATGACATTTTACAAGAACAATTAATCTTATATGATATTTAGACCGTGAGCAATCTTGAGCGGGGATTGTCCCCTCTGTTACGTGTCTGTACTGTGTCTAGCACAATGGAGCCCTGATCCTTGATTGGTTTCCTAGATGCTAGTATTTTACAATAAAAAGAAATAGTTTGGTTTTTTACAAACTGAAATTCGGCAATAGACCCTTTTGAGCTTTAAATCTAACCCAGAACTCAAACTGCAGGTAAGGGCACAGATAAAGGTCCTGAATTTTGAAGAGACTTTGATTTGAGGTCTTGGTTTTAGCCAATATTTCCAAGGTAGTCTCAGAGAAGAAAATGGTTTAATAATGTTACAGTACTTTGTTTCTCATTTATGTGTAAAACATACTTCACATAAGAGACAACCACATTAAACTAGTGAATCAAAAGAAAACATTAAGTGGTGTTCAATTAATTATTTTATGAGTTCCGTATTGCTTACAAATTGTAGCATTTATATAGCACCTCCCACCCAAGTATGTCAAAACACATCACAAGAAACCTTAATTACATTTCACACATGTGGTGTGGTAAGCATTACTATAACCAATTTACAGGTTGGGAAACTCAGGTAAAGAAGGGTTAAGGGATTTACCCACAGACACTGTCAGAGATGGTGCTAGAACTCTGACTGAACAGTGTTTGAATGGAATTGCTTTGAGGAACCCAACAAAGAACACAGACTAATGTATCTGCCCTGTCTTTTCTATAGTCAATTTGGGGCAAATTCATCCTTGACAGAAGTCCACTGAAGTCAATAGTGTTAACAGGGCTGAATTTGATGCATTGTCTATTATCGACTTTAAATATTCTACATATGAAGATGAGTAAGCTTTAGAATTCTGAGTCCATTGGTTAACATTTTTTTTTACCAGAGTAGGATCTGTTGTCTCATATTTACTTGCTATTAGTCACTTTGCTGAATGCTGTGAATCGAATGAATCACAAACCATATATCTGAAAGCTCCCATTACATATATCAGTTTATTATATACAGTACATTTGCTATTTAAATGAAAACAATCTACAGCTAGTGCAGCATATTGAGGAACCTGGATAATCTACACAGTGGAGTGCTTGCCTTGACAGCTACAGGAAGAGGAAAACCATGTGGTACTTTCAAGACTTAAAGTCAGGAATAGATATACGCACAAACTTCACTCAGCACTTCCTTCTTTTGCTGTTCAAAAGAAAACATCATACCTTCCACTTTTTATATGAAAGAACAAATACTTTTAAATATAAATGGCTCTCTAGACCACCTTTAATTTGATGAAAGCTTCACAATGTTAGGGTAGGCCTTCACTTAAAATGCTGCAGCTGTGCCACTGTTCTGCTTCAGTGAAAATGCTACTAAAGCAATGGGAGAGCTTTTCCCGTTGGTATAGTTAATCCACCTCCACGAGAGGCGGTATATATGTTGACCGGAGAAGCCCTACCGTCGACATAGTGCTGTCTACACTAGGGGGTTAAGTCGGTATAACTGTGTCCACCGGCACTGGCTTTCCAATGTGCTGGGGGGTGCTTGACCCCTAGCTCTGCCCCAGGCTCTGTCCCCATTCCACCCCTTCTGCCAAGGCCCTGTCCCTGCTCCACCCCGCCTCATTCCACCTATGACTAGTCACTCAGGGGTGTGGATTTTCCCCCCCATGGATGTGTAAGCCCTTTGGGGTTTAAAGAGCATGCCCATTTAAATCTTTTTCCTGAGGGGGGAAGTGCTGATTGCTCCAGAAGGAGGAAGTGCTGTTGTGGGAGGGGGAGCATAGAGAAATGGGAGAGCAACAGGGTGTGTGTGTCTGGACCTCGACAGACAGACCTCACCTCACAGAGTGAAGGAACCAAGTACGTGCCCGAAGCTTGGGAGGGACCGAGTGGCTCACCGGGGACACCCCAGGACAGGAGCCAGGAGGAGCACTGTGCCAGGGAGGAATCGCCAAAGAAGGACAAACTAGAGCTGGACCCAGTATCACTGCTGCCCAGAGCTGCATGGGGCTGTGAGTACTAGGAGTTGTGACTTTGCATTGGGTATAAGGAGGGAGGCTGCTAGCTAGTTAAGTGGGGAGGTTGTCACTCTGCAGAGAGTGGCAGAAGAGGGCACCGAAGGGGTTTGTTTGGGAAAGTTCAATGGTGCCAATGACGACCAGGAGCAACCAAGACTCACCACCGGCCTGGATCTTTGCCCAGAACTCCTGAACTCTGTGTGCATGCGCATTGCTCGGTGTCTGCCCTTTCAGACTCTGGTACCACTGGGCCTGTGGGGCCTTGTGTTGAATGCAACCCTGTTTTATCACTACCCCTATATTTTCCCCTGCTGCTTTTCTCCTTTCATCCCTCTGCCAATAAATATTTCCCTGTCCCATGTTCATTGTACTCTTCTGGTGTGTGTGTGTTCACTCCGGGGGCTTTGGAACAGTTGCCTCTGGGGTGGAAGTGTCTTTCCCTGCTGCATTCCTGCCTGCACCTTCTCTTGGCCAGAGCTGCCTGCAGAGCAGACTCCATCTTGGCTAAAGTTACATAACTTTATAGTGTAGACCTGGCCTCAGACACAGCTGACAGAGCAAAATACAGCTGGATATGGATTATGACTTTATCATATTTTATATCTTCATAGCTTTAGTGGCACTCTGGATATAAATCTGATTGAGCCTGAGTCAGCTGGCACGTGCCAGCTGTGGGTTTTTAATTGCAGTGTAGATGTATCCTCAGAGACCAGTCACCAAGCAACAGGCCACTAGTGCTACTTGCTCCATCTCCCAAGCCGTGGATACTATTGGCTGTGCCTATTGCTTGGCTCTCAGTTTTTCAGCAGGGACAATTTTTTATTCTTTCTGCCTGTCAGCTTAATGGTATTGAACTCTGGGGTGTGTGTGTGTGTGTGTGTGTGTGTGTGTGTGTGTGTGTGTGTGTGTGTGTGTGTGTGTGTGTGTGTGTGAAAGAGTAGTTCCATTTCAATGATTTCCATAGGACTACTTGTGGAGTAAGGTACTAAACATAAGGAAGGGTGACACCCGGGCAGTGTTCCCTCTAATGTTTTATGTCCATGTGCGCAATGAATTTTGTTAAGTGCACCAAATCATGTGGTGGGGGTGGGGCCGAGGGGTTCGGAGTGTTGGAGGGGGCTCAGGCCTCGAGCAGAGGATTGGGCGCAGGGGGTGAGGGCTCCGGCTAGGGGTGAAGGCTCTGGGGTGGGGCCGGGAATGAGGGGTTCAGGGGTGCAGGCTGTCCTGGGACTGCAGCGGGGAGAGAGGACTCCCCCACAGCCCTCTCTCACCGCAGCAGCTCGGGGTCGGGGGGAGAGAAGAGGGGCTCCTCTCCCCTGGCGGCGGCAAGTCCAGGGCAGGTCCGTGCTGGGGCCCGTGGGGAGGGGCACCTCTCCCTGCTGCAGCAGGTCCGTGCTGGGGGAGAGGCATCTCTCCCTGCCGCAGCCCTGAGCCCCTGCTGTGCAGCTTAGAGGGAACTTACAGGATATAGCTCACAGAAAAACATAAAACCCCTTTTCTCCTCATTAGAGGCTTCCCTCTGTCACTCAGATAGCCAGCTATCTGGATCCTTATGGAAGGAGAAAAGAGATTTTCTTTATAAACAATCCCAAATTCTTAGGAGTAGTCAAATAGAGTAGAACAAATTCTGCTCTCGGTTACATCTGTGTAAACTGGAAAAAAATGAGAACAAAATTTGTCCCAGTGCAATTAAATAAAATCAGTTGAAAGACTTCACAGGAAATTTCCAAACGAGCTAATGAGAGGGTTTTTTGTTTGTTTGTTTACACGCTTTTTTGCCATTTCAGCTGCTGTCTTCAATTGCAATTTTGTCTTGTCTCAGAATCAGAGAGAAACTGATATTCCTTCTGGCAGTGCTGGGAGCCCTCCGAGAAATCACAGAGCAGGGTGGCTTCTCTGCCAAGAAGGAAGATTTTACGTAAGCTAATTTTCCCCCAGGACTCTTCTGCTGGAATTCCCTTCCCTGTTAGTTCTATAGGATTTAGTAAACAGCAGCGAGGATCAGGCTCTTTTCCCTCTTTCTTTCCCCCGCTGTTTACACAGTATAAAACAAAGTCTATGGCCTTCTGAGAATCAGGAATTCCAAGGCAGCATTCATTGAGAAGCACTGAGAAGCCTGTAGAGGATGTACATCTACTGCTGAAAGACAATTTTATATGAGAATGGAGAACAGAATGTCACAATCTCTCAACTCAAATTACTGCAAGGCTAGTGAATGTTATAATAGACAAACACTGTTTAAGCATAGTTCTATTTTGAGTTTTCTAGTAGAGCTGGGTGAATAATTTGTAAAGGATAATTAGTTGATGAATTCCACCTCTTTTTTCCTGTTAGTTCCACGAGCAGATCACAATTTTCTCAGATGTATTTGTTATTCAATATAATTCTCTGAATATTTTCTGAAATAATTTCTTGATCTGTCACTTTCTCATGTACAGTTCATTGCAAGTATTCAAAATTCACATTGTTTTCATTAGTCATGGAGGTTACATCTTATTGTATTGCCTAAAGATTGTCAGTTACTTTTAAATTATAATAGCACTTTGCACTTAATTGTGCACTTTCCATTCTAAGATCTGTGCACTTTATGAACATTAGCTTATTTGGTCTCATAGGATGCCTGGGAAACATAGAATGTGTACTGATGAGATTCAACACTTTTAAGAACCTGATTGCATGCACACCACGAGCTTAATCTGTGCACACAGTCACTGTGATTGTGCTTGCAAACTGGGCATTTGTACATGCAAATGGCCACTGACACTTATAAATCTTAATTTGCATACACAGCTGCTTGATCTGTGTACTTGAGCCTCGTAATTGCATGCACAAATTAGGCATGGAATTGGCACATATTTTGTGTGTGTATAAATGTGCACCTGTCTTTTTGAAAACCAGACTAAGTGACTTAATCAAGGTCCCACAGAAAGCTTGTGACAGGATGAGGAGTAGGACCCAGCTGTCCTGATTCATAGTTCCATGTCTTAACTAAAGAAATACGGAAGTCAGAAACAAGTTATTTTCTACATGAATATGTATAAAGGACACATTATATAGTTTAAAACTACTGTAAAGCTTTTATTTTTCCTCGCTTGGGCTTTATTACAATCTATATTTTTACTGCACATTTGCCCTACATTAGACTTTTGGCGTTCATTATTTTTAACAGTCAGCTGTATGAACCCTATTATTAGTTTGAGGTCTTATTTCCCATACACCATAAACAAAGCAATCTCTTGCATACTATCACTACTTATCTTTTATTGCTTTCTACACTCATGTTAACAATCCTTTGTATTTTCAGCACAAATTATACCTAATAACTAGATCCTAACTGAAAGAATTTCACTTTACAATGTTTATTTATGTAAATGCCATGCCCCATAGCACAGTAATAATAAATAATCACAATACCAATTTATGTAGATGCTTCGTATCCCTGTCAGTTAATCCAGGGGCCTGGGTTTGGGGATGTATTCCTGGCTCTTTCTCATTGCCTAGGTGTGTGATCTTGGGTGAATCATTTAACTTCATTGTATCTCAGTTTCCCCATCTGTGAAATGGAAATAACATTTAGCTATCAGGGGACATGTGAGGATTAGTTAGTTAATGCTTGTAAAGTGCTTTGAGATTCCCCAGATGGGAAGTGCTAAGAAGGAAGCTGCAGAATCTCAGAACAACAATGAAATAAAAAATCTTGCTATTTAAATGTCCTCAATAAGTGAGCATCCATTTATTTAAATCCATCTACTTAAATCCTTATTTTTTTAAGATTGAAGTGTGCCTTGGTGATGATTAAAAAAAAAAGTGAGCAGTGTAGTGTTATTTCTCATAAACTCCTTGTGTGACTGTCTCCATATCTTTACCTAGTTAATTAATTTTAGCTGTTCTCAACCCCACTGACTCAAATTACAAAATTGAAACCCCTTTCTCAGGCTCCTGGTACTTGTGATTTTAGCCTAGTGCTTCTGATCTCAGACACTGCTACACTGAATTAAGGCTGGGGTGCCAGACTAGGCTGGGATGGGAGGCTGGGGGGAAAGGAGATAAACAGTGGTGGTAAGGAAAGCTGTATCAGGACACTGGATCCACTCTGACTTACTACACGTGTGCTGCTGTGAGTAATTCAGTGGACAGCCTATTGAGAGACCTGCCTTCCTTTCTTGCACCTGTGGAGCCCTCTTATACAGAAGGGCAGGATTAGCTCACATGTCCAGATCTATAGGCTCAGGAGGAAGCAGGGCCAGCGCACCCACTAGGCGACCCTAGGCAGTTGCCTAGGGCGCCAGGATTTGGGGGGGTGGCTCGCCGCAGCAGCCTCCCACTTCCTGGCTCCTCGGGTGGCTGAGCTGCCAGCCCATGGGGTGGGGTGGGGAGCTTCTGCGGGAGGGGGGGAGGGGACTGGCTGCAGGGCGGGGGGGCGGTGTTAGCTGGGGGGGGGCGCAGGGCCGGTGCAAGGAAGTTTCACCTAGGGTGAGAAACTTCCTTGCACCGGCCCTGGGAGGAAGAGACTGCCAGTCCAATCTCTGTCTCTGGTCTCCCAACACTCAGCTCAGGTGACAGAACATGCATCCTATACCACCAATGGACATTCCTAACCCCAAACACCATGTGGCCAGCTAGAGAAGTGCGGGGAGCAAAAAGCATAAGAGCCAAAATACACCAGTAATAGAAAGTCAATGAAAAATAATGAAGAAAAAAACAAGTTGAAAAAAAAAGAGAATACAGCCAGAGCAGGAGAGGGAGCTTGAACAGAATGGGTAGAGATGACTCTTATGTAACTCTTCCAGGGTATGACAGAAGGGAAATGAAGCTGGAGATGGGGCCTGTTTGCCAGTCCACTACAAGGGAGGCTCCAGTAAAAATGTATAGAAACTGCTTAGTAGATGAGGGGTGAGGGCAGGATTAGGGCTAGATGAGATCTTGAGCCTGGTGATAAATTCAGTTGGGGTATACACCTGAAACGTATGAACCTAGCATATGGACTTCAGTCATAACTCCAGTATCCAAACCACATGGCTAACAAGTTAGCAGTGTCAGTGATGTTCCTAGTGGGCAAGTATCTGCATCACAATGGGCACCCTTGGTGGCCTTCTTCACAGTAAAGCCAAATGTTGAATTGGCCTGAAGAATGAACTGTTCTCTCATTCTGGTATCCACACTGTGATCCCTTTAGGCCAGGGCTGAGATATGATGGGATAATCTGGGGAAGCTTGCAATGCTGCCCGTGCCAATCATCTTGTGGCTGTTCAGTGAACAAGGAGATGACTTAGGTCCCAATCAAACTCCTAGTGAAAAGTGTCTGGTTGTCTTCACATTGACTTCACTGGGAGTAGGGCTGGGACCTTTCTTTCCAGGGTATTTAATCATCACCATTCACTAGCACTATCTTGATCAGCACAACAAACCCCAAACAATCCTTTGCTACAACAAAGTGCAAAGGGCTCAACTCTTTCAACACCTATTGAATAAATGGAAACTGAGGAAGCTCAGCACTTTGCAGGATTGAATTTTCATTTACTTGAACCAGAAACATTAGTCTCCCTCTTTCCCAGCCTTCTGCAACTCTGTAGCTATCAGCCATTATCTTTTAATAGTTTTAATAACTCTATTGTTCTCCTTTCGCTAGGTAAGAAAATCCTTAATTCAAGCGGTCTGAAAATTGCCTGATAAAAACGTTTGTAGAAAATTGCCACCCACGTACTCTTTGCCTCTGCAACACATGGAGACATTTCAACCCTTCTACCAGATGAGAACATCTACGTATTTACAGATGCAGATACTTACCTTTAAAAATAAATCTATTACTGTAGATAAGAAAATTGGATGTGGAAATGTTTATACATAATTTGCAAAAGCTATCAGGGTAGTGATTTCATTCGCATAGCATTCTAAACATAGGGTGTGATTCTTTTCTCCCTTACACCAATTTTACACTAGTGCAGGCCTGCACAACATGCAGCCCGGGGGCCGCATGCGGCCCGCATGGGCTCACTGTGCGGCCCGCGGGGGGGTGAGTAGGCAAGCAGCGGGGTGGGGCAAGCCAATGGCCGGCCGGCGGGTGGGCGGGCTGGTGAAGAGGCCAGTGGCAGGCTGGGGAGTGAGGATGAGCCAGCGGCAGGGGGCGGGGGCAGCAGCAGAATGTGCTGAGCCAGCGGCGGTGGCGGGGGGGCTGAGGAGGTGAGCGGGCGACAAGGGGTGAGTAGGCGAGCAGGGCGGGGTGGGGGATGACAAGCCAAGTGGGCGGGCAGTGGCAGGGCGGCAGGTGAGCCAGGCTTCCACACCCCAGTACTGGGGAAGGAGGGGTTGTTTTCGCGGGGGGGAAGGGCGGGCGGTGCTGGGCGCGGGGGGCGGGGGGGTGTTTCCATGGGGCCTGGGGGTTTCGGCCCTCAGCTGTTTTCTTTGGAGTAATATGGCCCTCGCTGCTTTACGAGTTGTGCAGGCCTGCACTAGTGTAACAGTTAAACTGTTACTACCTAGGCTTCATTTCACTGGTCTACAATTTTTGAGAAGTCGTCTGCTTCAGAGATAAAATGTGCTATTTAGTATGTATTTTGATGTGCTGAATTCAAATATGACAATTAAAACAACTGATTGGCTACTGTTTCTAAGATATTTAAGTTTTTACATTTTATGTCTATGTATATTGTGTAGATAGTAGAGTTTTAATCATAAATTGTAAACCTAGGTCTTTTCATGTGTTTATGGTTGCTTTACATGATACTATTTCACCGGTCCTGTTTATGTAACACTTTAAAAATCAGCAAAGGGGTTATATAAATAAAATTTATTATGAAACAAAAGGCAAAAAACTATTATGTACATAGTTTAGTCCTATTCAGTGTCTACTCGGCGCTTCTTGGCTTGTCTGTTGTATTCATTAAATGGAGCATCTCTTGTCACTGTCCAGCAATAGTCTGCAAGCATTGATGGGCTCCATTTGCCCTGATAGCATTTCTTCATTGTTGCAATGTCCTGGTGAAATCACTCGCCATGCTCGTCGCTCACTGCTCCGCAGTTTGGTGGAAAAAAATCTAGTTGAGAGTGCAAAAAATATATCTTTAGTGACATGTTGCAACCAAGGCTTTTGTATGCCTTGAGGAGGTTTTCCACCAACAACCTGTGGTTGTCTGCCTTGTTGTTTCTGAGAAAATTTATTGCCACTAACTGGAAGGCTTTCCATGCCTTTTTTTCCTTGCCACGCAGTGCATGGTCAAATGCATCATCTCGAAGAAGTTCATGAATCTGAGGACCAACAAAGACACCTTCCTTTATCTTAGCTTCACTTAACCTTGGAAATTTTCCACGGAGGTACTTGAAAGCTGCTTGTGTTTTGTCAATGGCCTTGACAAAGTTCTTTATCAGACCCAGCTTGATGTGTAAGGGTGGTAACAAAATCTTCCTTGATTCAACAAGTGGTGGATGCTGAACACTTTTCCTCCCAGGCTCCAATGACTGTCGGAGTGGCCAATCTTTCTTGATGTAGTGGGAATCTCTTGCACGACTATCCCATTCGCAGAGAAAACAGCAGTACTTTGTGTATCCAGTCTGCAGACCAAGCAAGAGAGCAACAACCTTCAAATCGCCACAAAGCTGCCACTGATGTTGGTCATAGTTTATGCACCTCAAAAGTTGGTTCATGTTGTCATAGGTTTCCTTCATATGGACTGCATGACCAACTGGAATTGATGGCAAAACATTGCCAATTTGCAGTAAAACAGCTTTAAGACTTGTCTTTGATGAATCAATGAACAGTCTCCACTCATCTGGATCGTGAACGATGTTGAGGGCTGCCATCACACCATCGATGTTGTTGCAGGCTACAAGATCACCTTCCATGAAGAAGAATGGGACAAGATCCTTTTGACGGTCACGGAACATGGAAACCCTAACATCACCTGCCAGGAGATTCCACTGCTGTAGTCTGGAGCCCAAAAGCTCTGCCTTACTCTTGGGTAGTTCCAAATCCCTGACAAGGTCATTCAGTTCACCTTGTGTTATGAGGTGTGGTTCAGAGGAGGAGGATGGGAGAAAATGTGGGTCCTGTGACATTGATAGTTCAGGACCAGAAGTTTCATCCTCTTCCTCTTCCTTGTCTGACTCAAGTGAGAATGAGTCTGGTGCATCAGGAACCGGCAGTCCTTCTCCGTGGGGTACTGGGAGTATAGCTGATGGAATGTTTGGAGAATGCACAGTCCACTTTTTCTTCTTTGACACACCTTTCCCAACTGGAGGCACCATGCAGAAGTAACAATTGCTGGTATGATCTGTTGGCTCTCTCCAAATCATTGGCACTGCAAAAGGCATAGATTTCCTTTTCCTGTTCAACCACTGGCAAAGCTTTGTTGCACAAGTGTTGCAGCATATGTGTGGGGCCCACCTCTTGTCCTGATCTCCAATTTTGCAGCCAAAAGAAAGGTGATAGGCTTTCTTAACCACAGCGGTTATACTGCGCTTTTGTGATGCAAAAGTCACTTCACCACAAACATAGCAGAAGTTATCTGCACTGTTCACACAAGTACGAGGCATCTCTGCTCACTTTGGCTAAACAGAAATGTGTCCCTTTGCAAAATCAAACACTGACAAATAAGAGAGCATGACACTATATGATTTCTAGAGCTGATATAGGGCAATTTGTTCGGCAGAGTGATGTAAGCTTCGTTATGATTGCATCATCCATGACTTCTAGGAATAACATGATGCAATTCATATCATGTATGATGCAATACCAGCTTCAGATTGCATCATTCATTGTTTTGCCTAAAAAGCAAGTACTGTCCAAACTCAGTCATAGATTTATTCATAGATCCAGTTGAAGATGTATTTTAGTCATATCTGGTTTAAACTGAGATCCCTTCCCTTTATAACTCACTTATCCTCCGCCATTCCCAAGTCAAGGGTCGTATATACTGACCCAATAGCATGTCTTGAAAACTAGAGCCAATCAACAATTTTAAGCATTATTTTCGTTCTCAGTGACCCAGAATTAGTAAAGTTTGACTACATCTATTTCAGAAGCATTTTGGCTGTAGAGCAGTGTTATTTCTCTTACACTGGTTTAAATAAGAAGACTCAGAACCATAGAAACCAAAATCTTGATTCTTGAGTGTCTGAAGTTAGATCCATCTAGATCCATATTTTGGCTGCTAAAGAAATATGGCCTGATGTTCAGATTGCAATGAACACAGAGCTCCCATTTTAATGTCTAACTTATTGAGGAGCCTAAATCTCATTTTCAAAAGTGATTTGGGAGCAGATAAGCCTAAATCCCATTGACTGTCCATGGGATTTGGGCTAAGGACTAGATTTTCAAAACTATTTAGGTGCCTAATCCCATTGATTTCAACAGGAGTTAGATTCCTACATAGCTTTGATAATCTGGCCTTGAGTAACTAATCCTTTTTGAAAATGTGATTTAGAGTGAAGCATCTTTGAGTTCAGCAATGCCTAAATACTTTGAAAAGTTTGGGCCTATATGCTTATTGCTTTTTATTAATAGACCCAAAGAGCAGTCTTATTCAAATTCAGTTCACATTATTACCAACAAGTCACAAGAATCACACTGCAAAATATAACGGTCACAACACTGGCATTAGGTTACTTGCTCAAAGTCACACCAAAAAAAAAAAAAAAGAAAAAAGAAAAGGCTGTGGCAGAGCCGGTAACTGAAAAGGACTCCTGAATTCCAACCTTAATCACAAAACCAACTTTCCTGTATCCCAGAGGTTTAAGCAACGAAGAGTAAAAGATAGAAAGGGTTGCTACACTGCCTTTTGCAAGTTCAGGAGAACACTACTGTACTCTGATGGACCGTGTGGCCTATCAAAATCACTTTGAATTATACTAAACACTTATCAGTTAATTACACTTATTCATAGGCTTTTCCATGAAGTCTCATGCATTTGATTCATCTCTATTTACTGTGAGATAAAATGAAATCTGTGGTTTTAAGAAAAACGTGTGCAGTCTGGATTTCCTTCTCCCCACCTGGTCTGAGTGCAGGATGTTGGAGGACTCATAGTGTATGTGTACACTGCAATTAAAAACCCACGGCTGGCCTGTGCCAGCTGACTCCAGCTAAGGGGCTTCTTAACTGCAGTATAGATGTTTACACTCGGGCTGGAGTCCAGGCTATAGGACCCTATGAGGTGGGAGGGTCCCAGAGCTCAGGCTGCAGCCCAAGCCCAAACATCTACACCACAATTAAATACCCCCTTAGCCTGAGCCTCGTGAGCTTGAGTCAGCTGGCATGGGTCAATCGTGGGTGTAGGGTACACATGCCCTTAGGGAGGACGAAAACAGTGTGTGCTTCGGGCCTGGGTACAGAGTTTGAACTCTGAGTGAAATCTGGGCCCATTTAGAGGAAAGCAGCCAAGAAAATGTATCCTGTTTCTTAGAACTCATCTTCCCAAGGGAAAATAAGAAGGGAAATGTCACGCAAGCAACACATGCCTTACAGAGCATTTGCTGGAAAACCTGACTGGAGTGAGGGCTGGTCTTCTGATTCAGGAGGCTCCAGGCTACCTCAGAGCCTTTCCTTTAGGCCTCACTGTCAGAGTTGTGGAAATCTGGTGGCAAAATCTCCATTCCCAGGAAGTAGAAAGTGATTCCTTTGATTCTTCTCCCTCTCCAGCTTCACTGCTGAACAGGGTGATTTCGCCCATTTCAGCTCCCTAAAGATCTGTTGGCCAGAGTTCTCTGTCCAATGGTGGTTAGACCAGAAAGGGAGACAATGTCAATCTATAAGTTGCAGAACTAAAGCTGGATGGAGGGGACCCAAGAAGTGTCAGATCCTAGCAACCCCTTATTCTGCACCCAAGGCAGGCCCTGACTGGAATAAACTGGAAAGGGGAGAAAGGATGGTCCAATGGAAAGGGTGCTCACTGAGGACTGGGAATAGTGGGGTTCAATTCCCTGATCTACCAGAAACCTTGTGTGAGACTTGGGGCAAGTCACTTAGCTGCTTTGGCTCCCTGTCTATAAAGTGGGGATAATAGTACTTCCCTCCCACACAGGGGTGTTGTGAGCTGTTCAGATACAACAGTGATGGGGCCAAATAAGTAGGTCAGTTGTAGTGATTTACAGCTCATGATACACATTTTCTTTTCCACAACTGCTGGCCACATAAAATTCACAATATACTAAAACCTTTCATCCAATCACGTAGAAGGCATAAATATCTTTATGTTTGCACCTGCTTTGGACTGATGAGCAAAGGGGGGGTCAAAAAACCACACAGATATAGTGAGCAAGCCGTTATATGGTGGTGAATATATTTTCCTGTATGGTGGTTGAGATTTTATGTGCTGTGACAGTGGTTATCAAATAGAGTTTCTGCTCCTTTGTAGGTAGATCACATAGAGCCTAGGATAAACATTACTCAGATACATTAGTAACATTACTCTGGTGTCACCTTTCTCATGCTTCATGAGACAGCTACTTTCAACAGCTGCAACATGGCTGGGATATATGAATACCCGCTCTGCATTAACACACTGTGGTAGTAGCCATCACAAGGACACTCATCATTAAGGTAGGAGGAACTATTTGTTTATGGACGTGGGAGGCAGCTCTGATGGCTGCTGGAAAATATAATGGAGTGCCCTGTGTGGCACATGTGGCTTGGTAACTGAAAGGAGGTGTCATTTTGTTTTCTTTGTACTTCACATGTAAGTGGAATGGAGTCTGTCTGCCTTTCTTCAAGGGCAGCTGTGAAGCAGTTGCCATTTTGTGGTTTAGTTCAGATGCTGAATGTTCCGGAGTCATTGCATTCTGTCTCGCCTGGAGACATTCTATTTGTTTGTTAATTTTCATAATCTGATAGCAAAGGCATCTAGATTGAAAAGCACATTTCTTCTTTGTGCGTAGAAAAATAACACATTACTACTGAACTCAAGCTAGAATACCCGCTAGAAAGACATCACAAGATGTACCCATTTGCCTACCAACTAGCTGGGGGATCTATAAAATGGAAACCATCCCAGAATGCCAGTTCCGAGAAGGCCTCCCAGAGAAGCTTTAAAGAATTTATTTGGACTCAGACCTCCAGAGTCCAACTCTTATTCAGGGCTAGAATAATATTCTATTATTGGATTGTGGTTTTTGAGAGTCTTATCAACTGATGTGCTTTCTACATATTCAAAAATATTCCCTATATACAGAAATGTACGAGAAAATACACGATGTTGTGCATTAAAGCATCTATATTTTCCATGCTAAACTGTGCTAATGTTCATAAGTTGAAATAGATGATATTCCTAAAGCATAATATCACGGGAGCTAATAAAATAGCTGCATGAACATCTCACAAAGAAAAATGCATGCCGTGTTGCAAATTGTCCACAAACGGAGCAGTTTTAAAGATTTGTTTGGTATTGGAGACTAACCAATTTTATTTTAGTCTCAGGGTTGCTCACCAACTGTTTGCTTTGGATATTTAACATTCCTAAATTGATGCCTGAGCTGTGTGACTAATCACCTAAATCTCATAATATTGTTTCTGTTCTCTGGAGGGATAACCTAACCTTTATAGAAACTACTTTTGTCTGAAACAAATTTTGTTTCATTACAAGGGACAAGATAGTGACTTGGACAATGCACCCATGCAGGGGCATAATAGGAAGTAAGAACTCTTTAAACACCTCTGAGTGGACTATCTGGATGTACTAACCCCAGGGCAGGGGGGTGAAGATTGGCCAGGGAGTGGGAAAAGTCCTGACTCTACCTCCCAATGCACCAACCAGCGAAGTGGAGCTGGCAAAGGAGGATGCTCTAAATTTGTTACTGGCATAGACCAGCAGCAAATTACTACCCCTGGAGTAAGCAGAGTGAGAATAGTGCCTCCCAAAACTACTCCTACTCATACAGCTTCTGCGCTACCCCACACTCAGGGCTACGTGTGAAGGCACCAACCAGCCCCAAATTAATTTCATGTAGTCACAAAAGGCGAGATTCTGTCATGCTTACTCCACCCGCGTAAAGAGCTCCACAAGCCCTCCCAAGTGAAGTTTGCAGGATATGAACCTTAGTGACTATCCACATTTTGTTAATGGGCCACAAATTAATTTTCTACCGACGCTGAACAAACAAACCTCTGTTCATGCAAATGTTCCAGGATAGTGAATCAAAAGGGGTGCAAACATGATCAAAGGAGAATGTTCATAAGTAATTGGTGTCCTTGTTTGCCCACCTCCATCAAATAGCGTTCTTGGCAAAGTGTTACTCCGTGAGTGGAGTTGCTGCTGTTTCATTTCAGTCATCATGACGCAGGAAACATTTTCAATACATTTCCCAAGAGATTCCACTTCTTACATCTGTTAAAGGCAGAGAGAGATGTTCTGTTTGTTGAATTAATCTCCTAATGATAGCATTCCTAATTGTTCCTCAATAAAACAAAAGGAAGATCTGCTGCACATGATGTGTTTATTCGTGGAAAGAGCTTTGGTACATGGCTATATGTCCTATTAAACCTTCATTGATGAAAAGCTGAGCATTTGGTTAATTTGTTTGCATCAAGCAGCTCAAAAATCTACTCTTCAATCATTAACCTTTGTTTTGCTAGTGCTGTAATGGGACTGAGATGCGGTCCTACACCAGAAACAACACAGAACTGACAGTCTGGTTACATGTTGACAGAAGTACTCTGTGACTAGCACACCTTAAAAATGTGTATTTCTGCAATATCAGCCCTGTTATTGCCAAATTCTGTGAGCAGGTCCTGCCTCATACCAGGCTTCTGATACAAGGGCTTATGTCTCAGGACCTCTTCCTACTACAGACAGTAGAAGCCCTAGTACAATTATCATTTATTTTCAAAGCCATTAGTGTTTTTGCTAGGCTTTTTTTGCCGATTCATGCCATGTGTCTAGGGTTGCCAACTTTCTAATAGCACAAAACCGAACACGCCCGCCACGCCCCATGCCCCTTCCCTGAGGCCCTGCCCATGCCCTTCCCACTGCTTGCTCCATCCCGCTCCCTCTGTTGCTCACTCTTCCCCACCCTCACTCATTTTCACCGGGCTGGGGGTTGGGGTGCAGGGGGCACGTGAGGGCTCTGGCCGGGGGTGCGGGTTGTGGGATGGGGCTGTGGATGAGAGGTTTGGAATTCAGGAAGGTGCTCTGGGCTCGGATCGAGGGGTTTGGAGGGTGGGAGGAGGATTGGGGCTGGGCAGGGTGTTGAGGCCCGGGAGCGGGTCAGGGGTGCAGGCTCTGGGCAGCTCTTACCTCAAGCAGCTCTCGGAAGTAGCAGCATGCCCCCCGTCCAGCTCCTACATGGAGGCGTGGCCAGGTGGCTTTACGTGCTGCCCCATCCGCAGCAGGCACTGCCCCCGCAGCTCCCATTGTCCGTGGTTCCCGGTGCTTGGGGCGGGGGCAGTGTGCAGAGCCCCCTGGCTGCCCCTACACATAGGAGACAGAGGGAGGACATGCCAATTGCTTCCTGGGAGCCATGTGGCATGGTGGCTAGCAGGGAGCCTGTCAGCCCCGGTGTGCGGCACCGCCAACCAGACAGCCAACGGTGAGCTGCCAGGATCCCTTTTTGACCAGGTGTCCCGGTTGAAAACCGGACACCTGGTCACCCTACATGTGTCCCTGTGAACACACAAGGCTAAACCACATGGAAAACAGTTTCATTAAATGTTTATCTGTTGCAAATTACGAAACTGCCTAATTTTATTTACAAGTGCGCTGAAGCAATAAGCACTGGGCTGTTCATGGGGCTGCAGGCCTGTATTACAAATATAGATGATCTCTTTTCCCCTGAAACTCTCTTGTAGTTTGCTTTTTCAAAACATGTGGAATGGATAACATTATGCACCTGTTCCTCCATATGGTGCTATGGGACAGTCAGTCCATTTGTGTTTTGCTTCTCTCTGCAAGGGTGACGTTGACAGTGTAGCATTTGATATCAATCCTTATTCCGACATCAGACACTGAATAATAATTCCAGTGACAGATTTAAATTGCTCTGTCTTATGAAATGCTGCAGGTTCTGCTATTTTGGGTTATAATGATTCCCTCCACTAACCGTGGCCAATTGCACACTGGATGCTATGAAATCACAAAACCCTTCAGATCCGTACTAACAGCAACTGAGGATGCCAAAGTAATGTGATACTTTTTGGGATAGCACTGTGTATGTAGAGTGCTATATAAAAACACAATCACTGAGCTGGTGAAAGTTTTGCCTGTGTAAGAACTAAGATCAGGCCCCAAACTGACTATACGAAATATGTCTATAGTCCCTTTAATCTCTTTAAATCCATCTAGAAATTATGACTGAAGACATCAATTCAAGCAATGAAACAACAACAAAACACTAAGGGCTAAATTCTGACTTTAGAGACATTACTGAGCAAGGGGTGATGTACAAGCTGCACCAACCCATGAATAGCCATGGAATGTGTAACTGAAAGATACCCCTTTGGGTAGGTCTTCACTGCAGAGTTAAGTCAAGTTACTTCTCTCAGGTTAGCCTAGTACAAGTGACAGCAGCCTCTCTGCACAACAACCCGTGACTGGCTATGATGCCCTGCATCTGCATTGACACTGTACTCACTCACATGAGGTGCTAAGACGTCTGAGGGTCTATTTCACAGTGCTGCACAAAGCCCATGCTTATTCTCATAAATGTACAGGAATAAGATATGCCCATCTTAATACCTCTACAACTACATCCACAATAACCACTGCACTGATATAGCTATATCTCTATAAAATCGCACCCTAACAGAAATAGTTAAATCTGCACAAAAACTGTGTGTAGATCAGGCCTTCGACTCCTCTAGACTTAATTTAGTCAACCCTGATTCAGAAAAGCACTTAAGTATATGCTTAGGTTCCACTAAAGTCGCTCAGGGATACAGACTCATAGACACTTAATAATGAGTAAGTACTCCTTGACCCCTTACGCATCACCTATGATTGTGTGCCACTACATGTGCGTCTGTGGAATTCTAAGTTGGTGTAATTCACATGCTCAGAGGCCAAGAGAGGAATGCAGTAAGAAAAGCAATTAGCAGGATGGTGTAAGGTTTACATAGCTTATATTTTGTCATGTGTGAATAATACCGCATTTATTTTTCTAAGCTATATATGTGGGAAATGACTGTTCCTTCTGGATAGATTTAATTGTTCTAGTTAATGCTGTGATGGAAGATTTCTAAATGCATATTCATAGAATACACTGAGACATGAATTAGATCCTTTTGAGAAGCTAGGAATTGTTCAGTTCTGGTCATTGCTCTTGTTTGTTATTAACGGTGAATGCTAATATTAGTATCACTTCATTATATTTATTAATAATGATTTGCTTTCATTCTACCTCACATGGAAATAAACTTAGTTCATTATTGTTTAATACATCGAGATCCTCAGATGAAAGGCATAGAGTTTATCTGTAGCTTTACACAGAAATAAGCAGGTTTTATAAGTGTACTGTATAGCTGCCCAGTTACGCCAGATAAAATAAGGACACTCACAGGCATCGATAACTACATGTGCTTCATGCCATACGAGAGAGATCAGGTATCAGTATATACATACTAGGATGCTTTCTCGGGGCACCCATGTTTGTGGGTTACTCTGTTACCCCCCTGCCTCTATCTAGTGTGTTGGGTCTATCTTGTGGTAGCTGGGTGTCAGCTTCTGTATAGCAGACAGCACCAGCCTGTCAACCCCTGGAGACTCTGCCAATTTTACTTTGCTTTGCAGGTTAACCTTAGGTGTACTTCAATTCCCAAACACTTCAGAAGTGTCCTCCTGTAGTGTCCATCGCCTCTCACTGGACACTCATGGTAATTACCAGGTAAACTGTTCTCCAAAAGAGACCATGTACACACCAGCTGGAAGCTTACTACTCAGAATCAGGCTTTTTATGACAGCATAGCACTAATCTATGGCGAAAACAACTATCAGTTTATTAACAAAGAACACAGAGTCACGTGTGTATTAAGTAAGAATAGTGGAATCAAAAATGGTTAAAAAATAAAAGTATAACACACTTCTTAGAAACTAAAACTTAAAGGCCACAGCCCTTGTCTCAAACAGTCTCCCACCTAAGCTTTTCTTCAGAACTTGCTGGTTTTTTGTCATAACCAGGATCCAGATTTTTCATGACCCCATTCCCTCTGCCAAGTGTATTTCTCAGTGGAGTGGATAACAAAATGTCCTTCTTATTATATTTCCCAAATGTTATTGTCTTTGTTTCCAGAGTCAGGCTGACCTCCCTGGCGTTCAGACTACAGTGTGCTCCCCCCATTGGTTTTACACACCCCATCAACCTATTTTTCCTGTTGATTTCATGTGCAAATGGGGCTTCCTTTGTGTGGTTCTACAATGCTTAATTTGTATTAGGGACAGGGATGGGTGAATAGATGTGCTTCTGTCTAGCAGAAGTCCTGTTTGTCCACTATATCACAGACTTGAAACCATATTTCCGGTATGTATACACAATTCCTTATACAGTGTCAGTACATACATTTCACCACAATATTAGTGACCAGTGTGACATCAGCTTTCATTTGATGCTTTACAAGACATTGTTTGGATAAGTTCTATGAAAGCAATGTGTTAGATGCAATGAGTTTGTCAGGCCTGATAGGAGTTGCTGGTATAAAGTAGTGAACCAGCAATTGGCCTCTGTCTCACACACACACATACATCTGATTTTCTTCCTAGTTTATTCAGATAGTGTTGAATTAACCATCTATTCTCAGCCTATTATGATGAAGACTGTTCCATATCTTGTGCTAAAACACATTCATACAAGCTTCTTTAAATTCAAAGAAAACATACTCATTTGGGTGACAGTGAAGCGAAACTAAGCAATGAATGTTTCTGGACATAACTGCCTATGGAAGATTTCTTACTTATCTTCAATTCACAGGTTGTTTAACACTTCCTATTTACATTCTCATTTTAATTACCTTGGTTGCTGGGATCTACCCTTAATTAAACTAGACAGAGATTTGTGCACTTTACATTTACCTCTGAATAATTCAGGGTCATCTCTAGAGTATAGTTTTTTAATTGAAATTGGAGATTTAGAGTGAAAGATCTCATAAGGCCTCAAAGAATGTGAAGACTAGAGATTAAAGTTTATATAGAGACAATTTGTGTGTGAGGAGTAGGGAATAGGGAAAATCTGAGAATTCTGGCTTTGATTCTGGTATTTTTCTGACCAGAAAGATCTTGCAGAATCTGAATCTAAAGCCGTGACTGAAAGCTACTGGGTGAAGCTCAGATATCATAGCTTAGACATCTAGGCTGAGATTTCCAATGCTGACTAGGTGAACACAAACCTGCCATTAATTTTAACTTTTACTGGTGTTTATATGTCTAAATCCTCTAGCTGGCTTTGAAATTATTGAAAACAAGACACCACAGCATTTGCCACCTTATAATTCAGATATAGTAAATAGATAAATAGGATGTTAGCCTAAGCACTTCAAAACCTTATCTAAACCTCTTTGGTCTCTGTATTTGGATTGGGAATCTCATGTAAACAGGATTTATGCTGCCACTTTGGCACTTTCATGCCCCATTACAGCTAGAAGTTGGAACGTGTAGAGGAGAAGAAAATGAAGAAGAAAGGAAAATGTGGACTATGTGCAAGGTTTGTTTTGGGTTTAGTTTAAATTGGGTGCAGAAACCTGAATCAGTTCTTATTTTATTCAAATCAGTTTGCTCTCCTGCTGAGATCCTCCTCTCACTGTGAGCATCAGTGACTAAGCATAGTATTCCCAATACAGGAACTACCCTGTATCTAAAAGCTTGTAAAATAAAAATAATTCTATTTGTGTTGCAAAGAGTCACCTATATTGTTTAGGATGAGTGGATAGCACAATTTGAATGGAATGGCTTTCCCCAGTACACAGAAGTAGCTGATTAGTGACAGGTAATTCTTCCAGATCTTGAAAAATTAGATAATTGGTCTGAAATCAATTAAATAAAATTCAAGAAAGACAAGTGCAAAGTGCTACACTTAAGAATTCAAAACCAAATGCACAAATACAAAACAAGGAATCAGTACTGCAGAAAAGGAACTAGGGGTTATAGTGGATCACAAATTTAATATGAGTCAACAGTGTGATGCTGTTGCAAAAAAAGAAAACGACATTCTGGGAGGTATTAAGAGTGTCATATGTAAGACAGAGAAAGTAATTGTTCTGCTCTATTCAGCACTGGTTAGACCTCAGCTGGAGTACTGTGTCCAGTTTTGGGTAGCACACTTAGGAAGGTATGGAGAAATTCAAGAGAGTCCAGAGGAACATAAGAACATAACATAAGAATGGCCATACTGGGTCAGATCAAAGGTCCATTTAGGTCCAGTATCCTGTCTTCCAACAGTGACCAATGCCAGGTGCCCCAGAGGGAATGAACAGACAGGTAATCATCAAGTGATCCTTTCCCTGTTGCCCATTCCCAGCTTTTGGCAAACAGAAGCTAGGACAGAGGTGGGTTACGTTTTCCCGGGGTCCTGGGCCAGAGCAAATGGGAGGCCCCTCCCTGCCCTTTCTGCCTGAGGCCCCACCCACAGCCCTACCCCTTTCTGTAGATTGGTGTGGCATGATTTCCCTTTACAAAAACCATGTTGACTCTTTCCCCACAAATTATGTTCATCTATGTGTCTCACAATTCTGTTCTTTACTATAGTTTCAACCAATTTGCTTGGTATTGAAGTCAGGTTTACTGGCCTGTCATTGCCGGGATTACCACTGGAGCCCGTTTTAAAAATTGGTGTCACATTAGCTATCCTCCAGTCATTTGGTACAGAGGCTGATTTAAATGATAGGTTATAAAATACAGTTAGTAGCTCTGCAATTTCACATTTGAGATCCTTCAGAACTCTTAGATGAATACCAGCTGGTCCTGGTGACTTATTACTGTTTAGTTTATCAATTTGTTCCAAAACCTTCTCTAGTGATACCTCAATCTGGAACAGTTCCTCAGATCTGTCACCTAAAAAGAATGGCTCAGGTCTGGGAATCTCCCTCACATCCTCAACCATGAAGACGGATGCAAAGAATTCATTTAGTTTCTCTGCAATGGCCTTATCGTCCTTGAGTGCTCCTTTAGCATCTCTATCATTCAGTGGCGCCACTGGTGTTTAGGAGGCTTCCTGCTTCTGATGTACTTTAAAACATTTTTGCTATTACTTTCTGAGTCTTTGGCTAGCTGTTCTTCAAATTCTTTTTTGGCCTTCCTAATTATATTTTTACACTTCACTTGCCAGAGTTTATGCTCCTTTTTATTTTCCTTACTAGGATTTAACTTTCACTTTTTAAAGGATGCCTTTTTGCCTCTCACTGCTTCTTTTACTTTGTTGCAGGAGAGCAACTCAAATACGTTTAAAGAAGATGACCTATGACTTAAGGTTAAAAGACTTGGGCATGTCTAGTCTAATGAGAAGACCGAGGAGAAGATGCCAACAGTCTTCAAATATGTAAGTTTGTTTTAAAGAGGATGGTGATCAATTCTTCTCCATGTCCACAGGGAGTAGGATAAGAAATAATCGGTTTAGTTTGCAGCAAGGGAGATTTAGGCTGGATTTAGGAAAATCTTTCTAATGATAAAGATGGTTAAGCACTGAAACAGTTTAACTAGGGAGGCTGTGGAATCCCCACCATTGGTTTTTAGGAACAGGTGAGACAAACACCTGTCAAGGATGGTCTAGGTATCCTTAATCCTGCCTCAGCATAGGGGATTGACTAAATGACCTCTTGAGGTTCCTTCTAGACCAACTTTCTATGATTCTAAAAAAAGCTAACATGTTTTAAACACCATTGTCTTTGTCTACACTAATTCCCAAGTGGTGTTTAAAATGTGCAAATCATGTGTTGGCTAAGAAGTTTGCTAAACACACTGCATTTTCCTAGTCTAGATACTGTGCCTATGTTACTAGGGTGACAGGGAGTTGAAGCAAAAGGTCGATCATGTAGCAAGCAGTATTTATACTAATTAAATAATAAGCCCTGTAGAAGTAGCAGCTGCCTCTCCCTTACCCTATGATCGCAGGCAAACACAATGACCTTCTATTCCCTAAACACAGAACTTAATTAGATGAACTAAAAGAGAATCTCAATTAGTTGCCAGAATAGGGCATATATCCTTTTCTATGGCCTCTGGAGACTGAAGGGCTGTGGCGGGTGGGAGGCCAACAAGAGGGAATTATTGGCTTTATATTATTATTTGCATGGAAGTAGTAGAGGACCTAGTCAATGCTAGGCACTGCATGCATCTTTCACCCTCTATCCCATGCTCATCATCATGACATCTGAGTGACTATGGAACAAATTTTGCCTTCCAACATCATTGCAGTTGCCAAGGTTCTTGACCCAGTGCAGCCAAGCTGGTCTCTATTCCTCCACTTGGAACACCTGGATGTTGGAGTTCACACCCATTGTATACCTCAACAAATAACTTGCTCCACTGTGACTCGGTGGAGGTGAGTGTGAGAGCAGGACTGGTGCATCTACCACTACATAGATTCACGAGGCATGGGAGATACTAGAGCTGGGAAGGGAGGATTCTTCCCTCAGGGTATGTCTACACTGCAATTAGACACCCGTGACTGGCCTGTGCCAGCTGACTTGGGCTCAGGAGTTCAGGCTAAGGGGCTGTTTAATTGTGGTGTTTGGTTTGGGATGCAGCCCAAGCTCTGGACCCTTTCACCTTGCAGGGTCCTAGAGCCCAGGTTACAGCCTGAACATCTAGACCACAATTAAACTGCCCGCCCCGTAGCCCACGCCCCTTAGCCCAAGCCCAAGCATGGGCCAGCCGTGGGTTTTTAACTGCAGTGTAAACATACCCTCAGTGGCCCAGCAAAGCTCCCTAGCACTCAACCCTGTTTCTTGGGCTGTGTGTTGGTCTAAAAGAGTTGTCACTATGTATTTCTCCTTTGAATCCAAACAAGCATTTCTGACTGGTAGGGCAGTCTTTACATGCTCCACTCAGGAACTGATACTGAGATCAAAGTAATTTCATTTGGAAACGAATCCCAGTTCAAATCAAAGAGACTGTTGCATCACCACAAGATGCCACCTTGTCTCATACTTGATTTCCTTTCTTTATTATAGGCAGGCTTGATTACTCAGGATTCAACTATTCAAGATTTGGATGAACCATGGATTTATATAGAGTAAATATGATATTTTCTGTCTTATTATCTATACCTTTCCTAATGATTCCCAACATTCTGTTAGCATTTTCGACTGCCACTGCACATTGAGTGGATGTTTTCAGAGAACTATCCACAATGACTCCAAGATCTCTTTCTTGAGTGGTAACAGCTAATTTAGACCCCATCATTGTATATGTATAGTTGGGATTATGTTTTCCAATATGCGTTACTTTGCATTTATCAACATTGATTCACTGTTGCCTCATATTTAGCTTGTGATCCACTATAACCCCCAGATCCCTTTCCGCAGTATGCCTTCCTAAGCAGTCATTTCCCATTTTGTATGTGTGCAACTGACTGTGCCTTCCTAAGTGGAGTACTTTGCATTTGTCTTTATTTAATTTCATCCTATTTACTTCAGACCAGTGGTGGGCAATCTGTGGTCCATGGGCCACACGCAGCCCATTAGGGACATGCTGACCGCCACTTCCCGCAGCTCCCATTGGCCGGGAACAGCAAACCGTGGCCACTGGGAGCTGTGGGGGGCCATGCCTGCGGACGGTCAATGTCAGCAAAATATCTCGCAGCCCACAATCAGATTACCCTGATAGGACCGCAAGTTTCCCACCACTGCTTCTGACCATTTCTCCAGTTTTGAATTTTAATCCTATCCTCTAAGGCATTTGCAACCCCTCCCAGTTTGGTATCTTTCACAAATTTTATAAGTGTACTCTCTATGCCATTATCTAAATCATTGATGAAGATATTGAACAGAACCGGACTCAGAATGGATCCCTGCAGGACCCCACTCGATATGCCCTTCCAGCTTGACTGTGAACCACTGATAACTACTCTCTGGCAATGGTTTTCCAACCAGTTATGCACCCACCTTATAGTAGCTCCATCTAGGCTGTATTTCCTTAGTTTGTTTATGAGAAGGTCATGTGAGACAGTATCAAAAGCCTTACTAATGTCAAGATATACCACATCTACTGCTTCCCCCCCAATCCACAAGGCTTGTTACCCTGTCAAAGAAACTATTAGCATAGGCAGTGTGTGACTTTCATTTTGGGAGGCTTAAGGGAGCACTGGAAGCTCCCTAGGAGTGGGGGGGGGGCAGGGCATCGGCACCCGGACAGTGTCTCTGCCTTCCCGCTCTGCCTGAGGCCCCGCCCCCGCTTGGCTTCTCCCCCCAGGTCCTGCCGCCACTCTGCCTCTTCTTGCCCCTGCTCTACCTTGCCCTCCAAGACCCTCCCTGCCTGCCACTTGTGCCTCACTGCCTTCTCCCCCACGTTGCTCACCCTTAAGGCAGGAAAAAAGCGATGGGGTTCTGCCTCTCACTGGCTGGCCCAGCTGTGGAACTCCTTAGCAACTCAGCTAAGGGGCTGATCCCAGGAGCTGGGGTGTTAGGCACAGGCCTATTGTGCCTCTGCTTTAATATATTCCAGTGTGTATGTATACAGGCGAGTCGCATCTTAGGTGCATTTAACATGCGCGAATTCAGCTTTGTGTGGTTGGCAAAACCAGAAAAAAAAAGAAAAAAAAACAATTTAAAAACGGCATCGGTACTGCGGGCGATTCCGTCCACCATTCAACTCAATAGCGTTTCACTATACGCGGTTTTCGCTTTACGTGCGAACCGTGGAATGGAACCCTCGCGTAAAATGAGACTTGCCTGTAATGGCTAACACAATCAGGCCTCAATCTCAGTTGGAGCCTCTCGTTGCTTTTTTCATATAAATAATTCCATTAATAGTAAGGGGGGAAAAGTGGCAAGAATAAGAAAATGAGAGCTGGGAAGAGAGCAGGAAATGAAGAAACAGGAATAACACAAGAGAGCTAGGCAGCTACCGCGAAACAGGCGAACGGGCACATTCATTTGGATCCCTGATAAGTAATGGGTTCAGTCATAGTCATTCCCCCATTTATTGACTACACAGAGATATGCAGTCAAACAGGATTTTGTTCACATGCATGGGGAAATACTATTCTTCAGACTAGGGTGACCAGACAGCAAGTGTGAAAAATCGGGACAGGGGATTGGGGGTAATAGGCGCCTATATAAGACAAAGCCATGAATATCAGACTGTCCCTGTAAAATCAGGACATCTGGTCACTCTACTTCAGACAATACCCATACTAACGTGTGAATAAGGGTATTGGTGTACAAACCATCTGTATTTGTTGATTGTTATTCACTGTTTGCCATTTGTTGTTCGTTACTTTCCTGTTTCCAAAATTTCAATTATCCAATCAGGGAAATGGAGCCTCAGTAGAGGTTGGGGCCTCTAGACACTATTATAATACAAATAAATAATAATAATAAAGATAATGAATATATTTGAAGAACACCAGGATCGGTTTGCAAGCAATTTGGGACCAGAAAAAGGACTAAATTCATCAAAGCCTTCATGCAATTCTTTTAGTATATAAATTTTGTTGAGAAACAGTTTTTATAATGAGTTTACAGTAAACAGGTATAAAAATGCCACTCAGTTACTTGAGGCATTCTTGCAGTAAAGATGAATTAGCTTCACATTGCCTGCTTCGCCTGCATATGGTTAGGCTTTGCTGTTACAATCTGTAAAATGTTTAATTGATTTATTAAAATGTTGTTGATTTGGAAGTTTTTGCTGTGGTTCAAATCTGCCTACTATTATCAATTAATGTGATACATTTATTCCTAAAGACTAATTTCAACATGATTTTTACTAATCAGACGCATCTCAATTAAAGAACAAAATGCTTCGGTGTTTGTGTTCTCAGAACAGCAACAAATACCATACCTTAAATGTTAAAAGAGCTGGACAAAAAATTATCTTTTTTTGCTATGTCAAAATATTGAATTTCGACAAAAAATAAAAATAAGAGTCAACATTTTAACAGACTTTTTTTTCCCAAAATGTTTGTCCCATTATTAAATCAGCTCTAGGTCAGAAGAGAGTTTTTTGGGGATTGATATCCGCGCAGGTCAAGGACTGAATACTCATGGAGATTGGATGACACACTCACTCCTAGAGAAGATGCTTCAGGTGCCAGTGCTTAACCTGACCTGTGGTTTATACAGAGGACTTCCGTTTCCAGGCTTTGAAATCCAGAAACTCTCACAAACAGTAAATTCATGCCCCAAATATTCTAAAATAGACTCCCAGTGAATGAGGTGTCTCAGGGAATCTCCACATGCCAGGCTTAGCATTTTATCATTTGCATGTTTTGAATATATAATATTAATATTAGAACTCTGCTTAGAAGTTTGGTCAGAAAAACAATCAATTTTCTCAGGGTTACATCTACAAAATGGACTGGCAGAATATACAGTATTTTCATCACTGCATTACAGAATTTCAGCTACTTTCAAGTTCTGAGTCTATGCACGGAAACTGGATTGTTTTTTGCTATATTTTGATTAAAGCAGAGTGCACTTTCATTACATCCCTGGGGTTTCTAAGGTTTTACTAAAGATGTTCTCTTGTTTAGAAATATGCCCATATAGAGAACAAATGATGAGGATTAAGGCATAATAAGAAGAAGGTCAGTTTCTACCAAGAAAACAAATGGACTAGATCATAACAAATTGTGTGAGAAATGGATTTTGGTTGCTGTTTGGCTTGCTGTAGATTTTTTCCCCTGGCCATGGGCTGTATGTAGAGAAGGTATCATTAACTCTTTCAAACCTAATCTGTCTTTTCAAATTTCTGAGGAAGGGCCTGGCAGGAAGCTATTAATAGTCTTGTAAGGGTTAGAATTAAAACTGGTTGAACAATTTTCAACTGAACAGATTTCTGTTGGAAAATCGGATTTGTCAAAATCAAAATGCTTTGTGGGAATGTGTTGATTTCAATAACATTTTCAATGGTAAAAAGTCAAAGAATAATTTCAATAATGTTAAAAGGTTTAATTTCAATGAAATAAAATGTTTTGTTTTGACTTTGTCATTTAATTTTGTTTTGATTTTATATATATATATATATATATATATCAAAATGAAACACTTCGATGGTCCTGAACTGAAATTTTTTCAGAATGGTCTTTTTGTGGGAAATGCTGGCTTTTCATTATGATTTGGAATGACAAGAACTTTTCAAAAGAGTCATAACAGAACAGAAATTTAATTTTCCAACCAGCTGTAGTTAGAACTAATTATAACATTTATTTTTTTTCTGTTAAGCAAAAAAATGAATTCAAGAGATTAATGGTGAACAACCAGCAAATGTATGATACGATATTGCCACAAATTCTGGGTGGCTCAGTAACGGAAATCTCAAATGGACTATGAAACTGATGAGCATTGTACTACCTAAGCCTGCCATGTTCCAAGTCTTTCTAAGTCTATATAAACTGTAAAACATGTAGGGCATAACTCTGCCTTTAGCTACACTGATCTAAAACCTGTGGGAGAGGAGAATCCAGATTCTTAATGTTTAATAAGCTACTTAGAATATTTATGATGCTCATATTTAATATATTTAATTCTGTTGTCACTGAATTCAGTGATAAAATTCGCATGTTGAGCCACTGCTGACTGCTTTTGAAAACATGACCCTTCACCTACAAAGCACTTTACAAAAATTGACTAATCCCAACACTACCTAGATGTGTAAGCGTTGATGATGTATTCTTGCCATATGTTTATGAGGATTTTGGTGAATAACAATCGACAACAAATACAGTACATAAAGATACTGACAGTTTTACTTACTGTACATTGAATTAAAACTGGAAACAGTTGTTGAGAACAAATTGAGTTTTGAGCTATTTTTAATAGACTATAGCAGTATTTAGCCTGGCTTGGTTTGATACTTCATAGATTTCAAGGCCAGAAAGGAGCACTGTGATCAACTAGTCTGACTTTCTGTGTAACACAGGCCCATAGAATTTCCCCTAGTCATTCCTCCAGGGGACTGAATTATTCTTCCATACTATATAAATGAACATTATAAACCCCAATAACTTCTAGTTGAATTAGAGCATATATTTTGGGATATCAGGATCCAGTTTCAAGTTAGTTGCTTCTCTGGAGGCAAGGTTTTTTGTGTTGCTGTCAGGGTTCCCTCCCCACTCTAAACTCTAGGGTAAAGACGTGGGGACCCGCATGAAGAGCTCCTAAACTTATTTCTACCAGCTTAGGTTAAAACCCCCAAGGTACAAAGTTCCCTGCACCCTGAGAAATGCTTCTGTCACTGCCACCATCAAGTGTTTTAAACAGGAATCCAGGAAAGGAACCACTTGAAGTTCCCCTTCCCCCCAAAATACCCTCTCAAGCCCGTACACCCCCTTTCCTGGGATGCTTGAGAATAATCTCCTAACCAATTGGTTACACAGTGATCTAAAAACCCACCCCTGGGTTTTTAAAACCATAGAAAACAGTCAGCTTCTTAAAAGGATTTTATTAAAACAAAGAAGGTAAAATCATCTCTGTAAAATCAGGATGGTAACTATTTTACAGGGTACTCAATTTCCAAACTCAGAGGGATTCCCCCTCTGGACAAAACCTTAAAGTTACAGAAAAAACAGGAATAACCCCTCCCTCTAACACAGGGAAAGCTCACCAAGCAAAACAAACAGAAACCTACTCGCTATGCTGACTAAACTTACTTTAGAAAAGTGAGGTTTGGTGAGAAGATGACTGGTTGAGGAGATTGATTTTCTGCAGGTATTTCTTGTCTTCCAAGATCACTCTGACTCAGACAAAGAGCCACACACACCTTCCCCCCTCCCAAGATTTGAAAGTATCTTGTCCCCTTATTGGTCAGATGCCAGCCAGGTCAGGTGTCAGTCTGGCTACCTGCATTTCTTAACCCTTTACTGGTAAGAGGATTTTATAGCACTGCATCTGACCCTCTCCCCCTTCCCTTTATTTTTATGACAGTTGCCTTGCAGGGCAGCTGACAAGAACACAACAGACTGAAGAAAGGAAAAATTGGGCCAGAACATTGGGGAGACCCTCTCCCTTAAGAAATGGCCATAAGATCTTTAATATCCATTTCAGAACCCCAGTTTTGACAGAATAATTGAAAATGGCATGGAATAGTAATAAATAAGAGTCTTAGCAACAATGCCATTCATCATAGTATTTCCTTTCATCTTCTTAGCCCTGTTTGGATGAATAGGCTATCATGGATTCTATAATCTGGTCTTTGAAGACACCACCACAACACATACAATGAGTCTTTATTGTACATATGGTATTACTGACACAGACTTATGACTCTACCGTGAGCAAAGCAAATTAGTATGTAAAATGTCACTATAATGTTTAATTAAACAGCACATTGTAATGGAAGTCATTACATTTAGTAAAATAAAATGAAAACTTAACTGAGCAGAACCGATTGTACTATAACACGGAATGGATTAAAAGTTTGATTTCCCCAATGTCTAGACAAATTACTAGATACGCATAGGTGGTTTTAGAGCTAGTCAAATGATGTAAAAACCCATATGCCAGCAGTCTGCCAAATTATACCTCTTTATTTTGTACCTCTTTATTTGTACCTCTTTATTGGTTGCTATTGTACCTCTTTATTGGTTGCTATTCGAGAACGTGATGTTTTGTTCACATGAATGTTCATGTAAAGTGAATTTTAAGTCTGAGGTGAGAAGGTAAATAAGTGACTTGCCCAATGTCAGACAGCAAATCAAGAGTAGAATCCAAGAGTCTTGTCACCTAGTCCACTACTCTAGCTACTAGCAGGGGTCAGCAACCTTTCAGAAGTGGTGTGCCAAGTCTTCATTTATTCACTGTAATTTAAGGTTTCGCATGCCAGTAATACATTTTACATTTACAGGGGCCAGCGACGGAACCCCAGACTGGCAGCGGGCTGGTGAACGAAACCCCAGACCAGCAGCAGGGGCCAGTGGTTCTGTCCATCCAGGCCGGCAACAGAGTGCCACTGAAAATCAGCTCGCGTGCCGCCGTTGGTACGTGTGCCATAGGTTGCCGACCCCTGTACTAGAGTGTACTTCTTGACCGTAACTTCTTATTTAACCACAATACTTATAGGGCTAGAGCCTCAGCAGAGCTTCAATAAAGTCAATAAGATTATGCTAATTTCCAACAGCTGAGGATCTGCACTGGCATTTTTCTATTAAAAATGACAGTTTGAAGTGTACAGTGAAATATACACAGTGGTCACACTTCAGAAGTTTTTTCCATTTTGTGAGACTATATTAGTATGAGAGATATTTGACATACTCAAAAATGAGAAATACCACTGGAACCAGCAATCTCTCAAAATGGAGTGTAGCCATCCCTCCCTGTCACTCTCTGAGGGAGGCAATGCCTCCGTGCTGTCACGTACCTGTACAGATGAGCTAAAAAGGGGGGAATTAGCTGCATATAGTCCTCCAGCCAGGCAGAGCAATACAGCAGTCTATGATCCCCAGGCCCTTGTTCAGGGCGGGGCAGCAAACAGCTCTGACCTGCAATCAGATGGAGCGGCTAGGCAGTCTATGAGCCCTAGGTAAGGCTGAGCACCAACAAAGTCTAGAGGCTCTGGTAAGGGTGAGCACCAGCAGAGTCTAGCATCCTTGCTCAGCAGACAGTAGACGAACACAGGCCTTCTGGCCTAATATGGGGAGGCTGCTGCCCCAGGGGTGGGATGGGAAGGGTTAGGGCAGGCCTGCACAAGGCCCGTGTGGGCTCACTGTGCGGCCTGCGGGGGGTGAGTAGGCAAGCGGCGGGGTGGGGCAAGCCAACGGCCGGCTGGCCGGCCGGTGGGTGGGCGGGCTGGTGAAGAGGCCAGTGGCAGGCTGGGGAGTGAGGGTGAACCAGCGGCAGAGGGCGGGGGCAGCGGCAGAAGGTAAGAGGCCAGAAGTGGGCAGGCAGGTGAGCTGGCAGCAAATCTTCCAGATTCAAAATCTGGGACTGTGTCCGTTGGTCCCTTTTGCTGCTTGTCTCTGGGCTGGGGGTTGTCCCAATGCTGCAAAGAGGGTGTTCCCAAAGGAAGGTGTTTGCTTCTAACCCCCGAGGCCATCAGTATGTCTGCTCTTCTCTAGTCAGCCCACTTGACAAGTTTGATTGTCCTTGGTCTGGTTCCCATCCCCTCTCCAAGGGTTGCAGCTGTCTGGAGGTGCCCGCCTTCCACACCTTCCTCATTCACACCTCATTCATTCAACAGGGATATTGAATACAAACTGGGGGGAAGATCTTATTCTACTTCTAGCAAAAATACATTTTTCTTTTACCTTAATTATACTACCTTGGGGGCCCGCTATAACATATTACCAAGGTTCAATACAAAAAGTCGTATAAAAGTTATACAAAAATGCATAATGCAGAGATTTATCGACAACTGCATTGATTGACTGTTGTGTGCAGTAATATAGTGACCCCTGGGGGGGTGAAGAGGGGGGTGATGGTGGGGCCGAGCGGGGATGGGGCGGGTCCTATTTTACTGCTGTGATCTGATCTGACCCTATACGCGCTGTTTCTTTCCCCCTCTACAGGCTTCCACACCCCAGCGCTAGGGAAGGAGGGGTTATTTCCTCAGGGCAGGTGGCGCTGGGTGGGGGGGTGGGGTGTTTCCGTGGGGCCGGGGGGTTTCAGCCCTCAGCTGTTTTCTTTGGAGTAATATGGCCCTCGCCGCTTTACGAGTTGTGCAGGCCTGGGTTGGGGGATGCAGGCCCGTCCGACTCCACCATGTCCCAGCACAGGGCCCTAACAGTGGCGGAGTGGTCCACCACTGAGTCAGCAGGCATCCGCCCACAACATGCTGACCTAGGATCAGGCCCACACTTAACCAGACAGTCATTTAGTTTCCCTGGGCTACTTTCTACATCCCCAGGGTTTGGTACCTCTAGAACGTGGGGGTCCTCTGTCTTCTCGGGGAGCTCTGGCCAGTTCTCAGCAGCAGCCACAGCAACTCCTCGGTGTCTCGGTCAGCTAGGGGCCTGGGGAAATCTGGCTAGTACTCAGCAGGGCAGAGTTCCTCTGCAGGTTCCAGCAGCATGTGGGATGCGTCCATCTTCCTTGGCAGCTCCAGCCCAACTGAGCTGCAGGGCCCGCTTTTTGTAGTTCCGCTTCCTGTCCTGCCCTTCCGCTTTGTTGACCTGAATTTGATGGGTTAGTTATGGCTCGCCACTGATCACATTTGACCAGAAGATTTATAGGTTCTTGTCCAACTCAGTCTACAGGGTACGAGAACTCAGAGAGTTCTATATTGGGAGAGGACTCTCGGGGTGCCTGGAAAAACACTTACCCTGAGGACAATACTAAATTGATAAAAACTTTATTGAGATTAACAAAAGAATAATAAATGCTATGAAACTTATGACTCCAAATCAGTAAAAGAATTCCAAAACTCCTGGTAGTAACATTCCTATAATAAATACCTTAACTTAACATACTCACACCCTTCCTTGAGGATCCAGTAATAGGAGGTGAAGGACCAGCCTTATTCCTGGCATGTAATAACATGATGGTTCTGGCTTCCCCAATAGTTAGGAATGTTGAGTAGTTATACTATACGACACAAGCTGAGCTGATAGCGTGCTAGAAGATAGAATGATAGGTAGATAAAAAGATAGTCTAGACTCTATAGGAGAACAAAGAAAAGAAAGAGCCAAAGACTAAAAGAGCACTAAAAGAAAAAGAGCTTAAAGAGCTAAAAGACCTAAAAGAGCTCAAAGAGAGCTAAAAGAAAAAGCTTAAGGAACTAGAAGAGCGCTCTTGACTTCTTCCTTACGAGGTATTTTATAGGATCCTGACGCTATGTAATTCAGGCCCAGTCTACTATACCCAAATCTTATATCCGTACCCTAAGAAATGTATGGGTACCCTTATCCTATAGGTTAGTGGATTATGACACTTACTCTCTATATATTAGTAAGGATTATCTCACTCCAAAAACTGCCAACCTAGGCTCTCTTGATGACTTCCAAACCGGTTACCAACTGGTTGTAGACGCCGGAAACCTGCGTTTTGTGGGTATTGTGTATAGTTCCTCCCTTTGGTTCCCCAAAGTTCAGGGACCATTCTTATCTGTGCCAAAGGTTACCAGCTTTTATGCTGACTTACTCTTTACTGATTATACTTTTAGCTATTTAGAGGCTCTTACCAGATACAGGCCGATAGGTTGCTTGCATTTCAGCATTTCAGCAAAACTTATTCTATGTATAATGATTAGGAAACACATATCTTATGCCTCAACACATCCTAAATTCAAAGGAATTAATACTGATAAAATATAAGAATGAAATGGATTAATTCAGAAAGAGAAACATATTATTTGATATGGCTGGCTGGGTTAGTAGGCTATAATAGTTAGTAAAGTAATCCTATGGGCTACAGCTTCCAGCGGGGCAGACATGGCTCTCCTGGTTCTGCCCACCAGGGGCATGTTGTGATCCCTCCCTGTCACTCTCTGAGGGAGGCCATGCCTCATCGCTACAGTATAAACATATAAAGCAAGTTTGTGTGTATATTCACACACAACATGAACGTATGTGTACAGTATGTGTGTAATATTATAGCAGGAGCTGGTAGCTCCGCCTATTACTAAGACTGCCTGACACTTCCCACAGTAAGATCCTGTTTTCAGTTGCTTACAACTATGCTAAATTTTAGCCATGTGCACTGAAATTTTCTGTGCTGGGTGCCCTTACAAAAGGCTCCTAATGAAGTCTGTTTAGCTCTATCGTTGAATAGTGGGGAGGAAGAGGTTAAACCAGATTGGGGACCCTTAGGGAGAGTCCACACCTCCTGGCTGGGCCACCTTACCCATCCCTCTTACTTTCACAGGGGTCTGGCATTCTTGAAGTCCACCATCTTTATTCTGCTGTTTGACCTCCTATACTTCCTTAGAATCATGAACTCTGTCATTTCATGATCACTTTCACCCAAGCTGCCTTTCACCTTCAAATTCTCAACCAATTCCTCCATGTTTATTAGAATCAAATTTAGAATAGCCTCTCCCCTAGTCACTTTCTTTTTGTAATAAAAAGTTGTCGCCAGTGCATTCCAAAAACTTGTTGGATAATCTATGCCCTGCTGTATTATTTTTCCAGCAGATGTCTGGGTAGTTGAGGTTCTCTCATCATCACCAAGTCCAGTGTTTTGGATGATTTGGTTAGTTTAAAAAAGCCTCATCCACCTCTTCTTCCTACCATGACATCATCCTTGATTTTTACCCCTTTTATTCTTACCCAGAGACTTTCACCAGGTCTGCCCCCCACTTCTGTCTCAACCTCAGGGCAAGTGTATACATCTTTGATATAAAAGTTCTACAAAAAGCATGAATGCAATATAAGTTCTGGTTCCACGGTTGTAAGGTAAATTTTATGATCCATTTTCTGATCTCAATTACACTAGTAAAAATCTACAGTGACTCAGTTTCTTGAGATGGAATTATTCTGGACTTGCAGCAGTGTATCCGAGAGAAGAATGTAGGACCCTGTTTGGTGTATTTATTTAAAAATGCAAAATATATTTTTGCTACTCTTTACAAGCTGAAGAAAATGAGCCTGATTTTTCTTCTCTAGAGCTGTATTGCAGCTCTTAATTACAATATATATGATTATGTTTTGCAATCACTTTAAACATTGATATTTTTAAAGTATTCAAAATGCATAGGGTTATAAAGAAAATTGCATTATAGCTAGGCATATACCAAAACAGTTAAATTGCTTTTTCTGTACAGATTGTGCTTTGCTGAGTTTCACCAGAAGAGGGTATAGTTTGGAAGGAACCTGACATCAGCTTGGAATTCCTATTGTGTTTAGAAACAGCAAAAGAAAAACAAGCATAAGTTTCTCCTCTGCACACTTCCTGTCACTGTGTGAAGGCGTCAACACATAAACTCCAGACCTTAAAGTAAAAGTAAACACAGCAGCTTTCCTTGCGTCCTTGGAGTGGAAGGCAAAAACTGCACCAGCTTTCTGTGTGATCATCCTGCTGATTGTCTGTCTTTCAGAATTATCAATTATATTTCACTTTTCATTAATCAGAACAAGGGATTTTTTGAACTGATGTGACTGCCAGTCTGTGAATAAATATCACTTCAGAGGAAGAGAAAGAATGGACCCTGAAAAGACTCTCAAGCACTGAAGTAGAGGGTGAGTTTTGTTAAGTGGTTTCTTCTCTTTCATATCTGCTGGAGGAGTTGATTTCTTTCTAACGTCCCTGCTTCTACGCACAACAGCCTGATGACTTGTCTTTTCACTGCAGCTTGTTGCATACCTTGCAAGGTTTTACTGACTGCAGGTTTATTTCTGTAACCTTTCTAGCATTACTCAAAGTAATTTCAGTAAGATTTGTAATATACATTACCTGGTTCTGATTTGCTTTCACAAAGAAGCTACAAACAGAAAAGATTTGGAAGCAAACTAAGAATTGATATATATAAAAAATCAATAAAATTAAAATGGCAGGTGAATCTAGATTTCCAGATGTGGACAGTAATGGATCAGAAAAAAATGAAGATATAGAGATTATAGTCAATGTTGGTGGGATGAGACAGGTGCTATATGGAGAAAATCTGAACCAATATCCAGCAACAAGATTAGCACAGTTGATCAACTGTTTATCAGGGGGATATGATTCTATTTTCTCTCTTTGTGATGACTATGATCCTGGGAAAAGAGAATTTTATTTTGACAGAGATCCAGATGCTTTCAAATGCATTATTGATATATATTACTTTGGAGAAATTCACATGAAGAAAGGAATATGCCCTATATGTTTCAAGAATGAAATGGAATTTTGGAAAGTAGATCTGAAATTCTTGGATGACTGCTGCAAAACTCATCTGAGCGAAAAAAAGGAGGAACTGGAAGAAATAGCCCGAAGGGTGCAATTGATTCTGGATGATTTGGGAGTGGATGCCTCTGAAAATCGCTGGAAGAGATGCCAGAAATATATTTGGAAATTAATGGAGAAACCAGAATCATCCTATTCAGCTAGAGTAATCGCAGTGTTGTCCTTCCTATTTATTTTAATCTCATCTGTAGTAATGTGCATGGGGACCATCCCAGAGCTCCAGATAGTAGACTCTGAGGGAAATCATGTGGAACACCCAACACTGGACAATATTGAGACAGCGTGTATAGGCTGGTTTACCTTGGAGTATGTGCTTAGACTTATTTCTTCTCCTAATAAACTGCACTTTGTGATTTCTTTCATGAACATCATTGATGTTTTTGCAATACTTCCCTTCTATGTCAGCTTGATCTTGACCCACTTGGGTGCCGGAATGATGGAGTTAACCAACGTTCAACAGGCTGTTCAAGCACTTCGGATCATGAGGATTGCTAGAATTTTCAAACTCGCACGCCACTCCACAGGGCTACAGACTTTAACCTATGCTCTTAAAAGAAGCTTTAAGGAGCTAGGACTGCTTCTTATGTACTTGGCTGTTGGAATCTTTGTATTTTCTGCCCTTGGTTATACCATGGAGCAAAGTCACCCTGAAACCTTATTTAAAAGCATCCCTCAGTCATTTTGGTGGGCAATTATAACCATGACCACAGTTGGATATGGGGACATATATCCTAAGACAACACTGGGGAAACTGAATGCTGCCACCAGTTTCCTTTGTGGGGTGATAGCTATAGCACTTCCCATCCACCCCATCATAAACAACTTTGTCAGATACTATAATAAGCAGAGAGTTTTAGAAACAGCTGCCAAGCATGAACTGGAGCTGATGGAACTATACTCAGGAGAGGGGAAAGTTGGAGGCTCCAAGAATGAACTAGAGGATCTTATGGGGGAAGACAAGGAGCGTCCTTCATGGAGCAGACAGCTAAAAGTTTCCCACAGTGACACCTTCATTCATCTCCTATCAGATGAGAAACATTACAGGACCAGGCTTCAAAGCTGCAAATAAACTAAGTGACTGTCACTGTTCAGCTATAGACTGGGACAAATTGACAGTCTTCTACTGAAAAGATTAAAGGGACCTGTCAGTGTTGAGAGTGAGCACTGCCTTTCTTTTCCAAACATGAATACAAATTAACCCCCATCGCAGCTTCATCAGAGGTTGGTAAGACTTTGTTTTTATTACCTGACATATAATATTAGGATGCAATTGAGATGTGACTGACAAAATCAATTTGTAACCATTTCAGAGACTGAAAACAGCTTCTTGATCAGTAATATGTACAATTACTTGGATGTTAAGCTTTATAAAAATCAAAATTCTGTATGTGTAATAATAAAGACTAACAATACCACAGAGAACTTGTGCTTCAGGCTTTGTTTGGGGTTTTTATAGTTAGGAATTCATTTAGAAAAAATTAAATCAAACTGTCACTCATAGGTGCTGCAACTAGGGGTGCTGAGAGTATGGAGAACCCCCTGGCTTGAAGTGATATCCGTCATATACAGGGTTCACATGGCTCTCAGCACCCCCATGATACAAATTGTTTCAGACACCCCTGCTGTCACTCCTAAAGTATTTAGGTGTCCAGTAAAATGTAATCAGTAACAAGCGGTATTTTTATCCGAGTGCTAACTAAAAATATGATCACATACTGTGGTTGTGTGAGCCAGTCAAAAGATGGCTTCTACATTCTATAAAGTGCAATTATGGGTGACTTTTTGGTTAATAGTGTCAGTCCCTCTTTCTGTGAAAAATCTATTTTCATATTCCACAAAGATCTCTTTTGACAGAGGTATGGAGCAGAATCAGTGTACTGTGATAGGGTTTTTAAAGCAAGTAAAACAAATAGTCTTTACTTAATTACAACAAACATTTGCTTTTACAGTTGCTTTTACAATTGCTTTTACAATTTTACAATTAACTCAATCACTTAAAACAATTATAAATGTAATTTCTTTTAATTCAGTATAAAACCAAGCCAGGTTGACACAGGGAGTTAAGTTACATCAGAAACAAAGAATTTCAAATAACTGGGAAATAAATATAAAGAAATTAGCAATAAAAATTAAAATCTTTGTAACATTTGTGGTGATGAATTGTTCATTGGATTGAACAAAGCATTGCTTTATTTTCTTAAATAAAATTAAACACCTTTCATGCTTGTAATAGCTATTTGGTTTTACTATGGTTAATTCAGCATGTAAAAGGTTAATTTATTAAATCAACATAGACACTAAGCCATGGGCCAAATCCTGCAATCCTTATGCAAGCAACACTACTACTGCAGTCAGAGTGAATTTTGGTGGAGTAAGGTCTGACATCCATGGGTCTGATTTTCCACTCAGTTACACCAGTTTTATATTGGTGCAATTCCATTAAAAGCAACATTTACATCACCATAAAACTAGTGTAATGGAATAGAGAATCTGCCCCCAGATGTTTAATTAATATTAAGAGTGTGAGGTCAAATAATTAAAAACAAAAAACCCCACGTCTGTGCCTCCCAGTTGCAACCAATATTGTTTATTTTCATTACAGTGCATGCATAGCACCCCCGGCCCAATTGAAATCTGAGTGCACAAGATAGCTCCTACTTTTAGGCAGGTTACTCCTACACAGGGTCAGGGGAACTCAATGAGGGCTGATTGCTCAAAAGAAGGTAGGTTCCTAATTTCCACTGACATTAAATAGAAGTTAGGAGCCTAACTCCTTTTGAGCAATCCAGTCCCATGTTCCTTGGAATTCTTCCACCTCGTAAACACATTTCCCGTGATCGATGTTGATATTGGAGACTGCATTGAGGTATATGGCCATCTGCTTGCAGAGTTGGTGTGGGAGACTATATCACATCTGCAGTTATTTCCCAGTCCCCAGTCTCAACACTAGTCCAACCTAGCTCCACCCCACCATCCCCATTTACAGATCCCAAACTCCACGGATTCCTTGTAGAGATTACAAGTGGAAGGAAAAACAATGCCTTCTGGGTGGCACTTCCACAGACTCTCTAGGGCTGGGTCTATTGGATCCCCACACTTTTCACCTGTGGAAGTGGAGGGTCTGATAAGACCCTTATTCTTCCCTGTTTTGTTATCTAAACTCCTCATTATTATGGCCTAACGCTCAGCAATTTCAGTCTAATCTGCAAGCTTGTTTTGTTGTAAAATCACAGAAGAGTGAAGAGGATGTGAAGCAATATCCACTGATATTTTCTTTAGTTCCCCATCTATAAATGGGGATATTAATATTTTTTCATTACCTCACAGGGAGGCATTGGGATGAATTAATGTTTGCAAAGCACTATGAAAACATAAAAATGCTAACATAATATTGTTAGTATTGTTCATTAGCATTAACCACTTGCTGCTACAGTATACAATTGACTTAACAGGTTATTAAATAAAGGAGTAACTTATTATTTTATTAAGAGTAATCTTATTAACTTATTTCTTCAATTAGTCATGGTCCTGAACACAGGGTGGTGCATAAGCTACACAACGGCACAACGCGTCTTGGGCAGCATTGTGGCCCAGACACAAAGCTGTGAAGCACCACTCCCACCCCGCTCCTTTTTTGCTTTAGAGCAGCGTTTCTCAAATTGGAGTCTGCAGATCCCTGGGGGTCCCCAAGGGAACTCCAGGGGGTCCACAGGACTTGCTGATCAACTCCTGCCCCTCCCTCTATCTCCCGGAGGCTATTGAAACAAAACCGGGAGATTTTAGGCACTAAAAGTCCAGCGGTGCAACGGGGCTAAGGCAGGGTCCCTGTCTGCTCTGGCCTGGAGCCGCCCCCAGAAGTGACTGGCACATTTCCGCAGTCCCAGGGCGGGGGGCAGAGAGTCTCTGTGTGCTGCCCCCGCCCTGAGCGCTGTCTCCACAGCTCCCACTGGCCGGGAACTGGAGCCAGTGGGAGCTGTGGGGGTGGTGCCCGAGGTAAGCTCTGCCCCTCACCCCCTCCCAGACCCCTCACTGCCTCCCCCAGCCCCGAACCCCCTTCCTCACCCAAACTCCCTCCCATAGCCCACCCCGACCCCCTTCCCCAGCCTGGTGAAAGTGAGTGAGGGTGGGGGAGAGCGAGTGATGGAGGGATGGGGGATGGAGTGAGTGGGGGTTGGGGCCTTGGGGGAAGGGGCGGAGTGGGGGTGGGGCCTGGGACTGAGCGAGGGGGACTTGGGAGTCCCCAAAATATTTTAAATCAAAATCCCCCTTGGATTGCTAAAGTTTGAGAACCGCTGCTCTAGAGGATAAGTTAGTTACTGTAGCCTTTCAAAGGTTCCAGTTACATTCCCCATCAGGCCTGACTAGAGACTCTGACCAGTGCGGGGGGGGGAGAGGGAGGGGGAGGGGTTGAAGCCAAAACCGTGTCCACTTCCCACCTCTATCCCCACTCCTCCAACCAGCCTGCCAGAGGGACTATTCAGAGAACAGGAGCTGCTCTCAGTATCGGGTCCAAACTGAAAAAAGTGTATAGCTCTTACTTGGCTGAGCAGGGTGGGGTCCCTTCCGCCTCTGCTTGGCCAAACAAAACCTGGGCATAATCTCGCTGTACCAGCTCAGTCCAGCCGAAATTCTGAGGCTGCTGGTCTATGGAAGGTCCATGACTTTTCCAGCCAGGGTGGCTATTCTCTGTTCCAAGCTGGAAGTAACTGCTATAGTGGCAGTCACGTAGTTCAGGTTTAAGGCCCAATCCCTCTCCCATTAAGGTCAATGGGAATTTGACTACTGACTTCAATGGGAAGAGAATTGGGCACTCGGCTATTATGCAGCTGTTCAAGGCTGCCCCTGCCCAGTGAACCCACCTAGGCCAAGTGCCATAGAATTTAGGCTTACAGGGATAACATCAGCAGATGCATTACACATTCCCTGATGTCTCAACAATGTCATCTCCACAGCACAGATGCCGATCAGGGAGCAGAAGTGGGGATGCATGGCCCCGGAAATTCAGTCCTCTCACCTGAATAAAATTAGAGATTAGGGAAAGGAGCCTCCCCAGTAAACCTCTTATGAAAGGAGCCTCCCCAGTAAACCTCCCCAGTAAACCCACACAAGCACCCTCAATCCCTCTAATACCCACTAGTTGGGGCCCTCTTGAACATTTCTTCCCCCTTCTTCCCTTGCTGCCTCCAGACTCACCGGTACGTGAAGTGAACTGGTCATCCGTCCCAAAGATGAGTGGGGGCCAGGGGCAGTGTCAGCCTCTTCCTAATGGGAGGGCTGAGGTGGGCTGCACTATATATCTTGTGGGCACACATACTTTTTTATATTTTTTATATATTTTTTATATGAACTTAAACATGTGTTTTATCTATGTTATCCTCAAAAGGAGATTAAAAATATATACAGACAGATCAGTATATACCAGCATCATCTATGGCAGCTCACTGGTGCAACATTTATTCACAGAAAATCAATACGAAAAAAAACCTAAGCAAATAAACAAAACAAACAAACAAATAATTACTATATTAACAATAAACAAATGCAAACTTCTGGAAAAAATTACTAGTTAAATAATACCAATAGCTAATTACTTTAAATCTGAGAATGTACTGTATTATATTTTAAAATTAGTCATTTGCACATGCAAAGAAAATGAAACAACACATACTACTATATAAAACAAAATAAACAACAACTGACCAAAACTAAGTACACCTTTGTCCCTAGCCAATTAAGCCGTATTTCCATTCCAGTCCATTCCAAACCCAATCAAATACATACAATCTGAACATTCAAAACATTTTTAAGTTGCTGAGCACTCTGGCACTGATTCAGGGAAGTACTTAAAACTTTGCTTGACTTTAAGAACAAGTAGTCCCATTAACTATACATGGGATTAAAGAAATGCTTAAAGTTTAAAGATAAGCACATACTTAAGTGCTTTAATGGATCAGGGCCAGAGTGCTCAGCATCTTGCAGGACTGAGTCCTATAATATCTTTCATTAAACTATGAACTAATAAAACTGGCATAAACTTGGCCAGGTAATAGCTACTTTGAGTAAATAAATAAAAATAAACCAAATAAAGAGTTATTGAAAAAGACAGTCAATGATAAGCTGACCCAAATAGAAAGGTGTTGTACAAATTCCTGGAGACAGCCACTGAAGGACCCAGGTGGTGGTTCAGGGAATGAGTTCCAGCAGTGAGGGACTTCTCGGTTCTGGGAGCTACCTGTGATTTGGAACCTTAGTGCCCATGCTTGATAGATCAACAGTCATTCAAGTATGTAAGGTATTGATAATTAAGCAAATCTACATCTTTTATCAAGGAACAGATTGATATGTATTGTTTACATAATACATGTAATGGTTCAGTATATAACATACTATTCTATTAATTCTTTATGTGGATTTTTCCCTTAAAAATGTAAAAAGAAAATATCAAATGTTGAAGACATCTTAAAACTCACAATGATCCTTAACTCTTGGTTTTGCAGAGGTTTCAGGTCAGGGTGTGACAATACATACCACATGTGCTGTAATAGTTAAGGATAATAGGGCAAGTTTAAGAAAAGAGTGGGGAGAAGTTGATTTTAAATTGTGCATTTCCTTTCTAGATGTTGATTGTAATAGCAATAAAATACTGAAAAAGAATAAAACATATCTCTAGTTCATTAAAGTCCCTCTTCCAATAAAGTTAGTTACATGTAATTATCAGACTTGAAAGCAAATATAAATTTAAGAAACAAAGGAGAAGGCGGGGGGGCACTACTTACTGAAGTCTTCATGATTTGGAGTGCATGGCTCCCGCTGGAGACTAGTAAAACAGTATTTTTACCAAGGTCTGATTCAACCCCCACTGAAGTTAATGGGAGGCTTTATACTGAAGTTAACTGGGATTGGATCAGGCCCTTAATATAAATATGTACTTGAACAAACTATGACTAATGGGTCAATTAGGCACTATTGTCGTTTGAACATCTACTTGAGTTAAACAGCATTTTCCTCAGTAATCTTGGTCAACTTTATTGCAATAGCCAGTTATGCTGCCATGATGAAAGAAGGCTAATGTCTATCACACTTAAAGGGTATTATTAAATAGCTTAAGTAAAAGGAACATTTGGCTATTCCTCATAAATAGTCACCAGTTTAAGACAAAGCACAGAACTAAAATAATTTGGGTGAACTAACTTTGGTGCTTCTGGATGGATTGAGTCATATGAAGGTGAAGACAGAGGCACACTCCACTAAATATACTACATTAATTTCACCAAAGCCCAAGCGTGATTCCAATATCTGAAACCACTGAAGTGGATAAAGAGAAGCATCTTCTCCCATTAGACCCAAGCCCACCTGGCTCTAGCAGAGCAGTTCATTTCCCAGCATTGCAGACATAACACCCCCTCCCCAAGGAAGAATAGGAGCAAGTACTTGCTACCCCTGAATCTGCTGAAGAAAGTAGGAGCTGGTTGTTCCTGGCAAAGCCTGGCTTTCAGAGAGAGAATTGGCAGAAGTCATGGGTGAAGGGGGGAAAGTTTAAGACTTCTGGACACAGTATTAAGCAAAGGGTCGGGGAAACAGCTAATCGTACAAGAAGGACCTTGAGAGAACTGGGGAAGCAGCAGGGGTGGAGGTTTCCCGCTTAGTGGCACAGGTCCAGGGCAGGGGCAGCTTCAGGGTGGGTTTTAGTTGGTCCCAGTGAGTCTGTCCAGGCCTTTGGAGTCTCTGCTTCAGAGACTGCTCCAAGGCTGCTCCAGAAGCCCTCCCACCTCACCCCATTCCCAGAGGCATCTGCTGCACCCAGCGCCCCCCCCCCCACACCCAGCCACCCCTGACATTGCTGGCAGGGTGCTGTCTTCAGGCTCAGCAGTGCCACCCCAAGCTCGCAGCACTGGGAGCCGCATTGCCCAGAGGGCATTTGCCCTCGGAGGTGTGGTGGGGGAGCTGGGGACTTCCTCCCTTCAGTTCCTCCCTCAACTCCCCTGTAGCCTCCTGCCATGCCGGTCAGCGAGCAACCTGGTGCCGCTTTAACCTTGTGCTGGTGCCTCATGGCGTGGGTGTTGCAGGCACCATGATGCCTCCACAAGACAAAGGCACTGGCAAGCCACTGCCGCCGCTGCTCCTAATCGCAGGTCCTGAGACAGCCTCATGCGCCCCCAGCCCGGGTCCCGGGAAGCAGAGGAACAGCAGCTGGAGCTTGTGCTAAGCAGAGCTGGGAGAGGAGCGCAGGGAGGGAGCTGCGGCAGGGGTTCTGGGGTGTACACCAGTGACTGAGGTCAGTAACTAATTTGCAGAAGCTTCCTTTGCTTTAAGTCTGTTAAAAAGTGGGGGCCACGGCCCCCCTGCCATCCCTGGTTCCAGCACCCCTGCTCTGAATCAGTGACCTGTCCTCTTCATTATTGACCACATCCCCAATTTTTATGTCTGCAAACTTTGTCAGTGATGATTTTGTTTTCTTCCAGGTCATTGATAAAAATATTAAATAGCATAGAGCCAAGAACCAATCCCATTTGCCATTATATTTTGAGACCCATCAGCTAAATGGTTTTAATCCATGTAATCCATGTTGCAGTATGAATTGCTAGTCTATAGTTACCACCTGTGCTATTTGTGATTACAAGAAACCAAGAAGATACATGCTATAAAAACACATATTTTCTGTTTATATGCATGTAGGCTAAGGGTGTGTCTACACCAGAGGTGAGCAACCTCTGGCCCGTAGGCTGCGTGCGGCCCATCAGGGTGATCTGCTGGTGGGACGCCAGATAGTTTGTTTACATTTTCACGGCCGCCGCAGCTTCCAGTGGCCGTGGTTCACCATTCCCGGCCAATGGGAGCTGCAGGAAGCGGCATGGGCTGCAGGGACATGTTGGCTGTTGCTTCGCCCAGCTCCCATTGGCCAGAGGAGCTGCGGGCGGCCGTGTAAATGTAAACAAACTGTCCGGCGGCCCGCCAGCGGATTACCCTAGGTCAGTGGTGCCCAAACGTTTCCTGTCACGCACCCCTCTTCCAGTAATGGAATCAGTCTGTGCTCCTCCCCCTCCATTACTGCACAGCTGGCTCAGCAGAGGAGCTTGGGATGAAGGCAGAGCAGAAGGAAAAACTGGGGATGGGGGAGAAGCTGGGGCTGGAGGTGGAGCTGGCCTGGGGGCGAAGAGGTAATGAGGGCAGAGCTGGGCTGGAGGTGGAGCAGAGGGCAAAGTGGAGCTGTGGCTGGGGCCAGAACTCGGCTGGGGGCAGAGCAGGAGCCAGAGTGGAGCTGCAGTAGGGGATGGAGATGGGCTGGGGGCAGAGTGGGACTGGGTGGCGCTCTCTCCCCGCCCCCCCTGGGGGCTGGCCTGGGCCCCACCATGCACCCCCACGAACGTTCCTCCACACCCCCTTAGGTGGCACGCCCCACAATTTGGGGACCATTGTCCTAAACTGTCTCAAGCCTGCAGTCTCAGCTGAGGATATTGTATTTGTTATACAATGCTAATCTCAGGCATTATTCTGGTCTATGTTCAATGCCAGGCGGTGGTAATCTGACCATATGAATTAGTCGGGTAGAACCATAGCAATGGAGAGAGAATCTTGGGCTGAGATATGTGCACTTTTCCTGTGTCCTGGTGGTCTTCTGAGTACTGACACTTTATTTGTTCCAGAAGTGAGTCGGTCAGCTCTGTATGATCAATGCATTACATGTGCTGTGCTGTTGTGAGGAATCTGACTGTTAATCGTGGGTGGCCTGCTGTAGACTTTTTTAAAAATTAAGATGACAATGGCATTACTTTAGTAACCATCTGTGCAGTACAGTTTGGTATTAAGTGCAATTCTATATAAGTGATGAACTATGAATGCTTTGAGGGAATGGTCCCAAAGCACATTGTTTTGGTAAGAATCTCAAATGTACTCCAAAATATATTGAAAGATTTTTTCAATAAAGCGTGATCTTCTCTTTAATTTAAAAATAGATAGCTAAGATGCCCATCCTGGGTTGGCTAGGTCATTTGAGGGACAGGTATATAAACAAAACAGTAAGGGCTGGTCTACACTACCCGCTGATTTGGCGGGTAGCAATCGATCTTTCGGGGATCGATTTTTCACGTCTAGTGTAGACGCAATAAATTGATCCCTGATCGCTCTTCTTTCAACTCCGGTAATCCACCCCGGTGAGAGGTGGAAGCGGAGTCGACGGGGGAGCGGCGGCAGTCGACATTACGGTGTCCTCACGGTGAGGTAAGTCAAGAGAGGTGCGTCGACTTCAGCTATTTTATTCACGTAGCTGAAGTTGCGTACCTTACATCGACCCCCGCCCCTAGTGTAGACTTGGCCTTAGATACACATAAAAGTAAGGGTGCATATGCATAAACTGATAATTAGCCATATTTGGCAGAAACAATAATCACAGAAACCCTGTCCCTCTCCCCCAGCCAGATCTGCACGAACAGATCTGTTAAAACAAACACAGCCATGTCTGGTGTAAATTACAGTTCACAGAAATGCTTCCTCCCCACAAACACAGGCACCAATCCTGAGTAACCTTACACATGCCAATATTTCTTACTCACCCAAGTATTGTAGTCATTAGAATGTGCACATGAGTAAAGACTTCTCACTTGAACAAAGGTTTGCAGGATCAGGCTCACAGTTCAGTAATGGATCACTGCTGTTTTGCTAGGAAGACCTATTCATGTTCATATCAACACCCCCTCCCCCCTCCAGCTTGAAATTAATATCAGCCTTCCTGAAGTGCTTTACATTTTAGACAAATGGGCCTCATTCTGCTCTTTGTTGCACAGGAGTAACTCCACTGAAGTAAAAGAAGTTACAGCGTTGAAAAACTGGTTTGAGTAGTATCAGGTTCTATATATTATATTTATTCCCTTACAATGTAGATGATATTAAAACCGAAACAATTTACTCTTAATACAATTAGCCATATTAAGGTTGAATTCAGCTGGAGTTTTGCCTGCATTATGACTGAGCGATTGGGCTGATCATGTGGACAACCAAGGCAGTCTGGAGCACAGGAAAATGTTCATATTAATCACTATGTGGAAAAGGAAGGCGATAGAATGAGCTGAAAAGTACAGCAGCACTTAGCTGGTTCCCCTGTCACCTTTGCCTTTCAAATGTAGAGGAGAAAATTGCCAGTACTTTCACAGCTGGTTTTTGTCCACCCACATAAGAGAAGTCTCAGGTTCCTTTAAAACATACTAAGCTTCAAGCACTACCAAACCAGCATGTTCATTTTAAAATAAAACAACATTTAAAGAAAGGAGTAAAAATGTAAAAAGTCACCTATATGTGAGCCTATCTATAAATACTGCATGTAAAAATGGAAAGGAAGAATTCATTTTGTTTTTGGATGCAACCACAGCTCCTGTCAATTAAGCCATATTACTTACCGCATTGATTTCAACGGGAGCCATGGGTGCCCCCCCAAGGGCTGAAATCTGGCCCTTTGATTTTTGTTTCTGCATGAAGACAAATAGGTATGTGCTAAACTCTTTACTGTACCATTTTACAGCAGTACAAATAAAGTTTTGAAGAAGGCTTGCGTTCATTACAGAAGAGTTCAGAAGCAGGGGCTTCCAAGTCAAAGTCTGTAGGAGGCAATTGACTTAGACATGGCTGTGCAAATGACTAGTGGTCAACTGCCTGCCTGGAGATTTGTAAACGGCCAAACAACTTACCTGAGCAGTATCTGACTTTCATGTATAGAACGTATTATTTATTTATAATAATATATATAATATAATAATAAAATATATATTCAATCGATATTGTAAAGACAAAACTTAGAAAACATTCATAACAGTCTGAGGCAGCTTCAGCTTGCCCACAGCAGATAAACTAAAACTTCAATTACCTTGCAGCATTTTGGGGCAATCCTTTATCGGAGATGCACTCCACTGATCTTGAATAATGTTTCCACTGCATTACAGTTATTCAGTATTACAAAGTCAGCACTTTCCTACAATTCCAATACAACAACATCAGAGACACCAGAGTTTCCCTCTATGCTTAGAATAGGAAATAACTGCATTGTCTCATTTATACTATGATACCTTTTGGCCAATGTTGAATTTTAACAGCAAACACTGCAAGTCATGCATTTAACAGAAAACATGCATTTCTTTCAGTTCATTATCAATAAAATAATTTTAAGAGAATCATAAATATTACAGATGGGAAATATTTATCAGGTCCCAGCTTGTCAATCCTTGGCCAATACAGGATTATTCGGAGTATTCTCCTGTGTAATTTTCATTAAATAACATACACTATTTGGCTTCTTCCATTTTATTGGAAAGACTATTCCATACTTAAACAGGTCTTGCTATTGCAATACTCTCCTTACTATTCAACCTAAACATGTTCCTAATGTAGGCTATGTCTACAGATGCTACAGTGGCACAATTACAGACCTGTGGCTGTGCTGCTGTGGTGCCGTAGTGTAGACACTTGCTACAGGGATGGAAGGGAGTTTTCTATCATTGTAATTAATCCACCTCTCTGAGGTGTGGCAACTGGGTTGACAGAAGAATTCTTCCATGATCGGTGTCTACACCAGGGCTTAGGTCAGCTTAACTACATCTCTCAGGAAGTGAATTTTTCACACCCCAAGCAACATAGCCAGGTCGACCTAAGTTTTAGGTGTTGACCAGGTCTTATTTCCTTGAACTACTTAAACAAGTCCTTAAACAATTCCTCTTCCTCCTTGCTGTTTACATCTTCGACACTTTTGTAGATGGTTATCGTATCTCCATTAGTTATTATTTTGTGCATTCAGCAGAGCTTAAGTGAGTGCTTAAGTGCTTTGTTGGATAGTGATTAACTTAAATATGTGCTTAAATGCTTTGCTGAATTGTGGCCTGTTTACAGTTACCTTGCATGGCAAAAGATGTCAGGAATTAGGGCTTGTAGTTGAGCCTGAGACCAGCTAGTTCCACCTCCCTAGGGAGCCACAGAAGACTCACAGCTGAATCACCTGATTGGCCAGACCACCCAAGTGGCTGGCGGAACCAACAGATGTGCTCTTAAAAACCCAGCAGCAGCATTAGGCTGACAGCTTATGTCTGCATCTCTGATTGCTCCTGTGCCTGCCTTGTTCCCAGCCTTGTTCCTGCCCTGCTTGGTTCCTGACTTCGGCTCTGACCCTGGGATCTGGCTTCTAGTTCCTGGCCACTAGGCCTGACAGCCACTGCTCTGACCACTAGGCAGGACTGCCCACGCTCCGATCAGTGGGAAAAAATGGTAATTATAAGACTGTAAATTCTTTGGAGCAGGGATTGTCTCTACTGTATAACACCACACATCTTACTATAACACAACAGAGCCCTGATTTGAGGCTCTGGGGGTTTCTATAATATAAATAAATAATAAGTTCTATTCATGAATGTCAGATACTGCTCAGATAAGATAAAATAAGTTGTTTGGCCATTTATAAAATCTCCCAGCAGGCAGCTGACCACTAGTCATTTACACAGCCATGTCTGAGTCAATTGCCTCATACAGACTTTATGCCTCATACAGATATTAGTAAACAAAAACACATTTTCATATCAATACAATAAATTGCTTCCCTATTCAGCAGGAAAAATACAAGCAAAGAGGGATAAAGCTTTAGTTCTCTGTTGTGCTTTTCAACAGGAATGGCCATTGTCCAGCTGGACACCAGTTGGTTATTTGCACAGGAACAGACCACAATATTTCTGGTCAGCAGAGCCTCCTATTTCTACTGGTTGTCACAGTAATACATTAATTGTTCCTGCAAAACAGTTCCTCTCCAGCCCACAGGGAATCTGTAAACCTTTTGAGGAACAAATGTCAACTAATTGCTAGCTGTCCTTTCAGTCTTGAGTGGTTACAGCTTGCCAGTTAGTTATTTGCATCGGAACAGGAAACTTCCTTTTGCAAATGCCTTTACTATTTGGACTGATTGTGCTAGGAGCAAATTAATTGCTCTTGCACAACATTACCTCTGCTGTGTCTCACATGCTGTACATTTGTACATCATTGGCAGGACAAATAAGAATCAGTTGCCAGTTGGCCTTTGACCTTGCATATTTGAGTAGCTAATACCTAGATTCTTATATCAGGCCCACTACTGTTGTATGTGAACACCTCACAGACTCATTAATGTGAACCTCTGTCTTATAGGTGTGATGTTGTCATACTGAATGACTTTTACTTTAAGTTCTGTATTTGTACCATCAGGCCCTGATGGATATTCTGTGTATTTTGGAGTCAGAGGCTGAAAGACACTCTGCCCGATGAATACCAAAAATAACCATCTGACATGAACCTTCACCATTGGCCTCATCATTGCAAGCGAATTCTAGTGTGGGGAGGTCATCACCGATTGTCATCACCAGTCTATGAACTGTTTAGCAGAGGTGACTTTGTTCTCTTTAGAAAGTTAATAAAATACATGGACAGCTTGTTTCAAAAATATATAGTTGATTTGCTCTGTTAACTACATCTTTTGGTATAGAATTGTAGAAATGAATGTTCTTTGATTGTGAAGACTAACAAACTCAATAAAAACTTCATTTATCGGATGTACTGCAGTGCTCCAAGGCTGCAGTCAAGATCACTAGATAAGGGAGGGCGAGGGCCTCACAGCCCTTGCCCCAGGGGGAGCCTAAAATTTGCCTTTCAATTCAATATATGTATTGCCTTTTAATGTAGTTGAATGTCCTCTTGGTATTGTATTATAATACAAACAAAAGGGTGTGTGTGTGCGGGGGAGGGGCGGCTGGATGTGCATCACCTTACTCCCATTTTTGTCCTCTAGCACTAAACATTTGCACAGTCGGGCCCTGTTCCAGAAGATGTCAGGAAGTTTTAGAAAATTTTCTTCAGGTGCAGCAAAAAAGGAAAAAAGAGAAAAAGAAGCAGATTAAGAGACATAAAGGTGCACTTGGGAGGTTTTTGACTCCTGACTCAGAAAAATAAAAGTCCCGTAGAATCAGTCCAGGAAACCAATCAAGAAAAAAGCCTAGAGATGCACGAAGAAAATAAGGCGCAAGAAACATCTGACAGTTACACTGCTATATCGCAACCAGTGGGAGAGAGTGGCCACAACTCAGAAGACGTTCCACTAATTCCAGTATCCCTTTTTAACATCAGTGGTCCCCCAACATGGCCCAAGTTCATAGATGACAAAACAAGAACAGCCACAGTGAAACATGGACCGTTGCAAATTAAAGGTAACATTTTTCCAAGTCACGATGGAAGAAAATTAAAAAATGGAGGAAATATACAATGGCACTGGCTCATGTAGTCAAGTAAAGTGGATGCAGTGTTGTTTTTGTTGCAAAGTATTTGGTGTTGGTAAGCATAGTCTCATTGATGGTGGTTTTCTCTCAAAACATAACTCTCAAAACTCATGAGAAAACCCATGTTCTTCACATTGGAAATATGGTGAAGTGGAGAGAATTGGAACTACAACTGAAAACCGAATCTGCAATTCACCAGTCTTAATCATTGCTCGAAATTGAGAGACAACACTTGTGAGGTGCATTTGAAAGAATTGTGGCCGTTGTTCTTCACTTAGCTGAATGGAACCTAGCATTTTGTGGATCCGTGGAAAAATGTAACTGGTGTGGAAATGGAAACTTCTTAGGCCAAGTTGAGTTAATGGCTAAATTTGACACTGTGATGAAGGAACATGTAAGACAGTTCTTCGCTAAAGAAGACAGACACCATAATTTAACTTCAAAATGATATAATTTTGTATTGTAGGCCTTATTTCAAAAGGTAACAGGTGCATTTATTAACAGTGTAAACAAGATGAAGTATTACTCCATTATTTTGGATTGGATATCTGATATCAGGCATGAGGAACAAATGCCTCAGACTCATATACCTTAAGGCTGAAAAGGACCATTGAGATCACCTTGTTTGACCTCCTGCACATCACAGGCCACAGTACCTCACCCATCCACTCCTGTAGTAGGCCTGTAACCTCTGGGCTGAGTTCTTGAAGTCCTCAAATCATGACTTAAAGGGTTCAAGTTAGAGTATCCACCATTTACTCTTTTTCCACCCAGTAAGTGGCCCATGCCCCATGCTGCAGAGAAAGGTGAAAATTCCCAAAGGTCTCTGCAACTCTGACCTGGGTGAAAATTCCTTCTTGACCCCAACTATGGTCGCCAGTTAGGCCCTAATCATGTCAGCAAGACCCACCAGATGGGAAATAATTCACTGTCGGACTCTAGATGGGAAGGGCTCTGAGTTAAAATTTCCGGCCATTGGAGATATTTGCTACTAGGAGTCTCAGGTGGGCCAAATGCCATTGTAGGCAACCTCATCATACCACCCCCTCCATAAACATATCAAGATCAGTCTTGAAACCAGTTAGGTTTTTTTGGTCCCACTGCTCCCCTTGGAAGGCTGTTCCAGAACTTCACTCCTCTGATCATTAGAAACCTTCCTCTAATTTCAAGCTTAAACTTGTAGATAGCCTGTTTATATCCATTTGTTCTTGTGCCAGCATTGGCCCTTAATTTAAATAACTCCTCTCCCTCCCTGGTGTTTATCTTCTGATGTATTTATACAGAGCAATCATATTTCCCCTCAGCCTTCTTTTGGTTAGACTAAACAAGCCAAGATTCTTAATTGTCCTCTTGTAAGATAGGTTCTGCATTCCTCTGATCAGTCTAGTGGCCCTTCTCTGCACCTGTTCCAGTCTGAATTCTTCTTTATTAAACACGGGAGACCAGAACTGCATCAGTATTCAAGGTCAGGTCTCACCAGTCCTACTACACTCAGCTCCAGGAAAGGAGCAGCAAAGGTGGGCGTGCCTAGGGAGGCCTCATGGATGCAGCTAATCAGAGTCCGGCAGGCTAAGATAAAAGGAGCTGCGGGGCCTTCCCAGCCAAGCACTGAACTGCTACCAGACGGGCAAGGAAGGGTGCTCCTCTCTAGCCACAAGAACTCAAAAATAACCAGAGTTTGGTTCTGGCTGTATTTTCTTAAGCTGAGACAGAGAGGTCCCGAGAACTTTAACCCTGAGGCAAGGGGTGAAAATAAAGGGGCCATGTGGGAAGAGGCCCAGAGAAGTAGCAGCAACAAATTGAAGTGAGAAACACGTGGATGCTGTTTACAGGGTCCCTGGGTTGGAACCTAGAGTAGAGGACAGGCCTGGGTTCCCCCACCAACCAACAGTGAAGTGGTGAAAACCCTTAGAAGGGGACAAGGCTTGTTGGGAAGCCTGAGTGAAGAGGCCCTGTGGTCCCCGAGAGAGCTTCATTTTGATTGTGTGACCCGGCTGGAAGGCCAAGGCCCTGAAGATCCTTTAAGCAATGTCGACAACCTACGGGGGGTGTTAGGAATGGGAAAAGGCCTGCAGTACTGCACGGATCAGGAGTGAGTGCTCCCTGCCCCCGCAACCTTCTTTCAATGCCCTAAATGCCAGATTTGCAAGTGAATGGAAGGCAATCTGACATTGGACATTATGGCCAAGGTCTCAGCCTGGTAAACTCCGCCCTCAAAAGTTTTTGGCCACTGCTCCAATGAGTTCTGTATGCTGTTTATGTTAAATGAATGATACACTTAAAGCACATAAGACCTACCCATCATTTCATAGGGCAAAAAAAGAATTAATCTGGACTATTTCAGACAGAAATGAAATGGAGCATAGAAATTCACAACTGGGGATTTGACATGGATCTTGAGGATTGCCAGTGACAAAATGCTACACAATGAACATGACGAACACTCTCCAAAATGCAAGAGACAAACATTCATTCACATGAGGTTCCCTGTAGTTCATATTCATCACAGGGCAATCATTTCTCATTGCTGCTCAATCTCAGTTGTACCACCCTGGAACAGTCTGCAGCTTCAGAGTCTCAATCCTTTTTCAGAAGGAAGGCAGAATTATAAATTGTACTGTCACCTTTGATTTCAGGAACCTAAATTTGAAGTTCTTTTTTCAGTGATCGGGGACAGCGTGCATTCCAGTTTATGAGACTAGACAAAGCCTTTCAGAAGTTATTAATGTGTTGCTTTCATCTAACATCCCACAAAGCAATTTTGCTTTTGGCTTTGCATATTGATTCCTGAATGATAATGTATGAATGATATTTTCATCAATTAATACAGCATGAACTTTTACATTATTCACAGTTTCAGACTTTGCAAAACATGTGTGTGTGTGTTCTCAGCTAAAATATCGTGTAGCTTTTTGCTATATTTAGCATTTTTTTGGACAGCTTCTCATACATATTCAAAACAGAACAGCTAAGCTCCTGGTAATGACTCAGATGTTGTGGCACCATGAGCATGAGGCACTGATTTCAGTGGAAATGGAAAGCACTTGCAACCTCAGATGATCCAGTCCAGAGTAACTGATCTTAACATAGGTGGAAACACTAAGGCTGTGATTTTAAGTAATCATCTAAATAAATATACCCAAACTCACACAGTACATTGTGCTGTGGGGGGAAAAAACAACACAGCTAACAAACCAAACTACACTCCTACGATAATTAAAATATATTCTGGATTTGTAAACATTGACAAAATACTTGCAAACACTTATTCTAGCAATGCATATTCATTCTGTGTATTGTAACTTGAACCATTTGACATTCCAATAGTGCTGTGATTTCACAATGCTTTGTGGCTGCACAAGTGCTTTATAAAAATAGCATTGACAGACTCTCTAGTCCTCAGAGCATCCCCGCCAGGGAGATACAATAGGTTCCTTATTATTACCCACATTTTACAGATGGGGGAATCTGTTTGTTTCTCCAAGGCCAAACAGCAGAGCTAGGATCAGAAGTGAGGAGCTCCTGGCTCTCAATTCCATGAGCAGGCCTCTAGATCAGAGGTTCTCAAACTGTGGTCTGTGGACCACTGGTGGGCCGCAATTAGTTCCCCCTAAGGTGTATGCCTGGGCAGCTGCACACAAGAGAATGAAAGGCCACCCACCTAATTAGTGGAGCCGCGCAGCCGTGGCTCCACTAATTAGGTGCCTGGACCCTGGAGAAGGCGCACATGTAAGGTGAGGTGGTGGCCTTGGGAGGAATAGGAGGTAGGTAGGAGGGGGCAGTGGGCTGAGAAGAGGGGGTGGGGAGAATTGGGGACATGTAGGGCTGCAGTGGCCAGAGAAAGAGGTGACTTTCCCCAGCTCCAGGGCTGTGGCTGCCAGGGAGAGACAGTCCTCCTTCCCAGCCTCAGATCTGTGGCTGCTGTGGTGGGGGAGAGAGGGAGAGATCCCCCTCCTTCCCAGCCCCAGCTCAGGGGCTGCCACGGCAGGGGAGAGAGGGCACATCCATCGCATTAGAAAGGTAAGACTACTGATATTAAAATATGGGTAGTGTGCTTTTATCTGTAGAACAAAAAAGTTTATTATTATTAAGTTTTTTTATATAGCACTTTTATCCAAAGCGCTTTACAATAGTTAGCTAACGGTACAAACAACATTTGGAAAGATCATTAAGTGGTCCGCTGAGACCCTCAGCAATTTTCAAGTGGTCTGTGAAAAGAAAAGTTTGAGAACCACTGCTCTAGCTCTAGATCATATTGCCTCAGATAGTACTATTGCAGAGAGGATGTTATTGCTGACTAGTCAAGGGGAATGAACAGTAATTCCACTGCTGCAGCAAAGGGAGTGTAGAACTAAATTTGGGAAAATTCTAAACCTACTTCATCATCCTGCAGCTGAAATTCCCCCTATGGAGGATTCAGTATTACTTTGCACTCCTCCTTTAAAACTAGCAGGGGAGGGGAAAGGGAACATGGCTGAGGGAGAGTAACTGCCACCCAGTCAGTCTGGATAGAGAACATAACTAATTAGTATGGAAGTGATGGAACTAAAGTAGTTGGGAATAGCACAGGTGAGTGGAAGAGTTTGAAGGTGAGGGGAAAATAGGAAGAAGCAGAATGAAAAGCTGAATGTAGAGAAGCAGTGAAGAAGGCTTGGGAGGGCAGAGAAACCTGGGGTAGAGGCGAGGGTACCCAGATTTGGATTTTGGAGCAGTCCTTCCTTTGCACAAAGCTCCCCGACCACTTTCTTTGCTTGGTTTTAGGTAATAGTCAGATATAATGAAAGTGATTTTGTCATAATCTTAGCTGATTGTTTGCAGCAGGCAAGTGTGTGTGCGCGCCCATGCGCACATGCACATATAATATATGTGTAAATAACAAAAATGTTTTGCTGTGTGTATACATATACGTGTGTGTGTGTGTGTTTGTGTATACGTGCACATACACAGATGCGTGTATATGTATACACACAGGAGGAAATGTTTGTTATTTTTATACACATATTATGTACATGCACATGAACACACACATGTGCACGCACAAACAACACCAGAAATATATTTAGTAATGTTATCTCCTGTGCCCTGGTAAAAATCTCCCTGCACAAAGTCACCTATTTGCAGTCCTGCAGTTGGCCACTGAGAACCATAACAACAAGCTCCTTCTCTACTGAAATTCCATGAGCATTAACTCATTATTACTGAGATTTGCCACAGACTTAGCAATGTCATAATCAGCTAATTTAATTAGAAAAGATAAAATACAAAAAAAAATACAGCACCAGTGGATGTTAATTTCCAATTCTTTCTAGCCCTGAGATAGAATTCTGTCCATCTGAACAGGTGAATACTTGTTAATTAAAATAAAATGATCACTACTCATATCAAAATAATGTCTCCATCTGACTGCTACCGCTTTCCTGCTGGGAAAGTAAGCAGTAAGAAGTGGCAGCAAGAGTGAAGAGCAGGATATTTTTGTAGAAAATATTTTGAAATGTCCCTCTATTCTATTCTAAACATATTCCATTGCCTTTGGGAAATCAAACAGTACGCTTAACTACCAGATTTTCATTGCTAAATATTCACTGGTCAATGACACTATAAAAAATATCTGAAGCGCTTAAAACTGTTGCTTCTTTATCTGGGATGAGTGACCTCTTCTGTCAATTTTTTTTTTTGGAGGGAGAAAAGGAAAGATACTTAGACTTCTAAAGTTAAATGATTACAAAGTATAGAAAAAGCATCTGTGCCTCTCTTTGCCCATCCATAATATGGGGATAATTATACTGACCTCCTTTACAAAGTGCTTTGAGATCTACTGATGAAAAGCACTACATAAGGGCTAGGTATTATTATTATCTTCCTTTGGAGAAAAATAAACCATTGGGGGGAAATCTAAAGGTCAGGGCAAAGCACTGTCTACAATGGGAATTGCCCCTGATTTCATCCATTGGTATGTCTGCGCCAGTGCAAACTCCTTGGGTAGAGAGGGGAGTTTACTTTTGTTTCAAGCAGGGCTAAGCGCCACCATTGGAAATTTTCTTATCTGCATTAAGTGTTTGCACAAAGTAAAACTACACTAATGGTTGCAATTGGGTAATTACCAGCATAGACAAGGCATGAGTCAAACTGTATCCCCAGAGGAAGAGCAATTAGGAAGGAAAATGGGATAGTCAAGACACATTCTTGCCATATTTGGTATGCTGCCCATAACACTTAGCTATTGTACAGCATGTTTGGCATATTGCTAAGCATCACAAAGTGTTATACATCTCAGATGAGGTTTACTGGGCATAGAGACTACGGCTGAAATAACTAGGCTGCTCCTCATAAAAAGAGGTTGTCCGGTGTGTGCTACAAGTGAGATGTGAACTATCATAGCACAGCTGTTCTTAGAAAGTCAAATTAAAATATTAGGTATTATTATATCATTCCCTCTTTCAGCTGCAGTGAACAACAGCATTTCGAAGTGCTAGTGTGCTTTTAAAAACAACTAAAGGAAGCCATGGAAGGGAGGGATACATTGGAGAGATTTGCTTTTCCTTGCCTCATAAACAGAAGTAGAATAATTCTTCGTGTCTTCAAATTAGTTTATTTTTTCCCCAATTTTTTGGTTGTTTGTCACCAAATGAGACTGAAGTGATGCACATTGTTGTAATGAGTAAATTAAATATTTCTCCTAATATTCTGTTCACTGTCAAACTGGGAGGGCACATCTAGTGAGGTCCTGCAGGGGTCTTTCCTAGGCCTAGCACTCGTCAATATTTTCATGAATGACTTGGATAACGGTGTGCACAGTATGCTTATAAAAATTATGGATGACACCAAGCTGGGAGGAATTGAAATTACTTTGGGGATCAGGATTAGAATTCAAAGGTACCTGGATAAATTGGAGATTTGGTCTGAAGTAAACAAAATGAAATTCAATAAAGACAAGTGCAAAGTACTACCCTCAGGAAGGAAAAATCAAACGCAGAAATACAAAATGGGGATAAATAACTGTGTAGGCCATAGCACTGGAGAAAAGGAGCTGGGGTTTATAGTGGATCAGAGATTGACTATGAGCCAGTTATGAAAAAGGCTAACATCATTCTGGAGTGTATTAACAGGAGTGTCGAATGTAAGACGTGGGAGGTAATTGTCCCACTCATTCAGCCTTAGTGAGGCCTCAGCTGGAGTACTGTGTCCAGTTTGCATGACACATTTTAGGAACAATGTGCACAAGCTGGAGAGAGTCCAGAGGAAAACAACAAAAATGATAAAAGGTTTAGGAAACCTGACCTATGAGGTAGGTTAAAAAAAAACTGAGTATGTTTAGTCTTAAGAAAAGAAGACTGAGGGAGGATCTTATACAGCCCTTCACATATTTGAAGACTATTTATAAAGAGGATAGTGATCAATTGTTCTCCATGTCCACTTAAGGTAGGACAAGAAATAATCAGCTTAATCTGCAGCAAGGGATATTTAGGTTAGTTATTAGGGAAAAACTCTTAGCTATAAGGGTAGTTAAGTACTGGAATAGGTTACCAAAGGAGGTTGAGGAATCCCCAGCACTGGACATTTTTAAGAACACATTAAACAAACACTTGTCAGGGATGGTCTAGGCATTACAAACGTGTGCATTATGATTCCAGTTTTCCTGGGGGTAAAACTGGAGGTCAGAGATGTTAACTGACATTCAAATGCAGCTGTAGGCTAAAAGTTACACATCATACTGTCTTTCGAGGCCTACTCTGCACTTTTGAGCAGACAAGGGATTTGAGATTCTTGGAAAAGTTCATCCTTTACCTGCTGGCAAGAATGAAGCATGCAGGAAGTATGGCTCTATGCATTCATGTCAGGTGGATGCATGCAAGGATGGCTCTATGCATTCATGTCAGATATGCCTGCAAGGCTCCCACCACAACAAACCCAGAATCCTTAGTTATTGATGATTTGCTGAAATGCAGAGCTGGGATTTTAAGATTTTCTGCCTCCTATTATAGAACCTTCATTGAATTTCTATTAACAGGAAGATATTTGCCTCCAATTTTTTTCTCATCTAAGAGGTATATCACAAACTCTGTTCTTGGGTTCTTGCGTGTTATCGTTCTGAATTCTAAGAAATAAAGTAGTGTTACAATGCAACTTCCAGCATATGTATTTGGTTTTGTTAATTTCTCTATGTATATGGAGTGAACATAACAATATTCATGGGCTCTTGTAGTAGAAACAGGTAAGAAGACGATGGGGAGGACAGAGGTCTACATTGGTCTTCCTGAAGTCTCAGGAAAGTGATCATGTGGTATACAGTCAACTGAACATCACAGTCAATGCCTGCTCAAGGAGGCAGACTCTGATATTATTTACAGTGGTGTAAGTAACTGGAGTTAGCCCACTGACATACACCAGTGTAAATCAGATTTAAATCTGACCCACTATCTCCAAAATAAGATGAAAACCCAGCAAGGTCAATAGGCCCCCAGGAGAAATCTTCATAACTGCAAAGTTGGTGACCTCTGTACAGGTGAGCAAGAATTGCCAACCTGCAGAGTTCATGATATACATCTTGGATGAGAAATTCAGTTTTGTAAAGTTTGATTTATATTTGAGAGGTCTCAGATGGCTAACTGGCATAGTAATAAAGTTACAGTGTGCTGAAACTTGCTATGAAATTCTTTCACACAGTTCTGAAGGTTGCTCAGTAATCATCCAATATAAAATCACTGTGGTAGAAAACAAAAACAACGGGGAGTCCTTGTGGCACCTTAGAGACTAACAAATTTATTTGGGCATAAGCTCTCGTGGGCTAAAACCCACTTCATCAGATGCCTGGAGTGGAACATACAGTAGGCAGGTATAAATATACAGCACATGAAAAGATGGGAGTTGCCTTACCAAGTGGGGGGTCAGTGCTAACGAGGCCAATTCAATCTAAACCATAGAATAGTGAACCATAGAATAAATAGTGTACAAAACATACAAGAGAAAAAAACACAAAAGAAAATACAAGTAGGGCCTTGATGCTACAACGAGCTCCTGAAGACACCGACCCCTCTGAAACCTGTGGTTTAAAGTTTTCTCAGCTGATGTCAATGGGTACAGTTCCACTGAAAACAAGGATACTGTACCCATTGACCCCAGCTGAGGGTCAGGGCTATTTGAGTTTTTCTAAATTTGGAATATAGCCCTTATATGGGAGGATATGAAATATCTGTGAAGTCTTTAAAATCAAGACTGGATGTCTTTTTTAAAGACATGCTGTAGCTCAGACAGAAGTTATGAGCTTGAAACAGAAATTACAGAGGTTCTTTGGCTTGTGTGGTTCAGGTCAGACTAGAGGATCATAATAGTCCATTTTGGCCTTATAATCTATGAATACTTTGCAAGGAAAACTTCTTGTTAGAAAGGTCTTGTGGAGAAAGGATGAGGGTATGTTACTAAGTATGCTTTAGGAATGAGAGGCTTTTCTGGAATTTTTCTAATTTATTATCTGCTGCTTTAGGTAAATTGTTACCTCCATTTGATTATTGACGGCTGCTGGATGGTGGAGTTAATTCATTTGTATTTATGCCTCTAAGTGGTTATTGAAAACTTAATTATTATCAGTACACTAAGAGCATTATATGGACATTCTTTTAAAATGTCAAATCTAAAGAAAAAATAATACATTTATAGTTTGTACCATTTGCTGCAGAAAAGGAGGTGTTCCTCGTGGTTATGATTCTGTGATTTCTTTCCAGCTCTTCCACCAATTTACTGAGTGAACTTTATGTGCAGATATTTAGTTGATTAAATATAAGAACAACAAAATAATAGACCAAAAGAAACATAAGTGAATAATGCGATCACAAAGTAATCCATCAATCCTGAAAACCATTTACCAACCACTAGAATCCTTGAAAATAAACTTAAAAGAACAGAGTTTTAAAAGCCAATGCAATATCCCAAACGAAAGTCCCAAAAAATAGTTAATGTGAGCAATGAGTCTTAGTGGTCCGGTAATATATTTTGCTTTTTGAACTGAGATTATCATCTTAGTGAACCATAGTGAATAGTGAACCATAGAACAGTGAACCATAGTGAAGCATAGAATAAATAGTGTACAAAACATACAAGAGAAAAAAACACAAAAGAAAATACAAGTAGGGCCTTGATGCTACAACGAGCTCCTGAAGACAGACATTGAGCCTGTATGGAGCCAGCTACAGGATTGGAACCTCTTTCAATTATAGCACTTTTCATCCAAGGATCCCAAAGATTTAACTCAAGAATCTCACCATTATAAAGGTGAATAAATATAATTACCCTCAATTTAAAGATGGTTAAATTTACAGAGAAATCCATTTACTTGCCAAGCTTCATTGAGCGAGCCAAAGGCAGAGTCAGGAACAAAATCCAAGTCTGCTGACTCCTAGTCTCCAGCTTTAAATAAGATGCCTCGTTAACAAGTACTGTACTATTTCTGTATTATTGGTATATCTCCAACATGTGAATTGCCTTACAGACAGATTTCAGAGACAAGGTCTGACCCTGGAGAGTTTGCTCTCTAGACAATATACAAACAAGGGTGATAGGAGGTTGGGGTGGGAGGAGAAGGACAAAGCAATGTGATTGATGGCAAAGTTAACACCTGTTTTATTTCCACAATTGTGGGTTACTTGTACACATCTTATTAGTGGAATACAAAGGGATGGGGCGTGGGCTACAGTTCATATAACTCTCTGTGTTTAAGGGCCTTAAAGGAAGAGATGGCTGAGGGATGGTGGACTAGGTCCAGGAAGGAGGCATTTGGGGCAGTATGGTAGAAAGGCTGTGGGGATTCAGTGGACATAAAAGGCATCTTGATCTGAGCAGAGGCAGCCTTGAGGATAGTGGGGAGAGACAAGAGCAGGCAGGGGCCAGACAGTGAAGCCTCTTGAAAGCCTGAATGAGGAGCTTAAGTACAACCAGGGTAGCAAAAGGGAGTCAGTGAAGGGGCTGAACATGGTCTAAACATTCTACTTTTCTTGCTGGAGTCTATTTATTTAATTGGTTATTTATTTAATTGTTACATCATCTTCCTAATCCATACCTAGCTCGTTTACCTGTCTAGTCCACCTCTTGCATGCTGACTGATGACCAGTCTGCAAGCTGTCTGGGGAAGGGATAAATATCTAACAAGAGTGGTGGGCGAGGTAGTGACTTTGCAGCAGCATTTTGGACAGATTGAAAGAAGGGAAGTTATGGATTTGCCTCAATGGGAATAGAAATTACTGGGCATGATTCATTCATTTTTTGCAGAACTTACTCTCAGCTTAGCTCAAGAACATCTCAAATAAACTGCTGAACTCTGGCATCTAAAAGGAATTTGGAAAAAAACTATTGAAAGTAGTAGTTTATAACCAATAACATGCCACTGCTTTGGCAAGATGAGTATGACAATCAGTGCCAGTTAATCACCCTGCCAGTTTTTTTGGTCCAGAGATGGTGCTGTGACAGGTTTAACCTTCCATCTTTGGATTCCTTTCTTTTACTGCATTGGGTCCTCACATCTGGCTGAGCTGTGCTTGACACAAGACTCAAGGTGGGCGGGAAAGATGGCTGCAAGACACCTTTCTGCTCTCCCAATTTTGGAGTCGGTCTCAATCTGGATTTAGGAGGAGCCTAACTTTAGGCACCCTGGTTTGAAATTTTTAACCCTTGCAAAACAGAGATTTATTTATAAAACAGAATGAGAAGGAATCTTGTAAAACAGCCAGGTGGTTCTGAGTCTTAGGTAGGAGTGAAGAAAAGTCTCTGAAAGGAGAGTGCATTGGCTACTTATTGTGTTTCAACTGTTATTATGTAGTAGACAAAAAAATTAAAAACAAGCAATTTGTGGCTAAATGGAGAGGGACAGATTCTGATCTGGGCAAAGCCAAGTGCAGAATCTGAAGTCTGCAATATGTAAAAACCACCTGTGTTTGGGAAGAGGGAAGGTTTGTAAGAAAGGGTGATAACAGTGAGGTGCACAGACTGGAGAAGAAGATCTAGTTCCTGTGGGAAGAGAGGGCTTAGAGAGAATAGGGGTAACAGAACCGAGGGGAAACTTAACAAAGGAGGGGTGGCGGGATGGACCATTCTGTGAGTCCTACAGGAAACCAGCCTGTGGCAAGTGTGTTGGCTGTTTGGTGATGGGAAGAAGTCAAGGGAGCTGAGCAGCCCAGCCAGTGACTGATTCAGGCCTCTGAACATAGAGCAAATCGCAGGCCTCCCAGTCTAATTCTGATTTTATTTGCCCCCATGGAACATCACTGAGCTTTCAGTCTAGGTGATTTATTTTAGATTACGGAAAACAACAAACTACCAACAAATATAAAGCCTCCATGGGAGAAAAAACAGAGTGTGGCTTGCTTATTGTGTAAGACTGAATCTTCTTGCAGCCCTGCTCCCAAGCAGTCAGCAGACTGCTTACATTTAAAGGAGCAATACACAGGGAAAGGAATGATGGTTACATACTCAACAAGTGCTGACAGGAATTGCTTGTTGCACAAGATTTACTAACTCCTGTCAACTATGCTAAAATCCCACACAAAGCAGTTCTCTAAAACAGCCTAATCTCCCTGTAAGGAGCACTCCCCTTCATAATAATGTACGTCAAAGACCACATTTCTCACTGACTGAGCACTTGTTCACTGACACAAGCACGCGTGCAGAATGATGTCAACATTTATTGCACAGAGTCCCTGCATTTCAGAGATTAAAAAATGGGTGATATTTCAGAGCATGGAATATACACACACGAATGTTAAACTACTCCATACATGGAAGAGACTCTATGTCTTCAGCAGAAACACATTACTAATGCCTCGGCAATAATACAGAGGATGGCAAGCCCCAGACTAGCAGAAGATGTGGTGACTCATCTTTCTACAGCCAGAGAACACAGTTTAGAAAAAGGAGGCAACATAAGTAGTTTAGTGAGTATTTTATGGTTGTTATGCCTGTTTATTTAAAAAGGAAACATGGTTATGATGCACATTAGAAGAACGTGGTAATGAACATGAATTGGAGATTATACATCATAGTATATAACACACATATACATATCTATATATAAAATATAGAATCATAACTATTTTCATATTATCTATATAGATATAGCTCAGACATAAGTAAAAATGTTCAAAAAATAAACATTGTTATAAGACCACAAAATTAAGGACCTCTAGCAGTAATAAATCTCTTTGAGTTGAATTGAGTCAAGTTTATGCCTGTTGCAGAAGTGCTGAAGCCTGCATTACAAGACAAATAGGGCCAAATTGTGTCCTCATATAAACATGGAAATCTCTCATTAGCTTCAGGGGGAACTGAACACAAGAATCTGAGGGCCGCATTTGGCCTGTTATATGAAGCTATTCACTTGCCAGAAGATCATATGTGTTAAAGTTGGAGGGCCAGATCTAATGGAGTCAAGCTGAGTTACACCAGTGGAGGATCTGACTCTGAAGGCACAAAGAAGGACAGTTAGCTAAGGTTCCTGTGGTTGTCTTAGCTCTGATTCTCCTGCTTTGTAGGTCTAAAGAAATTCTGCTCCCTTTCCTAGAGGGGAAAGAAAATGATTTCATAGTGAGAATTATGATTGAACTACTAGAGCCAGAACAAAAATCTAAATGGAAAAGAAATTGTATGAATCCCATTTCTGGGCTAGAATGATCTTTATAAATTGAACAATTTATTGCCTGTTACTTGCAGTTTCACTGCATGACCCTGTAGTATATTTAAATGCCAGAAAGCCACAATGTCAAAATTCCTACTAGGAAAGTGGCTATTGTTAAGAAAAGCAGACAATAAAAATCTGGTAGATCAATGAACTGCATAGTAAGTTTTATGATAAAAATAATTATCCTAAATTAAACATGCAACTTGATATATCTAAATCCCTAAAACAAGTGTTTTATCCAGCAGGGAAAGCATAGATCCGAACTCTGACAAATTTGTGTTTATATTCAAGCTATATTAGGTCACAAGCCAAGCAAATAAAATTTAAGTCATCAAGCGACTCTCTTCCCTCAGAAAAGGTCATTCTCTCTGTGTGACATAATGGACATTAGTTGGTCCTCTAGCACCATTCAATTCTACAATGTTAGAATTTTCATAGTTAATAAATTTTCAACACAAAGGAGCAATGCCTATCATCTCCCTCCCCTAACTCCCTCTGCACCCCACTCTCCCTCCTCTCCTTCCACCCCCATAAAAACATCCTTGAGACCTGAAACATCAGATCGATGTGGGCAGAACTTTATGCCCCCACAAAACTCTACGGAGATCTATATGGGCAGGTTGCAGGATCAGGACTAAATAGTAAAATGTACCCCACACAGCTAAGGGATAATGGAACCTTGTATTCTCCCCTCAATCCCCAGCAAAGACAGTACTCTTTAGGACTGTCGTGGCACGCACAGAGCTGCAGTTGCATACCAGTTGCTAGATGTGGAATGGCTCCACTGTCTCTCTGTGGCCTGGGAAAAAGGATTGCTTCTAGCACTCTGGACTCTTCCCAAACCTATCCACCTCATGCCTAGGGCCAGCTCAGTATCCTCACACCTAGTTAAGTATCCTCACACCTTTGTGTCAACTGTCCGAAATGGGCCATCTTGCTTATCACTTCAAAAGATTTTTTTCCCTGCTGCTAATAGGTCCTCTTAATTAATTAGCCTCTTACAGTTGGTATGGGTACTTCCACCTTTTCATGTTTTTCTGTATGTATAAATATCTTCTTACTATATGTTCCATTCTATGCATCCGATGAAGTGGACTGTAACCCACGAAAGCTTATGCTCAAATAAATGTGTTAGTCTCTAAGGTGCCACAAGTACTCCTGTTCTTTTTTCTCAGTAGTTGTGTTAGCTATAAAACCAACAGGCTTTGTGTGAGTAAGGGCCTAATAGTGGATTTTTTAAAATCATATTTGAGGCAGGGGGTTGTTCCATATTACTAGCTTCTGACACAGGGGTAGGGCTATGATAGCTGTGGTTAAAATAATAATTTGAGATGATACATAAGAGCAAGTGTGACAGACAACATGAGAAAACCATGTGGCTGCCCAAAATAATCACAACCTTCTTTAATAACCATGACATTTCAGTGTAGCAATTTGTTTTATATTTGGTAAAAGAGTTTGATTTTATGCATAACTGATGACATATTGTTAAAAAATAACTATTTTTGAGTACAAAAATGAGCGCCATATACACTCAGAAATGGTCCAACTTTTGAGCTAAACAGCATTTTTGGAATGTCGTTAATAGAAAGATCAGATGATTCAAATAGTTGAAATTTTACATGATTCAATGTGAAAACCAGCTCAAACGGAAAACTAAAACAAATGAAAAGTTAAATTTCTGAGGTGCAAAAAGGGCCAGGAAAAAATTGATTTTTTTTGTAAAATCTCCTGGACGTCATTGGCATCACTTTTGTAAGCAGTTAGCTAATAGCTTGTGATAAATAATAAAAACCATTAACCCTCAAGAACAAACCAGGGAAGCCTTGAGGAGGCTCTGCAGAACCCCTACACAAATGCTGAAATATTTGGCCCATGTTCTCAACTGGTGCAAATTGGCATCATTTCACTGACTTCAGCATCACTACCTGGCTTTACACCAGTGGAGGATGTGGCCAATATTTTTCCAATACTTGTAGTATATCAAGCTGAACCAAATATGCTGCTCTAGCTTTCTCCTAGGGCTACAATGTCTCCTCTGTGCAAGTGGGTGTAGCTCTTAGAAAGGCTGAAAAGAGTTATAGCCACATCTCAAGAGAAGAGAGTCTGACTACACAGCAATTAAACACCCTCAACTGGCCTGGCTCAGCTGGCTCAAGCTGCAAGGATGTAAAATTACTGTGTAAACACTCAGGCTCAGTGTGGAGCCCAGGTTCTGGGACCCCCATGAAGGGAGGGTCCACTGGGATTTATGTGAAATTGTTTTGTAACCCTAGTGGTCTCCAAAGGAACTTCTAGGTTCTGAATTCTTGTAAATTTTTTATCAGAGGGGTAGCCGTGTTAGTCTGGATCTGTAGAAGCGACCAATCTGCATGCATCTGAAGAAGTGGGTATTCACCCACGAAAGCTTATGCTCCACTACCTCTGTTAGTCTATAAGGTGCCACAGAACTCTTTGTCGCGTCTGTAAATTTTTTGCTGCTTTTAGGGACTCATCCAAAGCCTATTGAAGTCAGTTGAGTCTTTCCCTTCATTTCAATGGGCTTTGGATCAAGCACTGAGTCTTGCAGCCTATTAAACTCCTGGGACCTATTCCCAACTCTTCCATTGACTCATTTTGAGTGTGATCCTACACCCACTGAAGTTAATGGGAGTTAGTGACTTCAGTGGCCTTTGGATTGGACCCTATGTGATCATGGGCAAGTCCCACAAGATCCCACAAAGTTCTGAACACATCCTGGGTGCATCTTGATGTCTTGATCAAGCACTTTCCACAATTGTCCTTTCATGGGCTAAATTCAATCAATAGAGGAAAATTCCACTGATATCCGTGAAGTTGCACCCACCCACTCATGCCAAGTGGTGAATTTGACCCAACCTCTGTGTCTCAGTTTACCCATCTGTGAAATGAGAATAACAATGTTTACCTCACCAGGGAGTTGTGATTCTTAATTAATGTTTAAGTGCTTTGAGATCTTCAGATGAAGGCTGCTATTTTAAAGCATGATCCGAAATCTATTGGAAAGTATCCCATTCACTTCAACAGATATTCAGATTTGGATAAGTCGATGCTTTGTTTCCACCCAATAATGTGCTATCAACAGGGTGTCTGTCTGCACTGTAATTTTGGCAGACTCAGCCTATCCTCTATTCCCCTGGCTCATGAAGGTCTCTCCTGATTGGTGAGCACCTGGAAGAAAGTTTAATTGTACACTGAGTGGGGTAAAGGATGGTGGTAGGGTGTGCCTTTGTCCAACAGAAGGACAGATGGTGCTGCCTACAAAGTTGTTTGGACTGCAGTGTGTATAATGCAACACATGTTATTGGGACATGCTGCCTCAATTATTCAGCTTTATAGGCCTTGTACAGTCCACCTGCCAGTGAGGCTTTGGAAACTGGGCACAATGTCAGTGCTCTGTATTTATTTATTCAAGATTAATATAAAAATGGGAGGGTCTCACTGAGATTGTGTTTAACTAGCTGAGTGCCAATTGCCTGACACACACACACACACCAGAGTTGTAGATAGTCCTGGCCTGACATGAGTTAGGGGAGGTCTCATTCTTTGGAAGATAGGATTAGGGAGGTAAATGAATCATCAGGCTACAAAAAGGTTTGTGCTAAATAAGATAAGTAAATAGGTCAGTAGGCTAAAAAGACAGAATGTCCGAGCCAGCAAAGATAAAAAGGAGAACATCTATGAAACCATTTATTATGAACATAATAACAATGTACAAGAGGAATTAGCAATGTGGAGATGAAGTAAAGAGTAGGTCCAGCATGAACAATGCATGGACAGAGCATGCTGCACAGGAACTGGTTCCTGCAAGCCAATCCAAAAATGTGTGATACAATGTATAGTCAATGCAATGAGATGTGTAAACGTACATAAAGGGAGAAGGTTTCTGTATAACTTTGGAGCTGTGATGTACCCTGCATCACCGCCCCTGCATTTGAGTCTGATCAACTCAGTGTAGCACTGCTGTGTGCCAAAAAAATAAACCTGAGTGACGAAGTCTGGAGTCAAACTGAGTTATTGGGAAGCCGAGTGGAAAGAGGTCTCGGAGGGAATCCCAACACAGAGGATTTTTGTCAAAACCATTTATTAGAGGTTGCCAACACAGACAGTCTGGCTGCCAAAAAATAAGTGCAAGAGGACATAATAGGTGCAAGTTTTCCAGCAGCGCCATCCCAAAACCCAGTACCAAAATCCAAGGAAAAACCAACAAACTCAAAACTAGAAATGTCACAAGAGTGCAAAAAACCCAAACAACAAAGTACAAAGTCACATGCAATGATCATTCCTTATGCACTCCCTGTTCCCCCTTGTGCTTTACTCCAGGGGCTAGGAAATTGCTGCTGGCTTATATAAAAAAAATATTACTCGTGCTGACTCAGCTCTGTTTGTTAAGTAGGTGTATGATGGCGAGTCAGACCCAAAGCTCTTCCTACTCATTGGCCCCTTACTCCAAAGAAGATTAAGTGAATGTGCAGTGTCCCTTCCCCTTGCATGCCCAGAATTCTGAGGTGTATGAGAAGGTATTACTCCTCCCTTACAACCCTGTATGGGTATGCAGTCCAGGCTACAATCTAGCCCATATATTCACAATGGTGGGGATCTGCAGGTAGAACACCTGCAACTAAATTTGGAGTACCAGGTGGGTTACATTAATTCATTATTCCCAGGTGGCTTGGCTTTTAGTGTATCCACAGAAAAGCTAGTGCATTGTTTATTGTCTCATGGCCCATCGCTTATGTTCTGTTTAGAAACACAGCATGCTTAGCTTGATCTTTCCAGCTCCAAGCCATGAGCCCAATTTATAATGCTCTTAATTGCTTTTCTGTTACTCCTCCCAGATGGCAGATGGAATGGGGCAGATCACACCATATTATTGCTTTTGTATATTGTGCTTAGAAGAATGGTGACTGAGGTACACAATGATTTTATCTTCTGATCCCTGCGTGGTACAAACAAGTTTCGCTAATTATTTGCTCTTTCTTTATTTTTACTCTCAGCTGCTGCCAGAGATTAGAAAACTATTTCTTTGTGTTTAGTTTCCTTGTGTTCTTTTGAATTCTGAATGCTCAATTTTAATTAATGCAAAGTATTCTTTTGAGAGCACACTGAGTTTGTTGTGCTTGTGTGAACATTACTATAGAGGCAAAGAGGAGAGGTGCAGTGTATGCTATGAGAAGGGAGAGGAAGGCCAAGAGAGAGCGTAGATGATCTTCCTAAAGATATCAGTAAAAGAAGATTTTTTTTGTCACCAGAATTAGCCAAGAGAAACAGATCTCAAAGTGATGCTGGTGAGGGAGGGAAGCTGATTAAAATGAAAAGCCAGTGCAGGAAAAGAAAGACTTGAATAGGTCTTGGCTAACATTCCAGGCAAACAAGAGTACTGAGCAGTAAAGCCATGATCACCATTGTAAATGCTTACATTATAAAAGTAAAAGAACAATAAACACCACAGCACCAAGAAATTCAACATAGCTTGCCTTTACATTAAATTAGACCTCAGCATTTGCACTGATTCTTCACCAACAACTCCCAGCATGCATCTTTTATACTTTCCATTACAGTTACCTGCTACTATATATAAGTGACAGATTCAACTCAAACCTAGGATTACTTTGTTTTTGTGCACATTTTTATTCTCTCTAGCTATCCATAAATATTTCAGGCTGTTGTTGATACTCTATTTCTAGTTTGAACCAGGTTACGTCAGGTTACATGGAACATGTTATATCATTTTCTAATACATCCACTTATCCTACTTCCATTTTTGGTAACTCCCCTGCAAACAGAACTTTGCATATGGGTTTGAATTAAGATTTGACCTGGGAAAATGCGGTACATTCAAACTCAATTTTTTAGAATGTCAGAGCCTGAAAAATCATATGAATTTGTTCAGACATTAAAAACAGATTATGAACCTGTCTTGAATGGAACTTGGAAATGTTCACTGCAGTTAGCAATCTGTTAAGCTGCTCAGTTGCAGTGGCTTTATCCTCAGGAGTCTATTCTGTACCTTTTAACTGTCTAGGACCTATGATGACATAATGGTAATTTCACATTGTTAAGTAAGATAAAATTGAATGATATAATTACCTCATCAAATAAAAAAATACAGATTTGTACAATAATAAACATTTCAGTAGCTATTTATATTGCTGTAAAATGTATTCCACGAATGTGCTTGGCAGGACAGCTTGGAGTTATCTTAGAGTACTTTAGCTACATATGAAACCCAAACTTCAGAAAGTTATCAAAACTTATAAGGTTCTTTCCAGTTTAGAAATAGGTTGGAAAATCTAACACTAGCCTGGGAAATCTTACATATCTTTCTTGGAGGAGATTTTGATGTTTGTGGTCTAGGACAAAACCAAGATACGTGGTAACACAATAATGAGAGAACTTACGCAAACCTTGATATCTAGGTTCAGGTTGAGTTATTTTGTACAAACCAGTTCACCCATCCTGAGCCATTTTAGTCTTAGCCTCAGTTGCCATCTGAAACTTTTCAGTCACTGCGCCTACAGCTGCATGAAAACGTCATCCTAACAAAAGTCCAGATCTCCATGGATGGGAGTTTATAGTATTCCTTTCTTATTTTCTTTTTGCTGACACAGACTAACACGGCTACTACACTGAAACCTGTAGTGGGCTAGAGATTCACTGAGACCTCAGCAAGTACTTAGGTGACATTCTAAACAGTCCCACAAGGATGGCTTGGCCAGGTGACCTGCGTCTGATATTTTAAGATGGGAAGTAAGAAAAAGCCCATTGCTACACCAGCCAAACCCCATAGGGTATGTATACATGTGGAGCTGGGAGTGTGCTCAAAGAGATACACAGGCACTAGCTCTCATCAAGCTAGCATGGTAAAAATAGAGTGTAGCCATCGCAGTGTCGGTCTTCGCTTCTCCAGACTAAACAAACCCAATTTTTTCAATCTTCCCTCATAGGTCATGTTTTCTAGACCTTGTTGCTCTTCTCTGGACCTTCTCCAATTTGTCCACATCTTTCCTGAAATGTGGCACCCAGAATTGGACACAATACTCCAGTTGAGGCTTAATCAGCGCGGAGTAGAGTGGAAGAATTACTTCTCGTGTCTTGCTTACAACACTCCTGCTAATACATCCCAGAATGATGTTTGCCTTTTTTTTAATTAACAAAAAAAGAGTCTTTTGTTGACTCTTCTGGGAAGCAAACTCCATTGAGTGATATAATAGCTGGGGATCTGCTTGGAAGTTTGGGGTTTTACATACACAGAACACTGAATGAAACCCTGGAATGAATCCTCTAGTGTGGGTTAATAAAATCCATGTTAACCAAAAGAAGTGGGCTTCATACAGCTTGAGTTGCAATTATATCATGTCCTAATGGACACAACTCACAGGTCTGGTCCTGTCCTTGGACTGGTCACATAAAGGATCAGTTATATTTCAGCAAAGCAGGGTGGATTGATTTAAATCAAAGTGATGTAAATCACATTTTAATCATGATTTAAATCAGCAAATAGGAAACTTTGATTTAAATTGTCAATTTTTATTGTGTTTTGCGTTTGTATTTTTAGTTATTTTCATAAGAAAAAGTTGATTCTCACTCGTTGGTAATCATTGAAACATGCTGATTTGCAATTAGATGTAGCCTTTAAGCTAAATTTGGTGCTTCTGTTTGCTAACCAGGAGGTTATGTTACATCTATACCTGTTTATTTATGCAGCTATATAGCTTAACTTGCATTTATTCAGATTCTTAACATATTTTATTATGTTCGAAAATGGTGAATGATGCATTTCTTGTTTTCTAGATCATTAATTTTTACTTGCAATTTGTATCAAGCTTTATTTGGATTAAAATTAAAATTCAGTTAAAATGCACAAAACAGCATTTAATATTTTATGTGCTGGGTACATAATAAAAATGTTTTTCAGAACACATTTTGCATTTAAAATTGACTGGCTTATTAAGCAAAGTAAGTTAGCTGTAGTTAGTAAATTGAACTGTTTATTTCTGGACACCATGTCCTTCAAGACTTCAGAACTAGTAGACCTCATCTTCTCATACCTAGTATTAATTCATAGGTGGGAAGAGGAAAACAAGCTGTCCTGCTTTTTCAACTCCCAATTGATTTCTCAACTTTGAATGAACTAGTCATTGAACTGAACTAGCTGAATAAACTGAAATAGCAATATTCTATATGCATCTTCAGAAGAGCTTTCTGTTGTCAAAAGCTAGTTTTATACTTGAGCAAACTCTGGTTTTAGGTGGTTAGCCAGTGACTTCCTGCAGTTCGGTGGTTTGACTTTCTTTAAACTTGGCAGCAAATATGTATTGCTTAATATTATTTTTAACATTCAATGATTACCAGATAGTAAGTTTAGGCCTTAAAATAGGTAGTCAATTTCAAATTTAAGTTAAATAGATTTTTTTTAAAGATAACCCTGTTTTTAGTTTAAATTTTATAATTTTTAAAATTTGCTTAAAGCAAAATACATTGAAAACAATTAGCCCTGTAATATCTGAAATACAGGAAGATAATGCAAAGGCAACAGTTTTATATGCAAGGTCAATGAACTTTAACATACTATACTTTAAAAATGACACAAGAAGAAAATATGATAGACGAGGGCTCCTTAATCCAATAGACAAAAGGTATAACAAGATCATAGAATCATAGAATCATAGATCTGATGCTTTGAAGTTAAATCTAAAAATTCAAATTAGAAATAAGGTGCAAATTTTTAACTCTGAGGGTAATTAACCATTACAACAAAAAATGGATATGGCAAATTCTCCATCAGCCTTAGGCTTTAAATCAAAACTGGATATCATTCTAAAAGACATGTTTTAGTTAAACCACAAGTTATGAGGTTTGGTGGAGAAATTATTGGGTGAAATTCTATGGCCTATGCTATGCAGGAGGTCAGACTAGAAGATCACAATGGCCCCTTCAGGCCTTAATATCTATAAATTTGTTAACATTTAATATTTATATTTATATTTCTTATTAATTATTAGGCCACTTTGACATGACACACTTGCAAATGTAACAGAGGGGTAGCCGTGTTAGTCTGGATCTGTAGAAGCGACAAAAGGTCCTGTGGCACCTTATAGACTAACAGAGGTATTGGAGCATAAGCTTTCGTGGGTGAATACCCACTTCATCGGATGCAAGCAGTGGAAATGTCCAGGGGCAGATATAAATGTGCAGGGAAGAGTCAGGCCAAAGATAACGAGGTTAGTTCAATCAGGGAGGGTGAGGCCCTCTTCTAGCAGTTGAAGTGTGAACACCAAGGGAGGAGAAACTGCAGTTTTTGCAAATGTAAATAATTTTGAGATTACTTTTGAAATAATTCTTATTTTTTCCCCTTTACAATAGTTACTTTCTAAAAACTGGTGTCCTTTGGAAAAATATAAAATGAAGCAGAAATCCAGGAAAAACTCACCTTCCCTTTCACAGAGGGAGAAACAAAGCAAATTGGTATTTCTACTACAGTGAATTGATCTGAGTATTTTTCCCCTTTCTCACTTCATTTAGCAGTCTGGTGAGCAGACAGTTGCACCAGATGGCACAGAGTGAACCCTTGGGGTATGCTTCAGCCAAAAAAGGACACTGATTGAGAGAGTTATATCCCAATAAACACAACTTGTACTTACAGCTTGCACTAAATAGAATTAAATATACTTTTAAAGCTCTGAATGGACACATTATTGAAATGAATGATACAAAACCTGATTTATGTTGTTTTTAAATGAAGAAAAGGCAATCTGGGACAAATTCCACCAAACAAATTCAATTCAAGGGCAACTTGACTGACGACAAGTGTATTTAAACAGTGATGAATGCAGCACCCTGACATTAGAATCGGCTATTGCTAGTAGTCCTGCTGCATCTTGAAAATATTTGCAAACACGTTGGGGAAAGTATTCTCTCTTAATTGTAAGTGAAGTTACAGAGAACCAGCTGTGAAGTTGCCAGGGGAGTGATGTCTTGAGCCTCTGAGAAGATAGTGCCTTTCAAAGACAAATCTCAGCGTGGAATCTAGCACTGACCTGCCTTTACTCAGATCACAGGCATCTTACAACCTGTAGTGATTGAGTTCTGAATCTAGATCTCTCCTTAGTAAACCGTGTCACCAAACCCTGAGGCTCTTGTTTCATTAAGTCAGATCGTAATCAGGAAAACTCTCACTGGCGCATGAGTCTGCAGCCATGGAGGTTTGGTGTAGCCTACTGCAGACACAAGCATCAGAGGTAAAGTTCAGGTTCCAGTCTGACTTTACCAAGATTTCAGGGTGTTTGGATCTGGATTTTGGTTTGGTCTCCCCCTCTATTTAAAACTTTTGTGTGCATGAGAAATAAGTGAGTTGGTTCACTGTTCCTGGTTGCCAATTCTTGCACACCTTCAACATTAAGTTAATTTTGAAAAGCAAGAACAATTCCCTGGTAGCTGATCTCTCATGAACAGCAGCCGATACGCTAGTGAAATTTGTGTGTAAAACTATTAATCTCTTAAATGTCAAAAGCACTCTGCGCTTCGCTTGCTTCCCTCTGCTTTACTAGTTGTGCCAACCATTTAAATTAAAGTTTTATTAGTTTTAACATTCATACAAAGAGAGAAGATTTAGTAATATCCACACTTTCTATTTTCACATTTTATTGGTCTCTTGCAAGGCAAATAGGGGATTAGTCTGGGCACAGTAACCAAATTAGGCAGCAGTTGCAGGGGAGTTGATAGCTGTTCCAGGTCAGGTTGACCTTCCTGGGCAGTGTTGATCTAAACACATGCCCACTTGGGAAACCTGTATCTTCATACATCTTTTGACATTTACAAACTGCCCTTCTCTTCCTCACACATAGAGTATGTCTACACTGCGAGTGAAGGTTTGATTGTAGCATGGGTAGACATACCTGGGCTAGTTTTAATTTAGCTAGCCTGAGTAACAATAGTGTTGATGTGGTGGCACAGGCTAGCCACTAGAGGATGTGGTGGGGACCTTCAGTACATACTCTGGTTTCTAGCCTATTCTGAAGCCTGTGCTGCCACATCTACACTGCTATTGTTACCCATGCCATCTAGCTTAAAGCTAGCCTGCGTATGCGTAGCTGTGTGACAATCACACCTGCACTAAATAAAAGGCAGTAGCGTAGCCGGGGGGGAGCAGGGGGAGTGGCCGCTCCTCCTGTGAGCAGAAGCGGCGGAAGCGGTGCCTTTTTTTAGCAGCACTAAAAAAAGGCGCCGCTTCTTTTTAAGCGCCGCTTCTTGCACTCACCCGGTGGCGCTCTGGGTCTTCGGCGGCAATTCGGTGGCGGGTGCCACTGAAGACCCGGAGTGAGTGAGGACCCGCCGCCGAAATGCCACCGAAGACCCGGAGCGCCACCGGGTGAGTACAGGGGGAGGCGCCTTTTTATAGCGCCGCTCCCCCTGCGCTCCGGACCTGGCTGCGCTACTGCTAAAAGGGGGAGGAAACAGTCCTCTCTAGACCACCTGCCTTGCCAGCAGTAGGACTAGAGGAGCCAACTCAGAGCCCGATCTCTGACAAATGGGGCCCCATGTCCTATTTATGGTGAGGTGCTTCAAGAAACCTGGCATATTGTCATAAAGAACACAAGCCTGTACTTTGTGTGTGTGTCTGGATTTAATCATTTTTTTTATTAGCAGCATTAATGACCTCCCTCGGAACTCTTCTGCCACACCAACAGCGCTGCTGGGTGCTCAGGTTAAAAAGCCATAGGAATCTTAAATAAATGCATCATTCCATACCATGATTGTCTTGGGCCACATTCCTCCTCTGCTCACAAATGTCTTTTCTTCTTCTGAGCCTGATGACACTGTTGGTTTCCTTTAACAGACTGGTAAGCAGTGTACTAAAATCCATCTCCCTCCAACGTAAAAGATATTTTACATAATCATTTGCCTTAATTTTATTCTGTTAAAAGGGAGGCAAGTTCCATTCGGGAAAGTGTTCAAGCAACATCCTCTAATACTAACACTCCTGCCTTGACAAGCTTTTCACATGCTGGTGCTTATGATCACTAAATTCCCATGTGCAAATTTTTTAAACGGTTGCAATGCCATCATGCTTGTCTGATCCAGATCATCCCTCCCTTTATTCTAGGGAGTAAACATTTTTCTTTGTGAACCTTCAAACAAAATGTCTTGTAGATGTGAATGAAAGGCCTGATCCTTAAAAGGAGTCCCTTGAAGTGCTAAGCACTTTCAACATCCACTGGAATCAATAGGGGTAGTAGGTACACAGCACTTTTCAGGATTAGTCCCACAGAGCCTCTCTCCCACGGGGAGTTCCAACTTGTCCTTTTACTGCTAGTCTATTCTGTGGATTGCTGTCAGAAGGGACCTATGCAGCAGGGAGTAATCATGTAAGGGCCAAGTTTCTGCTCTGACTTACATCAAAGTCAATGGAGTTATTTTGGATTTACACTGGTGTAATGTATACAGAACATTGGCTAACCAATCCAAGTCAGTTACCTCAGTGACACTTCTAAGTTCAACCAGCCCAGCAAATGAGAGTCCCAAGGTTGCTTCTCTAGCTGGGGCTTCTATGCTAACTCAACCAATGTTTCAATCAAGCCAGTCATCTATTCATTTTGGGTATTAAATATCCTTCATTAAATAAACACTAGGTTACACAAATGATTCTCTGCAGCACACAGAAAAGGAAATCCAAAGCAACCATTTGAAACAAATCATAAGAGGTGACACAAATTATTCCTGGGGAGGAGGCAAGTATATACTACAGAAAGTGTTGAATCCATTCTGTCCTTAAGATAAATCCATGAGAAGTAAAATACACTGATCTGTTAACTAGACTGTCACATTGACAGACAGAGTGAGGCAAATGTCATAATATCTTCTGTAAATTGCTCTACCTTAATTGACAAACAAGATGTTCCATTTCTCTGCTATAGTCAGACAATTATAGTAAAAAAATTTTTTTTTTACTGAAAGTGACACAACCTGTTACCAATAGTGACTTGAAACCTCTTCTGCTGCTGCTTCCATATTTTCTCTCATCCTCAGGAGATTTCAAGAGCTATAAAATTCTTGGCAGCTTTATCATTTTTTTTGTCATCCTTTCCATTTAGAAGTGATTGTTTTGGGCAGAGTAACTAGGGGTTTTGCACACCAACACAAGAAATTTGCAATGGAAATTGTACATAAGGGGGAACGGGTGTTTGGTTGAAAAGGAGAAGTGCTTCATCAACAATATGCAAGATCCCACATTTCACAAGTGGCCTTTCCCCCGCTTCATCTGGGCCAGTGGGGAACAGGCACCACAGGATCACCATGTCATACTGTACATAAATAGAAGCACATATTTTAAAAAATTGAGATAAAAATGGAGATACAAGAATCTCCATCAGTCAAATGGCTAACGATCACAGTCTCAAAAGACAGCTTGTAAAGCAAAAACTTATCGGCTAGTGCAAAAATTAAGGGCTAGACAAGAGGCAAACTGAGATTACTGCTTCTGATCTGCTTATTACCTCTCGCTGGGGCCTGGGTAGGCTGGGCTTATTTAGTCTGCAGAAGAGAAGAGTGAGGGGGGATTTGATAGCAGCCTTCAACTACCTGAAGGGGGGTTCCAAAGAGGATGGAGCTAGGCTGTTTTGAGTGGTGAAAGATGACAGAACAAGGAGCAATGGTCTCAAGTTGCAGTGGGAGAGGTGTAGGCTGGATATCAGGAAACACTATTTCAGTAGGAGGGTGGTGAAGCACTGGAATGGGTTACCTAGGGAGGTGGTGGAATCTCCATCCTTAGAGGTTTTTATGGCCTGGCTTGACAAAGCCCTGGCTGGGATGATTTAGTTGGGGTTCGTCCTGCTTTGAGCAAGGAGTTGGACTAGATGACCTCCTGAGGTCTCTGCCAACCCTAATCTTCTATGATTCTATGATTACACCTGGAGAAATATACAGTAAGTGTGGTAATGTTGTAAGATCCATATTAGAAGCCGTGGGACAAATACTGCTCTCAGTTACTCCACTGTAAATCAGAGTAACTCAGTTGGCTTCAACAGAGTTATTCTATATTTACACTGGAGAATCTTAGCACAAAATTTGCCCCATTACTGTGGAAGTGAAATTCATTACATTCTGTAGGAGGAGAATCCCAACAAGTATTGATTATTATTTCAGTATGCACAATTAAATTGTATAGACCTTAACTGCAATTCAAGATAAGCTGTATCTTATACCTTAATTGCATCTGAATCAATACTTATTCAGTATTGTAAAATGGAAATTAAAATTCAAGATTCCAGGCTCCAAAATAATTTTCTCATTGGCATTCTACATTGAACTGCAGCATGATGTAAGTGTTAGTGATTATCCTTCACTACACTCTAGGTCTGTGCAAGAAGTATTACTTTCACTTAGGCTACGTCCACACTACCCGCCCGATTCGGCGGGTAGTGATCGATGTTCTGGGATCGATTTATCGCGTCTTGTCTAGACGTGATAAATTGATTCCAGAACCGCTCCCTGTCGACACTGGAACTCCAGCTCAGCGAGCGGAGGAAGCGCTGTCGACAGGAGAGCCTGCCTGCTGCCGTGTGGACCGGGGTAAGTACTTTTAAAAAGCGATCTAAGATATTCGACTTCAGCTACGTTATTCACGTAGCTGAAGTTGTGTATCTTAGATCGATCCCCCACCCTAGTGTGGACCAGCCCTAAGACACACACTTAATTTTCATGCCTAACTTTTCAAGTGATACTTAGAGGATGCGGGCAATCCCAAATTGTCTTTGATTTCCATACTTATTGATCAGCTAACATGCCCACCAGGGAGAAGCTATGAAACATAACTAGGTGTTTTCCTTTCATCCTGGACTGAGAGAACACTCATTTTACTTGTTTTAGATAGAGCTGAGTGAATGGACTCTGAAATCTTTTGGAATTTTTGGTGAATTGAAAGAGTCCATTTCAGGTCTATAAGAGAACAAAGATTCAAATCTAGGTCTTCTTCATCTCAGATGAATGTTAAAGATTAAGGGGGAGTGGCAGATGCAGCACCTCTACCACCTCCAGCCATTTTGTGAATGGTTTAAATTATTTGTGTCTAATTCACAAATAGTTTCAGGTCAACCAAAATTATATTTATCAAATAAACTATTTGTTTGAAACTCTAGTTGTAAATCCATATTACACTGGCTACCATGTAGTTCATTATTTTTAATCTCTAGCAATTAGACACAGATCACCCAACCCAAAACTTGGGATCTATATCTAAACTCCATGCTCCTAATGTGGGATGGTGCAAGTCTTTGAACCTAATCCTGCAAAACTACAACTTCCATTTGCTTCAGTAGGAGCCCAGGGTGCTCAACCTATTGCAGGATTGGGCCCTTAATGAGCCATGTCCATAAAACATTCTGCCATAAAATTGTTCCTCCAGTGAGAAGTGCACATCAGCTCTTTGGATTCATGGAAAATAAGTGATACACTTCCTAGCAGCTAGCAACCCCAATGCTAATGTTCCTGACGATAACACTGAAAGAGTCAAATTCAGCTCTCAGTTACACCACAGCAAACTCAGATATCAGTGAGGCTCCAGGCGTGTAAATGACCCCAGAATTTGGCTTCTGGTGCTTCATCCCCCTCTAGTGCTGATGTAATGTAAAACCCTGAAATATGGAACATACTGTACCACTCTGTAGATACTTGAACCTAATCATCTCAACTCTAAAAATTTTAACTAAGGCTAGAACCTGCACCCCGCACCCTCTCCTGCACCCCAACCCCCTTTCCTAGCCCTAGCCCTCTCTTGCACCCCAAGCCCCTCATATCTGGCCCTACCCCAGAGCCCACACCCCCAGCCAGAGCCTGCAGCCCCTCCTGCACCCCAAATCCCTCATCCCCAGATCCACCCCAGAACCCACACCCCCAGCCGGAGCCCTCACCCACTTCCACACTCCAACTGCTTGCCCCAGCCCAGTGAAAGTGAGTGAGTGTGGGGGCGAGCGAGTGACTGAGGGAGGGGAATGGAGTGAGCAGAGGGCGGGGCCTTGGAAAAGGGGCAGGGAAGGGGCGGGGCCAAGGGGAAGGGGTGGGGAAGGAGGCAGGGCAAGGGTGTTCAGTTTTGTGTGATTAGAAAGTTTGGCAACCCTAGGAATATCTATACCACCTTTATATCAGTATAACTGTGTCCACAGTATGGCTTTTACTGGTATAACTATTTTGGTTTAAAAAAAAATCATACCCTTAAACAAAATAGTGTTAGTGTTACAACTTTCAATCATAGAACAGGCCTAAGCACTTCCATGATAAATAACAGCAGCATAGAAAGTCTCTAAGGAACCTTATGAAGTCATCTGCTCTTGAGTTAATCAAATCTGCTGGCCGGTTATCAATATTATTAATTAATTTTTGTATTGTGATAACACCTAGAGGCTTGTAAAGTGCTAGTCACTGCACATACAGAAAACAACAGTCCCAACCCTAGGAGTCTACAATTTAAAAGACAAGGCATAATGGGTGAATGAAACAAACAAGCCAGTCAGATGGAAGAAATACATCAATATAAAATACAGGTTTCCTACTTTTTTTCCCCCCGGCAATGAAGTCAATAGAAAGATTCCCAGTGACTTCCCTGGACTTTGAATCAGGCTTTTAATTTGTAAATAAATAGGATTTCAAGACTTCTTTCAGGTCTGTTTTAAAATGCTTCTTTTAATGCCTACTCTCCCTAAGCAGCTGGAGTACAGTACTTGTCATTTATTGCATTTTTCTAATAGCAATGTTAAACAGTTTGATTTCAGTATGAAATTATCTATTACCTCTTAGTTTTGATTAAGTATTCCTTTAATAAATAACAATTCAATCTTCAAAATAAGGAGCTAGAAATTCCCTAGATGACCATCCCACAAACTGGTAATGAGTTTGTTTTTATTTTGGCAGGGACAGTAAAAGGGAGAGTTTCAACAATTACCATTTATCTTGTCTTTTGATGTCAAAGATTCTCTAAAATTCAGTGGTCAAGGGCCTGCATAAATCAGTCTGGGAAACCACTTCTGACTAATCCAGTGGTTCCCAAATTTTGACAACCTGTGAACCCCTTTCACTAAAATGTCGTCTTGCGAACCCCCTTCTAAAAATGAATATTTCCAGGGATTTTCTCCTTTACCTGAGTATAAATTATAAAAGCAGTGATCTTGGAAATATAACATTTGTTTTTATGACATGCTTATTACACACTATTTATTATTAATTATTATTTATCATTACAGTATTTTTATTACGTTGTGAAAACGGCAACACTCTTCCAAGATCTCACTTCATAGCTTGTATCACTTTGAATAAGCCTGTTATAAGGACAAGGCTCCTATGTTTCATCAAGGAGTATCAGATGTGAAACAGCATGAAGGTATTTAAGAAGCTAACTCAAAAAGTTCCTCCTACACAAGCATTCAGGTCTTGAGCAGTCCAGGCAAACAATGCACGTTACAACAAAGCTTAAACTTGTTCTTCATAATAATTTAAAAAACAATATTAGCTGCCTATTTAATTTTAAAAACAGCAAAAAATATCCACCTCCCTTTCCATTTCTTATAAGGAGTCTTGAAGTTTAAATCTCTTTGGTGTGATAGATATGCTTGCTTTTTGATCTGCTTAGCTCTTGGAAGTCCAGGAGCTCCGGGCTGCTGGCCCCGTGCTGCCTGGGGTCTGTAGGGACAGCTCTGTCCACCATTAGGGAATTTTTTCCCAAGAATACCCTTGTAACGTTTTGTGAACCCCCAGGGGTTCACGAACCCCAGTTTGGGAACCACTGGACTAATCTGACCAAGTGAATGGTTTGAAATAGTATTCAGAGCCAGCAGCTCTAGCACTTTAGGTTCTATAGTCTTATATTAAAATTCTGTCTATCCTTTTAAAAAATACTTGTTTGTACTGATATAGCACCATTCATCTGAGAACCCCAAGTGCTTTGCAAATATTAAGCCTCACATCATCATTATAAGGTAAGTATTATTGTATTCATTTTACAGGAGCAATCTCAGGCAGTGAGAAACAAATTCTCTGCTGTTGTAAATTGGTGAAGCTCCATTGAAGTCAATGGAGCTGTGCAATTGACATCCGCTGGAAATTTGGCCGTGACAATATAACTTGGCCAAAGTGACACAGTGGTTCTGTGGCTGGTCCAGGAATATAACACAAATGTCCTAGTTCCCGGTTCCAGCTATTAGATAATTCTCCTCCCCAAGCCCATTATTTTATTTTGATCCGTTCAGTTTTTTGTTTTGTTTTTTCAAACAGACAATGTTTATTTTACTTTGAGCAGATGTCTTGTCATATAAGACCCCAGAAATCAACCTTCCCAAGTGTTCGTGCATTTTTGTGTGTACCCAATTTAAACACCCAACTAGTATGCCAATGTACATGCATACAGACACACAGGAAGGGGATGCAAATACGTGTGCATGAGTGGTTATTTGAATGCTTATATTAAGAGTTGGACATAAGACATCATTATAATTATCGGTCAAGATATTTACGTTACAAAATGCACAAGCATTCAGGAGCCCTTTCTCAGCCCCTTTGAAATCAACAAGGTTTATGGAGCTCCTGCCTCTGTCCTAGTGCATTGGTGAGGTACCCTTTCACCCCGCAGCTAAATTAGCCAGGTATGCAAAGCAAATCCTCCCTCATCTGTGCACTTGCAGGCCCTGACATAGCAAGGCACTGAAGCATGTAAGTAATCACACTGAAAATAGGGTTTCTAATAAGGTTAACTCTCACTGTGATATCTGAGTGTCTTTGCTGTTAGGTACTAAAATGGGCAATAGGCTTCCTCCCACTATGTTTTTAGGGATTCAGCAAGGAATTGAAACATTTGCCTAACATGAAACAGGTGAGTTGTCCTACTGAAATCAGCTAAGCCAGCCTGAGTGGGGCCGTAATTTGCTGCTTTTCTAGGCCTGCAGCAAGTTATTGCCCCCTGAAGTAAGTTAGGAAAAGAAAGAGGCACAGTTCCTTCCCTGGGATGCTCCTGAGGCAAAGCAGGTAAGTGCCAATACTTATTATAGGTTATGTCTAGAGACTAAATCTAATCAACAAAAAAAGGGTAATACAAGGGACCTGATTCTCCTTTTCACTACTTTAGCAGTGCTCTAGCAGTGTAAAAGGGTCTAAAAGAGGGTACAAATGTAATCCCTCTTTAAGACCTCTATACGTTGGCAGAGAGCATAAAAGGGGCTTTAGGCCAGTCTACACTATAGACCTAAGTAGGTAAAACTACATCGCTCAGGGGTGTGAAGAATCCACACCCCTGAGCGACATAGTTATATGACATAGCCCCACTGTAGACAGCTCTGTGTCGATGGCAGGGCTTCTCCTGGTGACATAGCTACCACTTCTCGGGGAGGTGGATTAACTACACCAACAACAGCATCTTCACTAAAGAGCTGCAGCAGTGCAGTACGTGAAGACAAGCCTTCTGTGTAAATGAGAAACAGGCTCATGGTGTCTACACGCTCAGAAATAACAGCGTCTTTTAGGATTGGGCTTAACACCTTCAATTTCTATTGAAGTCACCTTATGGTAACTTCTGATAAGGTACCCTTTAGGCAGGGGTGAAAGTAAAATGGAGCCCTTACCAGTACAGGGCCAGCTCTGGGCCTTGGGTGGAAGGGGCTGGGCTGGGGTCAGCGTCCCCCCAGCCAACCCATCTGCACTGCCTGGCCCATGCTGACCGGGGCTCCAGCGGCGATTCAAAGGGCTTTTAAATCGTGGCCTCGGGGCAGCTACTTCTCCCCCCCCCACTCCCATCCCTCCGGTCAGTGGTCAGGGGGGGAACCTGCTGGGTCATCACTGCCCCTTTTGCGCCGCCCTCAACAGCAGCCCTGCTGGTAGGGACCCGGCAGGGCTGCCTATGGGGGGTGCAAAAGGGCCAGCAACAATAAAGCACTGCCGCTGCAGCACTTTAAAGTCAGTGGTACGGGCCAGTACTGGTGGCTACTTTTTACCGGTACGCTGTACTGGCCTGTACCACCTTACTTTCACCTCTGCCTTTAGGTAACCTTATGATAAAGATAGTAGTGTTGATGTAATATACTTTGACTTGGTACCACATGTCATTTTGATTAATGTCTATTTTTAAATGTTATTGCTTTCAATTTCTAGCAATGCCATGAACACTGTCGCAAAATCAATCACGTGGGCTATTTAATCTACCAAAATAGCCACGAAAAAGGCATTTTGGATTAACATAGTCTATCAAAATGTAAAAGGCGCACACTTGTTAGCATTATTCACTTTCTGGTTCCTGGATTTGATTTCAAGGGCTCCAAAATACTGAAGCTGTCTGGTATACCTTGTTTTTTCTGTAGACAAGTAGAAAAAAATGATTGCAGTCTAAGGGCCCAACCTTGTAGTTATTTATATATATGAATTCCACTGGCTACATGAGCAGTATAACTTCCAATACCTATTTCCACACGATTCATGGGCTAACGAGATACTTGAGCTGCTGCAGGAAGAAATTTCAGGATTTCCCCAAGGAAAACTTGAGGGCAGATTGATTGTGAATAGTAATTTCTGAAGCCTAAATAGTTTCTGTAAAGTAAGAGAGATTTAAAGGACTTGGGGCTACTCTGGGTCTGATTCTGTTCTCAGTGAATCCAGTGTAAGTCTGGATTATTTCACTGACTTCAGAGTGCTACTGAATTTTACCCAAACAGATCAGAACCTGGTCTTAAATCTTTTACGGTTCAGGAACCGTTTAGGATTTAGAAATGACTATTCAAAATCCGCCTGCCCTCAAGTTTCCTTTGGGGAAGAATTGAGGCCTCCCCAACCCGAAAACCCTCATATGTTATGTTAGCTCATCCCTCTTTTCCAACTGGTGCTGGAAGATATGCTGAAGCAAGGCTGAGGAGATTTCTACAGGCTAAAGGTCAGTTTCAAGCTGTGGATAATGGCTGTTTAGTTTCAGCCATTCCTATTATTTTTATGTTTATTCCAAGTGGGAGGGAAGATGCTATTCTGAGGATTAGAAAGCCCCCTTGGATCCACACATGGCTCTACCTCTCCCAAGACAATGTGGGAGGATCAGCTGCTTCTGCAACACTGACTGCTAAGCACGTACTCCATGGAGCAGTAGTCCCCAAACTGTGGGGCACAGAGAAACATTCAGGGGGCCTGGGCCAGCCCCCATGCAAGGCAGATAGGGTTGCCAACCCTCCAGGATTGTCCTGGAGTCTCCAGGAATTAAAGATTATGTCATGTGATGAAATCTCCAGGAATTCGTCCAACCAAAGTTGACAAGCCTAGTAGGGAGGGAGCACCACCAAGCCTCACTCCACCCCCAGGTCTGCTCCGGCCCCGGCCCCACCCCCCAGCCTCGGCCCTGGCTGCAAGCCCCCACCGTGGCCTGGCTGAGGCTCTGATCCCAGCCCCAGCCCTGCCCCAGTTTTGCTCCCGTCTGCAATTCCACTTCCGGCCCCAGCCCTGCCCCCAGCCTTACCCCCATCTGAAGCTTTGCTCCCGGCCCCAGCCCTGTCCCCAGCTGTGGCCCAGTCCCAGCCCCCTTACTCCTGTCCATGTACCTCCTCCTCCAGAGCCATGGCCCTGCTCCCGGCTCCTGGGGGCACGCAGACAGGGATAAGGGGGGACACAACTGTGAAACGTTTGGGGACCAATTCCATGGAAGGACCCTTCATAGGTTTGCAGCCAATGCAGATGGAGAGAGTAGCAACTAGATGGGTTGAGGGAAGGAAATGATTGCCCCTGCTCTGGCCTCATGAGCTTAGGTGAAATAGATAGTATAAGCTATGCGCTCTATTGTTACCTTTTCAACTAAGCAGGGGAGGCTTTAGTCTTCCATGGATGGTTTTGGTCTTTTGCAAGTCTACCAGGTTCAGGGGCAGGTCTAGTCTGTAGGAGAAAAGGCCACCAACAGAATGATAGGGGAAGAAACTGTCATGGATAGTTCTTTTCCCACAAGATTTACTGTGGGAGGGAGTGATCCAGGCCTGAGCAATTAGTGGCAGGGCACACTATAGTAGCATATATAATGAATAACACGTTGTATTTATATATTTATAATAATAATTAAAGGTACAGCTATTCTAAAATTGTACCTTGTAGGATGACACCATTTCCAGGTCAGGAGAGAAATTATAGAAGGGGAGAAGTGAAAAGTTTGGGGAGGTTTGCAAACAGAGACCTGGGGGAATATTGTCCAATAGAGAATAGGAATTTCCTGTACAGCTTCCATCATCTTTACATATTTCTGAGCCTGTTTTTATTTACATATGCATGCACATGGCACTGAAATTATCTTCTATTTTTTTATTTCTGAGAGTCTTATAGAAATGGCAATTTCCATTTGCTAAAGCTCTCTTCTGTCAGCCTGACATACAGTAGCTCCTATGCAGCGACTGTTGCAGTTCCGACAACTATGAGCCCATCCTGCAAACACTTGCATAAGTTACTTTTTGGGAACTCAGTAGGACGAGTTGAATGAGCCTAGTTACTCAAATGTGTGTTTGCTGGCTTGGGCCCTACATTAATACACCACTATCCTCCAGGCCCACACATTACAGTACTTGCTGCTGCTAATCCTATTTTCATAGCTGATAGATTGCATTCAGCAAAACAAGAATTCAACTGAAGTCCCTTAATTAAACGTGGAAACAGCTCTCCAAGTGTGTAGAAATGTTTGGTGTGTAGAAATGTATTTGCCTTCTTGGCACATATTAGTTTTATTGAAAAGGCTGATCCAGCTGGCAATCAGCTCTGGCTGAGTGAAGGTCAACATGGCATCAGCTTGCCAATAGTATCTCCCCAGTGTACTGATTTTCTCATAAACAGCTGGGTTGTTTCAAGAATAGAAGTGTTTTTTGGGAGAAGTTCATTGCAATGTCATTCCACTACAGCCTTCCAGTATTTTTGCGGGATACTCCTGATGCACATTTCTGTGAGTGGACTCTCTAAATTCTCCCTGACTGGCTACTAAGGCATTATATATATAAGGCATTCACCCTCACACAATGAGAGCACCAGCTCCCCTTTCCAAGCTAGGGTCCACATAGAGACTTTGTGCCTCCCTGCCAGTTCTGAGTCCATCCCCCAAACCAATCCCACTTCTGACCTGCAGGCAGGGCTGGTGCAAGGAAGTTTTGCTCCCTAGGCGAAACTTCCTTGCACCAGCCCTGCGCCCCCCCCCCAGCCAATGCCGCACCCCCCAATCAGTCCCCCCGGCAGGCCGTGGGAGCTTAGCCCCCGCCCGCTCCTGGCTGAGCAGGGAGGCAGGGGGGTGGCTCGCCGCGGCTGTCTCCCGGCTCCCCTTAGCGGCTGAGTGGGGAGGCAGGGGGGCGGCTCGCCACGGCTGTCTCCCGGCTCCCCTTAGCGGCTGAGCGGGGATCTAGGGGGCGGCTCGCAGTGGCTGCCTCCCGGCTCCCCGCAGCGGCTGAGCAGGGAGCCAGGGGGCGACTCACTGCAGCTGCCTCCTGGCTCCCCGCAGCAGCTGAGAGGGGAGCCAGGAGCCGGGAGGCAGCCACCCGCTGCCCCCCAAATCCTGGCGCCCTAGGCAGCCACCAAGGGTTGCCTAGTGCTAGCACTGGCCCTGCCTGCAGGCAGCCCTCCAGAGCTCCCCCAAATGAAGAGGGGGCTGATACTTCCAGCTCCTACCCCGCTCTGCCACACAGAATGACAAGAATCATGAGCAGAGGGCCGCTTGTGAGCTGATTATATGAATAGGATGTGGTCTTCAATTACATTGCTGGAAATTGGGGGTAACTCCACTAAATCAATGTAGTCACACCAATGTGAGATTGATGTAAATGAGATTGGAATTAGGGCAATTTGGGTTTTAGACTTTTTAAGGAATCAAGCATAGTGTGCGCTTGAAGAAATAAACCAAACTATCAAGCACACTTCCAATGATGTTCAAATATTCAATAGCTGTCCATACACCCACACACAGTAAATAGCAGAAAATAATCAAGGGAGCCTTACCTGATCAACTGACCTTTAAAGAACAAAGGTTTTATAGAGAATGTATCAAAGTCAAGTCATTTTCTGGCTACAAGTTTGTCTGATCAGTTTTGTTTGAGATAATTAAATAAGCGCATAGTACAAGGATTCCATTATTTTAAGCTGAACATATCAGCATCAAAGCACTTTCAGTGCCAAGGTGAGCATTTATAAAATTGGATCATTGATTCAATTCAAAGCAAGGTATTACTATCGGCTCTTAGTACCTATGGGCAAAAAGGAAATACCCGGGGCATGATTCCAATTTCATAAAGGCCCTAATCCTGCAAATATTGATGGCCACCATCTCGGCCAACATCAGGGACTAAACTGGGAACTTCTAGAGCTAAAAATATTAGCATCTAAAGAGCCAAGCTGTATAGGTGCGGCCCATAATAGAGTCATATCCTCTGTGGAATTTGGCACAAAGAGTGATACATAACACACATTGACAAATGAGTTACATACTTCCTCTAAACAGAGGAAGCTCATCCCAACTGTCTGAGTCCCACAGCGCTTTGAATCCCAGATAGACCCCTCTTATGCAATGACCCCCATCTTGGTTGACAACTGGGACCTCCAGAGCTAAAACCATTGATCTCTACTGCTTGAGCTAAAGAGCCATGATCTCAAGCTCAGAGAGATGTACTAGATCTATATTGTCTGTTGATCAGGCATGGACCATATAGTGATCAGTACATTACCCAAAGACTTGAGCACATGGTTAACTTTAAGTATGTGCATAGTCTCATTGACTTTACTGGGATTATTCACACAATTAAAAGGGAAGCATGTATGAAAGTCTTTGCAGAATCAGAGACTTACATCAATTTTATATTGGTACAAGAGAAGAGAATAAGACCCCAATATGAACAGCTGTGAGGAAGCCAGGCATGCAGGACGTATCTGAATATAAACATAATCAGCTATTTACTCAGGAGGAAAACTTAGTTTCTGAGCCTTAATGTTGAATCCAACATTTTTTACACTAAACATTATGTAACTATTTATAAGAAATATATTGACTGGCTAATGTTCTGAGTATGTTGTTATCTGGTATAGTCTGTACAAATTGACAATCCTTGTCCAGTTGGCCATCCTCCAAATGATTTTGCCTATTTGAAAATAAACTGTACCTGAAGCTTTTGAAAGGCTTTCAGATGCTAAAGTCCATATAGCTTCCCTTGGAGCATTGCAGTCAGTGAATTGTGGGCACCACATCACCAGAAAAATACTGACCAAATGGATGGAGTTCATAAAGAAGCAACAAAGGTTGTCAGAGGGTTGGTTTATTAGGACAGATTAAAGCAGTTAAATACATAGCTTTGCTCAGCAGCCACTAAACTTACAACAGTCTGAGAGCGCTCTGCAAACATTTGAAGGGTGTAAACATCAAGGATGGAAAGGAGTTTTGTCTGATAAATGGGGACATAAATAGGAGAAATGGGTTAAATTAAGACTGGGCATATTTAGCCAGAATATTGCAAAGAACAAATTGTATATATTGAAGAATTCCCTAAGATCTATACTAGGCAGTTACAATCTCCCAGGTGAAATACTGAAGTCTTATCAACTGGGTGGTTTAAAACTAGTTTGGGCAAAACACCAGAATATATATTGGAAGGCGCAAATCTATTTTGGGCGGGGGATGGACTAGAGCAATGGTTCTCAACCTTTTCTGTTCCATGATCCCTCGGTACACTTGAAAAGAGTGTTGGAGCTCTCCTTCCATCTAGTGAGGTCACAATACCCTGAAACCTGTTCATAAACCCTAGGTTGAAAACCCATTGACTAAGTGATCCAATAGGTCTTTTTCTCTGTATGAGCCTATGCCTTTGCCTGAAGAAAACACTAGTGTTATCAAGAGTCCATCAAAAAATTGGCATCAATTAACCAGTTTTTTATTTAAACTGAAATCAAGAAAAGAAAGTGGATGAGGCATTCTACAAACAGGTTACAAGATTAGTTAACACATGCGGTGGTATTAATGGGGGATTTTAACTTCCCTGATATCTGTTGGAAGACTATTACAGCAAAATGTAATATGTCCTGTAAGTTCTTGACATGTGTAGGAGACAACTGTCTGAGTCAGAAAGTTGAGGAAACAACTAGGGGATCATCCATTTTGGATCTGATGTTGACCAACAGGGTTGAATTAGTTGCGAATGCGAAGGTGGTCAGGAACTTGGGAGGAAGTGATTATGTTCTAATAGAATTCAAGAGCCTAAGGAAAGGAGGACACAAGAACGCAAAACAAGGACACTGGCCCTACAGAAAGGCAGATTTCAACCAACTCAGAGAAATAGTAGGCAAGGTCCCATGGAAAGACCAATTAGGAAGAAAAGGAGTCGAAGGGGGCTGCCAGGTCCTAAAAGATGTAATACTAGAGGCTCAACATCAAGCTATTACGATGCAGAGAAAAATTAAGAAGAGCCACAGGAGGCCAATGTGGCTGCACAAGGAGTTTTTTAGTTATCTAAAAACCAAAAGGAATACATACAGGAAATGGAAGGAGGAGCATGTCACCAAGGAGGTACACATGGGAATAGCGTGACCGTGTAGGGAGAAAATCAGGAAAGCCAAGGCAAAGAATGAGTTACAGCTGGCAAGAAATGTTAGAGACAACAAGAAGGGGATCTACAAATATGTCAGACAAAAAAGAAAAATCTGGGATGGTGTGAGTCCGCTGCTCAATGGAGAAGGTGAGCTGATAATGGAAGATGATAGGAAGGCAGAGCTGCTCAATGCCTACTTTGCTTCAGTCTCCTTACAAAAAATAACATGTGAACGGACATTTAGTAAAGTTACCTTAAACAATAAAGGGGAAGGGATGCAGATCGGAATAAAAAAAGAACACGTCAGAGTTCTTCTGGCTAATTTGAATGAACTCAAGTCAGTGGGGCCTGATGCTATTCACCCCAGGGTGCTGAAGGAATTAGCTGAAGAAATCTTGGAGCTAGTGGCACTAATATTTATAAACTCATGGATGACAGGAGAGGTCCCAGAAGACTGGAGAAGGGCTAATGTAGTGCCCATCTTTAAAAGGGGAAAAAAGGAGGAGCTGGGGAACTATAGGCCAGTCAGCCTGAACATGATACCTGGGAAACTACTAGAGCAATGTATAAAACATTCAATCTGTGAATACCTAGAGGATGAAGGGGTAATCAATAGCAGCCAGCACGGATTTACCAAGAACAAATCATGCCAAACCAGCTTGATTTCCTTCTTTGATGGGGTAACTAGTTTTCTGGATAAGAGGAGATGCGGTGGACATAATATACCTAGATTTTAGCAAGGCTTTTGACACTGTCCCACATGACATTCTGATAAGTAAGATGGAGAAATGCGAGCTCAGCAGAATTACCATTAAGTGGATACATAATTAGTTAAACAACCACGTACAAAGTGTAACTATTAGTGGAATTATGTCAGTTTGGAAGGAGGTCTCAAGTGAGGTTCCACAGGGATCTGCTGTGGGTCCAGTGTTATATAGCATCTTTATTATTGACCTGAATGTAGGAATAGAGAGCATACTGAGCAAATTTGCAGATGATGCAAAGGTTGGGGGGAGAGGGTTTGCCAACACTTTGGAGGACAGAGATAAAATTCAAAGGGATCTTAATAAATTGGAGAACTGGGCCATAGACAACAAAATGAAATTCAACAAAGACAAAGGTAAGGTGCTACACTTAGGGAAGAAAAACCAAATGCACAAATACAGAATAGGGGAATAACTGGCTTGGCAGTAGCACTGCTGAGAAGGAGTTGTGGTGGAGTTGTGGTGAATCATAACCTCAACATGAGTCAGCAATGTGATGCTGTTGCAAAAAAAAAAAAAAAAAGAAGCAAATGCAACTTTAGGTTTCATTAACAGAGACATAGTATGCAAGTCACGGGAGGTGATAGTACTGCTCTACTCGGTGCTGGTTAGGCCTTGGTTGGAGTACTGTGTCCAATTTTGGTCACTAATGTAAAGAAAAGATGTAGAGAAACTGGAAAGTATCCAGAGGTGAGTGACAATGATGATTAAAGGCAGGCCTGCCGACAGAGGGGGCAAAGAGGGCTATTGCCCAGGCGCCCAGGCAATTTAAAAGGGCCCGGGGGCCCTTGGCCGCTGCCACCGGCAGTGCAGCAGGGCAAAGCCAGGCTTCCTGTCCGCCCTCACGCTGTGCTGCTCCCGGAAGTGGCTGACGTCCCTGCAGCCCCTGGGGAGGGGGTCTCCGTGTGCTTCCCCTTCCCCGCCCTGAGCACCGACTCTGCAGCTCCCATTGGCCTGGGGACCGCTGCCAGAGGGGTGAGCCAGTCACTTTTGGGACCCCCTCCACATACCTCCTCCTGTACTCCAACTACCTACCCCAGCCTAGAGCCTGCAACCAAAATCCCTTCCAGATCCCAACCACGCACCCCCTCCTGCACCCAAAGCCCCTCCCAGATCCTGCACCGCACACCCCACTCCCCTGCCCCAGCCTGGTGAAAGTCAGTGAGGGTGGGGGACAGCGAGTAATGGAGGGAGGGGTGATGGAGTGAGCAGGGGGCAAGGCCTCAGGGAAGGGGTGGGGCAGGTGGCGTGGCTAGGGTCTTTGGGTTTGCACGATTAGACAGTTGGCAACCCTTCCAGGCTGGCATGGGAAGCCCTGGCCGTGCCGAAAGAGTGCACTCAGCAGCGCAGCCGGCAGCTCGCTGGGCACCAGCCAGTGCAGGCGCAGCACCACCAAGATGTCTGGTGGACTGCATCCGTGCGGCGCAGCTTGTGCGTGAGTGGGAGGGCCCGTTGACTATTCTGCGCTGGGGCCCAGAATTGCTGTCGTCGGGCCTGATCAAATGGATGGACTGAAAGCCAAATGAGCAAAGGCTGAAAGAAGTGGGTATGTTTAATTTGGAAAAGAGGAGATTAAAGGGGAATATGATAGTGGTCTTCAAATACCTGGAAGGCTGCCATAAAAAAAGATGGAGAAAAGTTGTTCTGTCTTGCCACAGAGGGCAGGATAAGAGGCTGGGTTCAAACTACAGCATAGCAGAGTTGATTAAATCTCAGGAAAAACTTCCTAACTGTAAGAACAATGTAACAAACTGCGTAGGGAGGCCATGGAAGCTCCTTCGCAGGAGATTTTCAAAAGGAGGCTGGATAGCCATCTGTCTTGGATGGTTTATACACAACAAATCCTGCATCTTGACGGGGTTAGACTAGATGACCGTTGCGGTACTTTCGAACCCTATGGTTCTATGCTTTTTAGGGGAGGTGAGTCTCTCTTTGATTGATCTTGGACCACATAGCAGGAATCCTTTGAACAGCTCCCCAAAACTAACAAGAAAACCAAGGGTGCCTGTTCACCAGACAATAGGAATGTATATTGTTTTCTTTCTGTCAAATTTGGACTCTGCTGTGCTACTACTGAACACATTAAAACATACATCGAAGAAACACAATTGCCATTCTTTCCTCTAGGCTCCCTAACAGCTCTTTGAAGTTGCTAAAAACTGCATCAGCACCAGCATTTTTCCTGAGAGAAGCATACTGTTGCTGATGCTGCTCTCACTTCGTCTATTTCTGTTGCTGTACTGTTCAGTGCTACACATTGTCCCTATTAATTCATTCCTCCTACAAAAAGCCAGCTGTTGAACACCCATTTTAAAAAGCATTTCTAAATAGCTTGATTTGCCATCTAAAATCCCAGCTACTTTTGCTAATGTAAAATAACAATAAGCATATTAGTCACCCTTAAAAACTAGTCCATTGCTTTGGATAATACTGCCTCAGTGTTTGCAATATTCCCTATAACTATAGAGATTTAAAGGGAAATAAATATAGTACTCAGATTTGGAGCCTCTCTGTTTTCCTCCAGCATAAGTCCATGGGCCCGAATCTAATGCATCCGAGGGTGCTGACAGAGTTGGCTGATGTGATTGCAGAGCCATTGGCCATTATCTTTGAAAACTTGTAGCGAACGGGGGAGGTCCCAGATTATTGGGAAAAGGCAAATATAGTGCCCATCTTTAAAAAAAAGGAAGAAGGAGAATCCAGGGAACTACAGACCGGTCAGCCTCACTGCAGTCCCTGGAAAAATCATGGAGTATGTCCTCAAGGAATCCATTTTAAAGCACTTGGAGGAGAGGAAGGAGATCAGGAACAGTCAACATGGATTCACCAAGAGCAAGTCATGTCTGACCAACCTGATTCCCTTCTATGATGAGATAACTGGCTCTGTGGAAATGGGGAAAGCGGTGGACATGATATATCTTGACTTTAGCAAAGCTTTTGATACGGTCTCCCACAGTATTCTTGCCAGCAAGTTAAAAAAGTATGGATTTGATAAATGGACTATAAGGTGGCTAGATCGTCGGGCTCAATGGGTAGTGATCAATGTCTCGATGTCTAGTTGGCAGCCAGTATCAAGCGAGTGCCCAAGGGGTCAGTCCTGGGGCCGGTTTTGTTCAACATCTTCATTAATGATCGGGATGATGGGATGGATTGCACCCTCAGCAAGTTTGCAGATGACACTAAACTGGGGGGAGAAGCAGATATGCTGGAGGATAGGGATAGGGTCCAGAGTGACCTAGGCAAATTGGAGGATTGGGCCAAAAGAAATCTGATGAGGTTCAACCAGGACAAGTGCAGAGTCCTGCACTTAGGATGGAAGAATCCCATGCACTGCTACAGGCTGGGGACCAACTGTCTAAGTGGCAGTTCTGAAGAAAAGGACCTGGGGATTACAGCGGATGAGAAGCTGATATGAGTCAACAGTGTACCCTGGTTGCCAAGAAGGCTAACGGCAGTGATGAGCTGCCAACATTTTAACATGGGGTTCCCGCCTCACCCCACAAGGGGGTCGCGTGGCAACCCTCCTGCCCCACCCCAACTCCACCCCTGGCCCCGCCCCCATTCCACCCCTTCCCCAAATCCCCGCCTCCTCCCCCGGGCGCACTGCATTTCCCCTCTACCCCCACCCCCAGGCTTGCAAGCCTGGGAGAGAGGGGGGAGAAGCAGAGCACCCACCGGCAGCTCCCCGCCGGCCCCCCTGCCCAGCTCACCTCTGGCTCCGCCTCCCGTGGCGCTGCTGTTCCGCTTTTCCTCCCTCCCAGACTTGCTGCACGCCAAACAGCTGTTTGGCGCGTGGCAAGCCTGGGAGGGGGTGGGCAGAGCGGCAGCGCCTTGGGGGAGGGGGGCGGAGGTGAGCTAGGCATGGGTGTGTGCAGAGAAACTGCTCCTTGCCCCAGCTCACCTCCACTCCGGCTCTGCCTCCCGAGGCGCCGCTGCTCTGCTTTTCCCTCCTCCCGCCCAGGGTTGCTGCGCTCCAAACAGCTGGGGCTGGTTGTTAATTTTAGAAGCCCTTTTAGAACTGGTTGTCCCATGTGGAACAACCGGTTCTAAAATGGCTTCTAAAATTAACAACCGGTTCCAGTGAACCGGTGAGAACCAGCTCCAGCTCACCACTGGCTAACGGCATATTGGGCTGCATTAGTAGGAACTTTGCCAGCAGATCGAGGGAAGTGATTATTCCCCTCTATTCGGCACTGGTGAGGCCACATCTGGAGTATTGTATCCAGTTTTGGGCCTCCCCAGTACAGAAGGGATGTGGACAAATTGGAGAGAATCCAGCGGAGGGCAAAGAAAATGATTAAGGGGTTGGGGCACATGACTTATGAGCAGAGGCTGAGGGAGCTGTGCTTATTTAGTCTGCAGAAGAGAAGAGTTAGGGGGGATTTGATAGCAGCCTTCAACTACCTGAAGGGGGGGTTCCAAAGAGGATGGAAATTGGCTGTTCTCAGTGGTGGCACATGACAGAACAAGAAGCAATGGTTTCAAGTTGCAGTGCGGGGAGGGGGTCTAGGTTGGATATTAGACAAAACTATTTCACTAGGAGGGTGGTGAAGCACTGGAATGGGTTACCTAGGGAGGTGATGGAATCTCCATCCTTAGAGGTTTTTAAGGCCTGGCTTGACAAAGCCCTGGCTGGGATGATTTAGTTGGGGTTGGTCCTGCTTTGAGCAGGGGATTGGACTAGACGACCTCCTGAGGTCTTTTCCAACCCTATTCTTCTATGATTCCACCTCCTTTTCTTTAAAGGAGAAGGGGACACAGCTTTAATTTGCCTTGGCCAAATATGTCATTCTTTCCCAAACCCTGATCTGAGCTGGAATGTGAACAAAGGAAAGACAAAAATCTAAGTTAATCACTGATCGGTCCATCAGCCCTCACAGAGAGAGAGCGCGCCGATCACAACACATCAGATGCATTGTTCTAGCCAGTCCTCCAACTACCCGCTGGCCAAGCTGTCAGTAGCACCGGACACCTGATTGACATAGCGCACAGAAGCCTAGAACTCCTGAGCGATCCGCCAACCACAGCCTCCCAAACAGCTGGGATTACAGGCGTGTGCCACCACACCGGGCCCTAAGTTAATATATTTTTTTAATTGGAGGGTTTTTTTTATTTGCAAGCTCAATTATAGTTTTATTGTAGCAATTTTTTAAAATCAAGATTGGATTTTTTTCTGGAAGATGTGCTCTACGAATAATATTGTGGAAGTGCGATGGCCTGTGTTATTCAGGAGGTCAGACTAGATGATCACAGGGGTCCTTTCTGGCTTTGGAATCTCTGAAAACTTTAAAACATAAGTGTAAGTGGGTGGAAAAATGGGTGTAAAAGACACTCAGCAGTTCTGTGAAGTAGGTATTGCTATCCTCATTTTGCATATAGGGAAACCGACACTATTTTCATGGCAAAGATGAGCATACAAATCAGGAGTCCTAACTCTAGAGCACAGTAGGGTAAATAACGCTGCAATTGCAAAAGATCCTAGGACAAACTAGCACAAAATGGGTTGCCATGAGGAATGCTAAAACATTAGATCCAACCCCTCAGCTGGTGTAAAACAGCGTAGCCAGTGGAGCTGTGCCAATTTACAGCACCCAAGGACCTGGATGATTTTTGATCACGGCAATCCCTATAAACTTTCCTGAGATGATTTTGTCAGCCTTCAATAAACTTCCAATTATTTTATTTACAGTAATGGGGGTGACTTTGACACAGTCCTATACATAACAGGAAAATGTCAGCATCTGTCATGGCAGCAGTATTATCATTCATCACCCTCTGGCAATTCAACTGCTTTCAAAATCTGTCCATGAAATAAAGTTTAGTCAAGGGTCAGAACTAACAGAAAGGCCTTTGTGGAGCCAATATGAAGACTAGTAGCAGTATTCTTTGTTTTCCAGTGAAGAATTCAGTGATTTAATAACTACAGCAGATTGTATAGTTCTATGTTACTTCCTGAATTTCCCTCTCTCTTCCACATCTGATGATGTATTTGCTACAGGGTTCACTTTTTTTCATGTTTGGCAAGTGCCTTGATTTTAACTTATAGGAAAGAATCTGTAGAATGTAGGGGAAAAGTGAATCCTTATAGCAAAGAATAAAGGCTTTTTGTTGCTGGGTGTTTTGCTTTTTTTCCTGAAAACAGTGGATAACATCCCATTTTCTGCTTTTTATTGAGATTTGCTCCTCATGTGTAAATGTGAATTTAAATGACTGGAAATAGTTAGCCCTAGTTCTCCCTAGGCAAATTCCTTTATAGGTAATTCTTCCTGACTACTTTGTTTTGTAATTTCAATTGGGTCCAGTATTCTTCATTCCTTATCTTAGATTATTGTGTAGTATGTACAGTAACATAGCTGTTGTACTCCAACCCAGAGTTGGGTGCACTACAGTAGTAGACAAAGAAATTCCTATGTATAATCCATGTATAATCAATCAGTAAAATCTGTGAAGTGCTTTCTAGATTCATTTGGATAAGAGACTATACAACCTCAAAAGCAAAATTGTCAACATAATTATAATTGGAGAAAATAAAATGGATGGATTTCTTGGAGAAAAAATATGGGTGGCAAAAGAATGGAAATTAAGCAGTGATCTGTTCATTCTAATGACCTTGCATAATAGTGAGTTATGATATATCAGTTAGGGATCTGCCACCGGACATGATGGAGAGTGACCCAGGTGGCAGCTGAAGATGGGGAAAAAAAACAACCTATAGCGATGAGTTAGCTCTATATAGAATCAGCAGACAGCTATTAAAGGTTCACTAAAAGTGTACTAAGATTAGAGCTACAGAACCCCGAATGGCTCAGATACAAGAAATATAAAAGGAAGATCAACTAATAAAGGATTTTAACCTCTTCACATCGACACTTGTGTTAGACCAATGGAAGCTTCTGGGTACTAAGCCCTTCTGAAAATCTGTCCAAGAGTGTGCACAGTGCTCCTGTAATACATTTTGCACTAAGCTCTAAAATACCTAATAAAGATGTGTATTCTGATGTAATTGTGATGGCGTTCAGACCAATGAGGAGTTGTGTCACCACCAGCCCTATAACCATGGGAACCCTCACAATGCTTTGCTGCTCTAGCTTCCAGCTTGGGACAGTCACAACCAGCCTACCAGCATGCAGGTCACACCCTGAGTGTCTGTGTGCTAGACGGGCCTGGTTCAACAGTTCTGACCCCAGCAGCCTGTCTACAGCCACACAACCCCACTCTGGCTTTCACCAGCCTTAGTTACTGCTTGCAGGGTGACCCCAACACACTCACTGTTCTGAATTTTCCCAAAACCGTGTGCTCTGTAATGTCCAGCCCTCTTCTGGGCAGTTCATTTGTTCTTGTAAAGACGCAAAATCACATCACATCAAATAAAATGGATGGATTTCTTAGTTATTACTTAACTAAGACAAATACCCCCTTCTCTTTAAAACATAGCTGTGATTTGGTTTATAGTAAAAAATAAAACAAATTTATTAACAGGACATAGGTTAAATGATGCCAAGTAAAAGGAAAAATTATAGCAGGAATCACAGTAAGATAACTATAATTGGCAACATTGCAACACCTGATCTCCATCTCCTCTCTGCTCTATGATACATGCTTGTTTCTGACTGGCCAGCACCATGCCAACAATCCACCTTGGTGGCTCACGAGCTCTGCTGGCAAAGACTCCTCACACCTCCACGCAACTCAGCTGCCACGTTGCTCTAGGAACAACCATAATCTTTCAAATGTGCTAGTGAATGAAGTTAACATGATACAGAGGTTGTTTTTCCCAGTTCCTCTTTTCTATTAAGAGCAATACTTTGTATAGCATCATTTTAATTGCACTCCTCTTAAGTATAGGTTTAAATGAAGGATTCTCTTTAGGCATGATTTATCACCTCTCTTCATCTGAGCTCCCGCTGCTTTGTGTTCTTGGGTTTCTTTTTCCAATATTTGTAAATAAAGCACAACAAAAATAGGCTTTGGAGCTGTATTTTGCACCATTGGCCATTGACTAGTGGAAGTGACAATCCTGATAAACCAATCTGAAATCACTCACCACTGAACACCTGTTTTTCAGATGTCTATAAATAACAAGATGCACTTGGTTTAAAGGGCTTGTGTAGGTAATTCTAGAGTAAGCCAGATCCATCACCAGGCAGCATAAGCCAGATAATGATACACCTTAAATCGCTAAAGGTAGTTATGCAACTATTCACATTAGCTGTGAAGGTTTACCACCTCCTTGGTAAGATGGGCCCTGTTTTTTGTGTGGCTTATTTATTTAACATATAACCTAAGATTAAATATGTCATTGATATTAAAATTGTCTCAATATTGTCTCTCTGCTTCCAGGAACTCCTCTACTGGTCTGTCTATACCAAGTTGTCTCTTGTTTTATACTTAGTTTGTAAGCTCTGGGGGGCAGGGACTGTGTTTTTGTTCTGTGTTTATACTGCACCTAGCACAATTGGGTCCTGGTCTGTGACTTGGGCTCCTGGGCATTAATATAAATAATGATAAAAATAATAAATTAAAAGGAAATGGTCTAAACCAGTCTCCTCACACCACTGCAGGCCACACTACCAAATGGATGCTGCAGAGGCACTGGTATAACTATACCAAAAACTAGAGTAACAATGGTAACACCTACCACTATCTATCTAGCTAACACCCTCAGCACTCACCATTCTCTCGCCTACAACAAATGCAACTAGTTCAACATTTCATTAAGTTGACAGAACACCATTGGACAGCATTTTTATCTGGTATTCATTGTTTTATTGGCTCTAGTGACATCAGTGGAGCCTCACTGATTTAGAACAGCTGAGCATCAAGTCCTGTATTTTTTAATCCATTTATAGTATGTCTAAAATACTTCATTATTAGACATTTTAGTAGCATAGTAAATAAATAATAATAGGCCAGGTTTTGCCTTCTTGACAACAAAAGTCACAGAAAATCTGAGAACCTGCCTGGCGGTGGTTGAGGTGTAGTGTGAGCAAATGGGGATGTATGGCTGTGGATGAGCGTGAGACTGCAGGTGACAGTGAGTGGGTGAGTGACTGAATGACTGGGCAAGGGACAGTTTTGTGGAGAAAGGGAAATGCTGCTGCTTTGGACAATTTATATTGCAACTCTTCTAGTTTTGTGTTTTCAAACAAAGGTCAAAAGTGCTCAGAACTGAGTGGTTGAACTTTGGGGTGGAATTTATAAAAAAAAAAGATGATCTCACCCAATATAGATAAATATATACTAGATCCTCCTTCAAAGCTCTGAACGGGGAGTGACTGGTATAAAAATGACTGTTCTCCTTTTGAACCCTCATCTCACTAACTAGAGAACCTGGAATGATGGCTGCATCATGCCAAAGGCTAATTTACTGTAACTTCATATGAAGTCAGGAATCCTTCTTCACTCTGTTCCCCTAACAACAGATTCTCACCCATTTTTTAGCACCCAATTAAGAAACACGTATTTAAAATAAAACACACGCAGGTCCCCTCTCCCCGGCTGTTACCCCAGAATTTGACATTCCTGCGTGTTACCCCAGAATTTGATAGTACTGCAGTCAGCAATTTTGTATGTTGAGCCACCGCCTGCTGAAAATCAAACATCACATAGCTAGGAAAATCTTAGGCTCAGAGAGGCAAGGGCACATAGCTGCATGTTTCCAGCTTTGGTATCAGAATGGGACAGAAAGTTAACAGATTATAAGTATGGAAGAGAGTGAGTGAATAGCGACCTTGGGTTTAGGTGCCTCTAACATGGCAGTTTGATAATTGCTATGACTAGAAATGTTTTGATGATAAGAGATAATGAGTAGTTTTGCCCAAGGTAGGAGAATCGGTAACCCATTAGGGTTTATTATGGTGACTCACTAGGAGTCACTATAGCTTATGTGCTTTGTCTGAAGTCAGCTATAAAAGATTAGGTGAAAGAATTTTCTTTGGAGGAGTCCGAGAAAGCTTTCCTCTGGCCAAGGATCTGACAGCTAGACGGAAGGTGCCTCCCCTCCCCCTGCCCCAAAGCCTGGCCACTGATCCTGAAAACCATTTCAGACATTTTAGGTAACTATAAATGTTTGGAATGCTCTAAACCTATTGCAACAGTGTGTGTGTGTGTGTGTGTCTGTGTGTGTGTGTGTGTACGAGAGAGAGAGCTAATAAAAAATAGTTTTAGGTGAAAGCACTTTTGCTTTTGCCAATTATTTATCAGACGGATGAGCTATGCCCCCATTGATCTATTCCTGACATCGCCTAGAGAGAAAAAGTTATCATTGCTTTGGGTTCTGAAAACCCTGATTAGCACAACCCTTTGCCTACAGAATCACATCCTGATGATTCTTTGCATCCCAGTTCGCAGAATCATTACTTGTAAAACTAATGAAGTAAGAAACCCAAGTTTTCTCAGTTTATCATCTGATCTGGCTGCTGCTTATTTGCAAAAAAGTAACAGATAGCTTGACTGTAGGAGCAGCAGAAGCAGAGCAGAGTTTTGAGTACCAGTAGCCAGAGTCTCTCTGCCAGACATGAGCCCAAGGGGTTATTGGTGGGCAATCTGCAAACTAATATTTCCAAGCTGAGCGTAGTTTTTAACAATTCTTACCCTGGTTCCATTCCAAGCACATGAATGGGAAACTGTTTCTGCCCAGAAGTATTTCAGTCATATGTAGAGTTCCAGTAAGATGCAGACTTCTATTCATAGATTCAAAGGTCAAAATGGACCATTGTGATCATCTAATCTGACTTGTATAACACAGACCATAGAACATCCCTGAAATAATTCCTGTTTTAACTAGAGCATATATATTTTCTAAAAGATAAGCTGCTGTTTTTACATTTTCTTCTTACAGTTGGGTCCAGATTTCTCTTAATCTGATGGCATGTCGTAACTAATGGGAATGTATTATTTAGCAGAGTCAGTGGGGAGGAGGAAGAGATCAGGAAGGTCTTATCCTCCAGGGATACTTTTTACAGCAAGGAAGGTAAAATAGATCAATGAAACAGACAGCTGTTTCATTCAACAAAATGTACCATAAATGAAACATACAGCTCCCCAGCTCAGAATTCAGCCCAGTTTTACTGCCCTGCATCTAAAATCCAAACTTCACAGGTACCGTTCTGTTCCCTACCTGTGAAGCAACCAAATTCTAGTCCTTTCCCTCAGCTCTTATGCAAGGAAAGAGCAAGCTTGTATCTCTTCATTAACTATTTTATATATTTTGTTTAAAATAAATAATAAAAGATCTGCTATATGGAGTCTATAATTCTGTCTGTAAGTTAGCTCTTTTGAAGGACTGGAGATAGTAGCCACAGTTTTAGCTCACATTTCTTAAGTCTGATGGAGAACCAACCAAGGTCACAGGATAGGATGAGTATTTCTCATCCCAGTAATGGTTTTAGAGGTTACTGGAAAATTCTTTAGCCGCTAAAAACAAAAGAAAAAAACCCAACTGACGCTGAAAGAAAAACTAAAGCAAACTGTGCTGGTTAATCCAAAATATTTGTAAAATCCTCCAAGTTCCAGGGTCATTACCACTTTGGCTGCACCATTAATGGATACAAGTATCAGAGGGGTAGCCATGTTAGTCTGGATCCACTGCATGCATCCGACGAAGTGGGTATTCACCCACGAAAGCTTATGCTCCAATACGTCTGTTAGTATATAACAGGGGTCTCAAACATGCGGTCCGTGTTGTTCTGGCGGCGGGAACTGCCTGGGGGTAAATAAAATAAAATAAAATAAAATTTATAAAAGGGGGGGGAGGGTGTGGGGAGCCCGGCGGGCCCCAGGGAAGAGCTCCGCGGGCCGCATGGGAAGAGCTTCGCAGTTTCTGGGAGGGAGGGGGAAGGAGTGGGAAGCCGTGCGCACAGGGGAGGAGGCGGAGAAGGGGTGGAGAAGGGGCTGGGCCTAATGGAAGGGGTGGAGTGGGGGCGGGGGCAGCGAGGGGGCGGGGTCAGTGATGCGGCCCTTGGGCCAATGCACTAATCCTCATGCGGCCCTCGTGGTAATTTGAGTTTGAGACTCCTGGTCTATAAGGTGCCACAGGACTCTTTGTAGCCATTAATGGATATGCACTTTAAGGAGTACACACTTACTAGAGTCACTGATGTGGTGTTCTCGCTGTCACTGTGTAGGTGCCTTTATGAAGTAAGCCAGGAGCCAACTAGAGAAATGCTCCTCACAAGGTCGAGGGAGCCAGAGTTTAGCCTCTCGAGCCCCTCCTGAATCAAGGAATGGAAGTCCTAACTAGCATCTATGGATCTGCTCCCCGGACAGAATATTCCTACAACAATCTACAGACCCACTTCCTAGTCACAGATTTAAAATTTCCTGATGGAAGAAATTTTAATGTGGCCTGCTGTAATGCACACCTTCTTCCATCCATGTTAGCCCCTTTTCTTGTTCATTATCACGGGATTCACACAGAAGCATACATGCTCCTTTAGCCCTTTTACAATCAGTTACTCTAGGAGGGCAAATTCAGAGGTGATGTGGAAAGGGACATGCAAATTACACATTGAGAATCTAAGGGTATGCCTATACTAGAGCTGGAAGGTCTAATTTCCAGCTCATGCAGATATAGCTGCACTAGCTCTGGTCGAACTAGGATACTAAAAATTGAAATGTAGCTGCCGTGGCACAAGCAATGGGAGGCTCTAGACACCCAAGTAAGTACCTAGGTTCTTGAAGGGGACCATCCTTGTGGCAGCTTACCACTCCTGCCACCCACACTGCTGTGGCTACATTTCTATTTTTAGCACGCCAGCTCAATCAGAGCTAGTGCATGAAGATCTAACCAAGCTAGAAACTACACTTTCCAGTGCTAATTTAGACATACCCTAAGGAAGTCTAAGCAAGTGTGAAGTACACCTGGAGGGAGTTAGAAGAAGGTGTAATTACAGAACTCCCTTAAGGCTTGTCTAAATGAACATTTACTTCATGGCAAACTGTTGACATAAATCTACCTGTGCACTAAGTGTCCATGTGGACCCTGCTGCCACACTAAAAGTTCCCTAGTGAACTTTAATTTACTCTTGTTTCAAAGTGGAGTAGATCAAAGTGCACTGTTAGTATGCGGCAGAAGGGGTCACACAGACACCGAGTGCCCATCAGGCTGGTGTGGGTGTAGATTTACACCACAGCTTGCCACAAACTAAGTGTTCATTTAGACAAGTCCTTACATGTCCATTGTGTCAAATCATTCCATGGCGTAATGCCAATGACTTACACGATAAATTTATCAAGTTCTTTTAATCTAGGAATCCTCCACTATGTAACCTGCCTGTGACCCCTTGTGTTACAACACTCACATTTTTTTTTAATGAGAACAAATTAATTTGATTCATCTGATGAACTGGAGGGGGGTTGCTTAGTATGGCTGATATAGTCACTGTTTCACGCAAATTTTTAAATGCACTATTGACATGGGAATTACAAGATAGGAAATATATTTCACGTTGTATATCTTTTCCTCTGACCAAACTGCCTTTTTAAAAATGTACATTGGGTCAAAACACTGTATTCTCTTGTTTGACATTGGTTGGCTAGATTAGTTACCTATTTTTTAATATACAGAATTTACAGGTACAGTAAATTAATGTCATGTTCATGAACATGTTAAAACTTACAAATAAAATGATACTTTAAAAAATCCAGCAGTTCATTTGGTAATACTGCTTCAAACTGACCCTTTCATCTATTATGGGCCAGGCCCTCAGTTGATGTAAATTGGTGTACTTCCATCAAGTTTAATGAAGCTATGAAAATGTACATAAACTGAAGAACTCCGCTTATAGCTGGCAATCAAGAAAATTCTGAATATATGACCAAATCCTGATCTCACTGATGTACATGGAAGACTACAATGAGATAAGGATTTTGTCCAGCAAGATGCTTTCTTTGTATCTGCTAGTGATGCATGCAGCTTCCAAGAACCTGCCTCTTTTTACTGAAAAAGACAGTTACCTTGTCTGTAACTGGTGTTTTCGAGATGTGTTTTATTCATAGATTCATAGATTCTAGGGCTGGAAGGGACCTCGAGAGGTCATCGAGTCCAGCCCCCTGCCCTCATGGCAGGACCAATTACTGTCTAGACCATCCCAGATAGACATTTATCTAACCTACTCTTAAATATCTCCAGAGATGGAGATTCCACAACCTCCCTGGGCAGTTTATTCCAGTGTTTAACCACCCTGACAGTTAGGAACTTTTTCCTAATGTCCAACCTAAACCTCCCTTGCTGCAGTTTAAGCCCATTGCTTCTTGTTCTATCCTCAGAGGCTAAGATGAACAAGTTTTCTCCCTCCTCCTTATGACACCCTTTTAGATACCTGAAGACCGCTATCATGTCCCCTCTCAGTCTTCTCTTTTCCAAACTAAACAAACCCAATTCCTCCAGCCTTCCTTCATAGGTCATGTTCTCTAGACCCTTAATCATTCTTGTTGCTCTTCTCTGGACCCTCTCCAATTTCTCCACATCTTTCTTGAAATGCGGTGCCCAGAACTGGACACAATACTCCAGTTGAGGCCTAACTAGCGCAGAGTAGAGCAGCAGAATGACTTCTCGTGTCTTGCTCACAACACACCTGTTAATGCAGCCCAGAATCATGTTTGCTTTTTTTGCAACAGCATCACACTGTTGACTCATATTTAGCTTGTGGTCCACTATAACCCCTAGATCCCTTTCTGCCGTACTCCTTCCTAGACAGTCTCCTCCCATTCTGAATGTGTGAAACTGATTGTTCCTACCTAAGTGGAGCACTTTGCATTTGTCCTTATTAAACTTCATCCTGTTTACCTCTGACCATTTCTCCAATTTGTCCAGATCATTTTGAATTATGACCCTATCCTCCAAAGCAGTTGCAATCCCTCCCAGTTTGGTATCATGTGCAAACTTAATACGCGTACTTTCTATGCCAATATCCAAGTCATTGATGAAGATATTGAACAGAGCCGGTCCCAAAACAGACCCTTGCAGAACCCCACTCGTGTTGTTCATGTCCATTCCATATTAGGTGTGTGTGCTCGCCACACGCAATGGTGCCGCAAGTTTCCCTTAGCAGTATCTGTAGGGAACTGGCTCTGTCACCCTTTGGGGTGGCACCCACATGGCACGGCATAAGGGGCGCCACTAGCTCCCACCACCCTCAGTTCCTTCTTGCTGGAAACTCCGACAGCAGGGGACAGGGAGGGGCTGCTGCCAGGTTTATGAGCATGCCAAACCAGTGCTGGCAAGGCCACGCTGGGGTGATCATGATAACCTGTGCCTTGTGTCTCTTGATCTTTGCTAGGACCATGCTGATGAGAGGAATTGGAGGGAACGCATACATCAGGCTCCCTGATCACGACAGGAGGAAGGCATCGGAAGGGAGTCCTTGCCCAGGCCTTGCCAAGAACAAAACCGGTGGCATTTCCTGTTTAGCCTGGTGGCGAACAGGTTCACTTGGGGAGTTCCCCACCTCTGGAAGATCATGTAGGCTAACTCTGGGTGGAGCGACCACTCGTGGTAAGAGGAGAAGTCCCTGCTGAGGTGATCCAATAGTGTGTTTTTGGTGCCAGGGAGGTGACATGCTTTCAGATGGATTTTGTGGCTGATGCAGAAGTCCCAGAGATGGAGTGCCTCTTGGGAGAGAGTCAACAAATGTGCTCCCCTTTGCCTGTTGATGTATAACATCGAGGCTGTGTTGTCCATCAGGACTCTCACCACCTTGCCCAACACGTGAGGTAGGAACACTCTGCATGTCAAGAGGATTGACCTGAGTTCTTTGATGTTTATGTGTAACATCATCTCCTCTGGGGACCACATGCCTTGGGTCTGGAGATAGCCGAGGTGCATGCCGCAGCCGAAGTCCGAGGCATCCGATACCAACTTGATGGAGTGATGGGGGGTGTTGAATGGAACCCCCTCTAGGATGGCCATGCGATCAGTCCATGATCGCACTGAGGCGAGTGCCGTTGGGGGAATGGTAACGACCTTCTCCAGGTGAACTCTGGACTGGAAATAGACAATTGCCAGCCATTGCTGCAGGGGCCGCATCCAGAGCCTGGCATGGTGGACAACATACATGCACACTGCCATGTGACACAGCAGGCACAGCAAACCCTGGCCGTAGTCAGGCAGAACGCGGAGACCTCTGCGATGAGGTCTGTCAATGTCTGAAACCTTTCTAGTGGCAGAAATATTCTGGCGCAGGTCGAGTCGAGCACCGCTCTGATGAACTCTATCCTTTGCACTGGAACTAACATAGACTTTTTGTCATTCACCAGTAGGCCCAGGGAGCAGCATGTGGCTTGTATCACTGCGACATCCTCTAGGACCTGAGACCTGGAGTTGCCCTTGACTAGCCAGTTGTTGAGGTACAGGTAGATCTACATATCCCGACGCCTGAGGTAAGCAGCCACCACCAACATGCACTTAGTAAACATTCTGGGTGCTGTCGCCAGGCCAAACGGGAGGACTGCAAACTGGTAGTGGTGGGGCCCCACCGTAAACTGGAGGAAGCATCTGTGACCATGAAAGATCACCATGTGGAAGTATGCGTCCTTCAAGTCGAGGGCAGCATAGCAGTCTCCTGGATTCAGGGAGGGGATGATAGAAGCCAGGGAGACCTTGTGGAACTTTAGCTTCTTTAGACGCTTGTTGAGGTCCCTCAGGTCCAGGATGGGCTGCAGACTGCCCTGGGCCTTTGGGATTAAGAAGTACTGGGAATAGAATCCCTTGTTCTTGTACTTGAGAGGAACTTCTTCCACCGCACCCAACTGCAGCAACCCATTTACCTCCTGGGCGAGGAGACTCTCTTGAGAAGGGTCCATGAAGAGGGACAGGGAAGGTGGGTGGGAAGTGGGGGGGTAGAAAGGAACTGGAGGGTATAACCTTGCTCCACTGTACTGAGGACCCAGCGGGTCTCAGAGACAGACGGTGTTTGGCGGCTCTGCCTTGGCCATCTGGTGATCCACGCCTCACACTACTCAGCTGGTACCAGGACGTTGAATGGGACTGGGAGCCATTAAGGACCAGCTGTCGGGAGGATCCTCCTGAAAAGGGTGATCTCCTTCTAGGAGACGGGTGATGACGGCCCGACAATTGGCAGTCTCTCCTCCTGGATCAGTCCCATGATTGGTCCTAGGCTCTTGGAGGTGGTCAGGGCCAGTCCTGGAGTTCTTGCCAGGCAGCGCGTGCCTCTGAGGGTCTGCACCACTCAGCCGGCGAGGAACACCTCAAATCCCTCGATCGGTACCCCTGGTGCAGGGACCGAAGGAGGCGCCACTGAGCCTGCCTTTCGAGTCCTGAGGCATCTTTGCGGGAAAACGATGGCAAGACGTCCCTCTCGACAGGGAACGGTGTCGCTGAGGAGGGGACACACGCATACGGCCCAAAGTGAGTTTTCCCCGAGACTGGGGTACCACTGGAGCCTGCATGGGCAGCACCGGGAGCATCAGGATCTCCTAAGCTGCTTGAAGGGCTTCAGAAAATGTTGTTATTTTAGCGTTAAAGGATGTTCTTCTCTGACTCACAACTATGGAAATCAATTCAGCTTCATCAGTCAATGGCATAGACCAGTATGAGGGGACAATCAGGCACAATATGTTGATTTGATCACCCAGAAGGATTCACTGGCATCTTAAAGAGAGCACCAGACATACTTCTTCTTTTTTTTTTTTTTTTTAAATCACACAAACTAGCTCTTCCACATTACACATTCAGAGCTAATGTCTTCTTGCTATTGGGCAGAAGTCAATGATCATTTTAAAATTATGACTGCTATGCAAACAGGGAGTGGTATTTGCGAGTTTTGCTTTTGGTTTTAAATTGTTGATAAAATATAAAAATAGATTAGAAAAATAAATCTGTTGATTTATTCCACTTAATTTAATCAAAAGAGCTAAGATTATTTAAAACTACTAGAGTGATGAAAAAGCTAAAGAGACAATTTAAGGTTCTATCTCAATTTAGGGGGAGGATTGGCACAACTGCTGTTTGACTCTTGCATAGTGGTATTTGGAAGACAATGGCCCCGTTCTGGTTTCTGCTTTCATTCTCTGCATTCTCTCTGCCGGCTCCGAGTTATTTATAACTTTTTTAAAGCTGTTTAAAATGTACTTAGTGCCTGGACTAAAGTACTTTGATTATTGTGAAACTGTTTTAAAGATGTGATATGTGATTATTTTTGACAGAATCTTGGCATATAACCAATCACAAAATCACAAATGCCAATTATTGCCTCCTATACTCTTCTGCTCTCAAAGTTATTCCTTTCCTAAAATAAAAGGATTAAAATGTTGGCATTGAGGTACACAAATAAAAAGGCTGAGGTGCCTAATATTTGGTTTTTACCAAGCGAAAAACTTCCTTTAACCCTTGAATTGCTTCCAAATTGTAGCTATAGCCACTCAGAGCAGAAAGCCCATTTCATGGTGCTGAATGTAAACTCCTAACATTCCACTGTGTTGCAGCTGAGGACTAGCTGAGAGCATGTTTTAAGGGCAGAACCTCAGCTGGTATAAACCAAGGTTGCTCCAGTAAAGTAAACTCAAAAAGGAGAGATGGTCTTGTGACTAAGGCGTTAGGCTGTGACTCCGGAACTGGGATCAAGTATCTGCCGTTATAGACTTTGTGCATTACCTTTGGCAAGTCACTCACTCTCTCTTTACTTAAATTGATCAAGTGAATTTGTAAAATGGGGATAATAATGCTTCTTTTACCTGACTAGACTGTAAGTTCTTTGGGGCACAACTAAGTATATGTACAACAACAGAAAACTGGGACTTTGGTTTCCTACTGTAATGCAAATAATAACACCACCTACTCAATAACACCACTGTGAGCTTCTACACCAGGGGGCGGGGCTAATCAATCAGGCAGGCCAGGGCTTTATAAAGCAGTGAGCAAGCGACCAGGGAGCTTTGCGAACGGGAGTTTGGAAGGGGAGTGCGAAGGGGGCAAGCTATCCTTGCCATTCCTAACTCCTTTAACCCAAACTAAAGGCAGAGGCAGAGCAACCAGGGGGCTGCAGACGGGGGAGTGAGTATCTGTTGTGGGGACAGTTTGACCGTGTGCTTGATTGTTTGATTGCCTGTTTGAATAGTGTGAATTGGGAGTGCTTTGTTCCAGGCTCTTCTAAAAAGACAGTCAGCTGCGAACCAGTTGAGCAGCGAATAGCAGAGAAGCAAACAGGTGGAGTTAGCCTGGGAGTTCGCCTGGAGAGAGCCTACTGCGGCATCCCCCTTGCAGGTTTCCCTGAGTAGCTTCTGCCACAAGTGAGGAAACTCTTCGAAGGAAGGGACTATGGATGCTGAGCGATCCGCTGTCGTGACCTGCACAGGATGTGCCATGTTTGTCTTTCTTCCACAGGATAGAAGCGCCTTTGTCTGTACAAAGTGCAAGCTGATCTCCATATTGGAAGAGAAGATTCAAGGTCTGGAGAAACGAGTATCAACCCTGCGTTCCATAAAAGAAAATGAGGAGTTCCTGGATAGACGTCAGGATAGGCTTCAGTGGGCACAGTGTTCTGAGGATTCAGAGCAGGCTACGCAGCGGGGACAGAAGGCCAGTGAGGATAATTGGCGGCATGTGACCTCCAGAAGAGGAAAGAGTATGAGACAAGTCCATGTACCAGAAACGCATATTCAGATGAGCAACCGTTTTCATGTTCTCTCCACAGGTACTAGTGCAGAGAGTGGAGTGAATGATACATCTGAGGGAACAGAGCAGAAGGAGACTCCACTGACTGGAAGGCATGAGATGCACAGTCCTAGGGATGGGGGTTCCACGACCACCACTCCCAAGAGGAGGAGGAGGGTGGTGGTGGTTGGGGACTCTCTCCTCAGGGGGACTGAGTCATCTATCTGCCGCCCTGACCGGGAAAACCGAGAGGTGTGCTGCTTGCCAGGGGCTAGGATTCGTGATGTGATGGAGAGACTGCCGAGACTCATCAAGCCCTCAGATCGCTACCCCTTCCTGCTTCTCCACGTGGGCACCAATGATACTTCCAAGAATGACCTTGAGCGTATTACTGCAGACTATGTGGCTCTGGGAAGAAGGATAAAGGAGTTTGAGGCGCAAGTGGTGTTCTCGTCCATTCTCCCGGTGGCAGGAAAAGGCCGGGGTAGAGACCGTCGAATCGTGGAAGTCAACAAATGGCTACGCAGATGGTGTCGGAGAGAAGGGTTCGGATTCTTTGACCATGGGATGGTGTTCCAAGAAGAAGGAGTGCTAGGCAGAGATGGGCTCCACCTGACGAAGAGAGGGAAGAGCATCTTTGGAAGCAGGCTGGCTAACCTAGTGAGGAGGGCTTTAAACTAGGTTCACTGGGGGAAGGAGACCAAAGCCCCAAGGTAAGTGGGGAAGTGGGATACCGGGAGGAAGCACAAGTAGGTGAGTGCAAGAGGGGAGGGCTCCTGCCCCATACTGGGACAGCAGGACAGTCGGTGAGTTATCTTAAATGCCTATACACAAATGCAAGAAGCCTGGGGAACAAGCAGGGAGAACTGGAAGTCCTGGCAGAGTCAAGGAATTATGATGTAATTGGAATAACAGAGACTTGGTGGGATAACTCACATGATTGGAGTACTGTCATGGATGGATATAAACTGTTCAGGAAGGATAGGCAGGGCAGAAAAGGTGGGGGAGTTGCATTGTATGTAAGAGAGCAGTATGACTGCTCAGAGCTCCAGTATGAAACTGCAGAAAAACCTGAGAGTCTCTGGATTAAATTTAGAAGTGTGAGCAACAAGGGTAATGTCGTGGTGGGAGTCTGCTACAGACCACCAGACCAGGGACGAGGCTTTCTTCCAGCAACTAACAGAAGTTACTATCACAGGCCCTGGTTCTCATGGGTGACTTTAATCACCCCGATATCTGCTGGGAGAGCAATACAGCGGTCCACAGACAATCCAGGAAGTTTTGGAAAGTGTAGGGGACAATTTCCTGGTGCAATTGCTGGAGGAACCAACTAGGGGAAAAGCTCTTCTTGACCTGCTGCTCACAAACAGGGAGGAAATAGTAGAGGAAGCAATAGTGGATGGGAACCTGGGAGGCAGTGACCATGAGATGGTCGAGTTCAGGATCCTGACACAAGGAAGAAAGGAGAGCAGTAGAACAGAGACCCTGGACTTCAGAAAAGCAGACTTTGACTCCCTCAGGGAACTGATGGGCAAGGTCCCCTGGGAGAATAACATGAGGGGGAAAGGAGTCGAGGAAAGCTGGCTGTATTTTAAAGAATCCTTATTGAGGTTGCAGGAACAAACCATCCCGATGTGTAGAAAGAAAAGTAAATATGGCAGGCGACCAGCTTGGCTTAACAGTGAAATCCTTGCTCGTCTTAAACACAAAAAAGCCGCTTACAAGAAGTGGAAGATTGGACAAATGACCAGGGAGGAGTATAAAAATATTGTTCAGGCATGCAGGAGTGAAATTAGGAAGGCCAAATCACACTTGGAGTTGCAGCTAGCCGGAGATGTTAGGAGTAACAAGAAGGGTTTCTTCAGGTATGTGAGCAACAAGAAGAAAGTCAAGGAAAGTGTGGGCCCCTTGCTGAATGAGGGAGGGAACCTAGTGACAGAGGATGTGGAGAAAGCTAGTGTACTCAGTGCTTTTTTTGCCTCTGTCTTCACAGACAAGGTCAGCTCCCAGGCGGCTGCACTCCGCAGCACGGTATGGGGAGGAGGTGACCAGCCCTCTGTGGAGAAAGAACTAGTTCGGGACTATTTAGAAAAGCTGGACGAACACAAGTCCATGGGGCCGGATGCACTGCATCCGAGGGTGCTAAAGGAGTTGGCCGATGTGATTGCAGAGCCATTGGCCATTATCTTTGAGAAATCATGGCAATCGGGGGAGGTCCCGGATGACTGGAAAAAAGCTAATGTGGTGCCCATCTTTAAAAAAGGGAAGAAGGAAGATCCGGGGAACTACAGGCTAGTCAGTCTCACCTCAGTCCCTGGAAAAATCATGCAACAGGTCCTCAAGGAATCAATTCTGAACCACTTAAAGGAGGGGAAAGTGATCAGGAACAGTCAGCATGGATTCACCAAGGGCAAGTCATGCCTGTGTAAGCGGGGGAATAGTCCCGCTATTGTGGGGAACTTTCCTCGTCTCTGCACTACCCCGGTGAAATGGGCTAGCGGAAGGATCTGAGTCCTCGCTCCCACCTCCTTTACCCAGAGGCCTCCCTGCCCTCGAGGACTCCCCTTGCACTCTCCTGTCTGGCAGAGTCCTCGTAACCCCAACAAGGCTGGGCCCAGGATTCCTGGGGGGCTCAACCCCCAACCTTGCTGTGGTCACCTAGGTCAGGGGCTAGGGTGTCCCCACTCCGGGGTGTACTCTCTAAACAGGATGCTTCCCTGACCCACTGATCACTGCATACAATTCAAAGCAAAGGCAAATTATTTAATTAACAATTAATTTGTAACAGGAATAAGGAAAAATGGGAAAGGCTAATGAAAACACATCACCCTGCTCTGTGGCAGGGAACATCCCAACAGTGTCTCTGCAATGTCAGGGCAGTTCAGTCTGTTCCTTTGCAAGTCCCAGGCTCCTTCTCAGGCCTTGGCTGTGCTGCAGGGACGCTGTGGCTTGGATACTTGCTCTGGCGGTAGCCACACGCTCGCAGGCTCTGGGTGGCAGGACCCTTCTTCCCAGCGTCGCCCCCGCCCCGTCGGGGTTACGATCCCCCTGCAAGTCTGGCCTGCAGGGCCCCTTGGCTGAGGCGTCTCCCTGCGCTGGGCCCACTGCCCAGGGTCCCCCTCGCTCTCCCCAGCTGCTCACCGCACCCGGCTCCGGACTGCTCCAGCCCCAGCTCCACCGCTCCGCCTCAGCTCCAGCTCCTCTGCCTCAGCACGGCTGCTGCTGCTGCTCTGCCTCCAGCTGCCTGGGCTGCTGCCCTGGCCCCTCTGGCTGCTGCAGCTTCTCCCCCCAGGGCAGGTCTGTCTCTGGGCTGCAGCTTCTCCCCCCAGGGCAGGTCTGTCTCTGGGCTGCAGCTTCTCCCCCCAGGGCAGGTCTGTCTCTGGGCTGCAGCTCTGCTCCCAGGGCAGGTCTGTGTCTCTGGGCTGCTTTTCTGGCCCCTCCAGATCTGGCCCAGCTCACCTCTGCCCTCTCCTCAGCTCGGCCCCACTCACTCTGACTCAGGCCACTTCAGCTCACACGGAGGACGGGATTCACCCTGACCTCCTGACTCCCTGATTCGCCTGCCCGCCCTGTCAATCAGGCTGACCTGGAGCATTGGCCTCTCCCCATTGCCCCTGGGGACTGTCAGTCCCATCGACCCTTCCCCTTTTGGTACTGGGAGCTCTGAATGTTAGTAAGGGGATAACAGTCCCCTTACATTCCCCCTTGCTAAAATTCTGCCACAACCACAATGTTTACACTAATACCTCCGGACCCATTATTAACAACATATACCCACATCATATCAAACCCATTAACATCAAAAGAACATTTAACATATTAAACATTTCACATCTACTTCATACTATACATAACAATATTCATTAAAACACTACATAGAACCAATCACATAATCATCTCTAAATTTAACAGGCAGTACATCCTTATTAGCCCTCTGGGACCTTCTTAAAAATGGTGGTTCATTACTCATATTTTCTATTTCCCTGTCCTCGGGTAATACTGGGTCAGCTTGAGGGATCTGGCCATTCTTGTTAGGGTTTGTGTTTGCCCCACTCTGTTCCCCTCTGTACTCAGTTTGTGGGACTAGAACCATCCCCCAATTGGTTTCCGTCTCCTCAGGGTGTGCTGATGTATGCCTCCTATGGTCCCTGACTGGACTAAGAGTGCAATGTTTTAGTTGATCCCTATGTACTAGTCTCTCAGGACCTCCTCGCTCAGGCCGGATGGTATAAACTGGTAGCTCGGGATTGTTGTGAGCAACTACAATGTGGGGATTTGACTCCCACTTGTCCTGTATTTTATTACGCCCCTGTTGTCCATGGTTACGAACTAGTACACGGTCACCAGGCCTGATGAGAGCCCCACTGGACTTGCGATCATAAGTCGTTTTCCTACTTTGGGCTGTGTCTTTAGCTGTACTGAGAGCAACTTTGCTGGTTGTCTTTGGCCTGTAATGGACACCTTTGACCCAGTCATCAAAATTGGTCACCTCATCCTTAGAAAAGGCTACTTGATGCTTCTCTGGCAACACCCTTAAGTTAGCCACCTGTGCAGGAATCAGCCCTTGGCATACCGCTTGAACTGGAACTGGCAGTCTCCCACCACATCTTTCTTGAGGAAAGGTAACTTGTTCTCCCTTCTCCCCAAATGTTATCTTCACCTGAGGGATCGCCTCCTCAGGCTGCAACTCCATAGCCTTCACGCTTGGGTTTAAAAGACTCACTGGTACTCTTCCTTTGATGGCACTAGTCAATACATTGGCTGACTGAAGTCCCTTAGGTAGGCTTGACCCAGTTGTAGGCTCTACCAGCACTCGATATTCATTGGTATTTCCTGGCATCCAGCAGCGTTCATGAAGGATCTTCTCTCTCCAAGGAGAAATAATGGTCTTCCGGTTTCTGCCAACTTTAACATTTCCAATCCACCTTGTGGGGCCCAGGGAATGACTCTGCCTCTCCGCTCGAGCCAGTACTCCACTCAGCGCAGCATTCCTCTTAGAGTGCCCATGACGGTTCATCCTCCTGGTTCCTTTTACTGGCAACTGTAGCTCTTTCAGCTCACTAATGATGTTCATCCCCAGAATCCCTGGGACTCCTTCTCCTATATGGCTCCCTTCAGAGGCCTTGTCTTTCAGGATGAAGATGCATTTCCCTGGCAGTGTCTGGCCCATGTAGTCGATGTCTGCTTCGAGGCATCCCACCACTGGGATTGCCAGTCCATTAACTGCTGTTAGATGTACAAACTGTGTGTTGTGCGTGGTCAGCTCCTTGTCTTTCAAGTATTTTTGAAAATGTGATTCAGTAATGGTGGTGACTTCTGAGCCAGTATCTAACAAACATCTGGTTTTTACCCCTGCTATACATACTTCAGCAGTTAGACAGTCTCCAAATGCTCGCTTACAGAAGTCGCTAGATATGCTGGTCCTGCCCATGTTCCTCCCATCACTGTATGCAGAGTGATTTTCCACGAAGGAGAGGCCTAGGAATCCTTCTGCCACTGCTTGGCCTTCTACTGTAGATGGACCACTCGCTCCTGGTGCCCCACCAATTTCGAGTGCCTGGGACTCTGGTCTCCTTCTCAGTGTACAATCTCGGCTAGTATGTCCTGGCCTTTCACAGGTGTAACAAATGTACCTCCCTAGCTCATCCTTCAGTGGAGATCTTCGGGATCCTGGAGCTCTTGGATATTTTGGCACATTAGTGGAGGTATTTCCTTTCATCACCTCAGTCATCACTTTCAGCATCTCCCCCTGTTGGACAGCCAGTTTTTGGACAGCTTCACTTAGGCTTTCCAATGTTAGCTGTGTTTGGGGCAGGGCCTTTTCCCCAGCAGCTGCATTCACTAGGCCCCCACTTTGTGTATGGGGTTTAGGCTTGGCCCTCTCTGCCCCAGGAACTTCCTCTTCTTCTGACCACATAATGGCAGCCTGCATGAGTTCATGGAACTTTTTACTGGGCTCTTCCTTAAACCTCCTTTTCATTTCACGTCGGAGGGAGTCGTCCCGGAGCCCCAACACCAACTGCTCTTTTAGAAACATATCTGGGTCTGGAACTCATTGAGAGTCTCGCCACTCCACTTTGCTCATTCTCTCCTGAAGGTCATATGCGTATGCCCGGATAGTTTCACCGGGCTCCTGCTTTCTCTCAAAGAACTCCTTTAGTCGAGTTCCAATAGGTACCTTGTCTCCGTACACTTCCAGGAGGAGTTCAAACACCTTTTTCACATCTTTCTTGTCTGCCATTGCCATGAACTTTACAGTGGCCTTCGCCTGGCCCTTGAGGTGTTCCTCTATGAAGTCCACATGGTCTTCCTCAGGTACTCTTAGCACACACAGAGCCGTCTTCACAGACTTGACCCACTCCTCTACTGTAATGTCTCCTGCTCTGGTCAGGAAGCCACCAAACTCTGTGACCTTCTGCTCCCGTGGGACATAAATAGTAGGGGGTTTCTTAGCTTCTGCTGCCTGTTGGTCTATTACAGCCTTAGCCAGTGATAAGGCTTCTCTCTGTTCTGTTCTAGCTTGTTGTAATGCCTCAGCTTGGTCTGACAATCTGCGCTGAAGTTCAGCAACCTGGGCCTTTAGTTCTTCAATTCGAGCCATGGTAGGTTTCTTGACCAGGCCTGGACAGTGCTACCAGAATGCAACCAGTAAACCAATGGGGTGGACCCTGTGAATAGGATCCTGTTCGTGACGCCAATTATGTAAGCGGGGGAATAGTCCCGCTATTGTGGGGAACTTTCCTCGTCTCTGCACTACCCCGGTGAAATGGGCTAGCGGAAGGATCTGAGTCCTCGCTCCCACCTCCTTTACCCAGAGGCCTCCCTGCCCTCGAGGACTCCCCTTGCACTCTCCTGTCTGGCAGAGTCCTCGTAACCCCCAACAAGGCTGGGCCCAGGATTCCTGGGGGGCTCAACCCCCAACCCTGCTGTGGTCACCTAGGTCAGGGGCTAGGGTGTCCCCACTCCGGGGTGTACTCTCTAAACAGGATGCTTCCCTGACCCACTGATCACTGCATACAATTCAAAGCAAAGGCAAATTATTTAATTAACAATTAATTTGTAACAGGAATAAGGAAAAATGGGAAAGGCTAATGAAAACACATCACCCCGCTCTGTGGCAGGGAACATCCCAACAGTGTCTCTGCAATGTCAGGGCAGTTCAGTCTGTTCCTTTGCAAGTCCCAGGCTCCTTCTCAGGCCCTGGCTGTGCTGCAGGGACGCTGTGGCTTGGACACTTGCTCTGGCGGTAGCCACACGCTCGCAGGCTCTGGGTGGCAGGACCCTTCTTCCCAGCGTCGCCCCCGCCCTGTCGGGGTTACGATCCCCCTGCAAGTCTGGCCTGCAGGGCCCCTTGGCTGAGGCGTCTCCCTGCGCTGGGCCCACTGCCCAGGGTCCCCCTCGCTCTCCCCAGCTGCTCACCACACCCGGCTCCGGACTGCTCCAGCCCCAGCTCCACCGCTCCGCCTCAGCTCCAGCTCCTCTGCCTCAGCACGGCTGCTGCTGCTGCTGCTCTGCCTCCAGCTGCCTGGGCTGCTGCCCTGGCCCCTCTGGCTGCTGCAGCTTCTCCCCCCAGGGCAGGTCTGTCTCTGGGCTGCAGCTCTGCTCCCAGGGCAGGTCTGTGTCTCTGGGCTGCTTTTCTGGCCCCTCCAGATCTGGCCCAGCTCAGCTCTGCCCTCTCCTCAGCTCGGCCCCACTCACTCAGACTCAGGCACCTTCAGCTCACACGGAGGACGGGATTCACCCCTGACCTCCTGACTCCCTGATTCGCCTGCCCGCCCTGTCAATCAGGCTGACCTGGAGCATTGGCCTCTCCCCATTGCCCCTGGGGACTGTCAGTCCCATCGACCCTTCCCCTTTTGGTACTGGGAGCTCTGAATGTTAGTAAGGGGATAACAGTCCCCTTACACCTGACTAACCTAATTGCCTTCTATGATGAGATAACTGGCTCTGTGGATGAGGGGAAAGCAGTGGATGTGCTATTTCTTGACTTTAGCAAAGCTTTTGATACAGTCTCCCACAGTGTTCTTGCCAGCAAGTTAAGGAAGTATGGGCTGGATGAATGGACGGTAAGGTGGATAGAAAACTGGCTGGATGGTCGTGCTCAACGGGTAGTGATCAATGGCTCCATGTCTAGTTGGCAGCCGGTATCAAGTGGAGTGCCCCAAGGGTCGGTGCTGGGGCCGGTTTTGTTCAATATCTTCATCAACGATCTGGAGGATGGTGTGGACTGCACCCTTAGCAAGTTTGCAGATGACACTATACTGGGAGGAGTGGTTGATACGCTGGAGGGTAGGGACAGGATACAGAGGGACCTAGACAAATTAGAGGATTGGGCCAAAAGAAATCTGATGAGGTTCAACAAGGACAAGTGCAGAGTCCTGCACTTAGGACGGAAGAATCCCATGCACTGCTACAGACTAGGGACCGAATGGCTGGGCAGCAGTTCTGCAGAAAAGCACCTAGGGGTTACAGTGGACGAAAAGCTGAATATGAGTCAACAGTGTGCTCTTGTTGCCAAGAAGGCTAATGGCATTTTGGGCTGTATAAGTAGGGGCATTTCCAGCAGATCGAGGGACGTGATTATTCCCCTCTATTCGGCACTGGTGAGGCCTCATTTGGAGTACTGTGTCCAGTTTTGGGCCCCACACTACAAGAAGGATGTGGATAAATTGGAAAGAGTCCAACGGAGGGCAACAAAAATGATTAGGGGGCTGGAGCACATGACTTATGAGGAGAGGCTGAGGGAACTGGGATTGTTTAGCCTGCAGAAGAGAAGAATGGGGGGGGGGGATTTGATAGCTGCTTTCAACTACCTAAAAGGGGGTTCCAAAGAGGATGGATCTAGACTGTTCTCAGTGGTAGAAGATGACAGAACAAGGAGTAATGGTCTCAAGTTGCAGAGGGGGAGGTTTACGTTGGATATTAGGAAAAACTTTTTCACTAGTAGGGTGGTGAAGCACTGGAATGGGTTACCTAGGGAGGTGGTGGAATCTCCTTCCTTAGAGGTTTTTAAGGTCAGGCTTGACAAAGCCCTGGCTGGGATGATCTAGTTAGGGTTGGTCCTGCTTTGAGCAGGGGGTTGGACTAGATGACCTCCTGAGGTCCCTTCCAACCCTGAGATTCTATGATTCTATGATTCTAAGGCTGATGTCAATGGAGTGACATTGCTTTACTCCAGATGAGGTTCAAGGCCCAGCTATACATTAATGATAAAGGAACAGCTCTCACAAGTAGGCTGAGATGAGGTGTGGTCTGTATACTTTGTATATCCTGATTCCACCACCCCATCCCCACATTTTAACTCTGCCGCTCTGTTCCTTTATCACAATATTTCTGAGTTTTGTTTTGTATTTTTAACTCTATCCACTCAACTTCTCTCTGCTTTCATTATTTCTACCCCCAACCTGTTTTCACACTCCTAGAGCATAATACACAAACCTAACACCTTTCAAGCTAGGGTTGAATTTCTGAACCCATAATATTTAACTGGGTTTGAAATGAGGAAGAATGAGTTTTCCTATCCATACTGGAAACAGAGCTAGAGCTCTAGAGGAGAAACATCTGGGTTTCACTTTACAGAATTTCAGAGAGATTCTTGCACATTTCAGTACATGACTGACATGAACAAAGCATACAACTGGAGTAGGGAAAATGTACTATGAGTAAGCGCTCACAACCTGCCTGTAATGAGCCAAATCGTGCTCTGTTAAAAAAATTTATGTAATATAAGCATTCATTTCCCATACTGTATCAAAGATTGTCCCGCCAGGCTTAACAGTGTGCTTTTAAAGTAATGAAAAACTTTTCAACAGAATAATGATCCTAAGATGAAACAATAATAGGAGCACTGGAACATCAGTTATGATCTCTCCAGAAGAAGTGAAACCTGATTATGCAACTGAAAAGCTACTTAGCTAGCAAGTTCTATAATTTTTTGCGGGGGAGGGAGAGAGGTCTCTGGCTTCAAGAACTGCAGGGGGTCTCCCTCATGCTTTTGATACACATGGGTAATTATAATGCTTCCAACAGCAAGGTCTAATACTCAGAAAAGAATTAGTGATTTGAAAAGATATAATTAAGCTACTGTACTTAATTAAAATGCTTTTCTGCCATGCAAACAAGGGCATTAGACAGACTTAAATTAATTACAGAAAGGAGCTTATTTTGTTAGAAGAAAATACCCTACAAAATTGATAAACATGGGATGGCCACCTTTTTTAATAGAGGGTTTGTGATAGGAAATAATGAAGGACTGGGTGAATGAATGAATTCAGAAAAGACAAACCTCTCTAAAGTCTCCTGCTGGGGCAGAGAGTTTTTTCAAATTATATTTTAGATTTACATTATTGTTATTGGCACCTAAGCAGTTCTATTAGAAGCCATTACAGAGTTTATAAACTAATTTTAGTTCACCTTCCTGTGGTTTGAGTTTTTCCCTTTTTACTGGGTATCTAGGAAAGTCCAGAGCTTAATTTTATATTCCTTGGACACAGTCAGGCAACTTTTAATGGCCAGGGTGACATTTTGGTTAACAAAATTAATGCCTTTTTCTTCACTGTGGCAGATCCTCTATTATTTTCATGATTAGCTAAGCCCCAAAATGAAGTTCTTGGATGGCCAATAAACAGCTTATAGTCTGGCCACAACAAGTTTTGTTTAGTCATGAAATGAATTTCAAGTATGATTCAAAGAGTCATTTTCCATGAACCTTAATACAAAAAACACATGCATGCTTGAATGGCAACTAAAGTTCCAACATGCTTGATAAAACTGCACTGTAGGATTGGCTGAATGTTTTGGAAAAATGTTTTTCACTGTTTGTCCAGCCCTACTCTGAATTTTGAATTACTTTAGCTGCTTTCCAGATCTGAGGAGCTTCTCTCACTTAAAAGAAATGCTAAATATGTCTCAGTTCACACATTTCAGCTGTTGCTGAAGGGAATTTAACACTTTTCTTTAAAAAGAAGCTATGTGTAAATACCCTGTTTCCTGTGATGGATAGTGGAAGTAAATAGTGCAGATTATAATTCTTTAAATCTAATAAATCAAAATGTTTCAGAGAACTAATAATTATGGGTCAAATCCTGGCAGTTGATCCAAAAGCCAGTGAAGTGTAAGCACCCAGTATTGGGAGCTACCGCCAGTAAACAAGAAATCCTGCAATTACAAGGCCCGTTGCCAGACGAAGGGTTGGCTCACGGTGTGAGAGGATGCTTTTTGCTGCTACTTTCTGTAGCAGTGATATGCTCACTGCTGCTGTTGCCAGGTTGCACTCGCTGGGGATAGCAGCACAGGCCCTCACTGGATTTTACATAATCCATGCCCATTTGCCATCAACACCTCATGGTCAGTATGATGCATTGCCCGTTGCCCTCAACAGCCCCAAGGGCATATCTTCAGGGACACTCTTGTGTGCAGTGGCAGGATACCTTCGCTTGACTCACTTGTAGCCCTATTTTTTCATTTTAGAGGTTTGCCTGCACAAAAATCACTGACGCTAACAAGGAAATGTATCAATTCATGAGATAAAACCAAATCCCTTCACTTTGTGCCTCTGGTCTCCCTCCTACCCTTTGCCTGGCTTGTCTATTTAGATTATAAGCGTTTTAAAGGACTCTTTCTTACTCTGTGTTTATACAATGCCTAGCACAATGGGGCTCTGATTTTAGTTGGCACCTTTAGGCACTACTGTAATAATATCAGAGGGGTAGCCATGTTAGTCTGGATCTGTAGAAGCGACAAAGGGTCCTGTGGCACCTTATAGACTAACAGAGGTATTGGAGCATAAGCTTTCGTGGGTGAATACCCACTTCATCGGATGCAAGCAGTGGAAATGGCCAGGGGCAGATATCTAGTAGTATCTAGCAGATATCTGCCCCTGGACATTTCCACTGCTTGCATCCGAAGAAGTGGGTATTCACCCACGAAAGCTTATGCTCCAATACCTCTGTTAGTCTATAAGGTGCCACAGGACCCTTTGTCGCTTCTACTGTAATAATAATCATCTTTATGGTTAATTTGTACGTACAATTTCCTGAATGTACAACAGAACAGAGCTCTTGAGTTTAAGGCCAGAAGGGACCATCTGATTATCTGACCTCCTGTATATCACAGGCCTCTAACCACCATCCAGCCACACCCAGAACAACAAGAGCTAAATAAAGTATTACAGGCCACAGGAGAGCAAACCACGGTGTACCACAGTCACATGTATAACTTGGCTAGTAATACTTAGCACTTCTCCAACATTTTATATTTTAGAAGTGTCAGACCACTCACGTAATGGATGCTGTCATAAATGAAGGGAAGGGGGAGAGGGTCTGATGCAGTGCTATAAAATCCTCTTACTAGTAAAGGGTTAAGAAATACAGGTAGCCAGACTGACACCTGACCTGGCTGGCATCTGACCAATAAGGGGACAAGATACTTTCAAATCTTGGGAGTGGGGGAAGGCTTTGTGTGTGGCTCTTTGTCTGAGAGACGGAGTGATCTTGGAGTAAAAAGGAATCAGTCATCTTTTCATCAAATCCTCACTTGTCTAAAGTAAGTTTAGAAAGCATAGCGAGTAGATTTCAGTTTATTTTTGCTTGGTACGTTCCCTGTGTGAGAGGGAGGGGTTACTCCTTTCTTTTTCTGTAACCTTAAGGGTTTGTCCAGACGGGGGGGGGGGGGGGGGGGGGGAATCCCTCTGAGTTTGGAAATTGAGTATCCTGTAAATTAGTTACCATCCTGATTTTACAGAGATGATTTTACCTTCTTTGTTTTAATAAAATCCTTCTTTTAAGAAGCTGACTGTTTTCTATGGTGTTAAAACCCAGGGGGTGGGTTTTTAGATCACTCTGTAACCAATTGGTTGGGAGATTGTTCTCAAGCTTCCCAGGAAAGGGGGTGTACGGGCTTGAGGGGGTATTTTGCGGGGGAGGGAAGTTCAAGTGATTCCTTTCCTGGATTCCTGTTAGACACTTGATGGTGGCAGTGAAAGAAGCATTTCTCAGGGTGCAGGGAATTTTGTACCTTGGGGGTTTTAACCTAAGCTGGTAAAAATAAGCTTAGGAGCTCTTCATGCGGGCCCCCACGTCTTTACCCTAGAGTTTAGAGTGGGGAGGGAACCCTGACAGATGCGGTAATCTCAACTGGTGGGTCATGACACCCAGGTGGTATGTATATTCATTGATCACAGTAGCTGAAGCCCCAGCATCTATTTCCATTTGTATGGACTGACCGTTTAACTCCACCATTACTTTGTAAGGTCCCACTTTCTTCCCTTTTAGTCTTCCTCCCCCTTAAGGTAAAAAGCCCTCTTCTTTTTTCCTTTGGTGTTTTGGGCCCTACCTCCTGGGCTTGAGATGCTGTTTGATAGTCTCCTTTGCAGTTTCTGGCTAAATGTCCGATCTTGAGGCATTTATGAGACTGAGGCCCTTGCAGCTGGCTTTGTATCTGGTTTTATTGAATCAGTTTGATTTGCCCAGCAATCAAAGTAAAATCTTGTAGGTTTGTCACTGCTTCTTGCATTGCTGTTGGCAATACTACTGCTATGGGGCAAGGTAAGTGCCCATCTGCCAGCAATTGTCTTTGAGTGCTTTCAGTATTAATATCACAAACAAATCTACCCCCCAGCCTCTAGGACATTTCTGAATTAGCAATATTCCATTAATCTTTTGACAGTTTCACCTTACCTCCTCATTCTGGTATAAAACGTTCCACCAGAAGATTTGGTTTTGGTGCTCAGGGCTAGCAACCAGAATACATATCCAGGATCCCCAGGGGATTTGTTCTCTGGTTGCTAATGCATGCTGCCACGTTTCTATTACTATTGTTACTCATGTTAGCTAGATAAAAGTATCCTTACCCATGCTACAGTCTGACTTGTAGAGTGGACACTTGCAATAGTTTGTAGAATACAGGCACTGCATGCCCAGCTAGCAAAGGTATAACTAGCAGTGTAGATGGTGAGGACTGCTTAGGCAAGTACAGACACCCCTGAACCATAGGGTACACACCTTACAAGGCTCTCTACACACCCAAGCAGTGCCTCCCATATCCTCACTGATATTTTTATCAGTGTACTGTCCTACTGCCTCCCTGATGGCTGAGCCTTCCCCATTGACTCCTGCCTGCCGGAGCCTTTTACTGCTGCATGCAGCTACACACCACAGGGAGTATGGACGCAGCCTGCCTTTCACTGTGATGTGCAGCTATATGTACCGTACAAGTCACCGCAAGTGTGGACAAGGCCTTAGTAGGAGTGAGGCAGGAGGGCAGAGAAGTAGGTAGGAGCCATGGCTCTGCTCACCCATGAGCCAGCTAGAAAAGTTGGCCAGACACAATTAGGTGAGAAAGCTGCACCCTGTTCAGGGCTGCAGTCAGTTTCTCTCCCTGCTGTGAGAGGTGGGTGCTGCAGGGGGAAGTGAGATTCCATCCCGATTCCCACTAGGGTGACACACCTACACACTGGCCTTTTGCTCAGACCTGTCATTTAAATGCCACTGTCTAGCTCTCAACCCCTATGCTCCTCATTTTCTCCCTCCATAAAACAAAGATAATAATGCTTCCTTGACTGCTTCACAGGGGTGTTGTGAGAATTAATATCTTTGAACATGTAAACCACTTTGCAAGCACTACGTATTATTAATTCAATTCTTAATCATCTTTTATAATTTTGGGTATAATCATCTTTGTACCAAGGAAGTAGCTGCCTTCTCCAAGTACTGATTGCAGTTTTAAAAGCGCTTGTCCTCTCTCTCTCTCTCCTAGGTTATTTTGCAATGGTGCTGGTGATCGAAGCTGCTTTTTTGCCTATAGCACAAACAGAGAGGATTACTGATCCTGGACAGCCCCACAGGCTGGGCCTAGTACACTGACAAAAATTAGCAGCAATTCCAGCTCCAGAGAATCATAGAAATTTAGGAATGGAAGGGACCTCAATAGGTCATCTAATCCAGTCCCCTGCACGGAGGCAGGACTAAGTATTATCCAGACCATCCCTGACAGGTGTTTGTAAAACCTGTTCTCAAAATCCTCCACCAATAGAGATTCCACAACCTCCTTAGGTAATATGCTCCACTGCTTAATTACCTGGACAGTTAGGAAGTTTTTCCTGATGTCTAAATCTAAACCTCCCTTGCTGCAATTTAAGCCCATTGCTTCTTGTCCTGTCCTCAGTGGTTCAGGAGAACAATTTATCACCTTCCTCTTATAACACTCTTTTTCATACTTGAAGACTGTTATATCCCCTGTCAGTCTTCTCTTCTCCAGACTAAACAAACCCAGTTTTTTCAATCTTTCCTTGTAGGTCATGTTTTCTAGACTTTTAATCTTTTTTATTGAGTGCCTCTGGGCTTTCTCCATTTTTCCCCACATCATTCCTGAAGAGTAGTGCCCAGAACTGTACACAATACTCCAGCTGAGGCCTTACCAGTGCTGAGTAGAACTTCTCATGCCTTGTTTACAATATTCCTGCTAATACATCCAGTATGATGTTTGGTTTTGTTTTTTGTTTTTCCAACAGTGTTACATTGTTGACTTATATTTAGCTTGTGATCCACTATAACCCCCAGATCCTTTTCTGCACTACTCCTTTCTAGGTAGTCATTTCCCATTTTGTATTTGTGTAACTGAATATTTCTTCCTAAGTGTAGGAAGTGAATCATTTGCCCTGATTCAATTTCATCCTATTTATTTCAGACCATTTCTCCAGTTCACCACGATCATTTTGAATTCTAATCCTGTCCTCCAGAGCACTCGCAGCCCCTAGCAGCTCAGTATTGTCCTCCAACATTAAGCATGTACTCTCTATGCTACTATCCAAACCATTTATGAAGATACTGACTAGAACTGGACCCAGGACTGATCCCTGCATGGCCCTACTCAAAATGCCCTTCCAGCTTGATTGTGAAGCAATTGATAATTACCCTGAGTACTCTTTTCCAACCAGTTGTACACCCACCTTCTAGTAGGTTCATCTAGGCTATATTTCTCTAGTTTGTTTATGAGAAGGTCATGTGAGACAGTATTAAAAGCCTTACTAAAGTAGAAACAGATCATATCTACTGCATTCCCTCATCCACAAGGCCTGTTACCCTGTCAAAGAAGGATCTTAGGTTGGTTTGACATGATTTGTCCTTGACAAATCCATGTTAATTGTTACTTGTCACCTTATTATCTTGCTGGTGTTTACAAATTGATTGTTTGATTATTTGCTCCATTATCTTCTTGGGTACTGAAGTTAAGCTGACTGGTCTATAATTCCATGGGTTGTCCTTATTCACCATGGTGTAATTACACTATGGTGTGATGAGGATAGTCAGAACCTAGTGGATCCAGAGCAGCTTGTTAAGGAAATTATAATTAAGATATTTGTTTATGGGACACATTCTATATTTCTAATCCTACATGTTCTGCATTTAAAAAGCACTGAATGGTTTCAGAAACTACCACTCATAGTCAACATTTAACCAACCAGCTCTCTAGCTGAGGGTATGAAGTAGTTGAAGTTCAATACACCCTGATATAATGTTCTTTAGGGGGTCCAGGATAAGCTAAACATATATAAAGAGAGTAGTGATTTACCTAGTAGAAGACAGTTTTTAAGAATTTGTCCTTACATTCTATAGGAGTTTTACTCTAAGGATCTACCATATTTATAGGCTAATAACTTCTCATTATTTAAAATATTGTAACAAATGTGGCCACCCAGGATTTTGTGGTTGTCTCTTACACCACACAGCATGGCACTTGAACAATGGGGACAGAACCAGATACTTCTGTATGAAATACACAGGTCCCCACCACTGGAGTTAATGGAGACTATTAGCTTTCAGCAGTATAGCATCTGTGATGCACACTTTACCAGTCCTGATACTATCCAGAAGAGAACAATGTTACATATGTAAACATTAGCCAGTTAAGCACAATACCTAGCGACATCTAATGAAAAGATCATGTCTAATTACATAATTATTACACCTCAGAACACTGGTTTTTAATTGTCACCATTACATTGGTAATAAAATTTGACTTTCAGGCCCCAGAAGTGAACCAGTCTGTCCTCATTGCAGGGCTGTCCCTTTCGGTATATTCTCAAGTGCTCTGTCAAGCCTAGGTCTGTATGGCCACTCTCTTTAGGAATCTGTTTTATAGATCCCACTGTCAGGGAGGACCAAATTTCCAATAAGAACCTCTCAAATTTCAGAGTGGTTGAGACCTGTAGCCTTAAATCTGAACCCACTCTGTGGTTTGGGTTCTGGGTCAGACATTTTTTGTTGATTTTGGTTCATTGAAACCCAGTTCTTGTCAGATTTTGGCCCATAAAGTGAAAATCTCATGAAATCAATTGATCATGCAAGATTCCTGCCATCATGTGTTGACATGTCATAACTCACATGATTTTGGAGTCATTCAATCTCAACTTAGATCATAACTAGAGCCCTACCAAATTCTCAGCCATGAAAAATGCATAATGGACCGTAAAATCTGGTCTCCCCCATGAAATTGGGTCTTTTTGTATACTTTTACCCTATATTAAACAGATTTCATAAGGGAGACCAGCATTTCTCAAACTGGGGGGTCCTGACCCGAAAGGAGGTTGTGGGGGGTTGCAAATTTATTGTAGGGTGCTCATGGTATTGCCACCCTTACTTCTGCGCTGCCTTCAGAACTGGGTGGCCAGAGAGCAGTGGCTGCTGGCCAGGTACCCAGTTCGAAGGCAGTGCCCCACCAGCAGCAGTACGGAAGTAAGGGTGGCAATACCATACCATGCTGCCCTTACTTCTTCACTGCTGCCTTCAGAGCTGGGCAGCTGGAGAGTGGCAGCTACTGGCCAAGGTAGAAGTAAAGGTAGCAATACCATACCATGCCATGCTCACTTCTGTGCTGGTGTTCAGAGCTGGACTCTCGGACAGCAGCCGCTGCTCTTTGGTCACCCAGCTCTGAAGTCAGCACCGCTGCCAGCAGCGGCACAGAAGTAAGGGTGGCAATATTGAGACCCCCCCACCCGACAATAACCTTGTAATTCCCATCCTCCCAACACACACACACGCACACCCTTTTGGGTCAGGATACCTACAGTTACAACACCGTGACATTTCAGATTTAAAAATCCTATGACCGTGAAATTGACCAAAATGGACTGTGAATGGTAGGGCCCTAATCATAACCCTAATTTGGTGCAAACACCAAGAGTTTCCCAACTTTACTGTGGTGTAAACCTAATTTTGATCCAGATCCAAACACTTGTCCCATCTCTAGTCACTACTAGGAAGATTTGCAAAAATCTAGATTTGTGTAATTTCATCTTATTACACATTGTTATATTTACTTAAAGCAAAATCTTTATTTGTGAGGCTTACCTTATAGTGGGAAAGCGTTGTTTTTCTATAGAGGGCTTTGATATCTGCTTCAAATAACAAAAACTGATTCATTCAACAACAGAGTTCCACACTTATGTAGTTGAAGTTTATACCATATCACTCAAATTGATTTTTCAGAACATCTAGAAGGCAAGAGATGGAAAACCTAGGTCTTATTTAGTGGTGTTCATTCACAGAGTTGGAACAGTTTTCATACACTCACCACAATGTTGGTTACTCTGCTAATTTATCTGGTTTACTAAGAAATCATTGCAGTCATGATTGTTCGCCTTAATTAAGTTAGGTAAATATACTTGCACAATTCCTTACACTGGATTGGGAACGCTTAAGGAAAATCTAATAAATCACAGAGGATTTATTGTTGCTTTTATGTACATATATCTCAATTTGGAATGCAATTTTATTACAGTTATTCAAATACCATTTCAATAAATGGAAAGTGTTTTCCAAAATCATTTTCACCTTTCATGAATCTAATAAATTGACTTTCATGCCTTTAAGGATTTTAATTAAAAAAGGATTCCCATCCAAGACATCATTTTCAAAATATAGCCATCTCAATTGTATCTTAGAAAACATTTACAATATATAATTTCTTTTAATGAGCAAGGAATTGCATGCTGTGCTTTTTACTATGTCATTTTTAATGAGAAAACATAGCAGAATGATATCTCTCAGCTTGAAGAACGGCTCGGGTTGTAGGCAAAAATGATTCAATAGTGTATCATATTTTGTGCTTGGTATATTTTATTCTTAAAATGTGTGTATAGTGAAACAAGACAGAACTACTAAGAAAACAAGTAGAAAGCATGTTTTTCTCTAAATGGGACATCTTACAACTAATACCAAGTTAAAAAGAAATTAATGGTTATTTTATCATTAACATGCAGGCACTTTCCAGGCACATTTTATTTATAACCTGTACTTGTTGCCTTTAAAAGATCCATTTGGGTTTGGTCAGTCTTTTATCATTATCTGTATATTTATTTTGTTCAAATTCCAAAAATAGTAGGCGTACATTATAAAAATCTATTTCATCCTGAATTAATGCTGTCTGTTTTTCCATTGATAGGATTTCCCATACTTTATTTCTCCATGACACTCATTTTGGGGATCTATCCTTTTTTAAAAATGAGCTATACATTTCAGGTGCAAATTACACAGGATATGACATTAAAGAGACAGTCAAAAACAGCTAGAAGAGGTATTGAATGAAATTGTGGAGTGCTGAGGATTTGCAATTCCCATTGAAGTTAGTGAGAGTTACAAGTACTCAGTACTGCTCAGAATGAGACTTGTTGGGAATGGCTTTTTAAAAATATGAGTTAACAGATTTCAGTTCAACATTTTAGGTTGTTCAGTTTTCCCCCTAAAATGTCTGACCTAATCTTGATGTGTCCTGTCACTTAACATAAAACAATATTGTACTGGCATTCCCAGGCCGGGAGGCTGAAGACCCAGAGAGACTTAACTACTCCATCAGACCTAGAGGTGGTCCCAGTAAAGCACTGACACAAACTGGCAAGGCAGTGTGAGGAGGGATTTCAAAGGCTAGCAATTTTCACAAGCAATAAATATTAAGACAAACTAAATCAAAACCTGGTATTCTGCATAGGTGGGCTGGTTCAATACATCTGTGGAAGGGATAATGGGTTTGGAAGTAACTTAGGGAGGGCCCTCCTTGCTAGAGGGTGCTTCTGTAGTAATGTGTATCATAGCCAGACTACACCACTGTGACCGGGATCCCAGGGGAGCCGCACTGAGGTTACTCAATTAGGGCAAACTGCAAAGAATGGGGCAGACAATCCCCAAAGCTGGTGGATATTCCAATACTTAGATTTACCAAACCAGCACAAAACAGCTTCTATAATACCTTACTGGTTACCCAGAAGCCAACAACACAGTTCCGTTAAAGCAACCCAGCCTTAGGCCTCCACCCAGACACCCAAGTTAAATATGATAAAAATTACTGAAATCTTATTCATCATATAAAAACGTTCTACCAATCCCAAAGGATCGGACACATTACCTCCCAGGTAAATGGATATTCCAGATCTTACCCAAATACACGCTCACAGCCAATTCTTATTAACTAAATTGAAATTTATTAAGAAAGAAAAAAAGTATTGGTTAAAAGATCAGTATACATACGGACATGAGTACAGTTCTGAGATTAGTTTCATAGTAGCGATGGTGAGCTTTGTAGTTGCAAAGAGTTATTTCAGAATTACTCCATAGGTTATAGTCCAATGTTCATATACAAGGTGATCCAGTTGGGATTGGAGATCAGTCTTATGATCTCCCGGATGACTGGAAAAAAGCTAATGTAGTGCCCATCTTTAAAAAAGGGAAGAAGGAAGATCCGGGGAACTACAGGCCAGTCAGTCTCACCTCAGTCCCTGGAAAAATCATGGAACAGGTCCTCAAGGAATCAATTCTGAAACACTTAAAGGAAGGGAAAGTGATCAGGAACAGTCAGCATGGATTCACCAAGGGCAAGTCATGCCTGACTAACCTAATTGCCTTCTATGATGAGATAACTGGCTCTGTGGATGAGGGGAAAGCAGTGGATGTGCTATTTCTTGACTTTAGCAAAGCTTTTGATACAGTCTCCCACAGTGTTCTTGCCAGCAAGTTAAGGAAGTATGGGCTGGATGAATGGACGGTAAGGTGGATAGAAAACTGGCTGGATGGTCGTGCTCAACGGGTAGTGATCAATGGCTCCATGTCTAGTTGGCAGCCGGTATCAAGTGGAGTGCCCCAAGGGTCGGTGCTGGGGCCAGTTTTGTTCAATATCTTCATCAACGATCTGGAGGATGGTGTGGACTGCACCCTTAGCAAGTTTGCAGATGACACTAAACTGGGAGGAGTGGTTGATATGCTGGAGGGTAGGGACAGGATACAGAGGGACCTAGACAAATTAGAGGATTGGGCCAAAAGAAATCTGATGAGGTTCAACAAGGACAAGTGCAGAGTCCTGCACTTAGGACGGAAGAATCCCATGCACTGCTACAGACTAGGGACCGAATGGCTGGGCAGCAGTTCTGCAGAAAAGGACCTAGGGGTTACGGTGGACGAAAAGCTGAATATGAGTCAACAGTGTGCCCTTGTTGCCAAGAAGGCTAACGGCATTTTGGGCTGTATAAGTAGGGGCATTTCCAGCAGATCGAGGGACGTGATTATTCCCCTCTATTCGGCACTGGTGAGGCCTCATTTGGAGTACTGTGTCCAGTTTTGGGCCCCACGCTACAAGAAGGATGTGGATAAATTGGAAAGAGTCCAACGGAGGGCAACAAAAATGATTAGGGGGCTGGAGCATATGACTTATGAGGAGAGGCTGAGGGAACTGGGATTGTTTAGCCTGCAGAAGAGAAGAATGAGGGGGGATTTGATAGCTGCTTTCAACTACCTAAAAGGGGGTTCCAAAGAGGATGGATCTAGACTGTTCTCAGTGGTAGAAGATGACAGAACAAGGAGTAATGGTCTCAAGTTGCAGAGGGGGAGGTTTACGTTGGATATTAGGAAAAACTTTTTCACTAGTAGGGTGGTGAAGCACTGGAATGGGTTACCTAGGGAGGTGGTGGAATCTCCTTCCTTAGAGGTTTTTAAGGTCAGGCTTGACAAAGCCCTGGCTGGGATGATCTAATTGGGTTTGGTCCTGCTTTGAGCAGGGGGTTGGACTAGATGACCTCCTGAGGTCCCTTCCAACCCTGAGATTCTATGATTCTATGATGATTCTATGATTCTATGATTCAAGTTTCCCCTGCATGAAGCATCAAGCAGATCTGAGAGAAAAAGGATCAGGACCCAAAAGTTTTTATACAGTTCCAGGCCTTCTTTTAACAGCTCAGAGTCCTTAGACGAATGATAGGCAATCATGGAGAGTCTGAAGTAGACCAATTTCCTAAGCATCACAGGTAATTAGTTACAGGGATTAACATAAAGCAATTGCCCGGTTTCCACCATTCACAGGTGATTTGCTATACATTTCAAAGAGAGATAAATACATTGATATCACTATAACTACAGTTCATGTTAATATTTCCTTTTGATCTCTGAATTAACAGAATACAGCATAGACAAGGACTGTTTGACTACATTGTTAACCTCTAACAAGATATATGAGTACACACAAACAATTAGTATCACCTCTAAATATTTCTAACAATATAGGTTTGCATTTCAAAATTCTAGCCTGTCTATCACGGAATGGCCATAATTACCATTCCCATACTTTTCCAACATGTCTCAAAAGGTTGGATCTGGGTCATTTATCCTGCAGGATGCTTAAACCTTTCTGTCCATGCATCACACTTTGGATAAGATTCATTGCAATTATATAACAGTGGTAGCAACAATGATTTGCATGGTCATATGGTAATCAGAGAGCATCACACCCCCCAATGCGAGATTGGTATAGAAAGGAGAAGTCAGAGCTCCTGGATACACCTTAAGGACCTTCCCATATTGATATGAGCTGTGTTTATATTGAATTCTTTGTAAGGCCCAATTATTGATGCATGCTTTGGCCCAAGTTGACAACCTTTTTGGTATTGACAAGTTTTTGGCATTAGCAACAAGTTAGTTACAAGAGTTAATATTAGCATTAATATTAACAATAAATCTATCACAAGTGTACATTTACAATCATTTTTGTCATGCCAAGCTTTTGTTTAGATAGACCATTTTTAGGTCAGCTTGTTCAATATCCCCTTTGAACCTTTGTCGCTTTTCCTTTACCTCAGGGTTTTCCTTAACATAGGCTTTTAGTTTAACCACATCCTTGGGGTTTTTGGTATTCTAGAGATGGGTGAGACAAGTTTGTAAATGGCACTTTGCCTTTCAAGGGTCAACTTGCCTTCCTTCTTTCCCTTTCTCAAAGGGTTGAAATCTGAGATTTCTGGTATACCATAATTTATGGTCTCGCCAGCTGTGTTCTTATTGCCAGCAACTATGGGCAACTTTGTTCCTCCCTTGTTAGCTAGGTAGTTCGCATGACATCATGCCTTAAAGAGACACAACCATTTTCTATCATTATGTCTGAATTACTGTTCTCCTGCTTTTCAACTAGTAATTTCTGCATCCACAAGGTATTAGATCAGGGGTGGGCAAACTACAGCCCACGGGCCACATCTGGCCCGCAGGACTGTCCTGCCCAGCCCCTGAGCTCCCAGCTGGGGTGGCTAGCCCCTCTCCCCTCCCCTGCTGTCCTCCCTCCCCCTGGAGCTACGTCACCGCGCGGACAGTGCTCTGGGGGGTGGGGCTGCACGCTCTGACCAGGCTGGGGTCAGGGGATAAGGGGCAGAGGGTCCTGGGGGGCAGTCATGGGACAGGGAATGGGGGGAGGTTGGATAAGTGTGAAAGTCCCGGGTGGCCTGTCAGGGGGCAGGGGTGTGGATAGGGGTCGGGGCAGTCAGGGGACAGGGAGCAGAGGGATTGGATAGGGGGTGGGGTCCTGGGGAGTGATTAGGGTAGGGAGGGTCTCAGGAGGGGGTGGTCAGGGGAAAAGGGGCGGGGGGGTTGGATGGGTCAGGGATTCTGAGGGGGGAAGTTAGGGAGTGGGAGGGGGAAGATAGGGGGCGGGGACCAGGCTGTTTCGGGAGGCACTATGGTGATGTGAGTGATTGCTGGACCCAGGCCATAAACTACAACATTGATCTGAAAAGGACTGGGCCCAGACTACGAAGGAGTCCACTCTGTGAAAGAAGCTTATTGGAACATCTCAGAGGGTGAGATTTACCTGCATTCAGTTCTCTAATGTATTAGGCTTAGACTTACGTGTTTTGTTTTATTTTGCTTGGTAACTTACTTTGTTCTGTCTGTCTGTTATTACTTGGAACCAGTTAAACCCACTTTTTATACTTAATAAAATCACTTTTGTTTATTATTAAACCCAGAGTAAGTAATTAATACCTGGGGGAGCAAACATCTGTGCATATCTCTATCAGTGTTATAGAGCGTGGACAATTTAGGAGTTTACTCTGTATAAAACTTTATACAGAGTAAAACTGATTTATTTGGGGTTTGGATCCCATTGAGAGCTGGGTGTCTGGGTGCTGGGGGCATGGTTCAGACCCTGGGTCTGTGTTGCAGCCAATTAGCATATCTGGCTCAACAAGGCAGGGAAGACGGGCTCAGAGGTAGTCTCAGCATGTCAGGTGACAGTCCCAAGGGGGTCTCTGTGACCGAACCCATCAAAGATTGTCATATCTTTACCCAGCAACACACTAGCAACAGGCAAAATAGAAACGCCAGAATTGCCTAGACCCTGGGAACCAGCTATGACATCAACTGGATGCGACCTAGTTACAATGTCATTTCCCCTAGCAGACACAAACTTAGGAACATTTCCTTCCTGGCCTTTAGTTAAATCCAGAACCAACTCTGAGACAACTGATACATTTTAAACCATCATAGGTGGACAGGCTTCTTCTGTTTGCTTTACAGACAGAAGAACTGGAGAAACATTCTCCTTTAGCAGACACTCTGCTATTCTCAACAGACAAACAATTTGAGATATCATTTCCCTTGTCCCAGCCCACGTGGCCGTTTACAGACAATAGCTTGGAGAGTGGGACAGCTTCCTTATCAGGCAAGATGTCACTTCCAAACAAACTGCTGCTTTCCACAGACAAACATTTGGAGAATTCCTCCATAGGCAAGTCATTGCCCTTAATAGACACAGGCTCAGGATCCTGTGACTGGTTTATGATATTAACTTGACTGCACAATGCTTTGAAATCATCCTCTATTAAAAGATCTGACGGAATTGTGGGTTTTGCTCCCACAATCATGGTGCCATCAAATCCCTTCCGTTTAAGGTGGATTTTAGCCAAAGGCACTCTTACAAAATATTCAGCTAAGGCTACAACAATTACACTTTCACCTGGCAATTAATCTTCCTCCCTGACAAGACTTGCTTTAACCAAAATCTGCTGCGGTGTCTCTTCATGCTATACACTTTGTTCCATTAACTTTTGCACTAATAAACTATATTATTGTTCCCATATTTAGCTTTAATATGAGTTTTAAGGTCAAGTCCTTCAGAGACAACAGAAACAGCATTTGCACACAAGGCAGCAGCGCTGGGCTCTATTTGGTTTGCCTGTTTGTTTACAATAACTGGATTAGCATTTACTGGGTTTGCTAGTTTATTTTTTATATTTGGGTACTCTGGTTTGATGTGTCAAGGTGTATCACACAAATGACATAGCACTTGTCTTCCCTTAGAGTATGAGTTTCTATTCTGAGCTTCCATGAGCTTTTTTAAAATCAAAATTGGGGTTGGGTTTAAAAATAAACCTTTCCTTCCTTTTAAACTGGGGTGAATAGTGATTGCTCTTCCCATGGTGTTTACACCCTTCTCAAAGCCTATTTTAGGTATACGCATCCGCAATTTCTGCAACATGTAGGACTGAATCAGGTTCTCTATCACAGACAGCTGCTCTAATATTTTCAAGAACAATGTCTAAAAACTGTTCCAAAGTGATTAAATCCAGCAATTTTTCAAAACTCCCATGTGACTTTGATCCCACAACTCACTTTTTAACAAAACCCATTAGCTTCTGAGCACATTCCACAAAAGTACAATCATTAGACATTTTAAGATTCAGGAGTGACCTTGAATTGCCTTAACACAGAATCTTTAAACAACACGTAATCTAAGGCTTCTTGTTCCCTTAATTCATTCAATATTTCCCTGGCTTTCCCAGTCAATCTGGTTAGCAGGACAGGCATTTGCTGCTCATCCGGGATCCCATGCAGAGTGTATAGGCATTCAACGGTAGATAAAAATTCCTCTACATCTTCAGCATCTTTGTAAATGGAGCAGATCCTTTCCCAGTATTTTCCATTGTGGAGAGGAAGTGGAGTTCCAGGTGGTGGTGACTTTCTCTGCTCTTCCAACATTTGGAGCTGAAGCCTGGCAGATTTCAGTTGCATCTGGTAAGCCTTCTCAGCAGTGAGCCATTCCATATGCCTTGCATGGGCTTCTTTCTGTATTTCAGCCATTTTCTGTTCACGTTCAAGTTGCTGCTTGTTTTCTGCATTCTGCATTCTAATTGTTTCTGCTATATCAGGTGAGGGCCGTGTCCCTGCCTTCTGATCACTGGCCATTAACAGATTTTTCAGTTCTTGCTCTGGGGCTTTTTTCTTAAACACAAATCTTCTAGGGCTTTTTGTCAATGTCCTCATATGATTGTTGCTCACTCATTTTAACTTATTTTTAACCCTTAAACTCTCCAATATCAAAATTTAATTTTTGACAAGTGTATGGTTTTGATCCAAAACCACAATTAACTGTGGTAATGTGTATTCTAGCCAGACTACGCCACTGTGACCAGGATCTCAGAGGAGCTGCACTGAGGTTACCCAATTAGGGCAAACTGCAAAGAATGAGGCAGATAATCCCCCAAACTGGTGGATAGTCCAATACTTAGATTTACCAAACCAGCACAAAACAGCTTCTAACACCTTACTGATTACCCAGAAGCCAACAACACAGTCCCTCAAAGTAACCCAGCCTTAGGCCTCCACCCAGACACCCAAGTTAAATATGAGGATTACTGAAAATCTTATTCATTATATAAGAAAGTTCTACCAATCCCAAAGGATCAGACACATTACCACCCAGATTAATGAATATTCCAGATCTTACCCAAATACACACTTACAGCCAATTCTAATGAACCAAACTGAAATTTGTTAAAAAAAGAAGAGAGCGAGAGTTTATTGGTTAAAAGATCAATATACAGACATGAATACAGTTCTGAGATCAGATTCATAGTAGAGATGATGAGCTTTGTAGTTGCAAAGAGTTCTTTCAGAATTAGTCCCTTAGGTAAGCTTCCCCTGCATGAAGCATCAAGCAGATCTGAGATAAAAAAAAGGATCAGGACCCAAAGGTTAATACAGTTCCAGGCCTTCTTTTGACAGCTCAGAGTCCTTAGACGAACAATCGGCAATCATGGAGACTCTGAAGTAGACCTATTTCCTAAGCATCACCGGTAATTAGCTACAGGGATTAACATAAAGCAATTGCCTGTTTTCCACCATTCACAGGTGATTTGCTATACATTTCAAAGAGAGATGAATACATTGATATTTCTATATTAACATTTAAATGAACTGTAGATATTTCCTTTTGATCTCTTAATTAACAGAATAAAGCACAGAAATGGACTATTTGACTACATTGTCTAACAAGATATGAGTACACACATACAATTAGTATCACCTCTAATTTCTAACAATATAGGTTTGCATTTCAAAATTCTAGCCTGTCTATCACGGAATGGCCATAATTACCATTCCCATACTTTTCCAACATGTCTCAAAAGGTTGGATCTGGGTCATTTATCCTGCAGGATGCTTAAACCTTTCTGTCCATGCATCACACTTTGGATAAGATTCATTGCAATTATATAACCATGGTAGCAACAATGATTTGCATGGTCATATTCTAATCAGATAACATCACAGCTTCCAGCAAGAGACCAATGGTGCGCTGGGTATCAGGTTTTTGCAGGCTCAACAGCTGCTAGAACTGGAACAAAAAGCAAAAAGCAGCTGTTCAAGAAGAACCACCGTCACAGCAGGCATTTAACAAACATGGTCACTGCTACAAGAAGGATGAAGATGTCCAGAGAAAAATCCTTGCCATGAGTTGTCCCTTTACAGCTACTGTAATTTTGAGTACCCAACTTGGCTCAATGGGCAGAAACAGAATCTGCCAATATGTTTAAACAAAGCCCAGCATCATGGAACCCTGATCCTGGCAGAGGATTTTCATGGTTACTGCAATACAAAAAACACACAGTAATTTAGGTTAATGAATGAGCTGTTAGAGCTGGAGCTATGCTGGGAGGGGTGGGTTGGGGGGTGGTGGGAAAGAGTTCATTCACCCTGTACTGAATGTGCCTGGATTTACTTCCTCAGGACATCACAGTCAGTGCACAGCAAAGGGTTGGGCAAAAGCCTTGATACTAAACAGGGTCCCAGCTGTAAAGCTTGGATCCTATTGTGGCTCGGAAGTGGACCAAAGTTTCTGAGAAGTTGGGCTCTACAGTTTGGTTTGGCTCATTATAGAGATATGGATCCTTAATGAATCCAGATCAAAGTACATTCAGATCAGGCTCATCCGTACTTTAAGTACACTCCCACCAAATCATAACAGTGAATTCTCAATAACCGCTTTGGAGAGGCGAGGGCATGCTTATTTTACCATTGTCCATGATAAATCCTGGCCAAAGATGACAGCGAACCCACACCTTTCAATGCCTAGAGCTCTCCTCTGCTAAACAAAAATGAAAAATCCTTCTGACTATTGACATGACGTAAAATGACAATTCTTATGTAAACTGAGGTATCTGGGACTTTACAACAGGAAGAGGTAAAAATAGCTGCACATTTTACTCAGCAACAAACAGACCTCTGAATCACTTCTGAAACAGACACTATAATAAAATAAAATTTTTAATTTGATACTGTTTTAATCCTATTCATAAAATGTAGATACCCTCCTCCCCTTGGGGCAAGGTAATTTGGACAGTGTGTAAATAACAGCAATTAGCCATCTGCTAACATTGTCACCGAGCACTGAGGTGCTCTTTCTCCTACTCAGATCAGAAAATTAACTCATGTCGTTGGAACAGATGAGAAAATATTTAAGTGCTAAAGAAATTTTAAGCATATATATATACACACAAAGATACACAAACACACAATACTCTTGTCATGGTAATTCAATTCACAGTATTTCACATGGAAAATGCCGAGCAAAGCAATTCTTTCTATAAAAAGAGATGAACATTAAAATCATCATGTTAAACAAGGCACCATGAGCAAGGAGTAGATTCTCCTCCTGGAAGAGCTGGTTGGGACTTCTTTAAAAAAATTAAACTGCAACTTTTCATTGGAATGAAAAGGATGGAATTTCTGTCCAAAACAAGAGAGAAAAAAAGAGAGACATGCCCCTGAATGACCTGTAGCCTATAGGCTGCATCCCCTCCATGGCCTACTCTCCAGCTCCAGTCTTTGTATTTAGCCTCACACACCCTTTTGAGGTAGGAAGTAGGGCTGTCAATTAATCTCAGTTAACTCAAGTGATTAACTCCAAACAAATTAGCTCAATTAAAAAAATTAATCATGATTAATCAGTTTTAATTACACTACAATAAGAGAATACCAGTTGAAACGTATTATAAATATTTTGGATGTTTTTCTACATTTTCAAATATATTGATTTCAATTACAATACAGAATACAAAGGTACAGTGCTCACTTTATATTATTTTTATTACAAATATTTCCACTGTAAAAAAGAAACAAAAGAATTCACCTCATACAAGTACCATAGTGAAATCTCTTTAGTGAAAGTGTGACTTACAAATGTAGATATTTTTTGTTACATAACTGCACTCTAAAACAAAACAATGTAAAACTTTAGAGCCTACAAGTCCACTCAGTCCTACTTCCTGAACAGCCAATCGCTAAGACAAACAAGTTTGTTTACATTTGCAGGAGATAATGCTACCCGCTTATTTACAATGTCACCTGAAAGTTAGAATAGGCATTCACATGGCACTGTTATAATCGGCGTTGCAAAGTATTTACATGCCAGATATGCTAAACATTCGTATGTCCCTTCATGCTTTGGCCACCATTCCAGAGGACATGCTTCCATGTTTCCGCCATCAGTAAATATAAATTTTTGAAATGCTCTAAAACTATTGTGATTGTGTGTGTGCACACGTGTGCTTAAGATTTAATTTAAAAAAGTAGTTTTAGGTGAAAGCACTCTGGTTTGCATCAATTATATGTCAGATGGATGAGCAGTTCCCCCATTGATTTATTCCTGACACTGCCTGGAGAAAAACAGTTAAGTTACCACTCTTTTGGGTTCTGAAAAACCTAGGTAACAACAGTACAGTACAAATATGAGTATTGTAGACATGGCAAATGGGGTCCACACTTACTATTATTATTCATATAGTGTCCAAGAATGTGCTAGATAAATTATACATACAAATAGATGAGTGGTGTGTGAGACCTATTGTATATACCTAACTGTAAATAAAGTTTCTTCCATTGGCAAAGGGAATGATACAAAAACGTAATCAGTCTTTTCTATTTCCAAGAGCTAGACTGTGACTACATGTAACCCTAAGCAAGGTTTAAGGTGTAAGCTGTGCCATTCGCGGAGTAGCATCTCTGAGCCACAATTTCCCTCTGGCATCCTGCTTGTTGTCAGGTGCAAGGGGATAGGCCTTTATTGCCATCCTTTACCCATAATAAAATCTTACCCCATTCCACACTGGCCACCCAAGGCTACTCATTGTCTGCCCTGCCTCGGACACTCCTCATGGACCTGCTCTGGGAAGGAGTAGGCATCTGCTTAGCCCCATTTACTTCTGGACACCAGGACCTAAAGTTTGAGTCCTACATGTAAGGGCATGTGTGTGTGTGTGTGGGGGGGGGGTCTTACTCCTTTGCAGGGGTACATAGGCCCAATCTAACCCTAAATCTTATGATTCTTTCCCCCTCCACAATATTTCATTAGCAGCAGATTATTTTGACTTTTAAAGAACCCAAGGAAATAATTTATAAATGATTAGCTGTTCTTTATAACAAACTGTTTACAAGTGAGAAGTGACTCATGGAATAAATTATATTTCATCTGATTAACCCATGTTTTTTGCTTTGCTTATAGCCTGAAGCAGTCTTTTCCACTGGCATGATGCAGAGGAAGCAATGCTTTCCCCATTTTAGAGGGACAACAGAGAATGTGAATTGTCTTGTTTCAAGATCAAAATTAATGCAGTGCTGTCATAATCAACCTTCTCAGGACACCTGCTCCACATAGTGTGCAGCAACACGCTAGAACGTTATTCCAACAAATGGAAAACACTCAGGACTCTGAACTCACTTTCTCCTGAGAAAATTAGGGGATGTAAGCACAAATTCAGTATAGGAAGCAGTTACCCTTGGAAGATTGTAAAGAAAACATATGGTGAGTGATAACTCAGTTCTTCACCATGACCACACCAGAATCTACAGGAAGGATGGTCTTTGATTAATGCACAGGACTGGGAGTGAATTTATTCAGGCCCTGCTACAGACTTCTCTTGTGACCCCAGGGCAAGAGCTTTAACCTCTGTGCCTTAATTTCTCCATCTACAAAATAGGGGTAAATCCCCAGACTGCTAAAAGCATTTAGATCTTGCTTTGTTTGGCATTGTAGGGCCTAAGTGATTGAGATGGCTAAGTCCAATTTTCAAAAGTGGCTTAGATACTGACTTTTAATAAGACATAGGAAACCTTAATTCTGGCATTTTCTAACTTTTGAATGCTAGGCTTGAAACCTTAATAATGTTCTTTTAATGTACACTTGCATGCATAATCCACCAGGTTCTGACCCAGGGCCCTATGAAACCAGGAAACTCCCCATTAATGGTTGAAGCATTGGCTCCTAACGCATTCCCTGAGTCACTTCCTACCATAAATCCCATCTCAGGCATCTCCTTGGCTGGCAGCAGCTTGGCATCCCTGTCAGTTTCCACAGTCAGCTGGTCCTCTGCAGCATAGTCAGGGTCCACAGCCTCAGCAGTCTGGAGGCTGGTGGTTCTTGCTGCAGGAGCCTGCAGCAAACATCCCTCCTCCTGCTCAGTCAGCCCTAACTGAGCTGAGCTACCTTCTTTTATCTGTTCCCTCCCCCTGCAGCAGGTGCACCAGAGGCAAGGGGATGTTGTCTTTTGGGCCCACAGTGATTGGTCAGTCTCCATTTGCTCAGTGAGGGATCCATACAACCCATCACCCATGGGTGGGAGTGATAGCTCAGTGGTTTGAGCATTGGCCTGCTAAACCCAGGGTTGTGAGTTCAATCCTTGAGGAGGCCATTTAGGGATCCGGGGCAAAAATTGGGGGTTGGTCTTGCTTTGAGCAGGGGGTTGGACTAGATGATTTCCTAAGGTCTGTTCCAACACTGATATTCTATGATCACACAGATAGAAACTCAACCATCTGTTAGCAAGTTTACCTGTTTAGATCCCAGGGAGATTCCTGGATACCATGGCAATGGACAAAGTATGAGAGGCTAGAGAGATACAGACACAATGTACCTTTCATAACCCTGTAAACACAACACCTCCAGCTGTCTCATCATCTCCTCTGTCTCATGTAACGTTAGTTTCATTCTTTCCATGTTCTACCCTATAATAGTTTGTGCTACCAATCCTCATGCTCTAAGGTTTTCTGTAATTTCAAATGGATTCAGGTCAGTGCAGAATACAGTGCAACTGGAATGAAACTGCTCCCATTTTAGATTGCCGCCTTAGCTGTTCAAATTAAGATAACTTTAAATAGTTTTGGAAGAATGCCTGGCAAATTTTCTTTTTTCAGTTCAGTTGCTATCATTTGCTTTCTGTGAGGCTCAATCAATGCTTTCTGTGAGGCTCATGGGGTGCCATTCAATCTCATCTGTAATTTTGTTTTGCAATACAATACAAATTCTGGAAGTCTATTTAGGTAAATACATTTGTCGTCTATTGAATGGATGAATGTAGGTACCCTTTCATACAATCTTTATTCTTTTGCATGTCTGCTGTTTAACATAGAAATAGGTCCATCATTTTCAAGTTCTACTTTATCCCCTTTTATTTATACTTTTGTCACTATTTCCATTGGAGAAGAAATGGACTTGAGACATGGAGGAAATATGCCCAAATTTCCCAATTTGTAACAAAGAGTACACTAATTTAAGTGGTGTGAAGTCTAATTCATTAAAATAATAGAATCTAGAAATTGAAGAGACCTGTTATGTCACCAAGTCCATCTCTCTGACAGCGTAAGATATTTCCCTTAATTTTGTAGAGCTTTGTCCAGCCTCATTGTTAGTCTCAGGCATGGGGTTTCCACCACTTCTCTTGGGCATTAAGTCAGCATATTTATGCAGATATTCAGCATAAGTGTTCACTACCTTAATGTCCTCGGATTATTATTAATTTTACCTTTATGAATCACACTGGATCATTCCTTTCCAGCACTGTCATTTGCTTCCTTACACATCTGTTATCATGCCTACCTGCTGTTGCATGAGTTATGATTTACCTATTAAGCTCTTACTATCTTTTCTATCAGTTTTCAAGTCATTAATCATTTTATTGCTTTTCTCCAAAGACTCTCTGTAAATGCCTTTTTGGGAATGTGCTGCTAAGAACTGAACACAATTCCATAAGCACAGAGAGGAACTGTGGGCCTCAGCCAAAGCCAATGGAAAAACTCCCAGTTATTTCAGATTTCTTTGGTTCAGGTCTTCTAATGACCCTGCTCTGGGCAATGCAGCCCAAAATTATTTTGCCTCTCTTTTGCACTGCTCCCACTTTGCCAATTCAAGCCTAATTTTGTCTCCATCACCCCTACATCTCTTGAAACATTATTTATTGTTAGGGCACTCAGAGCTTTTGTATGAGCCACTTTAATGTTAAATCTATACAACGAGTTATTTCTCAGCTTCTGCCCTCCCATTAAGTATAATCATCTCAAAATATTCCACATACACCCCCCCACACACAGTTGTTGGTTTGCATTTTCCGCGGTGAATTTTGTTTTGTAACTTTCTGTCCACATCTCTAATCTCTTTCCTTGTATTATTTCTCTCCTTGATGGTATTTTGATGGTATTTTCAGCCCTTTCTAAGTTTGAATTAGTCCCTCTTCCAGATCATGAAGATGTTAAATAAATAAGACTGAACCTAGCGCTACATTGTAAGGGCAAGCAAAACAAACAAACTAATTCAAACCATCAATGTCCTTCTAACAGAGTCTTCACTTGGAACAGAAAGTCTGTAGGGGTAAAATGGAAAGTTTCCATGTTCAGTCATTGCCCACTACGGCAATGTCTCCCTCTTCTCCTCCCCAAAAATGATCAACTTGTCCACTAGGAACTGCACTGAGGCCATTAAACCCATATTATCTAAGCCAACAAAGACACCAGATGGTAACAATTTATATCAACACCAACCTGACCAACCAGCCACCTTTTGGGGACAAACTTAATATTTTATTGCCAATCTCATGAGCAAGCCAAGTTCCCTTCTTCTTTGTTTTATTGTCCCCCGTATTCACTGTGTACCAGAGGTCCTCCCTTTTCCCTTGAGGCATCCTGTGATCTATTCCTCAGTATTTTCTAGTTAACTCATTAGCCATTTGGACATTTAATTAGTTGAGAGTTTTGTTATATTTACACTGAAATTTTGCAGTTATTATTTATGACATGTCACTTAAATAATATGATCTTTGAACAAATGAAAATGCCATTGCTTTTTGTTCATTACATTTTTGCTTGTAGTTAGTTAAGACTACATTGAATCTTTTCTTGTATTACTGTTTCATCCCAAGCTTATTGAAGCACTTTGTCCTCCTCACAGAATACAGTATAGATAACCTAATGGCATATGAGCTTAATCTAGTCAATGACCCCTGACTAAAAGTACCATTTAATACATTATCTTATAAAAGCTGAATTTAGTGCTAGTGCATGGGGTCAGAAGAGCAGCTCTGAAGATAGAAGTCCTTTAATCCACAGGACAGGTACAACATGGGCAACAGGAATACACCTGTCAAGGGATCACCTCTGAGAGTGGAGAGTTTTGTTCTGTTTTCATGCTTGTTTCAGTTCGTGACATCATTGCCATCAGGGCGTGCCAACTGTGGAGGTGTTATCTCTTTTGTGTTGATCCCAGTCCACCAGAAATGTGACAGAGATAGCGAACTCATTTCACATTGGTCTCACATAAGGAGATCAAAGGAAGATACAAGAGTATCTAATTTAGCTTCACAATAAAAGTATATTCATGTTGCAGATGGGGTAGAGAAAGGCATGTAATGGTTAAGAGAGTAAAGCTGGAAAAACTAAGAAAATAAAACCATTTTCCTCAAAAACATTTTCCTTCCCCCCGCCCTTTTTCGAAAAGCAGTAGAAATGGGAGGACAAAATTTTATGAAAATTTAGTAACAATATGGGCCTGTTTATTAAACTTCATAATTTGCAGAAAAATTTTATTAAAGTTTTGAAATTTCAAAAAAAAAAAAAAAAACCCACTGCCCTGCTCTACCAGAGAAATGGAGCAGACCCACACCAAACTGGTGGTTATTCATCCATAAGATATACCAACCAGTAACAAAAGTAAACTTCTGTGTCACCACACTGGTTAACAAAAAGTCAGAAATGCAGTCTCCTTAGGTATCCTAGTCCTTGTTTCACCATCCAGACACTAGACTTAATGATGAGGAGTTATTTAAAACCAATTTCATCAAACAAAGTGTTCTTCTAATCTCAAGAGATCAGCCACACAGCCAGATCAATTCAGAACTCTGATCTTACCCAATAATCATGCTGTTGCCAATCTGTTAGTATCTAATATCTAAAGGTTTATTTATAAAAGAAAAGAAAGAGGAGAAAGATAAAATGGTCAAGGAAAAGAAATGCATACACTCATTGTAAATACAACTACGTACATTCATTCAGGTTTGAAGCAGTGATGTTATAGACTGCTGGCTTGCAAAGTCTCTGGTAATTTCCAAAAGATTGGAAGGTCCTCAGTCCATTGATTGGACTGCTCCTTTTAGTGTAAATCTATAGTCCAGAGATCAGATCAGGAAAGATGCAAAATGGAGATGCTTCCAGGTCCTTTTATGCTTTCTCCTTGTTGAGGGAATGCTCTCAGTCTTAGTTTGTGGAAAATCACAGGCACAAGATGGAGTCCAGGGTCTCATAAGCATGTCACATGCCCTTGCATGCTTTGATGAATCATAGGAGCAGCCATTACCCATATCCTGGCTAAATGTCCACAGGAAGGCCCATCAGGCGGGGACAAGCTTCTTCTTTGGCTCATTGTAAGAGGTAAGTGTTCCTTATTGGGACATCAACTAAAATAGTTCATTCACAATGTGCTGGTCAGACTGGATGTAAATTACTTGTGGCCAGGACCAAATATTTGAAATACTGGTACATTATCAATATTCATAACTTTAGATACAAAGATGATATGTGCATACAAACAGGATAGTCATATTTGATAGATGTGTCAATGGAAAAGTTACACTTACATGACATACTTTGCACAAAATTTGTTGCAATTATATAACAGTGGCAATATTAATGATACGACTGATCATGTTTCAATCATACAGCGTCACACCCCTACAACAGGATCAGCTTTGATTGCTACCCAGTTGGGATGGAATCACATTGCCAATGCAGGGGGAAAGTTTTCAAAAGCACCCCGAAGAATGGTGTAGAACACTGATGTGATGACACCAAATGTTATAAAGTACTGATGAAAAAAATCCCATAAAAGTTTCATTTTGTTTTGAATTTCAGTCCCAGTAAAAATGTTTTGTTCTAGGTGTTCTTGATCTTATAAAGGATAATGTAATTTGTCCCTTAAATGGAAATACGTAACATCTTTCACTGCAATATTTTTCAGTTTCACATCAAAACAATATAGTTTGATAGCACCAGAGACTGTTATTCCAAAGACATTGGAGGCCCAAACACAGATTCATTAAGAAACAATTAACAGATTTTTTCAGGGAAGAGGACACGGTGACTAATAGCCTTCAGGTCTCACAGGCAACCCAGGTAAGGCTAATCCTGATTTTTTTAAATCTCATCTCTGTTTAAGGTGAAACCATTGTAGCATGTAGCAATATTAGCATGTGTTGTGTCAAACTCATCTAAATGTTTTGCCGCATACTGTGGCTGCATTATACTAATTCCCCTTTTTACAATATCCCCATTTTGGGCAAGAAGGATTTCTAAAGCTCATTTATAAGGTTACAAACATGAGGGTAGTTGTCCTTAATACTTTAATATAGAGCCACTGAAAGTTTGTTAAATATTTTTAGGAGTTGTCAAATGTACGTTAAATTCACATACTGCATATTTCAGACACCCAAATGATTTGCATTTAACAGCTTAGGTCACGGAGCACATGCTAATTATCACTGGCATTTCCTCTAGGGGCTTTGATGTTATTCTCCTTCATTCTTAACATATTCCCCTGGGATTCTCTTCCTTGCCACTCTAACTGTGATTATCCTGGAGACTTTGTGAAAGAACTACACAGTTGTGGTAGTTTAGCACTAGTTCAGAATACACGTTAGAGAACAAATGTCATTTTATTTCACTAGAGATTATCTAGTCACTGAATATTTATCATGGCCCAGACCCACATTTTAATTGAAAACTATAATTAACCTTCTCTTGCTATCTCCCTTTAATCCTTTGGAGATTTATATCTCCTCATATTCTGGTGTTTTATCAGGAAGAAAAGTTAAGATCTGTTATTTTTATTTTGTAATATTTTTACTAATCCTGTCGACTATATTTTGTCAAAGAATCAGCCTTGTACACTATGTCAGTATGAAATATAAAAACAAACGTTTAGCCTTGACAAACATATTCTGCACTATTCATTTTGTTTTTCTAGGATCTATTTTTCTGTCCACAAGCAATTCCTGAATTCCTTCTCTGTGGCTCAAATTTATAGCTTCTGTTGTGCCTGTCAGAAAATGAACCACTACACTAATAAAAGGACCAAAATTAAGAATACGTTTCTCTTTTTCAAGGTGTCAACGATAGATAGTGTTGTTAAACATTTATTTGTAACTACTTACACTAAGTCCAACAAACATGTCATAGCACTGGCACAACATTTTGACATTTATAGATGTTGGAGGTGCCACATGATGATTCTGAATGGGATAAGGACATGGTTTGGTGACCTCCAGGTGGTCTAGCTTACTGACATTTCACATGTTGTATAGGCAGCACTATATCCCTTTTCAAACCTGATCCAACTTCCATTGACTTTAATATGTAATTATTTCACTAACTTGTGTAAGGCCTGAAAGATTCCCATTGACTTCTATAGGCTTTGGATCAGGACCTCAGAGAGTAGGACAATTCTTTGAAGATTTTTCTAGAGTCATGCCCAAGTTGCTAAAGACCAGGAAAACTCTCTATTTCATTCTTATTTCACTTTCAGTCAAGATGTTAGCATGGAATCAATACCATCTTCCTCACACAATATGTTCATCTGAAGTGGCAGAGAGAGAGAGAGCTACACATCATCAAACTGTGCTGGCAGCAAGGCTCAAAGGAAGGAGTAACCAGAGAGACTGCTAGGACAACAAGGAGCCCAGAAGTTAATGTGGACGCACAAGACTTCCATTAAGAAGGCCATGTGCCCCAAGGAGATTCCCAGCCCCCCTGCCAGTCCCCTACACCTCAAGATCCAGAGTTTGAGGGGACAAAGCCCATCCATCCCATGGAAGAATTAGGAGGAAACACCCTGAGGGAAACTTATGGAATTCCTCTTCCACTTTCCCCTTCCCGTAGATATGTTCACGGGAAGGGCATTCAGTTCCCAATATGAAATTTGGCTAGGACAGTTGCAGCTAACACATCTGCTTCTGCAAAGTGTCATGGTGGTATCTTTAATGGTCTTATATGTGGGGGGAAAAATCCAACTGTGTACCATTAAAAATAAGTGTAGCAGGAATGTAAAAAAGAAGAACTCCAGACATCTGGTATTTAGATAAATGAGGAGGTTTCAAAAAGTAGCAGCTATAAAGACAGTGGTTTATTTTGGGGGTGGGGTGTGTGTGGAGGGAAGACATCTGACAAGAGAAATAATTATAAGATATGGAAACTAAACTGAAAAACCTATGTCTATATGAAATTTTGAAGTAGTAAACAAAGATGTACTCTACTTACCCTTCATTCTTATGGATGGTATAGTAAACCATGAGAATAAGCCATTAAGAAGCATGAGTGGGAAGACAGTGACACAATCTTGATGCTGCTGACAGCCAAAATTAATTCTCCTTGTGTGTTTCTGGGGAGTGCTAAAGTTCACATGGCAGAGATTCAGGTATATTTTTCAAGAGGAGAGTCAAATATTAGAAGATTTTCATGATTAAACTTCTAATCATGATACTCAATTAGAAAAACAATGACAAGTTGCCAGACCCAAATTAAATGTACTCAGTCCCAGAATACAGAAACAAATAAGGAGGGAAATATGAGTATTTTTTAAAAGATTGTGCATAACTTACCAGGATTGGGGGAAGACAGCAGAGAAATAGGACAGATGGAGTGGGCTATTCCAGCGTTTCTCAAACTTTGGTCTGTGGACACTTCGGGGCCCACCAGGGTACTTTAGGGTGTCCGTGGGCCCCACTGATCAACTCCTACCCCTCCCTCCCAGTTCCCTGGTGTTCAGGATGTGCTGGTAGGGAGAGGAAGGAATGGGGATGGGGTGGGCTTGGGGGAGGAGGTGGAAAAAGGTGGGGAAGAGGAGGGGCAGCAGTGGAGCAGGGACGGGAAGAGGTGGGGTGGGGGCAGGGCCTGGGACTGAGCGGGACACTTGGGGGTCTGCAAAAAATGTTTAAATCACAATGAGGGTCCTTGGGTTGCTAAAATTTGAGAACCGCTGGGCTATTCCATATCTCAGAATGGGTCCAGGATGGATGCGGGAAAATACAGCTCTGTAACCCTATTTTGAAGGAAGGAATGATGGTCATACTATTGCTAAGGTAGAGGGTTTCACAACAGTGAGAAACATATAAAATTGGCCAAGGTCAATCAGTGCAAACTCCTTAAAATATTTGACTGAAAAGATTTTTCTGTTTAACATATGGTACATTTTCAGAAGGGCTTTGATTCATATCAGTTGAAGTTGTACCCCTTAATTTAATTAAATTATCCAACATTAGGGCTCTGAATCAGCAAAATAGTTAAGTATGTGCCAGACTAAGCATCCATTGACTTCAGTGGAACTACCTCACATGCTGAAAGTTAGGCACATGCTTAAGTACCTTGCTGAATCAGGACCTAGAGTAGAGGTCCTGAGATATGAATAAATAATATTCTCTTTAAATATATCAGAGGGATAAATACCAGGGAGGGAGAGGAATTATTTAAGCTCAGTACCAATGTGGACACAAGAACAAATGGATATAAACTGGCCATCAGGAAGTTTAGACTTGAAATTAGACGAAGGTTTCTAACTATCAGAGGAGTGAAGTTCTGGAACTGCCTTCCAAGGGAAGCAGTGAGGACAAAAAACCTATCTGGCTTCAAGATTAAGCTAAATAAGTTTATGGAAGGGATGGTTTGATGGGATAATATGATTTTAGTCAAAGGTCAATTAATTGCCATCAGTGGTAAATAGGCCCAATGGTCAGTGATGGGGTGTTAGAAGTTACTACAGAGAACTTTTTCCTGGGTGTCTGGCTGGTGAGTCTTGCCCACATGCTCAGGGTTCAGCTGATCGCCATATTTGGGGTCAGGAAGGAATTTTCCTCCAGGGTAGATTGGCAGAGGCCCTGGAGGTTTTTCGCCTTCCTCTGCAGCATGGGGCACTGGTCACTTGCTGGATGATTCTCTGCATCTTGAAGTCTTTAAACAATGATTTGAGGACTTCAATAGCTGAGACACAGGTGACAGGATTATTCCAGGAGTGGGTGGGTGAAATTCTGTGGCCTGCATTGTGCAGGAGGTCAGACTAGATTATCATAATGGTCCCTTCTGACCTTAAAGTCTACGAGTCTAAGTCACACCAGATATACTGTATAATACAACATTTGTTTGAGGCCTAGGGTGACCATACATCCTGTTTTGGCCGGGACAGTCCCCTTTTTAAGCCTTGTCCCGGATGTCCCAACTTTTTTGGCAAAAATGGGCATATTTCCCCATTTGCTTTTGCCAACTGTTCATTACTTGGCAAGCGCAAACAGAACAAATGCCCAGTTTTGCCCAAAAAGTGGGGTGCGCCTCCCGAGGGGGGCGGGAAGGAATATTCAGGGAGGTGAGTGGTGATACAAGGCACCGGGGCTCAGGCTGTCAGCCTCAGGCAGTCAGCCCCAGGCAGTGTGGGACTCAGATGGTCAAGCCCAGCCACAGGCAATGTAGGCTCAGGTGAGCAGTGATGCCAGGTGGCTCGGGCCAGCCCCATGCACGGTCTTGTTTTTACAAAGTAACCCTATTGAGGCCAAAACCACAGACCACAGCAACAGGCTGGGTCCAGTGTGAGCTCAGGAGGAGGCCCACAGAGCAAAGCTCCTCTTCAGAGGTAGCTGAGGCACTAGGACTTTGACTTCATTTCTGTCAGCTTAGTGGAGTGTAGCAGGGTGACCAATTATTGAGCATCCCCCTCATGGTCCAGGATCACTCTGCTCTGTTCGCTCCCTCTTGCAAGTCTCTTAATCACCCCTCCCCCCATCTCTCGTGTTTAATTGGACCCCCTGCCCAGGGCTGGTTTAATAAGACTCCAACAGTCCTCAGTCCTTAATAACAAATGGTTCAAACAATCCACAGAGAGTCCCCAAAATAAAGTCCATAACAATAAACACAAAAGTTCTTAGTTAGCTCTGGTTCTTCTGCCACACATAGCGCTCTTCCTCTTTCCCAGTCTGCTCCACCCTAAGCCACCAGTCCCAGTCCTCTGACCCCAGCTTCCTTCTTCTTCTGTGTCTCCCTCCATTCTTAGGGAGAAGGCAGTCTATATACTGCCCTCCTCCAGAGAGCTCCTCCAGATTGGCTGGAAGAGAGTGGTGCTCTGCCTCACCCTAGAGGGCTTCTGTTCCTGGACCCTTAAAGGAACAGTGTCCTGGGATTCCAACCCCCACCATCAAATTCCTAATTCTCTGAGACTGCTTCCTCTCAGGCCATTTCTTGGGCCTTTGTTCATTCCAAATCCCTGGAATGGGGTCTCTGTCACCCTCTGCTCTTGATATACAACATATCACGAATTAGTGCTTACACAAGACAATGCAAATATGCTGTGGCTTCACATTCAACACCAACATCTCACTCTAGTAAACTACTAAAACATCTTTCAGGAAGTCCCCCATGGTTTCTTTAGTCTTTTCATTCATTAGGGATCACCTTACATTTCTTAGTGTTATCAATATTATATTAGTCTAATGTCATTTGTCACAATGGATTTCTCCTGAGCCCAACCCTGCTTCTACTGAAGCTAATGAAGTCTGTTGATTTTAGTGAGCGTTGAATCAGGCCTCAATGGGACCAACAGGTAGACGGTTTTCAAACCTTTATTTAATGCCATTTGAAAAAATAAATCATTCTCTCCTCCAGCTATCATTTGGCAACTTCTAAAAAAATATTTTTAAGCAGCCTCTAAACACATATGTGATATGATAATCTGGTAACAAAACAGGGTGCAGTCCTGCATTTCTTGGGCGATCTTCTGTGTCTTGTCACTAATTACATATGCCTGGAAAAACAAAACAAAAAGGTAGAAACATGTGGGTGGGATTTTCAAGAATACTCAGCAGTGGCCTAACTCCACTTCCATGGAAGTCAGTGAGGGAACAGAGTTGGACCAACTGATTGAGTTTACATATGTTCCACATATGAAAATTCTGGATCAAATTCACCACTGATTTAAGATGGTGCATTTCAATGGGCTGCCGGCAGAAAATATGCCTCTCCATGTATCTTATTATGCTCTAAATATAAATGTCAGAAATGTTTGAAGAAAAATCATGAGTTTAAAATCTCTGCATATTTTTACAGCTCTAATAAAAATCAGTGTTCTTCAGCAAGCAGCTAATGAAGTGAATATTTCTCACCCTTTTTTAGTTGTTCCAAATAATTTCTGATTTAAATCCTCTATATAGAAAGTACTCAGGCTGGTGAATAGCAATAAATACGTTCCCTAATAATACTTCTTTTCTCTCATGTTTTCTTGGGCTCAATGCATCAATCCATAATTTCAGTGGAATTACACTGGTGTAAAAGTGGCATCAATGGTGATGCAGCCGTGTTAAGACCGCTGTAAATGGAGCACAGAATTAGGCCCTTTGTCTTTTAAGTCTCTCCGAGATCAGCAATTGATCCAGAACAAACTTTAATATTCAGAAATTCAGTGGGAACATTGACAGTTACGGAAGGAATCTATGCAAGTAGCTGGCTGCTTTCCAATATCCTGCAGGCAAGCTTTTCAGCCTTTTATTGAAATACAGAAATCAGATTTCGCTCCTGGGAGATAAAATGAAATGCTCAAACTTATCAAATAATTAAATTCATATATATGGTTATGTGTTTCAGAAAGGTGAAAACAATTCTCTGCCATGGGGACAAGTGAAAATGAAACTCCTGTCTTTTTGTTTTCCTTTCCCTGACTTTCTCCAAAATCTGCATTTATCATGGGAAAGGAAATAGAGTAAGCCAGAAAATTAAAGAGGAGAAACTGGTCTCGTTCACATACAAGAGAGCTATTGCTTCATTCATAGAGTACTCATAGACTCATAGAATCTCAGGGTTGGAAGGGACCTCATGAGGTCATCTAGTCCAACCCCCTGCTCGAAGCAGGACCAAACCCAATTAGATCATCCCAGCCAGGGCTTTGTCAAGCCTGACCTTAAAAACCTCTAAGGAAGGAGATTCCACCACCTCCCTAGGCAACCCATTCCAGCGCTTCACCACCCTACTAGTGAAGAAGTTTTTCCTAATATCCAACCTAAACCTCCCCCTCTGCAACTTGAGACCATTACTCCTTGTTCTGTCATCTTCTACCACTGAGAACAGTCTAGATCCATCCTCTTTGGAACCCCCTTTTAGGTAGTTGAAAGCAGCTATCAAATCCCCCCTCATTCTTCTCTTCTGCAGGCTAAACAATCCCAGTTCCCTCAGCCTCTCCTCATAAGTCATGTGCTCCAGCCCCCTAATCATTTTTGTTGCCCTCCGTTGGACTCTTTCCAATTTATCCACATCCTTCTTGTAGCGTGGGGCCCAAAACTGGACACAGTACTCCAAATGAGGCCTCACCAGTGCCGAATAGAGGGGAATAATCACGTCCCTCGATCTGCTGGAAATGCCCCTACTTATACAGCCCAAAATGCCGTTAGCCTTCTTGGCAACAAGGGCACACTGTTGACTCATATTCAGCTTTTCGTCCACCATAACCCCTAGGTCCTTTTCTGCAGAACTGCTGCCCGCCCATTCGGTCCCTAGTCTGTAGCAGTGCATGGGATTCTTCCGTCCTAAGTGCAGGACTCTGCACTTGTCCTTGTTGAACCTCATCAGATTTCTTTTGGCCCAATCCTCTAATTTGTCTAGGTTAAAGAATCCTTATTGAGGTTGCAGGAACAAACCATCCCGATTTGTAGAAAGAAAACTAAATATGGCAGGCGACCAGCTTGGCTTAACAGTGAAATCCTTGCTCGTCTTAAACACAAAAAAGCAGCTTACAAGAAGTGGAAGACTGGACAAATGACCAGGGAGGAGTATATAAATATTGTTCAGGCATGCAGGAGTGAAATTAGGAAGGCCAAATCACACTTGGAGTTGCAGCTAGCCAGAGATGTTAGGAGTAACAAGAAGGGTTTCTTCAGGTATGTGAGCAACAAGAAGAAAGTCAAGGAAAGTGTGGGCCCCTTGCTGAATGAGGGAGGGAACCTAGTGACAGAGGATGTGGAGAAAGCTAGTGTACTCAGTGCTTTTTTTGCCTCTGTCTTCACAGACAAGGTCAGCTCCCAGGCGGCTGCACTCCGCAGCACGGTATGGGGAGGAGGTGACCAGCCCTCTGTGGAGAAAGAACTAGTTCGGGACTATTTAGAAAAGCTGGACGAACACAAGTCCATGGGGCCGGATGCACTGCATCCGAGGGTGCTAAAGGAGTTGGCCGATGTGATTGCAGAGCCATTGGCCATTATCTTTGAGAAATCATGGCAATCGGGGGAGGTCCCGGATGACTGGAAAAAAGCTAATGTGGTGCCCATCTTTAAAAAAGGGAAGAAGGAAGATCCGGGGAACTACAGGCCAGTCAGTCTCACCTCAGTCCCTGGAAAAATCATGGAACAGGTCCTCAAGGAATCAATTCTGAACCACTTAAAGGAGGGGAAAGTGATCAGGAACAGTCAGCATGGATTCACCAAGGGCAAGTCATGCCTGACTAACCTAATTGCCTTCTATGATGAGATAACTGGCTCTGTGGATGAGGGGAAAGCAGTGGATGTGCTATTTCTTGACTTTAGCAAAGCTTTTGATACAGTCTCCCACAGTGTTCTTGCCAGCAAGTTAAGGAAGTATGGGCTGGATGAATGGACGGTAAGGTGGATAGAAAACTGGCTGGATGGTCGTGCTCAACGGGTAGTGATCAATGGCTCCATGTCTAGTTGGCAGCCGGTATCAAGTGGAGTGCCCCAAGGGTCGGTGCTGGGGCTGGTTTTGTTCAATATCTTCATCAACGATCTGGAGGATGGTGTGGACTGCACCCTTAGCAAGTTTGCAGATGACACTAAACTGGGAGGAGTGGTTGATACGCTGGAGGGTAGGGTAGGGTACTGCTTTTTTGCCTTTGGACTCTCAGGTAAAAAGCTACAGATCAATAGGTTTCCTCATTAACCAGCTTTACCATTAGATTTTAAATATCCAAAAGGTGTTTTGACTTGCATATAGTAGAAGTGATTTGATGACAGCTAGTCTAGCTGCCTTTGTAGTGCAGGATCTCTCTGGACTGGAAATTCACGTCAGAAATAAGGGCTGTATATATATATATATATATATGGAGATATGCCTATCTCATAGAACTGGAAAGACCATGAAAGGTCATCGAGTCCAGTCCCCTCCTTCACTAGTAGGACCAAGTACTGTCCCCTGACAGATTTTTGCCCCAGATTCCTAAATGGCCCCCTCAAGGATTGAACTCACAACCCTGAGTTTAGCAGGCCAACGCTCAAAACACTGAGCTATCCCTCCCCCCCTGCATAAATAACCAATTCTAATCAAATCATTGTTTCCTCCCTCAGTTAGCAGATTTATGCTGCAAGTCTTTCCTGTCTGGGTTATTTTATTCAGGATGACTCTCCTTTCTATCTCTCCCGCCTGCACAGATGTGGATCAGCATAGACATCATGGGGGTGAGGGCAGATTTTCTGTAGCTGGTCACTAGGCTCAGTTTATATGCAGTGCTTTGGAATAAGTGATTTACAAAATTATTTAAATAAAAATAATTTACCTAGCTGGAATATATAGTTCTTGTCCTGCACATATTTTCAAGGCCTAAACTTATTTTGAAGAGACAAAATGAGTGAGGGAATATCTTATCTCTCTCAGCAACGTAAGTTGGTCCAATAGAAAATATTACCTCACCCACTTTGTCTCTCTAATATCCTGGGACCAATATGGCTACAACAACTCTGCAAACAAACTTCTTTTAAATTATTTCTGGAAACGGATTGATAGTTTTCATAATATTGAGATTGAAGTAGGTAATTTCCAAACAATGATGCCAGAAGTCTTGGATTCTAGATGTTTGACAGGAAGGGAGATGCCCTCAGTGTAAGTAATGGTTAATGACAGAAATATCTAACTTGCACCTGAATAGCATTTGCATGTACACTGCATGAGCAAAAGCCCCGTTCCTGTATTCCTAGCACACTCAGAACTCCTGTCCCTCCAAGAGAAATTTTGGCTAAGGTATTGGACTGAGACTGTGGAGATCTGGGTTCAGTTCCCAACTCTCCTATGGACTTCTTCTTGAATGACCATGGGCAAGTCACCTCATCTCTCTGTGCCTCAGTTGCTTGTCTGTAAAACAGGGATAGTAATACTCCTGGTCTTATTAAGTTGTAATCTCTTAGGGGCAGGATCCATGTCTGACTCTGTGGGATATACCCATAGCACACCGGGGCCCTGATCTCAACTGAGGCATCTAGGCATGTCTGTAATACTGACAACAATAATCATAATTGAACTCAAGCATGGGAAAGTGAATATGGGATTGGGCCCCCAATTTCAAGCCAAGCACTGCAAATACTATTGAAAGCAGAACACTGGTGGAAAGTTTAAACATGTTTCTTCAGTGGGCAAATTCTGGCTGCTCTTGCATGGGTGTGAAAGAGGGTAGAGAAGGTGTAGGGAACAATACCTTTTCCTTTCACACATGTGCAGAAGGCAGCCAGAGTCCTGGTGCATGGGCTCTTTATCAGCAAGCTATGATAGCCAACAGCTATGGTAAGGGCTCCACAGGGATGCACAAGGGTAGGAGGATCATGCCTGTTTCCTTTGTTCTGAAACAACTGAATCAAGGGCTGCAGGGAACGTAAACTCCCCACAGCACTTAATTTCTAAAAGTGTGCAGCTGTTTCCTCCCCTGTATCTATGTCCCAACCCCACAAGAGACATTCTGACTCCATTCTCAGATGGGCAGAAAACCTCCATCCAGTTAGTGATGTATTGTCCCTCGGTAGCCTCTCAAGCAGCAACGGCAAGGAAAGCTGCACAATCATCCAAAAATTTATATCCTACTGCTCCAACAGTTAACCTGGGCTATATTTAACAGCATAGCAACAGACATTTAGAATAGCTTTTGTTTTCTTGGTTTCCATTTTGTTTTTTAAGACACAGATTGTTTTGACTATATTTGATCATAAGACTCAGAAGATGAAGAGAACTATTTTTTATTCTATCAGCCTGATTGGATAGTGATGGCTCCTCATATACTAACTTGATTTCTGCAGCCTATCATTTTGGCCTCATGCCGGCATTCTGGTCTGATTTCTTTTTTGACTGTGAAAAAGCCAGAGTAGCATGTCAGGTCATGCTAAGACTCCAGATGTAGTTCTTGTAAGAACAAGCAAACCCATATTTATAAAAACATTCTCCTGCATTGCTTGCACCTACAGCCTGGTCATCCAAAACCAAAACTGGCTTGAAACTAAAAAAAGATTTAAAACATTTTCAGTTTTAATGAATGTACAGTCTACGAAACAGCCTTAAAAAGTTCTAGTGCCTGACCATTCAAGCTATCTGTATGTAAAAATGCCTCAGACTTGGCTTCAGCAAGAGTTACAGGCACAGTATAGTAGGATTTTGCTTAAGATATTTAATTTGACAACTCCCTTTTAAACGGACCGAGCTGTCCCTTTTCATTATCCACACTATACAAGTTTTGGGCCTGATTCTTCACTCAGTCATACACCCTATCAATGAAGCCAATGGGAGTATAAACCAGTGGGCTGCTGTCTCACCAGCCTGTCCACCTAAGAATACTTTTAGCTACAGCATTCCAGCCCCTTTCTTCGGGCGTCAGTTTTATCTCTTAAAAGTAAAACTATTTCACACAAGTTCAACATTTTAGTCGTGTTTGTTTCCCACTGGCCCAGAGTCTCCTGCAGATGCTTATGTATTCCCTATAAGGCTACATGGGACAGCCTGTCTGCCTACAAGTCAAGGCAAGCCTCTCTGCTCCCTTCTCCTTCCTCATTTGCGTCCTGCAGGATTACCCTCTACAGGCCATTTACCTGTGACACACAAATGAATTGGGTTCTTCCCCCGGCAAAGGCACTCCTACAGGATCCTTCCTGCTCCCTGTAGCTCTCAAGCTCAGCTGAACTATTTGCTGGGTTTTATGAGGACAAGGTGATCTTCCAGCTATCACCTGATCCCTAGCCTCAAAGCATCAGCTGGGAGACAAATTATTAGTTACCAGACACCCTGTGACAGGGAGTTTTACCTGATTAAAGACCACACAAATGGGCTCTTCATTAGCTAATATAATTAACTGCCAAGCTATTGTTTTGATGTACATGAAGGTCACAATGCTTTCATGTATGATTGACTTTTCACTTAGAGTGATGATCTTTCAAACAAGTTGGACATTATTTTTCACAGTATATAGATTACTGGCTTAAAGTGAAGCTATATACATGGGGTGATACAATAACAGTTCTTTGGAGGACTCGGGCTGTTTCCCCCAAAGAAAGTAAAGAGGAGAGTCTGAACTTTCCATTTCAGAAGGCAGAAGATAAGATTATAAACTCTATTGACTGGTAAACATGAAGCAGAAGTCGTCAGAAGACTCTGTCACTATCAAAGTGTCCATAAAAGGACTTTCAGACTATTATTTTTTTTCTTCCTCAGTGTGCTCTGGCCAGATAAGACACGTTTGAATGTGGATCTTTACCTTTCATATATTAAGCAAGTCTTTGAAAAGTATTTGGTTATCTTTATATGGTGTTTTATGAAATGTATTTGCTCCAAAAAAATCAATATCTACTGTAAAAATAAATAAATAAATAAATAGGCATGTGGCAGAATCCAGCAAGGTCTTCCAGTGAAACAGCAAGACCCAGTTCGGAGGAATTAAAAAAAATACCGAGATTTATTTGAAACAAAGAGACAGAAAACAAGGAATACCTTCTACACCATAAGTCCAACAGGCCTATGTTCCTCCAGACAATGCTTCCTTCTACAAGTTTCACTTCAAACTAGAACCCAGAGCATTTTATAGAAGGCTTCCCTACTCACACCCTTTGCCGTGAAGTGAAGTCCTCCCACCCTGTTTCTCTGGATGACTGATACTCCACCCAGCCAATCAATTCTCGGTCTGTCCCTCCTGCCACTATAGCAGCTTCACCCCATTACAATGTGTATAAAAAGAAATGAAGGATTCCAAAGAAGAATAACGTGTGCAACAGAAATATATTAGTGCAAAGTTGAAGAAAATGCAACATTGAGCAAAAATTGGAAGTCATTTTTTAATAAAAGCTGTGAGAAAATTAAGTGAACTGTGATCCACCAGAACATCTAATTATTACCAGCATTTTACAAAAGAACATGAAGAAAATAATTAACTCATTCACTCTAAGGGAATGTGACTGCGCAGCACCACTAAAGCTTCTTGTGACTCCAAATCCTCTCTTTTCTTGGGGGAGGTTTGACATTGATTGCAACTGGACCAAGGTTTAGCTCCAAAGGCCTGTTTCAAAGACCACGAAAGCCATTGTCTTTAATGGGTTCTGGATCAGCCCTATATGAGTTGCTGTGATCTGCTATGAATTACAAGGCATTGGCTCTGGTCCCTGCATTGAAGCAGAGATATCTCACTGAAGGAGCCCTAATCTCACCTGCAGTATAGCCCTCTTGTAATCATTCTCTTTTGTACTGTAGGCACTGCCCAGTTATAAAGGTGCAGTGTGTCCTAATGTTCATTATACAGGACAATATAAAAAGGAAATAGAGAACCACTTTAAAACTGAAGCAGGCTATTGTGCATGTGTGTGGTGAGTAAAGGTAGTTGAATTATTTGCTGTGCACACATTATCCAACAAACAGAGCCCCCTTTTTCTGTTCAGAAATTGTTTGCATTCCACATATACATCCATTATTCCCAAGTATATGGTTCAGGAAAGAAATGGGATGGGACAGAACAGTCTGGAGAGAGTAAATGGCAGTTCATGGATCCTCCAATAGCTAGCAGCCATAGGCGAAGAATGCAGGGATCGGGCATCTTTGGGACTGGAGGGGCTCCTTTCCTATGAATACCTAGGATCTGTAGAGTTAGAAAGCTGCACCTATCCCTCCTCCATGGTCCCTAAAACCAATTCACCCCTTTCCTGTGAGGGCAACACTGGAAGGGAAGTCTGAAGTCAACCTCATGATTTGTCCTCCCATGGGTATTTCCACAGAAGGGATCTATTTGACTCAACAGTTAAGCAGAGGTGTGCCCATATCAGAACGTTTTATCCAATATCCAAAATGGAACCCAGATCTGAGCGACCGTTGATTTTGCAAAGCCAACCCCCAATCAATGAGATCTTAATAAAGCCAAACTCAAAGCCCATCACCATGGTTAAGCTAATTTTGCTATTGTTTTCCATATATGTGTTTTATTTTAGTGTTAGCACGCTTTGAATAATTTATTTCCTAAACAATATATTATAAAATCTATTTCAGACCATTTAATAATTTCAATATTATATTCTTAAATAAGGATTTGTACTGATACATCACCACACCTCTCATGGCTCGGATATCCAGCCTTTGGCCTTATAATTTAATGCTATGCCAAATGCACTATACCAGCATGTGTATTCTTAGAACCCTGTCATGTCTCTTTTAAACAAGGCTACCTTCATTGCTATTATTTTATCATGGGTAAGCATACTGGATAGCATTCAAGCTGAGCTGAGATGGATTGAAAAATAATTGACTTGAGCCTTCACCCAAAACTTAATCAGGCCTTTTTCCATGACCCAAACAGATTAAGTTATTTTATTATTAGCTTGCAATTTAATGCACTCAGGTACTTCATCTTAAGGATCAAAATACGATGAGAAAGTTTGTTCTCCTACTATATGAAGCCCAACTGGAAGCAAGAAGTGCTGAAAAATCTCATGAGAAAGTGAGATTTCCAGACTAAACTGATACACTGAAGAACTTTGGAAAAAAAGATTCAGATAAGCACACAAACTTTTGGTGCTTCTTTGTGCTGAATATTTGATTTTTTAGAGATTCACCCATCACTAGTATAGACTATACTGTGCAATTTATTCTATGGGACGAGACAACCAGTTTTGGACTTTCCTATAGATTAGAAACTCAGTTACCCAAACCTCATTTACCTGAAGCACTGCAATTTGAAGTGTCCTCCATTCCCATTCTCCCCCGCTTTAGTGGAAAAGAAGTTCTCCTTTAAAATCAGGTCTTTTACTCCTATGGATATGGACTCCTGGCCATTTTCCCCACACTGGATAGCTCAGCAAAATGTATAGTTAGCAAAATTTTGCATACAAAGACCAATTTCAGGCTTAAAGACTTGTGCATATAACAACATGTCTTTATCATAGAATCATAGAAGATTAGGATTGGTAGAGACCTCAGGAGGTCATCTAGTCCAACCCCCTGCTCAAAGCAGTACCAACCCCAACTAAATCATCCCAGCCAGGGCTTTGTCAAGCCGGGCCTTAAAAACCTCTAAGGATGGAGATTTCACCACTTACCTAGATAATCCTTTCCAGTGCTTCACCACCCTCCTAGTGAAATAGTTTTTCCTAATATCCAACCTAGACCTCCCCCACTGCAACTTGAGACCATTGCTTCTTGTTCTGTCATCTGCCACCACTGAGAACAGCCTAGCTCCATCCTCTTTGGAACCCCGCTTCAGGTAGTTGAAGGCTGCTATCAAATCCCCCCTCACTCTTCTCTTCTGCAGACTAAATAAGCCCAGTTCCCTCAGCCTCTCCTCCTCAGCTGAAGAGAATGAATGATTACTACTAAACACCCTGCTTTTTTCACCAAGGAAAGCTCATTCTGAAAAGGAACTGTCCCTGAAGTCTCACAGTGAAGCTGATAAAGTAACTCTCATTTAATATTTTGGCTTCAGAGTTCTCAACAGCTTTATTTAATAAGATGAATTGCTTCCATCTTTTCATCTGTGAAGCACTGTACCTTGTGCCAGACATAATTAACATACTTCATGTGAAGTTTAAGAAATTGGGTTAATGGTTGTATTTTTGAAAGTGTCTTGAATGCTAAGATATTACAAGGCGATATGAAAGAGACTTGAGATCACATCATGTTCTGACAGAGACAGAATTTGTATGAGGTAACTAACTTGTCTTTGTGAGAGAGGTTGTCTTAATTAATGAGCAAGAATCTAGCCTATAAAAGTATGTATGCAGTGAAAGACAATCATGGAAAATAAAATATTCATCTTTCATGCAGACTTTCCAGCAAAATACTAAATGGATGAAAATATTTAATAATTGCTTATTCTTTGGCTTTATTGCCAAGAATTTAGATTCTGGTTTAATCTTCTGCATATTTATCAAGACAAAATACCAAATTAGATCAAAGTTTTTCTAAAATGCCTTGCTACAGTTGAGCCGTTATATACATAATCACGGAAAGAAACCAGCAGCTGATTAGCAAATCAGTAGTGCAGACTAGAAAAGTACTGTGATCCAGATTCTTTCCCCTCAGTTACACTGGACTAACTCCAGAGAAGCTAATGGAATTACTCCAGGTTTACACGGGCACATCAGAGCAAACTGGGTCCGCTTAGATCAATCCATCTAAAATTTCTAAATTATTCTCTTTGCATCTGGTGAGGCTGAATTCACTAAACCAACTTTAAGCATTCACCTTTCCATTCAGGCTGCAGATCTGTGAAATGTCACCCTGCAAAAATGACTCAGTGAAAGAAGGTCATTCTGTGTAACAGGGGAACCAATCCTGCCCTTGAATACAGTGTGTTCACACAATTCCCACTGAAGCTAGAATATCGTATATGCATATCTCTGGGGACAAGTGGGCTCAGAAATATCAATTTAAGAAAAACGTGAAAAATGTCAGGGACTTCTCTATCAATTCCACAGGCACAAGACCCCCATCCTGGGTGGGGCTCTCTCATCTGGAATAATGCTGCAGTGGAGGGTAGTTACAATGCTGGAGATGTTCCACACCAAATAGGAGCACACCTAGTGATTGAAAGGGAAACCATGAGGCAATATCAAGGCTGCGGTGAAAACCTTCATCTCACTGGTGGTCTATATCATGGGGTAGTATTAAAATTCACTAGCAGTTTTTTATGGGAGTTGCAGTGGAGATAGTTTGTTATGCTTTTCTTGACTGGGTGCTTTTTGCATTGGGTAGGATTGGCTGCCATTTTTACTCTTGTTTTTTCCCTCCCATCGATCACATGTTTAATTGTTTCTCAGTGTGCCTACAGCATCATGTATACATTTAAAATAAAAATAAAATAAGCCATGGAACATTTAAGGAAGGTATAATGCCTTGCCAACCTTCTTGGAGGAAGATAAACCAAAAATTAAAGGACTAAATCAGCAAAAAGAGAACAATAGAGCTAAAAAAAATAGCAGAAAAACCACTGAGTTAGCATAATAAATCCACCTAATCTCCTAAGGGTAAAATGGAAAGAAACTTCACTACAGAGAAAGGACAAAAAAAGAGAAAAAGAGGGAAAGCCAGAGAGGAGCAACAGTGATGGTAAAGCCTTGTGGATTGGCAAGAGTTATACATTATGCAAAAGTAATAATATACAACATCTCACATTTTTTTCATGTAGTGATATCTGTAATTAATTGTGTGGTGATCTGGCAATTCAATCCAGACAGGTCTCTGAAATGTTAACATTCATGGCTCTTTGGTGAAAAAGGAGCATTATCCTTGGTGAGAAAGGAAAAGTGCTCTGTCAATTAGCTTCCTTGATGCTGGTTGATGGGACATATGGGAGGGAGTCCAGAAAAGAAGCTGAAAGATTCTTTTCCAGATCTGACTATTCCAAAGTTTGGAGATATGTTCAGAAGAGAGGTTTTGGTTCAGGCCCATCTCTGATACCATTCTTTTCATTTTCTTCCCTGCATGAGGCTTTCTGATGACCACGATGCCCCCATGGCTTCATTTTGCCTAATCTAAAGATCAAGTTCCAATCCAAGTCTGAGGCTCTTCAAATCTAGAGTGATTTCACCTATCAGTTCAGAGGAAATCCAGAGAAAGATTTAAGGAGATATGAGACCCATATTTGAGCTTAAATTTGATACAGTAATTTCTTCTGTAGCTCTTGGCAGGATTTTGATTTATTGTATATATGTATGTTTTATAAAGGTATAATTTATGTTAATTAAGAAAAATATTTTAAATAATTCTAAGACTCCTTGATTCAACTCAGGTCATGTCAAGCTCTGGTTTATTTGTTAATGTCTCTTATACTCAATATAATTCTCTATGACCTTGATTTTAGCTTAAAAAAATACTGCACTTCGCATCCTGGCTACAAAAGCATTATCTCCATACAACTCCTCCTATTCAGTAAACACTTTCCCCACAGCCTAATGGTATGTAGCTGAAATAAATACATTTCCTGCCTGGCTTCCTCCTCCAGGACATCCAATTAGCACATTAGTTCTCTACCTCAGAGAGTTTCTCCATCTGTAAAGCAGATTGCTTTCTGTTAGCCCGGTTACTTAATTAGACCCCATAACCACATTCCTTACCCCCTACAAATTTTGGAATCAAAAGGGTCCTCACATAATATAGGAATACTGTGGTACAGATCTGTGACTGTGCTCCGCAAAGCTATTACTTATTTGTCTATTAATTCTCTGAATCATGATGATTCACCTCAATTATAAGTGGAGCTGCAGTAATAGTGCAGGGTCTCACTGGGTACAGTTTTTCCTTGCTAACCTGCAATTTATGTCTGCTTTAAGTCCTCTTATAGTTTGAGTGGTTTACATACTTTGTTCTGAGCAAGCCAGTTAGTATGCTGGCAATCTCATTTTGTCTTCAAGGCTTATCTTCATACCATCACTTCCATATAAATAGATTGTGATCTAAAAATAAAACATTCTTTAATGTTTTATCAGGCAACTGGTCTTGTCTTCTGACAACTGTTTTCTGTTTTCATACCAAAATATATGTGTGTGTGTGTGTACACGTATACACACAAGCAAGTCTTGATAAATTGAAGCTAAAGAATTAAAAAACAAGAGTCAACAATGCACAGTAATCTCCATATTCTAATGCTTTCCTTTTATTAGGAGAAAAGGGAATGGTAAAAATGTCAAATGATTTCTTGTGAACAGACTTTGTTCCCTACATGGAGAGGCAATAATTATTTCTAAGTAAGACACTTTTCAGTAGGATGGTAAAGGTTGGGTATGCTATAAGGTACCATGACTTTTAAATGTCAGGGTTTATGCTGAAGGGCAAAATCTCCAAAGCTAAATTCAAAGGAGGAAGATTAAAGAGAATGTACTGTACAATATGTCATTTTTGTAGCACAGTGAAGCAGATGGAACCCCAAAAGTCTGACGCTTCCAGTTGTGTCATCAAATCACATGGTGATAAGTATTTAAAAAGCAAGCGGATTGTGATGCATGGCCAGAAAGGGTTAAGCATCCTGCAGGATAAATGACCAAAATTCACCCGTTAGTGACATATTGGTAGATAATGTTTGTGTGTTTACATATATATAGTTAAAGGTTAACAGTGTAACCAGACAGTCCCTGTTTATGCTGTATTCTGTTAATTCAGAGATCAAAAGGAGATTTTAAGATTTAAATCAACTGTAAATAGTGATATCACTATATTGATCTCTCTTGGAAGTATATAGAAAATCACCTGCAAATGCTGAAAAACAGGCAATTGCCTTATGTTAATCCATGTAGCTAATTACCAGTGATGCTTAGGAAATAGGTCTACTTCAGAGTCTCCATGATTACCTATTGCTCACCTAAGGACTCCAAGCTGTCAAGAGAAGGCCTGGAACTGTATAAAAACCTCTTAGGTCCTGATCCTTTTAATCTCAGATCTGCTTGATGCTTTATGCAGGGGAAGCTTGAGTCATAAAACTAAAATCTCCAGTCCCACCTGGATTACCCTGGATATGAACAGTGGGACTATAACCTATGGACTAATTCTGAAAGAACTCTTTGCAACTACAAAGCTCACCATCTCTACTATGAAACTAATCTCAGAACTGTACTCATGTCTGTATGTATACTGATCTTTTAACCAATACTCTTTTTTTAAAACAAATTTCAGTTTAGTTAATAAGAATTGGCTGTAAGCAGTTATTTGGGTAAGATCTGAAATATTCATTAACTTGGGAGGTAAAGTGCCCGATCCTTCGGGATTGGTAGAACTTTTTTATATGATGAATAAGATTTTCAGTAATCATCATATTTGATTTGGGTGTCTGGGTGGAAGCCCAAGGCTGGATTGCTAAAGGGAATTGTGTTTTGGCTTCTTAGAAACCAGTAAGGTATTATAGAAGCTGGTTTGTGCTGGCTTGTTAAATCTAAGTATTGGAATATCCACCAGCTTTGAGGATTGTCTGCCCCATTCTTTGCAGTTTGCCCTAATTGAGTAACCTCAGTGTGCCCTGAGACTCTGGTCACACTGATCTAAAGCAAAACAGAGCTAAATGTAAAGCATTTGGAAATTAACCAATGTTTATTTTTCCTCCTTGGATAGCAGGTGGCTGTTTTTGTCAGCTCTCTAACAGTGTTTGTACAGATTTTCTATATTTAGGTATGAAATAAGAATAGGATACATCTTTAACTATTTATCAATACCGCATGTATAGGGCCCCAATCCTGCAAACTGCTCCACACAGGCGTATTCCTGCACCCATGATGATGGGGCTCAGGTGCAAATTTCTCCTTATATGGAGATGCCTGCAGGATCAGAGCTGTAAAAGTACATTTCCTCCTATTCCTGATAAGAAGAGGGGGCTTTACATCTTTGGTTTACGTTTCTGCATTAAATTATAAACAAGTGACCTATAAGGGAGAGTAGATGGAATATTGACTGAATAATAGAAAAAGGAACTAATGGCAAGAATGCATAGCGTAGTTAGCGCTTGAAATAATTGTTTGTCATCATTTCATTATCATCTGAAAGAGTCCTTTGAATGGGACACCAGAAACATCTGAGTGAAAAGATATTGTGGGCATTTCTTAAGCTTAAGCTACTTCACTTGCATCATTTAACATGGGTCACATGCATCACTACTATTGCATTCACTTTTCTCACCTTCTACTACGTTAAGGCCAGTCTCTTGCACCAGCATTCCCATACCTCTCAAGTGTCCATCATTTCAAAGGGATGAGGATCACGTTAGTCCCAAAGTTCCTGGAATACTAGACAAATTTGGTGTCCCCTCAATTTTATCTTGCAAATGGTTTGCCAAGTAAACCTAGACCATCTCTGACAGGGGGTTGTCCAACCTGTTCTTGAATACCTCTAATGACGAGAATTTTATAACCTCCCTTGGAACCAATTCCAGGGCTTAACTATCCTTATAGTTAGAAAGCTTTTCCTAATATCTAACCTAAATCTCCACTGCGATTAAGACAATTACTTCTTTTCCTACCTTCAGTGGACATGGAGAACAGTTGACCATCTTCCTTTTCATAAACAGGACTTCACATATTTGAAGACTTATCAGGTCACGCCCCCAGTCTTCTTTTTTCAAAACTAAACATGCCCAGTTTTTTTAAACCTTTCTTCATAGATCAGGTTTTCTAAATCTTGTATCATTGTTGCTCTCCTGTGGACTCTCCAATTTGTCCACATCCTTCCTAAAGTGTGCCCCCCAGAATTGGACACAGTACTCCAGCCGAGGCCTTGCACATGCCAAGTAGAGCGGAACAATTACTTCCTGTGTCTTATATACCACACTCCTATTAATACACCCCAGAATAATATTAGCCTTTTTCTCAACTGCATCACATTATTGGCTCATGTTCAATTTGTGATCCACTATAACCCCCCAATTCCTTTTCAGCAGTACTACCGCCAAGCCAGTTATTCCCTGTTTTGTAGTTGTGCATTTGATTTTTCCTTCCTAAGGGTAGTGCTTCACACTTGTCTTTACTGAATTTCATCCTATTGATTTCAAACCAATTCTTTAATTTGTCAAGGTCATTTTGAATTCTAATCCTGTCCTTCAATGTGCTTGCAACCCCTCCCAGCTTGGTGTTATCTGCCATTTTTATAAGCATACTTCTCACTTCATTATCCAAGTCAATAATGAAAATATTGATTAGTACCAGACCTAGGACACACCCCTTCTGGACCCCTTTAGATATGCCCTTCCAGTTTGAAAACAAACCATTAATAACCTGAGTATGGTCTTTCAACCAGCTATGCACCCATCTTGTAGTAGTATCACCTAGACCACATTTCCCTAGTTTTCTTATGAGATTGTCATGTGGGACTGTATGAAAAGTCTCACTAAAAATCAAGATATATTACATCTATTGCTTCCCCCCATCTGCTAAACCAGTGACCCTGTCAAAGAAGGGAATTACATTTGGTTCTAGACAAATCCTTGTTGGCTATGATTTAATCACTCTATTATCTTCTAGGTGCTTACAGATTGATTATTTAATAGTTTATTCCAGTACCTTTCCAGGTGTTGAAGTTAGCCTGACTGGTCTATAGTTTCCCAGGTCCTTTTTCTTCCCTTTTTTGAAGGTAGGTACTATGTTTGCCCTTCTCCATTCTTCTGGGACTTCACCCATCTTCCATGATTTCTCAAAAGTAATCCTAATGGTTCTGTGATTGCTTCCACTAATTTCTTAAGTATTCCAAGGTGAATTTCTCCATTCTCTGCTGCCTTGAATACATCCAACTTATCTAGACATTCTTTAAATGGTTCTCTCTCTATTCTGACTTGTGTTCCTTTCTTCTTGTTAACAGTAATTGTACTAAGCATCTGGTCACAAATAACCTATTTAGTGAAGATTTAAGCAAAACAGACAGTAAACACCTCAGCCTTCTTGATGTCATCCATTATTAGCTCTCCTTCCCCACTCAGTAGTGGGCCTATATTTTCCTTTGTGTTTTTCTTGCTCATAATGTATTATAGAGCATCTTCTTCTTGCCTTTTATGCCCCTTGTTAAGTGTAACATATTTTGTGCCTTAGCCTTTTTGATTTTGTCCCTCTGAGATTTTGGAAGGCACTTCAGATTCTTAAATCTTGGGTCGAGTGCTGTAGCTCTCTTTAGAAATTTCACATTGGTATCTTCTTTGTGTTTTGTCAAATCTGCAGTGAAAGTGTTCTTAAAACAAACAGCACGTGCTGGGTCATCATCAGAGACTGCTATAGCCTAAAATATATGGCAGAAAGAAGGTAAAATAGAGCAGGAGACATACAATTCTCCCCCAAGGAAATCAGTCACAAATTTAAAATTAATGAATCATTTTTTTTAAGGAGCATCATCAGCATGGAAGCATGTCCTCTGGAATGATGGCCGAAGCATGAAGAGTCATATGAATCTTTAGCGCATCTGGCATGTAAATATCTTGCGACGCCAGCTACAACAGTGCCATACAAACGCCTGTTCTCACTTTCTGGTGTTACCTATCAGCTCTGTGTTCTTGGGGGAACAGTGTGCAGTGTCCAGCCTGCTTGACTCATGAAAGACCATCCTCCTCCCCCACCCCAGCCTCTGCTTGAACCAAAGCTGATCAGAAGAAAGACTTACAAAAAGCAATGAAAAGGCAGTGGAAGACACACCGAAACCCCTCCGGATAAGGGTGACAGGATTAAGGAAACTCTCCTAGCCTCATTTGCATCGAAGATGGGACAGGGAGGCATCTCCATTAGCATACAGAAGGGAGAACAGAGATTCCAAGGCAAGAACCGCACTGAACTCTGGGACCAGAAAAGCAGGGAAGCGCTGCATGATGGGGGATCTCTGCTCCAAATGTTAATGAACCCAATGCCTGCACATCCCCAGCTCAGTAGTTATCAGACCAATTCTAGTAATGAATCCTTTATTGGTATCCAAAATACTGAAGCTGCCTAATTGTATTGTGAGCTCCCTCAAAGGAACACCGCCCATAGCCAGGAATGATCAGTTCCTATTGTCTAGCCTGACTTTGGCATACTCCCTTGAGCCATCAGTTTACCCATAAACAAATCTAGTGTTCTCCCTTGAACCATTGTTCTTTCCCTACAAAAACCCCTACCCACGCTCAAGTAAGTGCTCTGATGCTTGGATTCAAAATCTGCATCAGTTCCATTGGGACTTCATCTTCTCCTGACTGATTGTGCTGGGGGCTCTGCCTGTCTCCAGCACTCCTGACCCTCAGATACCACCACCACCACCGGGGAACTCCGATTGATTAAAGCTTCACGGAGTGGTGAGAACCTAGCTCTCCCTCTCTCTTTCTAGGTATAGCCTTCTGACCCTGACTTGTGTGATCAGTTATAGTTTTTTAAACCTGACTTTTATAATCAAAATTTAAGTTAAATTTAATATTATAACGGTTTTGCATGTTTGGCTTCCCTTGTATGGTTATTACCTGGCAATACATGATTTTCATGGTTAAGCTGGTTGATTCTCTCTCCCGCCCCCCCCCCCCCCCCCGCCCCACCAAGTATTTTTTGGCTTCCCCATTTGCTCTGCAGCAACGCTCCTCTTACCTAAACTAAAGATCCCTGCAGTACCCAAAAATCCTGTGGGGTTTGCTCATCAAGTGGGTTACTACCAGAACAATTGTAACGTGAAAGTGGGGAGAGGGACGTGCTGAACCTGGGACATATGAGGTGGCAGCTTGGAAATGCTGTTCGACCCAGTCTGCTGAGTTCAGGGTCATATAAGGGTGGCAGATTGAAAGTGCTGCTCGATCCAGCCTGCTCAGGCATACTCTATTCCAGTGTGGTGCCCATGGCATATAAGGGGTCAGCTTGGGAATGCTGATTAACCCGGTCCTCTGAGACATGCTCTGTTAATGTGTGTGTTCACCTGATTCTGGGGCTGGAATAACCCAGCCCTGGGGAACCTAGGTCCTGCAGGATAGCTCTATTGGGAGGGAACTTGCAGAAAGGAGGAGAAGTAGAGCTTTGTATGACAACACAAGTGACACAAGTAGTAAATTGTCAGAATTACAGAACACCCCCCAACCCCGAAGAGTAACCCTAATAAATGAGCATATCCCAAACTAACGGGCAAATCTGGTAACAGCTATTTTTAACATTGTTTTACTTTTTGTAGGATTCTTGTTTGATTTTCAGGTTATTACAGAGCTCCTGGTACAGCTTCATTGTTCTTTTATTATTCTTTCTATTTTCCTTCACATCAGGATAGTTTGCTGTCGTGCCTCAATGAATTCCACAATTTAATTATGCATTGTGTGTGGAAAAAATATATATCCTTCCCTTTATGTGAGACTGACAGAGTAAGTTGCAGTATTCAGGCTTGGTGGCTGTTTCACTTTGTTTCAAACGCCTATAGAGAACCTTATAGAGAATTCAAAAGAATTACAAAAAAAAAAATTAAAAGGTGGCATGCAAAGAAAACTTGGTGTTGTGTCCCTTCTTTTGCACTTCTATATGATGTATATAGAATGGTGCCCCCCATCCTCATGTTAAAAGTTTTGTTGTTCTTTTGTTTTGCTTTTTGGCTTATTTATTGCCTTAGGCCAGGTCTACACAAACAGCAGGAGAGTGATCCCATTCAACCCCAGTGCATGCACAGTGCCCTATGGAGGTCAACAGGAGTCTGCCTGGGCTGCTCTCTGTGCAGGACTGGATCCATGTATTTCACTCCCCTATCCCAGGCTGGGAACAAAGGCGGCAATGCAGCCACGACAGTTTGACATGACCTTTTAGTTGATTACATGCTAAAGCAGCTTGGTGCTCATTTCAAAAGAAAAGTGAAACCCCTGCTTTAGTCAGGTACTGACATTCATCGCCGAAATGAAGGCTCTGTAAACAAACTAACACAGTGGACATCACTTCACTGTCATTAAGCAGGTTCCCCTCAGGTTAAAGGGCTTTGGCCAAAATCCTGTTCTTCATGCACAGCCCAAATGATGAGGCTAAGCACCAAGTTGACGTTTGGGCCCCACAAAATGTTAAAGAAGAACTTTGCCTAAATGTGGAGATGGTTCCAGTCCAGGGTTTTGATTTGGGCTCATCTCTGAGTAATTACCCAGAAGAAAATACCTGAGTAGACATGAAAGAACCAAATACATTTTTCAGTATAGAATCTTTTACTGGATGTGACTTCATTTCTTAGCGTATCAGAGGGATTAACCAAATGGCACCATAAAAGTTGAATGTTTCCCAATGTAGTGTACTAAAGCACAGTCCCATTACTACTCAAACAGCAATAGAAAGGGGGAAATCTGCTTGCACCAGAGTTTACAGAAATGCACTGGCTCCAGTATTGCAACTAATTCACATTTCACCACATCACTGAAAAAAACAAAACAGGCAGGTTGCAGAGAGTGATTGATAGGAATGTGATGGGATAAAGAAAGTGGGATACAGTCCAGTTTATTAATGGAAAATATTATTTTTGACCCCTCACACGTATGCCAATCTATTAAAAGTGCCACTACATACTCTCAGGTTTATATTACTTTGTCATTCGTTCAGCCCTTTACCACACTTCATTTATACTATTGCACCCCCAGGGCTTCCATCTGCCAGTAGACCGAAGTGCTGCTATGTATGTACTGATTTATGCCAACCACACACTGCAGCTCTTTTTAAGCACACAAACAGAACGTACACCGCTGACTTTATTTCTCTCCAGCACGACACACAGCATGTCAGTTTTTGTGCCGACACAAACAGGAATAATTTAGAAGCCAACGTTTCTATAGGAAAGTGTCAAATGGAGACACTTCCCTCTTAGGGATATATATAAATATATATATTGGCGGTATATAAAGGGGTGAGCAAGGCAATTGGAATAAACCCAGAAACCCACCTCCTTACTATATAACCTTCACTTAAAACCTGGCTCCAGACTTTCCCCTCTAGTTGTAGTGAAAGAAGGGATAGAAAAGATTGTCTCTCAGAGACAATACCTCTACAGCTCTTCTGTTCCACACAGGGATAGATTATTAGCAGATCTCCAGCATACTCATTAACTTGCCTCTGGCTGGTATCTAAGGGGGTGGAGCAATGGTTCTTCCTACTCCCCATCCCCTGCCTGCCCACTTCCTCACAGGGAACATATCAGACGTGCAGGCCTTGCTTTCACCTTGGGCTTGGATATCTAGATAGCCCCTGTCTGGCCAAGCAGGAACTGGGAGCACCCTTAGGGTATGTCTACACACCATTTTGCAGCGATCGGGAGCGAGCTCCCAACCTGAGTTGAAAGACTTGGACTAACGGGACTTATGCTAGCATTCTAACTGTACGGTTCTGCAGTTGAACTAACATTTCACTGAAAAAACACATTGTTCTTTGGAATTTTGCAGACTAAACCAAGAACTCATTTAAACTGGTTAGCATCAAAAAATCTGAAAAGGAAGGGGGAGATTTTCTGAGAGAACGAACTTTAAATCTAGCCCTACTTGCAAAGATGCCACTCTGGGACACACATGTCAGTGATCATTTTTTCAATCCAGCATTCCATGCACATACCACTGTCTGGTTTAAAAACATGGATGGTGACTCTTCCTTAGAAATTCAGTCTGTGCAAAGCAGAAAACTAGGTATCGCATGTGAGAATACAAGATCACAGTCTGGCACAGAAATTATGCTGGATATTCTCCAAAAGGCAACTTGATTTTCCCTTTAGGACAGCCTGAAATCATCATAACTAGCATAAGGAAAAACATCATGGAGAGGCTACAGACAGGATGAAATCCTGAGAGGCACTGAGCTCCCATAAGGAACCTGACTCAGTGAAAGCTGTGCCTAAGTGTCTCAGTCACTTTTGTAAATAGAACTTAGGCACCTAAATCACTCAGACCCTCCTGGAAATATTACTCTTTGTCTATGATGAGTTCCTTTCATGCATGGATTTGCTTCTGGCCACAGGAAAGAAAGGGTCAAACCCCTCCATAGCAATGTTCCCATTCCTGCTGTCTCTGGAAGGGAAAGGCTGAGGGAAGGACCAGCACTGAAACCAAGAGGGAACTGCTTCATTTCCTCTAGAAGCCAGTGGGGATTTGCAGAAAAACTAATATACCAAACCCAGCCACCCCTACCACACCCATAATATACAGGAAAGATTTGGAGAACAATATATTACAGGAACCTCTGAGTTTTCCTCCTTCGCTACTCCCCTCCTCCAGTTTCTGCTCATCATCTGGTCCCATTATTACTCTCCTGAGTATTACCGTAAGCGCTGATCCATTCTAACAACCCCAGCATTTCCTCCACTGGCTTGTGTCTTAGACATTAAAAGCAATCTAGGTCACCTTCTTCAGAGAGCCCTTTTATTAGCTTGAGATGCCCATGAATCCTTCTATTGAATGACATACTTAAGACCTTCCCTGAAGGAATACAACAAAATTGTATACAGTATGAAATATGCAGTTCTGACCCAGTAGCATTAGTTTTATGCCAGCCTCTTCCATCAAATCTCTATTTTTTAAAAAGGGAAAAGCCTCTAAGAATGAGAAAGCAGCTCAGTTTTTTTTTTCATATACACCTAGAAACCTGCCACTCACTGTTTTAGGATTCCCGCTTCTACAACGCTTATAAATGTTTAAAATTTACAAACTACTGGCCTTGGGGACTCTACATGTCAAATTCTCACTAGAAAAAATAAATTACTGTGAATCCCTGTAACACAAAACAGTCAATAAGATTGATTTCTGCCAATGAATCACCTCCCAATATTTCCTCTCTGTAGCTCTATATGCTGTGGCTGTTTGACAGAATACTAATCACTCTGCACTTCATTCTGATCTCATACCAGTATAAATTAAGAGTATCATAGAATCATAGAATCTCAGGGTTGGAAGGGACCTCAGGAGGTCATCTAGTCCAACCCCCTGCTCAAAGCAGGACCAACCCCAATTCATTGAAGTCAAGAATGTAAAACCAGCATACGTGTGGCATGAAATCAGGTGCTCTGCTTGGTTTCTGATCATCTTCTGACCAATGGGGAAAATAAATCTGAGTGCATTAAGTAGATGAGTATCTACTAGATATTCAACTATTTTAGAATGTGGATTGAGCTGAAAAAATGATTCAGTGAGTTCACATCGATACTAGACTGGCCAAAAATAAAGCCCAGGAGACAAAACCCTTAAACTTTTGGAACACATGGATATGAATTTTGTAGCTCAGCCCAGCTCCAATAATAATCATTGATTTATGATAGACCCATGTGATCTTCAGCGGGACAATCTCTTTGAGTAAATGCTGCTCACTCAGATGTTTGCAAGATCAAACTCGCAGTGAGAAATATGCCTCCTCTTGTTACAGTGGGCATGCTTCCCCATTGCCTTAGCTCTTTGTGTAGTCATTACACCCATGTAGGTCAAGTGGTAGCATTTTATACTCACTTTGCACAGGTGTAAATGAATACACAAAGTGCAAGGCAATGTAAAATCAGGCTCACGGTATTTAGGCTCTTATATGTCCTGGAATAGTTGATGCAGCTTATGAATATGGATATGGGCCTGAACAGAAACTCTAATGCCAAACACATCCAACATTTAGGAGTGTTCAGATCTTGAACCAACTGTGAACACAGGGCTATCACCATTGTTACATAACTAAAATGTAATAAGCACATTTGAGGAGGAGTTTTGAGGGATATTAAATCACAGCCCTAAACACTAGAGAGATATGAACCAAACTCTTGTAATAATTCCACTTGATTGTCACTTTATCTGCTAGTCCCTGATAATGTATATTTCTACTGGTTTATTTAATAAGTGTTTATTATATCTAGCAATATTTTGCTCTTGAAAAGCAGCACCTTTACAATAGCTGATGAAACATAGATATTTTCATTTAGCAAGACATCTCTGGAACACGCTGCAAAAACCTGACACTTATTGATCTGCACTCTGGCACTCCTGTCAAATACAATTTTTTAAGGATCAACAAATAACACCCTCTACAGTGAGGTCTTGCACCTTTTATAAGCCTCTTGCTGTAGAATAGTCACTGGCTGGTGAAAATGACAGAAGCAGCTTCTGATTTCTCTCCACCTCCTCTTTTTCTTCTCTGAGGAAGGAGCCTGGGCTTTGGAAGTTAGGATTTTCAGCCTCCACTCCTTGCTCTGATCCTTAACTAAGTCACTTCACCTGTGTGCTTTGGTTTCTATGAAATAGGGGGCCACCTATTACTCTGAAGGAGTATCACAAAGATTAGTTAATATCAGAACACATCTTTAGCATAGAACACTGAGGATTATAGTTATTTCTCCTTGGCTGCTGCCTTATAAACAGCTTGCCACTGAGAAGTGATGCTGTCACTTCAAAGGTAGATCACCCTTGCACCTTATAATTTATAAATGGAGATATGCCAATCTCCTAGAACTGGAACAACCTGGAAAGGTCATTGAGTCCAGTCCCCTGCTTTCACTAGCAGGACCAAGTACTGTCCCCTGACAGATTTTTGCCCCAGATCCCTAAATGGCTCCCTCAAGGATTGAGCTCACAACTCTGGGTTTAGCAGACCAATGCTCAAACCACTGAGCTATCCCTCCACCTCTCCTCAGTATAGGGTGACCAGACAGCAAGTGTGAAAAATCGGGACAGGGGGTGGGGGGTAATAGGAGCCTATATAAGAAAAAGGCCCAAAAATCGGGACTGTCCCTATAAAATCGGGACATCTGGTCACCCTACCTCAGTACCTTAAAAAAACACCACCTACTTTAGTATCATCATTGGGTGTAATTAAACTTTCCCCTCCAGCTCACCACACTTACATTTATTTGATCTAAAATACTTTGTTTATCTATAATCATCACTCTTATGGTTTCATCAAGTTTTCAGAGACAGGCATGGGTAACTGAGTGCATGTAACTAATGTACATGCAGATTCTAAAAACAGTAATGGTAAATCAAGTACTTGAACACAGCCACCATGTGCGACAAGCCATGGTATGCAACTGGCCACATGGATGCACAAATGCAGTCGTGATATTTTTATGTACAAATTAGGTACATATGTGCAAGTGGATGTGCACAATTCTGCACACCATTCTTTGACATTTTAGCCCTGTGATGTACAACATTAATGGAAAATAAATGTTGTGAATGTCTCGGGCTCTTTATGATCCTCTACAGGAAGAGTGGCTCCCCAGTCTCCTATATTCAGATTTTTTGATTGTTGTTGAATGGCCCGGCCTGGTGTGGTGGTGTGTGCCTGTAATCCCAGCTGCTTGGGAGGCTGCGGTTGGTAGGTCGCTCAGGCGTTCTAGGCTGCTGTGCGCTATGTCAATAGGCTGTCCGGTGCTACTGACAGCCTGGCCAGCAGGTAGTTGGAGGACTACCTAGAATAACACATCTGACGTGTTGCGATCAGCGCTTTCTCTGTGAAGGCTGATTGATAGACCGATCAGTGACAGTTGAATGGACCATAAATTCAGTTTAAGTCATCTTTACACTTTTTCCATACAATAAGCTATAAAAGTAGTCTAAGCATATTAACCAAAGCTGCGTATATTCTTTTCCCCCTGAGACATGTAGTCTAATTCAAAAGCCTTTTATGTATTAAAGTTGTCATTAAATGGAAGCCCTTTATGGATTATTAAGTCACTTAAAGGTTTGCTGAACATACTTAAATTCCTAAATAAATCAAAGGGATTTTTTTTTAGTAACAAACCGAATGCTGAGGAAAGTTTTAAAAAAGTGTTTTTTATTAATTGGAGTTTAACTATTTGAACTTGAAATCTGTTGAAACGCACAGAATTTCTTATGCTGCAGTTCATTTTGATATAAATCACGGTATTTGGGTACTGGTTAGAGGTGATTTATATTCAGCAAGTTAAAATGAACTCTGATGCAAACTGTCAAGAACTTTCACCACGCTGCCTGAGACAAATAATCAAAAACACCTTTGCATATCTAAACATATTTACAAACTATATTCTAGTATGGAACAAACTCAAACCCAGAATGACGAATGAGAGCTGCAGACAAGGCACTCTCAGTCTAGAGGGATGCAGCTGTGGAACAAAACTCCAGAGGAGATTAAATGAATCCAGAGTCTGATCCCTTTAGAGGAAATGTTTCAAAACCGACTTATTTGATAAAGCTTTTCCACTACAATTGAACATTCACAATGTCAACCACCTTCCTCAATCCCCATAAAAGCAACCTATTCAAAGGAGAATTTAGAGAACTCAAGAAGGGAGAAGAGCCAGACTCCATGAAGTCCACTAGGGACTTTGTGACTGTCGCTCCATTTAACATGGAAGGTGCACAATACAAAACTCTAAGATAGATAGAAAATCCTACCCTTCTGTGATGCAGCATCAATACCAATGGGTACAGCAGCACATGCCAACATTTATACTTGGCAAACAGAGAATTTAACTCAAGAAAGGATAAAGTGGGTAGGTCCTGTGATGTGCCTGGTGCAAATTCCTATATTTTAGATTACTTAAAGTGTTCCTCCCCCCATCCCCTCCCATGTGAGAGCGTGAGAGCCGCTGTTCATCTGGAATGTGGTACCAGGACAGCTTGCCAGTGACAAGTCAAATACTAGTTCCTTTACCAGCTGCACAACAAAACCACAAGGCCACCCTCTCCCTCATGTCTTGCCCTTCAGAAAGGCCACAGATAATGAAAACGTGCAATTATTAGAAAGGAACTATGGGGCTTCAGAGAAATCCAGACCTAAATCTAAACCACCCTGGGTTGGGTTTTCCTAAACGAAAACCCAACAAAGTTTGTCAACCTTCACCCACTGCCTGATTTTGCCACGCTCTCCTAATAGAGATGGTCCAAAACTGAAAATTTCTGAGCCCCGAAAAAGTATTGGGTTTAGAAAAAATGGGATCCTGAGCTGAACTACCCATCACACTCATTTGCAAAAGTTAAAGCCACCTCAAGCTCTGTTCATCTCTAGGAAAACTCCAACATCAGTACTGCAGGAAACAAATACAGAATCGTGGTTTGAGCATTGGCCTCCTAAACCCAGGGTTGTGAGTTCAATCCTTGAGGGGGCCATTTAGGGACCTGGGGCAAAAATTGGGGATTGGTCCTGCTTTGAGCAGGGGGTTGGACTAGATGATCTCCTAAGGTCCCTTCCAACTCTGAGATTCTATGATCCTAAAGCAAAAATGTCCCTCTTTTCCTATTAATCAGGTTACCACAACCACCAAATGAAGGAACAGTGGTTTCCTGTGCCTATCTGCCTTCCATATCTAGCTGCTGAATCACCAGAGTCATAACTCCCCATAACGCCCCCCCCCCACACACACACCAGCAGCTGTAATTCTCTGCTACCCCTCTGCCCACCCCTTACAAACTCGGGGACGGGTACAGTGTGAGTTGCAGGCTCTCCCAGGAGGTTCTCAATACCTAGCAGGGTCAGGACCCACGACCCTTAGTAGAATAATTTTTTTAATTGTGATAGTTAACATAAGAAATAAGAATGGTCCTGCTGGGTCAGACCAAAGGTCCTTCTAGCACAGTATCCTGTCTTCCAACAGTGGCCAGTGCCAGGTGTCCCTCCCAGAGGGAATGAACAGAACAGGTAATCACCAAGTGATCCATCCCCTGTCGCTGATTCCCAGATTCTGGCAAACAGAGGCTAGGGACACCTTTCCTGCCCATCCTGGCTAATAGCCATTGATGGACCTATCTTCCATGAATTTATCTAGTTCTTGTGTGAACCCTGTTATTATCTTGGCCTTCACAACATCCTCTGGCAAGGAGTTTCACAGGTTGACTGTGTGTTGTGTGAAGAAATAATTCCTTTTATTTGTTTTAAACCTGTTGCCTATTAATTTCATTTGGTGACCCCTAGTTCTTGTGTTATGAGAAGTAGTAAACAACACTTTCTTATCTACTTTCTCTACCTCTACACCAGTCATGATTTTATAGACCTCAATCATATCTCCCCATAGCCGTCTCTTTTCCAAGCTGAGAAGTCCCAGTCTTATTAATCTCTCCTCATACAGAAGCCATTCCATACCCCTAATCATTTTTGTTGCCCTTTTCTGAATCTTTTCCAATTCCAATATATCTTTTTTGAGACGGGGCGACCACATCTGCACACAGTAATCGAGATGTGGGCGCACCATGGATTTATATAGAGGCAACATGATATTTTCTGTCCTATTATCTATCCCTTTCTTAATTATTTCCAGCATTCTGATCACTTTTTTGACTACCGCTGCACGTTGAGTGGGTGTTTTCAGAGAACTATCCACAATGACTCCACGATCTCTTTCTTGTGCGGTAACAGCTATGTCATTTTATATGTATAGTTGGGATTATGCTTTCCAATGTGCATTACTTTGCATTTATCAACATTAAATTTCATCTGCCATTTTGTTGCCCAGTTTCCTATCTTTTAACCAGTTACCAGTCCATGAGAGCACCTCACCTCTTATCCCATGGCAGCTTACTTTGCATAAGAGCCTTTGGTGAGGGACCTGGTCAAAAGCTTTCTGAAAATTTAAGTACACTATATCCACTGGATCCCCTTAGTCCACATGCTTGTTGACCCCCTCAAAGAATTCTAGTAGATTGGTGAGGCATGATTTCCCTTTACTAAAACCATGTTGACTCTTCCTCAACAAATTATGTTCATCTATATGTCTAACAATATTGTTCTTTATTATAGTTTCAGTGAGTTTGCCCTGTACTGAAGTCAGGTTTACAGGCCTGTAATTGCCAGGATCACCTCTGGAGCCCTTTTAAAAAATTGGCGTCACATTAGCTATCCTCCAGTCATCTGGTATGGAATCTGATTTAAATGATAGGTTAAAGACTACAGTTAGTAGTTCTGCAATTTCACATTTGAGTTCCTTCAGAACTCTTGGGTGAATACCATCTGGTCCTGGCGACTTATTGCTGTTTAATTTATCAATTTGTTCCAAAACCTCCTCTAATGATACCTCAATCTGGGACAGTTCCTCAGATAGTTAGTGTTTGCTACCCTTGCAGCATCAATTCTGGAAAAACAATCTTCTTAAGAGTGCTGTTTTGGGGAATGATAATGACAGGACCAAGGTATAACTGGACTAGCTAATGCTTGCAATATCTCCTAATATCTAAATATTAGGGCTGGTATATACTGATGACTATCCCCAATTCAAAACTGTTTTCACTCAAAATTGTTTCTGTTTTAGTGGTCTAATTGAAGTTAAATATTTAAACAAGGACATCATCATACCTTGGTGTGACAGAGTACTGTGGCCCGACAGGTGGGTCAGCACTCTGATCACCATAGCCTCAGTTAGTTTCCCCAGTGACAGCTGATTGAGCCATTAGCTAATCAGAAGGAAAGATTGGGGGAGGTAAGGAATTAATTAGCCTTCAGCTGGCTAATCAGATAAAAGACCAGAAGGAAATGTTACAAAGAGCAGGTCTAGCTCAGTCCATACTGAAGCACTCTCAAAACTGGGTGATCTCTTTTCCTCCTATGGCCCTGGTGCAAATGGATTAAAAAAATGTAGGGATTAAAAACTGACTCTGCACTTCACTGATGTTGGTAGAAGGAGGTGGAATAAAATACAGACTGAACAGTAAAAGAAAGTGGGTCTGAGCAGTGTCTGGGCCATCAGCGGATGAGGACAGAGCACTGCCTAGTCACACATGGCGTGAGAGAAATCCCATGCCATTATGTAGGGATATTAAAGAAGATACTGACTGATTCCCCCAAGGGAAAGTGACCCCCCATAACTTGTCTAAAATCCAACAGCTTCACCAAGTAAAAAGATATCTTGGTTCTCCTGTTAAAACTTGTAACTTACTGTATGTATAAACATTGATTGCATCTGTCTTTTGAAAGATACTTTTACTATGTAAAACTTACAAACAAGTTAACTAACTCTGCTCTTTAACTGACCACCATGTTAACACCCCTGCTGTGAGCCTTAAGCCGTTAATTGACTCTATGCTTCAGGCAGTTTACTCTGTAATTGATACAATGTAAACAAACGCTATGAGGTGTTAAGGGACTTTCACTTCATTGTAACAAGCAAGGGCTCCTGGAAACAGACCCCAACCCTCTGATTAAAGGGCCGGGAGTCTCAAATGAATTAGCAGACACCCCAAAAGTGGTGGAGACAGAAATTAAGATATAGAATGTATGTTGATGAATGTATGACATACATGAATAGCTAGGGAGGTGCTAGCCTAGAAAGGGAGTATCCATCGGCTGAAGAAAAGTTTTGGGTGGACCCATACAACCCCTGGAGGGTAAAACTGGGATCCACCCCATCACCTGGAAGGATTAGAAAAACAGACTTTGGACAGTGTGGAGCCACCAGGAATGCCACCAGGAATGTGCCATCTGCTGAGTGAGTTAGCAACAGCAAGATGAAACAGTTCCCATAGACTAACATAGGAAATAATTCCTATAAGAATGGCTTCTGCACACTGAGGTCTTTGAGTCTCTGGTTCTGCTGCCAACCTCCAGGAGCATCAGGTGCATCTGACACAGACTCGGCTCCATCCTCATGCCCAAGCTACCTGGCCAGTAACTTGGCATGAGCAACTTCTAGGCTGGTAACTATAACATCTATATAGAACTTGAATGAATGATTGCATGAATGAATATATATATATATATATATATATATATATAAGTGTATAAGGAATAAATAGTGATAGGAATAAGTAGTCAAGCAATGTTGTTTACTTTTATCTTTGCTTTATTATTATGTTCACAATAAATGTGGCTTTGTTGCCTTATCCCTCTTAAAAAGATTCTGCTGGTTTTTATTTTATTGGTATAACACTAACAAATTTCCTAATATTTCTCATCCCTATTCAATTTAAATTTTCTTTTCCTTCAAGTTATGCCACCCATCAGTGTTGGGGTTTAAACCAGCAGCATGAGGAGCATCAAACGCTACAACTGCAGTAGACGAGGTGTGTGTTCCAAGATGAGGCAACAAATGTGTGCTTGTGGATTTCATTTCTTTCTGATCCTAATAAGCGTATCATTGAGTCTCATTTAGATGTGAGTGCAAGACTAGATACAGCCAGTATAAGGACTATCCCCATACACTGTAATCCCATTTTCTAGTTTATTTGTCTATTTGGGTAAAATCAGTTTATTTCCAGTCGGTTTAAGAACAGTTGGAAAAAATGACATTGCCTATATAAATACTATATATATTTCCAAGCTGTCAAACCCTGGAGGCACTGACACAATGCTATTAGTTAGTGCCAATGCTGCAAAGTGTGCAATGAAAAGAGAAGAAGAGCCACAGCAGTAGCCATCCTTCTCCCTTTTCCCAGGTAGATGAACCGCTGTAGATACGGACGGGGGAGAGCAGAAAACGATGTGGTGACCTTATTCCCAAGTCATTACACCAGTGTGTTCTGGACTCTCTGGAATAGGCTGACCACATAACAAGTCTCTTAACTTTCACTTTGTCACCATGTCACATGCCAATTTGTCTCCCAGGGGCTCTGCAGCTCAAGATAGCCCTAGGAATGTTTTATTTGCAAGATTATATTTACTTACTTTTGTTTGATTGTTTAATTGGCCAGGCACCTCATTATTTGTCAAAGCTATTCCATTCTCTAGGTTAGCATTGACTGACTTCTGCTTGTTTAAGGGACACTCTCAGCTTTGATATTTAAAAACTGATTAATTTTCTGGTGAAGCACTCCTTAAATAATACTACGTGTTCTGAATTTTGTTTGTAAAACAATTGCTTTAGAACAGTTTCCTGAAGGTTTTTCTGCTCCCCGGTTGATGTTTGTAAGAGTCTTCTCAGGGAGGAAGGAAACGACTATGCAGAAGACAGTGAAAGTGATTGTACACAAAGTGCTGTCAAATGCACAAAGTAAACAAACTGAAGTATTTATACTGTTCAAGGCGAGAAGGGACCATTAGATCATCTTGTCTGACCTCATGTATAACAGGCCCTTAAATTTCATCCAGTTACCCCTGTATTGATCCCAATAACTTGTGTTCAGCTCAAGCATATCTTCCAGATAGGCATACAATCTTCAGCTGAAGACTTCAAGAAATGGAGAATTCACCACTTTTCCTGGTTGTTTATTCCAATGGTTAATTCATCATCACAGTTGAAAATCTGTGCCTTATTTCTCACTTGAATTTGTGTGGCTTTAACTTTCAGCCCGTGGTTCTTGTTATGTCTTTCTTTGTTAGATTTAAAGAGCTCTTAGCACCCAATATTTTCTCCCCAGGAAGTTACTTATACACAGCAACCAAGTCACCTCAAAAATGTTTTGTTTTTTTCTTTTTGATACACTGGACAGATCAAGCTCTTTAAGGCTCTCACTGCAAGGCATTTTCTTCAGCCTCCAATCATTTTTTCAACATCCATTCAAAATGTGGAGACCAAAACAGTGTCCAGTATTCCACTATCAGTCTCAGCAAAGCCATGTGCAGAAGTAAAAATCACCTCCCTATTCCTACAAGGGAGAGAGGAGTATATTTTTTGCTAACTTCTTTCAATAACAGCGTCTGGTTTTCCTCCTCTTGTTCTGCTTCCTGGGTGTTGGAGGTGAATGAGATCATAACTAATTAATGTTTTTAAAGTGTTTTGTAAACCTGGGATGAAAGGCATTCTACAAGCTTCATTATTGCTTGGAACAACGTCCAGGAGAGTCTTTTTTGGCTCACTAATTTGACTTCCAATCGGAAATTTCCATGTTTAATTTGTGATACTCTTAGCCCATTAGATGAGGATCAATTGTTAGAGCCAGGAGCTATTTGTATTAGCTCTTATATCCTTCTCTAGTTTTCTAAAGCTAAAAGGTAAAAACCCAGTAAAAAAGATTTAACACATCAGCTTTAAAGAAAATCCACTGGAGCAGAGCGTATTTTCTTTAAAAACAGTTTTTCAAATAAACTTGGATCAGACATTAATAGCTCATTCTAAAGTGAGATATTTCAGTCATAGATGACATAATGGGCTTATGGGCTTTATTTTTGGATTCTAGCTTTGAAACTAAGTAGGCCAATTATGCATCATCATCACTAACTCTTGATTCTGATCAAATGCCTCATCCTCTGTCTAGAGCATCAGTAAAAATAAAATATATAGAACTTTGCATATGTTCCATTCCCAATTCTAAAGAAAAGGATAGAGCTAAATATTCTCTCGCTGCCACAGCTGTGGTCAGCAGAGACACTTGAGGCGGATATCCAGAATTACAGAAGAGATGGAGTAGCTGGCAGGGTGTTCTCCAAGAGGGCTCTGGACCCTGGAACACATTCCCTCCCAAAGCAGTCTGAATTTGGTGATGGTAAAAGACCCCTGTTTGGGAGAGATTTTGAAGAAAGATGAGGGTATGCTTCCCACAACAATGAAGGGGCCAGAAGGATTTTTGTAACTGTCTGGCTGAGGGGCTGCTGAACTGATTGTTTCAATGCTGCTGAGATTTAACTGGTATTGTTACATGTGTGTTTGCCAGCCTAGAGCATGGGATAGGGGTCTTTTAGTTGTTTTTCAAACTGAAGTCAATAAATATTGCCAGTATTTAACAGCGACAAACTCTGTTAGTCTATAAGGTGCCACAGGACCCTTTGTCGCTTCTACAGATCCAGGCTAACACGGCTACCCCTCTGATACTTGGGTAGTTAACAGGTTATAGGTGGGGTTTTCCAAAGCGCCTAAGTGATTTAGCAGTATAAATCTCTGAAAAACAATAGATGGCTGTGTGTATTTTACATGGCTGCCCAACTGTTCTCCATTCAACATTAATGCCCCAGATCCACTCAGAGAAACAGAGCAAAGAGTTACCAGAATGCAATGGGGCAGCTGGCAGCTCTTAGTCAGACAACAGAGAGGAGTGGGGAGCTCAGTGCTCCGAGCCAGGGTTGGACTGGCTTGCTGGGCTCCCCCCTTCCCACATTTCTCCCATTATTCCTAAGGCTGCCCTCACTTTCAGCGAGCAAGGAGAACAGCCAGAAATGCTGCTTCTCAGATAGTCCCCCAAGTTGCCTCCACTCACAACAGGAGAGTTTCTTCCCCAGCTCCAGGATATTGAAGAAGAGGTCATGGGTACTCTTGCCCATCCCCCTGCTGTTTCCCCTCTTTGGAACGATACACCACAACCCAAGGATCTGGTTCAGATGTGCATCTCTCCCCTGATCTTCAGACCCTAAAGGATCTGATAGGTCCTCAAGGACCAGCATCTAGAGCCCCAGATCCTGACTTATTTCAAGAACTGTCCTTGGGAAAATTTCCCCCAACTTGGCAGCTCTACATTAATGGGCTATACACTTTACAGGTAATACAGGTTCCTTTAATGTATATAAGTAGCATTATCCAATCATCTCGGGTTCAGTTCTGCAACCCTTCAGAGCTACCAGTAGTGTGGGGGTGGGGGAAATGTTGGCCATGGCCCGGGCTCAGCAGGATATTTTTAAGGTTGATTCCTTCAGTATCCTGGGTGCCCTGGAGGTGCCAGAGTCCTCTCCCAGCCATGCCCTACAATCCCCTCTCACTTTGGGTCCAGAAAAGAAAGAGCCAGGTGGAGGTGAGCATGCATTGTTGAAGGCCTGAGATGCTAGAAGAACACCAAGACATTGTCTCTCCTGTGAGCAGTGAGTAAAAAATTAATAATAATTCTCTCCCACAGCCTGCCTCAAAGAAGGAAAAGAATTCCATCCCCCAAAACTTGAGTCTCTGTTCTGGACAAGCTAAGTCTGGGCTGAACTGAAATGGAGAGAGTGAGCGAGCTGCAAATGTGGTTCTGTGCTACCATTGTGACTCCAGGATCCAAGAGGTGGCCTAGGACCACAATGGTCCGTGACTCAAACCAGAGAAGTCTTAGGAGATTACTATTCATAAGGCCCTAAACCCAGCCAGAAATGGCCACCTATCACCCCGCTACTCAGTGATAGCAGATTTCAGAGCCTTGCAGGCTGGTTTTCCTTTGGAAGAGAAATCAATGACAGAGCATGGCTATTTTCTTAGTGTAACTTGTTTCATCCCCAATGTATATACCAGTCCTTGAACAGAGGTGGTCGCAACATGCAGACAAGCACCTCTGTCAGCAATCTCATCTTAAAGGCCAGCGCCTGGTTCTTAGGGAGCATCTCTAGCCTAAGAATTGACTCTAGTAGGAGAGATTAAATTACAGAGAAATGCTCCTGCTGCTTGCAACAGTTCCTCTCAAAATAAACCACATCACAAGACTTTCTTAGTGTGTGAGCACTATGGATAAAACCTGTAAAACTATCTGCAACAAAGCCATCAGGTGTCAACCACCATAACAGCCCTTACTCCAGCTGGACTGGTGTAAAGGGGCTGGTAAAAATCTAGAAATAGGTCCCCACCTATCAATCTGTGACCTTCCGCCCGCTCCCTCCTCCCAGGCATTTGGAGGCAGATATAGAAAATCCCTATTGGCCCTAGGGTAAGTAACTTTGTCTGTCAACCTGAGAGAGAAGAACCCTACATTAATTAGATGAAAAAGAAACCAGCTCTATAAGCATATAAATACCTTCTCAGCTCCCAAAATCAGTGGTATCTGAATTTTTTCTCAGCCATTTGTCTCATAAGTAGCTTAAATGCAGTGACAAAAAACAATCATTAAATCTGAGCAGAGCATATAAACCAGCAGCTACCTAAGAGCCAGATCACTATTCCAATTCATTTTTGGATTTGCACGCAATTATAAAAGATATAAATGCCCTCACCAGTTAATCAGTTGCTAAGAAAGTTTGCATGTTGTTTGCTTTTACATTGCTTACATCTGTTTATTCACAGCCAGTGCCAAATTAGTATTTCTTCAAGCTCAGGACTAGAGGCATGAAAAGTGTCTCTACATTTCATAATTGCAGTTTATTCAGGAAGTTAATAAACTGCTGATTCAGTGAAAAAATCAACACACCACAAGGACTCTACTCAGCATTGTGTTTATGGACCGAATTCACCTCTGGTATGAACTAGCACAACTCAGCTGACTTTGGTAGACTTGCTTGTACATCAGGGCAGCAATAAATTTAGCCCATTAAGTTGTCCTGTAATTTGAAACTCAACAGAAGCTGGAGCTGGAGCCACTCACCCCTAGAATGGAGCAGGTAGTTTGAGGAAGAAGTCTTCTAAGCTACAGAATGGCTACAGAAGGCCTCCAAAACAAGAGTGCAAAGTACCAGCAAGGGAGAGATTCTGCTCTGTAGCGTAAAAGGGACTGGGAGAGGGACAAAACTGTGGTTGGTGGATTTGAAGTTTCATCGATCCACTGGCCAAAGCACCCCTGTGAAATGTAAGCACAGGGTAAGTCAACCATGTTTTTAAAACGATAAACTGGGACACTTTTGTGGCAACATGCTTAGGGTTGTGAAGTAGCCACGCGAAAGACAAGGGTACGCTTTCTTTTACTGTGTGTTGGCATCACTGCTACCAGCTTCCGACTCAGCTGAGACATATCCTTATTTCTCAGGGTGGAGGATTTTTTTTTTCAAAATGCTGTTATCAGATGCTGTTATCAGGAAACTCTAAACAAAGCAGCGTTCAACAAAAGATCGACTTTGATAGTGTCTACCAGGGCTTTGGAGCTGTGGTCTGGCTCTGCTCCAGCCCCAGGCAAAAACTTGCAGCTCCACTGCTCTGGAGCTGCTCCGTGGGCTCTGCTCCAAAGCTCTGGTATCTACACTCAGTGTCTCTTTTCACTTCAAACATTGTTCATCACACTGAATTCTTGTTCCCCTGAACTCTCTGTTCTGGAAAACATCGAGCAAATTCTACGCCAGGGATCGGCAACCTTTGGCACGCGGCCTGTCAGAGAAATCCACTGGTGGGCCAGGACGGTTTGTTTACCTGCAGCATCTGCAGGTTTGGCCAATCGCAGCTCCCACTGGCCGCAGTTCGCCGTTCCAGGCCAATGGGGGCTGCGGGAAGTGGTGGCTAGCACATCCATTGGCCCGTGCTGCTTCCCGCAGCCCCCGTTGGTCTGGAACAGCGAACCAAGGCCAGTGGGAGCTGCGATTGGCCGAACCTGCGGATGCCGCAGATAAACAAACCGTTCTGGCCAGCCAGTGAATTTCCCTGATGGGCCGTGTGCCAAAGGTTGCCGATCCCTGTTCTATTCAATACAGCAATTTACCTTGAACAAATTTTTTCTATTTTTTTTAAACCCTATGAAGTGAAAAACCAGGGTATTTCAGGTGAGACAAAAGAAATTATTAGGACACTGGGACTCCACATAGAAAGCTGAGATTGTCCCAGTAAAACCAGGACATAGTCACTTTACAAGGGGAAACAACCATTACTATTAGACTCCAGACACTGAAGTAGCAGTCATGAGAAAATTATACAGGTGTCTTCCTCTTTGTAGTTGCATGGGTGGGTGCACAGTTCCATTTATGCAACCTCCAAATAGGCACCCTGTGCAAAAATTTTATTTACACAGGTTTTGTACAGGGCTCAGGATTTGACTCAAAGTAGTAAATGGGTGAGGAAAAGATTGAAGGGTGCAATCTGTCCACAATAAAGTGATAAACACAACAAGGGAAGAACCAATCTCAACAGTCTCTCTCCCCGCTTCCTCTCTTCCCCTGCACACACACACTTCTTAAGTCACAGAAAAACTGAGATTTTAAGTTGTATAGCCCTTCTCCAGCATTTGTTTGCTTGGCCAGTATTTATTCAATGAATCGCTGTAGGTTTCACCAAACTTTACATCTCTGTGTTGCTACGTCATACTTTCACATGCCTGAAATCTTCTTGAATTATTATGCAGATGCAATAGGCACAAGCAGGCATTAACCTCAGACAAGCCACATTCCCTTTTACCTCTTCCTTCCTGAGGAAACATATTCCCTGCAGCCATTGCAGTGCAAGTCCCTTTCTGCATTAATATTGGGGTTTCCTAGGAGCTCAGTGCTGGTAATGATGGAACAGCAAGGGAGTGATCATTTGATTTCAACAACACTTGCAGGTGCCCACCACCACTTAGGAACATGTGCTTGGTGAACTCTCCACTGTTTCCTAGCCACTAGCAAGAAGATACAGGGTGAAATCTGTATCTGCTCCTTCTAAAAAAAATCCCTCCTAGAAAAAACTTTCTACCAGCATTTTCCTATTTCCTGGGCATTACAGAGGGGCCTTTTAATACTAGAGGTAAAGGAACTTAAAAAAAAAAAAAAGAACGCATTGGCAAGGCACATCAGTAGACTGAAAAGACATAGTCAAAGGATAGTTACCTCAATTCTGAGTCTCCTTTGGTTATGAACAGGAGCCAGCATGGCCTCTCCTGTCCAGTTGCAGTCCTTGTTGGAATGAGGCAGGACCAGCATTAAGAGTGATATGACAGTACTGTGCCTGGGTGATCATTCACAACTGATCTTCAGACTCTTATAAGGCATCAAAATGCAATTCAGCCTTAAGTAGCTTTATAGTCATTTGTCTGACTGATTTCCAAATCAAACGTGTTCCATTTTACAAGTTAAAAAAAAAAGCACTAGGTATTTATTTCCTAGCTATCAGCCCTCTAAAACTCAACCTTCATCATCCCCAGTAATAAAGATTCTGCAGGCCACGTTTTGCCAGCTGTTACCCCTGTGCAACCACATTGTTTTCAGATGATGTCCTCAGTGACACCTATTTGTAACCCTTCTGCCAGGACGAGTTGACAGCAGCAAGGGCCAGGTTCAGTACATAGGGGTTCCCTTCTCAACAACACAATGCAAAACTGGCTCAACCCCCCACCCAGTAACCTGGGAAAATCTTATACACACCCCTGGGTGCCTCAAAGAGGCAATACTTCCCCTCTCGCAAGCACAGAGCCTCGGTGTAACAGAAAATCTTTAATAGCAGCAGGTAAACGACACCAGCCTTAAATTGGGAAAACACTGCAACTAGGATCCATAAACCAAACTGTGAGCAAGACCCACCCCAGCCAATTGGGCAATGTCCTGTCCCTTGGGTTCTTGAGTCCAGCAACCCAAAAGTCACCCAAAGTCCCCAAAAGTCCAAGAACCCAAAAGTCCAGTCCCAGAGTTCAAAAGTTCATCTGCAGGGTGCTACACGCCACCCGCCTGGGCAGCAATGGGGAGGGGAGAGGTAAGGGGCACCTTACGTGGCCTGAAGATGATTGCCTCACCCCTCCGTGGGGCTTCGCTCTGCTCCGCCAGCTGTCCCGCAAGCCGCTACAGCTGTCCCCACGAACTGCTCCGCCCCGCCAACAGCGCCGTTCCACCAGCCGTCCTGCAAGCTGCTCCGACTGCCCCCACGAACTGCTCCGCTTTGCCAGCAGCTGTCTGGCCAACTGCTCCACCAGCCACTCAGCAATATATCTTCAGGCTCCCCCACTACTTAACACAGTGCTCAGCAATTTCAGCTCAGTGATTTCAGCTCATAAGACTTTTAGCTCTTTAGTGATTTCAGCTTGTAGTTAGGGGAGCCTTAGTGCTCATTTGCACTATTACCCCAGAGTGATTTCAATTCAGCAGCCTGAAACCAGACTCTCAAGGAACTCAACATTAGCTCTGATATTCCACAGTGGATAAAGGAGAAGATGTAATTGGTGTTTCAGACCCTCACAACAGGCCTACATCCCCAGGTACTAATACCTGTCCCCAGCCTCTTTCTTTTTCTTTTTCTTTTTCTTTTTCTTTTTCTTTCTCTCTCTCTCTCTCTCTCTCTCTCTCTCAATTCACTGGGCTTTGGAACCCATGTCCCTTGGCTGGCGAGTGCTACTTAGCTAATGGTGAGTTCCCCTTTATCATGACAAAAGGCCAAGTACAGTTCCACTGTCCATGATTTACATAAGCAGTATAACAACAGTTTATTCTTCCTGCCCCAATAACAGAAATTCCTGCCCCAGTACAGAAAACGGGGGATCCTACAGCAGCCCAAAATGCCCATTTGGGCCTCTATGGTTCGTACCATGCGGGATGGGTGTGCCTATGCAAATGGGATCAGCCCCTGGAGTGCTTTGCCACGACTCACCACCAGATGTCAGGGTGGAGCTCATCCTGACTCTGCTTACATATGCAAATCCACTTACTGGGTAATTTAAAAGGCATGTGATTTTGCTGTGAACCAGTTAATTTCTCAGGATCCATGGAGGCCCAAATACCTCTGCCTAGCCATGCTACTAGCACCACCTCACTATGTTGCAGCATTTGTTGTTATTTTTTTCCCTGCAAAGAGAGAGAGAGAGACGCAGTGGGGAGAAAATATGGATTTTAGCTGGAATACTCTTGTGTCTGTACATCTGTGCAGAGGGCAGTGGGATGCAGCTGGAAAAGCCAAGAAACACCCAGAAGTAGGGTGTGGCTATTACTAGACATGGTGGGAAGCTATATAGGAAGGTTTCATTGTGGGCAAGGAGCCTTGTAGGTCCTACAATTATTCACCATTTGATAGGTGAGCCAGCCAGAGCTGAGATAGGGGGAGAAGGCTACAAATACAGGAGTTAAAGATAACCCTATGATGAAGTGGGGTTTAACCCACGAAAGCTTATGCCCAAATACATTTGTTAGTCTCTAAGGTGCCACAAGTACTCCTCGTTCTTTTTGCTGATACAGACTAACACGGCTACCACTCTGAAACCTATGGACTCAGTGGCTGATGTCTGCTGAGCAGACTAGGTCCCAATCCCTGTACCAATTTGGCTACTTGGGAAGCCCTCCATTAGGATAGTGTTTGGACCACCATGGTGAGTTTTATGTACTGGAAGCAGAGCACTTGTCACCCCTAGGGGCAACAGAGCCTATGGAATTTGCATTTAGCTATCAGCTAACTGCTCTAAACTGGAATTCTGTCTCTGTTAAAGAGAGAACAGGAGCAGAGCTAGGTGAGGTGAGAGTTTGTACATTCTTACCTAACGTAGCTGGGCAGAATATGGTGCCCTATAGAATAAGAGCCTTATACAGATCCAGGGAATGTGTATTTTTATATGCTGATCCCAATCCCTGTACCACTTTAAATATAGGCTACAGATTTGTTTCACCAGCAGCTGAGTATAGTCAGCTAGTTACCCAAGAGCTGGGATGCTGCTAGGCATGGAGATCCCCAGACTCGGTGTTTGCTGACAGGATTCTGACGTGTTTGGGAAAGATCTGGGAGGCTGCTGTTCTTCTAAAGCCCTGAAGAGTCCAGGTGATGCAGACTACACGCTATGGGTGTGCTACAGAGTAAATGTTATGATGACCTCTGACACTTAAATATAAGGTGGAAGGTACACGTTTTTGAGCTTCACAGAGCTCTTCTGCAGCTGAAAAAGACAACACTGTCTAGCCATCTAGCTATTTTCTTACAAAATGTGTGTTATTACAGCAAGAATTCTCTGACATGCAAATTGATAATTACACACAGCACTAGTGATAGCTCTAGCTACACTAAGAACTACTAGCCCAATATATTACAGACCCATGACAGCTTCACAGTAGGAAGAGATGAGTGGGAAAAGATTACACCAATCAATCTTTGAACATTTTTACTTCTGAGAACTTGGCAGGGTAGTAATGCCACATTATATATGACATGCAGTATTTTAGGGAAAATGGGTGAAGACGGAAATTGAACTTGTGACAACTGCATCAGCAATAACCACACAAGTCTCCTCATTAAACAAGTCACTGCTGGGTTTCAATGCATGCAATTCAAAGGGCTGTGTTAAAAAGCATTCTTTCCATAAGGTAAAAATGCAGCAGAGGCAGCATATGAATGCTTCCTAAAACAACAAACCACATTCTATCCAAATTTCATTAAATTCCAAAATAAATATACAGTCAGATTTTTTTTTAAATCATGTATCTCAGGTCAAGCCCAGCCAGTCCTCAGGGCACAGACCAAGTATTACAGAATTTCTGCAGAGTAGCAGCCCCCAAGTCTGACTCAATGTTACCAAAGCTGGGGTGTGGCATCTGGAGAGCAAGATATTTTAAAGTAAATACTACTGGAGTTCACTGACTGGGTGAAGAGCTGGCAAAAATTCTGATCATGAAAGCTCTAGTGCTTACCTTCAGGTCAGACTGATTTTTCAAACATCTCTTTCAATCTTTAAGTTGGGGTCATCCTGATCCTAGCTATTTTGCATATGGACAGATACCTCATTTGGAGAAATGGACTGTAATGGGCAGGGTGACCGACGGGTGGGGGTGGGGGGACAAAGGGGCAATTGCCCAGGGGCCTGGGCAATTTAAAAGGACCCGGGAGCCCCCAGCTGCCAGTGCCACCAGCAGCACAGCAGGGCTAAGGCAGGCTTCCTGCCCACCCTCATTCCGCACTGCTCCTGGAAGTGCCAGGCACATCCTTGTGGCCCCTGGGGAGCGGTTGTCCGTGCACTGCCCCCACCCTGAGCACCCACTCCGCAGCTCCCATTGGCCGGGAACTGTGGCCAATGGGAGCTGCATGGGTGGTGCCTGTGGGCAGTGGGGCGCGGAGACCCCAGGGCCCCTCACCTAGGAGCTGCTGCCAGAGGGATGTGCCGGTTGCTTTTGTGAGCCGCCCGAGGTAACTGTCGACCCCCTGACCCCCTCCTGCACCCCAATCCCTTGCCCCAGCTTACAGACCATACCGAAACTGCCTCCCAGAGCCTTCATCCCGTCACACACCCAAACTCCCTCCCAGAGCCCACACCCTGCACCCAAACTCCCTCCCAGAGCCCGCACCCCGCACCCCACACCCCTGCCCCAGCCTGGTGAAAGGGAAAGAGTGAGTGATGGAGGGAGGGGGGATGGAGTGAGCAGGGGGAGAGGCCTCTTAGAAGGGGCGGGACAGGGGCATGGTTTGGATGAGGCAGGAGAGGAGTGGGGCTAGGGTCTTTGGGTTTGCACGATTAGACAGTTGGCAACCCTCCCAGGCGGGCATGTGGAAACCCTGGCCGTGCCAGAAGAGTGCGCCCAGCAGCGTAGCTGGCAGCTCGCTGGGCACTAGCCAGTGCTGGCACAGCACCTCCCAAATGTCAGGTGGACCGTGTCCATGCAGGTGCGACTTGTGCATACATGGGGGCCCATTGACTGGTCTGCCCTGGGGCCCGGAATAGCTGTCAGTGGGCTTGGTAATGGGTAGGATAGCTTTACCTTTCAAGATCAGAAAGTTCTCTGGCTCTGCAACAGTCAAGCACAGGTCATTCAGAAAGTTTCTTTGTATTTGGTTCAAGAGATGGATCCTTATCTCTGAATACAGTGCCACCAGCATGTCTAAGTTTTAGGACAATGTATTTAATTGCACTGGGTAAAAATTAATTTTGACTATAATGATCAGCACAATTACAAGTACATTCAAACTAAAACCTACAAGCCAGGAGGACATATGATGACACAAGAGCAAGACAAAAAATAATAATAAGATGGCAAACAGATTTTTATTTACTTTTCCTACAGACATAATGAAGGAACTGTATGTGGTTATATTAGTTTCCTAGTCACTGAGCTAACTAATATTTATTACAGTAGAACCTCAGAGTTACGAACACCAAAGTTACAAACTGATTGGTCAACCACATACCTCATTTGGAACTGGAATTTTACAATCAGGCAACAGCAGACAAAAATAAAAAAGGAAATACAGTACAGTACTGTGTTCAATGTAAACTAGTATAAGAAAAGGAAAAGCAGCATTTTTCTTCTGCATAGTAAAGTTTCAAAGCTGTATTAAGTTAATGTTCAGCTGTAAACTTTTGAAAGAACAACCACAACATTTTGTTCAGAGTTACAAACATTTCAGAGTTATGAACAGCCTCCATTCCCAAGGTGTTTGTAACTCTTGAGTTTCTACTGCAATTGACTGGGGCTTCCAGGGTCTGCCACAATATATGATTCTTGCTATAGGATAGGAAAGACAGTATAGTAGGTAGGGAGGCACCAGACAGACTCAGGAGGCCTGGGTTTAATTCCTGGCTCAGCTATAGATTTCCTGTGGGACCCTGAGCAAGCCACTGTGCTTCAGTTCTCCATTTGCAAAATGAGAAAAATAATGCCCTATCTCACAGAGGTGTTTTAAGGATATACTCCCTTAATGATCAAGAGGTGCTCACAATGATGAGGGCTATAAAAGTACCCAGATAGATATTAGTGCTAGGCACTGTACAAACACATAAGAGACATTCCCTGCCCTGAAGAGTTTACAATCTTATAATTAGGGCTCAGTCTTCAGCAAGTGGTCTGCATATGCCATATCCTCTTAGCTATGGGGATTTGTTCTGGTAAAGCTTGTTTACTTTCAGTTAATTAATAATATTTTGCTTATCTACAATCTACTTCCCCCCCTGGTTCTCAAAGTTCTCCACAAATATTAACTAAGCTTCCCTGCGTTTCTGAGAGGTAAGCATTATTCCCATTTTACAGAGGTGGAAATGGAGGCACGGTGTAAACATTATTCCCATTTTACAGAAGTGGAAATGGAGGCACGGTGTATTTCAGTGACTTGCCTAGGCAAAGAAACAAAAAGAGCTGTCATTGACAATGGGTGCAGGCTGAAATACTGAAATGGCCAAGAACCTTAAAAAGGAACTAATGTGACCAAGCAGATACAAAGGCCTTGATCCTGTAAACTATTCCATGTGGATGAACTCCAGCACCCATGCAGAGCCCTGAAACAGCTTCAAAGCCTGGGCCTTGGAGGGTATGTCTACACAGTAGCTGGGAGGTTGCTTTCCAGCATGGATAGACAGACACTATGATGGCTCAAGCTAGCATGCTAAAAATAGCACCATGGCCACAGTAGCATAGGCAGTGACTCAGGCTAACTACCCAAGTACAATCCTGCCTGATCCCCTGGGTATGTGCTCAGACACCTAGTCCAAGCTGCCGTGGCCACACTCCTATTTTTAGCGTGCTAGCTTGAGCAGAGCTAGCGTGTCTGTCTACCTGTTGTGGGAAACATTCTCCCAGCCGCTATGTAGACCTAGCCATATTCTGCCAGAGCTATGAGTACATAAGACGAAGCTGACATTCCAACCCTAATCCTAGAGGAAATGGACAAAATCTGCGTACGCGGGCTTCCCAGTTAAAAAAATGTGATATTTTCCTGTTATTTCATGGCAAAAAGCTTTGATTTGAAATCACCAAGATTTATCACTGGAAAAGTTTTCATGAACATTCCCAATATTCCTGTTTCTGCTGAAAAATTCTGCACATAATTGTTACCATCAGTTTCTCAGCCTATGGAAAATTGTTTTCAAATGTAAAAGCTCATCTCCAATTATATAACTGGCCTGGTTTATTTGGGGGGAGGAAATCTTTAAAGGAGGAACATCTCAGAAAGATGCATTTCCTGAATCTTTGTGAAAAATCAAATTTTAGTCCTCCTGGCTGATGCATCTCGTAACAACACATCATGCCAGGCTGCATCAGTCACATTGTATAACAGTGAAGTGATCTAAATGGAAGACAAAACTGAGAAAATAACTTGACAATCATAAATCCTGCCATGGATTTTGATATGGATCTTGACACCACTCCTGAAATACAAAGCAAAACTCCAGTAAGGTCACAGTCATTTCTGCTGACTCAAATGACAAAGAGATACATGTAAAAGATGTGGCTGAGGTCTGCACAGAAGAAGCTAGTAAATGTAAATATTTTATTTCTTAAATTGATAGTCAATTAATGTCAATCTTTGCAAGACATCTGAACAAATTTTACTCATTTTAAAATCAAAATAGCTCATAGCAGCTAACCCAGATTTCATGTGCTGGGGGGAGATCTTGAATATAGGGGTTCCATATAACCAATGACTTTAGCCATGTAGCTGCCATTGTTTGTGAGATCTGAGGAGGTGACTCGGCATTCCTCAGAAGATAGCGTCATTGATAGAACAGTTCTATAATGGAATGGAAAGCTGTATTCGAGTTAATGGCAGATATATGGCATGGTTGCCTATCTCCATGGAGGTCTGGCAAGCCTGCATTTCATCACCATCGTTCAATATCAGCATTGATTGGTTGATGGATAAGTTTAGCAAATTGCTGCAACTGATGGCTGATGTGATCTGGCAAGAAGCAGCACACATTAGTCTTATTATAATCTAGATAAACGAAGTTTCTAGCCATTACCATCAAGCAGCCTCCTACTCCATATTCCAACCATCTCCGTATTAACCTGTCCAGGTGGCAACTGTCAATTATCTGGGCAGTGTCATAGAAAGTACTGGAGAATGCTCGAAAGATGTGGACACTTATATAGCAGCAGCTGCTGCCATGTTTCAGGCCCTTCTGCAACCACTGTGCGGACAACATGACATCAAGCATGCCGCGAAGCTGCAGATCCACAGGAACCCAGCTATGCCAACTCTATCATATGGAAATGAAACGTGGGAGCTGAGAAAGGCTCAGTAACCGTGTATTGATGTTTTCGATTCTCATCATCTTCATCAGTTGCTCCATATCAAGAGGCAGGACAAAATCAGAATGAGGATATTCAAAGCCAAACCCAGGAAACACCTCCATCAGCGCTGGCTCAGTTTTGACGGCTTTCTTGGTATGGAGATATTACTAGAATGGAAGACCAACAAATTCCAGAGTGTGTGTACCAAGGAATGCGGCTACATGGCCAGTGGTCACACATGCACCAAAATCTTCAGTGGCACAATAAAAGACTGCCAGTGGTGGAAATAAACTGAATATACCACTAGTCCACCTTAAGCACCAGAGATCAATCTAGGTGGCACTTCATTCCCAAGGAGGCCACATCCCTATGGGATTTGCCATGATGATGATGTTTGCAAATGCTGCGGTACAATGGCACCTTGTGCAGTCATGTGTACCTCTGCAAAGTGGGTGCGCAAGACTACCATTCTGATTCAGGAGCATTACACCCACTTTACAGAGACGTAAATGACTACACAAGAGGGAAGGTAATGGTGAATCATGCCAAGAGACTCTTAGTGCTGGATTGGTGCAAGCAAATCTGGATAACTGCAGGCAGATAAAGAGCCTGATTCTGAGAAGTGCAGAGTCCCGACAACGTCCAATAATTTTAGCTTTGCTGCTGGGACTACTAAGGGTATGTTTACAATGCAAAAAGAAAAAGAAAAAAGGAGCAAGTCTCAGACCCTAGGTCTACAGTCTTGGACCTGCGGGCTATGGAGGCAGACATTTCCATTTGGGCTCTGAGATCCACACCCTTTGTTTCACAGCCCAAGCTCCAGCCTGAGCAGGAACATCTACACTGCTATTGTTAGCCTCATAGCACAAGCCCAAGTCTGTAGACCCAGACTGAGACTTCTTGCTGCAGGGTTGGTTTTTTTTCAGTGTAGGTGTGCCCTTAGCTACCCTGTTACTCTAATCATCTATGTATCTTTTGTGCATTGTCTGAATTTATCTTAACCAGAGCTGTAGGAACTATTATTTTCTATGTCTTTTCATTAGAGCTGCTCAAAATATTTTAATTCAAAGCTTTTTGAAGAAAAATTGCCTCCTCTGAAAATGGAAATTTTTACTAAATTTGTGGGTTTAGATTTGACCAAAACCAAAAATGTGAATTTCCAGTTTCCCTCCTCTTCTCTTCTGCCCCCTCTCGCCGCTTTTTCCCCCTCTTCCATTTTGCCAGTGACAAAGAAGGAAAGCATAAAAATGAGAAAGAGGAGGGGAAATGAAAACTGAAAAGTGTTTTTTAAAAAAATTAAAAGTTTCTATATTTTTGTCTTTGCTTTTTTGGTTAAAACTTTGGAAATTTTCAAATTAAAATAATTTTGAAATGTGCAGTCCAGATTGATTCAAATTACATACATTATAAAAATGTCAATTACAATACATAATTAAAAGACCAAAAACAACCAGCTTGACTATGGCACCTTGCCTGGCTGTATAAGCAGACCAAGGACTGAATGGGTAAAGATACATCTCTGCCCTTGAGGTAGTCCCTCCAGACTGAGGGATACAGTGACTAGGGCTACACAGAGAGTCTTGCATTGCTATAGCCTGTCATGTAGCTGTTTACTGAATAAATAAGGATAATTTCAAATGCTGTTAACCTAACACCTTTCACAAACATTACAGTCCACTTCAAAAAACTGCATCTCCAGTAATGTTAATTATAAATTTATCACAAAAAGAGGAATAAACTTTAGTTGGTGTAAATGTCAGCAATTTTGACATTTGAAAGTAGAGGGAAGAGGAAATAAAGGTAATTAAAATCTGACCACATCTTGATTTATCTTCCTCACCCACAGTCTTCAAGGGTCAAATCCTGCTTGTCATATCCACACAAATAATCCCATTGATTTTAAATGTGCTTACAAGAGAGTTAGTTGTTTTTTTCTGCTGCTAACGCTGCTTTTTTATGATGTATAAAAAAAAGACCTAAAAGAAGCAGGGGAAAAAATGTTTTCACATTAGAAATGCAGGTCTCATCTACCCTAGAGAGGTAGCAAAATTATGACATCCCTACAGTCAAGAGAAAAAGATAAGCAATGGGATGGAGGAAGGAATTTTTAGTCAGATGGTTTAAAACTTTGGGTTTTGTTTGGCTGATTGGTTAATACCTATTTAATGCCAATGGCTAATGAGCATATGAGACCACAAGAAGCCTTTATTACAGATTCAGCACCATCAGCCTTTTAATTCAGATGTGAAATTTCACAATAAAAAACACTGAGCGCCCACAAAAAGTCCTCCAGCAAAACCAGGGAAGACCAAACTTGAAATTCACTTTCACAGGCCTTGGGAGGCAGGCCAGTCCTCGCCCACAGACAACCCGCCAACCTGAAGCATATTCTCACCAGCAACTACACACCGCACCATAGTAACTCTAACTCAGGAACCAATCCATGCAACAAACCTCGATGCCAACTCTGCCCACATATCTACACCAGCGACACCATCACAGGACCTAACCAGATCAGCCACACCATCACCGACCGGTTCATTCACCTGCACGTCCACCAATGTAATATACGCCATCATGTGCCAGCAGTTCCCCTCTGCTATGTACATTGGCCAAACTGGACAGTCATTATGTAAAAAGGATAAATGGACACAAATCAGATATTAGGAATGGCAATATACAAAAACCTGTAGGAGAACACTTCAATCTCCCTGGACACACAATAGCAGATTTAAAGGTAGCCATCCTGCAGCGAAAAAACTTCAGGACCAGACTTCAAAGAGAAACTTCTGGGCTTCAGTTCATTTGCAAATTTGACACCATCAGCTCAGGATTAAACAAAGACTGTGAATGGCTAGCCAACTACAAAAGCAGTTTCTCCTCCCTTGGTGTTCACACCTCAGCTGCTAGAAGAGAGCCTCACCTCCCTGATTGAACTAACCTCGTTATCTCTAGCCTGACTCTTGCCTGCATATTTATACCTGCCTCTGGACATTTCCACTGCATGCATCCGACAAAGTGGGTATTCACCCACGAAAGCTTATGCTCCAATACCTCTGTTAGTCTATAAGGTGCTGCAGGACTCTTTGTCGCTTCTACAGATCCAGGCTAACACAGCTACCCCTCTGATAAGTTGTTATATATTATTCCCTTAAAAGAATAATAGACTTAATATATTTGGACTATCCAGGAGATATTACCAGACATACATTTCTGGGGGGAAATATGCGACTGAAAGTGTGATGGGGTCACATTGCAGTATAACCAAGGCTACTGAAAGCCAGGATATGATGGGCAGGCTGCAGTTACACAAAAACACCTGGGAGTGATCTGCATGCTGGTAAGCTGTTTGTGAGCAGTCCAGGTTGGGAGCTACAACGTAAGGCATTGCAAGATACCCCAGGATGCAAGGCAAGGGTGACATAGCCCCCCACTGGTCTGGACTGCATCCTGGTATGTCACAATAGGGCATCCACTTTAGGCTTCCAGCTTCTCAACTGTCACCTCTCTTGGGCGGAAACCCATGTCTCACTCTTTCCTGACTGGGGATTTTAAGGCTGCAGCACTCCCTGCCTTACGCTGTGATATCCTCAGCAAGCCAGATGGCCCGAAAGGCCAGCACCTGCACTTTGATTTCTCTCCGAGGGCTATGACCAGTGTATTGCCTGCAGTTACAAGTTACCACATAGCTCCTTCTAAGAAACCACCTTTCTTCTTACGTAAAAGCATTACAGAGAAAACCTTAAAACAATAAAAGAACCTACACACATGCAAAGAAGATTTTAGTCCTTCAAAACCCACAACTGAGTTTCCCTGTGGTTACAAGTTCATCCATCTTAGATGCAGAATCCCACTTGGGCAGATCAGCCATTTCATTATACGGTTTGGGCCTTCTGTAACAGCTAATCAGCAGACAATGACCCTCTCCTCAGGGCATAACTTTGAAAGGCTGGGTTTTTGCATAACTGGAGTTGAAGAATTGTATTAGCCTCTCCCAAGGGATTTCCCAGAAAACCTACTTTACACTTATTGTCCCAAAAGTCCATACTTGTCTGACACATTTTCAATATAATCTTTTGAACTCCCAGGTCTCACATCTGTCACATCTCCTGCTAAAAGGGGTTACATACAATCTCAGCTCACAGTAATACAAAAACTTAATACACTAAAGTCTTCCAAGAATATTGCAGGAAATTGCCAACTCTGTCACAGTGTGTATGCAGATTAAGAACCTGTCAAGCTTACTCATCACTGTCTGTTTCTAAGAGTGGATTGTGCATTTCATTATTTAAAATTGCTTACAAGGTAAACTGTTTGACTGAATATATTATTGATGTATATTTAGGAACTGTTCAGACTGAGAAATATTATTGCTTTATGAATTAGCAAGCATTCCACTGTCAACCTACTGTCAGGATAATTAAAATCTAATTTAATTGACTCATATTTCCCCTTAAAATAAACAAAGTGCATCATGCCCAATTAGGAGATGAGTCTAAATTGCTTTAGCATGCACCTTTTCCCCCTTCCCTCAGATGGTACATTACATGCCTTTAGGCTATGCCTTCACTGATAAAAAGTTGTCTTTACCATGGGATAATAAACACGTGTTAGCTATCCCAATGTAAAATCGCAGTGGAGGCAAGGCCCTTTACTTGTATGTGAGGTAATGTAACAAGGCATGTCCTCCTGAGAGGTCTCCTCATGGCTAGAGGTGGCCCTGCAAGTGCCCCAGCCTCAGTTTTCCCCATAAGAAGGTTCCTTGTAAACTTCTTTGCTTTACTTTATAATTCAATAATTACCTTGCTGTGGTGTAATTTGTTACCCTAAATGCTCCAAATTTGCCCCCAAAGTCACAAAGTACAGTCCAACACCATCATACAAAAACCAGGCTCGTCTTCAGCCTCCTTCTTCAATCAGAGCGGTACATTTACAGATTTCTGCCCAGTGCCCCCTAGCCTAGCCCAAAGCCCAAAGAAAAAGTACAAATAAATAGTGTCTGACCACCCTGCAACAAAAATGTAAAGCAAACAAGGGCTCACACCCTTGGGCTTAGGTTCTTAGTCACTCTTAGGTTCTCACCTAGCTCAGGGTATTCCCTTGGACTTCCCTTCTCCCTGGTCTTGAAGAGGTCAATGGGCAAACATCCCTCTACTGCTCTCCTGGCCCAGAGCTTTTTCCAGTGCTCTCTTCCCCTAGGAGTTCTCCATTACTGCTCCTTGAGGAAACTCCAGCAGGATGCACATGATCTCTCTCTCTCTCTCTCTCTCTCTCTCTCTCTCTCTCTTTCAGGAAGTTCCACCAGATCCCAGCTGCCCCTTCCTGCCTGTCTCTTTCCCAGCTGCTGCCTGACCCTTTATATAGACCAGGTGTCTTCTATCCAGTCCAATGAAAAGACAATTAACCAGGCACAGGCAGGGGCGGGTACTCCAGCTACATGAATAACATAGCTGGAGTCGACGTAGCTTAGGTTGACTTACTGTGGTGTCTGCACCACCCTGCGTCGATGGGAGACACTCTCCCATCCACTTACCTTACTCTTCTCGTTCCGGTGGAGTACCAGAGTCGATAGGAGAGCACTTTGCAGTCGAATTAGCAGGTCTTCACTACACCCACTAAACTGACCCCAGCTTCATCGATTGCAGCAGTAAGTGCAGACATGGCCTATGTTTACACCCTCACAATATCTTGCAGAGGCAAGAGCGGGGAACACAGCTATGTCTGCTCCTGCACGCATGCACAGTAGGGCAGAGACAAGAGCAGGACCCAGAGGAGGGGCTGGAGCAGCTACCATGGTCCACAAGATTGGGCCAGCTGCTGGGAAGGAGGTAGGACTCCCCGGTCCAGCTGAGCCCCAACATCCAGCCACCATGCATCCCACCCACTGGAGACATCCATTCTGGGGAAGGGGCAGGAGCAGATGCGCCAGCTGCCAGGGTGAGATGGGGGACAGGACAGGATACAGCCCTAGAACCTGGGCAGGGAGCATTTGTGCAAAGAGTGCCGGCTGCCAAGGTGGGAGGACCATAGTGCACTGGGCACCAGCCACTGATGAACTGCCATAGGAAAGACTATATGAACTACTGAGAAGCCTCTTCCTAGCCTGAAGCCAGCTGCCCTCTACCGCACCCAGTCTCAGTAGTGCTCCTCACTCCCCCTCCTATCTCTCCAGCCCCCCATTCACAGGGAGTTTCCACCCCACTCCCCAGTACAGATGGATTGGGTCCACTCCTTAAAGGGGCCATTTCCCCTGTGCCAAGTAAAGAAGTTGAGCTCAACCATGGGCAGTAGTATAGTGCTGACCTCGCCTAGCTACCTCATGGCAAATGTTACAAATGCCTTGTCTCCATTTAAGATGTAGCTGTAAGATAGTTACAGGATTGCACATTTGTTGTTGCATTGTAAAGAACACCAGTGAAAACAAAGTCTAGACACCATATGCTAGTTATGCTGTTGGTTACTAACGTGTAACTAACACCCCTGCAAGCATTGTCTCTCAGTTTGGCCCACTGTGTCTAACTAAACCTAAGGGAGTCTAAACTGGGGGACTGGAAGAAAAGACTGTACCAGGAAGAACATGTCTGGGTGTGTCTGGATTTGGAGATTTTGGATTAGCCTATCACAAAGAAATTTACATCAGTTTTATAGCAGTATAATTCCAATGACTTCAGTGGAGTTACTCCCAATTTACACCTCCGTGAGCCCAGAATATTGCACTGAAAAGATAGAAAGGGTTGTTTATTTTTTAAACACACATACCCCATTAGATGATCTACAAAGAACATACAAATGTGGAATATCTTTATCGTTTCACTTGGGAGACAAACTGGACAATTGACAGCAAATAACATAACAAGAAGGATATTTTTGGAAGCCAGAAAGAACATCATTAACTTTCCAAGAAAAGCAGATATTGTCTAATCTTTCAATTTAATTTCCACTGTCAGTTTTAAAAACCATGGAACTCAGGGGATCTGTATTACACAATTGCTCTCCAAAAATAATTCTTTCTTCAACTAGTAACATTTGGAAGAGTAATCCAAAGTATACATATAAGTGACATTTTAAATGTTAGTGTTGTAATAAAACTCTTAATATACTCTTTGCTATTACAATAGAGAGAAACAGAATGGCTATATTACTGTATCTGTGCTTCTTCAAGGTATGTTGTCCATGTGGGTTCCACTCTTGGTGCACACATGCAACATGTGTATGAGGTTTGATTGTTTTGGCCAGTAGTGTCTGTTAAGGTCATGACTGTGTGTCCTAGATGTCCTCTTGCTCCCAATAAAGTATGGAGAAGGTCCAACCATCCCCCAGTTCCTTCACCAATTCAGAATCCAAGAGGAGTAGGACTTTGTAGTAGCAAGGCCAGAGGGCAGGTTTTGGAATCCATGATGACAACACATCTCGATGAACCACCGTTGCTGTTAGGTTAATAACCATTATTTTTCCATCAAGTGGTTGTGCACATGGATTTTCCGCTTAGTGACTAACAAGCAGTTTTCTATTTGCTTGGGAGTGGGTACTAGGAGTCCTACTTAAACAGTGATTGTAGGACAGCCCTACCAAAATGGACATCCAGTCTGGAAGCCTCAATCAAAGAACAATGTCCTGTAAATCAATGGTTCTCAACCTTTCCAGACTCCTACATAAGAACAGCTATACTGGGTCAGACCAAAGGTCCATCTAGCCCAGTACCCTGTCTTCTGACAGAGGCCAATGCCAGGTGCCCCAGAGGGAATTAACAGAAAAGGTAATCCCGGTCACCCATTCCCAGCGTAATGCCGACAGACCCCGGTTCTCGGCAGGCAGGATTGAACTGGGGTTCTCTGGAGCTTAGTGCATGAGCCTCTACCGCATGAGCAAAAAGCCAATTGGCTGTTAGCTAAGGCTGTAGAGCCGATTCATGTAACGCTCTCTAAGTGGTCTCTGTGCCACTAGATGGGACAGAACACCACACCCAGAAGGTGTGTGGGTTACACCAGCTTCTGGCAAACAGAGGCTACGGACACCATCCCTGCCTATCCTCCATGAATTTATCCAGTTATCTACTGCATCCCTTTCAGGAGTCTGATTTGTCTTACGTACCCCCAAGTTTCAACTCACTTCAAAACTACTTGCTTACAAAATCAAACAGAAAAATACAAAAGTGCCACAACACATTATTACTGAAAAATTGCTTACGTTCTCATTTTTGCCGTATAATTATAAAATAAATCAATTGGAATATAAATATTGTACTTGTATTTCAGTGTATAGTATATAGAGCAGTAGTTCTCAAACTTTTGTACTGGTGACCCCTTTCACATAGCAAGCCTCTGAATGAGACCCTCCCCCTTATAAATTAAAAACACTTTTTTATATATTTAACACCATTATAAATACTGGATGCAAAGCAGGGTTTGGGGTGGAGGCTGACAGCTCGTGACCCTCCATGTAATAACCTCGCGACCCCCTGAGGGGTTCTGACCCCCAGTTTGAGAACCCCTGATATAGACAATATAAGCAAGTTGTCATCTCTATGAAATTGTATTTTGTACTGACTTCGCTAGTGCTTTTTATGTAGCCTGTTGAAAAACTAGGCAAATATCTAGATGAGTTGATGCACCCCCTGGAAGACCTCTGTGTACCCCCAGGGATACACGTACCCCTGGTTGAGAACCACTGCTGTAAATGCATGGATCAAGCTCCACATAGCTGCTCTAAAAATTTCGGAAACAGGAACATTCTTCAAACAGGAAGCAGGGACTGCCTGAGCTCTAGTGGAATGAGCTCTGAAGTGACTAAGTGGATCTAACTTGGTTATCTCCTAACACACTCTGACATAGACAGAGACCCATTTTGATAAGCTGTATGTATATTGCCTGACCTTTAACTCTATCACCAAAGATAGGGGGGAGGGATAGCTCAGTGGTTTGAGCATTGGCCTGCTAAACCCAGCGTTGTGAGTTCAATCCTTGAGGGGGCCATTTAGGGATCTAGGGCAAAAATTGGGGATTGGTCCTGCTTTGAGCAGGGGGTTGGACTAGATGACCTTCCAACCCTGATATTCTATGAAAGGCCATCAACAGCCTACATGTGCTCCTGAATGATTTTGTCCTATTAAGATAGTATGAAAATGCCCTTACTACATCAAGTGTGTGATGTTTAGCTTCCACTGGACTTGAGCAAAGCTTGTGGAAGAAAAGTAGGAAATGAATACATTTGTTCATATGGAACTTTGAGAGAACTCTAGGTAGGCTGAGATCTGAGAGTGACCCTGTCCTTATGAAACACTGTATAAGGGGGACTTGCCATGAGGTCCTGGCTCTCCTCTACTCTTTGAGCAGATGTAAGGGCTACCAAAAAGACACTCTTCACTAGGTGATATAGGGAAGAGGTTTCTAAGAGCTCAGAGGGGGGCCTATCAACCCTGTTCATTCTATAGTGAGTTCTATACTAATAGTAAGGGGGCTCCAAAACTGGAGGGGCGTGGGGAAATGTATAAGACCCTCACAGAAAGTGTTCAGTAAAAAGTTGGGATGATTGTGAGATTAAAGAATGTTGTCACTCTGGAAAGACAGTGCAAGATTTCACCCAGTTTTGCTCATTTGTCATTATTTCAAATCAGTTTGCTTCAGCTGCACACATTTATTGGATTTTACTTCTCTCTCATTCCAGGTTTTTGTAAATTCCTCATCTGGCCCTCAAAATCAGAGAACCAATAATTGGAAAGAAATGCTAAATAAAAACAAAGGGATTTGTTTCAGGTTTTTGATAGCGTAGGAGAAGAACAGATGGTTTGTGGGAACAATTAATTATTCTTTACCCATTATTTCTTTAAATGGATCTTTAGTACTTATGAAAACTGCCAGATTGTTAGTCCTAAAAAATAAACTTCTGCCTTTCTCCACAGCACAGGCAGTGTCAGTGCAAGCTACTGTCTCAGCCCTGACTTGCAGCACAATCTATCAATGAACTCTGCATTCCGATAGCTCAGTGGTTTGAGCACTGGCCTGCTAAACCCAGGGTTGTGAGTTTAATCCTTGAGAGGGCCATTTAGGGATCTGGGGCAAAAATCTGTCAAGGGACAGTACTTGGTCCTGCTAGTGAAGGCAGGGGACTAGACTCGATGACCTTTCAAGGTCCTTCCAGTTCTAGGAGATTGGCATATCTCCATTTATTTATTTAACCCCTACACTCATGTGGAGCCTATTGACTTCAGTGAGGCTGTGTGTGGGTGCAGTAGTGTACCTGCATGGATTGGGGCCCTGGAAAGAACACCTCTTAGAGTTAGAAGAACAAATCAGACTCTATGCCCACTTCATCCTCAGCCTTGGCTACCATTACATTTGCCAGTGAACATTAACTATTGTGGTAGTATTTCTGATGGGAAGACTTGGTGCCTAGGAAGTGGATCAAGGCCACCAAAATCATTTTTCATAGGCCACTAAACAGGTGGTAAAGGCTTTCTGTTACTGGCTATGAATTACTAATCTAGAAATGAAAAGATTAACATGCCACTGCCGAACCATTCCCCATCTATCGAGCCCCTTACTGGTTAATATTTAACCGTAAGCATTCCCAGGCCTCTCACTAGGTGCAAACTGGAGAAAAGGGGGATAAATCAATTGCTAGGCTCCTAGTTTCGTTTGGGAATTTTAGTAGTCTCTTCCAGCGTTATTCTGGTATGAAATAACTAAATTGTATTGCTTTGGGCCCTGATCCTGCACCTGGCAGTGTCAGGGTGCAGAACTGGGGCCTGGTGAGCATCTTGGAGGAGTCACATCTAAGGACACACTGATGCCTCACAGAAAACCTGGTCACACTTTAAATTAAGGTTCCATTCATAAACATTTTTAAGGGGCTAATCAACAATCAATAGATATTATAGCATGTTACAGACATAAGTAGTGTGTGTTATAGATGGCTATAAGCATATCAGAAGAAGCTGTTATAGATGGTTATAAACAACCTATTGGACTTTAAGAATTAATAAACCCTTTAAAAAACATCTATTAAGCATTTATTAACTGTTTATAAGCTAGTTATAAGTGAACTTTAATAAAGTGACTGAAAACTTAGTTATATTCTCTTTAAACCCTATTGTTTGCTGTTTCATGTATTTCTGGGGTTTGTTTCTCTACCTGCATTTTGTACTAGACATAAGCAGTCAGTCCCCTCTTCTTCAGAATCCCCTGCCACTCCTAGGAGAAAAGGCCCTTGTCCCAAGGCCATTCTAAAGATACATAAATAATAGTAACAACAACCTTCCCTCTCCCATCCCAACAGTGTTTCCTAGACCCTGGTTAAAAAAAAGCAGACTCCTCTAGGAATCCACGTTATCAATATCAGCATTTAGAACTAATTTACAGTGGGAATTGGTACTCTAGAGGAACCTGAAATAGATTGTTCTAAGCCTGTTAGCTGCACTATTCACCTATTTTTGCCAAAGTCTTTTAGCATCAGGATTTTGGAACGTGGTAACTCACTGTGTGGTGTGGGAATCTTCAAGCAGCCTTCATGAAGGAAGTTTAAATCTATTAAAGGTGTTCTCAAATTGTAGTCTGTGGGCCACTGTGCCTGTCAAAGGGCATGCCATCCCTGGAGCACCCCCTTGTGGCCACACATGGCACTCCTTGCCTCAATTTTCTCCTCAGGGTTTTCTGTCTGAGCCCTCATTTGGATCACTTTCACAGATCAATCCCTTTCCAGGATAACAAAAGTCTAAACAATCCAGAAAGTTCTTTCCCCTGCTTGGGCTCCTCTTCAGCCCCTTCTGGGCTCCCTTTAAATCTATCCATTCTGGGATGGAGCCTCATTCGCAGGCTACTTCCCTGGAGTCCCCTCACAGTCTCAGCCCCACCGGGCTGCCTTTCAGCTCTAAGAACCTGGTCTCCTAGGCTGCTTCTCTAGAGTCCCCTTCTTTTTCTAGGCACTATTTCAAGGCTTTCCAGAGGAGCCCCACTTGTTCCCTGGATTTCCTCCCTCTAATTGAGTCCTCTGCCACTTTTCAGGCCCAGGGGTTTATCAGGCTGTCATCTGACCGCAATTAGTCCTGCACCTCTTAGACTGGGAGGCAGCTAATTATGGCACAGGCAGGCCTTAAAGGGGCAGGTCACCCTACTACAGTGTCCCCATGATGCACTTGCTGGTGGTCTGTGGAAAGCTAGCAAGTCACATGTTTCTGGCTTCTCCTCCTTATTTCCAGCTGCTAAATTGCATTAAAAACAGCTGAAAAGACACAAATAAATACGTTCACTCTTCCACATAAACAAATGCTTTGAGGTGCCTCAGGAATGTTATGCCATGCCAGATAGAAGGAGGTGGGCCACATAATCTGTTAGGAGGGGACGTGGTCCATGAGATAATCTCTCCTTTAGAATACAGATCACACTATGACTGAAGTCAAAGACCCTGTGCTAAGGGGTCACAACAGTCAAGCATCCGGGCATCTTGTCTTTGTTATTAGTCAAATCTAGTTAATATATAGGTTCACATCACGGCCAGCACTGTCTATTCCAATTCAGGATTAGCTCTGAATTGTGCGTACTCTCCAATGAAAGATGTGGATTACCTCTTCAGAAATTGTTACCTTTACATTTAGATTCTGAATTAAGTCTGCTTGGTAGGAGATTAGGAAAATATGTAATGGCTTCTGAGGGACCTGGCCCCATTCTCAGGAGTTCCATCAGAACTCTGGTTGTCACTGAGCTGTCATATTACATTTTTTTGAATTAATTCGCATTTTTTGGTCTCCTGAGAGTTGCTCTTTCCTCTGTTATGTTTATCAGGACATCCAAGTGTTGGATCTCTGGGGAGAGTTTCAGATGATATTTCATTGTTAGTTGGGAATACATGCATTGGGGAGTTGGGTTCAAGTTTAGTTTGAATCCAAAAATCTTGTGTCTAGAAGTTTCATCTCAAACTAAAGCAGACAGAAAAACTCCACACTCAAATGGATGCATTTGACAGATTCATTTTAGGAGAGAATACCGGACTTAAGAGAGTATGAACATTTATTCCAAAAAAAGTATCACATATTGTCCTTCTGATCTTAATACATCAATCATGGAAGCTTATGCTGATTATTCTCAATAACCAGGATAAAGGTTCATATCTTGAACTGGCTTAGAAAGCATCCAAAAAGATTACAGGGATAACAGAAGTGCAGAGTTCTGTCATGATCAGAAACTAAAGTGGACTTAACTAATTAGGGAAGACCCACCTGCTTTTCACTTCAGTCAAGGCTCAGAACAGTCCCCCTAGGCTTATGCGTTGTACTGGAGGACTCAAACAAGGGCTTTATTTTTACCAAGCCAGTAGGAGCTATGCTAAGCTTATCTCAGCTAGATACCATGCTTTGCTCTTCATAAACAGAGTTTGTTTAATATATCAGCCATTAGAGTTGATTTACAAGCCATTAGAACTCTTGTTTACACTATGACCAAGAACGAAACTGCTCCATACTCATCCATTTGGTGGAAATCAAAAAGAGGTAACCCAACAGGACACATTTCACTAATTAACATTAAAAAGAGGATGAAAAACCTCCAGTTCAATTATATGAACCAAATAAACAAGAAAAATATTTGGAATTGAAGACAAAGAAACTGGGGGAAACTGTGAGAAAATGAGCCAGCTAATTTTTTCTTTCCCGCCTATACCCGATACCTATAAAGAAATTAGATTGTGAAAGATGAAAGGCAGAAGAAATTAGAACAATAAACTTCAATTGCATATAAAAGGAATAAGTAGGTGAAGGAACAGAAATGGACACTGTGTAGAGTCAAGCACAAGGGTTTATTACACACAGCGCTGGCAAAGTGTCACTTCGTTTATTAGGCTCAGAGACACTGCTAAACAATTGATTACAATAGATTATATAGGGTGCTCATGGGCGGAGGGAAGCAACGGGGTGGGAGTTCCCGAGCCCCTGGATAGGTTCTAGCAGCAAGACAAGATTAGCACAATAAACCAATAGTCTAAAAGATTACATAATGGCTCTGCCCATGGCTCAGGTTAACATGTTGCTAATACATAGGTAATTTTCCTCAAACTATTCCTATTGCAATGGGTAGGTTAAATCTTGATTTTGGGGTCCATAGGAATGAGGTAGCTCTTCTGGTTGTCAACAGGTACATTCCTGGGGGTTTAAAGCAAAAAGACAGTGAAAAGTACCCAGCAAATAGCAATTGTTTTAGGGGGTCACCATTGTGTTTCTGAGAACTAGAGTTGGCATCTATGAAGGAGGATACATCTGTGAAGGGGGGAGGATGTCATATCTCATACTGACATGTTGGGCCTCTCCCTGAACTCTGGTTGGCATTGGGGAGGGTGTTCGCTATCTCCTTCCTGCACCAGGGAGTAGACTTTGAGGTCCTTCTCAGTGCTGTGTGTGTCTGTAACTCATGATAAGGACATCCAATTACTACTCCCCATCTGGAGTTCTGCTGATTCTGCTTATGTAGTTGAAACAAAACAAGATTGTCTCCTGTCTATTCAGTTTTTCTTAGCCATATATTGTTCATTGTTAGCTAGGCCCCAGGCCTCGGACCAAGCTGTGGAATTTGTGCCTATGTGAAAAATTCTTAACAGAGACTGTGGTTAAGATCTTACATACACATTAACGGATTTTGGCCCTTCAGTAGGAGGATGGGAACATATTTGTAACTATTTTCTTACAACCAAGTAAGCCAAAATGACTCCACTAAAGCAAGAGACTATTAAAGCCACCCTCATATTTACCTGATCTTTCAAAATACCATCTCTTTAGAGAACAAAATGAGGATACAAAGCCTTTGGCTCTAGGTTATTGGTTGGAATTTGACTCAGTGATTGATTTAATGCCTGCTTGGTGATCTATGTGAAATGAGCTATTAGACTCAATTCACCCGCTTCATACAGTTAGGGTAAAATTTTCAAAAACATCTAAATGATTTAGGAGATTAAGTCACTTAGATGCTTTTGCAAATTGTACCTTCAGTCTTGCACTTGGTTTGATAAAGGTATCTTGGAGTGAAGTTTCACCACTGCCAAGTACAACCCTCTTTGAAAAGCAGATCCCTTTTGAGCATCTCAAACTAGGCACCCAAAAAATCACTAGTCTATTGGGAAAACTGTGGCCCAGGTAGGCTGTCTCTTCTTTCGAATTACAGGGAAAGGATGATCCAGGGGCTAGTGTACCAGTCTGGGACATGGGAGGCCAGCGTTCAACTCTGTGCTCTGCCACAGACGTCCTATGTGAACTTAAGAATGTCGGTTCCTTTCTGTGTCTCAGTTGCCTGTGAAATGGAGATAAAAGCACTGCCCTACCCCACCGAGGAGTTGTGAGGGGAAAAATGTATTTAAATCATTGTGAAGTGTTCAGATATTACAATAATGAAGTAAATACCTCAAAGATTATTTTTTTAAATCTTCTAACATTCAGGAAATTGCACCAGAGTTTAAAAAACTTCCAGGGAAGGACTCCCTGTCCCCAACCCTTCTCCTGCCTCCTCCTCCATTTATTAGGCTTCCTCTCAATCTCCCCTTTTCGTTGGTTGTCTTGTTATGGATCTACTGGGAAACATACCAGAGAAATCATTGAATTCAATGGAATGCAACTTAAATACACAAAGAAGAGCTGGCTGGCATTTAGAGAAGCTGCCCTTTGATGAGAAACATCTGAACATGATTGAAGCACCTGCCTTATTGAAGATTTTAAAAGGGTTATTCCAAATAATAAATAATGTAAAAAAGAAAAGCCAGTGAAAAGCAGCAGGCTGTGGTCTTTTTTCTTACCCTGTGCCCAATGATAGTCTCTGTTCCTTTGTATTCGATACCTTTGCATTATTTTACTTAAATGTTTATTTTCAAAAAAATTAAAGGTTATTCGATTATTAACAAATTATTTTAAACATTTCAGCAACAAACAAGTTAAACAAATAAGCAATCTTGGCTTTCTCTGTCTTTTCAATTCTCCTTTCAGCTGCTCATACTGTCTGGTTTATCCTTGTCTCTTGCACAAAGGTCATTTGACAGCAGCATATTTAAAGCATCTTCAGGAATAAATAAGCTTGTTTTGCATTTTCTAGTTCTTATAGAATATACAGTATTTGAAAGGTTTTTTTCAAAACAACTATTTGAAAACAGTGACAGTATGTTCATGTGAAAAAGCATTTAATATTTAAAGACTGTTAACCTTCTTAAGTCAAAAATATGCCTTTTGTTTTCATCTCTGCATAAGTGGGTGGATCAGTAAACTAAGGATCTGCCAGTAGATTCTACAAACAGCTCCAATTAATTTCATTCTCAGTATTACTGTAAACCTAGAGAACGAAAAATGGACATGCACCAGGATAAATAGGAAGGTGAAGGAAATTTTACGTTCTTAATTAATGGGCAAGATTTTCAGACTGTATTTTAATGATCTGACCTATAGGCACTGACTTTTGTTTTTGTCGATGGGTGCTTTTGAAGGTGTGTGTGTTGGGGGGGCACTCTGCCAGTTTTGGGGGGAGTGTATTTTCAGCATATTTATACACTTCTTTCATATTCTAGTTATTGAATGTGTCTATCATTGGTATCTTTACTATTTTAATAATGATTAAATTGTTATGAACTACATAATTACATTATCTTGAATGACAGTATATTAAAATCATTGCAATCACCTACAAGATGTCTTCACTAACATCCCAGTTTAAAGACATTACGTCTCACTGTAGCTTTCTGGATGAAACTGTCAGCAATCTTTTTCACATCTAGTTCTCTGGCATTGGCTTGGTGCACATTAAGGAGATTTTGAAAGTGGAAGGCAGCTTAGGTGAAAGTGATCATGAAATGGTAGAGTTCACGATTTTAAGGAATGGTAGGAGGGAGAACAGCAAAATAAAGACAATGGATTTCAAGAAGGCAGACTTTAGCGAACTCAGGGAGTTGGTAGCTAAGATCCCATGGGAAGCAAGTCTCAGGGGAAAAACCATTGAAGACAGTTGGCAGTTTTTCAAAGAGACTTATTAAGGGTGCAAGAGCAAAGTATCCCACTGCGTAGGAAAGATACGAAGTTTGGCAAGAGACCACCCTGGCTTAACCAGGAGATCTTCAATGATCTGAAACTCAAAAAAGAGTCCTACAAAAAGTGGAAACTAGGTCAAATTACAAGGATGAATATAAACAACAGAAGTATGTAGGGACAAAATTTGAAAGGCCAAGGCACAAAACAAGATCAAACTAGCTAGAGACATAAAGGGTAACAAGAAAACATTCTACAAATACATTAGAAGCAAGAGGAAGACCAAGGGCAGGGTAGGTCTGTTACTCAATGAGGGTGGGGGGAAACAATAACAGAACATGTGAAAATGGCAGAGGTGCTTAATGACTTCTTTGTTTCGGTATTCACCAAGAAGGTTGTCTGGTGATTGGATGTCTAACATAGTGAATGCTAGTGAAAATGAGGTAGGATCAGAGGCTAAAATAGGGAAAGAAGAAGTTAAAAATTACTTAGACAAGTTAGATGTCTTCAAGTCACCAGGGCCTGATGAAATGCATCCTAGAATACTCAAGGAGCTAACTGAGGAGAAATCTGAGCCATTATCTTTGAAAAGTCATGGAAGATGGGAGAGATTCGCGAAGACTGGACAAGGTCAAATATAGTGCCAAGCTATAAAAAGGGAAATAAGGACAACCCAGGGAATTACAAACCAGTCATCCTAACTTCTGTACTTGGAAAGATAATGGAGCAAATAATAAAGCAATCAATTTGCAAACATCTAGAAGATAATAAGGTGATAAGTAACAGTCAGCATGGATTTGTAAAGAACAAATCGTATCAAACCAACCTGAGAGTCTTTTTTGACAGGGTAACAAGCCTTGTGAATGGGGGAAGGGGTAGACATGGTATATCTTGACTTTAGTAAAGCTTTTGATACTGTCTCACATGACCTTCTCAGAGAGAAATGCAACCTAAATGGAGCTACTATAAGGTGGGTGCATAACTGGTTGGAAAACCATTCCCAGAGAGTAGTTATTAGTGGTTCAAAGTCATGCTGGAAGGGCATAATGAGTGGGGTGCCTCAGGGATCAGTTCTGGGTCCAGTTCTGTTCAATATCTTCATCAATGATTTAGATAATGGCATAGAGAGTACTGTGATGTTGCACTCCACACTGCTTTATGGAAATATGCTTATGAAAGTAAATATGACATAACTGGAATATGTTTTATACTAGATATGCCATATAATATATCTCTGCAAAGGTTATGATCTACTGGATATATTCATCCTATTTGTATGCATGTATCATTTTTGTATTCGAAGTTATGAATATTGGCTATGGACTTGTTTAATTTTAAGTAGCCTCAGTGAAGCAGTTGGTCAGCTTCCTGAGAAAAGACTATTCTCAATAAGTGCCCAATCAAGAAACACTCAAGATAACAATGAACTTGGAGATGCCAATCCACATCCTAGCTTTCCCAGGAATGTGACCTGGCTGGTAAGGAACTCAGTCATGCATGGACATGTGACTTGCCCATCTGACTCCAAAACTCCATCTTGGAGCTGGATTCTGAATAGAAGAGTGGAGGGGGTCTCCACCCACAAGAGAAAGTTTATTTAAGCCCCTGGGAGACCGCTCCATTTTGTCTTTAGCTGGCTCAAGAGATAGCCTCTCCACCCTCAAAGGATATCTGAAAGAAACTGGAACAAACAACAGTAACCACGGGGGTGTGAGTAATTGCTGTACCCAGATTAGGAGGAGGCTGGTCTGTAAAAGAAGCTTATTGGAACCTCTCTGAGGGTGAGATTTCATCTGTAATTGCTTTCTTACTGTATTAGGCATAGACGTGCGTGTTTTATTTTATTTTGTTTGGTAATTTACTTTATTCTGTCTGTTATTACTTGGAACCACTTAAATCCTTTTTGTATTTAATAAAATCACTTTTTACTTAGTAATTAACCCAGAGTATGTATTAATGCCTGGGGGGGCAAACAGCTGTGCATCTCTCTCTATCACTGTTATAGACGGCGAACAATTTATGAGTTTACCCTGTATAAGTTTTATACAGGGTAAAACGGATTTATTTCGGGTTTGGACCCCATTGGGATCTGGGCATCTGAGTGTTAGAGACAGGAACACTTCTAAAGCCGTTTTCAGTTATGCCTCAGCTGTTGGGGGACGTGGTTCAGACCTGGGTCTGGATTTGTAACACTAGTGTATCTGGCTCAAACTGGCAAGGTTCCAGAGTCCCAAGCTGGCAGGGAAAATGGGTTAGAAGTAGTCTCAGCACACCAGTTAGCAGTTCCCAAGGGGTTTTCTGTGATCCAATTCGTCACAAGTACACTTATAAAATTTGCAGATGATACCAAGCTGGGAGGGGTTGCAAGTGCTTTGCAGGATAGGATTATAATTCAAAATGATCTGGACAAACTGGAGAAATCGTCTGAAGTAAATAGGATGAAATTCAATAAGGACAAATGCAAAGTACTCCACTTAGGAAGGAACAATCAGTTGCACACATACAAAATGAGAAATGACTGTCTAGGAAGGAGTACTGCGGAAAGGGATCTGGGGGTCATAGTGGATCACAAGCTAAATATGAGTCAACACTAACACTGTTGCAAAAAAAGCGAACATCATTCTGGGATGTATTAGCAGGAGTGTTGTAAGTAAGACACTGGAAGTAATTCTTCCACTCTACTCCACGCTGATTAAGCCTCAACTGGAGTATTGTGTCTAGTTCTAGGCGCCACATTTCAGGAAAGATGCGGACAAATTGGAGAAAGTTCACAGAAGAGCATCAAAAAGGTCTAGAAAACATGACCTATGAAGGAAGATTGAAAAAATTCCTGACAAAGTAACTGGCAAGTCTGCCATTGACTTCTATGGTACAGGATCCCAATCTCCCACGTGGAAAATTAGGAGCCATTATGGTTAAAATCATGTCTAAAATAGAATTTGTTCAGAAGTACAAGTGAAACAATGATTATGGGATGGGGCTGTGCACCACATTTGGAATACTTAAGGTAGTGCCCTGTTCCCCATTTTCCTCAGCTGTACGCACCAGACACTAATTAAAACAATGGGCTTTTGAATATTCAAAAATTGTTAAATGAGACAATCAGCTGACAAGTTTAGGATGTCATGTGCTTCCCTAATGCTACTGAGATTGCAATGGGCATTTAAAGAGGTGGTTACGCCCACATACTCATCAGCTTAATAAACACTTATGGCAATATCCAGCTCTTATATAGTATTTTTCTCCAGTTGCGCTCAAGGCACTTTACACAGGAGGTAAGTTATCTCTGTTTTATACATGGGGAAACTGGGAAACAGATGAAGGGACTTGCCCACGGTCACCCAGCAGGCCAGTGGCAGAGCTGGGAATAGAGCCCAAGTCTCCTGTCTCCCAGTCCAGTGTGCCATCGACGAGGCACAATGCCTCATATAGCATTTCTAACTTCCTGATCTCATCATTTATTTTACAGGTGGGGAAACGGAGGCACTGAGAGTTGAAGGGACTTGTCCTGGTCACACAGTAACAGACATTCAGCCACGTGCCTTCATACTAAACCCCCACTATTCCTCACATCTGTTTTTTTGTTGTTGTTTTTTTTGCTTTCTCGCCTAAGGAAACAGTTGTTTGCACTATTGAAAATCATTTTGTGAAAACATAATTGTGTACATAATTGCAAAGTTGGCAAACTCAGCTCAGATGCACATTTCTGAAAATGTTGCCGAGTTCATTTCTATTCACACAGTCAAAAATGAAAAAAAGATTCATTGATGTAAATTATGCATAAAATGCCATTAGTTTTCTATTCTTGTGCCAGCTATTAAGAGGGTGGTATTTAAACAGGCATTATATTAGATTAATAGCTGTCTGAAGTACAGGTTGGTGAAGCAAATCTCTGATCAATGTAGCCCTCAGCATCTTTGGTATAGTTATCCACCACTTGATGGATTTGTATTATATATATATATATTTTTTCCATTTGGATAACTGAGCCATCTTAGGTATGGACACGGGCTCAAGTCACAACATTTGGTTTTGGATTTCAACCCCCCAATTTCAGAGGTAGTCAGATGCTGCAACTCAGCTCAGTTTCTCATAAAGATAAAGTGCATTTGGAAAATTCATATCTGGCTCTGGGTTCAGATTTTAATCTCTCCCCAAAGTCTGAGGAGGACACCGACAGGTTTTGTGAGCAATTGGGTAGCTGGTCTGGTCAAAAGAGGTTCATTTCCTGCCCAACACAAAACTACTTTCTGGACTCTTATTAAGGCATGAGGCAACTTCTTCCCCTGTTCCACTGATGTAAATCTAAAGTGACCCCCTGGAAGTAAATGCAGTTACTCTGAATTTACACTGGCATTACTGAGAGTAGAATTTGGCCTGAGGTCTGTCCAGCCCATCTGCACAATGTCACAAAGAAAGCAGACAAGCTCATCTTTCTGTGTCCTGATGGTTTTCTTGCTTCCTGGGTACTATGATACAATGGATTCAGACATTAATTGAGTTTCTGGCCTCTTTATCCAATGCCAGCAAAAACAGAAAGGCTTTTATGTTGTAATTGATGGTTTCCCAATGTCACTCAAAGTGACTGACTGCACTCAAGCTTCTGCTGTGGCACTTGCAGAGAATGAAATGCATTGGAAAGAAGAAACATTTATCTGGATAAATCTGCAAGTAGCCTGGAATATCAGAAACATTGTGACTGTTCTCTGAAGTGCTTCAGTGTACAGAGAAAATGCACCTGGCAAGCATTTCTTCATGTTTCTCATCTTTCACAACTGTACTCTTGTACTCACTTACAACTATCTCCCTGAATTATAGGTTTGACAGGAGGCACAGCTGCTCTTGCATTGAAGCTGAAAGAGCTTTTGAACTTGGCATATGCTGGAGTGGGTCTCTTAATCCAAAGTTTTGTTTGAATTAATTCTTTAAAGATTTTAGCAGAAATGTTTTGTGAGTGTGGTTTCAAATGGCTTCTTCAAACACACTTTAAACATGGGTTGCCTGGCTGATCGTACTTAAGCATGCTACAAGCATTTTAGAAATCTATGGTCTTGACTCAGTGGCTGCTCTAGAACACTAGCTAAACTAGTTATTCTGTCCAGAATATGGGTGTGTAAATTGTTTTTAAATACTTGCACATACATCGACTCAGCAAACTATGTTTAAAACACAATGGCAGAAACCATTTTTAATCTGTGTTTAGACACTTTTCTGTTATCATGGTAAAAATAGTATAGACAGAATCTAAGCTGATGCAGAAAGGGGAAATGAGAGATAGTGTTAGAGGCAGTGTTGCCAGTTTCTGCATTCTGGCACTCTGTGCTGCTTTAAGGTTGATTTTAGGGTTAGTGCTGGCTCAGAGTTTAATATTTTGTTTGAAAAGGTGCCCAGATTCTAGTGATGGACACCTAAGCAGATTCAGTAGATATTTATACACAAAGAATTTTACATTCCAGATTTGAGATTGAACGTTTTAAGGAGAATTTAGAAAAAATAAAAAATATTAGGATTTCCATGCAAGGGATCAGAATGGGGTTCTCTGGCTTCCCTTATTCATTCACAAAAATGCAATAAGTCAGAAAATTGGTCCATTGATTTCAGTAGCCTGCCTCTGGCAGTGAAACAATAGTGCATCTGCCAGTTTGCAATGCTAGATATAGGGGATACAATTCTGTCCAGAGCCTTGCAAAAATCAGTATATACTCTGAAGTGTGAGATGTGATTACCCATGCTATCTTAGTATGCATAATTCCAAATGCAGTTATTGGTCATAAAACTATCCAACCCCTTTTTTAAAATAATGGCGAGGACAGGTCAACTGATACAAAGTGATCTGGATCACTTCAGAAGCTGGGCACAAGATAACAATACAATATGGTCCTTCACAAACATGATTTCCTCCCAAGTGCCAAGTGGCTTTTTATTTAGTGTGGCTAACTCATCAAGAGGTATTCCCAAAGCAGAGGAAGAACAAATTAAGGAAAGTAAATCCTGTCGGACAGCAACATTCAGGAAATTGAGGGATTTAAGTATATGAGAGGCTTCCTAGCTTGGACCCTTTGTATCGGAATAATATTCAGTATTGCTACTTCAAGTTGTGGGATGGTAGGAGGGGACAAACTTGGAAAAGCCTACAAAGCACTGCAGGTTACAAACATTTCGAGGTGTGATCTGATCACAAACAACCTGGACCTTATGCAGGTCCACCTTAATTCCTTCAGGAGACAAGGAGATAGGATAAAACCCAGGAATTCTATAGTGTTTTGATCAAAAGCGCATTTTTCTAATTTAGCACGGAGGCCATGTTGGCGTGGTCTTTCTAGGACTGTTCTGACATGGAAACTGTGCTGCTCTGGCCTATCAGAAAAACAAGTATATCGTCAAGAAAGACTACAACATATATTGGTTTAGTATATCCCGTAACACACTGTTGAGGAAATGTTGGAAGGTGCCAATTTGGGCTCCAACATAGCATAGATTCACCCAAAAGCAGCCTGCACTCCCAGCTGAAAATCTATTGGGCAATCATAGCCTTGGTGCGAGGGAAGAATATCTGCTTCCCACCCCGCTTCAAACACACCAGTGAACTCTTGATATTTATAGAGGAGTTCTGCGATGAGCTCTGAGGGTTTACATGCCTGGGCAGCCACTCTTGCCTGAGATTCCCTTAGGCTGGAGGCTAGCTCAACATCAGTACGTCCCTGGTAGTGTCACTGGCAAAATTCCATTGGGAAACTAATTTCCTGTCTTCATCAGAAGGATGAAGGATGAATGGATTATGAAGGTCCATTGAGATCCCAAGGATCAGCCAAAAGTGTGGAGAGTGTATCACCCCAAAACTGTGCTCCCGGACAATGACTTCCATGGGACCATCTCCTGAAATACGGGTCCCGAGAGCAGTGAGAGCCATTAACAGTCTCAATTACATCAGCAGTTGCCTTAGGCTGAAAAGGGTTTTGCAGCGCATGGGCCACTGCAACGTCTATAAAATTGTTGGTTTCCCCTGAATCAATCAGGGCCTGCTGCATTGGGATCTGTTGGGTCTCTCCAGGGACTTATTTTGACTTGAGATCCAGGCCGCTCCCCATTACCACACCTGGGCCAGCTCATTTCCAAAGTTCTTTGGAATTCGTACAGGAAAAGCTGATATAGAATGACTGGATCTGCCACAGTAGAAACACAGATGGTATTTTCAACACCATTCCTTTTCTTTGGGGGCAAGCTGCCGGCAGGCTAGGTCTATCTGCAGTGGTTAAATAAGGCAGGTGCATGTTAATGGACATTCATGGAGATGGGGTGGTTGAAGGGATTCTCTCTTTTCTTCTCTCTGTTCTCGCAAGGTTGATGAAAGCATGCAGACTTGCAGGACCCTCTACCTAGGCCAACTCATCCTTAATTTCCTCCCACAGACTCCATAAGTGTCTGTGATAAGCCAGCATAAGTGCACCACAAAAGAGGTAATGGTGCCCTGTCTCTGCTGAAGCTTCCTTAAAGAAGCTTCTGCCAAGGGGGAATGACGAGGGTCATCATAAATTGATGATATTGACTGAACAAAAAAGTGTCCCAGTTTTGACAGTATCAGACTATTGCCTTCCATCACGGGGAGGCTCGATTCATTGCTTCCCCAGACACTAGACTACCAGGCCTCCCTTGGCCTGGGCAGAGGCAGAGGCCTGGGGATGGCATAAGAACTGGAGCTGGCACTGATTCATAGAACCCTGGAACTGCTGACTATTATCATCTAATTGTTCCAGCAGGAGTATTGAGGGACCCTGCTCAGGGGTGGATACATGCCTACAGGGTTGTGGTCTTGGTACAGGGTCGGCTCTCCTGCTCCCACAGCAGTTGGTTCTCAGTGGCTAATTGTGCAACTCGATCTTTTCATGCTTGGTTGGCTGCCTGGAGGTAAGCAGCCCACTCAGGTTAGCTCAATTCTTCTACCAGCAGTGGTTGCCCGATTGGCTGGGTCTAGTGGCTAGCGACCTGGTTCAGGAGAGTCATGATCTGGTTACACTATTCGGGTCACCAGGAGTCATGATACCGGGAACTGGGCAGATCAGAGTCCAAGCAGCAGCCAGGCAGTGCCCAGTTATATGAATCGCGGCTAGTGGGAGCCGTGATCGGCCGAACCAGCAGACGCAGCAAGTAAACAACCCAGCCCAGCTCGCCAGGGGGCTTACCCTGTCGAGCCGCGTGCCAAAGGTTGCCAATGCCTGGACCAGATGATCACAGTGGTTCCCCTTCTGGCTTTATCATCTATGAAATCAAGTTGCCATACAATATGACTATGATGTCCTGCAGCAGCGAAATCTATAGGCTGACTAGATTTGTTGTGTGATAGTTTATTGTAGTGTGTCTCACTTGCTTTACTTGCCTTTACCTGGAAGAACTGTGGAAGCATCACAAACAGTTCCTGGGAGGAGAGGGTCTCTGGAGCTGCTTTAGTGATCCCATCCCTTCCCTGACTAATCCAGTGAATATCACTAAGCATGTTCCACCCATCTAGTCTCTTGGACAGAGGGCTGCTCTGACACTGGGTCTTTGAGGAAATAAAAGATACAAAGAGAAGGGTCTTCTTGAAAAGGGGTTTTATGTTAAATTTTTGACCAAGTTTTAACTGAAATTAAGAGGGAAGATGGGCTCTTTTGCAAGTGCCACTAGAATATTCTGTGTGGGTAGCTCTCTGAAATGGAAATTAGCAAGCTTTAAACAGCCACCCACACGCTGGCCCAAAATTTGCTCTGAGTTACTATTATATCTGAATCAAAATCATTATAAATATTCAGATTTGGCTTTTAACATTTTAAAATAAGGCAAAAAGTAAACCTGTTGGAAGAGAAATGCCCAGAGGTGGGAGTTCTCGAGGTAAATTGAGGAGAGGAGGTGCTGTCTTCAAGAAAACAAAACAAAAAATACCCAACCATTCTTATACTCAGAAAATCATTTACCGGAGGAAAGGGTGTTGGGTGCATATGACAGAGAAAGAAATGAAATAGACACAGCAAGCTGAGTGAAAAGGCTATAAAGACAATATTGTAGATTCATGTAGTGTTTTCCATTGGCAGGAATCCTAAAGCACTTAAAGAAACCATACCCCATGAATAGGGGACTGCTGAAATACACCTCCCTATAGGTGGCAAAGGACCAGGGCAAGGCATGCTACACAACAACATAGAAAAGATCTTTTCTGACCAAGGACAATGCAAACCCTCCTCTCAAGCAAAATGGTATAAGGTCTTTAAAATGCTTTCAGAAGACCACCACTCCAAAAACCCACAAACTGTAAACTCCATGTTACTCAATTTGCTTCAAGAGGTTGAAACCCTGAGTTGACTCTGAGATATGACTTTCTGAATATTGTTTTCTTACATTTGCCTTGTTTACTAAAAAAACGTTGCGCTCTTATTCACTTGCATAGTCTGTACTGTTCCTTTTCAAGGCAAGATGACTGAGGTTATCTGAACAATGTAGGTCAAATGACACTAAGGATCAATTGAAACTATTGCTTTTTATGGTGTTTAAAACCATTTTCAAATATGGCAATGGACCTTCCTCACAGTGTCTCCATGGCCCTCTCCAACGAATGCACAGGAAATGGTCTCCCTCATCCAGCTCTCCAACAGTGCATGCAACAAGTGTGTTTTCATAATGCCGGACTAAGTATTTCAGCAAAGTATTTCCAGAACTCACAGCCCTGTAACATGAAGCTCACTCTCCTTTTCTCTTTCTTTGGAAAGTTCATACAAAAACCACTTTCAGAGTAGTCTTAACTCTGTCCCCTTTCATGTCTGATGGTCTTACTCACATGACCACAATTTCTCAACAATGCAATATATCATACCATCAATTTTTTCTACAAGCTTACATATTTATGTAGCATCTTGTAATATACAATACTACGCTGTATTTGCCAGACAAATAGAGACCATGAAAGGAATGCATATAGAAAGCATATAATGAACGGTACCTGCACAATGTATTACAGATTATATTTAGTAGACAATAATAGCAAATTTTTGCTGCCAAATATACTCTCCTAAATACACACCGTAATTACATTCATCATTAACTATTTCATCCCCTGAAGTGCTCCAGAGGAAGACTAGTCTGCTGGTTGAAAAAAAACACATGATAGCTGATTAAATTATTAAAATATATGCCATAGAAAGAAAATAAAACTTATATAAGTTATTTACGTCTACAAACTTTGCATAGTACAGGCCAGTTTTAAGTAATAGTGTCATATTTTGTGGTGCTATCCAGACCAGTGAGATGTTGTGTCACTGCCTGCCCTGTAACACTGGCTATCTTAAATGCTCTGCTGCTGTGGCTCACAGTCGGACACCAACAGCCAGCAGCAAGCATGCACTGAGTGTCCGAGTGTTAAGCTGCTCTGGTTCAATAACTGTGATTTCAACAGCCTGCCTGTTATACTCCACCTTTGTATCCAACAGCCTTGGTTACTACTAGCAAGTGACTCCAACACACTCTCTTCCCAAGATGGTGTGCTCTGCAATGTCCTGCTCTTTCCCAGACCATTCAGTGGAATAAGAAGGTTTGTTTTCTCCCTTAAAGAATCAATATCCAGCAGCTTGCCAAATTAACTGGAGTTAACAATCACCGCAATCCAAACACAGCACTGCGTTGGTTTAGGTTAAAAGTAAACAAGTTTATTAACAAAGGGAGATAGGATTTTACATTATACCAAGTAGAAGGAATCAAGTTAGAAAGGGTTACAAACAAACAAGTAAAAATACACTTTCTAGTGATTAAGACTTAACACAAATACAGTCTTGGTTCAAGGTAAGATTCCTACCACTCTTCCTTCCTGCAAGATGGCTGACGACCCCGTGGTCAGCATCTCCCACAAACTCCAAGGTGCTCAGTTCCTTTGTCTTACTAGGTGAAAGATAACTTGGGGTTCTTTGCCGCCCTCTTTTTATAGTGCAACCAGACTCCTTGTTGTTTAAGTGTTTGCAGTACTGGTACCTGCTATCAGATATGCTAGCCTGGACCTCTGTGGATCTAACTCCTCATTGTTTTTGTGGATATAGACTAACATGGCTACCTCTCTGAGAGCAAACACTTATGCACATCCTTAGTTTTAAGCATGAGAATGGTCTAACTGAAGTCTTAAGTGTTTGCAGGATTGTACCCTTAGTTTTTACAAGAGGGAGACTTTATGGATAGAAGCACTGTGGGGAAGAGGAGGTGGGGAAAAAGACAGGCTGGGGAAGAGGTTGACAGGACAATCAAAGAAGGGAATGGGGAGAGATTGATGGAGGGAGTTAGGAAGCAAAGGACAGCGGGAAAGAGATGTGAGGTATTGAGGAACAAAATAGTAAATTGAAAGAGAGACCACAAGAATACATAGGAAGAAAGTGGTAATAAATGATACAGTAAGAGGATGAAAGTAATGCATGAAGGGAACAAAAGAGAAATGAAAAGAGCAAAAGAAAAGGAATATAGAAATGGAGTGGGAGCAGAAGGAGAATATCACACACAAACTCCTTTAAGTAGAGAAGGGCTTGAACTGGAATACCAGTTCCAAACCCTCCTTAAATCTGGATCAAGAGCAGGAATCACATGCACTACTTAATCTTCGTTATGTAATGGGCTAAATCAGAACACCCCACCAAACCACCCTGAACTTTGGATGAGCTGGGCACCAATCTGCTTCTGAACATTGTGTTCTGGGCTCAACTGTACCTTCAAAGAAATGCTCTGTTTTATTGATTTTAATTACAGTACATTTTAACAAAATTTCCCTGGCAGAAAAGAAAATGGAGGTGAGTACAATTTGAACCCATGGTCAGCAAAGCAAATCTTTGGGTCTATTCCTGCCAGGGAGTCAAGGACACTTTCTCGCATAACCAACACCCCAGTGTTTTCACTGCACTCGTTAGCTAATATGAACAATTTGGTATGGGGGTTGCAGGAAAAACAACAACACAGGGCCAGATGCAAACTCCAGTGGAGATAATGGGAACACTTCCATTGACTCCAGCTGGCATTGGTTCAGGTCGTTACTCTGGTGGTAATGGCATAAACTTGCCACATTCCATTTATTTTCTTTTATATTTTAAAATTTTAAATTGCAGACACACTGTAACTTAGATACAGGCAAGATACTGACTTTAAGTTTTACAAGCTAAAATAAAGTCAGCTTCTGTTTCAGCATCCTAATTGGAAATGGGTAAAATCTACCTTCAAGAATAAACCTGCCAAAGATTAAGAGGATTCACTGAATAGAAATCATGTTTTTCCATCTGTGACTGACACTAGATTTTTTGCCTTTAGATATTCTCATGTCTAATCTCTTCAAGAGGTGTATAGCTACAAAAAAATCCCCAATCTAATTTTTGCAGCATGGTTTAACACTAAATCTGCAGAGAAATGGAAAGCACTTGCCAGAGGTGGCAAGTGCATCATCTTGACCACCTCAAGATGGGTGATATTTTTTACTTAAGAGATTTAAATTTAATTCCAAATGTCAAGAGACAGGAAATTAAAAACAAAACAAAAAGAGAGAGTGTGGGGAGGGGAGAGAGAAAATAACGGGAAATGTAGAATTTAAACATGCCAAAGAAATTGTTTCAGGGCAAATATGAAGTTAGAGAATATATTCTAACTTCAGTGCACACATATTAATTGGAGAACAGACCTCTGCTGCTATTGGAGACAAGGCTGGTTATTTTGAATACTATAAATTACCTGTGTCTCCAAGATTTATTTCCAGAGGGTGTACTTTATAAAGAGGTGTGAAAAGGTTAATCAGCACATTCTAGAGTCTATCTCCCAGAATATAAATAGAATGCCTTATACGAATTACTTCAAGTAGCTCGAACAGCCAAATTGTAGCAGGTATTTTGCATAAGCTACCAAGACAAAACCCACACCATGAGTGGGATCACAGGATGATGTTCTCTACTCCTGTCTAGCAATCCCCTCAAGATGACAGGGAGGTGACTCTAACATACTCCACAAAAGCCACTTCAGAGAACCGGTTAGCCAACCTGTCCATAGTTAGTCTGATATCTGGAATATTAACAATTCTTAAAGGTATAGCAAGCAGGGCAGCATAGCCCACTGGCTAGGTCAGATGACTAGGACTGAAATAGAGCTGGGTTCTAGTCCTGGTTCTGCCCCTGACATTGTATAACTTTGGGGAAACCACTTCACCTCTCTCTCTGCCTCTGTTTCCCCTCCCATCTGTTGTCCGTCTTATCCGTTTAGACTAATTTCTTCAGGGCAGGGGCTCTCTCTTACTATATGTTTGCAAACATCTAGCACAATGCCGGCCCTTGTCTCAGCTGGGACTATTGGCAGTACAACAATACAAATGATTACTAATAATAGTGTAACTTTGACACATTTCTCATTAAAATAGGCTGGCACTCCAATCAATGAAACGATTCTACCCATTCATGCTTACACACTATTCACTGAGGAGGCTAACTTACAGGAGATGGTGTTAATTGTGAGCAACTCTGTCACAGGGCCCAGGATACTTTTCCCAAATAGCTGGGCTGACTGCATAATGGGAGGAGATGCCACTTCCATTTCTGCCTACTACAGTTCTGCTGTCAATTCTACCTCTGACTTTGCTCCTGACAGTTGTAATTGTGAGTTGAATATCAAATTTGTACACTCTGTTACAGAACTCTTCTCCTAGCAGCATGCATGGATGATTTTCATTAATCATAGAAGTTGTGTGAGCTTTAAGAGAACATGTCCCATATGCATACCATACAGAAGGACAAAATGTCCCTCTTGCTTTGGATAGCATTTGGCCCTGGATTAAAATTACGTTAGGTCTACTGAAAGTAGGTCATCATTTTCATAACAGACACTAATAGTATTTTTATGTAAAAAAAGCCTCCTCAATGGTTTTCATTTTGATCAGCAAGTACAGAAGTGGCTCTCAGTGGGGATGAGGGTGAATTTCAGATGAACTTTCTGGAGGTGAGCAAGCCTGTCATCCGAATCTGAAATCATTATTAAGCTTCAAGTCCCAGTTTAACCCAAAATCCACAGCTTTGTTGATACTTGCACCAATTAGGGAATCGGAAAGATACTGATTTGTTAAATATGTATTACAAAAATGCCACAATGTCATTTTTGCAGTAATTGCATAACAGGATGAAGTTCTCTTTATTCAAGCTACAGTTACTAAGCAGAAATATATACACCCAGCAATGAAACGTAAAGATTAAGTATGACATTGAAACAGTAGGTGAAGCAGCATACAGAGCCTGACAGATATAAACTGCTTGCATAAACTCTAAACATAATTTCATGGAGTTAATGTTTCAATAGATGTGTAAACACCAGATACACATGTGCCTTGGTATTTGTTCTGTGTTCATTGCTTCTCTGTGTATTTCCCAGTGAAGATAGTCTGCGTAAACAGGCATGCTTGCTTTCTCCTCAGAGAGTGAGAACAGAGAGATTGCTACAGATAGAAATTACCGCACAGTTTTTTTCTAAGCAAGCCTACTTTATTCTTAAGCTAAAAAGCAGTATCACACACAAAAAAACCCCACAGTAAAAACAATAACAAGAACCTACACACATGCTAATAAGCTTACCAGGCATCATCCCACCCTAGAGGTTTCTTTGTGGTTACAAGTTCATCAGAGCTTCAGCTCAGAACAAGCACACAGTCTTATGGGGCCTCAGTAGGCCAAATCCTTCCAAACCTCCCCTAAAGATTGCAGCCCTCTGTGGACTAGGGGTCCTGTTTATTTACTGGATCAAGAGGAAGGCCCTGAGTCAATTAAAAACCCAGGCTTATCATAGAATATCAGGGTTGGAAGGGACCTCAGGAGGTCATCAAGTCCAACCCCCTGCTCAAAGCAGGACCAAACCCCAAATAATCATCCCAGCCAGGGCTTTGTCAAGCCTGACCTTAAAAACCTTTAAGGAAGGAGATTTCACCACCTCCCTAGGTAACCCATTCCAGTGCTTCACCACCCTCCTAGTGAAGACGTTTTTCCTAAGATCCAACCTAAACCTCCCCCACTGCAACTTGAGACCATTACTCCTTGTTCTGTCATCTGCTACCACTGAGAACAGTCTTAGGTCCTTTTCTGCAGAACTGCTGCCTAGCCTCTCGGTCCCTAGTCTGTAGCAGTGCATGGGATTCTTCCGTCCTAAGTGCAGGACTCTGCACTTGTCCTTGTTGAACCTCATCAGATTTCTTTTGGCCCAATCCTCTAATTTGTCTAGGTCCCTCTGTATCCTATCCCTACCCTTCAGCATATCTACCACTCCTCCCAGTTTAGTGTCATCTGTAAACTTGCTGAGGGTGCAATCCACGCCATCCTCCAGATCATTAATGAAGATATTGAACAAAACCGTCCCCAGGACTGACCCTTGGGGCACTCTGCTTGATATTGGCTGCCAACTAGACATGGAGCCATTGATCACTACCCATTGAGCCCGATGATCTAGTCAGCTTTCTATCCACCTTTATAGTCCATTCATCCAGCCCATACTTCTTTAGCTTGCTGGCAAGAATACTGTGGGAGACTGTATCAAAAGTTTTGCTAAAGTCAAGGAATAACACATCCACTGCTTTCTCCTCATCCACAGAGCCAGTTATTTCTTCATAGAAGGCAATGAGGTTAGTCAGGCATGACTTGCCCTTGGTGAATCCATGCTGACTGTTCCTGATCACTTTCCTCTCCTCTATGTGCTTCAACATTGAGGACCTGCTCCATGATTTTTCCAGGACTGAGGTGAGGCTGACTGGCCTGTAGTTCCACGGATCCTCCTCCTTCCCTTTTTTAAAGATGAGCACTACATTAGCCTTTATGCAAAAGTCTTTTCTTTGTCTGTTGGTCTCTGGAGAATCCAGTTTGAACTTGTATATGCATATCTCTCCGGGAGATGACTTCAAAGGCTGAGAGTGGAGGAAGTTTATTAGCACTCCCCCTTCTTACTAGAGAAGGTATGTACAATGCCACAGCAATACATACACAACTGCATTTTTAATACAATGTACCCCAAAGATATTAACCCTAATTCAATAACATTTAATTTAATTTAATAACGTTTATTTTAATTCCATAAGGGTTCAGGATATTACAGGTTATTGTCAATCCATCACAAATAGTATAAGAATGCACAAGTTCAGCAGGCCATCCCTAACTTTCAGAAGCCATCTTCCAACTCCTCAGAATGTAAAACAGATCATGGTAGACTCCCTCATACTCAAACCTTGGTAAATGGATGTAATTAGGTCTAGGAAAGTTGTATCTAAGGGAGTCTCACAGGTCACTACCGAATTCAGCCCAACAATTCTTGACTGGAAATCCTGATTGTTATTGAGGTTGGATTTCTCCAAAACTCTCTGGTTGGATGTGCTGAGGGAGGCTCCACCATCAATTCCCTGGATTCATGACCATGACTCTTCTCCTGGCGTTAGGAGCCCAAGTCAGCCCTTTCTTGCAAAACACAGAAGAGGAAGAGGTGATCCCTTTACACATAATTGCCCAGTGGTTAGAGCACTCCCTCTTTGCCCCCCGAGGCACCGTCCCCAGGCCAGGCCAGGCCAGAAGCCAGAGCCAGGTCAAGGTAAGAGCCACACAGGCAGCTGTGCAGAGTCGCAGACCCTCCTACTGTCCTGGGCGAGGGGTCCGGGAGAAGGGAAACAGGCCAGGGGCTACTCTCAGGCCCCTCCACCCCCACCCTCCCCCACCCCAGGGCCTCAGGGGGAAGAGGAGGGGCAGGGAGATGGGCCTGTGGTGAAAAGTGGGAGGGCCATGGCCCCTGGGCCCCCCATGTTCCAGCATCCCTGCTTAGGTCTCCCACCTTCCTAAAGTGTCAGGCCTCTAAATCTCTTTGTGGATCTAGCCCAAACTATTAATAACTTTAGTTCTTAGTGTTTTGTGAGAAAGAATTGAAATGAAGAATATATGTTCACGTTCATTAGATTTGCTCATTTCTTTTTCAGTTTCTTGGTCTCCTGCTCAGAAAGAAAAGTATCTCGAAGAAACAAAAAGACAGTTTTTAATTTATAGCATTGCCCTCTTTCATTTCTGTTAATTTGTTCAACCCATCAATATTCCAGCTAATGACCTTCCACGTGTATTAGCCATAGTCCACTGCAAATACATTGTCTTGTTCTGTGCATACAGTGCCAGATAACAGGGATCCTATTGTTATAATCTTCATGTTTCTGTTTTAGCCACAGTAATGCTTTTTAATGGCTGCATTACCTCTTCACTGATAAATCATTCTGTTTGTGCAACTGTAATCCACACAGCAGCTAACAAGGGAAACACAAAGGAGAAGAGGATGATGGAAAAGAGTAAATGGAAAATGAATGTAAAACTTCTGAGAAGGACAGGATTGCACAGGGAGTTCCAGAGCCTTTGTGGACGTGGGGATATAGCACCTATCTGGTCACAAAAGCCCCCAGACAGGTTGGCTGGGCTTCTCTGCATAGGGCTAGAGCCATAACCCAGGTTTCATGACACATCAGAGTGGGGATCCAGACTGGCTTGGAATAAATGACTGGAGAACAGATGAAACTGGGGCTCATTAAACTTACAGGTCCTAGATGCCATGTATTAAATGGAGGGAGTGGAAAGGAGTGGCTGGAGGCAGAGGAAATCTTAGTCTCAGTCAAGGGAAGTACCAAGAGATTTCTTCCTTTTGCTCTAGTTGACCCATCTTGGGAAGCCTTCACTGAAATACAGCTCTGTTTCCTGACTATGACTCCCATGCTGACCACTAGGACTGACTCCTGGTTTGACCACTAGGCCTGACTGCCCACATCCCAGTCACTGATGAAGGGAAAAGAAATTCAGAAGGCAAAGACAACTGACAGACAATGCTGCTGCGTGGTGCCACAGCAGTCAGATATTCCACCAGGGGAGAGGCCTGAGGATCTCACAGACCTGACTCACAGCTCTAAGCTGCCTCTGGGTACATAGGAGTAGAGATACCCTAGAGTTTTGAATAAAGGATAGCTTTTCCCTTCAGAGGGGGGACTTGTGGTTAAAGGCCCTGGACTGGGAATCAAGAGAGCTGGGCTTTATTTGAATGCAGACTTACTGTGTGATTTTGGGCTGACATTTAACTTGATTATCTTACAGTTGGGACCTGAATCTATATTTAAATTCCTGAGTAAGTGGCCTGATTTTCAAAGGTGCTGAGCACTCATAAGCTTCAATTGAGTCAATGGGAGCTGCAGGGGCTCAGAACCTCTGAAAATCAGATAATTTATCTAAGTACCTAAATTCAGACTTTGGTGCCTATTTTAGGCACCGGAGTTTGGCCTTCATCTTTTTGCCTCAGTTTCCTTGTCTTTAAAATGGAGTAGTAATACTTCCTTATCTCGCATGGGTAAATTCTTTAATGTTTGTGAAGCAATAAGATACTACAGGTACAGTAATGAGTGCCATACAAGTGGCTAGAAATAAATAAAAATAAATTAATAAGGCTTATCAGGATCAAAATGAAACCTGAACCTTTGTGCAGTTTAAAAGCAGAATTCTGTCAAAAACAATGTAAAAAGAATTTGCACATCAAAACTTTAATCCACAGTCTGTGCCCTGAGAGTGTAACCCTATGTGTTTCACTAGACTTATTTTCAATTGCTGCAAGAGGCTTTCTGTATTCAATTTCTTTCAGATAAGAACAATATAGTACACATCAAGATCAATTGTGCTGTGTTTATTTGGGAAGAAACTACGCTCCAATCTATGTAGCTCTGCAGTCTCTCTCCAACCAGATTTCTAAAGCTGTCTTACTTCAGAGAGTATCTATATTATATTTTAGGATTACAGGCCCAGAGGGCAACATTCCATCAATAAAAAAATGCCATCAAATCACTGTGGGTAAAAGCTTTTGCTGGCTTTTCTGACATCTAATTTTTTCTTACTAAATGAATAGCAGTCACATACCAAGCTTTAACTGAATATGTTTTCAGGAGGTGCTACTCTTCACTCATGACCACAGTATTTCTTTTGTTTTGAAAGGCCAGTCCTTACACTGTGAAGTCCAATTTGCTCACAATAAAACTTGTGAGCTAGTTACATGAACCAGATCCTCAATGGTGGACTGGTGTGAAGCTAGTTAAATGAACCAGATCCTCTGTGGTGGACTCCACCTCAGTCAATGGAGAAGCACTGCTTCACGCAGCCTGAGGAGCTGTCCTAAACACTTGAGAGAGCTTCAAACTGTGCAGACTTAACAACCGCTACATGCACTAGCAATTGAAGCTTCAATATGTGAAACAGCGAATGACTATGAAGACTTTTCAGTGAATTACTGTAACTGTCACCTGCACCTCCATGGTCACCTTGCATCACTGTAGGTTCTTCTCCCCTTGTGTGTGACCCATATCCCTTTGGTGACACACATCAATAGGAGAGCGCATCTTTGTCGGTGCCTGCTGACGACAAGTGAAATCCAGGCCCACTAAAGTACGTGGGAGATTTGCCACTGATTTCAATGAGGCCAGGATTTCACTCTGAGACCTCTGGTTGGGATTGAGGCTCCAGAAACTCCTTATTGTTCAGCATCACTCCCTAGAGGTTGAGGAATTCTTATCTCTTTGGGGCCATGTGTGTGAAGTTGCCCATTCAACAGTAGTTTTTATTTTAAAAAAGATTAAAAGAAGAGAGAAGATTATAGTAAAACAAAATGTCTTACAAAAACTAACCAAAAAAACCCCTCATCTGAACACTTTGCAAAGCCCTGAGCAGTATGCTTCCCTTAGATTAGATATATAGGGAACAGAAAAATCTTACATCTCTTCAAATCAGTCCCTTCAGGCCATTTGCAGATAGGCTGACGCAGCCTTTCCCTTCTGTGTCCCAGAGATCCTTTCCCATCTCCTCCAGACCTGCTTATCAAGTTCCTTGATCCAAGTCATATACAAGAAAAAGACTCAAAAATCGGGACTGTCCCTATAAAATCAGGACATCTAGTCACCCTAGGGGGAGGTGAAGATACATCAGCCTGGCCACAACACAGTGTCTGTTCAGTTGCAGGAGGAAATGCAAAAATTGCATGGGGATGGGGATGATAGTCCTCCTTATTCTGATAACAGCCACACTACCCATCTTCCTTGCTCCAACTACAGTATTTCACATATGTAATTCAATGGCTTAGCGATGCTCACCAGTCAAGGTCAATGAATTCTGATTTGCATTTTCATGTTCTTGGCTGCAGGTATTAGATCATGCCTTCACTCTGGCTGGATTCAGTTTGTATAGTGCCCTCTCAACTAGGCAGAATGGATTTTCCTCATTATAAATCCCTCTTGCCCACCTTCCCTTGCTTTGAAATATAAATTATTAACAGACCCCAGACCTTCTGTCACAATAACCGTGATGTTTTCTGCACTCTGTGTCATAAATTTAATATGTTCTTTTAGTTCTCTACTCATGTCCTAAGGCATTTTCCACGTGTCTGTCTGACTGCAATCCTGCCAGTGATACATTTATGGGAGAAAGCTCCTAAATCTGTACCCGTTTGGCTGAGACCCCAAGGGAGTTAGATTCCAAACATCTTCCCCCCCCCCCCCACTTCTCTACCTCTCCTTAGAAGAGGAAGGGATTTTCCCTTCAGCATGGTCTGTGTGAAATTCCCCAACCAACAGGCTAATTAAAATGAAGATTATGAAGAACAGAGAGAAGAAAAGGTCAGATTAAACAAAAGAAATGGTCTGCATAATAACATATCTAGTCAGACAATTTGGCTGTTGAGTTAGCCAGGTTCACTTAAGGTTTAGTTGCAGTTCAGTAACAGACATACCTTGTGTTTCACACAACTAATGACTTTTGCTGTATAGAATAATTATCCAGTTAATTTAGGTTTGTTTGTTTACTTCTATTGAATAATCCATCTGAGAATCTCAAAGCACTTTATAACCATTAATGATGTTATATTATTAGGAATCATTTACTTCAGTGTATCAATTTAAATCTAGTAATTTAAAAAAATTAAGTTAAGCAGTTTCATGTATTTACAGTTGCCTTCAAGTCCCCTACCAATTTTTGTGGGTTTACAACCATATTTTGTGGGTTTATAGTCATATTTACAAACTATCTTTTAAAAGGCTTTCTTGCCCGTTGCTGTGTAAAAAAAAACCCACCACGTGTACAATGGGGGAAATGATTCTCACACTTAAATTGTGAGTTCTTTGGCCAAGACCCATATTTTTACAGTCTGTGTGTGTATGTACAGTACTTAACACAATGGGAGCCCCAATCCCTGATTGGGATTCATAGATTCCAAGGCCAGAAGGGACAATTGTGAAAATCTCTAGGCCCTACTGCAATACAAATAATTAATAGTACCACTTCTGACCATTTAGACTCTGTTTCACTGTGTCTTATGTATAAAATACATGATGTAAACAGGAGAAGCAGATTACAATGAAACTTATTGCATACAGTCTCCTTGCAAACCCACAGTGTAAATAAGGTGGAGCAAAATATTTTGCCTCTGATCCCTTTCAGTTATGGTAATCTTGGTTGTTACTTGGTTGTTACAATGGCTGGTAAAACAATTTTCACATGGCAGTGTGATTTTTTTTTTAAACCGATGATCCTTACATTGTGTTTCTCTATTACATTTTAATTTCCTGCCCCTGCTCTGACTCATGCCAAACATCATCACAGGCAGTCAGGCCATCTCCTGACAGAATTAAGGTTGGTCCAGTGGGAATTGGCTAAGGTGGGAGAATGAGGTAGAGTTTACACTTGTAAAGGAATGTTTAACAACAAGAGTACAAGAGAGCTTGTTAACAACTGGCCTATCAAAGAGTAATCTGCTACAATAACTGCACTAGAGAAGGTTGGATGCCCTTCATCTTTTGATGATTATATTAGGCAACAGACCTGTGCTGCCTAGATTGTCAAGAAACAATCAGTATCAACTGAAAGTAAGAGCAACCCTAGGCAGATTTCACTATTGTTAAGGGCTCGGCTGTAGTTTTGCCATGAGTTCTGTTTGACCTGTCCCTAAAGCAGAATGGAAGGCAAGCTGTGATTCTGAGACGTCCATACCTGGTGCAGCATTCTCTCCCCAGCCTATTGGCATTACTATGCCAGCCAGGGTGTTGGGGCAGAAGCCAGGCTTCACCCACTTCCCACCCCATCCCACTCACCCACACCGGAGAAAGGGGGGGGAGACATAGTAGCACGAGCAGGAGAGCAGTCTTGGGGGGGGCATTCCTCTCAGGGTCACTTTGAGTCAGGGGTCCTTCCACTCTAGAAGGAGCCAGGCCTTTTAGGTGCTGTCTATGGATGTGCCACATACAGACCCAGCCAGCACAGTAACTCTGTTACACCCCTTCATGCCCTCGTCTGGCCCTGCAAGCCAGGCTGCAAACTGGTCAATACAAAGTAACTTTGCCTTGTCCAACAGACAGGCTTGACAAAAGAAAGCAGACATTCGAGGGAAGGGTTCTGCCTACCCAGTACAGTGTTTATGCCAGATGAGTTTTCTCCTTTCTACTGACCTCACTGGTAGAACCACCCCTCATGGCTAGGGATTGGCAACCATCTCTAGTTCCACCTCTCCTCTGGAAAGGTTCAGACTGTGGTTTTTAACATTCCTGTCCTGCCCCCAGGTACGGGTGTTTTCAGACCTGGAGGTTTGGTGATGGCCATTTTAAAGATTCACTTGCATTTTCAAAATTCAGCTCTGGGTTCAGATTCTGAACAGCCAGGATGTGTGGTTTGCATTTAAGAGCATTTCTACTTATGACAAGTTCCTCCTCCTTCCCCAATCTCATCTCTTGCTTCTACCCAGGATACGCACAGTTATTGTGGCTTAGCAGGCTTTACTTTGAGCCTCTGCCTGCTGTCATTTTCTGTTGCATTTTTATTTGCAAGCACTCTCACCATGCTATACACAGGCTGGGCAAGAAAGGTGAGGCATGTGCATTCCCACCGCTGCCATCCCTAAGTGGATGTTCAGTCTTTCCCGCTCTTGATCTGAGTGAAAGAACGTGATCCTCATCTATGGTTCAAGCTACCTCCCCCTTTGAGAGTCTGTGGAACTGCCCATAGCACACACATTGAAGAGAAGAATCAAGAAGCCCCAATTTCCAGAGCAAAGACATGAGGACGATTCAGAGGGGCAGGTCTATTTGAGGCAACTGATCAGTACTCAGCAATAGGCCTCAGACATGTTCTGCCCCGGATTTCTGAGCAGATAGCGAGCTTGTCATCTGACCAGGAATGTGCCACAGAGCCATAAAATGATATTGATTCTAAGGGAGGAACTAATGGTTCATTTGTATATTTTAGGAAACAATTCTGATTTTTAAAAGGTCTTCTGAACAATTTCTGTCTCTAATCAAACCTTGAAGTGTGCCTTTATTAGCAAATAAGGCCAGGGATAGGCAGGCTGGGACACAGGCCAGGATACCATCATACAAACACATGCTTCTTCCCCAGTACATGCCAACTCTCAATCCTCTGTTTCAGATCACACCCCAAATGCAGACAAACATCTACACTCCTCCTCCTCCCCAGTAACAGTGGAGGCAAGCAGGTGCTCACCATCTCCCTCCTCTTTCCAACCCAGGAAATAATGCAGGAGTATCTGGCTCAACATTGGATCCATTTGAGCCTAACTGCCATGGCAAACTTCCAGCTGCCTTCCTTTCTGAGGAAAGAGAAGAAGCCTGTTTGGTAGGTGGCCTGTATTTTTGCCTGACTGGGCAAAACATTTAGCCCTTATTTTTTTCCCCATGAATATTTGTACGAGGGTGGGGATTTCTGTTCAATGGACGCAAGTCCAGCAAACACGCATATGACTCCATGCTTGTAAAGGTCCCATCTGCAGTATCTATATGCATGTCTCGAATAGTAGCATTTTCAAAAGCACCTAAGAGACTTAGGAGCCTAAATTCCATTTTCAAAATTAACTTAGACACTTAGGGTATGTCTACATTGCACAATCACTGGCAGCAGCATGCAGGGTATGTGTAATTGCACACAGCAGTGCAGAGCAGGCTTTATCCACGGTGTGGCTGTGTGTAGCTACACACCACGGTGAAAGGCTCTGGCAGTGGGAGAGGCAGCAGGAAAAGGATGGTGCTGGGATGATTTAGTTGGGGTTGGTCCTGCTTTGAGCAGGGGGTTGGAGTAGATGACCTCCTGAGGTCCCTTCCAACCCTGAGATTCTAAGATTCTAAGGCTGTGGCAGATTTTCACTGATGCCTCCCCCCTGCCAGAGTCTTTCACCACAGCTGGAGTCTTTCAGTTTGGAATGAAAAGGTTCTGGTGCTGCCGGAGCCTTTCCCTGCCCCAGTGAAAGACTCCAGCAGTGGGGAGACAGTAGGATGCTACACTGCTATGGGGAGGCACTTCTTGGGCATGTAGGGTACATCAGTGGCGAAGCCAGGTTTAGAGCACAGGGGGAGTGGCGGCGCTATAAAAAGGTGCCTCCCCGCTCCCCCTGTACTCACCCGGCGGTGCTTTAAAGGGCCCGGGGCTCCAGCCGCTGTGAAGCCCCCAGGCCTTTTAAATCCCCGCCGGAGCCCGGCTCCGGCAGCGGGGCTAGGGGGGCGCTTTAAAGGGCCCGCGGCTCCCCGCAGCGGCAGGAGCCGCTGGCCTTTTAAAGCGCCCTCCCCGCAGCCCCGCTGCCGGAGCTGGGCTGGGGGGGTGCTTTAAAAGGCCGGCGGCTCCTGCTGCTGCAGGGACCCACTGGCCCTTTAAAGCACCGCTTCTCCTTACACCGCTCCCCCTGCTCCCCCCCTGGCTACGCTACTGGGGTACATAGCCTAAGGTTCTGGTGTGTCTTTACTTACTAAGCAGTGCCTCACTGTCTACTCTGCTATTTACACAGTGCATGTCCCACAAGCATAGATATGTACTCGACATGCTGCCATAAGGAATGTGAAGTACTGTATAGACGTAAATCTGAGGGTCAGTGGAATTTAGGCACCTAAATACCTTTCAGAATCTGAGCTGAAGGAGACAGTCTCACTGAAAATCAGTGGGACTTTCCCTCCTCTTGGTTTTTAAAGTTTCAGTCTTTCAATGAGGAAGCAGAAACAATATCATGAGACTTAGGTATCCAATCATATGCACAAATTACACAGAGCAGATAGTCAAAGATGTGGTTGAACTGAACAGTTTGCAGACAACTCATAGGCTGAAATATGTTCTTGTGGAGTGGGCTCCAGTAAAATGTTTCCTTTTTAACTTTTTCTTCTTAGGCAAGATATTTGTGGTGCTGTCCAAATTCCCTGTTGTAAGGACAGGGGATACCTATCACACCAGTAATAACTTATCTAACAGAATAAAGATAAAAAGAAACTTTAAGGCCATCCATTGTAAAGTGTTTTTCAAACAAATGTGGATAAAGAACAAATTCTTAATAATCCAAGTCTGTTTGCAGGTGATTTGCAAATGGGGGGAAAGGGCTAAATTTGTTCTATAAAATCTACTATAAATACTTTGCCCAGCTCTGTTTGGTGCTAAGCTGATGTTTCTACTGGCTGCATGTAATGCTGGATCTGGCTTAGTGACTGTAAACAAACGTAGTGTTTAATAAGCTATTTGAGACAGTTGGCCTCCTATGTTTTAATAAAGGCAGCAGAGTTTCCTAATAGTATGTAAAGCTCACAGACCATCCTGTAGTCAACCTACAGTATTATTTGCAGTGCTAGTTTAGAGATTGGCTGTGTCCAAGTCTACGAGCACTGAAGTGATTATATCACTTGTGAATGAAGTTAAGGGGAGCAGTCATATGTATATACATTATAGTCTGCTGCTCTGCAAACTGCTTAAACATCCTCAATGACTTTTTTGCATGAAATCTAAAATTTTGGAAGCTATGTATATATCCAACCCTTACCTATCTTTCCTTCTCTCTAGGTCCTCTTTCCTTTTAATCCCTCATCTGTCCTGTTTATTCGCTTGCTCGTTTCTTTTAGTCACCTGTCTCATTTTATTATATTTATTATTAATTATTATTATTATTTTAATATATTTTCTAGTTCTATTTAAATATCATTATACTTGTTTAAGACATTTGTTCATACAACGTACTGTATTATATTCCCCCCGCACCACCCCGTACTATTGATTGCAATCAGCTCGGTCACTGTTGCTCACTGCCCCCAAGGTTGGACTCCTAGGGGCAAGCAGCAGGCTGTTCTGAGCAGATGGATGCCTTTACTTTTTGGAACTCACTCTCTCCTTGCAGCTCACAAAAGCCAGAGGTTAGGATGCAATGCACGACACACCTGTTTAATCTGGATTTTAATCTGGCACAGTATTTACTGTTGCTGGGACAGGAGGAGCAGATTGTTTTTGCTGGACATACTGACTTCATTAATGTTTGTTATTATTTTAATGTTTGCAGAATATGTTCAGGTATATTACATGGGGGTACAATCCAATCATTCATTATTTACAGCTAGCAATGTAGGAGCACTCCATGCCTAGCTGTCCTATGTACCTTTGTCATACACTCATAGACTTTAAGGCCAGAAGGGACCACCATGATCATCTAGTCTGACCTCCTGCACATTGCAGGCCACAGAACCTCACCCATCCACTCCTGTAATAGACCCATAACCTCTAGCTGAGTTACTGAAGTCGTCAAATCATGTTTTAAAGACTTCAAGTTACAGAGAATTCACCATTTATACTAGTTCAAACCTGCTTTCCTAAAGACATATATCTTCTCTTCCACAGAGCCAGCATCATGATGCTTGCTAAGACAAATATAGCTTCCTTTCCAAGCAACACTAGTGAATGTAAGGACATCAGTAATGCTTGCCAGGACTGAGAATTTATTGAGCTTTTAGGGGAGAACATTTATTTCAGTTTTTATCTGCAGGGAGGAAAACTGCTTTTTTCGTGCACTGATCAGTGGCCACAAAGATGAGCACATAAATTACAGCATGTTGATGCAGGATGGACCATTGTGACTCGACTCACCATGCTCTAGCAAACAATAAACTGCAATCAGCCTCTGAAAAATTGCTCCTCACTCTGCCAGCCCTGATCACAATTAAAGGTAAGGATTATGCAAGGGGAGCAGCTTAATACTATGTTCATCCATTATCCTGAAGCCTTATAAAGCAAAAGCCTGAGTCTCTAATCAGTATAATCCGTGTCCATACGTTAACCTATTAAATGAAGATAGGTAATGTACCACTCGCCAAATGAAATTTTCAATAAAGACTTTTGTTTTCCCTTTTAGATTGCTGAAATATTAGCTATGGTTGGAAACAGAGTAAGATATCCATGGGCAGCTCTCTCCTGAGACTGGAGTTCCAATCCATTGACAGGAAATGTTAATTTAAATCATTCCAGCCAAACAGATTTCAAGACACAATATATAAATGAATTAATACTTAAAATCCAAAGACATCCTGTCTGTTGGACCAACACTTCCTGATTTTTGACAAAGCGAACGGTATATTTATATAATGACTTCAAAAAGCCAAAACACCAATCAATTTTGGAATACCATTAGAAAAAAAAGTGACACCTAGCTGCCACTTTAGATGCCTATGTCCAAAACGTACAACCTCAATCTCAGCTCAGCTGCCATCTAACACTGTAGGCACCTAAAACCCCTAGGCACCTAAGATTCCACTGGTAAAGACCCTTTGGCACCTACATTTCTGTTGGTGGACATATACACAGCTGCCTCAGTCCTGAAATACATAATAGTGATTGGGCCAGAGAAAAAGTGGGTGACTGTATTGCCCAGTTATTAGGGCAGTTAACTAGGATGTTAAAGACCCAAATTCAACATCTGGGTCCACTGATTACATGGTGACTTATAAAAAGCAGAAGAGTTTCAGTAAGAGAGTTTGAGACACAGCCCAGGGGCTAGGGTCACTGTTCCCTCTAAACTGTGCGTGTGTGCGCGCGCACACAGATCCTAAACCCCACGCACACGGCGAAACACCACGCACACAAAAATTTGCACAGAAGCACAACAATTTGCATAGAAGAATTTTTTTGCGCACATGGCCTGTCAAAAATTAAAGGGAACATTGGTTAGGGTACTTACCTGAGAAGTAGCAGACCTACTTCAAATCCCTGCTCCACATCAGCCAGAGGGGCAATTTGAACCCAGGTCTTCCTACATTGTGGGTGAGTGCCCTAACCATGGGGAAACAGGTGGCAGCAGCAGCTCCTCCTCTTGGTTCATTTGCTTTTGCAAGGTGAGGCTTAAGTGCCTAACACCAGGAGAGGTTTATAGCTGCAATTCCCGAACACAGGCCTCCTTCAGACCCAGACTTAGGCACTTAACTTTCTTTGCGGGGTGGGGCTTAAGACACACCTGTTTCCTTGGCATTTCCTATTGGCTATTTTAGATAGCTCCCTGCTCAGCTTGCAGGCTTTTGTGGACCTCATTCTTAGGTGCTAAATTCTCCCTATGACTTATACAGGCTGCCTAACTTGGGGCTATGGATTCCACTAGGCAGCAGGGTGACTAAACATTAGGCTTTGCAATGCTAATTTTAAGTCCCCTTTCAGATCAGCCTTTAGGAGCCCAAGTCCTCTTGACTTTGATTGTAAGCTTTTTGGACCAGGAGCAATGTGCTATTAATTTGTGCTGGCAGGTATCTAGCACACTTTTTGGTGCTGAGAAATTATATTCAAAATAATAATTAGCAATGATTCATGTTTCAGTACTAAACGATTACATTTGGTATGGAAATGCTATCCAGTTAAAAGAATTGGCTTCTGTTCATACAAAGTCTGAATTGCTCTGTCTTTTTTGGAACCACATCCAAGAAGCACTACCCACTGTAAAGGTTACTCAGCAGGGTAGACTGCATTTTTATTCCAAATGAATATAATGAGAGAGAACAAGAGAAATGGCCAAGTCAGACACAGTGTGTCGTTTGTCACTACCTACATGGGATTAAGCAAGCAATCTTCTGATGAAAGACTGATATTACTGGATTATTTATGAGGGATATTTGATATCTGGAGTAATACTCTTGATAAAAATGCAGACCATTGTTGTTATATAAGGATGTCTAGTGAGTGAGCCAAGGAATTATTTGTTTTTCAATTCTGCTATTTATAAAATCTCTACCATAATTAAGATCAATTAGCTTCAAGGGAGTTTTAACTAAGAAAGGGCTGCAGAATTTGGCTCTTGGTTCCTAACAAAGTGAGTTTAAAGCACAAGACAGAACTAAACCACTCCAGAGGAAGGATTGGGAATCCCTCCTGGAGTTCACCAGTGTACACTGTACTTGGGGAGCAAAAAAATGGGACGTTTATGCAGCGCTGTACACCTCTATGGGGTGCACCATATTGTCCCTCCCTCCCCACATTGCACTGCTCCTGCTCCACAGACCAGTGTTTAGAAGGCAAAGACAAGGCCTTTCTCACTCCCCACCCCCATTTGGATGCTCTGCACCCTAGTGAATAGTCAGAGGGCAGTTCCTGTGCAATTGCACCTCTGCCTGGCCCACAGATACTGGGGATATTTTTGGTCATAATCAGTGCACTCTCCCAAATTGGCAGTTCAAACTCTAAAGTCATATTTGTTTGAGTGATTTTCTTTTTGACTGAATTTCATGCTAATGGAAAATGTTGGCTCACCAGCCCTGGAGACCCGATATCCTCTGATTCCCTGAGAACAGACACATAAGTGGTAAATGCATTGCCCTACTAATGTACCTCAGCCCTGACCTCAGGGCCTGCTTTAGGCGTAAGTGGTGCACTAGCAGAGCCTTCAGGTTCATTCAATATATACAATCTCAGGAACTATTTTCATCTCCCCTTTGGGAGAACACTTATTAATATAACCCTCCAAGTTTGTTCATAGATTTTAAGGCTAAAGGGACCATTAACGATTTCACCAGTAATTCTTCCATCTAGTTCAATAAATTGTGATTGAACTAGAACATGTGTTTTAGAAAGATATGCTATTGTAGTTTAAAAACCCCAATGATGGAGAATGTACCATATCTTTTGCTAATCTCTTTCAATGGTAAATTACCGTCACTATTAAACATTTGTGTTCTATTTCCTGTATGAATTTTGCTGACTCCAGCTTCCAGCTGTTAGATCTTATCTGCGTATTCTGCATAAAATTATATTAAAAAAGAGGGCCACTAGAATTTTATATTCATTTTTACAGATTTGTGGCTGCAAGTTTCTTACTTTTTTATGTCTGATGAGTTGATCACATACAACTTGATGTTAGTTCATGGTCATTTTCCTCATTAAGAGAATCTTTGTTTATTAAACTCTATTGACTGGGAATGAAAAGCTGATATACATCACCTTGGTTCCAGTTCTTCTCAGTACTCAGCATCTTGCAAGGTCAAGCTCTAATTGCCAGCTATATTGAGTATGCAGCAAAAGTAATGTTTGCTCCTGGTCAATGACTTCACTGGGCCAGAAGTATCAGGATACCATCGTATCTCCACTGCAGACAACCACTATCCACATGTTGACTATGGCATTGGTCCATTACTAGATGGAAATGATAGGATTATCAATAATAAGGCAGAAAATGCAGAAGTGTTCAATAAATATTTCTATTCTGTATATGGGGGGAAAATGGGGGACAGAGGATACAGTCTCATCATATAGCGATGAGAACACTTTTTCCAATCCACTATTATCTCTGAAGGATGTTAAACAACAGCTACTAAAGTTAGGCATTTTTAAATCAGCAGGTCCAGATAACTTGCATCCAAGAGTTTTAAAAGAGATGGCTGAAGAGCTCACAAAACTGGTAATGTTGATTTTCAATAAGTCTTGGAGTCCTGGGGAAGTTCCAGAAGACTGGAAGAAAGCTAGTGTTATGCCAATTTTTAATAAGGATAAATGAGATGACCAAGGTAATTATAGACCTCTTAGATTGACATTGATCCTGGGCAAGATAATGGAGCTGGTAATATGGGACTCAATTAATAAAGAATTAAAGGAGGGTAATGTAATTAATGCAAATCAACATGAGCTTGTGTAAAATAGATCCCGTCAAACTAGCTTGTTATTTTTAATGAGATTACAAGTTTGACTGATAAATGTAGTAGTGTTAATGTAATATACTTGGACTTCATTCAAGCATTTGACTTGGTATCACATGACATTTTGATAAAAAATCTAGAACGATATAAAATTAACATGGTATACATTAAATTGATTAAAAACTGGCTAGGTAATAGATCTCAAAACATAACTGTAAATGGGGAATCAATGTAAATGGGGAATGTCAAAGTAGAAAACATGTTTAACTTCCTAGTTGTCACAACCAAAGATCAATAGTGACCACGCCATTTTAAGAGTCACCTTCTACACTGTGAGAATTCTATGGGACATGAGGATGCCATATGCCCATTTCCCTCCATCTACCCTTATGACTGCACAGGAAGGATTATTCCCACTCTCACCTGGCCAGACTCCAATACCCTGGTCAGAGTTTCAGGTAACTGCACTTGTATTTCCTCAGGCTTTCAGCCATTATCTGTCTCTGGGCACAGGGACCCATGTCCCACTCCATTTTGACTGTGGGTTTTAAGTCTGCACACACCCCTACCATACACTGCAAAATCCCCATCAAGCCAATATGCCTGACAGCCAGCACCTATGTTTTGCTTTCTCTCCCAGGACCATGACAGTGTTTTTAACCAGTGACCAAATAGCTCTTTCCAAGCAAGCACATTTATTTATGGGGCAAAATCATTACAGAGAAAACACATAAAAACAATGAGCTGATTTAAACTCACACTAAACGTGACAGGAATCACCCATCAGCATGGGCAGTGCGTGGACTGATGGCTGGGGAAGGCTAGCCCCCACCCCCGCCCCTTCCACCTGAGGCCACGCTCCTTCCAGTGCCCCGGAAATTAGAGCCCCCACCGCGGCCGCCGGCCCCCGCCCCAGGCTGGCTAGTGCCCACAACCCCTGCAGTCCTGGAAGGGAGAGCACACGGCAGCGCTGCTGCAGCCTCTCCCGCCGCTCGTCCCTGGAGCGCTGGGAGAGAGAACAGGCGGCACCACTGCTGTCCCCGCAGCCCTGGGAGCGCAGCGGCACCGCCAAAGCAGGGCCCTGGGGGGCGGAGTGTGGACGGGGCCACACCTGACTGTTTGGGGAGCCCTACTCACTGCCCATGCCCATCAGGCTTATGGGGCCAAGTGAAAGAAAAACACATGTATGTTTTCTGCTGCATTCCTTCATAGCCTCAGATAATACAGATAGAGCTTATGGAAAACTGAAAGCTTCTAAATAATGTCTTTATATTTCTCACAGAGATCCTGAGGGCTAGGGAAATGCATCTGCATTGTATGTTAGACACAGCTTTTGCATTCTTAGAAAACATCAGTCTGTCGGCAGGCTTTCTGAGCACTAGTGTCTGGATAGTTATAGGTTTCTTTGGTTTTGCTGGGCCATTCAACCATTAGTAGCTGCACAGCATCCCCAGACTCTGATTGGCTCTGAGACAATCCCATTTCAGTAGGGTATTTAATGAACACTGACAATGTGATCATGTGAACCGAAGACAGTAAGTAGATGGGGAAAATACATTTGTGGTCTGGAAGTTATTGAGTGCTTTGATCCTGGGAACAGATTGCTTAACGCCAAGAATTTCTACAATACAAATATATTTGTGATAAGCAATGACCTAGGCAAGAACAATTTTCAAGGCTACTCCACATAACAAAGCCTATCCTCAGATTCCCATTCAACTGGCTGGGAGGCAAGCATGTGAGCACAGAGGAGAGCAGGTTGGGCTTCTAATCTACCACCTTGAAAGTTGGCACCTCTCAGTTTTCCCACCATCAAGTGGACATAGGGCCTCCACATGCTCCTTCTGAAGTCAATTATCAAACTCCCAGTGACTTCAAAGGGTGCAGGATTGGGCCCTTAGTTTGCAATAATTTTTACTGAGTTCTATATACGTGATGCCCTAGGTGCTGGCAAGGAAATCCCTTTTACCCACCAGCTAAATACTGAAAACCACTGAAGTGAAAACAATATTGCCATTAAGTCATCCTTATCAAACAAGACAAACATGACTACATTTTATCACAGTTATACCAAGGGACAAAAATGACACACACGCATTCTCTCTCTAAATAAAGATATATTTAGTTTAACAGGGTTTTTTCTATCCTATTCAAACTGATTTTATTTAATGTTTGCTGTACATTACCTTATCTAATATGACCCAATAGTAGGGTGTACAGATGTTCCAATTTTATAGGGATAGTCCCAATATTTGAAGCTTTATTTTATATAGGTCCCTATTACCCCCGCACCCCTGTCCCGATTTTTCACACTTGCTATCTGGTCACCCTATCCTACAGCAAGATTATACTACAGATTAGAATACAAATATTTCCCCATGAAATTTATTTTTGGGTGACTGTGTATGCTGTACTATTTATACCATGGTAAGAGTCATCCTACATTCCTGACTCATATCAGCCTTAGCACTCCAAATATTTAGGGTTGAATGTATAGTGCAAAAAATGTATTTGCTAATATTTGAACTGTGTTCACACTCCTTTTATATTAGTTATTTTAGGAAATTCAAGCAAACAAGTGTGCTAGCTGGAATATTCACAGAAGCAGTGAATCTTAACACTGCAGAATGTTTCACGGCAGAATTGCAAATATCTACAACAGTAACCTGATTCTATGCGTTATACATAACTAATCATCAAAGTCAATCACACCATGAGGCCTATGTGTCCAAACAGAACAGCCTGAATAGCAAATATTGAATTTACACAAGGATCAGGCTACAGATCAAAATGAATGTGTAGAAATGATTTGGTAATTAATTACAAATGAATCTCTGAAAATCACAATCTTGTTAACAAAAAGAGGAGAAATGCATCAAATAAGTTATGACATTCATAAATAAATGGGAGGAAACTGAAATAGCAAGCAGGAGACTGCCTGTTTTCTGCCTCATGTGCCTCAATAAGAGTTAAAACACCATTCATTTTAAGGCTTCTCTCTGCTGGTTATTATCTCATCCTTTTCAGGTGACTCTGGCTGGAACAGAACAGTAATAAATGCTGTAAGTAGATGAGGAGAGAAAGCTTGTGAGGCATGATCTTTGTCAGTGAAGGTCAGCTTCCAGAGAAATCTGACCAGTCCCTCCCATAGACCAGCCACGGCTGTTGTTACTAGTGCTTGAATTGGTATAGCTGCTTCAGTTCTACTTTGTTTTCAGATGCTAAAAGGGGAGTTATCTAATAACTCATACGCTGATGAAGGGCCTCAGGGAGAAAGCTTGAATATAGTATTTAGCCATGCTACCTGTTGTGTCTTTTGCTCTTTACACAACAGACATAATATGAAGGGATTACACAGGGACAGTGGGGTCCAAATAACCATGTCTGCTAAATACACATAACATGCAAAACCTAGCTAGGTATACACTGATGCTCTAGCAGGTATCTAGTCGTTTCTAAAACATAGAACACAGTGCACACCACAAATTATTTAAAGAGCTACTACCCTATTCCTATACAGCAGGGGTTGGCAACCTTTGGCACGCGGCCCATCAGGGTAATCCGCTGATGGGCCACAAGACAGTTTGTTTATGTTGACCATCCGCAGGCACAGCCCTCCGCAGCTCCCAGTGGCCACTGTTCGCCGTTCCTGGCCAATGGGAGCTGTGGGAACGGCAAACTGCAGCCACTGGGAGCAGCAGGGGGGCCGTGCCTGCGGACCGTCAACATAAACAAACTGTCCCATGGCCCATCAGCAGATTACCCTGATGGGCTGCGTGCTGAAGGTTGTCAACCCCTGCTCTACAAAAACTCACCCAAAATGGCTGAATTTCACCTTGTTTACTTTTGAAACAACATGGTGCTGGAGAGCTCTGCCTGGTTTCTATCCAAAAACATAGTATGATGAGTGGAGCTGGAGAAACAGGGTCAGGTTTTAGGAAAGACGTAGTTTGGTGAGATACCAAGGGGCTCAGTATTCAGCAATGTAAGCAGAGATCAAGCTGCTATCTCTCAGATTGAAGATCCTCAGCACGTAACACTGTCTACTCTTCATTTTTAATAAAGATCTTTTTTCTACAACTTTGCCTCCCTGTCACATCATTCATTGCTAAGAACTCCCCCTCCCTTTCCATGGTGCCCTACTAGCCCCTCAATAGGGGCAAGACCCGCCCCCCCCCCCCCAGTCACATGTTGATGATTTTGTTTTGGGGTGGAGCAGTGTGCCTGCAATCACCCTTTCCCCTAATTTATCCTAGGGAACCGCACATGAATTAGGCCCTACTGCCAGAGTGATATAAACAGACACTGCTGTAGCAGTGGGACCTGTGAAACATTTTGGATCCTGTTGCTACTGAACGTAGGGTTGCCAACTTTCTAATTGCACAAACCCAAACACCCTAGCCCCACCCCTTCCCCGAGGCCCGCTCACTACTTTCCTCCTCCCTCAGTGGCTGGCTCTCCCCCATCTTCACTCACTTTCACTGTGCTGGGGCAGGAGGTTGGGGTGCAGGGGAGTGATGAGGGCTCTGGCTGGGGGTGGGGCCAGGGATGAGGGGTTTAGGGTGCTGGAGGGGGCTCCAGGTTGGGGAGGGGGCTCAGGGTTGGGTCAGGGATTTGGGGTTCGGGCGCGAACTTACCTCAGGTGGCTCCCAGGTCAGCAAGGCTAAGGCAGGCTCCCTGCCTGTCCTGGCATCACGCTGCGCTCCAGAAGCAGCCAGCAGGTCTGGCTCCTGGGCAGGGGCCAGGAGGCTTGGCGCACTGCTCTCGCCCACAGGCACTGCCCCCCAGCTCCCATTGGCCACGGTTCCCAGTGCTTGGGGTGGGGGCAGTGTGCGGAGCCCCGTGTTCCCACCCACCCCCCGCCTAGGAGCTGGACCTGCTGGCCTCTTCCAGGACGCAGCGCAGTGCCAAGACAGGTAGGGACTACCCTGCCTTAGACCCGCAGCACCGCTGACTGGACTTTTAACGGCCCGCTTGGCAGTGCTGACCAGAGTCCCTTTTTGACCAGGCGTTCCGGTCGAAAACCAGACACCTGGCAACACTAACTGAACAGTTGAAGGGAGAAAGGCTGCTCCCTGGAGATCCTGTGGGCTGACCATTCCTGCTCTGTGACAACCGAAGACAGGAGAAGTGGTTATCAAGAGGTTATTAGTAGGAGGTGGGTCAGTTGGTTGCCCAAGTGCTGCAGGATACTGGACAACAAAGAAGTCACAAAAAGGTTAAGGGGGGCATTTGCTGGGTGGAGGGACTGGCATGTGGAAGGAGTGGGTAGACCAGAACTGGAATATACATTCCAATGTTCCCACCTCACTGAACCTGGATGGATTGTAATGTGTTGGTTTGGGTTTTTAACATGAATTGTTTGTCCAGCTCTGCTTGCCAAAGAGAAGCTAAATGTTCTAATAAATAAGGTGGCAGCAAAACCAGAGTTAACCATGGGATATTAAGCTCAGACTAAGTAACTGAATTAAGAAAAGAGAACTGAAGGGAAGCTGAAACAGGTTGCTAAGCAATAGTAATAGGTGGGGAGAAAGAAAGAGATTAAGCTGAAATTCACATAATTTACTTGCTACTCTTTACAAGTAGGGGCGATGCACACTTTCTTTTCAGGCGTGGGACTGGGAGTCTGGCAACATAGAGTCTGCCACAGACCTTGGATTTAGACCAAATTTTTTAAAGGTGGCCATTAATTCAGTGTGCTTTAATATTTTAACACCTACTTGAGGCACCTTACGTCTAAGTTACAGAAAACTGAAAATCAAAATCATTGAGGTTTTTGTGTGTCCCATAGTTAGAACAGTTTTATCTGAATACAGTCCCATGGGTAATTTGATTTAAACTCAGTGTTCTTCAGTGACTCATAAGACTGCTTTGCACAGCTGCTTGTTATTCCAAGGTATTTAAGGAGTTGCTGTGGTATCAGTACACAGCATTTTGTTCTACAAGATCCAAGCCTTAATAAAAAATAAAATAAAAATTCTGCAATCCCTGGAAATTCTAATTAAAGTTATTTGGCAACACAACTTCTGACTGAAAATTGGAATGGTGCAAATAAACCTTCCGCAACTATAACTTTGGGGCCCCATCTCTCCTGTTGGATATGCAGCAACATTGCAACTAAAGATAAGCCAAACTGGGAGTGGTTTTAATTTTGTAAAACCTCACCTGATGTTAATTAGTTTTGTACTACTCCTGCCAGGGGTGGTTTGGAATTGGGTCACATTTTATCCCAACTTCCAAAGACTGGAGGTAGTTTTCAGAAAATTAATTCCTTATTTTGGCTAATCTTTAAAGCTCAGATGTTTGATAAATATAGTATGAAAATTATATTTATATCTATATCAATAGATAGTGCATGGGAGCCAAAGATAAAGTGTTCTTGGTCAAGGAGATTTGGCTGTGGAATAAGCTTCCAGAGGAGATAGACTAAACAAGAATCTGACCATCTTTAGGACTCCTTTCTTGCTCTCCTCTTTGATAAATAATATCTCTCATAACTGGAGAATTTGAGGTGTTCAGATACTAGGTGGTATCCCATATAAGCACTTAGGGACACACACAAAATGAAAAACAAATAAAAGTGCTCTCCCTCCTCTCAAACTTCCTAGGCAGAATCTCCTCTAACCAAGAAAGGGAGAAGAAAAGAAAATTACAAAAGTCACTAAGGGCTCTCTATTGAAATCTAATTTATTTGGTAAATTCTTGCACACTATGCTGGTGGGCACTATAGAAAATCCTAAATAGATATCCCCCCAAGAGTTATTCACAAAATACAATTATATAAGAAATAATCAAAAAGGATAGATAAGGGTATTTTTCTTACCACAGTCTTTCCTTAAAACTTAGGCTAGGAATTAGTAAACAGGATGATGTATTCATACCATGTGAGGCTGATGAAGTACTTTGCAGTCCATTAGTAACCATGGCTGTTAGGCAACATCTGCAAGGGATAAATATTTTTAAATAAACAGGCCTGGATAACTTGCACTCAAGAGTCCTAAAAGAGTTAGCTGAGATATCTGGCTCACCAATGTTAATTTTTAAAAAATCTTGGAAGACAGGGGAAACTCCAGAAGATTGAAAGAGTGCTAATGTTGTGCCAATATTCAAAGAAAGGCAAGTAGGATGACCCAGGTAATTATATGCTAGTTAACCTGACATCAGTTCCAGGCAAAAAAAATGGAAAGACTGATGCGAGAGTAAATTAATAAAGAATTAAAGTATTGGAATATAACTGGCACAGTCAACATAGTTTATGGAAAACAGGTCTTATCAAACAAACCTGATTTCATTCTTTGAGGAGATTATAAATTTGGGTTGATAAAGGTAACTGCATCGATGCAATATACTTCAATTTTTGTAAGGCATTTTACTTTGTACCACCAATATTCTAACAAAAAAAATTATCACTGTACATTATCAATAAAGCACATGTTAAATGGATTAAGAACTGGCTGACAGATCTCAAAGAGTAGTTATCAATGATCACTGAATGAGAGTGTTTCAAGAGAGGTTCCACAAGGAGTGGTATTAGGGTAGAGGCTATTCAACATTTTCATCAGTGATATGGAGCTAAGTATGAAGTCACTGCTGATAAAATTTGCAGATAACACAAAGACTGGTGGAAGGAAAAATAATGAGGACAGGACAGTCATACAGAGTGATCTGGATCGTTTGGTAAGCAGGGCTCTTTCAAACAAAATATGTTTTAATATAGCCAAATGCAAGGTCACACGTCTAGGAACAAACAATGGAAGCCATATCTACAGAGTGCGGGACTGTATCGAGAAAAGCAGTGATTCTGACAAGCATTTAGGGATCACAGTGGACAAACAAGCTCAACATGAGCTCTCAGTGTGATGCTGTGGTAAAAAAGAACAATGCGATCCTTGGATGTATAAACGGGTGTAATGAGCAAGAGCAGGGAGTTCATTTTACCTCTGCATAAGGCATTGCTGTGACTGATACTAGAATATTGTGTACAGTTCTGATGTGCACGTTTTTAAAAGGATGTTGAAAAACTGGAGAAGGTGCAGAAAAGAGCCCCCAAAATGATTTAAGGCCTTGAGAAAATACCTTACAGTGAGAGACTTAAAGAGCTCAGTCTATTTAGCTCATAAAAGAGAAGACTGAAAAATGACTTGATAACTGTGTACAAGTACCTTCAGTGGAAGAAAATACAGGGTACTAGAGGGCTCTTTAATCTTGCAGAGAAGGGTATAACAAGAATCAATAGAATCATAGAATATCAGGGTTGGAAGGGACCTTAGGAGGTCATCTAGTCCAACCCCCTGCTCAAAGCAGGACCAATCCCCAATTTTTGCCCCAGATCCCTAAATGGCCCCCTCAAGGATTGAACTCACAACCCTGGGTTTAGCAGGCCAATGCTCAAACCACTGAGCTGGAAGCTTAAACAAATTCAAATAAGAAATAAGGCACACATTTTAATAGTGAGGATGATCCACTGGAGCAAACTACCAAGGGAAGTGATGGTTTCTCCATCTCTTGATGTCTTCAGATCAAGACTTGATGCCTTTATGGAAGATATAATTCAGCCAAATACAAGTTCGATGTGGGTTCGATGTGGGGGTATCTGGATAAAATTTAAGGCCCTGTGATAAACAGGAGATGAGACTAGATCATCACATCTATTAAATCTACTAGAATTAGTTGAAACTAACTATAACCATTCAGTTCAGGCCTTCATCTGAACTGATACCAGAGATTCACCTTTATTTCTGATTTAATTAATCAAATAATTTCCCCTAAGTAAACAGACACACATACAGCTGAGACAAGAGCCCCAAATCTGTATTAATATCATAGGTTCCGACTCCATGGGTGCTCTAGGGCTGGATCACCCACAGAAAAAATATAGTGGGTGCTCAGCACCCACCGGCAGCCCCACAGATCAGTGCCTTTCCCTGCCCCCAGCACCTCCCATCCGCTGTGGTTCCGCTGTACAGCAGCATGCAGGAGGTGCTGGGGAGGAGGGAAGGAGTGAAGGCGGGAAGAAGTGGGGCATAGAGGTCTTGGGGAAAGGCATTCAGTGAGGGCGGAGTGGGGGTTGAGCACCCCCGGCAACTCTTAAAGACAACGCCTGTGATTAATATTAAGTTACAGTTCAGGCAGCCTGTGGTGTATTAACTGAAAACCCATTACATAAAGTTTTCAGTGGTAAATATTTTTCCAATGAGCAGGCTAAAATATTCTTTTTGTCTTTTTGCAATTACAAGCCAGCAAATAGCATAACTGTTAGTTCCTGCAGATATTGCTTGATTTCCTGATTGTTATGACCTGTCACTATACAAATTATATATTTACTACATACAAAAAAATCTACAGTAAAAGAACATTATTAAGGTTGCAAAGTCAAGCACTCGAGTTAGGCAATGCTAGAATTAAGGTTGTCTGTGCAACCTTAATTCAGTCTCCTTATGTGCAAGCATTATGATTGTCTTTAATTACATGATCAAATGCTATTTTTCCACATAATCCCTGTTCTTTTAACGCAGCTTTCTCTGTGCAATTTCCTAGGTTGTTAAAAAAGGAAACTGAAAAAAAAATTTCTACAATGGCATCATATTGACAGCCACATAATTCATTAGCACAGTTGGAACATTTAGATCCACCTAACATTCACCCCAAACATGACCCCTTCTACCTGCCCCTATCTTTTCTCCATCTCTGGCTCTTAATCCCAGTCCCAGTCTCCTCACTTCACTTGTCCCAGTCTCTTACTTTATGTGTGCAAACACATAAACACAATTTATGTGTTTGTACAGCATCTAATATAATGGAACTCCAGTCCAATTAAGGGCTTCAGGACACTATGGTAATACACATATAAAATAATAATAATGAAGGTGGTGAAGTCATTTTCCCCAGTCTACTCAGTACTGCTCACCTGGCCAACATGGGGAGCGAGGAGGCATGGCAGACCCAGGGCTCTATTCATTCTCTGCCCACATTCATGGCTGTAGAGACACTGCTCCCCACACACACGTGGATATATCTGGATAGCCAGAACAGAGGAATAAGGGAGCAATTTATGCCCCTTTACTCCCCTGTTTTGGAGAGTTAGATGGACCACAATCTGACCTTAATAAAGCTGTCCTTTAAAAAAAAAAGCATCCTTAAAAATCTCCCCTCCCCCATGGAAATATATTGCAAAAGAAACACACTTTAAAACAGTCAGTTTCATGTTAATTTCATGATGGCAGCACTTCTGTACACATTTGAGGATAGTGTGGCTGTAAGTCAGCCTGACATAAATTGACTTAAGTTTATAGAGTAGACATGCCCTTAGTCTTATGCTTATGTGAGTGCCTCCTGGATTCCCAACAAGATCCCACTGCAGGAAGACTCTCCAGCACCAGATTCAGCCTTCACAACAGGACGCACACTCCTTGCCTACTTAGTCCAATGTATAAGGAGGGTCCCCAGCCTGGGGCTGATTGAGGCCTCATGGCCTTCTCCAGAAGGTGTTTCCAGAGACAAAGTTCCCACCTTCTCCAGTATGGCTGGGGAACGATTCACAGAAACTGCACCTTGCAGCCATGTGGGCTTCCCCAAGGTACAGGCAGCACTGCTGGTCATCACTGACCGAAAAGGGTCACAGGCAGGAAACACAGAGCTTGAAGATGGTACCTGAATGGGGTACAGGCGGTGGGGAGGATTTTCCCCAAAGAGACTAAATCTAAACATGAAGAGACCTATAAAACACTAAACAGTAAAAACTGTACAAGCTGTTAAAACTACACCACCACCCCCGCTAGAACGTGGGGTTTGGGAGCCATGTACGGTACCGTGGGGGGCACATTGCCATGGATCCCAATGTAAACAATTTATTTTGAGATCCAGGCATGCCCCCGCGCTAATACCAAATTTGCGCTATAGTGGTGTGTGGTATAGCCGGGGTCTCCTGCTTATTTGTTTCTCCAGCTTATTTGTTTTGTTTTACAAAGCTAAATCTTTGTAGGATGAAGCCAAAGCTATGGAAACTGGAGGTTCCGGCCCAGACCATGCAGCAGTCAGATGGAACTGGAGAGATGGTTGGTGACAAGGTGAGCCAGGGTGCATGCGCAGACCAATGGACACTACATACAAATTCTTTTGGCTCCAGGCACCCAGTGCACATGCATAAACCCACATTGGAATACAATAGGGACCATCACTTGAAGAACTTAGGCTCCTAACGTTCATAATTAGGAAACTAAAACAAAAGAGCCCCAGACAGTTTTCAGAGATGCTGACCAGTCCAAGATCCCACTGCAGTCAATAGGAGCAGCAGGGGCTCTACACCTCTGAAAATCAGGCCACTTTCTTCCATGTGTGTAAATACAGATTTAGGAGCCTAACATTAGGCACTTGGGTTTGAAAATGTTGGCTTAGGCTGGTTATAACTCTGTGTGAGCCTTCATCTTTTTATGCTTTTCCACATCAACCCTGAGCTTCACATATTTTGAAATCTGGATCCCAGCTTCGTGTTTGTATGTTTTCTTGGATCTGAGGAAATATGCTTCTTGACGATCAGAAGTAACAATTTTTCACCCTCCAGTGTTTGAGGGTACCCAGAACCCCTTTTAAGAGTTTAGCCTTCTTATAGAATCACAGGGTAAGAAGGGACTGCAAGGGTCATCTAGTCTAACCCCTTGCCAAGATGCAGGATTTGTTGTGTTTAAACCATCCAGGACAGATAGCTATTCAGCCTCCTTTTGAAAACCTCAGTCAAGAAGCTTCCAAAACCTTCCAAGTCAGTCTGTTCCATTGTCCTACTGTTCTTACAGTTAGGAAGGTTTTCCTGAGATTTAATCTAAATCTGCTATTCTGTAGTTCACTGCCTCTTGTCCTGCCCTCTGTGGCAAAAGAGAACATCTTTTCTTCATCTCTTTTATGGCAGCCTTTCAAGTATTTGAAGACCACAGTAATATCCCTCCTTTATCTCCTCTTTTCCAAACTAAAATTACCTAGTTCCTTCAGCCTTTGCTCATATGGCTTGCATTCCATCCCTTTGATCATCTTCGTTGCTCACCTCTGGATCCTTTCCAGTTTCTCTACATCCTTTCTAAACATTGGTGACCAAAATTGGACACAGTACTCCAGCTGAAGCCTAACCAGTACCAAGCAGAACAGTACTATCATCTCCCATGACTTGCTTGCTATGCCTCTGTTAATGCAACCTAAAATTGCATTTGCTTTTTTTGCAACAGCATCGCATTGCCGACTCATATTGAGGTTGTGATCCACCACAACCCCCAGATCCTTCTCAGCAGTGCTGCTGCCAAGACAGTTTCCCCCCATTCTGTATTTGTGCATTTGGGTTTTCTTTCCTAAGTGTAGCACCTTACAATTGTCTTTGTTGAATTGTCTATAGCCCAGTTCTCCAATTTATCAAGATCCCTCTGAATTTTAGCTCTGTCCTCCAAACTATTGGCACCCCCCTACCTTTCTGTCATCTGCAAACTTGATCAGTATGCTCTCTATACCTACATGCAGGTCATTAATAAGGGTGTTACATAAAACCAGACCCAGAACAGATCCATGTGGAACCCCACTTGAGTGCTCCGTCCAATCCGACATCATTCCATTAATAATCATTCTTTGTTTGTGTTTGTTTAACCAATTATGTATTCACTTAATGGTAGTTCTGTCAAGCCCACATTTCTCCAGCTTATTTGTCAGAATGTCATGTGCGACTATGTCAAAAGCCTTGATGAAGTCCGGGTATATTATGTCCACTGCATTCCCCCTATCAGTCACCCTGTCAAAGATGGAAATCAAAGCTGGTTTGGCATCATTTGTTCTTGGTAAATCCATGCTGGCTGCTACTGAATACCCCTTCATCCTCCAGATGGAACCTATGCTCACGTGAAACCTAATTATAGACTCTGTGCTGAGTTGACCCTCTCAGATGTGGAATATGTCAACAAGAGCAGAATAGGAAGTCATGTTGGAACTTGGGACAGGAGCCATATGAATGGCAGCCAGTCAACATCACCTCCTGATGTGTTCCAAAGCTGAGTCCAGTGCTAGGATCTCTTACCTTACCAAAGATCAGCTCCCAAATTTGAGGAACTCTGTTTAGAAAGCAACAATTTTTGTCAAAATGTTTTATTTCAGATTACATCATCAAATTTCCACCATTCAGTGTCCTGGTGGAGGAACCAGGGCACTTCTGCTGCACCCGGGAGCCAACAGCTGTCTAAGGGGCTGTTCTCCCCTTGCTGAGGACAAGCTTGTCTTCACAGAAGCTCCCTATACACCAGCATGCAGGGGGTAAGTGAGGGAAAGGTGGAGTCCTAGGATAATCTGAGTGCAGAAAGACCCACCCCCCAATGATAGTAGTTGACTCAAAGAGTCTCAGGCCAGAAGGGACCATTGTGATCATCTAGTCTGACGACCTGTATTACACAGGCCATAGAAATTCACCAAAATTATTCCTAGAGCAGATCTTTTAGAAAAACAGCCAATCTTGATTTAAAAGTTGTCAGTGATGGAGAATCTACCACAACCCCTAGTAAATTGTTCAGTGGTTAATTACTTTCACTGTTAAAAATTTATGCCTTATTTCCAGTCTGAATTTGTCTGGCTTTAGTGTCCAGCCACTGGATACAGTCCGACTTCCCTCTCATGACATATTGATTGAGAACTTTAAGAACAGAAAAACTAAGTGAAATAAAATTAGCCTGAACTCTTGAAAGCAGCTTTGGGAAGCCAAAATATATCAAAAAGTTAGATAAAATGTGATGTGTCAGTCTCTCTTAAAAAAAAAGTCATCTTACTGAAAATCAGTTCATAAAACTAGCTATTTGGTTTGTATCTACAATACTAGATTATTCCTCAAAATATATACTGCATAAGAGCACATTTTAAAATCATCAGTTTAAGATTCATTTTAAGATGGTGGAAAACTTATTCTATACATAAATTCCTCAACTGATCTACTCATATCTATCATATATCAAATCTGAGGAGCTAACGTTCCTCTTATAAACCTGGAGTAATTAGAAATTAAGCCAGATGTTAACATCCCAGCCAGATCACATTTAAAACCAATACATACCTATAGAGAGGATAATTGGGCCTACACATAGTCTGATGAAGAATTTGATTAAGTAGAAAGGCAGTCCTACCTCTTGTAATACCCCACTTGATCTATCTATCAGAGTGTCTCCACACTAAAACTCCTGCCAGGACTTTAGCTGATCAAACCAGCGTACATCTTCCTAATTTCAAGAACAAGCTTTTCTCATAAAATTACAACATAATTTTGGCATCACTAGCAATGACAATGGATGTTGCCAGTCCTGAGTCTGCTCAGTTTAAAAGACTCTCATATATCGCCATCTAGAGTAGAACGTTGGGATCCAAGTCACCAACAACTGAAGGACTGGGGCAATTCAGGATATCCCAGCACACAGAGAATCATAGAATCATAGGGTTAGAAGGGACCACAAGGGTCATCTAGCCTAACTTTTCTCCATCTCTTTTATGGCAGCCTTTCAAGTATTTGAAGACCGCTATCATATCCTCCCTTGATCTCCTCTTTTCTAGACTAAACATATTCAGTCCCTTCAGCCTTTGCTCACGTGGTTTGCATTCCATCCCTTTGATCATCTTTGTTGCTCACCTCTAGATCCTTTCCAGTTTCTCTACATCCTTTCTACGCATTGGTGACCAAATCTGGACATAGTAACTCCTCCAGCTGAGGCCTAACAAATGCCAAGTAAAGCAGTACTATCACCTCCCATGACTTGCATGCTATACCTCTATACATTCAACCTAAAATTGCATTTGCTTTTTTTTGCAACAGCATCACATTACTGACTCATGTTGAGGTTGTGATCCACCACAATTTACAGATCCTTCTCTCCAGTGCTGTTCCCAACCAGTTGTCCCCCATTCTGTATTTGTGCATTTGGTTTTTATTCCCTATATTACTAGAGAAATTCTTCAGCCTCCATTTTGTGTGCCTGATCTCTATTGTGAACAGACAAAAACTATTCCACTCTAAGCTGCGGATCTTAAGCTTAATTAGGGTAGGGTGAAAAGTTCACCTAATTGGCAGAAAGCACAGAATTTCTGAGATGGTGCCCTGGCAGAAAGCCAAATGTGTATGTGTATCAGCAGAATCTCAGCTCTGAGGTAAACACCAGCAGTGAGCATGTCCAAAATTGGGGGCTACTGAGTATGTGCAGTAAAGTGTGACAAAAAGGTCAGTTAGTTGATCAGCTGGCTGGTCATAGCCCACTGATACTGGTTGCAACTTGTTCTAAAGGTCAGAGGTGTCAATCATAGCCCTGAGGTAATGGTTGATACTGAGCATGTGCGAATGAGGTAATTGCTTCTAAGTAGGGCTGTCAAGAGATTAAAAAAATTAATCGCAATTAATCACACGATTAATTGCGCTGTTAAACAATAATAGAATAACATTTATTTAAATATTTTTGGATGTTTTCTACATTTTCAAATATATTGATTTCAGTTACAACACAGAATACAGAGTGTACAGTGCTCCCTTTATATTTATTTTTTATTACAAATATTTGCACTGTAAAAAACAAAAGAATTAATATTTTTCAATTCACCTAATATAAGTATGGTACTGCGCTCTCTTTATTATTAAATAAATTCCATGCATCCGATGAAGGGGGTACTAACCCACGAAAGCTTATGCTGAAATAAATTTGTTAGTCTCTAAGGTGCTACAAGTTTTTCTTTCTTATTTTCGTTTTATTATTAAAGTTGAACTTACAAATGTAGATGTACAAAAAAACTGCATTCAGAAATAAAACAATGTATAACTTTAGAGCCTACAAGTCTACTCAGTCCTACTTCAGCCAATCGCTCAGACAAACAAGTTTGGTTACAATTTGCAGGAGATAATGCTGCCCACTTCTTGTTTACAGTGTCACCTGAAAGTGAGAACAGACGTTCGCATGGCACTGTTGTAGCTGGCGTCGCAAGATGTGCTAAAGATTCATATATCCCTTCATGCTTCAACCACCACTGCAGAGGACATGCATCCATGCTGATGACAGATTCTGCTCGATAATGATCCAAAGCAGAACAGATCAACACATATTCATTTTCATCATCTCAGTCAGATGCCACCAGCAGAAGGTTGATTTTCTTTTTGGTGGTTCGGGTTCTGTAGTTTCCACATCTGAGTGTTACTCTTTTAAGACTTCTGAAGGCATGCTCCATACCTCGTCCCTCTCAGATTCTTAAACCTTAGGTCGAGTGCTGTAGTTATTTTTAGAAATCTCACATTGGTACTTCATTGTGTTTTGTCAAATCTGCTGTGAAAATGTTCGTAAAACAAACATGTGCTGGGTCATCATCCGAAACTGCTATAACATGAAATATATGGCAGAATGCAGGTAAAACAGAACAGGAGACATACAATTCTCCCCCAAGGAGTTCAATCACAAATTTAATTATTGCATTATTTTTATCAAGCAACATCAGCATGGAAGCACATCCTCTGGAATGGTGGCCAAAGCAAGAAGGGGCATACGAATGTTTAGCATATCTGGGACGTAAATACCTTGCAATACTGGCTACAAAAATGCCATGCAAATGTCTGTTCTCACTTTCAGGTGACATTGTAAATAAGAATCAGGCAGCAGTATCTCCTGTAAATGTAAACAAACTTGTTTGTCTTAGCAATTGGCTGAACAAGAAGTAGGACTGAGTGGACTTGTAGGCTCTAAAGTTTTACATTGTTTTGTTTTTGAGTGCAGTTATGTAACAAAAAAATCTACATTTGTAAGTTACACTTTCATGATAAAGAGATTGCACTACAGTACTTGTATGAGGTGAATTGAAAAATATTATTTCTTTTATCATTTTACAGTGCAAATATTTGTAATAAAAACAATTATATAAAATGAGCAATGTACACTTTGTATTCTGTGCTGTAATAGAAATCAATATACTTGAAAATGTAGAAAAACATCCACAAATATTTAATAAATTTCAATTGGTATTCTTTGTATAAGAGTGCGATTAATTTTTTTGAGTTAATCGCGTGAGTTAACTGTGATTAATCAACAACCCTACTTCTAAGAATAGAAAGATATATTAGAACAGAGCAAGAGTGCAGCATAAAAGGCCAGCTGCCAGGATTTGAATTAAAGAAAGAGAATTGATCGGGAGAAGACAAACGAATTGCAAGGCAGCCCGGGGATCCAAAGACGAGATGCTGGAAAAAAGTTAGAAAATCTGCTTTAGAAAGAGAGAGAGAGAAGTAAACCAGAGTGGAGCAAAGCTGACTGCCAGCTGAGCAGCAACAGCTATTTATAAAGCAGCAAGAGAGATTTAAAGGGATACCAACATATTTATAAAGTCAGCCTGCTATTCTTTTAATTATAGTATAAGTAGAGTGTACAATAGCATATAGGATTAGCATATATGTGTGTGTGTTTATAAAAATGCATAAAATTATATTATTGATTCCAACTTACCTATATAAACTGTAAAGCAATTTAAAAACTGCTGTCAGTGATTTGTTACAAACTGGCCATTTGTAGGAAAGCACTTCACTTAGAATCATTTAAACTGCATGCGATTGCGGTTTGAATGATCTTTAACTTGCAATAAGGAATTTGTGTTTGATTTCGATTCCTAGAGTACACTGTAGTAGGGATTAATAGTTACTTTAATAAAGAGATACTGTGTTTTGGAAGATATATTGCCTGTGTCGATCATTTTATCAGAAGGTTATATCCGTGTCCTTTAGTGTTTCCTTAGCAACATTGGAAACTCATACTTCGGGAAGAATAGATTAAGGGGGTGATAGGCAGGTTATTATAGGGACGGTCCAAAATCTGTTTTGGGGGTAACACCTAAGTGTCTTTGTTGAATTTCATTTTGTTGTCTATAGACAGGTTCTCCAATTTACCAAGATCCATCTGAATTTTAGTTCTATCCTCCAAAGTGTTGGCAATCCCCTCACCCCACTCTGATCTTTGTAACATTAGTTCAACCCAGCAAAAATACATATGTAGACTACTTAAAGAATTGTAGCATCCCTTTCCAAATTACAGTAACTCCTCACTTAAAGTCGTCCTGGTTAACGTTATTTTATTGTTACGTTGCTGATCAATTAGGGAACATGCTCATTTAAAGTTCTGTAATGCTCCACTATTACGTTGTTTGGCTGCCTGCTTTCTCCACAGCTGGCAGCCTCCCTATGCCCCCGCCCTTCCCCACAGCACCTCCCGCCCGCTGGCAGACCCCACGGCAGATCAGCACCTTCCACTTCCTCCCCCCGCCTCCTGCCCACGGCAATCAGCTGGCTTGTGGCGTTTAGGAGGCAGGAGGGAGAGGGGCAGGAGGGAGAGGGGAGGAGCAAGGACTTGGTGCACAGGCTCCCCCTCCCTCCCCTGCCTCCTCTGCAAGCACCAGGGGTGGGGGGCCCAGCCTCCTTGCCTGCCGCATTGTCTCCAGTGCCAGTGGGCTGTGCCTGTGTGAGGTAAGGTGGGGGAACCTCCCAACTATAGTACTGTACTGTACTGTATGGCAAAAAAAGATTCCCTGGAATCTAACCACCCCTATTTACATTAATTCTTATGGGGAAATTGGATTCGTTTAACATCGTTTCACTTAAAGTTGCATTTTTCAGGAACATAACTACAACGTTAAGTGAGGAAAACGAAAATAAGAAAGAAAAACTTGTAGCACCTTAGAGACTAACAAATTTATTTCAGCATAAGCTTTCGTGGGTTAATACCCACTTCATCAGATGCATGGAATGAAACATACAGTAGACAGATATTTATACAGTCAGAGAAACATGATAAGGTCGAGGTGCATAGACCAACCTTAAGAGGCGAATTAGTTGAGAGGAACCATAACAGCAGGGGAAGAAAAACCTTTGAAGTGATAAACAAGATGGTCACACAGGTGTGAATGAGGATCGTTAACTTAAGGGAAAAAGATTCAATTAACATAATGGCCGAGCCATTCCAAATCTCTATTTAATCCGGAGGTAATGCAACCTAGTTTGCATATCAATTCGAGTTCAATAGTTTCTCTTTGAAGTCTGCTTTTGGAGTTAATCTGTCGCAACACTGCTACCCTCAAGTCTGTCACTGAGTGATTAGGGAGGTTGAAGTGTTCTCCTACTGGTTTTTGAATGTTATGATTCCTGATGTCAGATTTATGTCCATTTATTCTTTTGCGTAGAGACTGTCCGGTTTGGCCAATGTACATGGCAGAGGGGCATTGCTGGCACATGATGGCATATATCACATTGGTAGATGTGCAGGTGAATGAGCCCCTGATGGCGTGGCGGATGTGATTAGGCCCTGTGATGGTATCACTTGAATCGATATGTTGACATTGTTGGCATCGGGCTTTGTTGCAAGGATAGGTTCCTGGGTTGGTGTTTTTGTTGTATGGTGTGTGGTTGCTGGTGAGTATTTGCTTCAGGTTGGGGGGCTGTCTGTAAGCAAGGATTGGTCTGTCCTCCAAGATCTGTGAGAGTGAGGGATCAACTTTTAGGATAGGTTGTAGATCTTTGTGATATATGCCATCATGTGCCAGCAATGCCCCTCTGCCATGTACATTGGCCAAACCGGACAGTCTTGTTTGTGACCATCTTGTTTATCACTTCAAAGGTTTTTCTTCCCCTGCTGTTATGGTTCCTCTCAACTAATTCGCCTCTTAAGGTTGGTCTATGCACCTCGACCGTATCATGTTTCTCTGACTGTATAAATATCTGTCTACTGTATGTTTCATTCCATGCATCCGATGAAGTGGGTATTAACCCACGAAAGCTTATGCTGAAATAAATTTGTTAGTCTCTAAGGTGCTACAAGTTTTTCTTTCTTATTTTCGTTTTGCTGACACAGACTAACACGGCTACTACACTGAAACTTATCGTTAAGTGAGGAGTTACTGTATTATTATGCCATGATTTTTTAAAAATTGATAGTGTAGATCCCCCTGGGAGGGTGCATGGCTTACAGCCAACACTGCCACCTGATTAAACCCTGGGGCGGGGCCAGCTTGCTCCTGCCTCTGTTCAAGTCACAAACAGCTCACAGATCTTTTTTGCTGGTAAAACACCCCATGCAGTTTATTTATAATATTAGTTTCCATGACCCTTATACAGCCTTACACCTAGATTCCTAGGGAGCCCTCAACTCCTGAGGCAAGCAAGGAAGATCTCTCTCTCTCTGCTTCCCCCCTTCTCACTTCCTTTCTGTGACTTTTGTATTGTTCGCCTTCTGGCCTAATTAGCCTCTTAGTTCTCCTCAGCCCATCAGTTTTCTTAATGAGGTCTGTCTGCTCTGCTAATTTTTCTTAATGAGTTTTCTCAATGAGGTCTCTCTGCTCTGGTAATTAATTCGAGGTGCAGTGACCAGAGTGCTGGGTCAGATGCTGTTGCTCAGCACTTTGTCACACACCTCCCCCCTTTCCTAACAGTATGATTTTTCGTTCCCCATGCTCTCCCTCACTTCAGAGGTGCCACCTGGCAGGAATCTCTCTCTCCTTCGTTAGGGTGATATATCTGGGTCACCCTTGTGGGTTCCACTCATTCTTCACCCACAGAAATCACATTTTGTGGGGATAGGATACCTCCACAGCTTTGCTGCAGCCCACAAGTCGTCACACCATGGGCACCCTACGAGATTGCTCCCACTTTGTATCTGGTGGTGGATGGAGGTCGCTCGGGGCTTTGGGTTCTCTGAACCCTTCTGCCTGGGTTTCTTCTCCTTGGGGCTGTGGTGCGGGGGACTCCATGGATCTCTCAACCTCTACTAAGGAGTATGGGCTGTCTGTTTCTTCTGTATATCCCTTCCTTAATTTCTATCCCCTCGCCCTCAGTTTGCTGGGGGAGTCTCCTTTCCTCCCAACTTAGGCTTCATTGTCTGGAGGCTACTACTGCTTCCCCCTCAGGCTTATTCTTTTCTCTCTCCATTGATTTCCTTTTCCCCAACCTGGGATTCATTACACCCCCTTGTTTGCATGTTGGGAAGGGTCTCCAGTCTGTGGCCAGCACAACAGGATAGGGTAGCCCCTCCACTACCCTGACCTGTTTCCAACAAAACCTCCCACAGAGCTCCAGGGGCACTCCAGGGGCACCATGTCCCATTGGATCTGAAAGTAAGCTGAGGCTGTATCCAAAAGACCCCTCTGGAGCTTCCTCCCCACCACTACTGAAATGGTGGACAGTTTCTGTCCCTGTTTCTTCCCTCTATTCCCAGCCCAGCTGAAATACTTGGCAAAACCACATTCTACATACAGGCAATCCCTTTTTGTGTCCCCCTGTCACCCACACTGATAGCATGTAATGGGTCAAGTCCCAGCTGGAGCTCCTCTGAGTTCTTCCTTCTTCCTCTCTATGCCCCTTCCTGCTGTGGGTTCTCTAGTCTTTCTCCGAAGCTCCAGACCACTATATGTTCATCCTACTTTCCTGGGGAAGTCCACCTCTCTGTATTCCCCTGTCAATTTCACCCCCACGTCCATGGTACCTGGTCGATGCTGCCTGACCCACACTGGTATATTCTCGGGGATGCCCTGAAGGAACTGTTGTAGTAACAGAGCTTCCAGTCTCTGCACCACCATTTGGGTGTCTGGTCTCAACCTGTAGATAGGCCAGTCCATCAACCATTCAGCAAATGCCCAAGGCTGCAAACCCCCAGTCCACTTTGTGGACTGGAACTTTTGGCAGTACTCCTCTGTGGACAGACCCTTGATCCAGGAAGGCTGCCCTCACCACTTGGTAATTTCTGGCCTGCTCTGCACTCAGAGCCATATAGGCCATTAAGGTTTCCCCTAACAGAGAAGGAGCCAGCCTTAGGGCCCAGATTCCCCTAGCCCAACCCACACCCATAGGTGCCCTTTCAAAGGACTGAACAGAGACACTGGATTTATGGTTTATTACAATAATCTGTAATCCATTAGCTCCCCCCCTTTTTTTTCTTTAATCCTCTGACTGCAGAGGTGTTAATGGGCTACTCTACCTTGAATGGTCCCCTTGAATATGTGCTAACTACTTATGCTGAACAATCTGTTCCATTTTGCATTTAGTTCTGATGCTCAGAGGATCTTTCCCAGACCTAAAAATCAGCCCTGTCTGTCTCAAAAGCTTGTCTCTCTCATACCAACAGAAGTTGGTCCAATAAAAAATATTACCTCACCCACCTTGTCTCTCTAATAATATCCTGGGACTGACACAACTACGACTACACTACATACAAGTTTAATCCTATCCGTTCCAATGGACCATAAGCCCAAGGGCTGCAGAACTAAATTGATAGGAGACTTCTGTAAACTTTGTTTTCCAGTTCTTAGTGGCAGAAATTCTAGTGCATTTTCATAATTATTTTTTATCAGCATTGAACACCACAACAATTTCCGCCAGGTTAGTCTAATATCTACAAATACTAAGATCTTGCCCATTAAAGCAATTTCCACATAGTTATAATTTTGTTCTACTTCCCGAGTTAAAATTTAATTTGTGCAAACTTCCTTGCCATGGGGTATGCAGAGCTTGCTTATTAAAATTTACTTTCAACTTGGGAAAATGTTGCTGGCAATGGGATATTTTGGTGCATTAAAAAAAAAATCAAAAGAATAGCCTAAAAATAAGAAACTGGTTCCAAAAATAAGGGATGATGGACAGTTTAGGAAAGTCTGCAAACAAACTGATCTGAGGTAAATGAGAACAAAGTGCCTTGACTTGTCTCCACTGATAAAATATTTAGATTGGTCTTTTTTGCTTCTTCACTGTGATCTCCTGAGTTGTGGGGGGGGGAGGGGGTGGTCTTAATTAAAGCAGCCTACGGAGTCACTAAACTAGCATCCATTGCTATACAGAGATAAATAACTTAAACCTTAGAACATTTTAAATAGTTCTAAACACGGAAAATTATACTTTGGGGGATGATGGGGTTTATGGGCCTTAACTAGTTCTAAGTCAGTCAGATTTTTCATCCTGATCATTATTTATCAACAATCAGGAACGTATGATGGATCTCCCTCCCACCCTCCCCCAATTAGTAACAAGTCTTGTTAATAGTCTATCAGTTTTACATGCTGATGGTTATTATTTGTTAAGTGCTGACCACATGCTCTGAACAAGTCCAACAGGGTGAGATTCACCTCCTGTGCAGAAGATCTATGCACAATGTACATCCCACATATGTAAAAGAATTAGGGGGTGATATCATCTCAATGGGAGAGGAAGGTATGATTTTGATGTAGCGTGCTAATCATTGCCAGCATCTTTGCAGACCTGGTGAAAGCCTGTGGGTGTGTTCATCACCCTTCTTTCAGGAACAATTAAGTCCCTTTATTTAGTGAGACTGCTGGAAACAATGGAGGCTACTGACTAGGGCACTGGGCCCTATGGCAAGGCCTCAGAAGAGCTGAGATGAGTGGGTTGAGGGTTTAGGAGGTTGGTTTTTGCAAGCTGTGTGAGAGAGAGGGAGAGAAGAGAAAATCAGGAAAGCTGCTGTGAGTGTGACCCTGAGAGGAAGCAGAGGGAGAGAACTTCTTGGGCACAGAACTCATTGGAAAGGCAGACTCGGGGATTTCTAAATAACTAACATAGGGAGGTTTCAGAGTAGCAGCCGTGTTAGTCTGTGTCAACAAAAAGAACAGGATTACTTGTGGCACCTTAGAGACTAACACATTTATTTCAGCATAAGCTTTCGTGGGCTAGAACCCACTTCATCAGACGCATGGAATGGAACACACAGTAAGCAGATATTTATACATTCAGAAAAACATGAAAAGGTGGAAGTACCTATACCATCTTTAAGAGGCTAATTAATTAAGAGGAACTATATCCTCTCTACTATATTATAATAAACAGACACAAATCTGACATCAGGAATCATAACATTCAAAAACCAGTAGGAGAACACTTCAACCTCTCTAATCACTCAGTGACAAACTTAAAGGTGGCAATTTTGCAACAGAAAAGCTTCAAAAACAGACTTCGAGAAGCTGTTGAACTTGAATTAATATGCAAACTAGATACCATCAATTTAGGTTTGAACAGAGACTGGGAATGGCTTGGTCATTGTGTTAATTGAATCTATTTCCCTTAGTTAACTATCCTCACTCACACATTTGTGTCAACTGTCCGCAATGGGCCATCTTGATTATCACTTCAATTTTTTTTCCCCCTGCTGATATAGTGCCTCTTAACTAATTAGCCTCTTAAAGTTGGTATAGGTACTTCCACCTTTTCAAGTTTCTCTGAATGTATAAATATCTGCTTACTGTGTGTTCCATTCCATGCGTCTGATGAAGTGGGTTCTAGCCCACAAAAGCTTGTGCTGAAATAAATTTATTAGTCTCTAAGGTGCCAGAAGTAATCCTGTTCTTTTTGCTAACATAGGGAGGATATCAGTGCTTACACGAGACCCAGACTTGTAAAGAGCTCGAAACAGCTGAAACACATTTAAACCAGCTTATTAGTTCACATTCAGAAATGTCAGTAAACAACCCTGACTCCCTTTTTATCAGCAGATTGCCCTATCACCCCCAGTGTACCCCTCACTCCATCTTACCTACTAGTGTTAATACATCTTGCTAGCAGTGCACTCTCACCTTTTGACCAGCCGTCACTGTGAATTGTACCCAGGGTCAGACTGGTCACAGGCTGGGATACTCTGCCACCAGCACCATGCACAGCAGACATGGAAGAGCATAATGAAAATAATGGGATTTTAAGGTCTGTCATCTAACAAACCAGCAAAGCTAGAGAAGATGTTATATGTAATTTTAACACTGGGATTACCAGTTTTTAATGGTGTATCGCATGATTTTCTAGCCTGGCTGGTTCACAAGATATCATACTTGAAATGCTCATTAAATACCCTTGGCAGAAGGCAGTGGCAATTCTTCCCTTGATCCCCTCTTGCTCCGAGGGTGGGATGGAAATTAGTGTAGCTCCTAAAACATTACAGTTTAATTCCCCCATCATGCCTGCCCTGCTATACAAGACTCCATCACCTCCCTTCCCAACTTGCTCAGAGGGTGGGGTTTCTGAAGAGCAGGGGCTGAGCTCTGCCCCAAACCCCAACCTGAGATCTGGGTCGGCACAGTCAGTGTTGAGGTAGGGTGGTCGGTCCTGCCCTGCTCGGTTGAGTATGTGAAGAGTACCATCTGGTCCAATGCCAGAGGAGAGTGAGCCCATAAGAGACACTGTAGCTGGGTCAGGATCTTTCTTTGCTTACAAAATTATGTAACAGCTTGTCTAAGAATTTCATTCTTGATTACCTCTGTCAGCAGCTGGTTGCAATTATCTTCCAAACTGCCTTCCCACATGGGTGGCTTTCCTGTCACATGTTTGGAGCCCGCAGCCTAATACTTCACGTTTCAAGTGAGGAAGGTCACAGCTCTGCCTTCTTACAGAGGTATCTGAAGATAAGCAAATTTTGACAGCAGCTGATTGAAAGATGCATCTTGCAGAATTGTTTCCCATTTGGCTCTCAGACATGGCTGGAGCCTGGAACTGGTACACCCAATATCAGGAGGTGAGGTGGCTTACCTTTGGAGTTCCTGCCTTTCTGTTCCCATGCAACCTGATGCTTTTTAGGAATTAATTTAGGGATGTTATACACAGACAAAAATCTAAGCTTTTTAAAAAAAAATACACAAAGACTAAAGTAAACAGGGGGCAGATTCTTTCTGGTATAAATTGGTGTAGCTCTTACTAGTTCTTAATTACTCCAATGAGTTGCTCTTCTGGGGAGATGGTTTACTGTATGTTCAACAGCTGAAAACAGATTTACTAGCTAGTTATACCACTTTGCTCCACCGCTCCTTTTCCTTTCCCACGTAGCCAATTCCCTTAGGATGGGCATGGGCATGAACAGGATGTCCCAAACCATGAAGAGACACAAAGGCAAATTCACTGGAAATAGAGAAAGCAAGCACAATTGTGCTTCACTTCTGCCAACAAGCAGCACTACATATCCCTAAGGAAATTTGAAGAACCAGGAATCTGAAGTGCAAATGGATTGTAATTCTGGTCATCTTGACCAAATGAGACAGAAGGAAGCAAAGTTTTCCAGACAGGTCTCTAAGGATGCAGACCAAATTGCCTAACATCAATAAGTAGGGCAAAAACATACCCACATCTAAAGCTTTAATAAATGGAGAGCTGACAAGAGTGGCTGGGCAGGTAGGTCTGAGCATTATCTTAGATCAAGGTTGATATATTACAGGAAGTAAGACAAGTATCTGACATATGGTTTAACAGAGAAAGACTGCAAGCTTATTAAAATCTTTCTGATCATAAGAACAGTAAATACACTATTCCAAAAATGTCAAACCTGAACAGATGCCTAAAATTAGGCTCCTAAATAAAAGCAGCTTGATTTTCAGAGATGCTGAGAGCATCCTCATCTCCCTCCTACATCCAGTGGGAATTATGGGTACTCAACCTCTGGAAATCAGGCCACTTTTATCTAGGTGGCTAAATAGGGATTTAGATGCCTACATCTAGACACTCAAATTTCAAATCTTTTGGCTTGGCCATCAGATTTTTAAGTATGAGATGAAGTAGAGACAATGGAATATAATTTGCATTCTCTGGAATCCAGTGTAATATTATGACCCAACATCCACAAAATGTTATCTGGTAGACCCAGTGATGATTTCTTTTCAGCCTTCTCTCTCTAGTTTTTCCTTGGATTTCTTCATACACCATATAAAGTGGCAATTCTCCCAACCAGAAAAAGCCTGAGTAACAGTTTCAGGGTACTACAGATTCCCCATTTTTGAATGGGATTCCTGCACAGAGCATCAGAACACCTATACATCTGAGTTTTTTCCCTGATATTTAGCAAACAGTGCATGAACTGGTGTTTCATACACAAGAACAGCCTATTTTTCTTCTTATATAAAAAAATAATTAAATACTCATTTTTCAGAAAATGGAACTTTTCCTCAAATGTTCTCTGTAAACCATTCATTCCATTGTCGGCTGGCATTTATTATTTAGTATTCTCCTAGAAGAGACTGCGAAAAATGCAGTGTTGAAGCAACTTAAGATGGTTTAAACTTTAAGTTACATGGGTTTAATTAAAATATTTAACCGATCATAAAATTGAAAAAGGCAAATTATGATAGTAAAAAGTGTCAAGTGGAGCATTTGATTCCCAAAAGTTTTCAGTAGTTCTAATGTGTTCTCATGCCACTCCTTCCAAGAAGCCTTTTGGCAATAACTCTCATCACTGTTAATAATGATGGAAGCACTTAGCAAACCCACCTGAAATCAAGGGTCATTGTTTAGGCAGAGTACAAACATAATGAGAGACTGCCCACAAGCTTGTACTGCCAACAGGCACTTACAGTTTAAACAGACAAGGCAGAAGACAATGGGTGGAAGAAAGGAAAAATGATTATCCCCATAAAATCATAGAATCACAGAAATGTAGGCTCGAAAGGGACCTCAAGAGGTCATCTAGTCCAGCCCCCGCCCCCCCCCCCCCCCGCCCGTGGTGAGGCAGGACCTAGACCATCCCTGAAAAATATTTATCTAGCCTGTTCTTAAAAACATCCAGTGATGGGGATTCCACCTCCTCTCTTGGTAGCCTATTTCAGTACATAATTATACTTATTAGTTAGAAAGCTTATCCTCATATCTGACCTAAATCTCCTTTGCTGCAGATTAAGCTGACTACTGCAGTAAACATGGAGAACAATTGATTACTGTCCTCTTTATAGCAGCCCTTAACATACTTGAAGACAGTCATCAGGTTTCCCCCTCAATCTTCTTTCTTAAGATTAAACATGCCCAGGTTTTTTTTAACCTTTCCTCATAAATCAGTTTTTCTAAACCTTTTATCATTTTTATTGCTCTCCTTGGGACGCTACAGTTTCCTAAAGTGCAGCACCTAGCCCTCAGCTGAGGCCTTCTCAGTGCTGAGTAGAGGAAGACAATTACCTCCCATATTTTACATACAACACTCCTGTCAGGGTTCCCTCCCCACTCTAAACTCTAGGGTAAAGACGTGGGGACCCGCATTAAGAGCCCCTAAGCTTATTTTTACCAGCTTAGGTTAAAACCCCCAAGGTACAAAATTCCCTGCACCCTGAGAAATGCTTCTTTCGCTGCCACCATCAAGTGTCTAACAGGAATCCAGGAAAGGAATCACTTGAACTTCCCTCCCCCAAAAAATACCCCCTCAAGCCGTACACCCCCTTTCCTGGGAAGCTTGAGAACAATCTCCCAACCAATTGGTTACACAGTGATCTAAAAACCCACCCCCTGGGTTTTAACACCATAGAAAACAGTCAGCTTCTTAAAAGAAGGATTTTATTAAAACAAAGAAGGTAAAATCATCTCTGTAAAATCAGGATGGTAACTAATTACAGGGCACTCAATTTCCAAACTCAGAGAGATTCCCCCCCCTCTGGACAAAACCTTAAAGTTACAGAAAAACAGGAATAACCCTTCCCTCTCCCACAGGGAATGTATCACCAAGCAAAATAAACAGAAATCTACTCACAGTGCTGACTACACTTACTTTAGAAAAGTGAGGTTTGGTGAGGAGACTGGTTTTCTGTAGGTTCTTTCTGTCTTCCAAGATCACTCTGACTCAGACAAAGCCACACACCAACCTTTTCCCCCCTCCCAAGATCTGAAAGTATCTTGTCCCCTTATTGGTCAGATGCCAGCCAGGTCAGGTGTCAGTCTGGCTACCTGCATTTCTTAACCCTTTACTGGTCAGAGGATCTTATAGCACTGCATCAGACCCTCTCCCCCTTCCCTTTATATTTATGACAACTCCTATTAGTATACCCCAGAATAATGATAGTATTTTTCACAACTAGAGCACATGGTAGACTCATATTCAATTTGTGATCCACTGTAACTCCCAGATCCTTTTCTGTGATACTACCACCTATCCAGTTATCCCCATTTTGTATTTTGCACGTGATTTTGCCTTCCTAAATGCAGTACTTTGCACTTGTCTTTATTGAATTTCAGCAGGTTGATGTTAGACCTACTCTCCAAAGACCTTATCAAGGTCTTTTTGAATTCTAATCCTGCCCTCCAAAATGCTTGCAACCCCCTTGGTGCTTGGTGTCATCTTCAAATTTTATAAGCATACTCTCCACTCCATTATCCAAGGCATTAATATTGAGTAATATCAGACCCATCACAGACCCTTGTTAGACCCCACTAGGAGCGCCCTCCCAGTTTGACAGTGAACCATTGATAACTACCCTTGGAGGATGTTTTTTCAACCCTTAGTGCACCTGCTTTATAATAATTTTATATAGGCCACATTTCTCTAGTTTGCTTATGAAAATGTCATGTGAGACTGTGTCAATAGCTTTATTAAATCAAGATAAATCACATTTACTTCTTCTCCCATCCATTAGACAAGTAGCCCTGTCAAAGAAGGAAATTAAGTTGGTTTTGCATGATTTGTTCTTGACAAATCCATGTCGGCTATTATTTATAATGCTATTATTCTCTAGATGCTTAGAAACTGTTTAATAATTTGTTCCAGTCATTACATTTAGACTGACTGGTCTTTAATTCCCCAGGTCCTCTTTGTTCCCGTTTAAAGATAGGTACTATGTTTGCCCTTCTCCACTCCTCTGGGACTTCACCATCCTCCATGAGATCTCAAAGATAATCATGAAGCGTTCCAAGATGGGGAACGGAGGCACAGAGAAATTAAGTGACTTGTGCAAAGTCATACAGGAAGTCTGTGTCAAAGCAGAAACTGAACCCAGATCTCCTGAGTTCCAGTTCATCACCTTAACCACAAGATCATCCTTCCTGACCACCAGTGAAGCTATCCAAATAATAAATATTGTAGACCTTAAAAAAAATCAGAATTTCCCAATAGCTGCAGTGTTAGGTGTGAAAACAGTGTTTCCTCCTGTGCTTAAAATACATTGATCAGTGAGGTAGCCATTTCTGGATTCTTCCAGACTGATCAGGAAGGGTGGTCTATGTATATTGGTGTTTGATTTCCCTTAGTGCCTGGATGTCTGTGCTGTTTCACTACTTGGCTTTGACTCACTACATAATACTCCCTGATCCTTTGTCCTTCTGAATGACCAGCTGCTCCTCTCCCACCTCATGTATTTGGATGGATCTGCACTAGTGGCTGTACACATGTCCATGTGCATGGTTTAGCCAGAATCCCCCTATTACTAATCAACTTGTGTGCTCTCTTGCATTTCCTCTGCTGATAACTAGCTGCCACTTTTCCTACTCTTCAGTGCATATGCTCCTGCTCAGGGTCTACTCTTATACACTAGCTCTCATGAATAATTGTTGATGTAATTTGTGTCCCTCTGCACATGTCACAAGAGGATACAGGGCAAAGCCAATGGCCTTCCCGTCTACAAAACTCCTAGAGAATGTAATAAGCATCTCTATTAATTCAATAGGGTTCTAATCAAATTACTCTAAAAACAATAGAATTTAAAAGTGAATTGTATCTTTTTAATAATTTTTATACCATCCTATGGGATTCTATTGCTGGGATATAACTCTCTACTGATCTTAAAGGTAGTTTAAAAAAATCTATAGAAATGCTATTTTCTGTTAAATTCTACAGGACTTTTCCCAAAGGGATTGTATGTTGAGGAGTCGGAAGAGTCGGAAGCTGTCAAACATCTGGGTTAAGTCCTGGCTTTTGTTGCCTGAGGTGTGCCACTGGGCAGGGAGCAGAACTGTATCAGTCATGCGGATTTAACTGAACTACTTCATTCATGTAGCTGGGACCATACCTAAAGCTGCATAGGAAGCTAGGGCTATAAAACACAACTGGGTCTGTTCACCATGCCTGCCTGCATAGCAGACAATGATGCCCTAGGTCAACATTCTGCCTGGTTGAGGGGCAGGTTCACTGGGGTAAGGAAAAGATGGTCCCTGTACTCTCTCTCCTATTCACTCCAGCCCTCCTGTGCAAGTCAAACCAGATTTTAAACCTCTGACAGCTCTGGATTCTGCACCCTACGCTACTGTAAGGAGCTATGTTTATCTACACTACTTTTGGTTTACAATCCATGGCAATAGCACTTCCTCCACACCACGGGTTTTCAGTACAGGTGTGCAGTTCTTTTTATGATGGTCTCCTGTTTGCAGAGCTCCCATATTGATCAGAATGATATAGGAAGTGGTTCAGAGACCTCCAACCCATGAAGAAATGAGACAGCTTTCCCCAAAGCCATGGATTTCAAACAGAGCCTAGGAAAACTGGATGGTTGGTGCCTTGCATCTGATTTTGTGCATTTGGAGCACCACACAAATGCAACAACAACATATAACAAGAAATAAACACTATTCTATTAGTTTCTCATTGTATATTTATAATACAAATTGTTAATCTGGAGCAAAATTATTGTCTTGCTAGTTGTCTCCATGGCAACAGGCCTTGATGGTGCCTATAGGACTTGTCTGCAAATAGTAATAGTGGGGTTTTTTTTCATTATGTGAAACATTACAGTTTGGCCAAATGCTTCACCAGTTCTGAAACACAGGATTTTGTTACAGGCACAGGAATAAATTCAGGCCTGGTGTAAGTCAGCACAACCCTACTGAAATGCAAATTCAGTGGATTTGCTCCCCCCGGCCCTAGGAAATAGTCCTATAAAAATTTATAGAAAATGCTAAACTTCCCTAAAGGTTTTTTTAATTATTCTAAAAAATAATATAGTTTTATATCCCTGCTACTGAATTCTGAAAAAAAAAGGTTAAAAAATTCTCTCATTCTCTATAAAATTGTATGTTTTTAGAGAGACGAGGCAGGTGAGGTAATATTTTGCCTCTCTCACGAAAAGAAGTTGGTCCAATAAAAGATATTTCCTCACTCACCTTTTCTCTCTAATATCCTGGGACTGACGCAGCTACGACACCGCATACAACTTAGTTTTTAGAGCAATTTCTGTTAACCCCGTTACATTTCTACAAAACCCTACTGGTTTCATTCCTTTTCTGTTCTACTTAAGAGATACTGTAGGTCTGAACTTAAAGCATTTTAATTCTACTTGCATTTTAAACTTTTCTCTTAGGTTAGGCCCTTGGCCCATCCCTGCTGCCTTTCGCACTGCGGATGCTCAGGAAAGCCAGTGATAGTGGCAATGCGAGACACTTCATTATCCACAGCCTTGTGTCAGTGAGCCTGTCACTTTCTAGTAAGAGATGTTGACATTTCCTGGCTAGGCTGTAATTTTCAGCATATTAGCTAAAGGAACATATTTGGCCTGGGTTTTGTTTTGCCCTTTCATCTACAGGCAAAAGACTAGTGATAATTATTAAGGAAGACAGCCAAGTATTTACCAGACACATGAGTGAACAACATTTTGACAGACTACAACAGAGTAGTGTTGCCCCACAACAAGAGGAACGCCAAGTGGAAATATGTTTTAAGGAAGGTTGTGAATGAAGAGAAGAGTGGCTGCTTTGTACACCAATTTAGGGTTGCCCAGTGTCCGGTTTTGGACCAGAACGCCTGGTCGAAAAGGGACCCTAGCAGCTCTGATCGGGACTACCGACCGAGCCATTAAAAACCCAGTCGGTGGCGCAGCGGGGGCACAGGGCTAACGCAGGCTCCCTGCCTGCCCTGGCTACTATGCGCGGCTCTCAGAAGTGGCCACCAGGTCCCAATGGCCCCTAGGCACATGGGCAGCCAGGGAGCCTCCGCGCACTGCCCCACCCTAAATGCCGGCTCCATAGCCCCCATTGGCCAAGAACCATGACCAATGGGACCTGTGGGGACAGCGCCTGTAGGCACGAGGGCAGCACACAAAACCTCCCTGGCCACCCATGTGCCTAGGGACCACAGGGACCTTGTGGCTGCTTCCTGGGAGCTGCAGGAAGCACCGCCGGGACCCTACACCCCAAAACCCCTTCCACACCCCAACCCCCTGCCTCAGCCCAGTGAAAGTGAGTGAGGGTGGGGGAGAGCGAGCGATGGAGGGAGGGAGGATGGAGCGAACAGGGCCGGGGCCTCGGAGAAGGGGCGGGGACTCAAGGAAAGGGCAGAGGTGTTCAGTTTTATACGATTAGAAAGTTGGAACTCTATGCACCATGGATGGGAAGAAGCTCCAGCATGTTTTAAAATAACCACATGAAACGTGCTGATAATAATTTACACTTATATAACAGCATTCACTTGCTGCTCCTACAGTGCTTGAAAAATGTGGGCCAATGTTATCTCTACTTTACAAATGTGGAAACTCAGGTACAGAAGAGACTGGCACAAAGAGACACTGAAGGGAATAATATATAGGCCTCTTGTCTACCAGTCCCTTGCTCTAGCCATCAGACAATGCTGCCTTCTAACACGGATCTTCCACAATATCCCAGAAGGCAAAGCTCCCCCTACACCCAAGTCCTGGCTAATTGGCCTTAAGGAAGGGAAATTTCCTTCCCAAGGCCTAGTTATGGCAACAATCAGCATGGCTACGGTCTGCAGCAAGTATCAACTGTGACAGACTCAGACCTGAAGATCAGGCTGATATATCCCAGGCTGCCTGAAAACAATACCTTACCTCTGGTCTAATATCACGTAGACAATACAAACAGGCAGGAAGGAAACGCTCCTCAGCTCACTGGTAAGGAAGCTACAGGAAACCTTATTCTGCTGGATGAAGAAGGGCTGCCAATCCCCGACTCTCTAGCTCCCAGACTAACACAGCAGTAATCCTTACTAGGCCACTGTTGCCTAATATGAAACACATAAGATCCTGCTGACTACAGTATACCATTCTCAGGGCAAGACATGATCCCCAAACAGGTGAGAATCCACATTTGTGTGATCACCCGCAAGTTCATATAATATCATCATTCAAGGGAATTCATACTGTGTAGACTTCTGAACTATGTCTGTCATTATTATCATGATCTCCTTTGCATAATCAAGCATGCACATCAAATATCCCGAATTTTAAAAGACATGTGTGTGCTTTCCCTCTGGGAATGCTGTATTTGAAAACACTTTCTGGGGAAAGGAGAGTGTCAGAGGCAGATCCATGTTGGAAATCAGTATATAGCAACATTATTATTCAGTGATATCTTTAACAGCAACAATAAATGGATTTCAATTACAACTGAATTCTTTTAAGCTTCTGTGAATCCATAAAAGTGATGGTTTTCTTGTTAAAGCCTAGAAATTACTTGTACAATTGGACTGTGTGGTATTTTACTAGAGACTTATAAGGAAATCTTATTTATCGGATGGTTGCGTCTTGTACTGGAGTGAGTGGCCAAAACTTAGAGGAAATTTATGGTACATGTGGTAATGCTTTTACGCCAAACATGGCCTTTCTACTATAAAATACAAGATTTCACCAGTTCATATGACCAACTTCAGACCTGTAAATGAGTGCAGCTGTAAAGGCTTCAGTGGAGTTGTAACTGCTTATATCAGGTCTGAATTTGGCCTACTGAATAATCTTTATCTTAATAAGTTTTCCAGTGAAACAACTGTTAGGGGAAAACTAGCTGGTAAACATGAGTAAATAAGCCCCTTTTGCATCATCAGTGATACCAAGCCCAATATCCCATTTGTCCTCTTGTCCCATAATTGTTTCCATGCCACTCCTGTCTATGGGATATTCTCTCCATTCTGATCAAGCCACCATCCTCGCTTTATTCAAACCCCAACTTAAGAGTCACTTCTTCCACAGTGTCTTGCTATGGATAATATAAAACACAAAATAGTTTTTAATTATGTAATATATGGGAATAAGGTGCTGTCCCTTTAAATATTTTGAGACACCTCTAGTGGTGCTCATTGTGTTCTATGTTTTAGAAGTCACTAGAAAACAGTCAGAGCAGCAGTATGTGTGATGCTAGACCAGACATGTTTGTGTATATTTAGTAAACATGGTTATTTGGGCCCCAACTGTGCCTTTGTGGTTTCTTCATCTATAGTCTTTGTTGTGTAAAGAGCAAATGACACAACAAATGGAAACAACTGGCTTAGACTGAGTAACCACATGATCATATTGCTTTAACTCTTGCCCCTTCTTACCCCATCTATTCCCTATTGTTTATGACTCCCACATGTTGTGTAATATCTACATTTGGATTATAAATTCTTTGGTGCAGGAGCCGATCCTCAGCTGCTATAAACTATCATATCGCCATTGAAGTCACTCCCATGGAGCTATGACTATTTACACCAGCTGTGGGTCTGGCCCCATGTCTTTCTCTCTCTACTGTAAGGTGTCAAGCTGGCTTTTGGTTGCTGCATAAGTAATAAAAACAACAAGAGCTTGATCCTATACTCATTGAAGTCAATGGCAAAGCTCCCATTGACTTTAATAGTGCAAATCAGAGCCTAACTGAATACCTAAAAACTAAAAAGTCTTATTAATAGTTTAGCTAGTCAATGTTGGCATGTTACCCCTAAAAATAATAGATACACAAGGCACCTGGGATGATCCACATCGCACTGAAATCAGTGACAAAATTCACATTGATTACAATGGAAGCAGGCTCAGGATCAAAGCAGGCTCAGGGTCAAATAACTGACTAGATTTGGTGTCCGTGAAAAATGTGAAGTTTATCTAGCCAGAGCTTCCACAAATATTTGAGGTTTTGTGTATGTCTAATAAACCATATATATCAAATGTATTCATTTCCAAAAGGTAACAAAGAGCCTCATATTAATAGCACCACCTCTTTTTCTCTGTTTCTGTGCTTACATTTATCTTCCTCATACATTTTAGTTCTATTTATTAAGCATTTCCACACACCCATTTCAGGGTATCATGATTTCTTCCCCTTTTATAGCATTCAAATACTGCTGCAAATGTCTATTCCTGCAGTCTAGTGAGCAGGAATTAAACCCTAAGAAAAAGCACAGATTTATTTCTTAAATTTAATATTTCAAACCCAGTCCCACAATAAGCAGCACTGCAAACCTTCAGTGTAATTCCACAGTACATTTATGGGAAATAGGATTTCCAGCAGATGTCATAGGAGCTAGAGGAACAAATTATGGGTGATACTCTATAACACAAGTTGCCCCAGAAGGAGACCTCATTTTCTAGGTTGTTCTGAAACTAAAGAAGGAAAGATTCTGCTGTCTTGACTCACACCAAGAAGTATCATGCCCTTTGTGTAGTATCTCATTGGTTTCAGTGGGAGTATTCATGGAGTAAGGTGCTACTCAGTATAAGCAAGGTATCAGTGTCTGGACCTGAATATAATGTATTTACATATGCAAATAACACCCACAAAGTGTGAGAAACTGAGATGCAACAGTAACACATCTGAGACAACCTGCCAATTCTTCTTGGGTGTAATTACACCAGGGAAGAATTTACCCAACCTGTACAGTCTTGAACTTAGGAGGCAATTTGTAAATAAAGATACAAACAAAAATTGATCATTAGATTTTGTCAACTAATTAATATCCAACTAATGAGAACTGACTGTGGCAAACGACTGAAAAAAATTGAAGTAGAGCTGGTGATTTATTTTTGGATCATTCGTTTTACTGCTGAGCTTGTTTTCTTCCCTTCATGTAATAAGCACTAGCAGTAGGAAAGGGAAACAACATGGAATGGGAAGCTTTTTGAATGCCACCATATAGTTTTGGGGTTCTCAAAAATAGTTCTAGTTCATGAACCTTTTATTCTTGTTATTAAAACCCATTCTTTTTCACAGGCAGCTCAACTTAAAATATGTCTTTTTCTACCTAAAGAGCAATAGTGCTATGCACACTGTTAAGGACAAAAGAACAGCCCAGAAAAGGTTGGCCACAACATTTGTATTTCTAACCATTTCTCAAAAAGAAAACAAGAAAAATACCTGTGGCACCTTAGAGACTAACAAATTTATTTCAGCATATGCTTTCGTGGGTTAAGAACCCACTTCATCGGATGCATGGAATGGAACATACAGTAAGCAGATATTTATACATTCAGAGAAACATGAAAAGGTGGGAGTGTCTATATCAACTTTAAGAGGCTAATTAATTGAAAGGAACTGTTATCAGTAGAAACTTTTGAAGTGATAATCAACATGGCCCATTACAGACACTTGACACAAAGGTGTTAAGGGTTTTTAAGGAGGGGAAATAAATTCAATTAACCTAATGACCGAGCCATCCACAGTCAATATTCAAGCCTAAGGTAATGGTATCTAGTTTGCATATTAATTCCAATTCTGCAGTTTCTCGTTGGAGCCTGTTTTTGACGTTTTTCTGTTGCAAAATTGCTACTTTTAAATCTGTCAATGAGTGATTAGAGAGGTTGAAGTGTTCACCTCCTGGCTTTTGAATGTGATGATTCCTGATGTCAGATTTGTGTCCGTTTATTCTTTTGCGTAGAGACTGTCCAGTTTGGCCAATGTACATGGCAGAGGGACATTGCTGGCACATGATGGCATATATCACATTGGTAGATGTGCAGGTGAACGAGCCCCTGATGGTGTGGCTGATGTGATTAGGTCCTATGATGGTGTCACTTGAATAGATATGTGGACAGAATTGGCATCGGGCTTTGTTGCAAGGATAGGTTCCTGGGATAGTGTTTTTGTTGTATGGTGTGTGGTTGCTGGTGAGTATTTGCTTCAGGTTGGGGGGCTGTCTGTAAGCGAGGACTGGTCTGTCTCCCAAGATCTGTGAGAGTGAGGGATCATCTTTCAGGATAGGTTGTAGATCTTTGATGATGCGCTGGAGAGGTTTTAGTTGGGGGCTGAAGGTGACGGCTAGTGGCGTTCTGTTATTTTCTTTGTTGGGCCTATCCTGGAGTAGGTGACTTCTGGGTACTCTTCTGGCTCTGTCAATCTGTTTTTTCACTTCAGCAGGTGGGTATTGTTGTTTTAAGAATGCTTGATAGAGATCTTGTAGGTGTTTGTCTCTGTCAGAGGGATTGGAGCAAATGCGGTTGTATCTTAGAGCTTGGCTGTAGACAATGGATTGTGTGATGTGTTCAGGATGGAAGCTGGAGGCATGTAGGTAAGTATAGCGGTCAGTAGGTTTCCGGTATAGGGTGGTGTTTATGTGGCCATCACTTATTAGCACAGTAGTGTCTAGGAAATGGAGTGCTTGTGTGGACTGGTCTAGGCTAAGGTTGATGGTGGGATGGAAATTGTTGAAATCATGGTGGAATTCCTCAAGGGTTTCTTTTCTGTGGGTCCAGATGATGAAGATGTCATCAATGTAGTGCAAGTAGAGTAGGGGCATTAGGGAATGAGAGCTAAGGAAGCGTTGTTCTAAGTCAGCCATAAAAATGTTGGCATACTGTGGGGCCATGCGGGTACCCATAGCAGTGCCGCTGACTTGAAGGTATATATAATGTCCCCAAATGTGGAATAGTTGTGGGTGAGGACAAAATCACAAAGTTCAGCAACTAGGTTAGCCATGGCATTATCAGGGATACTGTTCCTGATGGCTTGTAGTCCATCTTTGTGTGGAATGTTGGTGTAGAGGGCTTCTACATCCATAGTGGCCAGGATGGTGTTGTCTGGAAGATCACCGATGGATTGTAGTTTTCTCAGGAAGTCAGTGGTGTCTCGAAGATAGCTGGGAGTGCTGGTAGCATAGGGCCTGAGGAGAAAGTCCACATAGCCAGACAATCCTGCTGTTAGGGTGCCGATGCCTGAGATGATGGGGCATCCAGGATTTCCAGGTTTATGGATCTTGGGTAGCAAACAGAATACCCCTGGTCGGGGTTCAAGGCACATGTCTGTACAGATCTGTTCCTGTGCTTTTCCAGGGAGTTTCTGGAGCAAATGGTCTAGTTTCTTTTGGTACTCTTCAGTGGGATCAGAGGATAATGGCCTGTAGAATGTGGAGTTAGAGAGCTGCCTGGCAGCCTCTTGTTCATATTCCAACTTATTCATGATGACGACAGCACCTCCTTTGTCAGCCTTTTTGATTATAATGTCAGAGTTGTTCCTAAGGCTGTTGATGGCGTTGTGTTCAGCATGGCTGAGGTTATGGGGCAAGTGATGCTGCTTTTCTAGAATTTCAGCCCGTGCACGTCAACGGAAGCAATCTATGTAAAAGTCCAGTCTGTTGTTTCGACCTTCAGGAGGAGTCTACGCAGAATCCTTCTTTTTGTAATTTTGGTAGGAAGGATTCTGTGGGTTAGTTACAATCTACTTATCACACAGACTATGCTGAGAGATTGTGCCACACACTCTCAAAGAAACTGCGAAACCACCTGATCAACATCCTATACAGCAAACAGGGAAAGATTAAGACTGAGCTCTCAAAACTGGATACTCTTATGGAAAACCAACCTTCCACACAAACTTCTTCATGGACTGACTTTACAAAAACTAAACAAGCCATTTACAACACAAACTTTGCTTCTTTACAAAAGAAAAAGGACACTAAACTATCTAAACTGCTGCATGCCACAAGGAACCACAACAGTAGTTCCCTCAACCCACCCAACAATATTGTTAATCTTTCCAGCTATGCTCTAGGCCCAGCAGAAGAATCTGCCCTATCTCGGGGCCTCTCCTTTTGTCCCTCCAGACCCACGAACATGATACAGTTCTGCGGCGACCTAGAATCCTACTTTCGACGTCTCTGACTCAAAGAATATTTCCAACACACCTCTGTACAACATACTAACCCACAGAATCCTTCCTATCAAAATTACAAAAAGAAGGATTCTGCGTGGACTCCTCCTGAAGGTTGAAACAACAGACTGGACTTTTACATAGATTGCTTCCGTCGACGTGCACGGGCTGAAATTGTAGAAAAGCAGCATCACTTGCCCCAAAACCTCAGCCATGCTGAACACATACAAGGGGAGCCAAACAAACAAAACAATTATAATATTAAATCTAACTTAAATTTGATTACAAAAGTCAGGTTTAGAAAACTATAACTGATCACACAAGTCAGGGTCAGAAAGCTATACAGACAGAGAGAGAGTTAGGTTTTCACCACTCTGTGAAGCTTGAATCGATCAGGGGTCCCAGGTGGTGGTGGTAGCTGAGGGTCCGGAGTGTTGGAGACAGGCAGAGCCCCCAGCACGATCAGTCAGGAGAAGATGAAGTCCCAATGGAACTGATGCAGATTTTGGATCCTAGCATCAGAGCACTTACTTGAGCGTGGGTAGGGGTTTTTGTAGGGAAAGAACAATGGTTCAAGGGAGAACACTATATTTGTTTATGGGTAAACTGATGGCTCAGGGGAGTATACCAAAGTTGTTTTGTTCAGGCTAGACAATAGGAACTGATCATTCCTGGCTATGGGCGGTGTTCCTTTGAGGGAGCTCACAATGTAATTAAGCAGCTTCAGTATTTTGGATACCAATAAAGGATTCATTACTAGAATTGGTCTGATAACTACTGAGCTGGGGATGTGCAGGCATTGGGTTCATTAACATTTGGAGCCGAAATCCCCCATCATGCAGTGCTTCCGTGCTTTTCTGGTCCCAGAGTTCAGTGCGGTTCTTGCCTTGGAATCTCTGTTCTCCATTCTGTATGCTAATGGAGATGCTTCCCTGTCCCATCTTTGATGCAAATGAGGCTAGGGGAGTTTCCTTAATCCTGTCACCCTTGTCTGGATGGGTTTCGGTGTGTCTTCTACTGCCTTTTCATTGCTTTTTGTAAGTCTTTCTTCTGACTGGCTTTGGTTCAAGCAGAGGTTGGGAGGGGAAGGTGTTTTGTGAGTCAGACAGGCTGGATGCTGCGTCCTGGTTTCCCGAGAACACAGAACTGATAGGTAACACCAGAAAGTGAGAACAGGCATTCGCATGGCATTGTTGTAGCTGGCGTTGCAAAATATTTACATGCCAGATGCGCTAAAGAATCATATGCCTCTTCATGCTTCGGCCATTGTTCCAGAGGGCATGCTTCCATGCTGATGATGCTTGTGTTAAAAAAAAGCGTTAATTAAATTTGTGACTGAAGTCCTTGGGGGAGAATTGTATGTCTCCTGCTCTATTTTACCTGCATTCTTCCATATATTTCACGTTATAGCAGTCTCAGATGATGACCCAGCACATCTTGTTCGTTTCAAGAACACTTTCACTGCAGATTTGACAAAATCAAAGAAGATACCAATGTGAAACTTCTAAAGATAGCTACAGCACTCGACCCAAGATTTAAGAATCTGAAGTCCCTTCCAAAAATCTGAGAGTGATGAGGTATGGAGCACGCTTTCAGAAGTGTTAAAAGTGCAACACTCCGATGCGGAAAATACAGAACCCGAACCACCAAAAAAGAAAATCAACCTTCTGCTGATGGCATCTGACTCAGATGGCGAAAATGAACATGTGTTGGTCCTCACTGCTTTAGATCGTTAGCGAGCAGAACCCGGCATCAGCATGGATGCATGTCCTCTGGAATGGTGGTTAAAGCATCAAGGGACATATGAATTTTTAGCACATCTGGCATGTAAATATCTTGTGACACCAGCTATAACAGTGGCATGCAAACGCCAGGTCTCACTTTCAGGTAACGTTGTAAACAAGAAGCAGGCAGCATTATCTTCTGCAAATGTAAACAAACTTGTTTGTCTGAGAGATTGACTAAACAAGAAGTAGGACTGAGTGGACCTGTAGGCTCTAAGGTTTTATATTGTTTTGGTTTTGAATGCAGGTTTTTTTGCACATAATTCTATATTTGTAAGTTCAACTTTCATGATAAAGAGATTGTGACACTGCACCCCATATTCTTCATAGAAATATTGTTATAATATGTATATGGCATAACTAAAATATGTTTTATGCAAGATGGGTCATGTGAGATATCATTAGAAAGGTTATGATCAACTGAATGTGTTTATCCAATTGGTACACCTGTATCATTTTTATATCTGAGGTTAGGGATATTGACTATGTAACAATTACAACTGTGTGTGTATTTGGGGGAACACCTACCAGACAGCAGGCAATCAACCTCAATGGGTCATTACGAACAATAAGAAGACTTGGAAGATACTAATCTTCCACCTTCCTGAGAATCTCCCAGGGTTGCTGCTTTAACACTACAGGGTCAGGTGATCGGGTCACCTGGTACTAGACCCCCATCATGGGCTTTCAGTGTTTTTCCATTAAAAGGGGGTGGGGGATCAGACTGGGAAACAAAAGATTCCCGCCTTATGTAAATTCTATTTAAGGCTGGGAAGTAAGGCAATCGGGATTCTTCTCCTTTACCTCCCCATCCAGGAAGTAAGATTGCTAAAAACACCTAAAGGAAAAGGAACTAAGCTGAGGGAAAGGCAAGGGCTGAGTCCCAGCTGAGACAGGGGTCCAGTCTGTAAAGAGAAATAACTGGAACGCTAAGCTACAGAAACTCTGCAGCCTGCCTAAAACAACATATAGGGTGAGAAAATACATTTTGTAACCTCTTTCTTTAGTGAATTAAGCTTAGGTTGCAAGTTTTGTTTTATTTGCTCAGTAATCTGCTTTGTTCTGTTTGCTATCCCTTATAATCACTTAAAATTTACCTTTTGTAGTTAATAAACTTATTTCTTGTATATTTCAAAACCCAGTTTGTGCAATTCATATCGGGGCGGGGGAAGCTGTGCATCTCTCTCTCCACGTTGAGGGAGAGGGCAAATTTTTATGAGCTTGCGCTGTGCAGATCTTTCTATACAGCACAAGACAATATTATTTTGGGTTTATATCCCAAAGGAGGTGTGCACGTGAGTGCTGGCCATTCTCTTAGCTAAGTCCTCCCACACAGAGCTGATTTCAGGCTGTGTCTGAAGCTGGGTGTGGCCTTCCCTGTGTGTGTGCTGGAGAAGGCTTGAGAGCCTACCACAGCAAGAACAGGGTAAGGAAACCCAGGCTGGTGGAAAGGGAGGGCTCAGTGAGACCCCAGCACATCAGGTGGCACCCCAGGAGGAGCGTTCAACCCACCACAGAGATTGCACTACCGTATTTGTGGTAGGTGAATTGAAAAATACTATTTCTTTTATTTTTTACAGTGCAAATGTTTATAATCAAAAATAAATATAAAGTGAGCCCTGTACACTTTCTAGTGTGTTGTAATTGAAATCAATATATTTGAAAATGTAGACAACATCCACAAATTATTTAAATAAATGGTATTCTATTATTGTTTAACAGCGCGATTAATCACACGATTAAACACGATTATTTTTAATTACGTGATTAATCATGATTAATTTTTTTAACCATTTGACAGCCCTGATTTTAGTTACTCTCAGTCTGTTATATCATGTTTTCTGTATTGTTAAGTAAAGGCGTGTTAACTCTTAGATTAGAGTATATTGTGTGTACAGAGTTTATAATTGGTACTTTCGGGTCTAACCCATTGCATGGATTAACTCAGGTTTATTCCTGGAGGTTCTCAAAACACATGTGTGCATGTGCATGTGTGTTCACAGAGCCCAGCCAGGTGGAGACACCACCAAGATTAATTTCCTTATAAGTAAAATGACTGTAGCACAGGGGTCAGTAGAGGATTCCCATCTATCCAACATCAACACTGGGATTCTCGGGATCTCCTTTACTGTCAACAGACGAGGCATGCTGGCACCCAGGTAAGTGCTGCCTGCTCCTGAGTAAACTGGAAAGGAAATGGGGGTTACCTGATACTATTGTAGTGGAAGACAATACAACATACATAAGATTACAAGTGATTTGGCTTATTGGACTCACTCTGCCTGGGGCATGCGCAAGGGGCACGGGCCCCCCAGTACTCATCTCCGCCACCATCCACAGCTTCTGCCCCAGCCCCTGCTCTGTGATTCCCTCCCCCAAGCCTCTCTTCTCCCCTTTCTGCCAGGGTGGAAGTCAGGCTGAGCGCAGCTGGAGACGTGCCTGGGAAAGGCACCACCGCTAGTGCTCCTGCTGAGTGCCACTAGATGGCGCCCAGAGGAGGGAAGCTGGGCTGGTGGCAGAGTTCTGCGAGAGGGGGCCCGGGAAGCCTGCTGAGCCCCATCCCTTCCTCACCTGCAGCCTCCAGTAAATGTTTGGAGCCCAGGACAATGTGCAGGGAGGTAGGCAGCAGGATGCTGGGGGGATGGGTGGGGAGCCCGGGGAGGTAGAGGGAGCCAGCGGGGCGGAGGGAGGCAGCAGGGTCTGGGCGCATTGGGTGGGGAGCCGGTTTAAAGTGCCTCCCCCCAAAATTGGTGACATTTAAATCCCTGTGCATGGCCCTACATTGGGAGCGGCCACTAATGGCTGAAATTGGAGCAAATCCCCACCGTATGCACAAGGTGTGTGCATGCAAAAGACAACATTTAAACCACTGTTAGTCACTCCTGTAATGGGTCAAAAAACATGTGACCTTAGCATTGCTAGGGGTCTAGACTCCAGTTCAGCAAAAAATGTAAGCACATGCCTATTTTAATGCAATGCAGGCCTAAACTCTTCCCCATTCAGCAACACAATTAAACACATGTTTACCTGTAAGTCTCTAACTTAAATGGGACTTAAGTACATTGCTGACTAGGATGGACTTTAGTATGTGCCTAAAGTGTCCTGTTGAATCAGGACCTCAGTGCATTCTCAGTTATTGGAGTAATAAATATTGATATTTTTACTGGTCACTTACATAGCACATTCCTTCTGAGACTTTGGAAATATTACTGAACTTAACTTCTCAACATTATGTGCAGTAAATTAGCATTAATATCCCCCATTTGACAGATGAGAAAGCTGAGACCCAGACACAGGGCAATGCTGTTAAAGAAAATTCACATAACAGACTTGATAAAGTTTGAATTCTTGCGTAATCATCATTTGATAGTAATTATTATTAATTAGGCATTATTATTAGATAGTAATTTTCATATTGTGTTGCTTTGGCACTGTCAAATAAAGTGCCACCAGCACTCCCAGCTATCTCCGTGACACCACTGATTTCCTGAGAAAACTACAATGCATTGGTAATCTTCCAGAACACACCATCCTAGCCACCATGGATGTAGAGGCTCTCTACACAAACATACCACACACTGATGGAATACAAGCTGTCAGGAACAGTATCCCTGATGATGCCACAGCACAACTGGCTGCTGAGCTCTGTGACTTTATCCTCACGCACAATTATTTCAAATTTGGTGACAATATATACCTCCAGACCAGTGGCACCGCTATGGGCACCCGCATGGCCCCACAATATGCCAACATTTTTATGGCTGGAACAACGCTTCCTCAGCTCTCGTCCACTCACGCCCCTTCTCTATCTACGCTACATTGATGACATCTTCATCATCTGGACCCATGGGAAAGAAACTCTGGAAGAATTCCACAACGATTTCAATAGCTTCCACCCCACCATCAGCCTCAGCCTGGACCAGTCTACATGGGAAGTCCACTTCCTAGACACCACAGTGCAAATAAGCGATGGTCACATTAACACCAGCCTATACCGAAAACCCACCGACCGCCATGCCTACCTACATGCCACCAGCTTCCATCCCAGACACACCACACGATCCATTGTCTACAGCCAAGCACTGAGGTACAACCGTATTTGTTCCAACCCCTCTGACTGAGACCAACACCTACAAGATCTTCACCAAGCATTCTCAAAACTATGATACCCACATGAGGAAATAAGAAAACAGATCAATAGGGCCAGACGTGTACCCAGAAGCCTCCTGCTGCAAGACAAACCAAAGAAAGAAACCAACAGAACTCCTCTGGCCATCACTTACAGTCCTCAGCTAAAACCTCTCCAATGGATCATCAGTGATCTACAACCCATCCTGAACAATGATCCCTCACTTTCACAGGCCTTGGGAGGCAGGCCAGTCCTCGCCCACAGACAACCCGCCAACCTGAAGCATATTCTCACCAGCAACTACACACCGCACCATAATAACTCTAACTCAAGAACCAATCCATGCAACAAACCTCGATGCCAACTTTGCCCACAGATCTACACCAGGAACACCATCACAGGACCTAACCAGATCAGCCACACCATCACCGGTTCATTCACCTGCACATCCATCAATGTAATATATGCCATAATGTGCCAGCAATGCCCCTCTGCTATGTACATTGGTCAAACTGGACAGTCCTTACGCAAAAGGATAAATGGACACAAATCAGATATAAGGAATGGCAATATACATAAGCCTGTAGGAGAACACTTCAACCTCCCTGGACACACAATAGCAGACTTAAAGGTAGCCATCCTGCAGCAAAAAAACTTCAGGACCAGACTCCAAAGATAAACTGTAGAGCTTCAGTTCATTTGCAAATTTGACACCATCAGCTCAGGACTAAACAAAACTATGAATGGCTAGCCAACTACAAAAGCAGTTTCTCCTCCCTTGGTGTTCACACCTCAACTGCTAGAAGAGGGCCTCACCCTCCCTGATTAAGCTAACCCCGTTATCTCTAGCCTGACTCTTCCCTGCACATTTATATCTGCCCCTGGACATTTCCACTGCTTGCATCCGAAGAAGTGGGTATTCACCCACGAAAGCTTATGCTCCAATACGTCTGTTAGTCTATAAGGTGCCACAGGACCCTTTGTCGCATCAATAAAGCTGAGGTGCTTAATGCCTGTTTTGCTTCAGTCTTCACTAAAAGACTCCAACGAGAAGCTGCCGAACTTGAATTAATATGCAAACTAGATACCATTACCTTAGGTTTGAACAGAGACTGGGAATGGCTCAGTCATTACATTAATTGAATCTATTTCCCCTAGTTTAATATCCTAGTTAAATACCCTTAACACCTTTGTGTCAACTGTCCGGAATGGGCCAGCTTGATTATCACTTCAAAAGTTTCTTTCCCCTGCTGATAATAGTTCCTTTCAATTAATTAGCCTTTTACAGTTGGTATGGTTACTTCCACCTTTTCATGTTTCTCTGAATGTATAAATATCCTCCTACCGTATGTTCCATTCTATGCATCTGACGAAGCAGACTGTAGTCCATGAAAGCTTATGCTTCAATACCTGTGTTAGTCTATAAGGTGCCATAGGACCCTTTGTCGCTGTCAAATAAAGAGACACTCTCTGATCATGGTATACAGAGCAGTGCATCCCTGAGTCCTGGATGTGATATATTCCTTATTCCAAACACTGGTATTCTATCTAATTTGCATTTTACATTTGGATTTAAGACCTGCAGCAGTGTGACATTAAAGCTGGGGCACAGAGTTAAAATCCTATGCCCAGCCAAACAGCTGTTCTGATTACAGTATTCCAATCACATCCATGTTTATTTGCCTTGTCTTATTCTCTGCGCATAGTTAAATGTAGCCATGAAATTCCTCCTTGTGAAATGGATGAAATGGATTATTATAATAATCACTTATTTGTTATTAATGTTCCTTCAAGTACAGTCATAAATTAGAACATTAATTACATTGCCTTTTTAAAATTAGCTTTATAATATAAAATCCTAAAACATGCTCCCTTGGTAACACAGCATCAACAGCATATAATGGTTCTTACAATTCTAGGTTGTAACACCAGCTTTTTAATAAAAATGAAGAACAATGCCTTGTACCATAATAGTACTGTGGGGTCAGGATTTCAATTACCTTTGTGTGATGTGTACTTCAGTGGAAGAAAAACCTTTTTATAACCTTTTTCAGTTCATATGGTATATGGGAGAATAACTCTAGTCCCTTTTAAAAAGGGAACATATATGTACGTGCGTTATCATTGGAACTCTAATAAGCAGGCAGAGGAGAAAAGTAACAATTTACATATTGCCAACAGTTTTCAAATAAGTTATTTCTTATTTTTAGAAATAAATTCTTCCCCTCTCCCCACAATTATTTTGCTGGCTGGAGGCAGCACTGAATATCTCTCACCAATAAAGGTCAGGAGTCCCTTAGAGGAATTTTTATCAATGACAGGAAGGAAAGGAGAAAGCCTCCTGAGGAATTTTTACTACTGGATGGAAGCTGTATAGAATTACCAAAGAGAACAGGCTTCATCTTCTATGTGATCCTTCCACTGCTGTAGTATCCAACAGGGCTATATAGATAGCACAGACTCTTACTGTGGATATAATTACACTTCCAACTGCCCACATATGGGGATTTAAATAACTAAATGATTGCATTGGGGGACAGGCACGAGAGCTGCAGGAATGCCTACTATGAGAATCCTACTGGGACTTAAGGTGTGAGCGAAGTGTTGAGCTACTCAGCAGCATCAGGACTTAGGCAGTTTTGTGTATGGCCATCAGCAGAAACTTAGGTGCCATGGGGACTTTACCAGGGGAAATTTAGAAAACTAGGGAATTTAGGCACCTCCAGGGGTAGGCAGCAGCTGAGCAGGGGTTCTGAAAATCTCAGTGGCACCTAAATGTTGGACTTAGGCACTTACAGTGGCAGGTAGGTGCCTAAATACTATTGACGACCTGAGGCCTGACTTCTTTCTTCCGCAGACTTGGACAAGAGTCATATAACCAGTCTATGCTTTTGGGCTGGGGGTGTGATAGAATGAGCATAGAACTATAGAGTGTAGCTACCATGGCACAAGCAGTAGGAGGGACCAACAGCCCATAGTATGATCCTGTCCGAGACCCTATCTAGATACTCAGGGCAGCTAGCTCCTCCCGCCATTTGTAGTGCCACAGGTATGCTCTATTTTTAATGCATTAGCTTGATCAGAGTTAACACAGGTATGTCTCCTGGAGCTGGGAATTACACCTCCAGCTCAAAGTGAAGACGTACCCTGAGTATCAGTGGCTAGAATGGGGATAACAATGTTTTCTGTACCTCACAGGAGTAGTGTAAGAGTTAATAGTTAATGTTTGCACAGGCAGCTTGGAGATGTAAAATGCCTAGCATTATCACACGGTGGTATTTTGCCAAGTAACATTTGCAAGAACACCTCCTTTTGCAGGCTGGTCCCTTTATGAGGGTATCAAGGTTTTCAGTTTTAAAAATGTGTTTCCTCTATCTAGCCTTGCTGGAGTTGACAAACTTTAACCCTAGCACAGTATTTACTGAAGTAACTGGACAGGACAGGAGGTAAAACTGCTATTAATCTCAACAATCAGTAAGCTGGATTCAGATTTAGAACGGTGCTGAAACATTTCAGAGCTGATGCCAGGGAGACACACAGTTTAAAAAGTGTAGCAACAATTTCTGGTAATCATCCTAAATCCAAGTATTTAGTGTGCCCTCTCTAATTGCCTGAGCGCATCCACTCTAACTAGGCAGCTTTCCTTTAATAACAGTAAGTTATGGGTGAGAACCAACTTTTGCTAGCTTCCTTGGGGCACAGCAAGTCATGCTTTGAATTCAACCAGTTTAATAAAGCTATTATATATATATCAGCCAAATGGTACTCTAGATCTTGGGGCTAGATTCAGTGAAGCCAATGGGACTAGGACTACCTGCCGAGTAAGGTACTACTCAATAGGAGGGTATCAGAATCTATTTCTATTACCCAATTTTTGACTGATCATATTTAATTATCATAATAAAAACAATTTTTGCAATCAGTGGGATACTTTATTTTAAATTTCCAGAAGAAGGGACACACTTCTGGATGTTTTGTCTTGTCTTTGTTTAACTTAGGATATCCCAGTCCCATTCTGAATGCAATAGGATTGTCAGTTATTTGCACCTGAAAGAAAGATATTATAGAAGGTATAAACAAACAATGCATCAAGACTATATCAATGCATGGAACAAAATTCCCAATCACATTTCTTTTTAGTATCATAGGTCTAACTAAATACTGATTCCCTTCAAGTTTAGGATGTCAGATCATGATTTTTTTCTCTCTCTCATCTGGTTATAAAAATGTGTCTTTTCCTGCCACATGAACCTTAGTACATGACCTAGGTGAACTATTTGCAATGAATAACTTATACAATGCTCATTTTTTCTGTTTGTGAATAGTCCAACTGTGATTTTTATTAATTTGTTCATTAGTCACAACTGTTTTAGTCTTTTGAATGAACACATTTCACCCTAGAGATTGCTCATCAACTACTTCACTGTATTTGATATTTGAGCTCAGTGATTGGACACCTAAATCACATGGTACTGTTTCTGTTCCTACACTGCATGGCCTAACCTCCAAAAACAGGAACAGTGCCTGAATAAATCATTGATTCTCTCAGAGAGGTAACAAACTTAGGGAATTTAAACAGGTGAAGGAACAAAATGGACACTGCGTAGAGTTAAGCATGTGGGTTTATTACGCACAGCGCTAGCGGAGTGTCACTTTGCTTATCAGGCTCAAAGACACTGCTAAGCAATTAATTACAATAGATTATATAGGTTAATCTGTGGGTGGAGGGAAGCGACGGGATGGGAGGTCCCAAGCCCCTGGATAAGTCTAGCAGCAAGACAAGATAAGCACAATAAGCCAATAGTTTAAATGATTACATAATGGCTCCGCCCAAGGTTTCAGGTTAACATACAACATATTGTTAGTACACAGGTGTTTTTCCTTAAATAATGTATAAAGTGTATAATTATAAAATATATATAATTGAATTTTGATTTGGGGTCCTTAGGAATGAGGTAGCTCTTCAGGTTGTCCAACAGGTACATTTCTGGGGGTTAAAGCAAAAAGATATTGAAAAGTACACAGCAATAGAAATGGTTTTCAGGGTGCCCCATTGTGTTCCTAAAGCTAACATTAGCATCTGGGGTACATCTGTGGAAGGGAGGATGTCATATCTCATACTGACAAGTTTAGGCCTCTCCATGAATTCCAGGCTGATATGTGGGGAGGGTATTTACTATCTTTTTCCTGCACGAAGGAGTGGACATGGAGGCCCCTTTCAATACTGTGGTATGTCTGTAAGTTCAGATAAAAACACCAATTACCGCTCCCCAGCTGGAGTTTTGCTGACTATGCTTATCTTAGTAAAAAACAAGGTTGTGTCTTGTTTATTCAGCTTCTCTTAGCCAATATTGTTCATGGTGAACTAGGCCCCCAGCTCAGACCAAGCTTTGGACTTTGGGCGTATGTGAAAAGTCGCTGACAGGCCTGTGGTCAGGATTTTGCACACCCAGCAAATGGATCATGGCCCTTCAACAGGGCATTTTAAAGTCTTTTTCCTTCAAACACATTTGCACACATTACACTGATCAGTTTGACATCATGTAGATACATCCCCTGACGCAAGTGAAAGCCTGGTGAAATGAGATGCTGAAGATATCTAACAATGCAGGTGCTTTAATTCTGGGATCCACCTGAGAGCTGTCTATTGCCATCATTAATTGTTTATATTACTATAACACCAAAAGGTTCTGAGATCAAGACACCATTGTGCTGGATCCTGTACAGTCCCTGCCCCAAAGAGCTTACAATCTAAATAGACAAGACCAGCAAACAGTGGGAGGGAAAACAGAGAAGTGATGTGACTTAGCCAAGGTTGCACAGCAGGTCACTAGCAGAGCCAGGAATTAGAACTCAGTTCTCCTGAGTCCCAGTCCTGTGGCCTATCCATGGAGCACAGTGCCTTTCAGGTTTTCAAAAGAAACAGAGTTGTCTAACTAAATTGCATGTTTTTCTGTAGGGTTTTCCAAGAATGAGAAAGGGGTGACAGGAGTCATTTCCCAGACACTGAAAAAGTTGCTTTATGGCCGTTCAAAAGTTCTAAGAAGTTGAAATATGCTGATATTACTGATTTACAAACCTGCATCATTTTAAACTCCCCAGACAAAAATAACTTGAGATGGTTGGAAATCTAATGCATTCTGGCATTCAGATCATGGGCTGGCTGATATCTTAAATCACCTTGGCACTAACAGCTAGTACATTTTTTAAAAGTTAATGAGTCCTCCTAATATTGGCACAAAATTAGAAGAGGCAAAGGTTGAGCACCACAGCTGTAGACAGTTCACTAGGTTTCCTACTGGGACCTGCTGTAATCTCTGTACTTTAGCTATTTCTAGCACTGGGACTCTTTCCACATCCACCAAGCCATTTACCTGCACACAGAGGATTCTCCCGCTAATCACAGCTTCAGAAGTTAAGCTGCTGAGCTCCTGTACTAAAATGATACTGTCTGGTAAATCCTTTACTTAAAAAACCACCGGCACTAGTCTGCGTACTCATTCTCTTCTTAGCTCTGTGCAGAGTCCTTTCCTCCTTATTCTTCACGGTCTCTGTTTTTACAGTTCTGCTTCTTTTGTAAGGTTCAGCTGGGAACTGTTCCCCTTCTCAGAACCCAGCATCAAGTCAAGACATGAAATCAATAATTATCTGTCTTTTAACCTGATATTGATATTCTGGGAAATGTAATTTACTCCTCTGTAGTTGACCCAGAGAGCTGAAGCTGGGAGAATTTAAAGTAGTCCTGCACAAATGAGTCATAACAAGATACTGGGATAACATCTGACACTGTTGTTAGAAAGCTGGCAGTAGAGATACAGCCAAGTTGCTAGTGGAAGTTCTAGCAGGAGTTTATTATGGCTCGAATGCAAAGAAGCAGCATGTTAAGACGTGCAGAGGAAGCGACTGGTTTTATGAAAGATTTCTTGTGAAGTTCTATCTTTAAGAATAATAGTGTTGAAGCACATCTTTACATGGCAGGGGTGTGAGAATGATCTAAAGACAGCACCCACCAGACCAATGGAAATACAGTAGAACCTCAGAATTATGAACACCAGAGTTACAAACTGACCAGTCAACCACACACCTCATTTGAAACTGGGAGTACTCAGTCAGGTAGCAGTAGAGACCAATAAAAAGCAAAAAAGCAAGCAAATACAGTACAGTACTGTGTTAAATGTAAACTACTAAAAAAAGGGTAAGTTGAAAAAAAGATTTGACAAGGTAAGGAAACTGTTTCTGTACTTGTTCATTTAAATGAAGATTGTTAAAAGCAGCATTTTTCTTCTGCATAGTAAAGGGTTTCAAAGCTATATTGAGTCAGTGTTCAGTTGTAAACTTTTGAAAAAAACAACCATAATGTTTTGTTCAGAGTTACAAACATTTCAGCGTTACGAACAACCTCCATTCCCGAGGTGTTCATAACTCAGATTCAACTGTATGACAGGTATCTCTAGTCCAAGATAGAAACTGTGAGTGGGACGAGCTCTGCTCCATGAAGAAAGCTGGGATCCTACTCTTCTGGCTATAGCAAAGGTACTGATGATTCTTATGAGATTCAAAGGATGGTAGGGTTTAAGGAACTGTGGCTGTTTTTGCTAGTGTGACTAGGCATCTGCAACAACAAAAAACCCTCAATACTTTGGTTTGGCATGAATAGGAGGGTGTAAAACATGGCTGCGATTATAGCCATGTGATCACAAGTTCAACACTTGATTATGGGCCCAATCCTCAATACCCTTCCCCACAGTTGAAGCCAACAGGACTACTCCCGTGAGTGATCAGGGCAGATATCCCAAAAAGAGTTTCCCTTTCTCAGAATGCAATTTACAGCATGTAATGTTGTGCTGTTTTTCGGTTTTAGAGTCATGAAATCTTAGTCACTAATCAATTCCTATGATCTGTAGATAATGAGTGTCTCAGACAATTCTCCTTAATCAGGGAAAGGCAGTCCTCAGAGGGTTTGGATAAGCATCCAAACGTTCATATCATTAGATTGCACAGTCGCCTACTTGGATCTGTAAAACTGGGCTGGAAATCTCAAGAAACAAGGCTGCTGTGAGATTTCTAGTATGTTCTACCCTCAATTGGGCCACAATGCTAGGGATGGTTGTAACAACTTTACAATCTTCCTGGAGGGAGGGATGGAGCAGGGACAATACTTCCCCTTACCCTCTTGCACAGCCAAGTAAGTGCAAAGTCAATCTAGCCTATAGGTTAAAAAAATCCCACTGAGAGATTTTTATAAAACATGCTGGACTGCACTTTAAATATAATTTCTTCAGGTCTTTTTTGCCTCTATCCAGAAAACCAAATTCTCAGGGATCTGCCCCCTACGCATAGCCAATTTCTTTGCAGCCAGTCACTACTGTCACCTACAAAGGCAACACAACTTCTTATCAGCAATCACTTGGTGTTTCCTGGTATAATAATCCTATCGAATCTCAGGTCAAATCAACATCAAATGTAATATTATGGAAATTAAATTTTAAAACAGACATTAAAAGCTTCCTGAAGCTGTAGGGTAATTTACTTAGCTTGACCAGTTATTCTAATACAACAAGTATTTCACCCTAACTGCTACATTTCATGGAGTGAAATCCCCGGTGCCTTCTCATTTCTGACTTGCAATTGTATGGCTGAGTGACTCTTTTGTCTGTGTACAGAATGCTCACATATGGTAATACACGCTGGAAATCAGATTTCATTTAGCAAGTTACATCTCCAATAATATTTGTAAAGAGCTACAAATGGGAAGGCATCATATAACAGAGCAGCATTCTCAATGTGGTAAGTATTTATGCAATAAAAAATTGGTGTAAGCCAGAACCATTGTAATGCCAGTAAAAATGCCACACTTTCCTCTTCCTTTTTTTTCAGTTTTCCTAATACAGATTCTGCGATCTGGCCAACACCAAAGCCTGAATTGACTCTTGTTGAGGCAGCACCTTTTTATTAATTTGTATTACAGTTACACTTACGGCATGTCTATTCAGCAATTAAACACCCGCAGTTGGCCTGGGTCAGCTGACTTGGGCTCGTGGGGCTGCAAAGTTGCTATGTAGACGTTTAGGCTCAGGCTGGAGCCCAAGTCTCCTGACCCAGGCCAGCCATAGAAGTTTAACTGCTGCATAGACATACCTTTACATGTCCCAACCAAGATCAGGGACCCATTATGCTAGACACTGTACAGACAACAGGCAGAATTGCTTACAGTCTAAATCAGGCATTGGCAACCTTCGGCACGCGGCTCGCCAGGGTTAGCCCTGGTGGGCCGGGCTGGTTTGTTTACTTGTCACGTCCGCCGGTTCGGCTGATCGCAGCTCCCACTGGCCGCAGTTCGCCGTCCCAGGTCAGTGGGGGCTGCGGGAAGCAGCGCAGGCTGGGGGATGTGCTGGTCGCCGCTTCTCACAGCCCCCATTGGCCGGGGACAGCCGAACCAGCGGACGTGTCAAGTAAACAAACCGGCCCGGCCCACCAGGGTGCTAACCCTGGCGAGCCGCATGCCGAAGGTTGCCGATGCCTGCTCTAAATAGACTAGACAGGGAGAAAGGAGAAGTATTGCTATCCCCATTTACAGATGGCTAACCGAGGCAGAGAGAGTGACTCACACAGGAAGTCACTGGCAGAGCCAGGAACTGAACCCAGACCGCCTAAGGACTGAACTAGGACACAACCACAAGCCTCTTGTCCATGGCTGAAGACATGTGGTTTCCAGCAGGATGGACTTCAACCACCTCTCTCTTTATCTCTTCTCTGTTTCATGCTCATTGTCTATATTTCTCCTCTTCCCTTTTCTCCTGTTCTGTCTTCATAACAAGGGCATCCTTCCTTGATCCAACTCCCCATTTTCCACACTCCTACCCCCTCTGCTTGTTCTCTCTCTCCCAAATGCTCGTCTCACACCACAGCTGCTAGTCACACACAACTACCCCCAAAGTTTCCAAGTAATATTTCCTGCTCCCATATCTCACCTTCTCTTCTTAATCTGCCCACATCCTCCTGTCTCCTGGGATCTTGGCAAGTGCCTTTTCCTCCCACTGGGATCCTTCCCATCTCTCCTGTCTCCTCTAATGTTGCTCAGTAACCACTGTCCTTGCCCCGTTTGTGATCCACACCACTGCTTCTCCCTTCACCAATTCTGCCTGTATTACTGGAGTTTTCCTAACACTGCTAGTCCATTCCTCTCTCTCTCTCTCTCTCTCCCTGCACATGAGAAGAGGGGAAGGTGGAGACCCAGTCAACCTGGTCTACACTAGCTCCCAAGTTCGAAGTAAGATACGCGACTTCAGCTACGTGAGTAACGTAGCTGAAGTCGAAGTATCTTATTTCGAACTTAAAAGTACTTACCCCTGGTCCACACGGCGGCGCGCAGGCTCCCCCGTCGACTCCGCCTGCTCCGTTCGCAGAGCAGGATTACCGGCGTCGACGGGGGAGCACTTCCTGGTTCGATTTATCGCGTCTAGACAAGACGCGATAAATCGAACCCAGAAGATCGATCCGAAGCCTCCGACACAGCGGGTAAGTGTAGACTAGCCGAGAAGTGCCCTCACATGTATTAAACACAGTGGGTAGTTTGGGGCCTAAGCTCTCTGGTCTGGCCATGTGCTTTCAGCAAACAAATCAGAAACTCCCCTCAAACTTAAGGGAACATAAGCGTAGTTACAGAAGTGAGAGTTAGAAAGGACCTGGTAAGTGATCTTCTCTATTCCCCTGCCACAGATACTTAGATATTTTTACCCAGACATTTCAGTTCAGTTCAAGAAGAAATTCAGAGTTTCTGTGTTTGATGACTGGTTCTAGCCTTTCAGCTTCCAGTATGAAACAAACACAGCTAGTGGCCAAAGTGACAACTTAATTAGGAATGTGATTTTTCATAGGGCATTTACTTCCAAAAGAGTGACTACCCTCTCTCTCTCCTCTTTGTGTCACACCTTCTAGTCAATCCTGTAGTCCCTGGGATGCAGAACTCCCACTGTGAATTCCTCATGTGGAATGGAGAGTCCTGATCAGTGGCGTAGCCAGGTTTAGAGCACAGGGGGAGCGGAGCTAAAAAAAAAAGGCACCGGGAGCAAAAAGCGTTGGGAGGAAAAAAAGGCGCCGGGAGCAAAATAAAATGCTCCGCTCTGGCTGCAGCGTAGGAGCAAAAGGTGTCAGGAGCAAAAAAAGGCACTGCTTCTGCTCAGTGGGGGAGTGGCCGCTCCCCCTGCTCCCACCCCCGGCTACACTACTGGTCCTGATCCATTGGCCGCAACCCTACAATGAGCTCTGTGCAGGTAGATCCTTGTGTCTGTGGGGACTTCAGTAGGGGGTCCATTCACACAGGGCTCATTGCAGGATCAGAGCTTTAAACTGCAAGCCATCTAAGGACGGGTGACTTATTTAGATAAAGCAGCTGACCTATGCCCTCTGATTCATTTTTAATCTGTTTTCTTGCATCAGCCCTTTGGAGCCGGTATCGTGTCTTGTTCAGCATTTTGAAAGACACTGCATATTTATGGCATCATACAAATCATTTAACTTTTTAAAACTGATTACATTAAAAAAATATCACTAACACGTCTTCATAACAGCACATAGTTTCATGGCATATGAATTGGGAATAGAAGAAGACAGTACTTAGTAGTTTGTGCTTCAATGTACATAGATACAAAGCTTCAGGTTGCCCTCTGCTGGTGAATCCTTGAATGCAAACTGAAAAGCAGCAGAACTCCTAGCTATGTGACGCTATTTTCCCAAGCAAGACAATTTCCTCCAAAAGACTCATTATTTGTGAGCAGAAAATTAATTGGTTGTATGCTATTTTTTTCATAAATGTATGGAAAGGAATATGAAAATGACTGCTGCAAGAAACAAGCATCGTCTCCCTATATATTTGGTGCCATAGTCACCAACTCTTTCATCTTCCCCTTTAACTGTCATTTTCTTCACATCACAGCACAAATCTATAAACAGCTGCAAGGACAACCTCACAGGTCTCTGGGAGACAAATATTTTAAAAATGGTTACTTTTTTTCAAAAGCACATATGAGTGAATTGCATGCACAAAAACACAAGCTACACACACCAGGAGTGGGTGCCACTCATGCACGTAAAAAAATGGTCACGCAATTTTTGCATACTATCAACTGGGTGTGCTAATGTTAGAGAATTTACATATGAATTTACATACAGACCCTACTTGTTCATGCAAATAAATGAAAATTGGGTTTTTGTGTGCACAAATGATAAGGCATGAAAATCTGCCCAAACTGTTTACTTCCAGAATGTTGAACACATTTTAGGTGGAGCAGATAGTACTGCCTATAGTTATGATTGCTTGATGCTTCCCAGTATAAGACCCTTTTTTCCAATTGCTTAACATTTTGTCAGACTTTAGCCATTTGGACTGAAACTTTCCATGTCAGGTGTCTGCATCAGGCGGTTTTTGTTTGTTTGTTTTGTTTTTTGGCACAGGGCTGTGAATTTCAAATAAAACAATTCTGCTGTTTCCAAGAATGAGATGAGGGAAAAATACTTTTTTTGCCCATGTTAAAAAAAAATTCTTACAACCCTTTTGTTGAGAAGCTCTAACACCCCTATGCTTCAGAGCAGGAACTTAACATTTGGCAGGGGAATTGTCTGGGTGTCAGGTATGTGCCTTTTTCCATCCCTGTGAAAACTGGCCAAGTTATAAGACTCACCGCCCCCCCCCCAAAAAAAAAAATCACACATGCTTTAATAGAGATCTGGTTTGACAGTTAAATTCTCTAGAGATTCTGCTCACAAGCATACTCTCAGCTTCCATGTGCTGACCAGACTATACAAATACCATCCTGGCAGAGCACTGATGGGCATGATCTAGAAGAGGTAAAGTCTCAATAAACCCCTATAATGACTAAGAGCTTGAGCCCGTAACCCTTCTACCCAGATAAGTCCTATTTGTTTTTAATGTGAGCTCCTCATGCAGGGAATGTACAGGAATGATCTGAGGGTATGTTAAGAACAGAACACCAAGCTCAACATTGATTGTATCCGAAAGCAACAATTGCAAATGAAGCATGTTTTGCTCTTACACGGTTATCTGCTTAGAGGCTTGATCTTTACTACCAATGAAGCAAATGAGAGCCTGCTATTGACTTCTATGGTACTTGGATATGATCTTTTAGTCAAGAAAGTTCACAAAACCTGCTGGATACAGACCATCTCTTCCTAAGTACAAGAGATCTGGTTTGAATCAATTCTCAGGCTACAAAATTACAGGAGGCTCATTTATCTGGCCTATGCAAGGAAAAGACAGCAGGAACCAGTCCACTGTTATGTCCTGAATAGCACATCCTTAAAGCCTTTAAAGATAAGGGACAAGGATGTGTATCAAAGACATTTATATGTATGGTTCTTTACGCAAGCACATACATCGGAAAAATATTACACGGAGTAAATCTAGCAAAATATTCTCTTGTAGGGAAGTGTCACGTTCAATGTGGAAGTCTGTCAGTAAAGAGGAGGGCTGTTCTCCAGAGAGATACAACATTGCACCTCCTGGTTTGACAGTTCTGTACTAAAGTAGGTTACATAGTGTAAGCAAAGTAAGGGACCAATCCTGCAAATGCTTACTGCTGTGCAAAAAACTGTACGTGATTGTGTAATTAAGGATTGTACTATAACGCATATACACATGGAAGCCTCCTTAATTATGGCAATTCCTAACTTTTGAGTATTTGACTTTGCAACCTTAATTATGTTTTTAACTTTTGTTTTGTGTGTGTGAATTATATATGAATATACATGCATGATTAATTACAGCTGGTAAAAAAAACTGAAATTAAACAAAAATGTTAAAAAGGTGTTTGTGAAAAATTTCCTGCATTTTTAACCACCTCAATAGATAAGCAAAGGTTTAATATATGTAGGATGGGATGAATAAAGTTTAGTATTTGTCTGAACACAAATCAGTGTTAACATTAGCTAACAAGCATTAGATCAGGAAAGGAAAACAAAAATGGTATAAAATATTTTTATTTTAATAAAGCTTTAAAAAAATAATTCCAGGTTTAGTTAGAAATCCATAATGCTTTTAAAGTTACTAATAAACACTACTATAAAATCATAAATTAAAGAAATAAAATTATACAATTTGGTCAATTTGACTTTGTGACAATGAGATATTTAAGGTATCTCTATGACAATGAGATATTTAAGGTATCTCTAATTAGTGGGAAGATACACAGGAGTACTGGTGATACATGACACTGCTGGTTAGAAGATAACTTTGGATATAGCAAATATTAAAAATGGAAGTGAATTAATGGACTATATTTTATACCTAAATACAAGTATCACCTTAATAACTGCAGTTGCTACTTCTGCCAATAGTTCAGCGTACAATTGCCCTGGTCATTGACATCAAGCTGGTCTTTTGCAAGTAACATTGCATTATAAAAAAATTAAATTAACAGAGAGGGCCCAATCCTGAATTCCTTGCACGCACTGGGTGAGATTCTGGGCTGCACCTCTAATGCAGCACAGGACTCAAAACACCAGGGTTAGCGGGGACTGAGCCTGATGGGGCTTGAAGCCACCTTTGCACCCTTCTGTACCTAGGCTGCTCTTAGAGTTGGAAAGGCCCCCCAACATATTTCAGACAGTCCAGGAGCGTGGCCAAATTACAGCAGCCTCCCTGGATTGCCCAGTGCTCCAAAGTGCTGCCTAGCTATACATTCGACACACTCTCCTGCCCCTGGCATGCCCCCTTCTCCAGGGCTTGTAAGGTGGCCCTTAAAAGGCAATATTATTTGCCTGTGCTGGGGAATCCTCCCCAGCCAGAATCAGGGCTTTAAGAGGCCCTTTATGCCGCTCCAACTCTTATCCAGATAATGAGACTGTAGCTGGGGTGAGGATCTCCACCTCAGTTTCATCATTTAGCCTGAGTTTATCAACATTACTTTTAACATGAAAAATGTTACCACATGGATGTTTCAGTCCCCTCTCCTTACAAAGATATTCCTGTAACTATTGGGACAGATTCTACCCTCAGTGACACCGGTATACTCCCAGAGTACTCATGGACTCCACTACTAGATTTAGGTCAGTGTAACTCACATCACAATTTGATCCAACCTGTAGCATCTCATAGTTTTAAAGAGGTACTAGTTAGACCCCTGATCTCACACTATTGAAATCATTGAGAGTTTTGCCATTGATTTCAATGAGGACAGGATCAAGGCATGTATAAAAAGAGTGAATTTCAGACATGTGACTTTACAGCAATAAACCCTTGCTTTGTATTCAGAAAATATCAAGCTCGTGGGGCACAGTTTGCATTTTGATTTCCCCAAAGTTTGGGGATGTTCAGATCTATGGTTTTGGTTCAATTTCTTCTCTAGTATTCATTTCACGTTGTCATATTAGATTCTGCTACTGGTTACACTATACTGTCATGTTGCTGCATAAATTCCATCTGGCCAATACTATATGCCTTCATTACTATGGAATTGAGGGAAACAAGTTGTATGTAGGGCAACTGTTCTAAACCAACTCAATCAGAGCTAGGTTTAAATTAAATGCTTCCTTAATGCAGAAGCCATTCTGTTAATCCCTGGAACTGTCCATAATCAGGTTAGTTGGCCTCTGACTGGAAAAGGTATTAAAAAAACCCTCATCAACTTTGTACAAAGTTGAATCTGAAGCAGGTTTCATTTTTAAGATCATTTTGGAGGGCTTATTCTAAGTGATTTATGGCAGGGAGGTTATTTTATGGGGGGAGAAGGGGAATCAACTCTCTTCCTTTGTTCCGCAAAAGGCAGAAGATAACATTCTGTATACTTATCTACTCTTCCAAAATAAGGGAACTCACCTATTGAAGAGAAATTTAAGTTTTAGGTTTCGTCAAAACTTCAGCAGGAAGATGGAAATATCCTACAAGTCTGAACTACTTGTACAACCCTGACTTTGAATATTAAGACTTCAAACACAGAGAAACAAGTTTTGTTTCACACTTTCACAGACTGTCAGAAATAACCTCCAAGCAATAGAATCACTTGAGAGCATGAATATGGTCTTGCAGAGGGACTTTGAAAGAATTGATGGTGCCTCATTTTATAAAGTTATATCTTGAACAGCCCTGAGTGGGAAGAACAACAATTGAAATATTAAAAAAAGCTAATTACAAGTTAGCTGGAGGTTGCAGGAAGGAGTTATCACTTCTTTTCCTCATCTTATTCTATATACACCAGAAAATTCTTCACACAAAAATAAACCTGAGAAAAGTTTCCTTTTTCAGAGGTTTCATGAAAGAGTGGAACAAAAACAAAACAAAAAATCCCACTGTTGTTCCTGGTTGCACTTTGTGGTTTTCATTTTCCACTTCTAGTGAAACATACTTTTCGCTGGAGGGGTTGCTGGATGTTTGAATTGCTTTGAACAGAGTAACCTGAATAAACTTCAATTGCCTTCCATCTTGAAATTCCCATTAAAGGTTCTCGGACTACATATGGACATACCATGATTTTCAAAGCCCTGCATAGAACTGGTCCTAATTATCTGAGAGATCTTCTATTCCTACAACCACAGCCTCCTACAACAGCTACTCTCCACTGGAAGAATAAAACAGTCAGTCAGCCAATGAGGGGAGAGTGGAAGATGGGATCTTCATGAGTCAGACAACACTAGGGAGTCTAGGAACTCACTGGTAGCTTAAAAAGTGCACTGCATTGAATGAAATAAGAATAAGTACTAACCAGCTAAATGCAAACCTGCCTCTTCACCCAAGTTTTCCGTACAACAATAACCTTACTCACATCAGCTTTCCCGTGCTTCTTTATTCAATAATAACCAAAACCAAACCTAAATCTGTTGGAGAGAGAGTGAGATATCAGTGTTGTTATAACCCTTTGGAGGTCTCAGATACTATGGTGATGGGCACCAATAGAAGAACCTTGATAGGTAGCACAGGGAGAACTTGGAGGCTTTCCAATTCAGGCCGAACTCTGTCTTCATTTGGGAGAACAACAAAGTTTAGAATATGTAAAGCACTTTGAGAGACTTCTGGGTGAAAGGTATTAGCTACTACTCTTCCTCAAACTGTTTTTTTTTACACCAGTGCAAATCCATTTAATTCAAAAGAAATTAATTCTGATTTGCATGGAGGGAGATCAGAATCAAGTCCAAAGATATTGTGGAATATGTGACACCCCCTTAAGGGTTAATTAATAAAAGCCCACTGTTCTCTGAATTGCTAAATTCACATTGTCCTTGACCCTTGGTTAAATCAAACTATGAGAACTTTTGTTGATGATGCAATGCTTGTATCCCACAAGATGTGTACTATTGGTCATCAAGGAGGCACTTAATCATAACCTTCCTAACATTAAAATTGGAAAGGGCTAATTTTCCCAAACTTTACAGCCTCTCTCCTCATTTCTACCTCCATAAATAGGGCTTTTAAAAGAAAACATGAAACTAACAAAATTAATGTACCCAACTACTGTACTTAAGGTGTTCCATTTTCCACTCAGTATAAACGAATGCTTCCTATAGTCTGAGGTCTACAGTGCTTTGTGGACATACCAGCTGATATGGATAGTATTCTGCATGATACCACTAGACAGGAGTTCAATGAAGAACAAGTATTATAACCTCTGGTGCTGTTTGTGAGTGTTTGTTAAAAGGTCAATAAGGACAGGAACATTTTGCCTTTTAATTTGTGTAGTTTCTCTGGCAACCAGTGCAAATAACATAGGTAAAATTATAGTCCCATCACACTCCATGTGCTGACAGTAATATATAATTGCATGCCTCTCCTACAGGAAAGCTTTCTTAGCATAATTCTATAGTGTCTTTTCTCTCACACTGTTTTAGGTGTTTCATCATTTCCACAGCTTGCAAAGCCCCAGAAAAAAAAAAAAAAACCACTTGGCAGGTTTTGCTATTGCAGTAGTAGCTTTGACAGCATATAACAGGAGTAATTTAGTGTGTCTGGTAGCAATAATCCTAGATTATTCACAACTAAGAGAAAGTTGGTATGTAAAGTCATGAGATGTTTCTGAATTTTTTATTAGTCTTTTGGTAGATCATTCGATACAATCCTCATATGTCTAAAGAGTGGCTGAACTTCACGGTTTCTACAAAACTCTTGGCTTTAGTATCTAAACACCAAATCCAGGTTACATTAAATTTCTCCTAGGCTAGAGTTATCCACAGTGGTGTTCTCCTATCCCAGATCTGATCAGCTTTGCTTATGTAATGGCTGTCATCTTGGTCAACGCACCAAGGATTGAACTGGGGACCTCCAGAGGAAAAAGCACAAGATACTGCACCTTGAGTTAAAGTTCTCTAGCTGCAGCTTACAATGCGGCTTGCACTGGAAAGGAAGAATTAAAGAACCTTTATGAGTCAACAGTGTGCCCTTGTTACCAAGAAGGCTAACGGCATTTTGGGTTGTATAAGTAGGGGCATTTCCAGCAGATCGAGGGACGTGATCATTCCCCTCTATTCGGCACTGGTGAGGCCTCATTTGGAGTACTGTGTCCAGTTTTGGGCCCCACATTACAAGAAGGATGTGGATAAATTGGAAAGAGTCCAGCGGAGGGCAACAAAAATGATTAGGGGGCTGGAGCACATGACTTATGAGGAGAGGCTGAGGGAACTGGGATTGTTTAGCCTGCAGAAGAGAAGAATGAGGGGGGATTTGATAGCTGCTTTCAACTACCTGAAAGGAGGTTCCAAAGAGGATGGAGCTAGGCTGATCTTAGTGGTACCAGATGACAGAGCAAGGAGTAATGGTCTCAAGTTGCAGAGGGGGAGGTTTAGGTTGGATATTAGGAAAAACTTTTTCACTAGTAGGGTGGTGAAGAACTGGAATGGGTTACCTAGGGAGGTGGTGGAATCTCCTTCCTTAGAGGTTTTTAAGGTCAGGCTTGGCAAAGCCCTGGCTGGGATGATTTAGTTGGGGTTGGTCCTGCTTTGAGCAGGGGGTTGGACTAGATGACCTCCTGAGGTCCCTTCCAACCCTGAGATTTTATGATTCTATGATTCTAGCCGCTTTGGGCCCAGGCAAACCCCCCTGCCACACCTGCAAAGCATGCATGGGCTGGAGGAGGAGGAGCTTAAAAAGGGGAGCAGAACAGCTCAGGAGGAGGCAGCCAGTGGACGTGAGCAGACCTACACTCTTAGCTCCACAGAGCAAGCACTATAGAATGTGCAGTTGCCTGGGGCCTCTGGCTATTGAGATTCTAACTGACCTGCTGAGGGGAAAAGGACTCTGGACACTGGCGAGCTCTGGGATTTACCATCATTTATTTTCTTTAAATGTCTTCACTTTGCCCTTTTGTATAAGGAGGCTGGTAGGAAGCAATCCAGTGCAGCCTGATATGGGGCATCTGGACAAAGGAGACCGTGAAACCAGGAGGATTAAGACTCTGGGACCTTGGCCTTAGGTGTGGCCTGGAGCCCCTCAGGGCTGCTTTGTTGGACACTTTGTCTGCCTAAAAGGGGGTGGACATAATTCATGACCTGGCCAGAGGGTTGAGCCATGGAAGAGGGCAGGCCAGAGTGGCTGTCAGCCAGAGCACCAGGAAAGAAGAGAACCTACTACAACCACACCCAGCTGCAAGGGAGCATCTGCAGTGAGTGAATCCCCTTCACACGGCTGTGACAGAATCATATCTGCCATAACTTGGGCAGAGGAGCAGGACCTGGGTCACCCATTCACCAGTGGGTTACACGTACTGGGGGGGTTGATTCAGTTTGCATTTTGCCTCCTTTGATTATTGCAAGATGGCTTTTGCAAACAGATGAGACTTGCCGCTTACTCTGAAAGTGTTCAGGATTGAGCTCAGTCCTGTCTCTTCCAGCAGATGTTCTACTGTCAACCAAGAACATCTTGCCTCCAGCTCTCAACAACTTCATCCCTAGATGAAGCTTTCCAAGGGAAGTGTGGCTCACGAATACAGTCAGGAATGGAGAGGCAAACTCTAATGGAGCTGGGCCACACTGCATTCATTACATTTAATCCCTTTATTGCTGCTGATATAAGAATGAGTCTTGGCAGTAGTTTTCTACTGAAACAATCATACCTAGTATGGGTTTCATTAATATGAATGTTGGACCATATGTTCCAAAGGCACCTGGGCTGCTGTTCACTAATTAAGAGATTAAACAAAGGTGACCAAAAGCAGAAAGAAGAAACGCTGGAATGAGAGAGTGAACGAATAAGGCCATGAAATCAAAAGGAAAAGATAAAGGGACTGAGGTATTCAAAACAATGATGGGTGAAAATTGATCACATCTTCAGTTTAACTTGCATAGTTCAAGGCCAAAAGGAAAACTAAACTAAAAATATATGGTAAAAGTGTAGAGCTGAATGGAAATTCAGTAACAAACATGAATACTTTTTCCTTTGAATATTTCTACAAACAGCAAATGCTACAAGCAGTGGAACCTGAGCAAAAAGGCCACAGTATTAAAAAAACCACAAAGGGGTGATCCCGCAGAAAAATACCTAGGACAAAGACAGCTCTGATAGGTTAGAGGCACAACCCCAGTGCGATGTTTGAAGCAGCAAACACTGCTGTTAGCTGACTGTCTATAGGCATCCTTTCCTGTGATGGCAGACTTTGTATAGGATGCATATTCAGCTACATTCTACTACCCATCCTGAGGGTTTAGCATGTACTGTATGGCCAGGATTTAGTCTCTATGAGCCCAATTCAAAGCTTACAGAAGTCAATGGAAGGACTCCCATTGGCCACATTATGACTGAGAAAGACCTACATTTTGGATATACAGAAGAAGCTGCCAGACTTGTACTTTCCTTTGACTTCACTTAGGTACCAGTGAGTCTCAGATGAAAGCATTGAGTACCTCACTGGTGAGCCAATGGTACCTTGAGGATCATAGATGCTTTTCTCTGGTATCTCTTCCCCTGTCCCCAGTGCCCAGTTTCCGGCCAGCTTCTGCAAGGGTTAGCCTCTTTAAAAGAAGGATGTGAGACATTAAGTCTGGTGAAATACTTGGAGAATCTATCATAAAAAGAACAGATCAGTCGGTTTGTTTGGGTCAAATAGCTTTTGAGTTCTCCTGCTTCACTCCAGTTGCTTCCTTTAAAAAGATTAACAGTCAGGTCTCCTTCTGGGAGCCAAAGTACCTGAGAGCTCAGGTCAGTGACGGATGATTTGGAAGAGAGCTTTCACCCCTTGACAGCACAGCAGTCATTAGGGACCAGATTTAAGACACAAACATTCATCACAATCTACTTAAGCCTTTATGATAGATATCTTGCCCCATCTTCTGAAGCTGTAAAGGTCACGGAGCCATTTCCATCACACCATCGGCCCAGAGAAGCATTTTAACTGGTGACACTTGTCACAACAAGCCTAAGGAATTGGCTGAATATCCAGAATGATTTAGAACTGACCTGTGTCGAAAGTCAAAGCACGTTTGCAAGAACAGGCGTCATACTAAGAGGACAAAAGAGGGGATGATCCATTCTTATCCTGGAGCTAGAAAACAAATGTGGCTGAACTTTTCAATTGCATTTAGTGATGGCTCATCTATACTTAGTATTTGAAAGGGGGAGATTGGATAAGGAACACAAGAACTTTCCCAATAGATGCAGAAAGTCTGTTAAGTGTGACTGAAATTGGATGAAAATATTACGGTCTCCATCATTCACTTTCTCAAGCATACTGGGATATCAGGAAGAATGTGACATGACACAAGAGGAACTGACACTGCCTGCCCTATTCCCTCTCACCATCATGCCATTTCTTCCCTACCCAAGTTGCTGCATTACCAGTATATTTCATTCCATCAGTACTTTCACCTTTGTCTAAACCCAGGGTCAGTATATTACCGTGGCTGAATTTGTATATTAAACTGGACAAGAAAGTGTAAAGAGAACTGTATTACTGAATAACAAATTTAAGTTAAACTGAACAGAAGATGTATGGTTCAGGGAATGAAATGAATTTAATGTGGTGTATTGAAAACTGTGCTAAAATTACAAGCTAGCACCTTAAGTATAAGGGGTTTCCTGGTCCTACTTGCAGACTAGGGGGCTCTTTAGGGAAGCATGCAATCTGGATGATTCATAGAATATCAGGGTTGAAAGGTCATCTAGTCCAACCCCCTGCTCAAAGCAGGACCAATCCCCAATTTTTGCCCCAGAGCCCTAAATGGCCCCCTCAAGGATTGAACTCACAACCCTGGGTTTAGCCAGCCAAGGCTCAAACCACTGAGCTATCACCACCCCCGTCGCCGTCCCCGTCGCCGTCCCCCTTCTTCAGCAGTCAGTCTGCAAAGAGCCTGCCTAGAGCAAAATAGGTTGAACCTCTGTGTCTTAGAGGAGCAGCCTGCTTTCGCTCTTTGATTCTTGTATACTAAGGTTCTGGATTCTAAGAAAAATGTTCATGCATACACACAGAGGAGTATTTTATGTTTTATCTTCCTGGAAGTTTGCATCATAACACTTAGGAATGAATATAGAAAAGAAAAATAGTCTTTTATAATAAGCCTATTAGAGCGGCACTAGCACTAGTAACACACACACACACACACACACATTTTGAAGCTTTTTCTTACTGCATTTCTTAGGCAGATGCAGAACAGAGGCAAGCCAGGTTAATCATGTGATCCACTACTCAGAGCATTCCCACCTGTTTGCATGAAGTTTCACCAAAGAAAAAACAAAGATCTCAGAGCCAAGTTGGCACTTGTCACTTTGCAAAAATCAGAGACCAGAGTTTGAAACTCTTGCCCTGAGTTTGCCCTACCTCCCCACAGCATATGATTCACAAACACTCCCTTTCAGCAGCCAGTCAGATTCAGTGCCTGACTTCTATCTCCAGCACTCAGTACTCCAGTTCACCAACAGGAGTTGCTGGGTGCTCAGCATTTTTGAAAATAAGGCCATTTATTTAGACAGCTAATATTCATCTCTTAAATCCATATTTAGGCATCTGTCTAAATAAGTGGCCTCATTTTTAAGAGCTCACAGTACACAAAAGCTCTTAGCAGCCTCAGGGGGAGCTGTTGGGGGCTCAACTTTTGAAAATCAGTTTGTTTTCAGCCTGATCCTGAACTCATCAAAGTCAAATGTAAACCTCAGACTGTGTTCAGTGGTGCAGGATCAGTCCCTGAATAGAGCTTTAGGAACTGAACTGTAGGAACTCATTTCTGAAAATCGGTTTAGGGAATCTTAAGGGTGGCTGACAAAGAAGAGAAGTGAGACTATCAGGCCAAGGACAAGTCTATTGAAGGCGGGAGGTAGAAGGAAAAGGAATTCAGGCAGTGGGAATGTCCTTTGGGGTAGGGCGCTATGGAGGGAGAAGTAATGAAAATCTTAAGGAGCAGAAAGTGCCTTTAAAATCTTTAGGCATTTCTCCCCATTTGAGAGTTTAAAGATGCTGCAACTCTTCAGTTCATGTCTTTACATTGGGAGCCACAGGAACCCCATGCCATCAATTTCTGTCCCCCACCATGTAACTTCCGGCACCACTTAAAAGCAGCGTAATCTCCTGGCATTCTTGCAGAGCAGACCAAACCAACAGCAATTTGAAATGTACTAGGGTCACACATTGTTATACACAGAGTTGGTGTAGCCGTGTCAAACCCAGGATATTAGAGAAACAAGGTGGGTGAGCTAATATCTTTTAGTGGACCAACTTCTGTTGGAGAGAGAGGCAAGCTTTTGCGCTTACACAGAGCTCTTTGTCAGGTCAGCTCTGGGTGAGCTCAAAAGCATGTCTCTCTCGCTAACAGAAGTTGTTCCAATAAGATATTACCTCACCCACCTTGTCTCTCTATAGTCACATACAGTTAAGGCCTCTCCTGTGGCCTTACCAAGCTAAGCAGAGGTGGGCTCTCCTGCAACTGCCTGTAAATATCTGTTGACCCCGTGTGATAGGCTGCCTGGGGCTTCCCTCACCATCTGAGAAGCAGTGTTCACCCATGCGGGGAGCATCAGCCATAAACAACACAGTCATGTGAAGATACCAATTAAAAGAAAAAACTTGTCACTTACCTTGCTTTAGTTGCTTGTGGAAGAGTGAACTCCCCATAGGAGTGTCCCCTTACTGCTGGGTGAGCATAGCAGCTCTCCTCTCACAACTGGATATGGTGTAACAGGCTCTCCTCATCTAGTGCCCCCTGTTGACAGCTGCTTTGCAGTGATCTCCCTCTGTGACCCGATATGCCTGGGGCAGCCCTCACCGAAAATGACAGTCAGGGCAGGCTGCAAAAGGAGAGCAGATTCTCCCAAAACTGGTGGTTTACCTGAAGTTAGACTCTCCAACCAGTCACAAACTGTACTTTTGATCACCCACACTGATTATCAGGGAGTTAAACAAAGAAATCACACAGCCCCCTTATTACATTCCAGTCTCTGGCTCCCAGTTAGCACCTAGGTCCAGTCTAGTGAGCGGTTATTTAAATAACTCTGCTCACTATACAAAATGTTCCTCTGAACCCCAAGGGCCAGCCACATTGTCAGGTCAATATTAGGTTGGATCTTACCCAAAATACCATGCTGCCAGCAAGTCCTTTAGTGTCTAAAACTAAAGGTTTATTATAAAGAAAAAAGAAAGAACAAGAAGAGAGTTGTTAAATGATAAAGCACCCAGATACATACAGAGATTTCAAAGTCCAAAGTCCCTTTGGAACATACCCACAACTTGGATGGGTCATTCAGTACTTTGGAGTAACTTTTCTAGAAACTGAAGCTCTGAACCAGTGGCGTAGCCAGGTTTAGAGCACAGGGGGAGCGGAGCTAAAAAAGGCGCTGGGAGCAAAAAAAGGCGCAGGGAGCACACACAAAAAATGCTCCGTTCTGGCTGCAGCGTAGAAGCAAAAGGCATCGGGAGCAAAAAAAGGCGCCGCTTCTGCTCAGTGGGGGAGCAGCCGCTTCCCCTGCTTCCCCCTTGGCTACGCTACTGCTCTGAACAGAGGTAAGAACCAGGAATGAAGACAAAATGGAGATGATGCAGCTTCCTTTTATATTCTTTTGCCATGTGGTTTATACTTCCTGTGTCCCCAAACACAAGCTTTAGAGCACATGGCATGGAAAAGCCTTAGAATTCTGTCCATAAGCATACCACATGCCATGCTGACTCATAAAGTGTATCCCCTAGTTCCTTTCCATGGGTTCATTGTACAGCTGATGACCCTTGATGGGCCATTTAACAGGTTAGGCAGTGCTGATGCCAATCTGTCTGGGGGTGTCACCCAGAAATACAGTACAAGTTTGGAATACAGATATACCATATATCTCTATAACTGTATAAGGTGATACAAACATATAAACGAGATCACACTTGGCAAATCATAACATTTTCAAAGATACCTCACATGGCATATCTGGTCAGATTCCTTGCAATTTTATAATATTGGTATCAACAATATCATAAAATGTCCCACATATTCCACACAGCATCACACCCTCTTCTCTTGACTCAGCCCTCCAGCCAGGTCATGTTTAAGTTCACCCCCTTGGGGGTAACAGAAAGTCTAACAAATAAAAGTCCCAATTCTTATGAAAGGCTTTTGGCCCTGACTCCCAGTCATCCTTACCCCCTTGTCAGGGGTTTACCACACAAAGGTTGGTTGGGAATCCCAGGCCCACCCATTACACTAAGTTCCAGTTCAGGGCCCTATAACCAGCAGCCCAGACTCCTTGTTGCTGCCTCCCTGGACGTCTTCCTATCACAGCCTGTCAACTGGCCTCTCCCACAACCTCTTGAAATTCACCCTTCTCTCAGGGACAGGACTCACGGGGCTCTCCCCTGGAACCACCCCAACAAAATCCTGCCAGACTTTGATACTTAGGAGAGAATCCCAGGGCCAGCTTTCTACCCGGGTTCCTCCTTGACCCTCCCAGGCTCTCCACTCACCCTCATCAGAGAGTGAATACAGAGTTTTTTCTACAGCCCCCTTCTGCTCCAGACTTCCTCTCTCTAACCACCCAGCTCCACTCCCATCTGGGACTCATCTTGGATTAGGGCTGACCCACTCTCCGGGTGCAGCCAGGTGGGTTAGCCTCAGGCCCACATTAACCCTTTCACTACCTGTGTGGGTAGACACCACTTCACACTCTTCTATGGGAACGTGTAGCTAAAGCATAAGCAGGATGCAATATGAATGAAGGAAACAACTAGCTTTCTTCTTTCCCTTATCCTTGCTGGCCAGAATAACTTCTCTTCCAGTGGAAATGGACTTCTAAGGAACTTCTACAAAGGAAGTGCCTGACTGCATAGCAAAAGCAGGGACAGGATCAGTATTACCTTTAAGTAAGGCCTAAGTAAGTACGTATCCACCCTTTATAGTGACAGAGCAACACTTGCACGTAGGTGGTGCTGTATAATCATGAGCTCACTTTGTTTTTTGTCTGTCACAGTTTTCAGTCCACACGACAGTATTCATATTCAAGCCAATTTGAATTAAATGTTTTAGAGAGACTGTCAAATGTTTTACGAACATCTAAATTCTGAACATCCACTTCTTTCATCCACTAATTTTGTTAGTGTCAAAAACAATAAAACAATTACACTTGTCTAGCATAATATCTTTTGATAGGTCCCAACTGTTTACTGTTATCTTCTGCCGGGGGTGAAATTACTTGCACCTTTCTTCCATTGCTTTTCTAGTGCTAGAACTTCAAAGTTACACTTCTAAGGCAGTAACTGGCAGGACAGTTCTCCTTTCCCATTTTGAAGACCAGTAGTATATTTGCTTTTTTCTTAAATCATATCTTACTGCTTCATTTTCCTATGACTTTTCCAAAAATATATGTCAGTGTTACAGTAGGTTTATTTGCTATTTCCCTCACTACTAGCTGAACCCACTGATTAGTAAATGAACACAGTTTTCCATTTATCTCCCTTGTTATCCATACAACCTTTTTTTTAAAAAAAACATTCAGCTCTTTTGGGAACATTACAATCAGACCTCTCAACCTAGCAAATTCTAAATGTGAGCTGCAACATGTGACTGTGGATGAGTGAGCTGCCCTCCTGTGGCCAGGATGCCTCTGCTCTGCCTTTTATTCTCCATCTTCCAGGCTGTTTTACACAGCCTCCACCCATGTGCTTGTCCAATTGCCATCCTTACAGGGAGCTGGGTTTATTCAGCCAATAACTCAAAAGTAAAGATCAGAGTCTCAAAAATCTGTCCCAAGGCATGGCTCTAACCTCGGGGCCTGGGTGAGCGAAGGGGTTCCTTTGTCTAGTCCTTTTCCTTTTTTATGAGTTCTTAGGGGGTGATACGCCTGGGGTTTGGCATGCAGTTGTCCCGCTGAGAGCTGACTCCTCTGTAGACTTCCCAGAATCAGCTCCCTCAAAACCTCCTTTAGGTCTTTTATCAGGAACCAGCTGCTTGCAGTTCCCTCCCTGTGCCAGGTGTCTCCGGTTAGCTCATTTAGCTCGTTAGCTCCCTCACGCCCTCTACTCTCTCACAAAGAACCAAAATGAGAGAGACACTAATAAATATTCATGCAGGAAACTTAACATGTTATGGAATTCCTTCCTTCAGTATAAACAACTCTTTCTAGAGCCTCAGTTTTATGATTCTTTATCTCTGATGTAAACAATTGTGAACAACAAAAGTGAGGAGACCCAAAATGTGCGTGGAACAGAATTCACTTTGGGACTAAAATGAGGGATGTCCCTCAAGACGAGGGACAACTGAGAGAGGTACAGTTACAACTTTTACTGTGGGGTTGCTACTAGCTGTGCCTCCTGAACAGGATGTGCTGTTGCTAAGAAAGTGGTTTTTGTAGCAGCCATAATCACATAAACACTTTCTGATTCTCTTTCCCTCACCTAGGTGATCTTTACCGGAGCTGAAGAAGTCTGGATAAAAGCAGCCCACAATCTGATTTAATTGTTTTTGTCGCAGATGGAATGTGAGCAAACCGCCACATTAAAGGATCTGTGAGCTCAGGCATTCTTGAACTTCAAGACACTATGGGTACATAACAACCAGAAAAACAACTCATTATTTTGCAGCCATGAGCCCTTCTGATCATTCATACTAAGCTATACTAATACTAGAAAAAAGTAAATATTCATCATATTGAATGTTCAAAATTCCCATTAGCAAGAGGAGCATGAATTCCAGAATATTAATGACCTATTAGTTTTAACTGATTTTAAAAAACAAACAATTTACAGGTTGCCAGCGGAAAGCAACTAATATAGTAAATTGCTAAAGAAAAGCTACAGATACCTTGGCAAAAACAGCAGGCCAAGCAGGGCTCAAAATCAGTTATGCCAAAACAAATATCCTTGAAATCCAGATATCAAAGCAGTAACATCATATTAGAAGGCAAAAACATCAATAAAGTAGAAAAGTTCATTTATCTGGGCAGCACCATACTAGCCAACAAATACCTGAAGAAAGAAGTGACCTCAAGGAAACATCATTAAACAATGTGTGAAAATCAAAGCTACACAGCACCACAACAAAACTAAGAATTTTCAACTTAAACATAAATCTCAGTGGTAATATGCATCTGTGAGAGCTGGCGATCCATTAATGTGTTAGACAGAAAACTAGACCTTGGAATATAAGTACCTATGAAATATTTTAGGCATTGGATAGAGAGACTGTCACCAGTGAAGAGATCCAAGAAATTACCCATCAGTGGCTCATCTCCACTAGAATCAGAAGGAAGCACTGGACATATTTGGGGCATGTACTCTAAATGCCAACACACAGACTCCCTCATGAAGCTGTCAAGTGGGAACCAACTGGTGTGAGGAAAGGGGGGCACTCAAGAGAAACCTTAAAAAGACCCTTTGCAGGTAGGTAGGGCAGAAGAGTTGATCTCAACACCATGGAGCAGTTTGAAACAGCAGCTAATGACAGAGAGGGGTGGAAGAGACTGGTTTCCACTCTGTGCGCCAATATTGGTGCAAGGAGGATGTAATAATAAATACATTTCTAAAGAGCACTGAACATGCACAGAAACACTCTTAGTTATCTTGCAGTCTCTCCTCAAAGAAAACTTCCAGTTAAGTCTGTGGGAGTTTTGCCTATGTAAGGCCTGCAGGATTTGACCCAATGTGAGAAAATTATTCAGTTAGGGTGGGATTTTCAGAAGCACTCAGTGATGGCCTAATTTTGCTTCCATTAAAGCGCATGGAATTTTAATATTGTCTTTATGGGAGCAGTCACAGAGGTAGGCCACTGCTGGGCACTTTTGAAAATGTTGCCATTAGAATATGTCTCAATTACACTCAAACTGGAGGTGTAATTTCCAGCTCAGGTACACGTACGTGTGCTAGCTTTGATCCAGCCAGCAGGCTAAAAAAAGAAAAATTAAAGCTAGTGGAAATTACACATCCAGCTCAACTGCGCACATGCCCAGGGCAAAAAGATAGACAACGGCTAGCGCTGTTCAAGCTAGCAAACTAAAACTAGCCGTGGGTCCACAGTGGCACTGGCAGCGGCTTGGGCTAACTAGCTGAATACAATCACGCCCAACCCCCTGGGTACAAAATTGGGTAGCTAGTCTGAGCCACTGCCCATGCCGCCAATAGACACACTGCTATTTTGAGTGCACTAGTTCAAGGTCAGACTAGATGATCACAATGGTCCCTTCTGACCTTAAAGTCTATGAGTTTATGAGGAAGGATGGGCTCTATCTAAACCAAATGGAACCAGATTGCTGGCATAGGTAAGTTCACTTATCTCGTTCATGTGTAATAAAATGAGATGCAGTATAGTACAGTATTAAGAGCAAACGTTCCCATGCCAGTTGTATTTCTGCTTTTGCACATGTGGCCTCAGATACCTTGCTTACTTGACTAGAAAAATTTGTACCCATTTTATAGCAGCTGACATCAACAGTGTAGCACTAACTACCTCAGTTGCAACAACAGGGTAAGTGCTAGTGTAGATGGGCTCAAGGGTTTTTATCACTGTGCCAGGAAATCTTCGTCTGTTTTTTAAAAGGATTTTCTAAGCAGGTTTTCACAAGATGGCATTTTATTGAAAGGTATCGTTTATATCCTAATAAAAAGGAGAGGAGAGAAATTGATAAAGTACAGGTAGGAACTAAAGAGAAACAGTCAAACAAAATAGAGTCCCATTCAATTACATCACATAATGGCAAACAACTAAATATTGACAAATGTTATAAGTGCTTGTATACAAATACCAGAAGTCTAAATACTAAAATGGGGACTTGAGTGGCTGGTCTTAAATGAGGATATTGACATACTAGGCACCACAGAAACTTGGTAGAACGATGCTAACCAATGGAACATAGTAATACCAGAGTACAAAATATTGTGCTGGTGAGGGGGTGGCACTATATGTGAAAGAAACCATAGAGTCAAATATAGCAGAAATCTTAAAGGGATCAAACTGTACCATAGAATCTCTATGGATAGAAACTCCATGCTTGAATAATAAGAGGATAGCAGTGGTGCAGTGATTGTGAAATGCTTAGGGAGATTAGTGAGGCTACAAAAATAGAAAACTCAGTAATGATGGGGGATTTCAACTAACCCCATATTGACTCAGGACGGGATGCAGAGATAAAGTTTCTACACATCATTAATGGGTGCTTCTTGAAGCAGCTAGTCCTGGAACCCACAAGGGGAGAGGCACTTCTTGATTTAGTCCTAAATGGATTCACTGAGAGGTGAATATAGCTGAACCATTCAGTAATAGCAACCATAATGTAATTAAATTTAACATCCTTGGGGTGGGGGTGGGGGAAAGATACCAAAGAAACCCACCATAATAGTATTTAACTTCAAAAAGGGGGAACTAAAGGAGGACGTTAGTTAAAAGGAAATTAAAGAGAACTGTCACAAGAATGAAATGCCTGCAACCCACATGGAAGCTGTTTAATAACATCATAACACAGGCTCAAACTAAATGTATACACTAAATTAAATAAAAAATAGTAAGAGACCCAAAAATGCCATCTTGGCTAAACAGCAGAGTAAAAGAGGCAGTTAGAGGCAAAAAGGCATCCTTTAAAAATTGGAAGTCAAATCCTAGTGAGGAAAATAGAAGTATAAATTCTGGCAAAAGTCAAGTGTAAATGCATAATTATGCAGGCCAAAAAAGAATTTGAAGAGCAACTAGCAAAAGACACAAAAATGATCAGCAACAAAAAAAAATTAAGTACCTCAGAAGCAGAAAGCCTGTCAAACAGTCAGTAGGGTCACTGAATGATCAAAGTGCTAAAGAAACACTCAAGAAAGAGAAGGCCATTGTGGAAAAGCTAAGTAAATTCTCTGAACTGATCTTCACTACAGAGAATGTGAGGAAGATTCTAACACATTGAGCCATTCTTTTTAAATCTGACAAACAGTTCTAGAGTGAGGGATCAGCAGAGGAGATTTCGGAACAAACTGATAAATTAAACAGTAATAAGTCACCAGGACCAGATGGTTTTCACCCGAGTTCTGAAGGAACTCAAATATGAAATTACAGAACTGCTAACTGTGGTATGTAGTCACTGTACCAGATAAGGGTAGCTAATGTAATGCCAAAAAAAAGGCTCCAATGGTGATCCTGACAATTATAGGCCAGTAAGCCTAACTTCAGTACCAGGCAAATTGGTTGAAACTATAGTAAAGAACAGAAATACCAGACACATAGATGAACATTATATGATGGAGAAGAGTCAACATGGCTTTTGTAAAGGGAAATCATGCCTCACCAATCTATTAGAACTCTCTGAGGGTGTCAACAAGCATGTGGACAGGGTGATCTTAGACTTTCAGAAAGCCTTTGATAATGTCCCACACCAAAAGCTCTTAAGCAAAATAAGCAGTCATGGGATAAGAGGAAAGGACTTCCCATGGTCAGTACCTGATTAAAAGATAGGAAACAAAGGGTAGGAATAAATGGTTGGCTTTCACAATGGAGAGGATCTGTACAGGACCTCTGCTGTTCATCATATTCATAAATAATCTGGAAAAGGCTGTGAACAGTGAGGTGTCAAAATTTGAAGACAATACAAAATTATTCAAGAAAGTTAATTCCAAAGCTGATTGTGAAGAGTTACAAAGCAATCTTACAAAATTGAGTGACTGTTGTGTATTTGGTTGTCGTGGTAATAGCACCTTCTTGTTGCTATGGCAACTGAGTTAGATTATTAGGGCATAGCCCAGACAGTTTTGGCTGGTTTGGTTACTTCAGTGTGTGAAAATAAATGGCTGCTTTTAAGGCTCACAGCTCTCTGTGTCTCAAGTGATTTCTTCCTAAAACTGCTGCCCCCAAGGATACAACAGTGACCAGGCAAGAAAATTAGAGAGACAAGGTGGGTGAGATAATATCTTTCATTGGACCAACTTCTGTTGGTGAGAGAGAGAAGCTTTCAAGCTTACACAGAGTTCTTTTTCAGGTCAGCTCTATGTAAGCTCAAAAGATGTCTCTCTCACCAACTGAAGTTGGTCCAATAAAAGATATTACCTCACCCACCTTGTCTCTCTAATATCGTTGGACCAACACATGTACAACAACAACAACACTGCATGGGCAAGAAAATGGCCAATTAAATTCAGTGTTGATAAGTGCAAAGTAATGCACATTGGAAAACATAATCCCAACTATACATACAAAATGATGGGGTCTAAATTAACTGTTACCCCTCAAGAAAGAGATCTTGGAGTCATCATGGACAGTTTTCTGAAAACAGCCGCTCAATGTGCAGCAGCAGTCAAACAGCTAACAGAATGTTAGGAACCATTAAGAAAGGGATCAGTGGCGTAGCCAGGTTTAGAGCACAGGGGGAGTGGCGCTATAAAAAGGCGCCTCCCCGCTCCCCCTGTACTCACCGGGTGGCGCTTTAAAGGGCCCGGGGCTCCAGCTGCTGCGGAGCCCCCGGGCCTTTTAAATCCCTGCCCGAGCCCGGCTCCAGCAGCGGGGCTGGGGGGGCGGGCGCGCTTTAAAGGGCCCACGGCTCCCCGCAACGGCAGGAGCTGCTGGCCTTTTAAAGCGCCCCCCCCCCCCCCAACCCAGCTCAGCTCAGCTCAGCTCCGGCAGCAGGGCTGGGTGTGGGGGGCTTTAAAGGGCCAGCGACTCCCCTCAGCGGCAGGAGCCACCGGCCTTTTAAAGCGCCCCCCCAGCCCCGCTGCCGGAGCTTGGCTGCGGGGGGGTGGGGCGCTCTTTAAAAGGCGAGCAGCTCCTGCTGCTGCGGGGAGCCGCTGGCCCTTTAAAGCGCCCCCGAGCCCGGCTCCCGCAGCCGGGCTCGGACGACGCCTTAGCGCCGCTTCTCCTCACAGGGGGAGCGGCCGCTCCCCCTGCTCCCCCGCTGGCTACGCTACTGAAAGGGATACATAATAAGACTGAACATGTCGTATTGCCACTATATAAATCTATGTTGCACCCATGCCTGGAATACTGTGTGCAGTTCTGGTTTCCCTAGCTCAAAAAAAGATATATTAGAATTGAATAAGATATAGAGAAAGGCAACAAAAATTATTAGGGGTATAGAACAGCTTCCGTATGAGGAGAGATTAAAAAGACTGGGACTGTTCAGTCTGGAAAAGAGACGACTAAGGCAGGATATGACAGAGGTCTATAAAATCATGACTGGTGTGGAGAAAGTGAGTAAGGAAGTGTTATTTACCCCTTCACATAACTCACAAACCAGGGCTCACCCAATGAAATTAATAGGCAGCCAGTTTAAAACAAACATAAGGAAATACTTTTCACACAATGCATCGTCAACCTGTGGAACTTGTTGCCAGGGGATGTTGCGAAGGCCAAAAGTATAACTGGGTTCAAAACAGAATTAGGTAAGTTCATGGAGGATAGGTCCATCAACCTTGGCTATTAGCCAAGATGGTCAGGAATGCAACCCCATGCTTCAGATGTCTCTTAGCCTTTGAATGCTTGAAGCTGGGACTGGACGACAGGGCATGGATCACCCATTAATTGCCCTGTTCTGTTCATTCCCACCGAAGCATCCATCTCTGGCCACTGTCAGAGGACAAGACACTGAGCTAGATGGAACAGTGGTCTGACCCAATAAGGCCATTCTTATGTTCTTAAACACTGTCAGGGATGGTCTGGGTTTACTCTGTCTTGCCTCAGTGCAGGTGGCTGGACTAAATGACCTCTCAAGTCAAGGTCTGCCTTGGCCTAATTTTAAAGCTTGACCCAAACCCAACTAGACCACGGCCAATCTGAACTCAACCTGCTCAGGTTTCCTACCTGACCTGGATCCAACACTTGTAGTTGGGTCCCATTGGGTTCGGGTCCTGTTGCAAGGATCTGCTCTCAAGGTCCCTCCCAACCCTACATTTCTATGATTCTATGAGGGAGGTACACTGGCTTATAACTCTTTACAGAAATTAATATTAATGGGAGTTCCAAACCTAATCTACGCTGCACAAAAATTAAAAAGCCCTAATGTTTCACACTTCAGCCCTGAGTATATTAAAATTCTAGTAGGCTGTTGTAGTTCATGAAAGTTCCCAAACTAGAATTCCATGCTCTAGAGGGGGGCCAAGCTGCAGATTTCAGTTCTAGATTTCAAATTGCACTAAGTTCTGAGGCGTTTGGATCCAGGGGGTAAGTTCATGCCCCATCTCCACTATTAATAACTAAAAGTTGCCCAGTGTTCTTGCCAGACAGGGTGGATGTGGTGTTTCATTTACAGACAACTCATAAAAAAGGTGTTACCACTTAAACACTGACACTGAGTTTATTTTCAACATATCTTTGTGAAAATCCTACTCTTTTTACTAAAACTATTAGTTTAAGTTTATTGGTTTAGAAAATCCCTCATAACATAAATAAATATGTTTTCTACAAGTTCTATGGTCAATAGAAACTTATTTGAACTGTAAACAGAAGCTAAGGGTTGCTATGGTGTGTTCTTTTGCTCAAAGGCTATTTAGTTCATTGAGCGAACAACAATACCTACAGTGGAGTTTATAAAACACAGAGCATAGGAGTAAAACAACTGTCCTCAGCATGGCTCTGCAAAGTCCTTATTTCAAGAAAACCAATGTGATATCGCAAGATCAACAGCGAAGGTACGTACAAGCAGGAAGTCAGATTGAACAGTTTCATTGTAGGTGGGGTTACTTTAACCTATATTTTGTGATATCAAGATATAAAGCAGCTCTCAACGTTTGTTTGTTTTTGTGTTTTTTACAAGCTCAAACACCAAAAGCTATAGGCTGCCTTTAGTTAAAATTCACATTCTAAATGAATATTTACCATATATTAGGCTAAAGGGACATTTAAGAGACTCCAAAAGGAGTGTGGGCTGGTGCAGAATGGGAGTACAGAGTGCCCAAGGACATGATGCAGCTTTATTTATTTATACCACTCCCCCTACACTTAAACTTGCCTCTCCGCATTTGATGCAAATCGTATATGGCAGTCGAGATTACTATTAGCTTTGAGTTCAGCTCAGTCTGAAAACTTCACACACACACACACACACACACACACACCCAGTGATCCCACAAGCTGAACGTTTAGCTGAGTCACTCAAGGTTTCAGGTTTCAAAATGAAACTGTTTCACAATATTGAATCCTATTTCCTGAGCACCATAGTTAGGTTGACCTAAGCTCTAGTATAGACACGGCTAAGTCAATGGAAGAACTCTCTTCTCATGGAAATGGATCAGCTACATTGACAGAAAACCCCCTTCCATCACTGTAAGAAGCATCTCTACCCTACAGCGCTACAGCGACAGAGCTGCAGTGCCATAGCTGTGCCAGGGTAGCAGCTATGGTGTGGACATGGTCTTAATTAGAAGAGAACATAATAACTTAGAGTTTTTAAACTGGGTCTATGCTGTATCTACAAGTATAAGAAAGCTGCTGCTATTTACTTGTGCTAACTGATCAGAGAGTACATGTTTTACTAAAATCAGAAATACACTAAATATAGGTAAAAGCTTCCATATGAATTCTGTTTAAAATTTTACTTTTCGTCTCAAATGTCCAGCTTTTCTGAATAGTCCTATACGGGTGTTAGAAGGAAAGGTTGATGCTTTTTAAAAATGAATAAGGACGTCAATTTTAATGGGAAATAGTGGTTTGGCTCACGTGGGAGTAATTAACTATAATAGGAGCTACACTTGCAATAAGTAAGGCAAAGAATTGAATATTTCGCCCCACATTAGTAAAAGAAGGCAATATGTGAAGCAGGAGTTCTGTTCATGTATTATTAGTAATAGAACATAATGACATATCAATTTGTTGAGTGGCCATTCCTCCAAGACAGAGATGGGATGGGTCTGAAGAGGTACCTTTTATTGATCCGTTCCATCATCTCTTATTTATGTAATACATTATTCTTGGAAATAAACAAAAACTTAAGAACTTCTGACATAGGAATGTGGAAAGACGTTAGTAAGAACATTATTTTTAAAGCCAAAAACGGTAGATTATTAGAACTTAAAATATTAGATCTAATTTCTTTTTTGTCATTTCTAGGTAGTTTACTTTTAAAATCTCATCTTGGACAATGGATATAGACTAGTTGCTTCCTCTTCTATATCTTGTCAGTCAAATTCATTTTTAAGTTATGCACCTAGGTGGTGCAAATACTGCAGGAAAATGTTTATTTTAATGGATTCATTTCCATAGGGATTTTTTTAATTGTGGGAATTTGTCTTATGTTTTGTAAAATCTTGTTTATAAAACCCTAAACTTTGGGCCAAACTGATGATATTCCCTAAGAACTACATTAGATTATAAACAGAATAATCTATATTACTAATCAAAAGAGAAATAGAGCAAATTATTCTAGTGATATAACTCATCTACTAATTTCTGCAGTGTGTTTTTAAAATGTTAAATCATAGATTCATAGATTCTAGGGCTGGAAGGGACCTCAAGAGGTCATCGAGTCCAGCCCCCTGCCCTCATGGCAGGACCAATTACTGTCTAGACCATCCCTGATAGACATTTATCTAACCTACTCTTAAATATCTCCAGAGATGGAGATTCCACAACCACCCTGGGCAGTTTATTCCAGTGTTTAACCACCCTGACAGTTAGGAACTTTTTCCTAATGTCCAACCTAAACCTCCCTTGCTGCAGTTTAAGCCCATTGCTTCTTGTTCTGTCCTTAGAGGCTAAGATGAACAAGGTTTCTCCCTCCTCCTTATGACACCCTTTTAGATATCTGAAGACCGCTATCATGTCCCCTCTCAGTCTTCTCTTTTTCAAACTAAACAAACCCAATTCCTTCAGCCTTCCTTCATAGGTCATGTTCTCTAGATCCTTAATCATTCTTGTTGCTCTTCTCTGGACCCTCTCCAATTTCTCCACATCTTTCTTGAAATGCGGTGCCCAGCTAACAACTTGTATCTGATCAGGTTATTGTCTTAATTAAGTGTCTCCGTGTACAGTTAGAGTAGGCTCAGATATGCTTGTGTCTCTATTGAATGTGTCACAAACAGAACATCATATCTTAGTGAATTATGACTAAAAAGCAAAGCAAGTAAAGAAATCTTAGAAACCTAATTCCATATGTCTCCATGCATGAATCTGCGTAATATTCCCCAGATGACCACAAGCAGCTTTAATATAAATTAATATTCTGGTACCATTGTTCTTATGCAGAACAAATGGAGTTGGAATTAAGAGGTGTGATCTGCATGAGATGAGGGTTCATGATGCCAAAGGCAGATGTATGTGCTCAGAAACACCCAGCCCATGTTCCTTTATTCCTAAAACTCTAACTTGGAATGCCTTCCATGGCTGCAACCAAAGAAGACCTGCAAAGCAGCATCTCTTTCAGACTGAAGAGGAGCAAGAATTTCTGTCCCATCTTTCCCTTATGAGACCCAGTTTTTGAGTCATGCAAATGGACTTAGCGCTTGTCTTCACGTACAGCACTGCAGCGCATCTAGTGAAGACGCTCTATGCCAATGGGAGAGAGCTCTCCCGTCGGCATAATAAAACCACCTCCACAAGAGGCAGGAGAAGCTATGTCAATGGGAGAAGCTCTCCCATCGACATAGCTCTGTCCACACCAGCGTTTATGTCGGTGTAACTTATGTCGCTCAGTGGGGTGGTTTGTTTACACCCCTGAGTGACATAAATTCTCCGAACATAAGTTGTAGTGTAGACATAGCCTTCGTCTGAATCAGATTTTAGCCCCAGAACTGCGGATAAAACACGGTATATGGTACGAGTCTAAAAAAAATTTCTTGTGTGTTGTAAATAATGTATAGAATACATCTCCTAACTGAAGCTCTGATACCGCAAACACTTATGCATGTGCTTAATTTTGCATGAGCCATTGAAGTCAATGCAGGATCAAAGCCTAAAATATTAAAATCCCCAAATTATTTTGTCACATCATTATGTCAGGCCAGTGACCTAGTTTTCAAAGTTGCTGAGCCTTGACTCCAAAGGAAGCAGAGGGTGATTGGCACAGTTAATGGAGCACAATAAACCATGGCAAAACCACAAACAAAAACTCAGACAAAACTTACCCCAGTCCTTGAAACTCTAACGTTGCCGTGCGTAATCTGCCCATTTCTGTAGAACAGCAAAATTACAATGTCAAAGAAGAAATTTAATAAGAGACTGACAAACATATTAACACCCTCCCACAGCAGATGAAATCAAATGATCATTCCCTTGAATTAACACTCCTCCTTTTTGAGATATAACAGGAAAATGGAATCCTGACAATTCAACAAAGGGAAATCAAGGCCTAATTTTTAAACAGGCTTGGGAGAATTCAATTTTTTTTAATCAGTAAATGACAGTAAACATCAATTTCACTGTACACACACAAACCAATGAAAAATAATAGTTCCATCAATAAAAATCTAAATGTACAGATGCAAAGAAAGAAAAATGCTGCTTGAGAACTTCCTTGCATTTGATTTACTTTGTATATTTTGACATGTCATGTTGACAATTTGTGTTTTAACTATTATAAAGCTTTAACTTTTTGAATCTCAGTGTCCACTGACATTAAATAATTGTCTGATCCTGCCTATTATTTCCTGCACCTGTGAAATTTTAAATAGATAAAAATTAGGGCTGTTGATTAATCGCAGTTAACTCAAGCGATTAACTCAAAAAAATTAATTGCGATTAATCGCAGTGTTAAACAATAGACTACCAATTGAAATGTAGAAAAACATCCAAAAATATTTAATATATTTTCAAATATATTTATTTAAATTACAACACAGAATACAAAGTGTACAGTGCTCACTTTATATTATTTTTATTACAAATATTTGCACTGTGAAAATGATAAAAGAAATAGTATTTTTCAATTCACCTCAGACAAGTACTATAGTGCAATCTCTTTATTGTGAAAGTGCAACTTGCAAATGTAGATTTTTTTTACATAACTGCACTCAAAATAAAGCAATGTAAAACTTTACAGCCTACAAGTCCACTCAGTCCTACTTCTTGTTCAGCCAACTGCTAAGACAAACAAGTTTGTTTACATTTACAGGAGATACTGCTGCCTGCCTCTTATTTACAATGTCACCTGAATGTGAGAACAGGAGTTTGCATGGCACTTTTATAGCCAGCATTGCAAAGTATTTACATGCCAGATATGCTAAACATTCTTATATCCCTTCATGCTTCGGCCATTATTCCAGAGGACATACTTCTGTGCTGATGACATGTGTTAAAAAAATAATGCATTAATTAAATTTTGACTGATCTCCTTCGGGGAGAATTATATATCCCCTGCTCTGTTTTACTCGCATTCTGCCATGTATTTCATATTATAGCAGTCTCAGATGATGACCCAGCACATGTTGTTCATTTTAAGAACACTTTCACTGCAGATTTGACAAAATGCAAAGAAGGTACCAATGTGAGATTTCTAAAGATAGCTACAGCACTCGACCCAAGGTTTAAGAATCTGAAGTGCCTTCCAAACTCTGAGAGGGATGAGGTGTGAAGCATGCTTTCAGAAGTCTTAAAAGAGCAACACTCCGATGCGGAAACTACAGAACCTGAACCACCAAAAAGAAAATCAACCTTCTGCTGGTGGCATCTGACTCAGATGATGAACGTGAACATGCGTCGGTCCACACTGCTTTGGATTGTTATTGAGAAGAACCCATCAGCAGCATGGATGCATGTCCTCTGGAATGGTGGTCGAAGCACGAAGGGACATATGAATCTTTAGCGTATCTGGCACGTAAATATCTTGTGATGCTGGCTACAACAGTGCCATGTGAATGTCTGTTCTCACTTTCAAGTGACATTGTAAACAAGAAGCAGGCAGTGTTATCTCCCATAGATTCATAGATTCCAGGGCTGGAAGGGACCTCGAGAGGTCATCCAGTCCAGCCCCCTGCCCTCATGGCAGGACCAAATACTGTCTAGACCATCCCTGATAGACATTTATCTAACCTACTCTTAAATATCTCCAGAGATGGAGATTCCACAACCTCCCTGGGCAGTTTATTCCAGTGTTTTACCACCCTGACAGTTAGGAACTTTTTCCTAATGTCCAACCTAAACCTCCCTTGCTGCAGTTTAAGCCCATTGTTTCTTGTTCTGTCCTTAGAGGCTAAGTTGAACAAGTTTTCTCCCTCCTCCTTATGCCACCCTTTTAGATACCTGAAGACCGCTATCATTTCCCGTCTCAGTCTTCTCTTTCCCAAACTAAACAAACCCAATTCCTTCAGCCTTCCTTCATAGGTCATGTTCGCTAGACCCTTAATCATTCTTGTTGCTCTTCTCTGGACCCTCTCCAATTTCTCCACATCTTTCTTGAAATGCGGTGCCCAGAACTGGACACAATACTCCAGTTGAGGCCTAAGCAGGGCAGAGTAGAGCGGAAGAATGACTTCTCGTGTCTTGCTCACCACACACCTGTTAATGCAGCCCAGAATCAAGTTTGCTTTTTTTGCAACAGCATCACACTGATGACTCATATTTAGCTTGTGGTCCACTATAACCCCTAGATCCCTTTCTGCCGTACTCCTTCCTAGACAGTCTCCTCCCATTCTGTATGTGTGAAACTGATTGTTCCTACCTAAGTGGGGCACTTTGCATTTGTCCTTATTAAACTTCATCCTGTTTACCTCTGACCATTTCTCCAATTTGTCCAGATCATTTTGAATTATGACCCTATCCTCCAAAGCAGTTGCAATCCCTCCCAGTTTGGTATCATGTGCAAACTTAATACGCGTACTTTCTATGCCAATATCCAAGTCGTTGATGAAGATATTGAACAGAGCCGGTCCCAAAACAGACCCTTGCGGAACCCCACTCATTATACCTTTCCAGCAGGATTGGGAACCATTAAGAACTACTCTCTGAGTACGGTTATCCAGCCAGTTGTGCACCCACCTTATAGTAGCCCCATCTAAGTTGTATTTCCCTAGTTTATTGATAAGAATATCATGCGAGACCGTATCAAATGCCTTAATAAAGAATAGGTATACCACATCCACCACTTCTCCCTTATCCACAAGACTCATTATCCTATCAAAGAAAGCTATCAGATTGGTTTGACATGATTTGTTCTTTACAAATCCATGCTGGTTATTCCCTATCACCTTACCACCTTCCAAGCGTTTGCAGATGATTTCCTTAATTACTTGCGCCATTATTTTCCCTGGCACAGAAGTTAAACTAACTGGTCTGTAGTTTCCTGGGTTGTTTTTATTTCCCTTTTTATAGATGGGCAATCCATAAATGTAAACAAACTTGTTTGTCTGAGTGGCTGGCTGAACAAGAAGTAGGACTGAATGGACTTGTAGGCGCTAAAGTTTTACATTGTTTTGTTTATGAATGCAGTTGTTTTTTGTACACAATTCCACATTCATGATAAAGATATTGCATTACAGTACCTGTATGAGGTGAATTGAAAAATACTATTTCTTTTTTTACAGCACAAATATTTGTAATAAAAAATAAATATAAAGTGAGCACTGTACACTTTGTGTTCTCTGTTGTAATTTAAATTAATATATTTTAAAATGTAGAAGACATCCAAAAATATTTAAATAAATGGTATTCTATTATTGTTTAACAATGCGATTAATAGCGATTAATTTTGTTAATCACTTGACAGCCCTAATAAAAATGCTTAAAATCCATAATTTCATACAACTGTTGAAAATTCATACCAATAATTAAAAAACGGCTTTAAAATAAACATTGATATTCTGTCCAAATTGTTTAAAACATTTGAATTCTACTATGCCTATTTTTAAATATGGAGGCCTTTTTAAGTAGCTACAATTGCAAAACTAGGAGTAGGATATTAAAAAGAACCTGAGACATTTAGGCACCTGAATCCCCTTTGAACATCCCAACCTATGTGAACAAAATAACACAAACAACTGCATCCTGGTTTTTTGCTTGTGGCCCATCAGACCCACTTCTCTACAAATTTGGCCCCAGAGTCACGTTTGGTGAGGTGAAACATGAAACCATCACCTAGAAGAGGTGAAAAAATGGGGAAATTGGGGTTCTAGACCATTAGTATTTAGATTAATTAAACGGTCTGTACAGCAGTTGTAGCGCAGCTGTTCAAATTATGGCGTACACACTGGTATGTCTGCACTTTGAGCTGGGGTTGTGATTCCCAGCTACAGGAGACAGACCTGCACAAGCTCTGAGAGATCTAGGGTGCTAAAAATAGAGTATACTCACAGCAGCGTGAGTAGCAGGATGGGCTGGCCACTCCCAAGTACGTACTCTCTGAGATGCTACATAAGTACTTGGGGCAGCTGGCCCCTCCCATTGCGTGCGCTGTCCCAGCTACACTCTATTTTTAGTGTGTTGGCTTAATCAGAGCTAGCATGGGTATGTCTCCTTGAGCTGGGAATCACACCCCCAGCTCCAACTGCAGATAGACTATTGCAGCTCACAGCCTCTCCCTTCTGACATATAGAGGCATAGGAACTGTCCTACCAGAAAAGACTAGTGGTCCATCTAGTCCCGTACCTTGTATCTGACAGTGGCCAATGTCAGATATTCAGAAGAAGGTGTAAAATCCCTCTAATGCACCTACCTAATAGTGCAATATTGCCCCATCTAGTGATCAGCTGATAGGAGTTTGTGTCATTTTACTTTAGTAATTCAACTGCATTATTATTCCTATAACAACTGTCTACTGCAATTTTGGAAGCTTATTAAACTGGCCTCGGCATTCTGGAGAGTCCATTCACATCTGACCTGAGCATTCTAAGACAGAGAGGCCTCCTGAACCCAGAGCCCCTTTGCCTGGGAGCTGGAGTACCGCCCATCATTGCAGACAAGCTTTGAATCAGTGTCTTCAGTAAAACTATAAAAAGATCTTTACAAAGCCATCTGTCACAAGCAGAGTCCAGTCTGCTATATTTTAAATGCTAACAAATGCTGCTGATCCAATTTTGTTTAACTGCTGCTGCCACATGTCTTGGGATTCATGAGGGCATCAGCTGTTTTTCTTTCATTTTTGTATTGCTGCCCAAGTATTGGCATGTGTAATGTTGCAAGATTAAGCTAAAAATAGAAAGTTCAAAAGACATTAAGGAAGATTTTACACTGTTTTGACTGCTGCTTTCTTTGGGGAACAAAAAATGCCAGCTCCACAGAAAAAACAAAATAAGAACAAAGACACCAAACAACCCTGAGAGATAAAGAACAGAACTGAACTTTAGAATATACAGGTAATCTCGGAATAGAAGAAATAATCAGCCTAAGTAGGGTTTCAAAGCACAGGCTGTTACCCGCTTTCTAGGTCTCAGACAAACAGGGTCTACCAGGGGGTGGGGGGACGTGGCCCTGATTTTAGCTAGTTAAACATTTCCTGCTAACACAGTATGCCTGGCCAATGTGGATCTGATCAAACCACTTTAAAATGACAGCTGTGCTAGGTCCTACCTAGTTTAGAAAGTTTAAAACATCAGTTTTAAATGATTTTGTCAGTTCATAGGAATAGCCAGACTGAATCAGACCAAGGCCCATCTAGTCTAGTATCTTGTCACCAACAGCAGCAAGTACCAGAGGTTCAGAGAAGGTGCAAGAAACCCAGCAGTTATGGGATTACTTGCCTTGAGTGAAAGTTTCCTCCTAATCCCCAATAGTTCGAGGTTGTCTGAAGCCCTGAAGCATGGCGATTTAATAATCGAGTTTCTATTTTTAAAAGGTAAATGATGTCTAAGCCACGTAAGCAGACAACTACAATTAAAGCATTAAAAATATTTTGCTACAACAAGTAAAACTTGTGGTCAAAATTTTCAACCCCGGGTGCCTAAATTTAGGCCCTTAGATCCATATTTGGGGGCCTCAAGAGACGTAGTTTGATTTTCAGTCAGTGGAAGCTGCACGTGCTGAGCACCTTTGAAAATCAGGCCACTTTTATTTAGGCGCCTAAATATGCACTTAGGTGATGAACTTTGAGCACTCAAGTTTGTAAACTCTGACCTTATTTTATTGAAGCTGAGCTACAGTGACTCTATTATGCAATCAACCACTTAAACAGATGCAGAAAAGCAATTATGAGAAGAAAGCAAAGCGCTCTCGCTCTCTGAACATGGTGAGGAGATGGCAAATGGAAACCACCTTAGGTGCTGTTCGAGGAAAATGCTCTTGGATACTTTAGATTACAACTAACTAATGGATAACAGTTGGAAAGAGAGTGAAAAGGCATCTTGAAAATTAAAATAGGCTCTGAAATATCATAATCCACAATGCAACATACTGCTACGAATATTATCCTACACCTAAATTGAATACTATCCAACTGAGACAGAATGAGAGCATTGGTGTGAATGGTGACAAGACAATTCAGATACTCTTTGGTACAGCTGAAGCAGATCTCCTCAGCTGGTGTAATTAAAAGACCTGCCTGCTAATAATGGCTCCTTGTGTTTGTGGGTATAGATGAGATTGCTGCCTTACTCTAGATTCCTATTAAACTGATATCAAGCATAGTCCTTTCATAAATAATTGGTCATGTTATCCCAGTAACTAATGAAGTTCTCTTGGAATTATTTAAACCAATTGTCCAGGGGGAAATGGAAAGATAAAATAAGATAAAGCAATGTTGTTCTATTATCTAAGTGCAAAAGCTCCCCCTAGCGATGAGAATGTTCCTTAAGCAATTATGAACGTTAAATACAAAATAATAAAGGCCTAGTATGGCTGTCTATTCACACTCTATGCCTTCCTGGCTCTTGGCTGGATTATTGCAATGTGCTTTATCTGGGACACCAACTGAAAACTACTCATAAATTTCAGCCACAGAAGAACACAGCAGCACAACTGCTCTAGGGCCTTTGTTTACAAGAGTTTGAGGCCAATATGTTGCAAACTGCACCTGCTGCCTGTTATCTCACAAGTATACTTCATGATTTTATATATAAGCTCTTTTAGTAACGTGGGACCTAAAAAACTGTGTCTTAATTTATGCCCCCACTATGGTCATTAAGACCAGTGATGACTGAAGGACTAGTGTCCCCAGATATAATCTCAAGATGGTGGTAAAATGGATGGCTTTCTCCTTCAGGTGCCACAACTCTACTCTGTAATGCTCTCTCCTCAAACTCTCTGGCCTGTGTTATACAGGAGGCCAGAGGAGATGATCATAATGATCTCTTGCAGCCTTAAATTCTATGAATCTCAACCTAAACCATGGAATATCTATGGCAATCTTCCTGGCAAGTCTACAAACACTTTAAATGGCCTTTTTGTAGTTTTCTCACCTATAATTTTAATTATAGTTTGTGCACAGTGCTGTATACAATATAAAAGGCAAAGAAAGGTTACATGACATGCCTGACCAAGGCTATATTGCAATTCAGCAACAGGCCCAAGAACAGAAGAACCCAGACTTCTTCCTAGCCCCCTCTAGGGTTGCCAACTCTGACTGATCCTATTAAAATCTCCAGGATTGCTTTCAATAGTCACCAGGAGATAGATGCTGATTCCGGGAGACTCCAGGCCAGTCCTGGAGGGTTGGCAACCCTACCTCACTCCTCTTCCCTCACCTTCACAAAACATCATGTGACAATCCTGAGAGTTTAGATTAAAAATGCATATTTCATGCAATATATAAAAAAGTCTCTATTTATATAGGAAAAAAATCCCAACACATTAGTCAGTGCAGGGAGAGGAAAATAACACTACATGTTACTGTAACATTCTGCAATGTATGGAAACGTAAATATAAAAGAGACTTCTGAAAAACAAACACATTGGGAAAAATTCCAAACCCTTAATTCTGAAACCAAATCCCATGGGCAGAACCAGAGTGCCTTAGACTGGAAGGAAACTGAGATATTTTCTGCCATGTGACAATACACACTGACTTTTCTACCATGTTGACTTCATCACAGTCTTCCCTCCCTCCCCACCTCCAAAGACAAAATTCTCTGCCGATATATGAAAACGCGTTCTCTGAATTTTCCAAACCATGAAACAATAAAACCACAATAGAGTGTTTAAGGACAAGACTCGTAATTCCTATCCTTCAATGAGAGTAACACAGGCTGTGAGCCTCATGGAGCTCATTATGGGATTGGGGTGGGAGTTTAGGCAACAAATTTACCAACTAAAATAATTTTTCACCAAGGCAAAACAGAAGTTGGTTCCAGATAAGAAAAAAATACAGTTGATATTGACTTACACAGTCTGATTTTTATAACTATTGTATAGTTTAAACAGTTTGGATTTTGGAGAAATTACGTAGTTTAAAATAATTTTTTTTTAAAAAGCAATACATGTTATCCTCAGCCATTCATTCAAGTTTTGCATTGCTTAAACTACAACCTCCTCTTGTGATGAAGTAAAATTAGTATCTAAACATCTGAGATTTTTTCCCCACAGAAAAAACATCTTAAAACATTATTTTCTTAGGGAGGAAAAAAAGCAAATTATACACATATGTAGAAAAGAATGAAATGATATGATTTTTTAAAATAAAAGTTTACAGTTCATATCACCATTGTAAATCAAGAACATCATTAAAACTCTACCTGAGAGTTCTGGATGCTACCATTACATAAACACAGGCCTGGGGAACAAACTACATACAGCAAACTCCTAACCAGAGTTTCTGCCACTTACAGTATCCTCTTTTAAATGTCCTGTACCCAGCCTCCAACAAAAAAAAAAGGCCTATTGGTACATTAGAATCAGATTACATGAATACCTACATCGAGTCCCAGTAAGCATCAACATACACTAATAAAAAGAGAGCAGCACAAAACAAAACCCATCATAATTCCAAATGAGCCCCCCACTATAATATCCTTTCTGGGTATCCAGAAATGTTTACAGGTATGTGATAAGAGGGGAAAGTAGTGCATTATCTGCAAGCATTCCTTAAACCATTCTATTTATTTCATAATATTAATGATGATTTGAACATACAGCAAGGAATTTCAGAGCAATGTCCATAACATCACCCTTAAGCTCACCCTGCTGTGTGTTAATGGTATGGTAGCACCCCGCTTGATGACTTCTAATCTCTAAGGAAAGTGGAGTAATTTAAAGCATAAAGTTCCAGCTTCAGCTCTTGATCGCCTTGTTTCTGAAGCAGTAAATATGTCAGAAAATCATAGTATTATAATGTTTTCTAAAGTCCTTTTATTTTACAGGCATGTCACAACCACCATCCCAGTGCATACTGTGTCCAGAGAAGCAGCCTGAATGCTATGAGACATCCAGTCCCATACGTAGACTCCTACCTAGCCTACTTTGGTTTAAGACCAAAATTCCCAATTTGATAAACACTCCCCTCTCTTCCCAGTTAGTGGGGTCAGAGACAGAAAGATCTGTTTTAATCTCTAGGTGCTTGTCTGTCTCTGCAATGGACACGTAGGCCCTGATTTGGCATCAAGAAAACACTCACTTAAATTGAGCTCTGTACAGGTGTGAGAGTCCACACCTGTGCATCCAAATTCAGGATTGGAGCCTTAGAATGTCTCCTTACACAGAGTACAGACAAAGGCATCCGGGGGAGTGGGTTATAATTAGTAGGGGTTCCGGTTTAGCTATGTACCCACCTGGATGATTTTTATATAATTTTAAATTATTATTGACTCACTTCTTGTAGACATCACCGAAGAAATGGGTTTTAAGGAGGGATGTGAATAAAGACCTGGCAGGTGGCTACACATAGGAGGTGGCTTGAAGATTGTAATGGGACATCTGGGATTCCAGACTCTTTTCTTATATTCAAAATAAGAAGTAATTGAGGTAAGTGGGAGGTGTCTCTTGGCAAATTCTGACCTTTTACAGGCAATCACTGTAAGTTTACATATAGATTCAGATCTAACTAGAGATATAGATCTCCCTCCTTCCTCAGAGACCACACTGCTGATCTATCAGGAGTCGAACTCCGGAGTGCACTGACTGATAAACACATTGGACCTTAGGCTCAAAGTTAAAAATGGCCTCCTGCTTCAGCTTGCTTGTAAATGCCACCGAATGGCAATATCACCCCATATGGCTAATCAGCCACATGTACCGTACCCGGAAGAGCAATCTGGGATGCAAGTCATTGAGCAGACCCAGAGGAGGAATCGAGCAAAGTAGCAGAGTGGACTGGGAAATGGCTCGTTTCTTCAGTTCAGTGGCATTTATAAAGAAGATGAGGCTGGAGGACAGTTTTAATGTTCAGCCCCCAGCTGGATGTGTTAGTCTGTCACAGCGCACCCAGGGACTTTTAGCAGCTGGTCAGCTACTTGCCCAGAGAGCAGTAAGCAATTAAACGTCACTCCTCCTGAACCAATTTTTGATTGTTCAGGCCTGCAGGAGTTTTCAATGGGAGCTTTCTTAGTCAGGCCTGAAATTAAGAGGCTTTCAAAGTATGAAACTAGCATTGATCCCTGGAAAGACCTTATTCTAAACAAACAGAAATTCCATCCTGATGAGAGTTCAAAGCCAAGTCCAAAGCAGCTGTCTGCACTGGTTTCCACTCCCTGTGGGATAAATATTCATGAGCCAGCCTGGTTTCCAATGGAGACAGTAAACACACTGGGGAAACCAGCAACTATCAGGGGGGTCTGTTTCAGTTTCACACAGAGAATAAAACTAACCCTGGCAAACTCGGCAGCACGCTCTACACCAGGTTTTTCTATGAACTGTTCTGGGGACTTTGCAATCAACCTGGAGTGGTCTCGACTGCACACAGCAGTAGCTGGTGTCTCAGAAGCTGAGAATTAGGACTTGCTGGCTACTGCTGGTATCTTTAGCCTTTGGTAAGGATTGTTCTTTTTAAGATTATTATTATTACTCTTAGCAGTCACCCAATGGGGCAACACAAACCAGCTGCCTAGTAGAAGCGGGTTATTAAGTAAAGGGGAAACAAAATAGCACACAGGTTGCCTGTTGGAGATCGGGTCCTTTGTGCAGATTCCTGCCAAATCCTGAAAGAAAGTGCTAGGAGAGAAAGGGATGCAGGAGAGACAGCTGTGGGATTGGAGGGTCTTGGAGAGCATCTCCTCTTAGCCTTCCTAGTGGTGACAACATATCGCATCACAGGGGAGACACAGATGGGAAGCAGATCAACTGGATTCAGGAGAACCACCTCCGCCGGGTACCGGTTACCAGCAGCCAGACCTTTGGTGGAACTCGCCTCATCCTCGTCTCCTTCTCTCAGCACCACCCAGCATGGGAAAGCTCTGCCTGGCAGTCGGGTCTTAGCACAACAGGCAGCCCGGGCCCGGGAGGAGGAGCAGATAGCACTGCGGAGGGACCCAGTTCGGCAGGACAAGCTCTGGAGGGAGTTTATGGAGGCTGAGTGGAGGGGAAGAAAATATTGGTAAGTACCTCAATTCCAACTTCACATGCTTGTTTTAACACTGCCACTGCTCAGAGACTTAGGCTATATCTACACTGTAGCTGGAAGGGGTAATTTCCAGCTTGAGTAGATATGCCTGCACTAGCTCTGATCAAACTAGCATGATAAAGACAGAAGTGTAGCCGTGGTGGTATGAGCAGCAGGAGGGGCTAGCCATGCAAGTATGTACCTAGGGTCTCAGACGGGATCGCACTCAGGGTAGCTAGCCCAGCCTGGCGTTTGCAGTGCTGTGGCTACACTCTATATTTAGTGCACTTACTCTGATTGAGCTAGCGTGGGTATGTCGACTTGAGCTGGAAATCACACCTACGCTCAGTGCGGACATACCCTGAGGGCCTGATCCAAAACCCATTATGTCAATAGAAAGACTTCCACCAAATGGACTTTGGATCAGGCCCTAATCATGCAACTGCTGAGAGTAAACACCATCTCTGTTCTCCTCTTTTTTGCAATACTCTATTGGAGTGCATCTCCTGGCAAGTCATGCTTGAGCGGAAACAGAGACACTAAGGAACCCCAGGCTTAATACTGCTCAGCTGTATATGGATGTCCACACCGTGAGGATACAAATGTGACAGCATCTGTAATTGATTGCACAGATGCTATTATTGCCTGTTTTCAAATTCTTGGAAGTGGCTGAAGTAGAGATTGGACAGAGTGTTCTGCCAAAAAATTATTTGTACTTCAACCCAGCAAATCTCTTGAGTGCCCCTAACCCTGCACATATAGACACACACACACACAGGGAAAATCCCATTGTTACTAATATATCAGCAGGGTGTACAGCATGCCCGGGACATAAATTATGCTTTGACTGGATATATACACAGCTGAGATGACGGAACCAGGCATTAAGATCTCTCTCTCGCTCTCTCTCTCTCACACACACACTCTGTGATCATTCTCCAAGTTGCAACATAAAGATGCCCAGGCAGACATCGGGGAAGCAAGGTAATAAGTAGGTGATCAGCTACCATGGATTCAGTGGGAAGGAGGGAAGAGAAGATCTTTGGGTAGCCCCAACCCTAGCAGTGTTTGCTTTTTTCCTCAGGGACATATTTTTGACTTCTGTCTTTGCCTCTTTCAACTCAGCCTCCAGGTGAGAGGAACAAAGCTCACCAGTAGCTCCACACCCCCGCATAGAGCTTGGGATGGCAGAAGTCCTCTCCATTTTGGTAGCCTGGGAATGAAGGAGGGTGTAAGGGAATGGGACCAATGGGCTGATTTTCATATGATGAAGCCCAGTAGGGTGACCAGATGTCCCGATTTTATAGGGACAGTCCCGATTTTGGGGTCTTTTTCTTATAGGGGCTCCTATTACCCCCCACCCCCGTCCCGATTTTTCACACTTGCTGTCTGGTCACCCTAAAGCCCAGGCATTCATTGATTACTAGTACTTCAGAATACAAAACTAGTATTATCCAGCTCTGATATGTTTGGTATATGTCAATGATGAGGTAGACTGTAAAGAAATAAAAAGTGATGGAATGGATAAGACAGAGTCTGTCTGGGCAAAAATCACATTGGGGAAGAAAACTACTAGAGCCTCCCCTGGGATAGTGCTTGGGCTGTGCTATAGACCACAGGGATCTAATATGGATATGGATAGAGACCTCTTTAATGTTTTTAAGGAAGTAAATACTAATGGGAACTGTGTGATCATGGGAGACTTCAACTTCCCAGATATAGATTGGAGAACAAGTGCTAGTAATAATAATAGGGCTCAGATTTTCCTAGATGTGATAGCTGATGAATTCCTTCATCAGGTAGTTGCTGAACCAACAAGGGGGGATGCCATTTTAGATTTGGTTTTGGTGAGTAGTGAGGACCTCATTGAAGAAATGGTTGTAGGGGACAACCTTGGCTCGAGTGATCATGAGCTAATTCAGTTCAAACTAAATGGAAGGATAAACAAAAATAAATCTGAGACTAGGGTTTTTGATTTCAAAAGGGCTAACTTTAATAAATTAAGGAAATTAGTTAGGGAAGTGGATTGGACTAAAGAATTTATGGACCTAAAGGCGGAGGAGGCCTGGGATTATTTCAAGTTAAAGTTGCAGAAGCTATCAGAAGCCTGTATCCCAAGAAAGGGGAAACAATTCATAGGCAGGGGTTTTAGACCAAGCTGGATGAGCAAGCATCTCAGAGAGGTGATTAAGAAAAAACAGAAAGCATACAAGGAGTGGAAGATGGGAGGGATCAGCAAAGAAACCTACCTTATTGAGGTCAGAGCATGTAGGGATAAAGTGAGACAGGCTAAAAGGCATGTAGAATTGGACCTTGCAAAGGGAATTAAAACCAATAGTAAAAAGTTTTATAGCCATATAAATAGGAAGAAAACAAAGAAAGAAGAAGTGGGACCGCTAAACACTGAGGATGGAGTGGAGGTTAAGGATAATCTAGGCATGGCTCAATATCTAAACAAATACTTTGCCTCAGTCTTTAATGAGGCTAATGAGGAGCTTAGGAATAGTGGCAGCATGACAAATGGGAATAAGGATGTGAGGGTAGATATTACCATATCCGAGGTAGAAGCCAAACTTGAACAGCTTAATGAGAGTAAATCAGGCGGCCCAGATAATCTTCATCCAAGAATATTAAAGGAACTGGCACATGAAATTGCAAGCCCATTAGCAAAAATTTTTAATGAATCTCTAAACTCAGGGGTTGTACCGTTTGACTGGAGAATAGCTAATATAGTTCCTATTTTTAAGAAAGGGAAAAAAAGTGACCCGGGTAACTACAGGCCTGTTAGTTTGACATCTGTAGTATGCAAGGTCTTGGAAAAAAATTTGAAGGAGAAAGTAGTTAAGGACCTTGAGGTCAATGGCAATTGGGACAAATTACAACATGGTTTTACAAAAGGTAGATCGTGCCAAACCAACTTGATCTCCTTCTTTAAGAAAGTAACAGATTTTTTAGATAAAGGAAACGCAGTGGATCTAATCTACCTCGATTTCAGTAAGGCATTTGATACAGTACCACATGAGGAATTATCGGTTAAATTGGAAAAGATGGGGATCAATATGAAAATTGAGAGGTGGATAAGGAACTGGTTAAAGGGGAGACTACAGCGGGTCATACTGAAAGGTGAACTGTCAGGTTGGAGGGAGGTTACTAGTGGAGTTCCTCAAGGTTCAGTTTTGGGACCAATTTTATTTAATCTTTTTATTACTGACCTCAGCACCAAAAGTGGGAGTGTGCTAATAAAGTTTGCAGATGACACAAAGTTGGGAGGTATTGCCAATTCAGAAAAGGATCGGGATATCCTACAGGAAGATCTGGATGACCTTGTAAACTGGAGTAATAGTAATAGGATGAAATTTAATAGTGAGAAGTGTAAGGTTATGCATTTAGGGATTAATAACAAGAATTTTAGTTATAAGCTGGGGATGCATCAGTTGGAAGTAACGGAAGAGGAGAAGGACCTCGGAGTCCTGGTTGATCACAGGATGACTATGAGTCGCCAATGTGATGTGGCCGTGAAAAAAGCTAATGCGGTCTTGGGATGCATTAGGCGAGGTATTTCTAGTAGAGATAAGGAGGTGTTAGTACCGTTATACAAGGCATTGGTAAGACCTCATTTGGAATACTGTGTGCAGTTCTGGTCTCCCATGTTTAAGAAGGATGAATTCAAACTGGAACAGGTACAAAGAAGGGCCACTAGGATGATCCGAGGAATGGAAAACCTGTCGTACGAAAGGAGACTCAAGGAGCTTGGTTTGTTTACCTTAACCAAAAGAAGGCTGAGGGGAGATATGATTGCTCTCTTTAAATATATCAGAGGGATAAATACCAGGGAGGGAGAGGAATTATTTCAGCTCAGTACCAATGTGGACACAAGAACAAATGGATATAAACTGGCCATCAGGAAGTTTAGACTTGAAATTAGACGAAGGTTTCTAACCATCAGAGGAGTGAAGTTCTGGAACAGCCTTCCAAGGGAAGCAGTGGGGGCAAAAGACCTAACTGGCTTCAAGATTAAGCTAGATACGTTTATGGAGGGGATGGTTTGATGGGATAACATGATCTTAGTCAAAGGTCAATTAATTGCCATCAGTGGTAAATAGGACCAATGGTCAATGATGGGATGTTAGAAGTTACTACAGAGAACTTTTTCCTGGGTGTCTGGCTGGTGAGTCTTGCCCACATGCTCGGGGTTCAGCTGATCGCCATATTTGGGGTCGGGAAGGAATTTTCCTCCAGGGTAGATTGGCAGAGGCCCTGGAGGTTTTTTGCCTTCCTCTGCAGCATGGGGCACGGGTCACTTACCGGAGGATTCTCTGCATCTTGAAGTCTTTAAACCATGATTTGAGGACTTCAATAGCTGAGACATAGGTGAGAGGATTATTCCAGGAGTGGGTGGGTGAGATTCTGTGGCCTGCATTGTGCAGGAGGTCAGACTAGATGATCATAATGGTCCCTTCTGACCTTAAAGTCTATGAGTCTATGAGTTTGAACGGTGCCTAGCACAATGGGACCCTGATTTTGGCTGGGGCCTCTAGGCACTACTGAGATATGAATACATATAATAATAAATACAATGCCAATTAATTATTATTATATGCTAAGCTTTCACCCCACAGTAGCAGTGTCCACATGGTGAGTTACTGCACTGCAAGCTAGTGAGCTGTAGATTTACACCGCAGCTTGCCATGTAGTGACTCACCAGGAAGGCAAGCCCTTAGATAATACCTTCTCTCCACAGATACCAAAACACTTTACAAAGATGGATATACACTCATTAGCCCCATTTTACTGATGGGGAAAGTGAGGGGATTTGCCCAAACTCACAAAGCAAATTAGTGGCAGAGCCAGGAATAGGACTCAGGTTTCCTGACTCACAATCCTGTAATCATGCCACAGCTTCCAGTTTGTCCATTTGTACAAAATACTGTAGCAGGTGGCTGCTCCCCTACCTGCAAATAAAGCTCAGCATGACAAAGAAAGCCATGTGGTCATTGCGGGAGGGAGGTGTTAAGCACAGAGAGCTTTATGACTGTAAGAAACTGTTCGCCTATTAAACTAGGATGAGCAGCAGGAAATGGATGGATTGTAAACGTCAGATTTGGAACTGAAATAGACGACTCTCAAATGGCAGACACAACAGTGGCAGGTCAGCAAAAAACTTCTCTTTATTGAGTTACTTTTCTAAGGAGAGCACATACTTCAGGTGTGTCTGCTTTCCTGTTATTTGTAAAGTAGACACCCTGTAGGGCTGTGAAAAACCATACAGAATACCACTATGTTTGTTCTTGTTAGGAGGAATTTCTTTCTATTAACATGGCTATTAACTAGAAACATGAAGGTAGAATACCTAGCATTGTGGCTAAGCTTGGGGATTACTCTATGTCAAAGGGAATTTTCATTGTGAGAAAAAGTGTGCAAAGACGGACATCAGAGCAGCATGTATTATTGGCATGATAGGAGAGATTGGCAAGGGATCATTTGTCAGCAACCATACTGCAGATGTCTTTGGAACACAAGAGCTCATCCATATGTTTTGGAGCTGACACGCTTGAACTTTCAGTCAATTCAGTAAATGGAGATGTTTGCAGCTCCTGCTAAAAGCAGATCAACATGTCTGCACCATGTGAAACCATTCTGTGTATCCACTGTGTGTGTGTGATTCTAATTGTTCAGATACCAGAGTGATGAGCATGATATAAGAACATGAATTAATAACTTGTAGCCCAGTTGCGTTCAAATTCAGAGCTGGATTCATTCTGAGAAGAATGTATGGCTTGGTTCTAAAATAAAGTCTGACTGTACCAAGATATTCTAGTCACACGATTGAGGTAAAAATTATCTGGAGAGAGAGAGAGAGAGATTGGTACAGTAGCGACCCACAAAACCCTGGTCTGTGTTAAAAGGAAAAATCACTATTGTAATTATCTGACTACTTCTGCTGAGAGGAAAGAGTTTATCCTGAGAAAATGTGAGTGAAAACCTTTCATTTATTATTTGTTACAGGGTTTACTGTGTCTTACTATGGGTTTGTATCCTGCCTAGCACAGTGTGATCCCAATTGTGATGGGGGTCTACCATTAATACCCACTTCTGGTCAAAGAGACATCTATAGTCATTGCAAATATTTATACATTTAAAATAGACCAAAATAATCTCTTAATCAGGGGCTGAGCCTGCTCATTTTCTCTTTTAAAAAGAAAAGAAACCTAAAATTAACTGATCACTTGGGATCACTATTCTTTGACTTTTGCGGCTTTATTCTAGGATACAGAATCAGGTTTATTTTAAATCATAGAAAATTTATGATTTTCTACAAGACAGGAATGAGTCATTTAAGTTAAAAACTTTTTTTTTCTATTCCAAGGTACCAGAATTGGGGTTTCATGAAGGACTATGATCCAATGGTAGGTTACGCATAAATTTACTAACTGTAATCCAGGCTCTTTTTGGTTTACAACAGAATTTCTAGTAGGCTAATATTCTAAATTGAGCCATCCTTGAAAGTAATTTGTCAAATTGTTTAAGATTAAAAACTGCAGGAAAATATGTCTAAGAAATCTGAAGTGCCACTTATCTGCTATTCTCGTTCCAAGCAGATGGAATGCACTGTGTGTGTATTTCACCTCAGTTTTGAATAAAGTACAAATGCCATAAAAGGACTGACATTTTAAAAGGGTGCTTGAAGAATCAGCCTAGGAAAGAATTTAAGAAATATTGTCAGCACAATAGAATCTGAATCATTTATTTTAAAAAACCCATCATCTTGCTCAACAAGTTTATAAATGGATTATATGATGTGGTTGCCTGTAATAGCAGGGTACTGGACTTGATGACTTGGTGGGGAGGATATCTTCCATCTTATGTTCTTGCCCTCACCACCACCACAGTGGGTCCTGACTGACAGCCCATGCAATGCTGTTGAAGTCAATGGGTTTGCATGGGAAGTCATGCTCCCAATAATAAAATTTACATTCACTGCCAATGGGAGCAGTATCAGGTCCTGGCTTGAAGCAGAATAACCCCGCGCCCCCCCCCCCCCCCCCCCAGGGTTCCTATATTCTAAGACGGGGAGACTTATCTCATCACAATAATGTACACCAATGACTTTGAATCCAATCCTGCAGCCCTTACTCAGGCAAAACTCCTCCTTGGAGTAACTGGAAATTTGCCTCTGTAAGGACACAGGACCAAACCATTTATAGTTTAAAATACCTGCAAAAATTGACTGCAAAATTTTTTATAAATGAATGATTCAACCAGCCAATCTGAAACCCCTGTATCTGGATGAAAGTTGGTGCGTTAAATTACCATGTGCTCAGACTGTTCTTTGATTGGTTCAGAGAGCTAACTTCTTGGATGCTGCTTCTTTAAAGACTGCTGACCCTTGGTGAATAAAATGATATAATACTTTTCAACAGCAAATTAAGGTGCGTCTTCTTGGAAGCTGACGGGGTGTCACCAGTTTCAGTTAGCTTAATAATGATTAATTTTACTGTCTCTACAGAGAATTTTCACATAAATTCAGTAAATTAAATGTCAGGTAAAATTTTTCAAAATGTCTGAGTGACATTAGGAGCCTAAGTCCCATTTTCAAAAATGACTTAGGATCTTAGGTCTCATTGACTTTCATTTTAATTTTCGAAAATGGGAATTAGAGGCTGTTGAAAATGTTACCCATAATCTTAAGCAAGTGTCTTTCCATTTATTTTTTTCCAGGGTAAGAAAAAGGAGCAGGAGCAACTGCCTGAGTATATGCCTGTGTTCTCAGACAAAATTCCCAACACCACTAACCAGACTATCGGCAGTAGAATGGACACTGAAATTGGCAAAACTCTAGTAAACCTGGATTACTTCCTCAGCAGTGGAAGACAAAAGAAGAAACGTGAGCATGAGTTCCAGCCCTCCTAGTGTTAGAAAGAAAATATCCCTAACAAGATATGTGGCAGGGTTCAAGCTAAAAATCTTTTTAGAGTCTCACAGTAATGAAGTTACAAAGCATCAAATCCTTTCCTGATATCACTGTCCTGCACGGCATTTTTTTATGAGCAAAGGTGGACCTTGTGCTTAAAAATCTTCTGGGGAAATCCTCATAATATTTGGAGTGATCAGATTAGAGTGGATATAAATAAGTGCTGTTCACATCACAGGGTCCAATCATGCTCCCATCAAAGAAAATGGCATTAACTTCAAAGGGAACAGGGTCATCGCCAGAAAAGAAACCCTAACTTATCTAAGATTGGTCACAAGATCTTGCCAGATGCAAGATAACATTATATTTTTAATTTCAAAGTAATCATTGCACTAGATAGCAGCAGTTCCTTGTGTTCCATTTGTCTAACTAGGGTTTTATCACACTCCCCATCATCTCAATGTCTGAACTCCTCACCGAAAGTAAAAACCAAGATGATGAAATCCTCTGTTCTATTTTTTCTCCCTACTTCCGTGGAAATGGGTGCAATTTTCCATTTTTTTAATTTGCTTTTTCCCCTCTCCTTCCCTTTACTACTACCACTTCCCTTCTCTTTCTCTTCTCCTCTCTCTTTGTCTGATTTAATTGTGTTTGGGGGAACACTAACACAAAGGAGAGGGTTTTGCACTCTGCTCTGGAGGCACTGGTAGTCATTCTGATCTTCTTCTGTGATAAAGTTCTGTTGCCCAAAAAACCTGGTCTCCCGTTCTTACAAGCTTCACCCTTGAGTTTAACGGATGCATAGTTCCTGAAGAATGTAGTTGCAAAGGAAGATCATCATCATGTTGAGAGAGGGGGCATTCTTTAAGATATCTAGAGCCAATTCTATGGAGGGGCTTGAAGGCAAGGATGAAGACCTTGGTTTAACCAGGGAATGGGAATACAACGCAGAGCACTGAGCTGATACGAAGAGGATGGCTGTTTTCTGGACTAATTTTAGCTATTTAAGGTTGGAGTGCTCAGACCAAAGTGAAGAGGGCTTTAGCAATCCAGCTTGAAGATCCCAAACGTATGGATCACTGTAGCAGAGTCACCACCCAAATACAACAGGGCACAATGCTCTAGCCAGACTTCAGTGGAAAGGCATTTTTCTGTAGTTGCAGCTATTTCAGACTCCAGCAGCAGGGGGCAGTCCAAAAGCACTCAAAAGGTGGGGACCAATTTGACTACCAATTAGGTATCCAGGTAGAGCCAGCCACCCACAATAGAAGGTAGGGTGACCAGATAGCAAGTGTAAAAAATCAGGATGGGGGTGGGGTGTAATAGGTGCCTATATACGAAAAAGCCCCCAAAATTGGGACAGTCCCTATAAAATCGGGACATCTGGTCACCCTAATAGAAGGTGAGGTGATGGGATTTCAGCAAGGCATATGCCACAGCTTAGCTCTCTAGAGATGGAGGAACGCCACAATCTGCGAGCAGCCTGAAAGGAGGACTGGCTCCATTTCAGTGCTGTGCCATTGGCCCTCGAGGAGATGCAGGAGTCTTCTATAGTAAATGGTCTCAAAATAACTATATAAAGTTGCACAAAGCAGGGGTGACATAACCATCATCCTGCTGCTCACCCTGACAGTCCAGGCTCTCTCCTGGGCCCAAGGACTGCTTCCCCTTCCTCCCCCACCTCAGCATCTAAAAGATGTAGAGAGGAGACCAGGTGTTCCCCCATCTCTACATTGACCAGCAGAGCTTGCTGGCTACAATGGGGAATGAATGCTGCTCCACCTAAGCACACAGAGATGTGCTCACTCTGTGTGCTAGAAAGTCCAGGACTGTGTCCAAGACTAGCCTGTGCAGCTTGAAATTTACATCATCTCCTTGGAAATTAACATTCAGTTCTGTGCTGCAATTAGATTCCTTATCCTGAGAGATACTGGGCAACCCCAACTCCCATTGAGGTAGGAGTTGCATGCTGAGTTGCAGGTGGTCAGTACCTCTCAGGATCAAGCTCTTAACTAGCCTCATGTAAGAACAGCTCATTTATAACTAGGACCCTACCAAATTCACGGCCATGAAAAACGCGTCACGGACCGTGAAATCTGGTCTTCTGTGTGCTTTTACCCTATACTATACGGATTTCACAAAGACCGGCGTTTCTCCAATTGGGGTCCTGACCCAAAAGGGAGTTGCAGTGGGGTCGCAAGGTTATTTTAGTGGAGTCGCAGTACTGTCACCCTTACTTATGCGCTGCCTTCAGAGATGGGTGGCTGGAGAGTGTCTGCTGTTGGCCGAGCACCTAGCTCTGAAGGCAGTGCCCCGCCAGCAGCAGCACAGCATTAACGCTGGCAATACCATAGCATGCCACCTTTACTTCTGCGCCACTGCCTTCAGAGCTGGGCGGCCAGAGAGTGGCGGCTGCTGACTGAGGGCCCAGCTCTGCAGGCAGCAGTAAAGGTGGCAATACCATACCAGTCCATCCTTACTTCTGCGCCAGCAGCCGCCATTCTCCAGCTGCCCAGCTCTGAAGGTAGCTCCATTGCCAGCAGCAGCACAGAAGTAAGAGTAGCAGTACCGCAACCCCCCAGATTTAAATAGCTGAACTCATGAAAGTTACAATTTTTAAAATCCTATGATCGTGAAATTGACCAAAATGGACCATGATTTTGGTAAGGCCCTATTTATAACTCATTCAGCAAAGAATACTGAAAGCAGGTGAGGTTACATGCCTAGCAACCTGCAGGTGGCACTCAAGACCAAACAATCCCTTGGAAAGAAAACTAAGGAAAAGCAATGTTACACAATGATATTAAAAATTAACATTCTTATTGGCAGCATGCCAGATTCCCAGTGTGGTTACCCTGTCTAAATCCAGAGTAACTCCACTGAAGAATTACTCCAGATTTACACTGGGGTCGCTGAGTACATTCTCTCTCTTTTTAAATTGGATTAAAAGCATCAAGCAAAATAATGCCACAGTAATTTCAGGGTGTGTGTGTGGGGGGGGGGAAGGTTGCAGTGAAATGTCATACTGGTTTGTCTTTTTAATTAAAATGTTTTGGCTTTAACTGATGAAAACTCATTTATTTTGCGCAACTATTTTGATTTATTGCTGGAATGAGTTGCTGTGCATCATCAGTGTTAAATCAGGCTACTCTGTTCAGAGGTTCTGACATGATGGAAATGAGAGAAGGAACATTTCACATCTTTGCTACTTGGCAATGGAAAAAAGCTGCCAAGTTCTTTGGGTCAAGTAAGGGAAATGGCTTCTTTTCAGAACTGTGTAGTATCAATGAGGATATGGAATTTGGGTAGAAATTAGATTTTAACTCTAAGGGCCCGATTCTGCCTTCGGGTATCTGTCTACACTGCAGTTGGGGGTGTGATTGTAGCTCAGGTAGGCATACCCGCTCTAGCTTTAATCTAGCTAGCATGGATAAAAAAAAAAAATACTCCGGCACAGGCTGTACAAGCCCACCTAGAATCAGCCTGCTAAGCTAGCTAGTTTAAAGCTAGCAGGAATATACCTACCTGAGCGCCAATAATGCCTCTGCTTGCCAAGTAGATGTTCCTTTAGATACACAGTTGCAACTCTCATTGAAATTCTGTGCACAAGCGCACAGAAATTAGATCTGTGTCTAAGGGAAGACTGGTGCATAGGAGATTTATACTTGAGGGGGTTGAAATTAGAGCTGGTCAAAAAAAATTCTGTAAAATAGCATTGCTGCGTTTTGACCAGCTCATAGATTAGTTGGAATTTTTTCAATATTTGAAATTTTGATAATTTAAATAATTATCCACATTTTTTCTGCATGGATTTTATCCCTAAAATATCTTTTCTACATGTTAATCATCTCAAAAAATTTTTTGGAAATTATATTTTTAAGCCTATCTGTTGTAAATGTAACAAATGTTTTTCTAAGAGCTTGATTATGTTACCCTTATTCATATAGTTCCCTTGAGGTCAATAACTACATCATTATTTGTGCTAATGTCCTCCCAGCAGCTGAGACTAGCAAGAAATAAAAATACTTTGAAATTTCACACTTATGCGTTCAAGTCACACGTATGCTCACAAATCATTGTAATCCTCTTTCCACATAATTTTTTCAATGGTTTTGCTTACGAATAGTGATCCCGATTCTGCAGTCTTTACACAGGCAAAGCTCCAATTGAAGTGCCAGATGGGGTCTTCTACTAAGTACTTGTACTGGTTGAAGCATGTTTATGCAGTACAAAGCAAGGTCCTAATCCTGCAAACAGTTATGCACAGAATTCTACTGTGCGTAAGCCTATTGATTTCAATGGGGCTACTTAACTTTATGCGCGTGAATTACATCGGCAAGCGTTTGCAGGATCAGGGCCATCACTGTGTTACCATTGCAAAAACCCTGGGTAAAAGCAACAGCAGTTTTACAGAAAATCTTTGTAAGCATACCTGGGATTGTGCCAAAGCATCCAGGGATTTTCATCTTAATCATGAAAGTGCCCAGCTTTAGAATTAACAGTGCCATTCATTGTTGCCAGATTACAATATTCCAGAACTTTGTTGCCCAGATTCGATGTGTGATTATGTTAAGACCTTGACTTTCTGATTAAGATAATTGAAAAGAGGATTGAAAAAGGCTTTAAAACGCTGGTAAGTGGCAATTAGATATTAATAGCTTATTTCTTCCCCAAAGGTACTGAGCACTCACATCTCCTGTTGAAATCAATGCAAGCTACAAGCACTCAGCACCTTTGAAAAATCAGGTCATAAACCGATTTCACTAACAAATGTCTGCAAGGGGAAAGTGATTGCTTAGAAAATAAAACAAAGGACAGTTCAGCCTTGATAATCTGAGTGATGCATCGACATTTTGAATAGAGCTGGATAATTTATGTTATTTAGTTGTAATCCAAAACTCTAGAAAATTACCAACCAGTAAATAAAAATCAGAGCCAAACAATATCCTACCTCACCCACATATCAGCCCTGATCACATCCTTCCTTTCACAAAAGCCTGGTAAGATAAGATAGGCATTGCAGCTTACTCTGAAACGTCAGCAGATGTGGGCTATTTCAGGCCAGCTGGGACTTCAGATTCTAAAGCGGAGAGCCCCTTGCAGAGAATCTCCTGCCAGCAGCCCCCTCTTCGTTAATGTGAGGATGCTCCTAGTTGAACCCCTATGCTGAGTTCAGTGGCAACAATATCACAAAGGAAGAGTGGAGCTCTCTAGGGTAGGCAGGTGCTAAGTCATAAATCCTAAAATCAAAGCTAGCATGTAAGGCTAACCAATAGGCAGCCAGAGCTAATCAAGGAGCTCTTGTGCAACATGTCCGCGGTGAGATGTCTTAATCAAGAAGACTGTCACATTCTATACCAGTTTCAGTGTTCAAATTTATCTGAGGCATAGTTCCACATACTCTGCAGTGGTTCAGTCTAAAGGTGACAAAAGCATGGATGGATCCACACACTAGAGAAATGATTGCAACCACCAAGCTAGATGGAGAAAAGCAGTCTTGGCTTGGTCATCTTGGGTATGTCTACACCAGAAATTAAGGTATATTTGGAATGTGGTAGACATAAGAATGCTATCTTTAATCTAGCTAATGTGGGTAACAATAGAAGTGAAGACATGGTGCCTAGGACCCCAGCATCGACCAGCAATCTGAATATATACCCAGAGTCCCTGGTGGGCTTGTAGTGGGGCAACTAACCCATGAGGTCACATCGTCATTACCACTGTTACCTGTGCCAGCTAGATTAAAACTAGTGCAGGTATGCGCTTGCAGTGTAGATGTACCCTAAGAGTAAGTGGGGATCTAACCAAAACTGCAAACCGAGCTAACAACCGAGAAAAGACAGACACAAACTCTCATCACAAAGTCAGCTATAATCCTCATCCTATCCACCTTTTGCTTCCCTGAATCCTAAAGCATCATTTCTGTCATATCTCAAGCAATCATTATACTCCTGGGCGAATTCTGAGCCAGAAAATTAAGAACTTCTGCATACAATCTTTTAAAATTCTGCATATTTTCTTTATCAAAATAACACAATATAATCATGCCAGTTTCAATTATTTTGGTTGTTTATTTCAAAATACCTGTCAGCAAGTATGTCTGTAACAAATACAGACAAAAATATAAAAAGATTCAGGGAATTTTTTTTGACAAATAGATTCCTTAATAGGCATATTAATACAGAACTCTGAGTAATAATTCATTGAAACTACAATACAGAAACGTATTTTCCACATTCCTCAGAAGCAGTGCAAAGGCTTGGGAGAGTCAGGAGAAACGGAGGAGCTGGGAGAGAGGGAAGGAGCCTTGGAGTGAACCTGGAAGGCTGTTGTATAGAACAGGTTTTTTTTAGGGGGGAGGGAAGGGATTATCAGGGAGTTGGAGCGTCTTCCCCATGCAGACCCTGGCTGACCTCAAGTCTCTCCCATTCAGTTAGGCACATCTGCCCCGTTCCTGTGTGTCCCTGCACCCCCTATCCACTGTCCCCATATGTCCCTGCATCCCCTTCCCTCATCCCCATGTTGCCCAGCAGCACCCCTCCCAGTCAGCCCCTGGCTCAGTGCTGTCACCCCACTAGCTCCTGAGCTTGCACTCCAGTCTGTCCCCCAAATAGCCCTTCTGAACCCCCGTCTGTGACTCCCCCAGCAGCCCCGTGGTGTGTCCCACTCTGCCTGTCCTAACCTGGCTTGGGGAGCAGGGTGTTGTGATGATGGTAGTAGCCTGCTGCTGGCTGTTCTGGTGCCACAGTGGCCTCTGGTGGGTGAAAGGTGAAACTACAGCACTTCTCAGGCAGAATGTCTTTTCTGTGGGGAAAATATTCTACGCCAGACATGAATTCTGCGCATGCACAAGTGGAACACAATTCCCCCAGGAGTAACTTTAGCTAGCTAGCCCTCATTCATAGTAATAGAGATTGCTATATATTGAAGATCAGACTAGATTATCATAATGGCCCCTTCTGGCCTTAAAATGTATGCATAATTAATAGAAATTCAATGTGATCTTGAAGAAATGACAGTGATGGGCATAAATGAGATTTGAATATTCAATGCTGAATTGTATTGTAAATTTTTGTAAGTGTTCTTATGGTATATAGTTATGTTCTTCGGTTTTATAAGCTTTGCTGTATTTGTTGCCAGATCCAAAACAAGAGATTAAACATGTTAAGACAATTCACTTTTCATATTTCCTACAGTTAGAGAACATGCACCAGTAAGACTATTACTCTCATTCTTCAGCTTGATAAAGTGTTTTCCCTGGTGGATTTTGGAGCACTTTAACATTAGTGCTAACTGAATGCACTCGGTAGATTCTAATGTTCCAAAAATTGCATATTTTGTGTGTTCTCATTTCAAGCCCTGCTCATAAAAGGTAAAGAAAACATCAATATGAAATCTACAGTATTTATACAGCAAAACACCAGATGTTCAATTTGTCATACCTTTATCACTTTGATAAAGTCAGGAATATAATTCTCAAAAGGGTTTTGTTGATTTTTTAAAACACTAAAAAGATTTAGTTTGTGAGGTTTATCTCCCATGTAGTTCAAAATATAGGGAAACTGATGATGACTGTAAATCCAATCATGTAGCTTAGAAATTCCTACATTTAAATTCCACATTTTCTGCCTTTTAAACATATTATAAAATAAAACTTCATTGTGTAGAAGTCATTTCAGTAGGTCAATAAGCGCACCAGTCCTGCATGAACAATAAAAAGGTAATAAGATTCCTCCAACAAACACACACACAAGTTACATATGAACAATTAGATCCCGATCTATAATAGAACTGGGCTGGGCTTTATATATAGATAGCTATTCTGGTTTGCCTCCCGCTTACATACAGTAATGTATGTACAGCATAAAGATCTGAATCAACAATCACCCTCAGTCAGGCACACTAACTCAAATATTCATGCCAAGATCAATACATTTTTTTAAATTAGTGGTAATTTGCCATAACCTCTTAAGAGGTGGGTGGGCCCAAACTTCCTGGTTCCACCCAGATCCAAGCCAGTACAACTTTCCCAAGATATTTTAAGTAATCTAAGGGTTTGAGATGACCAGGAGAATCACATGACTTATGTGTATTGCTGGGGAGCAGATGGTGGTCATGGTACATGTAGGTATCAATGATATAGGAAAGGATAAGAGAGAGGTCCTGGAGGCCAAATTTAGGCTGCTATGTAAGAGATTGAAGTCCAGGATCTCCATAGTAGCATTCTCTGAAATACTTCCAGTTCCACGTGCAGGGCCACTTAGACAGGCAAAACTGCAGGGTCTCAATGCGTGGATGAGACGATGGTGTAGGGAGGAGTGGTTTAGATTTATTAGGAACTAGGGAAACTTTTGGGAAAGGGGGAGCCTATACAGGAAGGATGGGCTCCACCTAAAGCAAAATGGAACCACATTACTGGCACTTAAAATTAAAAAGCTCGTTGAGCAGTTTTTAAATTAAGGGCTGGGGGAAAGCCAACAGGTGCAGAGGAGCACATGGTTCGGACAGAGACATCCCTAAGGGGAGGATCTTTTAATGGAGATCCTTTATGTCCTAGTAAGGAGGAGAGGATGGAAGATGATAAAATAGGGGTAGGATCTGATGAGAAACGGTGAAATGTTTAGGGAGATTAGAGAGGCTATAAAGGAACTCAAATGCGAAATTGCGAACTACTAACAGTAGTTTGTAATCTCTCATTTAAATCTGCTTCTGTACCAGATGACTGGAGGATAACTAATGTGACGCCAATTTTTAAAAAGGACTCTCTTAAAAATTGGCAATTTCAGGCTGGGACGCCTAACTTCAGTACCAGGCAAATTGGTTGAAACTATAGTAATGAACAGAATTATCAAGATACATAGTTGAACATGATTTGTTGGGGAAGAGTCAACATGTTTTTTGTAAAGGGAAATCATGCCTCACCAATCTACTAGAATTTGTTGAGGAGGGGGGGTCAACAAGCATGTGCACAAGGGAGGATCCACTGAATATAGTGTACTTAGATTTTCAGAAAGCTTTTGACAAGGTCCCTCACAAAGGCTCTTAAGCAAAGAAAGCTGTCATGGGATAAGAGGGAAGGTCCTCTCTTGGATTGGTAACTGGCTAAAAGATAGGAAACAAAGGGTAGGAATAAATGGTCAGTTTTCAGAATGGAGAGAGGTAAATAGTGGCGTTCCCCAAGGGTATATACTGGGCCCAGTCCTATTCAACATATTAATAAATGATCTGGAAAAAGAGGTAAACAGTGAAGTGGCAAAATTTGCAGATGATACTCAAGATATCTATATAACTACTCAAGATAGTTAAGTCCCAATCAGACTGTGAAGAGCTACAAAAGGATCTCTCAAAACTGGGTGATTGGGCAACAAAATGGCAGATGAAATTCAATGTTGATAAATGCAAAGTAATGCACACTGGAAACATAATCCCAACTATACATATAAAATGATGGGGTCTAAATTAGCTGTTACCCCTCAAGAAACAGATCTTGGAATCATTGTGAAAAATTCTCTGAAAACATCCACTCAATGTGCAGCGGCAGTCAAACAGGCAAACAGAATGTTGGGAATAATTAAGAAAGGGATAGATAAGACAGAAAAATATCATATTGCCTCTATATAAATCCATGATATGCCCACATCTTGAATACTGTGTGCAGATGCGGTCACCCCATTTCAAAAAAGATATACTGGAGTTGGAAAAGATTCAGAAAAGGGCAACAAAAATGATTAAGGGTATGGGACAGCTGCCATATGAGGAAAAGATTAATAAAACGGGGACTTTTCAGCTTGGAAAAGAGATAACTGAGGGGGGAATATGATAGAGGTCTATAAAATCATGACTGGTGCAGAGCAGGTAAATAAGGAAGTGTTATTTACTCCTTCTCATAACACAAGAACTAGTGGTCTCCAAATGAAATTAATAGGCACCAGGTTTAAAACAAACAAAAGGAAGTATTTTTTCACACAACACACAGTCAACCTGTGGAACTCCTTGCCAGAGGATGTTGTGAAGGCCAAGACTATAATAGGGTTAAAAAAAGAACTAGATAAATTCATGGAGGATAGGTCCATCAATGGTTATGAGCCAGGATGGGCAGGGATGGTGCCCCTAGCCTACCCTCTGTTTGCCAGAAGCTGGGAATGGGCGACAGGGGATGGGTCACTTGACGATCACGTGTTCTGTTCATTCCCTCTGGGGCATCTGGCATTGGCCACTGTCAGAAGACAGGATGCTGGGCTAGATGGAACTTTGGTCTGACCCAAAATGACCGTTCTTATGAATGGCAAATAAACTTTCTACATAAAAGGGACAGTGTCCTAATTTAATATAAAAACCCATTTAAAGAGGTTCAGTGCAAACTACTCACCTTATGCGTCTTATCTCTATTTTGTTAATCCTGTGATTTTTTTCTAAGTTAGGATCTTAATAACCCACTTCTTAGCTAGCTTAGGGAACCATATTATTTTAAATAACATGCCAATCTCCAGAGTGGCTTACAGACGCCCATACAACTGCTCCGCTGTTACTGAATAAGCTATTTCACAAAGCAAATACTGAGTCAACAAGTTGTATTTTTGCTTACAGTACTTCCATTCAAAATTCTGTGAAGCTTCTATTCAGCCTAACGTTCAGCCGGCCTTTTGTAAGCACAGCAATATTCTCGTTCTGCCTCTAAAAGCTCTATGGCACATAGTACACGTAAAACCACTCAACTGGCATGCAGCCATTGACATTTCTTTTACATTTCCCTCAAACGCTCTTTCGCAATATCGTCTGCATGTGGAACAAATAGGAATCTGCAGGACAAGCCACCAAATGCAAAGGACGCCAAGTAAAAAAGCATTTGGCTGAATTGCAAACAAGCTGAGAAGACTATTAAAAAGGGGAGAACTAATGTGCCCAAGTCTCCTGGTTTTCTAGGAGTGTCCTAGTTTTAGGTCTTCTGACTTTCCAGTAGGGAGAGCAAAAAATGTTTTTTGTTTTGTTTTGCAGTTTTTGCTAAACCCTAGCTGGCCTGAGATAATGGTTATTTGCCTGCCGTGCCTACCCACTTCCTCTGCCTCCTCTAGCTCTGCTGTCACACAGCTGCACTCCCAGTGACTGCACTGCAGCTTCTGCCCTCCGCCCAGGGTTGTCAGCAGGCAGGGAGTGAATAGCAGCTGCCCTGTCAGATCTGCTTCTCCCCACCCCGTTTCCAGGGCCAATTTAAGGCCAACGCTTCAAAAGGTATGTGTTTATGACCCCAGAGCTCACCTGATCCTGTTATGCTGAGAGATGCTTGGATCACAAACCCCTGAGAGATTGAGTCAGTGTGAACACACACTTCAATTAACAGAACGGTCGGGGTGAGTTAATCAGAAGCCCCCCAAAAATAAGACAAAAGGGGGTTGTGACCCCACCCAGGAGCTTGGACTGAGTGGTTGTGCTGAGTATTGTTCTCTGTTTATGTGTTTGAGGGAAGGCAAAAGATTAGAAAAGACAGAACACACAACAGAGAACAGACAAGAACAGAGAGAGAGAGGCAGAGGCAAAAGGTAATAAAGCCAAGCAGCAGCTTGTGTGTACTGTATCACCTTGGGAAAAGCCAGAGAGAGAGAGATTTTGGACCTGGCCTCTGGGGCTGGCTAAAGAGGCTTGAGGCTGTCAGCTAAGAAACTGCTCCTTTTGTTCTTGTTTTTTCCTGCATTTGGAGAAGCAGGACTTTGTACATTCCTTGTAAATAAACAAGATTGCATCAATTTCCACTTCCAACTGGCATATCGCCAGGGCTCTGTAATTTGACTAGCTGCTTGGTTTGCACAGTGGGAACAATACCATCAGTAGGAGATCACCATTCACATGCTTGGAGGCAGTATTGCCATACCCAAGCACTTAAAAAGGCAGACTTCCAAAAAGCATGAGATTGGCTTAAAAAAATTTTTTTTTAAATAATAAATTTTGTGTTTGCTTCTAGCTTTTGAGACATAGCACGCTTGTTTTCAAACTTTTCTCCACAACGAGGGGTAGAATGTTACTCTTGTTTTAAAATGACAGTTGAGAGTCTCACATACTGACACAGCTCTACGTGCTTCAAAAAGCCAGGGCCGGCTCTGGCTTTTTTGCCACCCCAGGCAAAAAAGCTACCCGCCGCCCCCGCCCCCCCCCCCCCCCCCCGCTGGGGCGCCGGAGGGAAGTGTGGCAGGCACGCGGCCCTGCTCCCCTGGCCAGGGCAGGGAGCGCAGCAGGCCCCGCTGCCCCGGCAGGGAGCATGGCAGGGGAGGGCACCGAGCCCGGCCGCGGTGCCGCTCTCCCCGGCAGCCGGAGCGCAGCAGGGGAGGACGCCGAGCCCGGCCGCAGCCCCGCTCTTCCCGGCAGCTGGAGTGCTGCGGGGCGGGCGCCAAGCCCGGCCGCGGCGCCGCTCTCCCCGGCGGCCGGAGGGCGCCGAGTCCGGCCGCGGTGCCGCTCTCCCCGGCGGCCGAGGGGAGGGCACCGAGCCTGGCCGCGGCGCCGCTCTCCCCGGCGGCCGAGGGGAGGGCACCGAGCCCGGCCGCGGCGCCGCTCTCCCCAGCGGCCAGAGGGAGGAAAAAAAAACAAAAAACACCTGAGCGCCGCCCCCCCTCCAGGTGCCGCCCCAAGCACGTGCTTGGTAGGCTGGTGCCTGGAGCTGGCCCTGCAGCAGGGAGCAGACTGTCACCACAAAGCCATCTGCTCCACAAGATGGGCAGAGACAGCAGCTGCAACTTCACCCACAGCTGCTAGAGTGGATGAGGAGGAGGAAAGAAACTGCCCTGCTGTCACAATAAAAATTGTCCCCCGCCATGGGGTCCCCTGGGCATGCACCAGCATTGTATATTGCTAACGCTTTTCTATGTAGTGGAATGTAGTTTGGGAAGGGTTGAAGGGGTGAGTGTGGAGTGGAAGATTTCTTTGCAGGTTGCGAGAGGCCGAAGGGGGAGGAAGGGAGAAAGGAACGGGTTATCTCGACGATTCAGCCAGGCCCGAAGATAAGGAACTAACTGCAGCTCAAGGCCAGCTCACACAAACATGCTCTCTGCATGCCAAACAGCAGAAAGCCTGTGTCTCAACCCCAGCCGGCCGTGAGAAATGAGAACTAAGACAAACAGAACTGAAGGGGGTGCAAAACTAGCAAGATTGTGAAGGTCAGCAAGTGGGAAATCAAGAGTCTCACGACCCTGAAACCACTGTGTTTTGGGAAAGTTAAGGGAGTTGCGGAAGACCAGTTCAGACTGGTACAGAGAGCACGGGGGACAGGGTCACCTGGACAAAATGCCCCCAGAAAAACCCAGGGCTTAAAACCCTCCTGAGAGCTGAAGCAACTCAGAGATTTACAGCAGACCCCAGATGATCTGTGCACAAGGCAGAACTCTTGTCTGCCCTTCCCCCGCACTTCTTCTTCTTACATTACACCCAGGCTTGGCCAGCCTTGGGTTGCGCGTGTGTAAGTATGAAAGTGGGTTAGCGCTCGGGCACTAACACTTCCTTCCTTCCTCTGAGTGACGTGGAGCGCACCCAGCACTCACCGCTGTTGTTTGGTTAATAAAGCTTTAAACTTAAACTTAGCCACTTGGTGTGCTCCTTCATCTCCTCCCCTAAAGACCCTGTGGCCTCAGCCTGGTCGCCGGACGCCCCAGGCAGACTGGTAACATAAATCTGTCACACTGCCCAGACCAAATACCTCCACATTGCCGTGCAATAACACACTACAAGCCCCGTCCCAACTAGCTCAATTTACACTGGGAGAGCAAACTGGCCAAACCATCACAGCCAGGCAGAGCTGGGGTAAGAGGCCTCTTACCTATTGTGCCTTTGCTCTTAAGGGAGCTGGTGTGTGTGGAGGAGCCTGATAGGGCCTCCTCTGCTCAGCCTGCTACACAGTGCTTTATTTTTAATGAAAGAGGTGCCAGGGCTGAAGCAATTTTTCTTTACTTTCATAACTGATGTGGCAAGCCCCGAGGTGCTGGGGCTCAGCCCTGGCAAGCCCCAGCACAAATTAAGAACTGCAGCTACAGATTGTCTTGGGTTTTTCCTCTTTTAGGTAGCAGATGCATGGGCTGGTGCCACCTGCCCACCACAGCTGCTCCCAATGGACCATTTGTTTGGACAGCAGGAAAGCAAGGAGCTTCCAGCTGCTACTGTTGCTCCTGCTGCAGCAGGCAGGCTGGGATTTCTTCCACTCGGGTGCACCAGAGCCTGTGTAACTGCTAGTATTGCTCTCTGGCAAGCTGAGGTGGAGGGTTTGACTGGTGCTGTTCCTGCTCTTTAGGACACACCCCAGCCCTGTGTGTGGGAGAAGGATCTCCTGGCACCCCAGCAGATAGTGCTGCTCACCTGACACTACCTCAGCCGAGGGGTCTCTGAGGTGGGCTTGGTGGGGCATCACTCACAGAATCCTGTGAGGAATGGCAGAGTCTGAGGCTGCCCCCAGCTAGAGACCAGTCAACCTGAAGAAAGGAGAGGGGACTGAGGAGGAAAGAAGACCCACCAACCTAAAGACCACCCGTGCATGACCCCTGCCTGACACCCCAGCAATAGATGGGTCTTGGGTGGGAGTTTCCAACACCCTCCCCCCGCCCCTCAGGCAGAGGACACGTTTGAAGAAGGTGCTTCTTTCTCTGTTATCCCAGCAACCCGCCCTGCTGGGATGACAGAAACCCCCCGCCCAAGTCCTCAGTTCTCACTGAACTCAGTGAGAGCTGGGGAGCTAATGCCTTCCAAGGTGCACTCATCACTGCACAGGATAGGGGGTCTGCAGTGGAGATTCGTTACACTTGTGATGAATCTGTACCACTTTGGTGCAGCTGAAGCTCATTCACCCTTGTCTCTGACAGGCTTCAGCTGGCAATTCTAGGCCAGTCCTGCTCCCCACTGAAGTCAGTGGCAAAACTTCCATTTGACTTCCATGGAAGTATGATCAGGCCCTTGGTACCTTAAAATGTTATACCTCAGGACAAGTGGAGCTGCTTACATGAAAATGGTGCACTCAAAGACAGAGCCTGGGTCAGAAACTATTGACACATCACAGCAAACCTGGGGAAAGTCCTGACTCTCTATAGCAACCTAAAGACCCAGTCACATGAGAGGCAACTACTGCTCTCTGGTGCATGTGTGGCTTCTATTTAAACACTGGGGAAGCCAGATACAAGCATTCAATGGCAGAATGTTGCTCTGAATTTGTAGTTTGAACAAGGTAATAACTATATATTTTGCACAGATTTCAGACCAATTTTCTTTATTTTCATCCACCTGCAAAATTCAAGGCTGTTTTTAAAATTGGAGCCTTCTCTGTTACCATGCGAGGTTAAGAGAACAAACTGAAATAAAAAGCAGGTTTGTGTTCCTGGTGAAAAAAAATTGTGACTCACAGCATCATTCTGGTTTAGGATACACTAAAGATAATTCTAGGCCATTATCAGAAAAATGAATGGTTTGCTACTGAAAGCTTATTTTCTTTTTTCTATTTATTTTTAAGATAGCAATCAGCATTGAAGAATGCTCTTCGCATTCTTATTTCAAGTGCAGTAGTGTTTAACCATGGGCCATCTGCTACAAAGCAGGCAATCTGCCCGCTGAAGATTAGAAAAATGTAAAGACTTGAAACATAAATTGCAATTTAAAGGGATACTCTCCTTTTCTGCAAAGTATTGATTGGGAGAATCCTATATTTGGTACAAAGTAGAACAATTTGTCCAGAATGGCAGGCAGTCCAGAGTCAACGACATTAACAAAAAGTTATTGTCATATTAGAATTTGAATTAAGAATGTTTTGGCCGACAGTAGAGCAGTCCGGATTTGTGATGTGTGTTCTTCTAAGCTTTGCTGAGAGCTTAGATAAGTGACCTGTAAACAGATGCAAAGCAATGTCATTATATAAACAGGACAAGGAAAGGCAGTAAATCATTTTACTTGTTTGATTTCCTGTCCTAGAAGACAAGGTTTATTTTTTAAAAATCTGCAGAACTGACACATTAATTTGTTTTAAAGGTAAATAAACAAGCACTCTCAGAATAGATTCAAATAAAAATATGCTGGTGAAGGTGTATATATAATTTAATGAGTTCAACTCACATCCTTGATCACTTTAAATTTGGTAGACTTCACAGCAGCATTGGATAATATCAGTCACGGTATTCTTTGACATGATCTTTTTGAGACCATAAGCTGCATTTTTAGGGTGAAGCAGATGATACCTTAAACGTCTTCCTGCCATCCTCAGAATATCTGAAATGCTACAAACATCTATGGCACTAAGGGCCTGGTTTTCAAAAGTGCTGAGTGGACTTCAACTGAAGCTGTGGGTGTTCTGAAAAATCAGATCTATAATAAACAGCATTACCACCAGGTTGAGACTTTTCTTTAACAAGAAATACCTGGAATAATTGATTAACAGTTATCATTTATTTCAAAGTTTGACTTCTTAAATTCTTTATTTTCTCCTGATCAATTTCTGTCCTGAACAAAGTAGCATGTAGTCATACAGGCAAGAATTTCAAACCCATTACCTTTTTCAAGATCTCCTAATTCACTTCTCGGAATGCTCTGTAATTAAAGAGGTTTTTTTCTTATTTTTGATGCATTTATAGTTAACTTTTTGTAAGGGTGTAATCTGTACAGATTTATACATTTTCCTCTTTTAATGACTGTTTTACTTAGTCAGAGTGGTGACATCCTGGCCCAAACAGACTGTGCTTCTCCTTTTTACCACTGACTTACAAGTGTGGTTGGGTGGTTTACATGCTAAGTTCTTGGAATGTTGTTGCTTTACATCATCAGCACCATACAAGTGAAGGTAAATGGGAAGGATGCAAGAAATCTGTCTGTCCATCCTATTTCAGGGACAATCGAAAAAACCCCTTGTGAAACACACAAAATACCCATGTAAATTGGTAAGCTCTTTGGGACAGGGACCATCTTATTGTTCTGTGTTTGTACAGCACCTAGCACAATCAGGTCCTGGCGCATGACTGGGGCTCCTAGTCCTATGCTAACATAAATAAATAAATAAAATGTGAATAGATATTTGGCAACAAGGTAAAAAGGAAATGTTACATTTGCAGATAGATCCTCACTACCAGGAGAACATGCTCCAACAAAAGCTGGTTTAGTGGGACCAAACTGACACTTTGGTAATTTAGGACACCTGCAGTGATCAAAGAAACAGGACCCTATATCTAACTGTGTAATTACAGTAGGTGCACATCCTGTATAAATATCGTCCCACTATATGTTCCATTCTATGCATCCGACGAAGCGGACTGTAGTCCATGAAAGCTTTTGCTGAAATAAATTTGTTAGGAATACTTGTGGCACCTTACAGACTTTCTTATTTTCTTTTTGCTGACACAGACTAACACGGCTACTACACTGATCCTCTGGAGGGTCACTCTAGCTGTGATAAGTTGAGAGAGACAGGAGGGCTTAAAAAAAGCTGCACTTTTTAACATTGGGGTAACTAACACAAGTGAGCGATCCTGAGGAAAAAACATAGTGAAGAGCAGGCACTGCAGTTTTACAAGATAAATTCACTGAGGACATCCCTCTATCCCTCCTTGGGGTTGACCTTGGCAAGTTTACCTCACGGCAAAATTTAAGTGCCCTGAAGTAAAAAACCAAACAAACAAAAACCGCCCCCACAAAACCCACAGGTTTTTTTAGCCGTGAAGACAAACCTTGAACAAACCTCTAGGAGTTGAGGTTTAACTTTCTGAACTTCCTTTATACCTGTTCCACAGTGATACTGTCAAGCTTGACATTAGCGATATCTTCACGGCAAAAGGTTTGTTTTTACATCGAGCTAGCTACTTTAATGTAAAATCCCAGTGAAGCAAGGCTGTGTACTCGTCACCGATGGGTAGCTAGTTAAGATCAATCTTATAGCTCATCCACAGACGCTCCTGGGGTTTACGCCATAACTACCACAGTGCCTTGCATCCGCTGGATTTTACAGCGAGACAGATACCTGGTGAATTACTTATAATAAAGTTTTAAACGAATTTTAGGTGCTATAACTGCCAATGTTAAATGTTTATTGTTCCCTAAGTCACCTATCCAGGCTTCCAGAGGATCATCCCTTTTTTTAAGCAACTGTCCCCGGAAATATGGAAGGGTACCCAGTATACACTGCCAGCTGTCCAGTTTTCTGGGCTCAAGATCACCCCTGCTGGCCCAATTTTTTTGTACCTTAGAGGTGGCAACTCTATCCTGAGCGCAGAGACCTCGTGACAGGCATGTTGCATACACTGAACCCATGACAGAGCTCAGAGGCAGGACATGCTATAGGGCTAGGCAAACTGACCCCAGGCAAACAGAGCCAGCATGGGCTGTTACCTCCTGCTGCCCTGGGTTTGCCTCCTTCATTCTCCTAAGAACAATCCGAATCTCTCCCAGCACAGCTTCAAGGGCTCTATGGTGCTGAGTTGTAGCCCCAAGTCCTAGGTCAGTGCCCTGACCACTGGACCATCTTTGCTCTCTTGTAGCCACTTCTAGAAGAGAGACTGCATGGAAGGTGAAATCCTGAGCGTCTTTCTCAGAGCTGCGACCTCCAGTTTGCATCCTTTACTCAAAACACACAACTCACTCCCTGAATTTCTGAAGAGTAATCAAAGGAAGGCAAGTGAAGGAGCACAAATGACTGCATACTTGATGGAACACCTCAATCACTCCTACCTTCACAGATGTGGAACCCTTGGGGAACTGGCTGAGAAATGTGTCTGTAATAATGTCTGCTCATGTAAAGACTCCAGCACCCTGGAGAATTTGGGGTTAGGGTTAGGTAAACTTCATGTGGCGATTATATCCCTTATCAGAAAACAACCTAACATCATCTTTGGAAATTAGAGAGGAATAAAATGGGCACAGTTATATTCCAATTGAAGAAGATTATGCATGTGCTGAACGCAACAGATATTGCTTGTGTGTGATTAGACCACTCTGCTTTGTGGTATGCATGATGTTTAAGCAAAGGACATGTTGCAACTTTGCTTTAAGGCTGAGGCATTCCACAAGCTAGCGGTGGCAAGGCACAGCTGTAGAGCAGACTATTGGTACCGCTGAAAAGGAAACCTGTAGCTTGCTCGGACCACAAAATTCTGCAACCCCTGGGTTTGTGAAATAGGGAAGAATTTAGTACAAATTTTGCAACCCTGCTTATCTGCACAGATCTGCTAAATACAGTAACCAAGGGAGAAAATTATTTATCTCGCTGTCATTCCAGCTCTCTTTTAAAAAACCCACTCCACACACACATGCTCAGCTGTTGTTCATGTTAAAAGGCATATTGCTCTCCTTTCAGTCTCTACAGAAATGCTCTGATGTTATAGATTAGTTCATCTGGCTACAAAGTGCCTAATCACTGTGGGATCTAGGTGCAAAATCAGATGCGTAGAATTGCAGAAGCAACGGCTTTACCTTTCTTTCTAGAAGGGGAATCTATTTTGCTTGCTGGCTTGACAAAGCAAGCTGCAGCTTGTTTGATTTCTTCATTTGCAGGCAGTGATGGTGCAGCTGCTCCTAGAGCCTCTATCTCTGGTTCTTTATCTTGGCTGGCGCTGGCTGGGGGTCATTTTCATCGGAAGCCACAACAGCTGCCTGTCCAATGGCAGGTAAAGCAGTCAAGCAGCTTATCTCCTTTGCAGACTCACTTTGAATTACCCGAAAATGAGTGCTTTCCGAAGGGTTTACATTCACCATGCTGGATTCCTTTGCCTTGAGTAGAGAAGTGGACTAGGAGAAAAAATAAACAGATCAGTATAATGAAAGCCCTTGAGAAAAAGAGAGACACAAAATAGTCAGAGTTTAGCCTGGTCTATTCACACAAAGTTCTACTTTGCACTGCCCTGTTTGGTTTTGATTTCAATGGGAGGTAAAGACATTCCGCGGAATAGGGCTCGTAAAACTTATTGTTTCCATGCCCACTGAAAACTGATTCTCAAGTAAACCAGCTACAGCTGCAAACCTCAGTTAGCTGCATCACTGGTTCTTAACAGCCCAATTAAATAGATGCTCTGTCTGCAGAACTCCCGTTGATTTCAGAAGGGGAGCTGCACTCTGAGTGGCTACAACAACTGGAACTTTAGTGAACAAACACTTCTAATAAAAGTGGTGGCTCCTAGTGAAAGGTATACAATGAGTGATTCTCTGAGAAGCCACACTCAGAACAACTCCTATTAGCCTGCCCAGGAACTAAGCCCCCTTTTTCTTTAGTTGGTAGAGCTGTTGCTTAGTAGAGCATCTTCCAACAGACCACCAGGATGTTAGTTTGAGTCTTGTTTATGATAATGTTCCAGGCATACACACCACAGGGCTGTCCTGTCATAGAGTCAGCCTATTGGTTAGACTATGCAGCAGCTAGACATGCACCATCCGCTGCCATACCCCAAGTGCCAAACGCTGCATGTACTTCAGCACTCACTCATTGTTATGCAGCTCTAATACATTACATAAAATGAATAGTTGTGATCCATATGCTTACAAAGCCATAGTAAAGGTGCCTCTTACTTGGATATATGGGTACAATTTTCAAAAAACCCTTAAGTGACTTTGGTTTTCAATGGGACATAGGCTTATATGTCACTTAGGCACTTCTGAAAATTTTACTCTGCATCATCTGTCCATAGGGCAATTGTGGGACACAGCATTTTTGTACCTGGTTATTTCAGTCACTGATGTCTCTCGCTATCTATAACCAAAGTTACAGGTGGGGCTAACACATTTATATCTGCACATTTATATCTGCACCTGGACATTTCCACTGCTTGCATCCGAAGAAGTGGGTATTCACCCACGAAAGCTTATGCTCCAATACCTCTGTTAGTCTATAAGGTGCCACAGGACCCTTTGTCGCTTCTACAAATCCAGACTAACACGGCTACCCCTCTGATAGGTGGGGCTAAGAATTTCAAAATCAACTGGTGACTTTGGGTGCCCATCTGCAGACACCTTGAAAGGACCTGACTGTCAGAAGGTGGGTGCCCAGAACTTTCTGAAAATCAGCTCCCTTTAACATACTTCAAGATGGGCACCCAAAATAACTAGTCACTTCATGAAATCTTGGCCAGGAATGTTCTCTATTTCAGTCAGTAACAAATATGAACACCACCAAGTACCTTTAATTCTGTAGACAAAGTATTTACATGCAAAGCCTTCCTCATTTAGCAGAAATGTTTGCCTACATCAATATTTCCTATCTAAGCCAAACCCCTAACATGCCATTTCTTCCCCTGCAATACATTAAAGATCCAACCCTTCTACTCTATCCCAACAGCTAAACTCTTGTCCAAGTCTTCATCATCTCCCATGTCAAACAGTGCAACCTCATCCTGTTGGACATTCATTCCAAAAATCCACAATGTCCTCTCCAGCCCATCCCAACTGCAGCCTCTAAAGCCATCTTCCTAGCCCATCCATCAAACCGCATCACCACCCCCCTTTGAATTCCTTCATTGGCTCCCACTTCTCTATCTCATTAGATATTAATCTCATCTTTCAAGACTCAACATAATTCAGCTCTTAATCCTGACTTTGATTTGCCTGTATGAAGTAAAAGCCTAAAATCAAACACGTACATCAGCTATGTGAAATATTGCACCTGCATGTACACGTGCCCCATTAACAATACACAGTAGATACTGGAAGGACTGAAACAGGAGTGATGTTTGATACCTTTGCAGCTTGAGGTAGTTCTCCCCAGGCCCAGTGCATTTGTGGGTTATTCTTCTGCATCCCCCTGTCCAAAGATTTACTGACTAATTCTGAATCACTCTTAGGAGAGGGAGGGCGTGAACCTGAGGGACTGGGAAACAAAATGGTACTTATTAAACAGCTAAGTAATAGCAAAGCATAGGCCAAGCTGCATTATGCCGCATTCTTGGTGTATATTATCTGTATTACAAACATTGCCACAATACACTAGGCACCTTCCAAACAGTCACTGACCCAAAGAGTTCAAAAATTTAAGGAGCTCAGCAGCAAATCAAAGATGTGGAAGGACGATAAACCATTTTCAGAATAACTCTCTCAGACTGGTTCTCAGTGCACCCATTAATGGCTGTCAGGTTTTGATATGCATCGGGGTCTTGAGGAGGAATATGAAAGTGGTGGGGGTACAGACTAGTTCAGGGAATAAAGAGTGATAATTAGTAAATTACTAATCTGTGGTATCACCAGTCATCTTTGTTTAATGCAATAAAGTCAGTAGTCAATAGTACAAATCAGCCACTAATCAGTGATGGTTCATAGACTTTAAAGCCAAAAGGGATGTTTTTAAGGTCAGGCTCGACAAAGCCCTGGCTGGGATGATTTAGTTGGGTTTGGTCCTGCTTTGAGCAGGGGGTTGGACTAGACGACCTCCTGAGGTTCCTTCCAACCCTGATATTCTGATTCTATAACCCTGAGATTCTATGATTCTGATCTAGTCTGACCTCCTGCATAGCACAAGACTCTCAAATTTTATCCCAAATTCCTGCATCAAGCCTATAACTTCTGGTTGAGCTAGAGTAAGGGTCTCAAACACGCGGCCCATGCTTCCCTGCGGCCCGCAGGGCTCCCCGCGCCCCCCGAGTTACTTTCTGAAGTTCCGCCGCCAGAACAGCTGTCTGGTGGCTGTGTGGTTTCTGGGAGGGAGTGGGGAGGAGCGGGAAGCGTGCACATAGGGGAGGAGGGGGAGAGAAGAGGCGGGCCGCCAGGCTCCCCCCGCCCTCCCCGTTACGTCCTATGGCCGCCAACTCCCCTCACCCCGCCGTTACTTTCTGTGGCCGCCAACTTCCCTCACCCCTGCCCCCAGTTACGTTCTGTGGCCGCTAAAATCACTAAGATCCCCGTTCCCTCCGCGCTGCTCCAAGGTTTTATTTTTACCCCCAGGCAGTTCCCGCCGCCAGAACAGCTGTCTGGCGGCTTCATGGTTTCTGGGAGGGAGGGGGTAGGAGCAGGGAGCCACACGCTCAGGGGAGGAGGCGGAGAAGGGGCGGGACCTAATGGAAGGGGTGGAGTGAGGGCAGGGCCGGGGCAGTGAGGGGGCGGGGTCAGTGATGCAGCCCTTGGGCCAATGCACTAGTCCTCATGCGGCCCTCGTGGTAATTTGAGTTTGAGACCCCTGAGCTAGAGCATATATTTTAAATACACATCCAATCTTGATGTAAAGGCTTGAAGTAAGGGTGAATCCACCACATCCCTGGAAAAGCTGATCCCACAGTTAATTACCCTCAGTATTAAAAATGTGCTTTTTACTTCTAATCTGAATTTGTCATGACTATGACATTTCTTATCTTTTCTTAGATCAACTAAATAGATTGAGCTTCTTTAGTCTGACTGTTCTCAGATAATAATTACTTTGCACTAACACAATGTCAGATCTTAAAACCTGAGTTTTCCCTCTGATAAATAAACAAGGTTACCTAATTATTTGCATGTTGCCCTAGTAGTTTCCTGTTCTAATTATTTGCATGTTGCCCTTGTCGTTTCCTGTGCTTGCTATAGGAAATACCTTAAACACTGCAAATGCTAAGTTCCTCCAGATACAAGTAATTAGTTATTTAAGAAAATCAGCATGTTTGTGGGTCCTTGCTGTAGAAATTTTTTCCCTATTGATTTTCAAGCTCTTTACAATCATTAATCAATACTCACCACAATTTCATCATTTTACAGATGGGGAGATTAAGATTTTTAGGTGCCTAAAGATGCAAACAGGCATCTAGTGGGATTTTCATGGGAGTTATGCACCTATGCACTTAAATTCACCCTGCCCGGTCCAAAAGGGATCCTGGTGGTTCTTGTCAGCTGACTGTCTGGTTGGCGGTGCGCGCAGCGGGGCTGGCAGGCTCGCTGTTGGCCTCCGCTCAGAGCCGCTCCCAGGAAATAGTGGCCAATGGGAGCTGCGAGGGAGGCGCCTGTGGATGGGGCAGCATGCAGAGCTGCTTCTGGGAGCTTCTTGAGGTAAGCGCTGCCCTGAGCCTGCACCCCTGACCCCCCCTCCTCTGAACCCCTCAATCCCAGTCTGTAGCACCCTCCTGCACCCAAAACTCCTCAGCCCCATCCCAGAGCCCGCAGCCCCCCCAGCCGGAGTTCTCACTCCGCCGCATCCCCCTGCCTCAGACCAGAGCCCCCTCCCACATGCTGAACCCCTCATTTCTGCCCCACCCCAACCCAACCCAGCGAAAGTGAGTGAGGGTGGGGGGGAGGGAGCGAGAAAGGGAGGGGTATGGAGTGAGCAGGGGTGGAGCCTCGAAGAAGGGGCGGGGCTAGGGTGTTCCCTTTGTGAGAGGAAAGTTGGCAACCCTGGCTGGGAGGGGAGCCCTCAGGGCTTTCCAGTGCAACATCTCCACCCCCCCATCCGTGCTGGGGCTGAGAATCGGGGTTCCCCAGTACCACTGCGCTCCCCCACCCCCCACGCAGTGCCAGGGTTTCCCCTGCCACAGCCCCCCCCCCCCGTGCCAGGGCTGAGAGCCGGGGTTCCCCAGTACCACTGCCCTCCCCCACCCCCCCCGTGCCAGGGCTGAGAGCCGGGGTTCCCCAGTACCACTGCGCTCCCCCACCCCCCACGCAGTGCCAGGGTTTCCCCTGCCACAGACCCCCCCCCCCGTGCCAGGGCTGAGAGCCGGGGTTCCCCAGTACCACTGCCCTCCCCCACCCCCCACGCAGTGCCAGGGTTTCCCCTGCCACAGCCCCCCCCCCCCCGTGCCAGGGCTGAGAGCCGGGGTTCCCCAGTACCACTGCCCTCCCCCACCCCCCCACGCAGTGCCAGGGTTTCCCCTGCCACAGCCCCCCCCCCCCCCGTGCCAGGGCTGAGAGCCGGGGTTCCCCAGTACCACTGCGCTCCCCCACCCCCCACGCAGTGCCAGGGTTTCCCCTGCCACAGCCCCCCCCCCCCCCCGTGCCAGGGCTGAGAGCCGGGGTTCCCCAGTACCACTGCCCTCCCCCACCCCCCACGCAGTGCCAGGGTTTCCCCTGCCACAGCCCCCCCCCCGTGCCAGGGCTGAGAGCCGGGGTTCCCCAGTACCACTGCCCTCCCCCACCCCCCACGCAGTGCCAGGGTTTCCCCTGCCACAGCCCCCCCCCCCCCGTGCCAGGGCTGAGAGCCGGGGTTCCCCAGTACCACTGCCCTCCCCCACCCCCCACGCAGTGCCAGGGTTTCCCCTGCCACAGCCCCCCCCCCCCGTGCCAGGGCTGAGAGCCGGGGTTCCCCAGTACCACTGCCCTCCCCCACCCCCCACGCAGTGCCAGGGTTTCCCCTGCCACAGCCCCCCCCCCCCCCCGTGCCAGGGCTGAGAGCCGGGGTTCCCCAGTACCACTGCCCTCCCCCACCCCCCACGCAGTGCCAGGGTTTCCCCTGCCACAGACCCCCCCCCCCGTGCCAGGGCTGAGAGCCGGGGTTCCCCAGTGCTCCCCCCCCCGCCCACGCAGTGCCAGGGTTTCCCCTGCCACAGCCCCCCCCCCCCCCGTGCCAGGGCTGAGAGCCGGGGTTCCCCAGTGCTCCCCCCCCCGCCCACGCAGTGCCAGGGCTTCCCCTGCCACAGCCTCACCCCGCCCGCCCCAGGCCGTGCCGGGGCTGAGAGCCGGGGTTCCCCAGCGCCCCCGCCAGCAGTGCCGGGGCCCCTCTGCACTCTGCTGCTCCCGCTCCGGATTTGCGGCGTGGCTCCCCGCCCCGGCTGGGCTCGGGCTGGCCCCGCGGCGCCTGCCAGCGGAAGGGACGGGACGGGAAGGGAGGCGCCCCCGGGACCGAGCGCGATGGAGGCGCTCCTGGCCCTGGCCAACTGGAGCACGCTGCTCGTGTGCATGGTGATCAAGCTGCCGCAGGTGGTGGCCGTCCTGGCTGCCCACTCCGCGCGCGGCGTCAGCCTGGAGAGCCTGGTGCTGGAGCTGAGCGGGTAAGAGACGGGAGCCAGGGGGCCGGGCCCTGCCTTTGCTCCCGGCGGAAGCGGGGACTCCTTCGCACGGGGAGCTCGCCCCACTTTGCCTGCTCCCCTTGGGCCCGGAGGGCTGCCCGTTGGGTCTGGCCGGCTTCACACGCGCGCCCAGGGCGGAGAACGAGTTGTTCCCCGGGCTGAAGTTTACTGCGGGCGGGTCCTGACTGTGAGCACACGGAGGGACGCGCGCCCAGCTCATGGAAAAGGAGGCGTCTCCCAGAAGCCCACCGAGAACTAGCTTAGCTCCCTCCAGCTTCAATGTGCAGCAATTTCCCAGCACCCCCGGGCGGCCAGCCAGGGATTCCCAGCCCTGCACCTTCACCACCACTATCACCGCAGCAGCGAGACCTTGGCTTCCAGGCCTGGGCTTCAGTCCGGCAGAGCAGCCTGGAATTGGTACCTCATGTATTTTCAGCAAATGTTTTGTAAGTTTCCATTCCCAGAAAGCATGGTTTAAGTGAAATGGGATAGTCCTTTATCTTGGTTTCATTCTTAAAATAGGCCCCAGCACAGGAGGCTGGCTGCGCCGGAGGTTGCCTGACTCCAATTGGAAAGGAATGCTGCTTTTTTAAATTAAAAATGCTTACTTATAGGAAGACAAGAATATTCAAAAAATCTCTTAAGAAATACGCGATTTGCTATAACAAAGAGCTCCAATAGCCGTTGTAGATGTGTGCTTAAAAGTAAACCCATTTTGGCCCAGGCTCATATGACTTACCTTAAACGTTAGTCAACAGTTAGTGCTAGGGGTAGTAGTTTTGAACTCCTGGTAATGCCAAGATTCCCCCAGGGAATGGTAACCAATCAAGGTTATTGATTCATCCTTGGAGGCTTATTTTAAAAAACATTGGCTTGAAAACCTTTTTATTTATGGAGTTAGTCTGTGTAACTTGATCTTCCTACTGTTGTCACCTCCATCCACTCCCCCGCACCCACTGCATCCTGTCTTAATTTAGACTGTAAACTCTTTGGAGCAGGAACTGTCTTTTTGACTTGTTTACACACAGCACGAGGCCCCCAATCCTGACGGGCACCTCTAGGTGCCACTGTCACACAAATAAGAAGCAGAGGATTCTATGCTCCTTTTTTGCAATAACTTTGCTCAACTTTTTAAAATGCATGCAGCTGCTCTGGTGCTATTCTCATCACAAGCACTTGCAAGCAGTAATAACGATTCCTAAGATGACACACTCAGTCAGACAGGTGGTGCTGCTCTTTACTGGCAATGCTTTATATAGAGGAGGAGATGCACTGATGGTTAGATCTGCTGAACTGGAGTCACAACTTTTGGATTATGTTTGAGAGTAAAGTCATTGGTAAACTGCAACCTATGTAAAGATCTCTGAACCAAGCCTCCACCTTCAATCCAATCACTCTTATAAACTCAACTTCTGCTATGAAGCCTACAAGAAGCTAATTTATTATTATTATTAAAGTTCAGAGTAGGGCTTGAGTGCTCAGCAACTTTTAAACTGGAGTCTTAAAAAGCTGATCTTATATATGTAACCCTGCCCAGCTGCAACCTATTCTACCCTCTCAGCTGTTCTCATCCTCATTTGTGTGGTGTCTGAACTCAGGATTGCAAACTCCTTGTGACAGGATCTGTCTCTATCAGTTGTGTGAGGAATCAGCCACAGCTGTAGTTGCAACACAAATAATAAAGGACATTATTTGTCTCCTTAGCAGTTTAGACCTGTCCACACTGTGGCCTCAATTGTCTTCTGAACTCACCACTTTGTGTGTCTTGGATGGAACTAATTTGCAGCATCTGTCCCTAAGTGTCTAGCTGAGAATTCTATAATAGAATAAATGTTGTTTGGATGTAAATTATAAAGACAGCATTCAGTATAATATTTACCAGCATGTGTAGGCTTGAATGGAAGAATGGTACTGTTATTGAGACACAAGACCACGGTTCAATTCATTGCTCTCTTCCTGGCTTCCTCTGTAGGTTTGTGCAGCCTGATTTCTCTCAGTTTTCTCATCAAGAACAGGGATAAAATTCCTTACTTAGGTCACAGGAGCATCCTCAAGAAGTTTGTAGAGCATACTTTTAAAGAGTATAGAATAGAAGGAGCTGCGGGAATGCAAAGTATTATGCAGTTGCAGCTATTAAAACAAAATATAATTAAAAAAACAATTTTAAATGTTTTGAATAAAAACTGCAGTACCACGTTTCAAATATTCAAAACACTGGTTTGTACAATACACACTTTTAGGACTGACAGTGGTATTGTATCTTACCTTGCAGTTGGTTATAACTGAATGCACCCAAGTTATTTTTAATCAGATGCACCATATTAGCATGCTGAATTGTATTTTATGCATTACAAGATGAGTGTTGCTGCATTGCTTGAGTTGATGACTGTTCACTCACCTGCTACCATTTCTCCCTACCCTAAAGAATTAAGAGGAGGCATTGTTTGACTTAAGCTGTATACTGGGTCATTATATAAATCGTATGATCAGCTTGCTCTGTCAAAAGTAACCATACTACTTAAACAGGCTTCTCCCCACCCCAGAGGTGTCATATTTAGTCCTCTTAAAGAAAAACACAACCCTTATCAAATGAACAATGCAACTGTTAAGCTCTAGTAACAGTGCAGTAATGTTATTTTTAGAAAATTAATCCTTACTTGTTAAGACTTGAACCCCTCCTATAAATAGGTTTGTTTCTAACCAAAACCAAATTGTGTGTGTACATGCATGACAGTGCATGGGAGAGAGAAAATCTGAGTGACTTTCATTTGCAAAGTATGAAGTGTTCCCCATTGTGTGAAGTTGCTAGGAACAGCTGACTGCATATACATTGCCAACTCTCCCAACTTTGCTAGAAATGCAGTTTTATTCTGAAGATTAACTATGTAAAAATGGCATCTTTTCTCTTCACATATCTTGGTCTGTTCAGGGTCATAGCTGCTGACTGTGGCCCAGTTTTGCAAAGATGTAAGCTCACGTGTAACTTTATGCACTTGCGCAGTCCTTGTTGACTTCATGCTACACACTCACTTCAGTATCCCCAGGATCAGGGTCTTTCTGGAGGAGTAAAAACTGCTTTTTACTCATTAGTCCTGCAGATTTAATATAGCTAAGAACGAGTGAGTTAATTACACTTGATCTTAGCCAAAAGCCATTATATCTTAGCCATTATATCCTCACCTCCTTGTAGCATATGACTAAGAGATTGTTTGACCTACAGAATTATTACTGGTACTGATGCATGAATTATATGGAAACAGCCTATCTATCAAGCCCTGGGTGAGTAAGCAGGACTGGTAATTAGAAAATATCATTGATTTGTGAACTGAGCAGATATGATCAGCAAGTCAGAAACACACCCACAGCTACACAATGCCATCTTACAGTGTTACTTTTCAGAATAGAACCTTTCATTAGAGGTGTCAATACCAATGAGACAGTGGTGCCAAAATTTAAAACTTTGTTTATGTGTACAAGGAATACATGATGTTGTGTGGTATTAAGGTTTTATGGGCAACATTTGGGATTGGCCTGGAGAAGCCACACGTGCAAGTGAGTTCAAACACATGCCAGTACATTTTATACCACATACCACCGCAACCTAGATTCTGCTCCTTCCATGTGTTTTACGGAAAAATTATTTTGGGAATGTTTTAAAGAGTGTTTTATTTTGCAAGTTCATTGGCACGGTTTCTTGTGTCCTTCCACCTGTAAAGTCACCTGATTTAATTACCTTGACTCTAGTTGTACAGAACTCACCTCAGTACTAGAATAAGCTAGCTTAGCAGTTCTCAAAGTTTAGCAACCCAAGGACCCCCATTTTGATTTAAAATTTTTTGCAGACCCCCAAACCACCCCCTCCGCTCAGTCCCAGGCCCCACCTCTTCCCGCCCCCTCCCTCCCAGTGCCTCCTGCAGGCTGAGGAACAGCTGTTCTGTGGCATCCAAGAGGTACTGAGCGGGAGAGGGAGGAGTTGATGAGCAGGGCCGGCAGCCCTGAACATGACTCCGTACCCTCCCGAGCACGTCCCGTCCCTGCTCCTCCCTCTCCCTCCCAGCGCCTCTTGCACGCCAGGGAACAGCTGTTCCCCCCAGCATGCAGGAGGCACTGGGAGAGAGGGGGAGGAGTTGATCAGCAGGGCCCACGGATCCCCTGGAGTACCCTTTCAGACCCCCAGGGGTCCGCAGACCCCAGTTTGAGAGACACTGCTCTAGCTATATGTGGGGCCCCTCCGTAGACCAGATTCTCTGAGTGGCATATCATGCAAGAGTATATGACACAAATACTCTAAAAAGTTGCACTAGTGTCTAATACATTTTCAGCTGGGGAATTCAGGTGTTAGTTTTAAGTCTTAAATGGTTTAGGAGCCAGTCACGCAGGGAACTGCCTCTCTCCCTGCCCCATACTGCTACATTTGAGATCAGTAGGTATTTAAACTGGAGCTCTGTCCTACGGTTCCTCTCAATTCTATATGTGGACTTCTTGACTATGGCATTTGGTTTCTTCTTGGTGGGCCAGAACGTAGATTTTTACAGGAGGCCAGAGGGTTAATATGATTTTTTTGTGAAAGTTTAAACAAAGGTTTTTTTTTTTTTTTTTTTTGGTGAAAGTTCCCCCTGGTGTCAGGGAAAACTTTCAGACAAAGATCTGTTATGGTTCGGCGTAGTCTCGCAAGGGAAGTAGTACAAGCACCACTGCTTGGGACATTTAAAACTAGATTTTTCACCACACTAGTAAAGATCTAATAGGAAATGAAATGCACAATCCTGCACTGACAGTGAGATGCTCTGGATGGTTTAGTAGGTATTTTCCACTTCAAGGTACTAGGATTCTGCAGTTATTCAGCTTTTTAAAACAATTTTATTACCTCATTTTTAATTTGGAACATCATAGGTAGGATTATTATAATAAATTGAGAAATCAGAATTATTCCCAAAGCAGGTCAAAGAAGATTTCTCATATATTATGATTGGGGTTTACAGACCTGAAAGCTACTTTTCCTTTTCCTGTAAATAGCAACTAAACCTTTCAGACACTGTCATTGAGATCTTTGTGGGAAAGTGTGGGCCAACCTGTACAGCTTGTCAGTTCACGTATCTATTGAAATAGACTGCAAGATCTTCAGGCCTAGGACTTTGTCTTCTTGAATGTACAGTTTGCACAATGGAAGCCGGATTTCGCTTGTGGCGTTTGGGCACTCCCACAACAGACAGGTCCATTGACAATTTCATTTTAAAAACCTATCTTCGTATAGTCTCTGTGGGCAAACAAACTGTTCAATTTTTTTCTCTTTAGCTTCCTTGTGTTTCTAAGGTACCAGAGTTACTACAGTTACCCCTTAGAGACTTACCTGGAGTACCCCATCCTGATTGCACAAGGTAATACTTTTTTCTTGTTTTATATTTTACCTTGTCCCTGATTTCCTATCTGTAATGACTGATCTTTTCTTTCAGATGTCATTCTCCTGCTCTTTGTTCTGCATTACAGTGGCAACATGAAGCAAGCTTTGCCTTACATAGTCATGTATCCTTTGATGTTTACTCATTCCTGTTTACACAGCACTTCTGGCAACTCTTTGACGGAAGACTGAGCATTTTATCTCCTAGTGCCATTGAAAACCATATTCAGCCACCTTTTAATGTGCATTTCTTTTTTGCATGCAACTTTCTTAGATCTTAGTAAAACCCTTTATACAGCATAAGCTACATCAGTAACTGATTTTACTGGCCCCACAACTGAGGAGGAATGAGACTAATTCATAATTTACATTTGTGTCAGATACGCACAGTGGAAAATATGAAGCTTCTTGTAACTCTTTTACACAATTACATCAACTGTAGATCATACACACAGTGACTTTTAGATGCTCCTTTGAAAAGATAGACAGCTCTGGGTTTACATTTGGCACTGGACGCTTTGGAGCAGGGCTTGATGAATTTATCAGACACCAACCAGAGATAATGTGAAAAAAGTGACCACGCTGCCATTCCTGCGGCTGCAAAAGGGGAGAGGGCTGGGATTTGCACCAGCATACTGTCTTTGGGCTCTGTTTTGGGACTCCATCTTTCCTAACAGCTTCAGCCTCAGGTATGTGTTACATGTGAAACTCCACCCCCTCTATTTTCTGGAGGGCAGAAAGAGGGGTGGTTTGGTCCTGGGTTTTTATTATCTTCCATGCCAAGAGCTCCAAGTCTTCTGGCTGTTGCTGTTGGGGATGCTCTGTAGTACTTCTCCCTCAGAGGCTCCTGGCTCCTGCAGGGCAGTGGGTGGGTGGGTTTCTGCTACCCTGCACCTCCCATCTTCTGTTGTTTGGCTCCTCCTCACACTTGGGTAACCAGTGCTGCCACTTGCTGCTGCTTTAAGGATGGACATTATTCTTGACAATTTCACTACTGTTCCTAAGGTTTTGAATAGCAGCAGTAAAACGGTATTGTTAATTTCACTCTGCTGCTGCCTGCAGACTTGTGCTATTGTAACATTAGATTAAAATTTGTAATAAATAAATTACAACACGGTGGGTTTTTAAAATGCTGCTACTGATAGAGCATCTTATTTGAATTTTACAAAACTGCTATAAAAATATTACAAATTATGGTTCTGAACCTTAACCAGGTATGTGACTTTATTCACATGAATAGCCCGATTGATTTCAACAGGACTACCAATGTGTTTAAAGTTAAGCATGTGCCTAAATGTTTGCAGAATCAAAGTTCCAGGTTTGTGACTGAAGTAATTATTCCAGAATAGAGTGACTTTTATTCCAGAGTAATGTCCACACAGAGAGCTATCTTACAATCGCTATTACAGACTAGTTTATTCTTAAATAGCTATTCCAGTCAATTTCCTAGAGAACACAAGGCATTGGTGAAAGTCCAACCCTCAGTTCCAACATCTCCCAGGGAAGGGGAGTGTTTGAGGACAGATCTGTTGTCCCCAGGACCCTGCCACAAGGGCTCCATCTTTTGTATTCGCCTCTGGGAGTTACAGTGATTGCTTGTAAAGTGCTGATCTGCTTCACACCTCTGCTTACTTCTAGAGCCATCCCAGGACAAGTGTTAATCTGATTAACTTTGTTTTACTCAAAACAGTTTTACAACATTATATTTTCTCTATAGAAACTGTTTCAGGAAGAGTATCTTCTATTTTCAGTGAGATTAGGAAAACAGCAAATATCCTGACCTACAGATTTTTAAGTATTCAGGTGCCCACATAACTATGAGCATTATGAAACTTAACCAAGGAAAGATTTGTGGGAGGATGGTACTTTTTAACTCTGCAGAAATGGATAATAGACCTGTCCATGGTAAGTAGTAGCTCTTAAATGGAAAGTGTCCCTATATATATATATATATATATATATATATATATATATATATATATATATATATATATATATATATATATATATATATATATATATATATATATATATATATATAGTCATCCCTTTCATAGCTCCGTTTATCAGTGAAAAACAATTTTAATCCTTTTTATATGAAGGGAACCCCATTTTCTATAAAAGAACCCCATTTATCTGTGCCGCCTTTATCCGGCGCTCCGTATTAACCAAACCCACCAGCACACGCAGAGGAATATGGGAAATTGACGCTTCAGCCCGGGTGGCAGGGCTCAAGCTGACAGCTTGTTAAAAACTCACATTGGTTTTCTTGTTAATAAATTAACAAAACATTGTTTGCAAGAAATAAGGGTCTGTGTATTTTGTAAGTAGATAAGATGCTTTTCCCAGAGGGGTCAGCTAGTTTAAAAGCAACTCTGCATCTTAAAATAATGGATAGAAAGCTCTTTGCCCATTCTCCTGATTATATGAATTTTTGATTATCCAATCTGGCCCTGGTCCTACTTAGATGGTAAATGGGGTGCCACTGTATTTTATAATTTATTCTAGAAGGTGTTTTGAAAATGAACTCTTATGAGCTGTTAATGAGCAGTTTCCAAGTACTGCTTTGTCTCTCATCTCTATTAATAGTTTGAGAACATTCCACTACCCCATGGAGCACACTTAGTTTAAAAATAACTTTTAACTTGCAGTCACCAACTGCTGTAATTGTTCCAGTTCACATTTTATATTTCTCTTAGAGTCTGTACCAAAAAATTAGACTGTAGGGGTTTCTTGCCCCTCTCTGGGGCGGCTGGGGACCAGACCGCCCGCTATTCTATTGTAGTTTGGGGAATAAGCGCAGTTAATGGTGCCCGGGCCCTTGGTCGGGGCGGGGCAATAAACAGTTCACCGCTCAGGCCCTTAAGCAGGGGCTGAGCAATCAATAGTTAATAGGCCCTGGCCCTTGGTCAGGGCGGGGCAAGAGGCAGTTTCCAGCTCAGGCCCTTAAGCAGGGGCTGAGCAGTTAGGAAGTCAAGAGGCCCTGGCCCTTGGTCAGGGCGGGGCAAGGAGCAGTAGCCCAGGTCCTGGCTCTGGCGAACCTGGGAGAGGGGGAGACTGCCACCCACAGGTTGGGTGGCAGGGGGGGACGCAGGCCCACCCACTCCACTGCGTCCCAGCCCGGGGCCCTAGCAGCGGCAGAAAAACCCGCTGCTGAGTCAGTGGGGATCCTGGCCGCAACACACTGACCTGGGCTCTGGCAGTGCTGCAGCCAGACTAGAGTTGGCTGCCCCCGGGCTACTTCCAGCTTCCCCCTCTCCGGGTACCTGGACCAGGGGGGCGTCCTCCAGGAGGTCGCAGACCATTGGCACCTCGGCGTCGTCTGCGGGCGGCAGGCCCGGCAGCTCCTCGGGGTAGCAGGCCGGCGGCAGGCCTGGCAGCTCCTCGGGGTAGCAGGCCGGCGGCAGGCCTGGCAGCTCCTCGGGGTAGCGGGCCGGCGGCAGGCCTGGCGGCTCCTCGGGGTAGCGGGCCGGCGGCAGGCCTGGCAGCTCCTCCTCGGGGTAGCGGGCCGGCGGCAGGCCTGGTAGCTCCTCCTCGGGGTAGCGGCTGGGCGCCGGGGCCTCCCGGCGGGGAGCTGGACCTCAGGCGTCCGGCCTCTCCAGTGGCTGCCGCCCAACTGCGGTCTGAGGGCCGGCTTTTCTACTTCCTGTGCCGCCCCCTGACCCTTGAGGGGCGGGGACAGGATTCTCTGGCTCCGCCCACTTAGGCGTCCGGGAAGGTTCCTGGTCTTTCTCTGGGGCGGCTGGGGACCAGATCGCCTCGCTACATAGACCAATTGGTTTCTGGTCAGTTTCACTTTGTTTCATAGTTTCTTAGTAAGATTCTGTAATGTTTGGGATACAACCAATGAAGGAATTTTTTTAAAATGTCAAAAGTATTTCTACTTTAAAAAAAAAAAGGGGGCAAAGCATACATTTTAGGCCTATGCTAAATACTTTCTTACTAGATAGAACTAGAAACAGCTGTCCCCTTTTTTTTGTATCCTTTTCTGCAGAATTTGTGTACGTTAATCAGTGCAGCAAGTAAATTTGCTCAGCTGCGGTATCTGTGGCAGACAAGAGATTCCGGACAAGTGAGCGCCTTGACCTGGAGTATGTCTGCATACACATGTGCAAGTAAGCAACATGCAAAAAGCACTGGATTTTGTATAATAAAGCAACCACCCCAAAGCCCTTACTGTTCCTAATGCACCTGTATCTACAGCAAGAGGCCTTGTCAAACCCATAGTAAATCTGAAGCTTCCCCAGGCTAGCTTTCTATATTATTGTCTAAAAGTAATGGTGAAATCCTGATCCTATCAAAGCTAATGGGAGTTTTGCCATTGACTTCAACCTAGTCAGGACATTGCCCTAAGTTTAATTGTTTGACCATATTTGAATGTTATTTTTCTTTGAGAACAGTATCTTTTATGCATGATATTTAATCTGTTACTTTTATGCAGAAAGGGTCTCAGTCCCTTATGATTTAAAAAAAATGAAAATCCAGTCTAGAAAAATAACAAAATTTGTAGCTCTGATGTGCATTGCAGTTGTCTTCCTATTTTGTCCTCAACTTAACATCCTAGTACTTTCCATTAGTTAATTACTATCATACCAGACAATTGACAGTATTGGAACATCACTGATCAAATATAATATGGAACCATATCATAATATAGAGCCAAAACTCATACTTATTTCTTCATTTAAATAAATGATTTCTATATCATTCTACATTTCATTAGAAAAAAAGGTCTCCTGTCTTAAAGGATCAAATGAAAGGATCTCAAGCCATTTTCCACCAATAATTTTAAAGACATAGCACTAATTCAGGAAAACATTTAGAAACATTTTCTAAACATTGTCATGAACAGGAATGAACTTAAGCATGTTCCTAAATCCAGGCAATAACTTGTATAGGGTTCTGGTGTGTAGGTTAGTTATCCTATCCAACTCCTGGTAGCAGTTCATACAAAAGGGCCTACTACAACTGTTAATTAGAAATGTCTTGTGCAATTATGTCTTGTATTTACTCTTTTGGAAAAGTACTGCCATAGCTTCTGATCTTTACACAGTTTGTTTTTAACTTACTAAAATATTTTATAATAGAGATATTGTGTCAGATCACTCCCATTGTGAGACATGATTTTGATCCAGAGACGGGACCATTATGATCATCTAGTCTGACCTCAAGCATTATACAGGCCCATGGAATTTCACTGATAAATTCCTGCAGTGGAGGGAATTATTCTTGTGTATAGCATAAGTGAGACATGGACAGAGATATATGGGTGTATATAAATTCTCCAATACAGTAAACTGGTGAAATTTTGCTCTAGTTTTTAACTGGCAATTTGATATAGAAACTCATAGCCAGTTGACAGACTGAGATCAGCCACCAAAAGAGAGAAGAAAATGGTAAATATAGAAGTAAGAAGCAATAAGCTTTTGCCACGGCTTAGCTGGTGGTAAAATATTTCCATTTGAAAATTTAGAAAAGTTCTAACTATATTAACATTTTGTTTTACTACTTTCAAATGAACTTTAAAAAAATAAAAAAAAAGAAAGCGAGCTCAGGGTTGGGGCTTCATTTTTGAGGCTACAGTAAGTGGGGGGTACATTTAAGGTGTGGATATTTGTATGGTTGGGTTTTTTTGCTTGATTTTTTTCTTAACTGCAAAGCAGAGGTTTCGTTGTTTTTAGTAGTTGGATGCATCAGCAGATCTTCTCTGGCATACTAACCACAATTCCTTTAATTTACAGCAAGAATAGTTACAACTTTAATGACCACAAATGATCTTATGGGTGAGTAATATATGAAATTGCCTTCATTTCGTCACTGCCTTGCTATCCAAAGATAACAGCAGCCTGTCCTGTTTTAATCGCAGGTATCCGGTTCTCAGTAGAATAAACTATGTAGCTGAGTGGTTTATTCCAGCAAGGGAACTGGATTACTGCTGAGAAAACAGCACAGGGCTATTATTATGGCTAGGAGTTTAACACCCAGAGGGAAGACAATGGGAAGAAAACGTTATTTATGTTCATTATAGGGAATGTTGGCAATTTAAAAGGCAGCTCTACTCTTAGAGAAAAAATAGATTTAAAAATTTGCTTAATTATGGAAATGCCTGCATAAAGGAAAAACAAAAACCCCTCTTTCTGTTGGAACACACGGTAATTTAGTGACTTTTCCCAAATGAATAGGAGATCAGAAACAGCTGCTTCTCTCTCACTGGTAACTTGTGTATTTTAAAAAACCCCACCCCTATTCAAGAACTGTAAAACTATTTAAATTATTTGTGCTAGTTTAAAATGTGAAGGAAGTACATGAATAATGAAACTTACATTTGGCTGAAAGTAATGTAGATTGCTGTGATGCTGTCACCAACAAGTGCAGTCAAGTAAGAGATTGGCGGACAGCACATGGAATTCAGATACCATGTGATGGGCACGTTAGAATAAATTCATTATAAAACTAAGGGATGTTTAAAATCAGCCTTTTACCGTGGGGTGGGGAACAAAAAACAGTGCATTTGAGAAAGTGATCCTGCCTGTTGTTGGCATTTCAACTTTTCAAGCTAGTACAATCCAAAATGCCATTTTTAGTGGGAAATGACTAAATTTTCACATGGTAGAAAGCAGTTTTAGTCAATGGAAATGAGTAAGTCAGTATTTTTGATGTTTTACTAGAATGAGCTAAAGAAAACTGCTCCATCGTTACCCAGAGTGAATTTTAAAAGGACATTAGTACCCATAAACTGCATCAAAATGTAGCACAATGAAAAACAGATGGGAGCAGTGACATTTGGGCTTTAAACAAAAATGTGGCCTGTGAACTGTTAGAGGATTGAGAGCTCACGCTGGTTTTTCCCTCATTGTTCTTGGTTACTCCATGTCTGGTGGTATATGGTATAATGTATTTATAAATATCACCAGCTCTTAGAAAAGGGTTTTTTTGTATATTTCAGTATATTGTTTACTTCTTAAAATGGAACAAATGGGATAAACACACATGTGCAATGTCAGGTGAACAGAGAAACTGCTTCTTTGATTTTTCAAATAGATTATATAGCCTTACTTAAAAAAAAAAACTTAAGATAATCAAGACACTGAGCAAATCTCATTGTTTCTTTCAAGTTTGTGTCAGATTTTTGCCTATTAAACTCTGGCAATTACCAATAAATGTTTACTGTTGGGGGGGACCTCACAAGCCTGAACTTAATAGACAGAGTTATTTAAATAGACCATTACGTATGTTTATATGCTCCTGTGATGAAAAAATAGGTATAAATTGTGTGAATTTAAACCAGATTTATTAAACTTGCCCTACATGGCAAGTTCATTTTTAATGTCAAAGTGATTCAAAGAAGCAGATTTACATTAAGGAATCTAGATGTATTTATTTTTTAAATACTTCTAGATATTACTTAACAAATCACTATTCATCAGGTGAGGATACATCTGCCTAATTCATTTCCTCCCTCAAACAAAACATGAACCTGGAAATTATTTTCAGAATTTTTGATGTCTGACATATGGGTTCCTTACCACAGTATTTTGAGGCAGTCCATTAAGGAGTTGTGGAAGGTGAACTGTTCAGAATGTACACTAATAAAACTTTGTGAACAAGTTATTGTATCCTGTGGAAATGGCAGCAGTTAATGTTAGCATTCATGCTTACAACGTTTTATTAATTGAATGTTTTTCTCCTTCTTAGTTCTAGTCCGTTTCATAATCATGCTGGTTCTAAATATATGGGTCACAGCCACAATATTGCGTTACAGGAAGACTGAAAAGACTGATTAGAGGACAGCTTCTCCCCAGCTTCAACAGATGTCAAACATTTTGGACCAAAATAATGCAGTGAAACCTGAACAAGAGACCTCCATGTCCAGGCAGCCCTCTGTATGCCACCTGCCTCATATTATCCCCTAAAAGATTAAGTAAAACATTGCCTATGTTTTATTACAATTAATACTACTTAACAAAGCATATTTTATTAGAAGTAAATTTTATTGGTCATTTAAGACAGGGTTGGTTTTTTTTTTTTCATATTTTGTAGTATGGAGATTCCTCAGTTTTTTACTCTTCGGGGAATTCTGCACGAAAAAAATTTAAGTTCTGTGCACAATATTTTAAAATTCTGCATATTTTATTTGTTAAAATAACACTATATAATCAAGCTGGTTTCAATTATTTTAGTAATTTATTTCAAAATACCTGTCAGCAACTATGTCTGTACCAGTACAGATGACAAAAAAGATTCCCCCAGGAGTAGAGTTAAAGAAACCCTTATGACAACCCAGTTCCTGTTTCTCTGCCCCTTCCCTTCCCGCCCCCTGCAGAGCCCAGCCAGAGGGCCAGACACCCACACCCTCGCCCCCCCGCCTCCGAGACAGCTGTGCCCCTCCCCCCCAGACACCCGCACCTCTCTTCCCAGAATCCAGTTGCAGGTTCCCTGATCCAGACACTCACACTCCGTACCCTCCAGAGGAAAAAACAGCTTGATGCTGGGTTCCAGACTTGTACAAGAAACTCCATACACCACCTCCTTCCTTCAGGGCATGCTGGGAACTTCAGCTGCTGAGAACACCTCCAGCTCCATCCCCGTTCCCCTGGCAGTGTCTTCTATTTGTGAGCTGGGCTCTGCTGGGTCCAGTGGGGCTCTGCAGTGCTAATTCTGCGGGGAAAAGAAATTCTGCGTAGAACAGTAATTCTGCGCAAATTCTTCATTGCGCAGTGGTACAGAATTCCCCCAGGAGTAGTTCTTGTAACACTCCAGTTCTTTACAGATTAAGGGTCATCTTTCAAGCAGTTTTCTTCATTTATATAGGCATAGTTTTGTACCTCCAAATTATTTTGATTTTCTTTTTTGTAACTGTATGACCACAACTCATTAGTAGATGCCTCTCTCTTTTTTTGTAAACAGACCTGTAGTTAGATATCTAACTACCTATAGAGTCTGCAAAGAAGGAAGCCAGTTGAAAATCTGGCCCTAAATTTGTAATTCATCTGTAGTATCACAGAACAAGCTAGGGTTAGTCCAATAATGCCCTGATTGTGATCTAATTTATTAGTGTAAATGCTTCAAAATGACCCCCGAAGTCACAAAGTACAGTTCATCACCATAATACAAAAGCTAGGCTGTTCTTTGGCCTCCCTCTTCGATCAGAGCAGGGGTGCTCAGTGTTCTCCCTGGTGTCCTCTAGCCAACCCTCCCCCCCCACACACACAAATGAACAGTGTCCACCATTGGCTTAATGAAAGTGCAAGAAAATTAAGGGCCACCCATCCTGGGTTAAATTCTGAGTCCTGCCCTGGGTTCCCTCAGGATTAGTCTCCTGTACCTTCCTCCTCACCGAGCTTAAAGAGTCAGCAAGCAAACTTCCTTCCACTGCTCTCCTGGCCCAGAGCTCTCCCAGCTCCTTGTCTGGAACACTGGCCTATCTGGATTTACCTTCTCTCTTGGCTCAAAGTCAGCGGGTAAATTCTTTTCTGTTGCTCTCTGGCCCTGAGCTTTTTCCAGCTCTCTTCCTTCATCAGCTCTCCACTACTGCTTCCTGGGGGAACTCCAGCAGCTCACTCTCACTGTAGGGACCTTCTACCAATCCTAGCTGCCCCTTATTGTCTCCTGTTCCAAACTTCTGCCAGACCCGTTTTATAGGCCAGGTGTCTCGTTTCCAGTCCCACTATAAGGCAGTTATCCAGGCACAGGTGGACTAGGCCTGCTCCCTTTTAAGGGCTAGTACTCTAGCTCAATGAGCCTGCAACAGTCTTAGCGAAAATACAGCTCAGGCAGAAGAGGCTTCTGCTTTAAGATCCCAATGGTGCCAGGTTCGATCTCCACTGCTGATGAGTCACCTCAGGGCAGGACATTACACAACCACAGGAAAACTGTCTCTCCTATGGGTTCACCTACTTTCTAATAGAATCTGACGTAACTCCTTCTATTATATGGTTCTGCACGTTTTCTGTGTTGTAAGATGCAAATGATGTACTTGAGGTTTTACTTTTACATTCCACTCATGCTTTGACCTAGAGCAAAATATCAGGTTTATTAAAAGAGATACGTTTGTGTAATTACTAGCAGTGACGTGTAACATTTGTGTATTAGGAATTAATACTACAATGTTTCCAACCAGCAATTGTTATATATTATTCTGGTATGTAGCTTGCCTTGTTTTCTCCCAGAATTATGTTCTTTCAGGTGGAAAAACATCCTCTTTTCAAAAGAGCTTCTACACCGTTACTGATTTAGTCTATTAATCAGTTAGGGGGGTGAAGACCTGGTCCCACTTCCATTTAATTCAACAGAATTCGGATTTCACCCATGTATGTGAAATCATAGGTGCTAATCCAGCAATTAGATCCACAGAAGTAGGCCCATGTACCTGTGCAGAACTCCACTGACTTCAATGGGAGCCTAAGGGTCTGCTTGCACATATCAGGTTGCAGGATCAGGGCCCCCAGTTCCAGAAATCACAGTAACTTCATAATATTAAAATATCTTTTGCCAACCCTACAGGTATTTTAATGCCTTTCATTGCATTTCAAAATCAGTTACTTGGTATTGACTTAATGGAGCGAATGCAAGGGTAGATTTTTAGCTTTAAACAGTCTGTACAAATTTTAAAAAGTTTCTATGGTGACTGTGCAAAGTGTGACGATTGAAAAAATCTTTCCCTACTGGGTAAAAACCTGCATAAAACACACTTAAATGTGTAAAGCCGCATCAGTTTTTCTGTTCTATAGAGGCACATGAAAAATGTCATTTTCAGCTATTTTTGTTAATATATTAGATATCTTACACCGGATTTTTAATAAAATATCCCATTTCTGCAATTAAAAAACCAACTTTTATGACATTTGTCTTGATCTTGCCATCATACACAGAGCAAACACTGAACATTATACATACATATTTATCTACATGTTTAACACCTTAGTGTTGGAAGCATCATGCTGTGTCTTTTTTTCCCCCTCAACAGTGGTGCATTAGAGAGCTCCCATCATCAGAGGTCTTGGAACTTCCACCTCTAGCTCACTATGCTGTGGGATGATGTGGGGATTAGTAATGGATTATTTGTAGAGGCATTTGTTTTTCTGGGAACAATTTTCTCCACCTCCATAAGGAAAAAACATATTTCCTAGTTCATTGTGGGTCATGGGTCCCCCTTAAGGAGCTACAAAGGGTTCATTGAGCCATGAGTGTTTGGAAAGAAAAATTTAATCAATATGCCTGTTTTTGGTTTTTCAAATTAAGAGACTACACTAGTCTTAAAATCACCTCTCTCTTATCTCTGAGCCCTCCGCTCTTGCAGGGGGTCTTCAGCAGAGAGAGAATCCCTGCTGTGGGAAGTATTCATCAGGAAGTCTCTCAGCTAAGTGGGGGGAAAAGAGGCTCCTAATGTCAGCAGGAGCCCCAGCACTAGCGGGTAGAGAAAAGCGGGTGAGGGAGAGAGAGGTGCAGCTCATCTTTATAATGGAATGATTTTTACCAAGCGCTAAGCCTATGTGTAAGCAAACATTCAGCAGATGATTTTAACAACGTTACGCAGAAGAAGTGGCAGCAGCAGCAATTTGGAGACGCTGCATGAATCATTGCCATGCATCACAGAAGTTGCAGCTGCAGTACACGAGGCCCTCAACATTATTAAAATTAATTTTCTAAAATCATGGGCAGCAATCGCGTTGTTTCAGTGTGCTGTGTGCAGAGATGGGACCTGACTGCACTCAGCTTCTGTTTCACAGTGAAGTCAGGTGGTTGTCACACTGAAAAGTGTTGTGTATCTTTGAATTGCATGACAATAGCAGAATTTTCCTCCTTAGGAAAACAGACCTTGCAGATTACATGTGTAATGTGGACTTCTTGACTACATAACTTATCTGGTGGACATATATGGCAAATTGAATCCACTGAACCGAACACTTTAAGGTAGGAATACAAATATACTAAATAAGGAAGAAAAATGGTGTGGGGACTCATGAAACTGTCTTTGGAGATACCACATTGATCAACATGTTATTAATGACCAAATACTAACACATTTGTCTGGATTGTATTCCCATTCTGATGGTTTTCCTGCAGTTGAACATGAATCTCCAGCTACCAATTAGATTCAAAACCCATTCTTGGGAACAACTGCCTCTGTTCTAAATAAATATCTCAGCTCAAGAAAATCTCTTACAGTTGTAAAGTCATCACATGCCAAAAGCCAAGTTTGCAAATCTACCAAACCAGGAATTCTGTTTCAGTTAAAGACGTGTATGAAGAACTCCCTGATGAAGCTATGAAAGTGCTGCTTTCATATGCTTCCAGTTACTTAGGCAAGTCTGGGTTTTCAGCAATGATTTCTGTGAAAACTAATCACCAAAATGGTTTAAACTTGGAAAATGACTCACATCTGGCACTATCAGAGATTCAGAAACATTGAGCAACTCTGGGCCCATTCTGCTCACAAAAATCTTAGGCAGTGTCCAAACATGCTAAAGAATCCATATTTTCAAATTAGTCTTAAAAACCCAATTTAGATTGTATTATATAATTAAACAAACTATGTAGATTAATAAGGTCACAAAACCATCCAAACTAATGTCCTGAGTCAGTTAAAACAAACAAACCTGTATTTGGCTGTGGGAGCCTCCAAGTTTTAAAATATCTGTAAGGGAGCTACAGACTATTCTCCTTGAGCCCCACAATGTCCCAAGATGTCTTTTCCTCCCCTGACCACCGTGGCAATAGTGACTGCTGAGTACCGAGACTCGTTTCAAAACAGGGAGATGAGCTCTAAAGATAGAAAAAAGCATTCCCACAGGACAAGCTTTCTGCAGGATATCACAGATTCACATGAGAGGAATTTCACCTGATAAAACTTACTTATCCACTGTTAAGATAAACTCCTAGGTTTTTTGATACATCACAATCAGTCCAAGATTTGAAAAAATTCCAGAGCTGGATGCGACTGCAAGTTGAGAGGAGTCTCCTGTTGAGATGAGTTCCTGTCTGCTTCCTGTAAAACTTGCCCATACCGGTATTGCCCTGGCCTCTTCTTTTGTCATTCAGTGTTGCACGCATTCTAAAGCAATATGCATTTCCTCACCTTTTGGGGGCGAAGCCAGACTTTGAGGCACCTGCTCCCCTACTTGGTGTGAAATTTGCTTGTGCCAATCAGAAACGAACACAAACAGGTTTTGGGCCCCGTCCCCTATGACACTTCTATGATGTCATAGTTGGTACTTTATGGGCTGCCTGCCATGTGCAGGCAGGAAGAGGAAAAAGAAAAACGAATCCTGTGTACACCCGTAACCGAGCCTGATCACCTCGAAGCCTCTCTCTCAGCTCACGTGTTTCAAACAGAGTTTCTACGTTTGCCGGTTGTTATGCGTTGGTTTGTATTTGTGAGTATCAGTTATTACTAAATGCTGCATCTTTGTTTATAAATATTGTTAGTAGATATTTTAGTCATTGTGTGTTTTAAGTTTCATTAACTCTATTAGCTAATCTAACGCTGCTCCCTTACCCCTTGTAATTATCCCCAATAAAACTTTAAATTGATTAATTTTAGTTGTGTGTGCGCGTCTGCAGTTTGCATTGTGACCCATACTCTCCTTGCATCTCTTACCAATATAGTCTATTGCCACGTGCAGCCCAGTAAATAACAGGCCTGCATTTTCTTTCTCCCCTGCGTGCCCGTGGCAATCCACATCTCCATTTAACTAGTCCTCTGCACAAGGCATGATTGCTATCCCCGTCTTCAGAAGGAACATTACTATCCAGTCATCCTTCCTGCCAATGCATATGGCGCTAAAGAACTGTATTGAAGATTTGGAGCCACTAGACTGAATGTCACTTACTTCTTGTGAAGGAACCATGAAGATATGGAGGTCAGTGGAAGCGAGTCTCCCAGTAGTCTCCCAGCCCCACTGTTATGCTTGCTATGCTGGTGACAGCCATTTTAATTATTTTCTTTGTTACGTGCTGGTCCATCTCCTCCCAGCTTCTTGAGTGCTACATGTAACAACAGATTCCTGTAAATCTAAGCAGGTGAACTGGAATTTGCAGCTTTAATCTTCAAGGTCTTATCTACACGTTGTGGCAGAGCATGCCTGAAGGGTGTTTTTTGTAGCATACTCTAATGTGTTGCCCTAATTACCCAGTGTAGACCAGATTATGTTAATGTGAACTAGGTATCTGTTAGAGCATACCAGCAGGATTTACACGGGGGAGTTGGAACACTCTACCTATCATACTCCTCTACAGCACTTTGCTGTACTATGTAGACACGCCCTAGCAGGTGACAAACTGTTAATCCCCCAACTTTTGTCCCCAGGGACACTGGACTTTAGAATGCAAAGAGGTAGCTCCGAATATATGAAGCATATATAATATAAATTGGAGCTATCTAGAGTGTTCACCAAGATAATCAGTGTGACATGCTGAAATTCCTGCAATATACTGAATTAAATTGCACTTTATGTAATGAGCTTTAATACTTTTGGAGTTCATTGTATTAAAAATGCAATTGCATGTGTGTTATTGTGGAATTATATGTATTTAACTTCTGTCGGCGACTGACTAATGCAATCTCTGGCAGGTATTAGGAACTTCCAAGGGCTTTTTGAAATAATACATGTGAAGCAGATTTCCAAGGAAATACCTGAGTGTAAGGGAATGCAAATGATCCACTTTGAATCCACCCTTTTGAAACTGCCCCGAGGATGAAAATTAATTACCTGATCCTGGAAACTCCAGATCAAAAGTCCCCTGAACAGTATAAAGGGTGGACAAAACTTGTGTGTGTGCTTGTTCTGAGCTGAAGCTGTGATAAATTTGTGATTACAAAAGAAACCTCTTAGGTGAGGTTTGGAAGGACTGCTCTGGCAAGAGCCCATGTTAGGGTGGGGCTGATCTCTGGTAAGATTAGTAGCATGCCTGTAGGTTCTTTTACTGTTTACTCTGTAGTGCTTTTACCTTAAAGAATCAAATCAAAGTTATTGTGTGGTAATTTATAATTGCTGACAATCTCTCTATCATCAGTCTCTCAAGGGAAAGCAAGTAGGTGCACTTGGGCAACCTGCTGGGATTAACACAGTGAAAGCCAGAAATGGTGCAGCCTGGAAATACCCCAGTCGGAAGAGAGACAGACGCAGGTTTCCACCCAAGAGAGGCAATGACTGGGGTGTTAGGAGCTTGAAAGTGGGTGCGCTTGCTGGACCATTGAGAGGATATACAGGTGCCGTTGCCCTGAATTGTGACAATCAGGACTCCCTGTAACGTGTAGACTGTTGGCCTCCAGTATTTACCCAAGGGCCAAAAGAAACATTTCCAGAAAACCTGCCAATTACTTGCCTCTGCTCAGTCAGAAAGAACAATACCCAGCCACTGGAGCTCACACAGGGAATCTGAGGGTAGATCCAACATACCCAAGCTAGCTGTAATTGAAGTAACCCAGGTCATGGAGCAACAAAGCCCGGGCAGTACAAGCTTCAGTGAGGGCTAGCCCTATGAGAAATTACTAGGGTTAGAAATAGGATTGCACACCCTGCACGTACTGCCACGACTTCACTCTTCTGGGACCCGAACTAGCTAGATTAACATTAGCTTGGGTATGTCAGCTGGAACCGCAGTCAGACCCTGTGATTACAGTACAGACATAGCCTCAGTGGGACTGGGCTTTAATTTCACAGATTACCAAGGTTCTTTTATTCCTAGAGATGTTCTTGAGAGCCTGATGTAGGGGTTCACCAGAAAGAATTTAAACAGTGGCAAAACAAACTTTCTAAACAAATATTGTGAACAAATATAACCCTCCATAGCTCTCCTTTACATTATGCCAATGGCAGTAGCCTTTATTAAATTAATAAGCGACTGCTGTATGTTGTGTCATAATCACTTAATCTTGTTCATAGAGAAATGCTTTTAAAAGACAAGTCAAGTTTGCAATAGCGGTCAGAATTAGTAGAACAAACATGGTCTTGGCAAGTATTTCTGAAACTGACTAAAGGATGAGCTTGCCCAATTCTGAATAAAAACATACCCTACATGGGCTATGGGGAACTGTAATTGTGAACAGAATGTAATTAGATCAATAGGTTAAGGTAATGTTTTGTACAAAGTGAGCTGAATATGAGGAAAGGGAAGCTGATATGCAGGTATGTCTACAGTGACTGTAATTAAAATCTTGATAATTTTTACATTCCAGATTAGTTTTAGCAGGCATCCTAGTTTTCCATGATAAAAACCCAAAATTCTCCAATAACCACCCCCCCATCTCTATTTTTTGCAATTAAAATGAAACATTGAACTTTAGTTTCCCTAGCCACAATAAATATGAGTAGCAGCTGAACATAATGTTTTATTGATATACAGTAGAACCCTGTTTATCCAAACCTCCACTGACCAGCTGTCCGTATTAATCAAACCACCAGCTGCCCCGTGCTGTCAGCCCCTGGTGATTCCGTTTATACAGAAAGCTGGATAACGGAGGCTTAGAAAAAAATAGGGTTCACTCTGTGTATGTTTTTATTTTTTCACAAAATGTAAAACCTAAAGATTTTCTGTAAAAATACAAATTCCACATTTTTTTCATGGCAAACAGATTTCTAGGATCCCTGATTACTAGAGTTATTCCTTAGTACAGGGAATAATTAGGGAGTTCTACAGTAACATTAGTTACTTGCAAGGGCAAAACTAAGTACAATTTACTGTCTATGTAACAAGCAACCATTGTGTACTGTACATACATACACACACACACACACATCTCAAAGATGAGGCTGGTAAACAGTACATTCTTTCTTTGGAGGGTGGATACTTCACAAATGATTTTTAAGGTTAAACTTGGTTATAAAAATGCTAGCTCTCAGAGGCCATATTATCCCCTCCCATCTGAAAAGCCACACGAAGGAATTTCTTAGGCGGAAATCCCCAGGATGATTTCTTTGTGGAGATTCCCTGTAACATGATGCTTGGAGTGGGGTGTTGTTCCTTCCACAGAAAAGCCACCCTAAACCTGGCAGATCCCTAGGGATCCTCGGGAGGTCAGGGCCATCCACGTGGAGACACTGCAGTGGCTCTGGCCCCAAGCAGTTCCTGGGCCTTGCTTACCATGTCGTCATTGGAGCTGTGCTGCCAGGAACCCCGTTCTGGCCTTAGTTAGATTTCTTTACACCTTTCCCTTAAATGACAGATTTCATTTCCACACAATCATGACAATTGCTACCTTTTATATATAAATATTTCAATTAATTACCAGTTTTGTCAACATCAGGAACTATTTTACCTTACTCAGATAGTTTATTTTTTTATATATATATATATTCTCCAATTCAGAATAGGATGGAACTTCCCACAATGTAACAAAATCTTTTATATAAAATATGTATGCTTTCAGTGAATGGAAACAGTTTTATTGAATACATTTTTAAAATTTTGTTTTGTATGCAAATATGCATTACCTAAAATACGCTTTATTTCAGTAAATTACAACAAGCAGGGAAAGGATACACAGCTTTTACTGTGCATTGGGCTAATACTTTAACTAAAATGTTATGAACATTTTAGTTTTAAGTTTAAGAATGCACAAACATTTTAGGTTGAGAATGCATAAATATAAAACTGAGTGCAGACTGGATAAGTTACATTTTATTACCGCTAATACAATGTAACTATATTCATTTTCAATACTCCTGTGGTCCTAAGTTCACTCTTCATGATAATGTTATACAAGTCATGGTCCTATCCTTTTGAACATCTCAACACTGTTCCCAAAGAAAAGATCAAGTGAAATATCTTCCTTCCTTGAAATGTTAGATCATATTTTTAATTATCATACTACCACACAATATATAAATATATATATATATGAAAAAAGAGACCAAGTAGGAGGCTAAATATTTTTTTTTTTTACTGTCAATATGTTTAACATAGCATCCTGTAGTTGTATAAAACATGCATTTTCTGGGATAATTATGAACACAGCATGAACGAGCCCACATAAATTATATTTTTGTACGAGTCCAAGTAAAAAAAAAAAAATTCAGATTAAGTGCCTCTGAGGCCCTTTATTCCCAGCTATAAGTTCTCAAAACACACTACTGAAATATTTTTCTATGCCTACAAGCTATGTGCTAGAGAACTGGATTCAAAAATTTAAAATACATCTACAGTCTGTTTTAGTTTTCTTTAAAGTTTGTGACAGTCCTTGGATATTGTACTGTGAAAATGTAAAAATAGTCACAGACTTTTTTCCAGAAATAAAAACACATCTAGGAGAGTACGCAAAACAAGGCAAAATGAAGTTTCATAGCACTTAATAAGGGTAATATAAAGTCAATGACTAATATTGAGGTTTGTAAAAAGGACTGGATGAAAAGTTACATGTACACATGAAAGTTATATTAGTTTCAATACTATCAGTTATTGTTTCTGTAACCAATACACTCCCCACCCCAAAACCAATCAAGATACATTCAAAATAGGCTGACATTGATATAATTGTGTGTAAAAATAGTGCACTATTTTTTCTGCCACAAAGCAAATTTGTATCCTAAGAGTTGGTAAACATTCTTTTATCCTTAAATACAGAGAATGGGCATAGACCTTGAAAAAATTAAATTAAGGCATTCATCATAGGTAAAATAGGACTGCCCATTTATGAAATAATTGAAACCAGTATGTACTTCAAACTCTCATTATACTAGCTGCTCAACAATGACACGCAGCTTTTGACAAACATGTATGAATGATATTAAATTCAACATTATGGCTTTACACAAGTGCATAGTTGCAACTGCAGTAAGTAATGGTATCTGATTAATATGCATAAAAAAATAAAGTGGAAAGTTTTTTAAAACCCTCTTGCAGTATTACAGTACAATATATATACACAGTATAATGGTCACGTCTTAAAGATGCAGTCTATACCACTGTGGTGGATCTTTCCCGCCTACTTTTCTGGCAAACATGCTGGTGGCATCTCTCTATCAAAGTTGAAAGATGGATTTCTTCAGTTTTAATTTTCACTCTTCTCAACTCTTTTGTGAAATGTAGTGTGTGTGTGTGTGTCTTGCCAAGATAAACTTTTTTGGAACAAGACTTTAAAAGGTTACCTAAAGTAACCTTATACTATTACCAACAGTCCTCATTTGATCAGTTACCCCAAGGGATTATAAAAAAAGCCCTCAGAGATTAGTAATTTATATTGCAGCAAAAAATTGTAAACCTCTGATATATATAGCACAGTCTTTCAGGAAAATATATATATTTTAATAAATTTTGGGATATCATGTTTCAGTCTTGTTCTAATGGGAAGAAAATTATCACCTTGAATAGTGACTGCATTCACAGAAGGCAGTTAGCTGAAAAAGAAGAAAGGTTTGGTCAGTAAATGCAATGCATGTCCCTCTGCTGAAGAGAAATTTGCTCCAAATTTTTATTTTAAATATGCACTTCTGCACACTTGCAACAAATGCTACTTATTTGCATTAAATAGCATTATGTTATTTAAAAACACTGTATCCTACGCACCACAATTTCAAACTTATTCTGAGATTAAGGCAATTATATTGTACTGATACCAATAACTCAGTTCATTGAGCATTCTGATGAGGGAATTCTGCGCCATAAAATACAAATTCTGTGCAAAATATTTTAAAATTCTGCAAATATTATTTGTCAATAAATAACTGTGGGTGCTCCAGCATGGCAGTGGAGAGCACAGGCCTGCGGCTCCCATTCCCCGCCAGGACACATACTTGGCGGTGAGGCTGCACCTGACCATGACACAGCGCAAGGGCCGGACCTGCTCCAGAAACACCTTGGAGCCCTGCCCCGCCACACCTGGCACACTAGGTGTGGACAAGCAGGCTCAGACCAGCAGGATCCAAGCGTGGAGGGGCTTAGTGTGGGGGGATCCAAGTCTGGGGTTGAGAGGATTCTGTGTGGGGCAATCTGGGTGAGGGTAGCTCAATGGTAGGGTCCAGGTACAATCTGAATATACGGGCTCATTGGGGAGAGGGGTTCCGAGTGCAGGGACAATGGGACTCTGCAGGAGGGGTCTGGGTGAAGGTAGCTGGGGCTCAGCAGGGGGAGTCTGGTGCTCGTTGGGGGGCTCTGGGTGTAGGGGGCTCATCGGGGGGGTCCAGGTGTTGAGGGAGTGGAGCTTGGTGGGGTGGGGGTCTGGATGGCTCATAGGGATGGTCCAGGTGCATACGGGTTGGGGTTTCAAGTTTGTAGGGCTCAGCAGGGAGTGGTCTGGGTTCAGGGGTGGGGGTTTGGATGCAGGGGGGTGGGACTTGGTGGGGGAGTCCAGGTGTGTGTGGGGGAGGATGTGAGGTTCAGAAGGGGGTCTGGGTATGGGGGAGGGGTCCAAATGCATGGGGCTGGGTGGACGGGGGAGCAGCTTCGCATACAGTGACACCCCCTCCCCCCCCATGGTTGAGGAGCAACGGGGCCAGGAAGCAGGGCGGAGGGATGTGTGGAGCCAGGGGAGGTTTGCAAACTAATTAGATTATTTCCAGTTAAACTAGTTTTACTTAATTAGAAATAGAACTGCTTTATATTTACAATAGCATTCAAGGAATTCAGCTCACTGCATTAGCAATGCAATTTTACTTAGGATTTTTTCAAGTGCATTGTTAGAAACCCAAAAAGCACAACACTACAGAGAAAAGCCAAGTCATAAATCTGTATTTCATAGCAATATTAGGAAATGCACAATGCAAAGCTCGTTTCAAGTCTGCTAGTCATAGACAAGTCACTTTACACTTTAAAAAGGCATTTTTACTGCAAACTGACATATCTTCAGTGTGTCAAAGATTAAAATGTGACTATTTTATTTTTACATCTCAAAAACCGTTTGTTTAAAGAGGTTAGCAGTACTACCACTGCCATAAGTATATTCTCTGACAGTAGCAGTTATCTCCTTTTCCACTCAACTGGGGCAGATAGACATGAATTCTGAACAGAAAACTATAATTAAAATCATGTATGTAAAAGGCAAATACTCATTTTTAGTTAAAGTGACTCCTCTGAAAACTGATCTTTTTCAAACTGAATGAAATCTCATTTTTAATATGCATTCAAAAATGAGATCTCATACTTTTTCTGCTTTGAAAAACAAAACCCAACTAGCATGCTCTATTCAAAAGGCAAACAATGCATTCCTCACTACTTTGATTTACCCTTTAACATCTTCAGAAATCAAAAACATCGTCATCACCATCAATATCATCAACAACATCATCAAATGACCAATCCCAGTCTTTAAATGCCAAATCAAGCAATCTGCAATAGGAGGTTTTGATGTTTAAAATGGACTCCTCTTTATTAAAATATTCCAAAGTCCAATGTTATTAAAATTATCACTATCTATTACAATACTGCCTTGTGTACACAGTCTTCTGATTTAACATTTCATGACGTGGCATAACAAAAAGTGGGTTATAAATGAGGATCAATCTTTACACAAGTGTTTTCATTTCTCTATACATAGTCCATGGCCATGCTAAACAAATATACACATATATATATAATTTGTTTTAATAAACTAGATGAATTTAGTGCTCATGTAGATGAATTATACACTGGAAATTTGACACATAAATCACTACATCTAATGTAGATTCTATTTAACTAATTCATACGACTCTTTCAGACAAAAGTCAGGAATCCTATTTTTGTAACATTTGGTAAAGTTGTTTAAAAAACACAAACTCTAAAGCTTCATAAGGGCTAACTGCCATCTTGTATTGATGTTGCAGTTCTTCTTGACTGAGCCGCAATTTTATGCTCATCTGCTAAACCTTCCATGAAACAATATGTGAGCCACAAACAATTGTTTCAGCTCATCTAAAGAGCTGATATTTTATGCAAGTCAAGATTAATTAATACTAAAGCATCTGAATACTCTAAAGGGGTTGGTCTGTCTGGATTTGCAAACAAATTAATGTAGATTTTACCATCCAGCATTTAGGACTTCATCAAAAGCCCAATAAAGTCAATAAGGGTCTTTCCATTGACTTCAATGGATTTTGCATCAGGCCTTTAAACATGACAAGGCAAGGATGGAGGAAAAATTCTGACCTAAATAAAGTGCGTAAATGAACCCCCCTGGCATAGTGTTTAAAATAAAGCATGTATTTATTATTATTATTAGTTTACATTTATTAAATATGATGGGTTTTGAGTTTTGTTTTTAATTTCTTTAACTTTCAAAAAATGATGAATCACTGAAGTTTTGATATTTATTTATTCTATGGGCTGTAAGTGCTGTCATTTCTCATATACTTGTAGCAGATATTAGGTATCAAAAGAAGAAAAGAAGTTGTCATTCATGTGGGGAAGCTAAGATTAATCTTCCTTGCCACGATTCAGTGCCGAAATGAAACTAATAATCAGTAACTACACATAGTGTATGTGGAAACTGGTTTGCCTTCTTTTAAATTATTAAAAAGAACAGCTGTGAAAAACTTAAACGATCAGGATATTCAAGTCTCATGAGGGAAGAATCCTCATTCTTAATGAAGTGGGGGATTGGTCCTGATTTAGTGGGGGATTGGTCCTGCTTTGAGCAGGGGGTTGGACTAGATGACCTCTTGAGGTTCATTCCAACCCTGATATTCTATGATTCTATGAAGTATAGAAAAGAAAAATATACATTCCATATTGTAAACCCTTGCAGTAAGAACCTTTACAGAAACACAAGTTAAACACAAACTGGCCATAGCATTCACACTAATTCACAAAAAATGTGTTGACTATTTGATAAACACACCAAAAAAAACCCTAGTTGAATTGATTTGACAAAGAAGCTCGCAATAGTAAGAAGGATGTGATGACCTCACAGGCCTTTCCCATCTATAACTCCTATGATTTTACAACATAATTCAATGCTAAATACATTAACAAAAAGCCATAATCTGGACAGTGCAGTTGCAGGAATAAAATGTGTAAAAGCAAAAAGATACGCAGAATACATTTTTTGTTGTTACTCTGCCATACTTTGGATTTCCCACAGTATATTTAATTATGATAACCTGGCCAAATTCATCCCTGGTGCAGCTCTACTGAAGTCAGAGTTGCACCAGGGATTAATCCGAACAATTATGCAGTTATCTTAGGTGAAAATAGCACCAGACTTAATTTTTTTAAAAATCCCATCCGTATTAGGATACAGAAACAGAGTATGTGGGTTATGAAGGAGAAAGATTTAAAACAGCAATACACAAGCAATATGTAAAATCCAAAAATGACAAACATGTTTAACATATGTGCCTGTTGTCATTCAGAAAATACATATATTTATATGAATTTGTTCTCTTTTTTCAAAAACTAGATTACCAAATGTAATTGATTTATATATATAAAACTTTCAAAATATTGTCATTTACAGATTTTAAGTGAGTTCTCATGGTTAGTATGGTCAGCATGCTCACAGGATGAGACACAGGTCCCTATTACTTACTGTTGCTATGGCAAAATATACAGTATAGAAAAAAATCAGTGAAGAATAATTCGAAGGACAGGGCCAGAGCTAAAAGAAATTAGTAATAAAATATAGAAGTAAATATATTACATGTACTATGTTACATGAACATTTTGTTAACAAAAATCATGAGGATGAAAGTAGACTATTACATACAAGGTGAAAATCTTAATTGAAAATTGATGTTGACAAGTCAGAGTCTATGGGTTGCTTCTTCAGAGGTCAGTAATACACAGTCTGTAATAAAAAATGGCTACTTACCTTTTGTAACTGTTGTTCTTCGAGATGTGGTGCTCATGTCAATTCCAAGGAGGTGTGTGTGCACCGCGTGCATGATCATCGGAAGGTTTTCACCATCGGGTTGGCTGTGGAGCCCGCTGGAGTCGCGCTCTTATGCCAGTGAATATAGGTCCCTGCTGACCTGCTGCCTCTTCAGTTCCTTCTTGCTGGATACTCCGACAAAGGAGAAGCGGGTGGGTCTTGGGATGGATATGAGCAACACACCTCGAAGAACTACAGTTACGAAAGGTAGGTAACCGTTTCTTCTTCTTCTTCGAATGATTGCTCATGTCAATTCCAAGTAGGTGACGCCCATGCAGTACCCCGGAGGGGTTAGAGTTCACCAAGCTGCTGACTGTAGCATGGCTCTACCAAACACAGCATCATCTCTAGCCTGCCGAGTGATGGTGTAGTGCAATGTAAAGGTGCGAACAGACAACCCGGTCTCCGCCCTGCAGATGTCCTGAACCGGGACCTGTACCAGGAATGCTGCAGATGAAGCCTGTGCTCTTGTGGAGTGTGCTGTCAATGCTGGGACCAGAATCTTTGCTAGGTCATAAGAACATAAGAAAGGCCGTACTGGGTCAGACCAAAGGTCCATCCAGCCCAGTATCCTGTCCCCCGACAGTGGCCAATGCCAGGTGCCCTGGAGTGAGTGGACCTAACAGGTAATGATCAAGTGATCTCTCTCCTGCCATCCATCACCCCCCTCTGACAAACAAAGGCTAAGGACACCATTCCTTACCCATCCTGGTTAATAGCCATTAATGGACTTCATCTCCATGAATTTATCCAGTTCTCTTTTATAGCACATTCTGATGCCAGCCGTGATAGAAGGGGTTCTCTGAGACGAAACAGGGAGACTCTTCATTCTTTCGGCAATAGTGATGAAGAGCTGCGTCGACTTCTTAAATGGCTTTGTTCGCTCAATGTAAAAGGCTAATGCCCGTCTAACATCCAGGGAATGGAGCATGCATTCCCTGTTGTTTGCGTGCAGCTTAGGATAGAACACTGGCAGAAAGATGTCCCGATTCATGTGAAATTGTGAAACTACCTTCGAGAGGAAAGCTGGGTGTGGCCGCAATTGTACCTTGTCCTTATAAAACATGGTATAAGGGGGCTTGGACATCAAAGCCTTGAGCTCAGACTGGCTGATGTGATAGTCACTAGGAACGCCACTTTCCAATACAGGTAGAGCAGAGAGCACGTTGCTAGGGGCCTCAAAGGGAGGGCCCATGAGCCTTGAGAGCACCAGGTTAAGACCCCATGGAGGGATCGGTTGTTTTACTTGGGGGTACAGTCTGTCCAGCCCTTGAGGAAACGGCCCACCACCGGGTTAGGAAACACTGAGCATCCCATTGAGCTGGGATGGAAAGCTGAGATTGCCGCCATATGCACCTTTACTGACGAAACTGCCAGCCCCTGTTGCTTCAGGTGAAGCAACTAGTCCAGGATAAAGGGAATCTAGGACTGCAACAGAGGAGTACCTTTCTGGAGGGACCAAATGGAAAATCTCTTACACTTTGCCAGATAAGTGGCGTGAGTGGAAGGCTTCCTGCTGCTGAGGAGACCCTCCCTAACCGAGTCTGAGCAGGTAAGTTCTAGCAGAGTCAGCCATGGAGTTTCCATGCTGTGCGATGGACAAACTCTAGGTTGGGGAGCTGGAGAGAGCCATGGTCCTGTGTGATCAAGTCCAGAACCAAGGGCAAAATCATGGGCGTATCCACTCACAGGTCCAGCAGCATGGTGAACCAGTGCTGACGTGGCCACGCTGGTAGGAGGCCTCCAACTGTATCGAGTGCACAGCTTGAGGGCTTCTTGGCACAGGGGAGAGGAGCGAGCACCACCGTGCTGTGGTATTGTCTGTCAGTACGGCTACACATCTGCCCTGTAGATGAGTTTGAAACGTCGGGCAAGAGAGGCGAACCACCCACAGCTCCCTGACGTTGATGTGCAGTGAAAGTTCTGCCTGAAATCAGAGGCCTTGTGTCCTGAGTTCATCCAGGTGCGCCCCCCATCCCATTGCTGACGCATCTGTGACTGGAGATAGTGACGGCTGAGGCGTTGAGAAGGGCATTCCCGCACATACCGCCTGTGGGTCGAGTCACCATCAGAGAGATTTGAGAACCCTAGGAGTAAGAGTGACCAGTCTATGTGGTCTCAGTTTAGCCTGTAAACTCAGGCTAGCCACGCCTGAAGAGGACATAGCCACAACCTGGCACGCTGTACCACGTACGTGCAGGCAGTCATATGCCCAAGCAACTTCAGACAAGTTCACACCGTCATAGTGGGGAAATCTCTTGAGATCCTCTATGATGGCGCACACGGCAAGGAAATGAGCTTTTGGGAGAAAAGCCCTGGCCTATATCGAATCCAGGAGGGCGCCGATGAACTCTATCCTCTGTGTAGAGGTTATAGTAGAATTTTCCACGTTTAGAATGAGACCGAGCCTGAGGAATGTCATGTGCAACAGGGTCACATGGTCCTCCACTTGGGCCCAAGTTCGACCCTTGATCAGCCAGTTGTCCAGGTACGAGAAAACTTGCACCTGCCGCTTTCGCAGGAAGGCCACCACAATCATCATGCATTTGATGAACACCCGAGGGGCTGATGAGAGGCCAAATGGGAGGACCGTGAATTGATAATGGGTGTCGACCACAAATAGAAGGAAACGTCTGTGGGACAGGATTATGGACACATGGGAGTATGCGTCCTTCAAGTCAAGAATGGCTTATCAGTCCCCTGGATCCAGAGAGGGAATGATGGAAGCCAAGAAGACCATGTGAAACTTCAGCTTCTTCATGAATCTGTTGAGGTTTCACAGGTCTAGAATAGGCCGGAGATTAGGGGCTTGGGCCTGCCCCTGAACTCCATAGGTACCTCTTCTACTACCCCAAGTTATAGGAGAGTTTGTGCCCCCTGCATTAGAAGTTGCTTGTGAGAAGGGTCCCTGAAGAGGGACGGGGAAGGTGGTGGGAGAATACAGAATTGGAGAGAATATCCCAATTCTATCATGCTCAAAACCCAGACATCTGATGTTATTTGGGCCCAAGCATGGTAGAAATGGGATAGACAGTTCACAAAAGGAGGGGAAAGATCCTGGATAAGGACTGGTGCGACGCCCCGGACACACCTTCAAAGGTTTTTCTTAGGAGCCGGCGACTGTCTCACCTAGCCATTGCCCTGGGTTGAGGATGACTGCGGAGGCCTTCTCCTATTATTCCTACCCCCTCTCCTATTATAGTCTTGCCTTGGCTGAGTAGAAGCAAGGCGGGGGCGGAGGCTTAAAATGCTTTCTTTGAGGGGCCGGCGTATGAAGCCACAAGGACTTTAAAGTTGCCCTAGAGTCCCTGAGATTCTGGAATCTCAGACTGCATTCCAAGCTCTGCAGAGGAGTGGCTCTAGTGGTCACAGACCCTTCTGCCCCCGTCCCTACTAGCCTCTCTTTGCCCCAGTCTCCTCGCCTAGCCAGTCCCACTCTTTACATCCCTGGACTCCTCATCCAGTCCCTGTCTCCTTACCCAGCCAGTCCTAGACTCACCTTTCAGGCTCCATGTCCAAGTCCCAGTCTCTCCCCGGCCCCCTCCCCCCCCCCCATGACTCCCAGTCTCTCAGCTCAACAAGTCCCATCTCACTTCCCGTGGCTCACTGTCACGGTCTCATTGTCCAACCAGTCCCAGTATCCCCTCTTACTGTGCACTGGCATCCCTGTCCCTACCTCTGTTTCCATCCTGGCTCCTAGTCTCCCCTTCTCTAGTCAGTCCCAGTCTTCCCCACCAGGCTGCCAGTTAGTTTCCAGCCCCAGCTATCCCCCAGCTTCTCCTTCCCACATATCTCCTTGCCCCAATCTATTCCTCCTACTGCCCTCCCACCTCTCCCCTGAGGTCTGGCTCTTGTCCCCTTTGCATTCAAGTCAGACTGCTCCTCCTCTATGCAGCCTAGTTTCTGGGTGCCTCCACAGAAGCAATGAGAACACAGAAGAACCACAATGGCCTATAGGAGCACCTGCAAGGAAAATCTTACCCAGCGTCTGCAGCCCTGAGATGCAGCATGTTCAGTGCACACAGAATCTTCAGAGAATTTAGGTGCTAAACTCTAACAAGTCTCTACTGCGCATGTGTGAACTATGAATTTTCAAAGGCTTGTAAATTCGCCAAATTTGGGCCCTCCCCCCAGGACAGCAAAAAGCACATTCCTGACACAAAGGCAACCAACATTGACAGATTTAAATTCCCTGCTCCAAACCATGGTGGCACTATTACTTCTTAATGAAATCCTGTAAGAACTCTTTTAATGTGAGCAACACAACATATTTTTCCCTAATCTCACTCTCTGAAACAGATTAACTATTTTTGCTGCAATGTTCTCAAGACATTTGGCATAGGAAATTTCAGCCCAAATGGTTAAAGTTTCATGAAGTTATACGCAACTGAAAACAGAATCTTATAATGTGAAGCATCAAGCAACCTTACACATTGGTGAGTGTTACCAGTTCTGACTATAATATATAACACATACAGCAGATTTAATTCAGAGATAGGCTCATTTAAATAAGGAAATGAAACATGCTTCCTCACACAGCTTTCTTAATATTTTGTATACTGGAATTCACAAAAGATGACAGGATGGTCTCACATTTCATTAGTCATAGTATAAATACAAAAGGAAACAAGCAAACAAAAAGATATCTTTGTGAATTGCCCATAACACCTATATAATACAATGTATCACAGTGGGAAACTGTTTAAAGTTATCATTCTTTAATAGCAACTTTTGTGTTACCTTGGTTTGTTTGGAGGAAGCTGTCGGCTTGGCCGTCTCATAGATTGATTTGGCTGTACCTTCATGGAAGTTCTAGGAGAAGATCGAGCAAAGGGGTCGGGTGCTGGAGGCTTTTTTGGAATTTTTTTCACCAACCGGCTCACCCATTTCTGTTGTTCCTCTGTAGAATTAGCTAACAGTAGTAGATTCTTTGCAGTTGAAATATCATAATATACTGTAAGAGAAATTTTAAAACAAAATATTATTCAATTTTTTACATGACCTCACCTTGAAAACTAATGGCCAGATCCTTGGGGTCTCATAAATTGCATAGAGTGGAAGTCAAGTGGTGCTATACACACCCAATATAAAGCTGCCACTTGGGCTGCCATGATCACAATGCTACTTTGGGTATAGATTATGCCACAGCACCTTTAACATTCCCGCCAAGGGAGCCTTTCCAGTCTATCCACAGTCTGCACCCCCTTCTGATTTCTTCCATTTGGAGGATAAGGGGATGATTATTCTCCATGTTACTAAGGAAGCAGGTATACAGGGAAACAAACATATGCTGTTACAACCATCTCATATGCCCATAAGAGATATTGAGCATAGAGAACTATGGAACTCAGCCCAGAGGGAGCAACTTTTCTCAGTCATAATCTGTATTGCCACATACACTGACATCTCTGTCCCATACTGAAATGCAACACAATCCACTGTGGAAGTAGCTTTTACAATGTTGACAGCACTGAAAGTATGTGGCATACATGTCCATATGCTGGCTGAATGTCACTGTACTGTAGTGAGCTGATCTTCCCTAACGGAATCCTGATATGCACCCAAGGATCTGTCACTCCAGTAGGTACTACCTTTTACCTTGAGCTTATCTGAGATCACATCATTATGAGAAACCTGTATCTGAATTATTCCCTGTAGTTAATTGGCAACCATGCATTTATTCAATTATTCACTACTTACCTTTGCAAGGTGCTATAATCTCTTCCTTTTTATCCATGTGATCTTTGTGACATTTGATATGGCAGCGGCGGCACTCTAGAGCAGGAGGAGGTTTAAACATGTGCCACAGTGGCTTCATACAAGCCTCACAGTTGGTTGGAAAATGATACAGAGTGGGTATAAACTCATGTCCCTTGTGGCAAATGTAATTTGATTTCTCCCCTATAGGCTCCACAGGAAATTCTGGTTCCTTCTTGCTTTCTCCTTCATTAGCATACAGAATCTAGAGTTAAAGTAAAAATAACCACAACATTCATACACAATGAGTGTAGGTAAAGGGCAATTATTTAGTTAGCAAAAATTCAGGAATACAAATTAGAGTAGGTTAGAATAAATTTTCTGATAATTTATATTATTTACTTTTCTCACTTGTACTTGTGCCTTTTTAATAAAAAAATTAAAATATTTTTGAAGCATCTTGTATTTATTTGCATAAGGAATTTTACCAGTTTGTTTTTCTAAAAACACTAATTTATAACATACCTGGAATATCCTAGGAATCTCTTTGGAATCTGCTCTGTACACATCGGTCTGTGTGACTGGCCGGACATGGAACAATTTGCTGTAGAAGCAGATTTCAAAGAAATAAAATAAAACAAAAAAATACATTTGATATCAGAGTGTACTGATTTAAAATATACAATTAATTACGGAATTGTATTGTACCTTAGCTAATAAGGTACATCAGTGTGATGTAAAGATTTCCAGAAAACAAAATTCTAAATCCATTTTATTCAACTCCTATTCCCAACTCTGCATATCAATCTCCAGCCCTTAAACCACATAGCCACAAGAGCAAAATTAAATCTGAATAGCTGCATTCTGCACTTGTTAAGCAGAATGTTAGGAACCATTAAGAAAGGATTAGATAAGAAGACTGAAAATGTCATATTGCCTCTGTATAAAATCGACGGTACACCTACACCTAGAATATTGTGCAGTTCTGGTCACCTAATCTCAAAAAAGATATATTAGAATGGGAAAAGGTATTGAGTAGGGCAACAAAAATGATTAGGGGTATGGAACAGCTTCCATATGAGGAGCGATTAAAAAGACTGGGACTTTTCAGCTTGGAAAAGAGGCGATATGATAGAGGTCTATAAAATCTTGACTGGCATGAAGAAAACAAATAAGGAAGCGTTATTTACTCCTTCACATAACACAAGAACCAGGGGTCACACAATGAAATGTATAGGCAGCAGGTTTAAAACAAACAAAAGGACAGTCTTCACATAATAGACAGTCAATCTGTGGAACCCGTTGTCAGGGGAGGCGGTGAAGGCCAAAACTATAATGGGGCTCAAAAAAGAAATAGGTAAGTTCATAGAAGATAGCCATTGATGGACCTATTACCCAAGATGGTCAAGGATGGAACCCTATGCTCTGAGTGTTGCTTGCTTCTGTTTGCCAGAAGCTGGGAATGGACAACTGGGGATGGATCAGTCACTGATTGCCTGTTCTATTCATTCCTTATGAAGCATCTGGCATTGACCACTGTTGGAAGATAGGATACTGTGCTAGATGGACCATTGGTCTGACCCAGTATGGCCATTCTTATGTTTATGTACTGCACTTGTAACCCACAGCCGAGTGCGTGATACAGTTTCCCCACTCTGTGCCAATCTGCAGAAGATATGAGTTGTTACAGCCCCCAGCTATAAAGTTTTGGCTCTTTAGTTCAAGCTATAGCTCCTCAAGCTCTTAGTTCTGGAGGTCTCTAGATCAGTGCCCAGTGTGTCAGCCAAGAGGGCAGTCAGACACACACTGACTGATCTCAAACTGTAGTTTAAATAACATATGACAAGAGAGTCACTATCAGCTCTCAAAAATATTTTCTGAAGTTGTTTTCTTTTCAAGGCCATCTGCTAATGTTCACCTGAAAGTTAACAAAGTAATGTATACCACAATCTCCTATAATAATACTTACTCAATATCTAACACCATGTAGGGGTTAGAATGTTCTTTATCTTGTTCACTATCATAGAACAGAATCTTCTTACTGCTTACAATTACATACTGTTAAAAAAGATACACAGGTATTAACATAGTTCTTAAAATACAGGCTTTATCTCAAGTATTTATTTCTGTCAAGTCAAACACTTTCATAACATTCTTTCATAATTTTATTATTAAATAGTCAATAATAGCATGGTAGCTTGGGGCCACAATTTGAGCACAAAGACATACTTTATATCACAACGACATAAAATTGTGATAATTTGGTAACAAACTATCTTTATATTTTTAAACACCTATTTTAAAAAAGATGAAAGGAATGGAACCCAATAGAACTGCCAACAGGATACAAAGCCTTTGGTTTCTACGTTACTAGTTTAATTTTGACTCAGATTGGTCCTGTTCACAGTGAACAGGTGTCCTCTTCACAAAAATCACCACAGTTAGTACATTTGTTGGTAGTCTCAATAAAAGAGCCAAAGACTGAGTAGATAAGAGAAAACCTCCCACTCTAAAAGTTGTCCAGAATATGCAGGTTGGTAGAATAGGGAGAGAGAGCTGATACCACCATTACCTATGCTATACCTGTTGTGTGTTTAAAAAAGACATCAGGGAAGCTTGAGATACACCACAGGCTGAAATACCACCAGTTCAGAGAAGACATCCAGTTCTTTTTCTCCTACTTATCCTAGTGTTTTGGTTGGATCAGCACCTAGATGACGAGCAGTTGACTAAAGCTGAACCAAGGCAAAATGGAGGTGATGCTGGTAGGAAGAAGGAAGCACCTGAACTCACCTCCTCCTCCCTTATCAAGGGTATCTGCTCTTGGATTATGTCAGTTCACAGATTTAGGATCCTGTTCGGACTCCTCACTGCTGGATAACCAAACAGTAAGCCGCAGGTGCGTAAAAAATATCTACTCCCATCTGTACCCTGACCTAACAGACTCAGACCTGTCAATGGTGATCTGTTTATGTACTATCTTCAAGACTGATTAGAGAACATATATGTAGGAAAGAAGTCACACATCTTTAAAAAGATGCAACTAATACAAAATCCAGCAAATCAGTTAAATAGAGGTCAATGATTTATATTTCTCACCTTTTTCACCCATCCAAATTTCTTAGTGTTGTTTCGGACAGGTAGTGATAGCCAACCCTCTAATCTCGATTCTGCAAATAAATATTAAAGTAAGTATTTAAACAACACACATTCATCTGAGACCACCATGCATATGAAATAGCCTTTATTTAGAAAGAATAAAGCAGACATACAAATACCATAACCTGATAAGCAAAATGCCTTGCAACATTTATCACAGCAGATTTTTCAGGGACAAAAAGCTGTATTGCACAGCCAATACAAGCAAATAATGCCACTCAAAAACTACGTAATTCAGACTAAGAAAAAAAGAGCCAGTCTAACTACAAAATTATGCTATAACACATACATTCTCTTTAGTAAAAATAAGACAAAGACATTTATGATTTTAAATGCCTATAATTATTTAACTATCAGCCTCCAGCCACTAAAATTGCTTGTGTGAAGACATTAGTACAGAATATATAACATTTAGTTTTAGAAAAAAAACCTTCTAAATATGAATACACAAGCAAATACATATTTTAAAGCCTGTATATTAAAGTTTGTATTTAATGCATACTACATATATATTTTTATTAACAGGTTCTATAAATTTCCTCAAATATTAATTTACTGTGGGTTATAAATAAAATTAACTATTTTCCTGAGTAACAGCAATAACTAAATCACAAGAGTTTTGGCATTATAATTAGAACTCCTTGCTCTACAATCTTTTCCTCAGAACCTGTGTAAATTACCACAGCTTTCTCACCAGTAACAAGTCGTCACCTTTGGCTAACCCTTTTGCGTTTACTGCATTCAGTACACTCTTACTGAACCACTTAAGAAATAGCTTTTGCTGCTAGTTTCACACAATAGGAATATTTTATACCACCTTTTCTCTGAAGATTTCAAAGTGGCTTTACATACATTAAGCCTCGACATCTCAATTGTAATTTAATAGTTGTTTTGTGGTAGAAGCCAAAGACCAATCAGGATCATGCTCCCACTGTGCTAGGCACTGTGTCAACACACAAGATCTCCCTGCCCCTGCTTACAAATTAGTTGAAGATAAGAATTTGTCTCATTTGTGAGGTAAGTAGTATTAGGCAGAACTGCTTACCTGCAATAATTGCTTTCTGATTTTTTATATCAGAAGAGATCATCATACTCAGATCTCTGCCTCTGCACAAGAACTCTACATTCAAAGTTCTAAACACATTTGATTTTAACAGGGGATCTTGTTCTAGCAGACTATGCCTGGAATGTAACATCCGCTGGCCCTGTAACCACTGTTCCTTTTAAGCAGGTGATAAAATCATTTCTATGTGTACAAATGGGAATTGAATAACAAAGAGATAAACTTTGCAGAAACCTCAGCATTGTAGAGAGAAAGGTGGGAGCGAGGTTATCTAGTATGATGTATACACTATCTTCAGAGTATATTTGTTTGTTTGCTGGTAACCTTAATGAGGATGCACATTTTAATACACACACACACACACCAAGTACATAGGCAGCACTGCACATACATTTTGTCCCATATGTCTGGCTTGTTAGATAGTAATGAAACAATTTAAATCTTCAGCAATCAGCTCAGTGATGTGCAACGCATGCCTCTAGCATCACATACGGCTTCAGGGCCCAACATATGACTTTTAATGGTCTCAGTGGGTTTGCCTGGAGCTACTCTCACTCTGCCTGATATCAGACAGAGCAAGCAGAATGCTAATCAAAAGAACGCTCCCCAGTGTGAAAAGAATGTATTCACTAAGAAGAAATATTCACATACTACTCTCCAACCTCTAAGAATTCAGCTCGAGGGGGGATTGAAAGTGAATCCTCCCATTTTACTGCTTCTGGGGGCTATTCCCTACTAAGAGAACAGAAAAAGTGACAGGCAGTAGTTGTCCCTTACCCACTGTCAGTGCAGCTGTGTAGTTTAAATACTCTTCACTGGATTTGCTGCTAAAACTGGCTCCACCCCAGTAATAGCTAAATGCTCTCCCTCCATAACTTTTCCCACATACAGGGATAGGAGAAAAACCGCTGATGAAAAATATTCAGCCACCTCCAGGGAAAGGAATTGGGGGGAGAAGCTGGGTTTGGCTGGGTCTCACCAAGAAATGCTCAAGGAGTTTAAAAATTCTCTGTCAGTGGAGCTGCATAAGCATTCTCCTGCTTCTGTTGTTGTGTATCCCTATAGCATGTTTCCCAGTAGCAGAAATATGAGAATCTAGTCTCTCTCCTCTTAAACTGCATCCTTAGTCTGGGGGCAGGTACAGGATGAGAATCTAGTTTCTCCTCAAACTGCATCCTTATTCTGGGAACAGGGACAAGACAGAAGAGAACATATTTCCTAGGAAATCCCCCTCATGGAAGCTTAGATTTGCCTGTATGCTCAATGAACATGAACTGTGTTTTATCTCAACAGGGCAATGTCCCAGCCCTCCCTGATGTGATTTACCAAAGTCAGTATATAATTAAACACTTCTTAGGGCTGGTCTACACTAACCTCCCCTGTCGAACTAAGATACGCAACTTCAGCTACGTTAATAACGTAGCTGAAGTTGAAGTATCTCAGTTCGATCTTACCTAGGGTCCACACGCGGCGCGCAGGCTCCCCCGTCGACAGCGCTTACTCCTTGCGGCAAGCAGGATTACAAGCGTCGACGGGGGAGCACTTCCTGGTTCGATTTATCGTGTTTAGACAAGACGCAATAAATCGAACCCAGAAGATCGATCCGACGCCTCCGACGCTGCGGGTAAGTGTAGACTAGCCCTTAAAGACATCCTAATTTGGCCTGAACTCTGAAAGCCCTACTTGATCTGACAAGGGTCCCAGGATAAAAGTATAGCGATTATAACAGCAGCTAGAAAGAGAGACCAAAATCTAGTTTGTGTTTCTTTTATAAGGAGCACCAGAACATAAAGAATCTACTTTCATCCTTACCTCAGTGAGCTGACAATATTTCAAACTAATATTTATCCTTATGTTGAAAGCTAATCAAATAAACAGCTCCATAATCAAAGAAATCTTTAGTCAGATATTAGATGTCACTATGGTAAAAAAACCCTCACTTTAGTACTAGGAGGGTTGATCCATAGAGTATGTGTATATTCACATATAATTAGTTCAAAATACATAACATATGTTTATAAAAAGAGCTATCTTTCACCACAGCCATGAATAATTATTTTCTTCTTGCTTCTGGAAAAGTAAATTTTGATAACTTGCTACTGCCTTTTATGCTGACAAGGATCCATAATGAACACACAAATCTTATGCATTAGGGATCAATTTTTCAAAAACAGCCTCCAAGTTTTTGATGTCTTAGTCATGTGACATCCAACTTTATGCAAAAAATTTGGGCAGGCTAACATTGGATTTGCACAGGCAAGTAGTAGCTGTACTCACAAAGTGAACTGCTAGACATTCAATTGTTCAACTGGAGTAGTTAATTGCTCAACCGGAACAAATAGATAAGGTTTTGATTACCCAAAATCTTTGAGGTGCATAAAGTTAGGCACAGACACTGGATAGAGACTTCTTTGAGCATAGGGCAATAAAATCATCTTACAAAAGACTTCTATAAAATGATAGTTTTTAAACTATAGGTCTGATTTGGTTGCAAACACTGAACATTTAGAAAAAAACAGGCCAATTCTTTGTTCATGCAACATTCTCTTTAGTATTTTCTGGATTACAACTTGTACTTCCAGTGCTTTTGAAAATAATATATTAATGGTGTTAGTTATAAAAAAAGGCCCAAAGGACAAAGTTAGAACAAAACATGAGTGCACCAAATGGTTTCAGGGATGTCACCTGTGCTATCAGATTCTGAAGGGATGTGTACACAAGACAATGGTTCTTCCTCTGAGTCAGAATCAGAGTCGAGAAGCATGGGAGAACTGGAAGGCTTAGTGGCAATACTGACAGAGGTGGAAGAATGCTGGTAGGTAAGAGACATGGACTCCATAGTGTGGGATTGAGTGATATGGACTAAACACACAGCACAAAGGAGGAAAAAGGACAGAAAAGTTAAAACAGAATCACTGAAAAGAGAATATTAGTTTTTACATTTTATCATTTAATACACTATTTACAAATGAACATATCAATTAAGAGAAAAAATAATTGTTAGTTCGAATGAGAAATAGAATGTAATCTTTTAATTCTTAAACAACTGAAATCAACTTTTTAAAAACAATCTAAGAAGAAAGAACTAAGTATAGTCAAAATAAAGATTGTTTCAAGTTAGTGCATAGATATTAAGTGCTATCAGATTACTGAAAAGATATAAGGAAGTACAGAAAAAGGAAGGAAGTCATAGAAGCATAAGAATGTCATTTAATGCTTTGATTTCCATGATAAAACACCATGAAACTGATAAAGATAGGATTATTAATAAAAAAATCATACCAGGGAATCCATCATCTGCCTCAGCATCCCCGGGTCCACTGCCTATGCTGCTGCAGTCTAGGCCAATATGTATTGTCTGGAGCTGCGAGCGAAGTTGTTCAATGTCGCTATCCTTGCTGTCAAGTGTCATCTGCAGTTCGATTCGTACCTGGCTCTCCTCTGCTATTTGCTGTGAAAATGATTTGAAAAGGTTTTCCTTTTAGTATTACTGTTGTACTCTATAATTTCTTATGTATAGTATTTTCTTGGTGGAATGAGGACTTTACAACCAATCTTGAAATAAACAACTATTTAATTTCTTTAGCTGAGTCATCCCTAAGATATGGAAAATGTATGTATAATAAATATGACATCTTGAAATAATTTTAAACTCTGTTTCAATTGCTTAAACAAATTTAAGAACATTTTTATTGCTATTTATTGCTGCAAATTCACTTCTTACTGCCTGCATTTCATTGATCTCCTTCTGATATTTAATCATCATCTGGGTTAACTTTTCACGTTCAGATTTCAGTTCCATATGCAGTTTCCTATTCTCCTTTTCTTTCCTCCGCACATCAGTGTCAGCTCCACGTTTGACTGGATCCTTCCGATTCATGATCTCAGCCAACTTGTTTACAGCCTTAAAACAAAACAAAACACAGAACACATAATAAAGCCCCCATAGGTAAACAACAGGTACAAATAATGTCATCTCTCCAACCCATGATTAGCCTCTATTAAAATATTTTACCCATGAATTCAAAATATTTGTGCATTTCCATCTACATAAAATACCAATTTAATTCTGTGAATCAATCAAGTTTTGTAAAAATGATAATGACATTTCACTCTGGAACAAAGTACTTTTGTTCTTTTACATACTTTCTTTAGATAGCCCAGTTAGTTAGAAGTCAAATACAACTTTTAATTGGAATGTCTAATATGCCTCTAGGATGCCTAGAGCACAATGCTGAAGCACAAAATCTGGCATGAAGTCTAGTATCCAAACTTTGGCAGAGTTTATTACCAGATGCTTCAGGGGAAGATGAAAAACACAGAGGAAGGTAATTCAGGGTTGCTAACAATATAATTAAATCAAACTACATCATAAAAAAATACATGTCAAAACTGCTTCTCTAAATCAAAATGAAGGATTTATTTGGATTATGGATTTACACTGTGCTAAATCACACTGGGACAAATGGTTTTATTCAAGTACCGTGTATCTACGTTACAAGTCTGCACCCAAGATGTGCAAGTTTTCCTAATGTAATCTGGTCTAGTAAAAATCTCTGAGGATATAAAAATTGTGTCCAGGCTTCAATGAGTGCATATAGCTGGTTTATAACAGAAAGCAATCATTCCATTTAAAAATGCTATCTGCTGCATGAACAGTATATTATTCCAATTATCATGATAATCTGCTCATTCTTTTATATTTACCTGGGTTTTCAGTGTTCTCTCATTCAACAACTGCTTCTCAAACTGAGTTTTAATAATTGTTGTATTTGTTTCTTCCTCTTTTAGCCTTGCAATTTCTGCAACAAGGTAATAAGAAATCTGTAATGGCTAATTAGAGCATTAAGTGGTACACTTTTTGAGAACTAAAGCATTTTCAAATTAAATTCAAGTTGTGCAGTGAACACTCACGTTCTTGGACTTCTTTCAGTTTATTATTCAGTTCTTCTTTCTCATTAGCAAGATTAGCTACATCACTAGTTAGTGTCCTATTGGCTTCCTCCAGCTTAAAAAAAATTAAGTATATGTTACCACACAACAAAAAGTAATGCAACAGATTTACTTGATTACTTAAAAGAAAGAAAAGAGAAATGGGAGGCACAGAGGAGAGAATGACCAAGCAAAGGTACGTGAGGGGCTGGAGGTGTGAAGGAGAGAGAGGGGAGCGAAATGAAAAATGTTGTAAAGTTGTGAGATATGGAAAAAAGGAACAGGAAGAGTCTGCCATCAAAATCAAGACACTAACACGCTCAGGACTTGGCCGAATTCATGAAAAATTACAGCCATCTAGAGGCGAGAGACTTCAAAACAGAGAATGTTAAGGTTTAAGTGCTCTATGGAGTTGAGAAGGCTTTGAATTGAAGAGGGGGAAAGGAGCTCACTGCAGCAAATATTTAGAATGAAAAGGAACTAAAGGAGAGTCTGCTGAAAGAGAGGGCAGGGATATAAGCTGAGTCACAGAAACACAAGCACAGAGCTGAAGATAATCATATACTGAAGTGAATTTCTTGCAAGACAGAGCAGGCATTCCATAGACAATTGAAGGAGAGGGTTAAGTTTGAAACTGGTAGGGACAGAAGAGCATATGGTTATGAATAATCAGGGTTAATTCAGATTTCAGAGATGTGGATGAGGCAGATTTTAGATAATGATCTGTAAGAACTGGAGAGAGGTGATGGAACTGAAGTACAGAAGGTTTGTGTAATAAGAAGGGCAGGTAAGGGGAAAGGAGAGACCCACGTGAGGAACACAGTGGAGGTGAAGATCCAGAAGATGTGTGTGGAAGCCAGGAATTGAAACTGAAGAAATGTTTCAAGGAAGGAAAAGAGGCAGTGATGCCAGTTAATGATGGAATCAACAGCAGTTGATGGAAAATGCAAGACCACATGCCTACTGATTAACAGAGATGAAGTGGATTATAGCTCCACATTTTGGGATGTGACTAAGAATTAATGAGACACTGCAAGAAAGCCAGTTCTTAATTGGGAGTGCTGGCAGCTCCAGCTGCTTCTTGCTTTCTAGAGGACCCAAAGGGCAGAGAGGGTGACCTATACCTATATGTTTAGCATATTAGGATCAGGGGATATAAAATTGGCAGGCCTGTTTTTTTCCCTGGAACTAGCTAATAGATCTGAATTCTTCCTAGGCTGTTTATAGTTAAGGCTTCTTTTTAGTCACAGGTATTTTTAGTAAAAGTCATGGACAGGTCACAGGCAGTAAACAAAAATTCACAGCCTATGACCTGTCCATGACTTGTACTATACCCCCCTAACAAAAACTTGGGCCAGGGGGCTGCGCGTGCTCTGGGGGGGAAGGAGAGGGGAACAGCCTGGGGGCACCGTGGGTGCTGGGGGGGGGGGTGGGGGGGTGGGGGGGGGCTGGTAAGCTCCCTGCACGGCTCCAATGGGAGCTGCACAGGCAGTGCCTGCAGGCATGGGCACCACGCAGAGCCCCTGGCCCGTCCACCTAGGAGCTGCAGGGACATGACGGCCGCTTCCAGGGAGCCATGCCGAGGTAGGTACCGCCCCGCACCCCAACCCTCTGACACAGTCCTGAGCCCCTCCCACACCCAAACTACTGCTGCTGTGTGGGGTGGGGACGCGGTGGCCTGAGAGCGCCCCAGCTGCGGCCAGTGCGGCTGGCCCAGGAGCTGCTTAAGCTGCTCGGGCAGCCCTGGAGCCAACCGCCGCAGTATCCCTCCCGCCACAACCCCCTTCTAGCCAAAGGAATCAACTCCTAGGATGTCATGTTTTAGAAGGACTAGGAATTTTTACGGCTGAACTATACACATCTGAAAAAATATTATTTAGAATGGAAAATGTGACATAACCTTGATTACAGAAACATAAACTATACCATCATACATAGATTTTTGTATACAACTGAATATATATACATTCTCAGTTTTGTTTCCATAGGTCCAAAGTATGGAAATAACTATTTTTTCATCCAGATGTGAAAAATATGTAAACAGAAAATGTTTCTCGGTATTTGTAATGATTTCAGAATTTCAATTAAACAATATTAACCATGTAATGGCTTTTAAAAAAAGAAATTAATGATCTCATACTGCTTTCCTCTAGTCTACTTTAAAAAAAAATCCAAAAATCTTTCAAGCTGTGTATTTCTGTAAGTCTCCAAATGTATCTTTGTTATAATGATTAAAGAACTTTTAGCATGCACAAAAATATACCACAGGAGTTATGATGCAAATTACTCACAGATCCTATGGTAGCATCTTTCTCAGTAAGTTCTTGTTTATGCCTAGCCATCATCTCTTTAATCTCCAATTCTTTCATGATCTTCTCTTTTTCCAAATCAGAGTACTGTTCTTCAGCAATGGAGCGAGCAAGTTGCTCTGAATCAGCTTTTGTCAAAGTTATCTCAAGTTGTGCAGCCAGGGAGTCTCTGCAAATTATTGAAAAATAATTAGTTCAGAAATTAAATAAAAACCATTTCCAACTGAAGTAAATATCCTGATTTTCTGTACATATACAAATAAGTGGCAAACCCTCACCTTTCATCTTGTAACTCCTGTATCTTTTGCTGCATTTCTTTACAAAGTTTGGTCTTTTCTTCACATTCCTCTTTAAGCTCACGAACTTGGGTCTTGTACAAAGTCTAGAATTGTAAACAAAGAAAAGGAAAGAAAAAGGACTTGCATATTCTAGCTTATGGGGTATCTGAATGAATGAGACAAGACCATGTTAAATCAAAAATCCTTTAATACAACAAGAGGCCAAGCACAGCAGTGTCTTGTCTCTCCTAAGCAGCAATACTCCCCAAAACAGTTTCTTTCATCTTCAATGCATGCACCCTCTAAAAGAACCCCCTTCATCATCTCCCTCCTGAAACCCAGCTAGTGGGGAAAAGTGAAACCACTGAAATCCCCCCCAGTCATCAATACATTCCTCCATAAATGTGGTCTGCTGTCCTCACACAATGATTAGAAGTTTCGAAAGTATGTATGCATGTACAATTTATACACCACAAATACACACGTACATGCCTTGGGGTTTTGGGTTGGTTTTTTTTTGGTATTGCAACATAACTCATTAAAAATACTTTAGAAATTTGTTTTAGAGAGGTTTGGAAAAAGTAGTCTTTCCAAATCTATAATTATTAAGACAGTTCTTCATAAAACTATCATGTCTATTTGATGGAAACATAACTAACAATCAAGAATTATTTATTCGTTCATGTACAAAGTTGATCTCCCACAGATATACATCTTTCTATAAAGATTTTCATTTTTTTAAGCTGGCAAGTAAGTCATTGCAAATTAATTACATGACAAATTGAATGCTTTGCTTTCTGTTTATGCATTGCTGTGACAGATCCTACTTTTCCACAAGTATTTGCAGAGTAGTTTATGTGAACAAATTTCAGACTACATGAATGTTTGCAGACTGTTCATTAAAAAGTATTTGCAAGTCACTATCTGAGATGCAACTGTTCATCTAACTTAGATGGTACTGTTTCAGCTCCGTAAAGACTGGATTGGTAAAACAAAAACTACAATACATACTGAGAAATATTGTTCAGCTTCAAGCTGGTCTTGAAGCTCTTTCATTTGTCCATCTGCATCCTGACGTTCTCTGTAACGTCATAAAACAGTGTTTGTAAGCAAAATTTGTTAAGATATTTCAAACCACTACATAAGCACAGAAGGTTGTGTGCATGCACATACATCTATAAAACTTTCTTATATCTTAGCATCCCCTGATCAAAGTATGGTCTTCTATACCGAATCCTGAAGGATCCTCTGTCCCCCAGGTCTCTCTTGTTCCCCTATTCTGCCTGGACAGCTATGAATACTGTGCTTAGGGTGACCAGATGTCCTGATTTTATAGGGACAGTCCCGATTTTTGGGTCTTTTTCTCATATAGGCTCCTATTACCCCCCACCCCCTGTCCCGATTTTTCACACTTGTTGTCTGGTCACCCTAACTGTGCTCTCTTCTGATCTGGAAAGGTTAGGAAACAGCCTTTTAAACTGACAATACTGTTACATGGGCTAGCCAACAAGAGACATTACAAAAGCAAATAGTCATTGGCCTCTTCTCTCATCTCCATGCAGGACATCAATAAAGTGACAATCCGAGCTCCAGAACCTCAGGCAGTCAGAGTCGCAAGACAGACCTTGAGCCTTAATTTAGTGCTCTTCATAGTGCAGATTTTTTTAAAACAAACCCATTATTAAAGCAACTCATTCAATCACTAGTCACCACTTCTGAATGATAATAGTAATACTTTGCACTTCTTCCATCAGAAGACCTCAAGAGTGCTTTACCAATGGTAGTGAATTAGACCAAAAGAGCCTCCACATAACTGTCATTTTACAGATGGAATAAAAATGAGATCTTATTAACACCTATATTACTCTTGCCTTTTCAGCCACAAGACCATTCTTGCTCCAGATAACATACATTGCTAATTACAGAGAGCAACAAATCTCATATGAAACAAACTCCTATTCCCAATTTGTTTTTTAGTATCATCATAAAAGATTTATTTTAATCAGTGGTAACTGATTAGTGTTTGAAAGTCACACTGAAGATGAAATTACTAAGTGCTAAGACTATTATCTCATTTTTAGCTGCAAATTTAGAGGTGTGCAATCATTTTAGTCTGATTCCAATGTAGACTCTCAGGGAAAGCTGATTCTAATCAGCTTTTCATTTCACTCAAATCCTAACATGATCCTTTATGCCTTTACACAATCTATTTTTTGGAAAACAGCATTTCAGAGTAGCTTTCTATTGAATCTACAGGTGTAACTCAAGTGGTCAGAATTTTTTTTTCTTTTTTGGAAGCTCTTTGGGGCAGCAACCATCGCTTAGCATTTGTTTGTACAGAGCCTATTACAATAAGGCCCCAATCTCTGCCAGGACCATTAGATACTACTACAGCATAAACAACGGCAATCAACAATCAGGAGTGTCTATGATATGATTAATTTTGTATTGTCAGGATTTTATATATGTATTGCTCTCAAATTTTGCATAAGTAAGATAAAAATGCAATTGAATTTTTAAATCTGTGATGCAGCTCTACTTACTTGCGGAGTTCATTATTTTGCTTTTCCAAGCTCAGTTTGATTTCCAGGAGATGGTTATTCTCTTGTTTTAGCTGTTTCTCTGACATTTTCAATGTGTTGACTTGTTGTGTTTGCATCTTCAGGTCATTCTGCGTGAGGCAGCGCTTTTGTGTTTCCTGTTCTATTTTTAATGTCAAGTTTTTAACCTGAAAAACAAATTAATTTTTTTTTGGGGGGGTTACATTAGAATTTTACAGACCCATACAGTAAGGAACTCTAAAAACAATATTTACACCTGCACTGATTCTCTATTGTAGTAACTATTAACTATTGTACAGCACAAATGTCTTTTTTGGATATAAAGATTATTCTATAACTAAAATTATCTCTAAGTAGAATAAGCACGTTTTTCACCCTAATATTACAGAATTTTACATTCCACATAACAAATTTTTCTAAGTTTGTCACAATGTTGAAAAACTTCAGAAAATGAAACTTTACACTGTAAGGAAGCCTTTCTGCAACCTACAGAAGTGAGTGTGGAGATATACTTACTATTATTTTCATTTGTAACAATTTACAGATACTGCCTATAATCAGGGAACTTTAGTACTTTTAAAACTGGAACAAATTTTATAATACCCAAAAGGTTCCAATTCAGACTACTTATATAACTGCTACTTACATCTTCATTTAGTTTATCCTTTTGTTTAAGCAGCTCATTTATTTTCTGTTGAGACTGTTTGAGATCACAGTCCAACATAGAACACCGCTTTTCAATTTCTAACAAGCAGTTTTCTACTTTTTGCTTTGAAGCTCTCTCCTCCAACAGCTTCTTTTCCATTTCTGTGAAATAAGAGAATTTAAATATGAAGTCAGTATGAGTTGTGGGTGCTCAGTCCTTCTGAAAATAAGAATATTTATTTAGGTTGCCTAGCTGTGGCCAAAATTTTAAACTTGAGTGCCTACAATTTAACATACTTTGGATTCCTGTGGGATGAAAGGTACTAGGATGGCATGACTGAAACTACTGATAAAATTAAGAGACACGCAAAGGTGAGTGACTTAATATCTTTTACAGGACCAACTTCTGTTGGTGAGAGAGACAAGCTTTTGCGCTTATATAGAGCTCTTCTTCGGGATGTGGGTCTAGGATCCTTAGAAAGCAGACAGCCATTTTCCCTCCAACAATGCTTCAAAGCCTTGACAACTTTAACAGAAGGATCCGGATTTAGAATTGATGAAGAGCCCGACGTCCTGGAACCTTTAGTAAGCAAGTTGCCAGGAGAAAGCCACAGGCACCAAACCTAGTCTCGTAGGCTTTGCATCTGATGACCACCCAAGAACCGGAGGGTTTAGCGGCTAGAGCTTCCTTAAAGGAAGTACCTGCAGTCTATTCTGCCCCTCTTTGAACACTCTGGGCATGAAAGTCCAGCAAATGAAACACACAGAAGAAGGAGAATGATCTTCCCCCAAGGACTTCACGCACCTAATATGGTTGCCCGACACTGGGAGACAGATGAGCACAAAGCATGTCTCTTAAATCCCGTTTCTTTTTCTTTGGTTCTGCCATAACACGGAATCAAACCTACCAACTCTACAAAACCATCTATACTTATTACTATCCTTAAATTACACTATACACTAAAAACAACCATCACAAAAACTATCAAAGATACTATCAATGGAGAAAAACACCTGCATCTGAATGGATCAGAGCAGTTCATTTCCATTTAGCATAGCAGTTGAAAGGAATGGAGGTGGTAGATGACCCCCAGCACTCCCTTATCTGGCCTCGCACTCAGAATGTTCAAAAACACTGAGGGGAAGTATAGGAGAGGGCGCACAACTGCTCCAATGAATACTGCTTGGATAAGGTTCTACCGTTAGGCACCAACAGGCAGTGCAATACCCGTAAGTGGGAATATGCAGAGCCATTCGAAGAGGTTAATATACATGACATGGAGTGACTGCCTGGACTAAAATCCTTTTATTTATCCCCAGAATAGCTACCAATAGGGCAGTACATGAATCCTTAAATCATTCCACCAATGTACCTTAACCCTAACATGCAGGAGAGTATAATTCAAACCAGGGCCGGCTCCAGGCACCAGCTTTCCAAGCTGGTGCTTGGGGCGGCAGGCAAGAATGGGGCGGCAGTCTGAGTCCCGCAGCAGCAATTCGGCGGCAGGTCCGCTCTTTCCACCGCCGAATTGTCGCCGTGGGACTTGGACTGCCGCCCCATTCTCGCCCGCCGCCCTTCCCTTGCCGCCGCGGACTGGGACTGCCTGCGTCGGGGGCAGGGCCGCCGCCCCTACTTGGGGCGGCAAAATGGTGAGAGCCGCCACTGATTCAAACAGCATCCGCATTCAAACCTTGGCCACTCTTGGGATGGTCAACCGGGGAGGGGAGTGGGGAGGGAAACTGTGCCAAATGGGATTACTTTATGTGATCTGAACAACTAGAATTTTTAAATGTATATACAAAACTCTTGAATCAGCTTCCTATGTGATTCAGAAGTGTAGAATCTTATAAAATTCAACTTCACAATTAGCATTATAAAACTTATATTATCTAGGTTACATAATTTTAAAATTAAGATTGTATGCATACCTTTCATGGCTTCAGACTTGGCTTCCTCAATAGATTCATAGATTTTATTCTTGTCTGCTAATCGTGCTTTTGTGGCTTTATGTTCAGCTTCTTCTTGTTCCAGGTTCTGCTGCATAACCTTGAGTTTATATGTCATGTCTATTTCCATGTTGCTCTTCTCCTGTTTAAGTCACAGGAAAAAGGAAATTGACTTATTTGACAAAATAATTATTCTTGACTGCAAACTAAGGCTAAAAGAGTTACGAATAGTAGTACTATGGAGCATGACTAAAAGGCAATACACTAATAGTAGAAGACATAGTCCATGCTCCAAGGAGCTTACAAATTAAGACATCAGTCCTGCAATTGATTTAGTGTGGGCACAAAGAGGCACTACATGGTTGCAATGGTACTCCCGTGTGTAGGAAATTATTGGATTGAGGCTTAAAAAGGGAGTACTATGTCAAGTTCAATATGGTTCGAAATTTAGTATTTGTGAAAGCAAGGGTATTAAGTTTTATAAAACAATAGAAAAGTTTTCATAGATTTGATTAAATTCTACTAACAACAGTTTGTTTTCTTCAAAATTTCTTCTTTAAAAGAAATTTGTACAGAACTATAGCTTTACATGGCACTTTACAGAGAAAGAAAATAACATGGTTCCTGACTAGCAGACTGTAATCTAAGTGAGAAAAACACAGAACATACAAATAGAGAAAAGGCAGCAAATGTTAAAGCAAATAAACGCAGTGCAAATTGCATTCTATAATGCAGCAAGTAAAAAAGCTCTACGCTTCAGCAAGTTCCGATTTTTCAATGGGGACTAAAATAACCTTGTGCACAATACAGCCTACACAACAGAGCATCCCTATAACATCTAATCTGCTATGGGCAATCTTTCAACATGTTGCACAGGGCGCTTTCTAAGCAATCTGTGCAACACACCAAGAATAAATTCCTCTAATACTGTGGGGTCCACAGACCATGTCTAAGATTTCCAAAGGGGTCCGCACCTCCATTCAAAATGTTTTAGGGGTCCACAAATGAGAAAAGATAGAGGAATATCTAAAGGTTTTCAATCTTAAAAATACATTTACTGATTTCCTATACGTGCTGAAAATTATTTAAAGAGAAAATTTAGGGAAAAAAGTTACCAATTCATGTAACTACCATGGAGCTTCAATCTGACTCCAGTTTAGTTTCCATTAATGCCATTGTTTTATATTCTACCTTTTATACTACAAACCACATATACATTCTACTTTAACGTGTGCAGTTACCTTTTCCAAATCTGTGAACCTCTCTTGTAATTGTCTCTTCTCCACTTCTGCTTTGGCTAATGCACTCTTTCCATTTTTTACTTCTTCTTCTAGGCTAGATATTCTACCTGAAAATGTCCAAAATAACAATCAGTCAGAAAAAAAGTTAGCAATAAAAAGAAAAAAAGGTAGCTACAAAAGTTAAAACAAATACATTCACATTTAATAGGTGATTCAGAGGTGTTGGCAACATTTTACATCTACTGATAAAATTTTATTAAGGAAAGATACAACTGACTTGGACAATATATTAAAATTAGTTATAATTCCCAGATCAAATAATTACACTATACTCTTTTGTATGTCTGAAACGCGAATCAATGTAGACATTTGCTGTAATACCTTGTAGATCGCTGATAATCTCTGACCCATGACTTCGATCTCTTCTTTCAGATTCTAGGGCTGACTGAAGATTGATGAAGTCCTTCTCAAGTTTGAGTTTAGCATTTTCCAGCATGCAGTTTTTATCTTGTAATTCTCGATTATTAGCTTCCAACTGCTGGATTTGCTTTGTACTTTCAGTCTGGTTCTTCCTTAACCTGGCTGCAGTATCAGACTCTGTGCGTAGTAAAGCATTGGCTTCATCCAGCTATTAATAAATGGACATTTTAGACAATTAAAATGCAAAACGACGTCTCCATTACAAATTAATCAACAATTTATGGACTGAAGGAAAAGGAAAAATATAGAAATGTTTTCTAACATTACACTAGTAAATCAACATTTCATATTAAACAGCAACTTCTGTAACTTCTTACAATTTTCTTCTGCAAACACACACACACACAACTTGCCTGTCTTTGTAGTTGATTGATTTTCTCATTTGATATCTGAGAGTTCTGGTTTCTCTTTTTCAAATCTTCAAGCTGGTCTTTCAAACTGTTAACTATAATAAAATAATCATATATGACCTCCATCACACACTGATTCACAATCTTTAAACAGATTTTACCAATAAAACAACAGTTCTGTTATCTTATATTAAAATTCCCGTGTATCACGTTTAAGGTTCTGTTCCACATACCATCATTTTCCAAATTGCGTTTTTTATCTGCTTCATGTTCTGCTTTCCGTTGGTATTCTGCATTCTTGTGCTGAAGAAGAGCCTTTTCTCTTTCTAATTGCCTTAATGCAGATTCTACATTCTTCCTTGATGTTACCTGGAGATAATTATAGTTAAGTTCAAATAAAATACACAGAACCATGGTATTACTTTAAAATTATAAAGGATAGCTCATGGATTCCAATTAACTTACAAATATACAAAAATGTATTCCATCTGCTTGCTGTATACACACACCATAAAACTTAACAGCTGTGTTTGTATATAACTGTAAAACAATACACAATTGGCAAATAACTGTAGTTATAAAATTCTATTTCTAAGGACTCTGGGTAGTCAGGAGATCAGCAATGGATGTAATGCCAGTTCAAATCCACTCCAGACTGGCAGTGCCCGAAAGCTGTTACCATATGAAGGCTGTTGATAGTCTATGTTAAATGATTGTGGGGGCTTCTGTCTAGTTTTCAGAGAACAAGTATGCAATGAACAAGCAGCATTAGCAAAACTGGCAGACTCAGCAGCAAAACCAATGATTAAATGAGCATGACAACTAAGCTATATTCATCCCCTCCAGAGATGGTCCCTGAACATCAGAGTTGAGGCACAAGGATGGGGGCAGTAGAGGGATGCTTGAACTGCCACTACCTGTTATCTGAGGGAGTATTTCAGCCTTCAACAGTATCAACCCTGCATCTTTAACTGGAATTCAATTCACACATGCTATTTCTCTACAAATTATTAACTAAGGCCCAGGACATAGTAAACATGATTCTGGAATTAATTAAATAATGTAGGAATCACTCTACCCTCCTCCTGCCAAGATATTGTAATAGTGGCAGCACATTTATGCTTGGCTATACTGTTAGAACATAAACTCATGTTCTTGTGCCATAGTTCCATTGTTACTTAAAAGTTGGTGTATCCTGAGAAAAGTAAACATACCTAAAACACACAAGAACACTTAAGCTAAAACTGCAATAGAAAATACACTGATTTACCTCTTCATCTAATTCTTTCACGATCTTCTCTAAACGAGCATTAACAGACCTGAGGAATATGAAAACAAATATTAAAACAAAAGCAAGCAGTGGTTATAATGAAAAACAGAATAACATGGATGTGTCTTGTGAATCTTCTATAGTGAATCCTGCTTTAAACAACCACACAAGCACTGAGAAAAAAATAATTTGTCCAGTAGAGGTGGTCTTCTCTAAAGACAAAACAAAAAGATGGTCAGGGATGCAACTCCATGCTCCAGGTATCCCTAAACCTCTGACTACCAGAAGCTGGGACTGGACTACATGGGATGGATCACTCAATAATTGCCCTGTTTTGTTCCTTACCTCTGAAGCATATGTCACTGACCACAGCCTACTGGGCTAGATGGATCACTGGTCTGACCCAGTATGGCCACTGTTATGTTCTAAAGGTAGTGGTAATCATATGGGGCTAACAAATTGGCTGTTTAAAATGGGATCTCCTTAGTGATGCTGGGGTCCCTTAATTATGCTTTTAATTGTATTTTAAGTTTTTAAAATGGAAAATTAAAAAAAAGTCTGGCATAAATATACTAAATATAAAACACTAACTCTTACCTGCACTTCTGTTCTAGTTCATCTTTGGCTTGTATTTCATTACTGAGTTGTTCTTCTAACTTGCTCATTTTTTTCTGAAACTGTGCAAACTGTCAGAAAAAGTATGGTCCACATATAAAATACTATCACGTAAAAATGAGTGTAGTTCAGTTAAATAACCAAGACCAATGAGCAATAAAAAAAATCAATATAATCTTTCAAGTTGATGGGAACAGAAAATTATTTCTCCACCAATCACCACCACTGGATTATTGGGAATTAAAGTTACATCTCTGCAAGATATTAACGCTCATGAAGATTCTTCATGAAGATACCCATTGAAACAAAACTTGTTGCATACAATATTAAAATAAATCTAACCATCAAGGTATTATGTGCTGCAGATGGTGAGCCACAAAAGCTCCACAGGAATAGAATGTTGTTTCTGGCCCTCTCCTTTATTCTCTCTAACCCATACTCTTGAGAGCAGATTCTTTGGATTAGTCTCTCCAAAAAAAACCTATATCAAGCATATGAACAAAATGGATGACATTTTAAGAATGCCTCTGAGCATACTAAGGTAGAACACATTGTGACGGTGTACCCTATAAGACTTTATGGGGAGATGCTTATAAATTCCATTGTAACTGGAATATGTTTTATGCTACATGTGCCATGTAACATATCTCTGTAAAAGTTATGATCTACTGAATCTATTCCTCCTGTTTGTATGCATGTATCATTTGTGTAGTTGAAGTTATGAATATTGGTTGTATATTTGCTGGTTTTATACATAGCCTCTGTAAGAGCATTGGATCGATGTCTGGAGAAAGGAATGTGCAGGTTAAGAGCCCCATCAAGAAACTCTTAAACAGACAAAAGAAGTTGCAGACACCAATCCACATCTGAGCTTGGAATGTGACTGGGCTGGTTACTGAGTTGTGCATGGACATGGGACTTGCCCATGTGACCCAAAAACTCCATTTGGTAGCTGGATGCTACATAGGGAGAGGGGAGGGGTATCCACCCAGGGGAGAAAGTCTATTTTAACCCCTGGGAGACCCCTCCATGTTGTCTTCAGCTGGCTAAAGAGAGAGTCTCTCCACCCCACACCAACACACCTGAAAGAGACTGGAACAAAGGACAAGGACAATAGGGGGTGTGAGCGATTGCTGGACCCAGGCTAGGAGGACCATAGCCTGTAAAAGAAGTTTACTGGAACTGGTGAGGTTTTTATCTCCATTCTGTTAGATTAGACATAGACTTGCGTGTTTTATTTTATTTTACTTAGTAATTCACTTTGTTCTGTCTGTTACTACTTGGAATCACGTAAATCCTACTTTCTGTACTTATTAAAATCACTTTTTACTTATTAAGTTACCTGGAGTACGTGTTAGTACCTGGAGGGGGGCAAACAGCTGTGCATACCTCTCTATCTGTGAAATAGAGGGCGAACTATTTATGAGTTTACCCTGTATAAGCTTTATAGAGGGTAAAACGGATTTATTCAGGGTTTGAACCCCATTGGGAGTTGGGCACCTGAGTGTCTTCCTGAGCTGCTTCCAGGCAAGCCTTCAGCTGAGAGGGGACGTGGTTCAGACCTGGGTCTGGGTTTGCAGCAGATTGGCGGGTCTGGCTCAAAACAGACAGGATTCTGGAGTCCCAAACTGGAAAAGGCAGGAAAGCAGGGGCAGGGGTAGTCTTGGCACACCAGGTGGCAGCTCCAAGGGGGTTTCTGTGATACCAACCCATCACACACATAATGAAAGGTGAGAATTTCTTAGACTAACACTTGCACAGAACCTAACTTGTCCCCATTACATTTTGGATAACGCTGTATTGCCAATTTCCAACATTCTAAAATCATAAGTCAATACACAAAAATTCATGAGACTGGATGAAAAATCATAAATTTGGGAGTTTTTAATTGCCTTCTGGGCTTCTGAGTCTATAGGATTCATGTTTTCAAACTTTTTTCTGCAACCATAAGGGAAAGAAACATTTTTAAAAAACCCAACATTTGAGATGGTCACAATTACATGACTATAGGAGCTGGGGCATTAAGAAAAACATGAAATATTGTGAGATTCATGATAAAAATGACAAGAGTTGGCAACACAAATATAGCATTTTATAAATGTTATCAATGCTTTAGATTTTACAAATCAGAAATATAGAAAATAAAATATTTGCTATTGACACATACAATTGAAGGGACTATGTCACATATGCTTGCCTCAAACTACTGGAAGAATTCAGCAGATACTATATGCAATTTTAAATGGCAATATATTCCTTTTAAAGAACATCACAAACTCCTAATCTGCACAGTATGATGGAAAGGAAGTACAGAAGCACAGGATGTATCTATTTTTATGTTTGCCGATGCATGGCATGAGCTTTTTCCACAGCTGTTTTTAAAGGTTTAAAAATTACCAACCGTCACAATTTTTAATTAATGGCATAATCCCCTTGATTTACTAAGAGAGGGCTAAGATCAATAGTGGTTAATATATTTATTTATTTTGATATGCACAAAAATCCTATCAGACTTTCTGTCATTTTAGTGCATGAACTCAGTTGGCAATCCACAAATACTGAATAAATCTTCCTGCTTCAAACATTCACTCCTACTGAGGGTCAGTTTTATGCTTATAACCATTCCTTCACCAGTACTGTGTGAAAATTTACTTTTCATGCCCTGGACAAATTAGCGATGAATCACTCAGATGTGGAGCCAAAATCTACAACGTTCCCTGGAGCAAAATCTTTTGTGGTGAACAGAGCCTTACACGTTTATTTTCAAAATAAATTCTGGTTGCCAAATAGGAATTAAAGGTAACTACAGTATAAATCTGAATGAATATTAACATCATTTCACTTATAACTAACTGTAGGTTCTTTCTTAAAAGCAATTTACAAGTTATTTTATTCGTAAACATATTAATCTACTATTAACAGCTTACTGGGATAAACCTTCAAGATATTACTTCATGCTTACAAAAAATAACTTAGCTATCTTAATTTCTTTCATGATTCAAAATAATGCACCTACCTCTTTGCTGTCCTATAAAAAGAAGAAAACATTTTTTTAATCATGAGTATTAAAAAGGCAAAGTACAGGAAACATTCCCTACAAATCTTTTTTTTTTAATGGTCTCACCACGCTTAATAAACTTTCAGACTTAGAATATTTTATACTTTGAAGGTCATCTTGGAATCTAATCATGTTTTAATTATAAAATGTTAAAGAATTTACAAGTATTTGTTTTATTAGAACTAATAATATTCTCTACTACAGGAAATACAACTTTTTAAAATTTCTAAATTAAACTAATACTACATAATCACAATCCTTTCATCTAAAATTTATACTGCACAATTTCATGTAGTAGTTTGACATTTTCATGTTTACAGATGGAATCTGTCAGTAATTATACAGAAATATTCTAACATTAAGTAATACAAACTATTTATAACTGAATATTGTTTAAATCCACTGTGCAAGTCTTAACAGACAGCAAAATAATTTAAACATAGATTAATGTTTATTTTAAAAAAGTACTTACCTCATTTTTCCTGGATTGCATGGATTCATTTTCTCTACAAGACTGAGGAGAGTCACTTAGCAACCTGTCGGAAAAAAAACAACTCTTATTCAACTCTTATTCAAGTTTTCAACAACTCTAGCAACCATGCCAATCAACTCATTTTAATCAATTCTCTCAAGTCTTAATCTCTGCTAGGCTATTCTCCAAATGAAGCCATTTTTATTCAGTATGAGTTTTTATTTGAATGTTCTCTTGGCCAAAGTGAATGTTCAGACTTTCTCAGTTCAATACAAGTTTCTAATGTTTAAATGAATACTTACAATAGTTCTATAATTATTTAGATATAATATATATGACTAATAATGCAAATTCAACATAAATAGTAATGAAAAGAAACAGCCCTAACACAATGTATGCCCTAGTTGTACACTTTTTCCTAAAATTAGCTAATCCAAAAATCCAGTATATATGCTAGAGCACAACAGCAATTTTATAAGTTACTACATAAAAATGAGAAACATCCAAAAACTGGCATATTTTGATAAATCCAACTTAAACTCCGGATTTCACATATTCAACAAGAGACAGAACTATATTACAGTGTAAAATTAGATGTGTGTTTAAAGCAAAAAGAGAGGAATGTAATAAAATAATCTTCAACAGTATTTGACAAGATGCACATTAAAATACATCACATACAGATTCTCTCGATAGTAGGTAAATCCTATAAAAGGCAGCTGGTTTCCCACAAAGGCTTTGGGGATTGGGAAGGTTTCCACATCTCCTTTGTCATCCTCAACGTCATCAAAATTACTGCTGTCTATGTCACTGCTAAGCTCAGGTACAACCGGAGCAGCCGCTACAAAGGAAAAAACGGTCAGCTTCATGGTAAGATTCAACATCCTGTTGTGGATATATCAACACACTATATAATGAAAGGTAAATATGGCATACAGTAATTTCATCACGTAATTTATATTATTTATCACATAGCAGATCCATTAATGTCTTTGGATTAATAAAATAATTTTCTTTCCACACCCACATCTGACAAAGTAAATGTTTTGAAGTGATCTGTTACCATGCAATACAAAGAAAATAAATTTAAAAAAATCAGTTTGCTGAAGCAGGCAGTTTTTACTGCATAAAAATACATTTTCTAAAGCATCCAGATTTAGGTCGGATATTTAATCCCAAATTTATCTTAACTATATGAAGAAACTTCAATAAGTGCATCTGATTACAGAAGTTTTGATCAAATGGTAAACTAAAACAGCTAAATTTTTGCCAGGGGCAATTAAGTTATATGAACTTAAACTATTCTAAGAGATACGTTAGACTGTACTCATACAAACTCATACCACTTCAGGAGGTAAGTAAGTTAGGAAAGTACAACTGACTAGGTAGACATTTGTTAAAATAATAAAAGATTATCAAACTCTGTAAATAAATGCTCCCTCTATATAGTTAGACATGGCAAAAAGAGAAAAAGGGGTGAATCCATATTGACATATCTTTTACTATAAACAAGAATAGTAAGAAACAGCTTATGTGAACCCTCTTCAGAGACAATTACTTCACATAAGTTTTGTACAGTAAGTAATATTTTAAGTATTTTACATTTTTCATTCCACTCTGTTAAACAGTAGCTGTTTATGCAAATATTGAACATATTAAAAATATAAACTACAGTTTACTTACTCTCTCGAATGTTATCCCAGTTCCATTGATCACTCTTAAAGAAAGGGTGCTGTTTAATTTCTTCTACCCCATTTCTCCCAAGTCGCACCTCCCTAAACATAGCAATTAACCCAATTTCACATTAGAAAAATCAGTACTCCATTTTTGTTAAGTAACTTGTGACTTGCACTTAAGTGCACAGAGACTTTAAACAAAATTAAGGTTCAAAGAGATATGGGCAGTAAATGTAATTCAGGCTACCTTTAATTAAAATCAACTCATCTGTTGTTTCTCATATTAAAAATGCTCCCAGTTTCTTAGCAGGCACTCTCTCTGCACGTACTAAAATGGCTAGAATTCTGAATCTGCCACGTGTGGAGTAAAACATTTTTCCATCTAGATTTTGTGTAGAAAGGGAGCATACAGGCACAAGTTTTAAATAAAAAAAATTAACTGCAAACTTAGAAAGTCTGCCAAACCACATGACAAACCTTAGGACGCAAATGAAGGGAGGTCTGGCTTACTACACAGAACGGTTATTCAAAACCCCAATGAAATAAATATTTCAAAACTTCTATCCGCCTCCCCTAAAAAATAACCCTTACATGCCTTTTGCTTACATTTACAACGAAGTCACCATGTGGCAAGTTTTAGAAGTGACAACAAACGTATTCTTTATATAAGACTATCTTTTAAGATAGCTCTCAGAACATAAAAAAAAACCTTATGGACTTGAACAAATAAGTCACATGATAGATGCTCATTCCTTCTTGTCACTTTAAGTGCTTTAGTAGTGATCACGTATACAGAAAGAGAGCATCTGTTTTAAATAAATCCCCCGAGCACACATTTAATATAAACAGGAAGATGTACACACGTGGGGGAAGTACTCCTGGACACTTTTATATTATTAAACTCTTCTCATATATCTCCTCTCCACCTTTCAGCCATCCTAGGTCTTGAACAAGACAAATCCCTACTAAAGCAGCTCTTTCATGAATGGTATTTCTTTAGCTGCATGCAATCTTTCTCAATAGACCACACAGTCCCTCTTTGAAATACAGAACTAATACATACCACCAGATACATATTTCTTTATTTAAGTTTTTTTAGTTGATTTTTTTTAAATCAATCATTCTACACAGTCAGTTACTGGGCTAGATTCTCTACTGTGGCCAAGCTCTGTTCAGCACTAGGAAGTATGAGGGCACCAGGGAATTAGTTATTCCTCCAATTCTGCACTGTGTAACTCTTGTGCCTATTGCAGCATCTCCTACTGTCCTAGTGCCTGGCACTGGAGGATAGCAAAACATAGGTGAGAGGAAGGAGGGAGAGAGAGAGGTGGAGGTGGCTGGGGCAAGAACAAGCTACATCAGCTTAATACCAATGAGGAGCTCTACTACACAAGACGAGATCTCATCTAGCAGTTTACATCCAGAATCATTCCCCTTTGTGGGGAATTAGCTATACTTGTAAACTCTTACCTCAAAAACAGATTTTAAAATGCATCTGAATCTCTTCTAAGAAAACTGGAGTAACTCTGCATAAAATTCTCTACTTTTGATAATGTATTTGTTTTCATTATTATTTACTGAGCGCTGACGACACGATCAGCGCTTAATGAATGCAAGACAAGTTGGTCCCTGCCTCAAGGAACTCACAATGTATTTCAAACATTGTTACTGAATTTTGGACCTTGTTTGCATGGCACTAGGAAAGATTTTCTTTGGGGCAATTTTGAATTCTTAGGAAGAGTGTGGACAATGTAGTTATTGCCAGAAGTACTCATAAAAACACTAGTTTTAGTTAAACATAACAGAGCTTGCACAACAGCCAGCCACTAGAAAGCAGGAGATAAGGTTAATTTCTCACAAAATGAGAATGATTTAGACAGCACAATTAAGGGGAAGGAATCCATTGTTTTAGGATACTGTAAGTGTGTTTGCACCCACTATAAGAGAGATTGTACAAATGTAGTACACATGCGTACCTGTCAGTTAAAAAGTCACAGATGAGGTTCTTTGCATGCTTAGAGATTTCCACATCATCTGGGAAACTTAATGAATTCTTGTGATCCATGATTTTACTATATGTTCCTACCAAGGAGTCTGCATAAAATGGAGTGTCCCCTAAAATAAAACAGCACAAATGTTAAGATTTTTAATTTAAAATTTAAGTATTTTAAGATAAACAGAAAGAGGAAAACAGACCTATAAATTATAAAGTTCAGGATTATTCTGAAAAGTGGCTCTATAAAAATGGGATTGGTTGATCCATGTTCATTGTATCTCACTTTTTTTAAAGTCATATGTACTCCGTTTACAACTAAAACTATTTCCCCCCTAAATACCCACACTACAAACTAAGCCTATGCTCAGGGGAATCAAGCTAGGATATTTCCACCATCATTACTGAAGTTTCTGCACACCAAAACAGATCTGTCATACTCATACAGTGTCTTTCAATTATGCCCTCAGTGACACCTTTGTAAATCCACTAACTTCAAGGGGCTTGGATAGGAGTAATTGATTGGAACCACTAAACACTTCGGTTGATGCATGTAGAATTCGCAATTAACTCTTAGTGGTGTCAATTCTGCACTTCTAACAAGAGTGAACAAAGCAATCAAAATGTATTTGTCACCAAAGTGATCAGCTAACACTCTGAATATGCAAAAAGAACAGATCCATTGATCAAGAAGTGGCCATTTTTACATAATTATCTTTCAGAGTTGAAACACACTTTAAATGGAAAAAAACCTGAGGAATATGTTTAGTGACCAAGTTACCTATTTTGTCCATCAGGAGAAAAACATTCAGCAGAAAAAAAGGCATTCTGATTTAAAAGATTCAATAAATTATCAGCAATTAGAACACTTTCACCATCTGGAAAGTTTATTAGTCTCTACAAACTAATACACAGAAGCTATTTTGCTCTTGAGGAGGATATAAAAGAGAAGAACCAACACAAGTAGGCTCCAAGAAAGAGAAAAAGTTAGCATGTACATTAGTGTCAATTAAACTCCCAGACTCTGCTGTGACCCAACTAGTACTAGTTTGGTTCCTACAGAAATCATCCATCAGATGCAGATTCCATGGTCTACCAATGCTCCCTCCCTCTTCACTCTAAAAGGGTCTTCTCTCCCCTTTTCTCTTCAGCACCATCATAAAAGGACCCTATCAAGGCCATTCATCACCACCCTAGTATCCTCCTCAACTAAGGCAATCCCTCTCTTGGCAGCCCAATTCTCTGCTTTCCAACTAGTACTTCAGCTTTGCATCTAATGTACAATAAAATTTAATACAATTTCATTTGGTGTAGCACCTTTCATATAAACTGTATCCCAAAATGCTCTACAGCCTTATTTTAAAAATTTAAATTGATGAAGTCAGAAGCAGAACTATTAAGAAGTAAAGCCAAGAAAGAACAGATATTTTCAGCTGAAATTTGAAATAAGGAAGTCAACAAGGCCAAGAGGTTCAACAGCTGTTCCTGACTGCAAGAGCTGCAAAGGATTGTGTTTAAAAAAAAAAAAAGAAGTGTCCAGAGCTATATTAGCAGAAGGAATGGAGGGCAATAGAAAGGAGGATTGTTTGACAAGCTGAAGCAAGTCTACTGCAGTGTTCCCTCTAATTTTTCTCACCCATGTGCAGAATGAATTTTGTTATGTGCACCAATATGGAGGTGATGTGTGACACGTCACCTTCATATTGGTGCACATAACAAAATTCATGTGGTGGGGGTGGGGCCGAAGGGTTCGGAGTGTGGGAGGGGGCTCAGGGCTGGGGCCAGGGATAAGGGGCTCAGGGTTGGGGTGTGGGCTCTGGGGTGGGGCCGGGGATGCGGGGTTTGGGGTGCAGGAGAGTGTCTCCGGGGATATGGCGGAGAGAGAGGACTCCCCCCAGCTCTATCTCCCCACAGCAGCAACTGGGGCGGGGGAGAGAGAGGGAACCACCTCTCCCTGCCACAGCAGCTCCGGGGTTGGGGCCGCGGGATAGGCACCCCTCCCCCACCAGTCTGGGCAGGGCTGGGTTTGGGCCTGGAGAGGCAGGTCCGGGCCACTGCCCTGGTTATGGCAGGTCCGAGACTGAGTTGGGGCCGGGAGGAGGGGGGCCCCTCCCCCGGGTGCAGCAGGTTGGGGGCCGGGCTAGGTTGGAAAAGGGGCACCTCTTCCCTGGCCGCAGCAGGTCCGGGGGTGGGGCAGGGGCACCCCTCCCCTGGCTGTGGCAGGTCCCAGCTGGGTGGGTTCCCAGAGCGCCTGCGCAGCGCTAAATAGGCTGCTGTGCGGCCACACAGCTTACAGAGAACTTAGGTCTACTGAGGTATTTAAAACGGAAAAGGTAATTTTGAACTGGATCCTAAAATTAATTAGGTGGCATTGGAGTGGTTTTAAGATGGGGATAAGTCTGCATATCCTTCATGGGACTTGGTGGTGAAAAGAAGCAATCTGCAATAGTCCAAGAAAGAAGAGAGGAAAGCATGGATGCGGACTTCAGTGAAGTTGGACTTTAGGCAGTACTGTACATGGGCAATGTTGCTGAAATGTTGAGATGAACTTTTACAAACAATATAGATGCAGGAGGAGTAAATCAGAGATAAGCAAAACATCAATTAATTATATGTATTGTCAGGTTCAAGTGAAAGAGGCAGATTGATGATGCTCTTATTTAAGAGAAAACACTTATATGTGTATACATTTAGTTGAATGAAGTTGAGCCACAGCTCAGTATAAGGAGAGAGCGTGCACAAGCAGGAGTCATTGAAAGGTATCAAAAGGTAGAGGTAGTTGAGTATCTAGTGGGGTCCTATGGGGTGTATCCTGGTATAGTACTATTCAATAGTTTCATTAATGAATTGGAGAAAGGAGTGAAGAGGATGCTTATAAAATCTGCAGAAGACACCATGCTAGGAAAGGTTGCAAGCACTTGAATTCTAACCCTGTCCTCCAAACAACCTGGATAAATTGGATAGTTGGTCTGAAACCAACAAGATGAAATTCAATAAAGACAATACAAAGTACTACACTTAGGAAGGAATAATCAAATGCACAAATACAAAATGGGAAATAATTGGGTAGGCAGTTGTACTGCAGAAAAGGATTTTGAGGTTATAGTGGATCACACACTGAATATGAGTCAACAATGTGATACAGCTGTAAAAAGAAGGCTAATATTCTTGGATGCATTAACAGGAGTGTCATATGGAAGACATGGGAGGTAACTGTCCTGCTCTTCTCAGCACTGATGAGGCCTCAGATGGACTATTGTGTCCAGTTTTGGGTGCCACACTTAAAGAAGGATTTGGACAAATTCGAGAGTATCCAGAGGAGAGCAACAAAAATGATAAAAGGTTTATAAAACCTGACTTATGAGGAAAGGGTTAAAAAACCTGGCATGTTTTCTTCTTCAGAAAATAAGACTTTGAGGAATCTGATAACAGTCTTCAAATATGTTATGGGCTGTTATATAAAGGATGGTGACCAGTTGTTCTCCATGTCCACTGAAGGTAGGACAAGAAGTAATCAGATTAATCTGCAGCAAGGGAGATTTAGGTTAGATATTAGGAAAAACTGTCTCACTATCTGGGTGGTTAACTACTAGAATAGGTTAACAAGGGATGTTGTTGAAACCCAGTCATTAGAGGATTTTAATAACAGGTTAGACAAATGCCTGTCATGGATGGTCTAGGTATACTTGGTCCTGCCTCTGTGCAGGGAGAATCTCGAGGTCCCTTTCAACCCTATATTTCTATGGTTCTAAGAGTCACACTGAAACAAACAGGAATGAAGCAAAGAAAAGAAGAGCATGCAGAAGAGAAGGAAATGAGGTTTAGGAGTAAGAGGGGGGAAAAAACCAATAGAGATGGAGAAACGTGGCAATTAGAAGCATCACAAACAAGATGGGCCATAGGAGAGGAAAATATATACAAACCATGAAGTATCATTAACTCTCCCAAATGAAACCCCAGATTATAGAAGAAACTGAGCTAGTGAGCCCCTCAACGATTAAAACTCAGACTCTCAAAATCCTGGTGTTCCCCACATTTCATTTGATGATGTACCGAAGGAGAGAAAAGAGGTCCTAACCACAAAACAGAAATGAAAATGAAGTTCTGTCATGGCACTACAGGACAGACTTCTAACACATTAACTATTAAAGTGCATTGATTAAATTGTTCCCGGGATGCAACTTACTAATTAGCCTTCATAAGTCAAATTCTCTTCATCCTCAGAGGCACTGACATTTCAATAACTGCAGACTTGGGAGGAGCTTTCCTGCCCCCAGAACCTTAGAAACATATCTGTACCTGCAGTGTTCCCAGAACATGTTGGTATGGATAGTGAGTAATCATGCTCAGTTCCAGACTCCTCACCAATGCTCTGATACTAGACTCCGAGGCTGATTTACAACCTTGGATGGTTAGGGTCCTCTATAATGGATCTAATATTCAAATACATTACATGTCCTAATGGTTCAGTGCTTTACAATGGAAAATCCTGACTGGCGAGTACAAAAATTAGCCAAAAGCAGAAGCAACCACAGACTGAACTGTCTTGATGCACTCATATGTCTTACCTGTTGCTATATAAGGATAATTGAATCATAAAACCTCTTGAACAGAAGTTTCCAGAAGGGGATGGGAGAGGGGGCGGAAATTTAATTAATTAAATTATTACTCACCAACAAGCATCTCAAAGAGAAAAACTCCTACAGACCACCAATCGCACTCCCGTCCATAGCAGCCATCACCTCCTTGTGACTTCAAGACTTCAGGCGATATGTAGTCAGGCGTTCCAACAGCTGTATCACAGCGCACCATACCAGTCTACGTAATTGCAAAAAATTGCAAGTAATAATCCATTTAATTGAAACAATACAATAAACAGAGTGTTTCACCAAAATTAAAATTAACCCATTTATGTTATTTTGAGAGAAACATGTTCCAAAGTAAGTAGTTCAGGAAACATTTAAGACCTCCAAAAGTTCCTGTTCCAGAAGTGGTTTCTGACAAAATGACTATTCCTGGTAACTCCTATTATTTCTTTTTTAAAGCATTATCTTTCAAGATTTTTTTTCAATTAAAAAGGAAATGTGACTTAGCCTAGGTTCCAGTATTAACAAAGCTGAGCATGCATACTATGGGCCTGATGCAAAGCCCACTGAAGTCAATGACTCAAATGACTTCAATGGGCTTTGGATTAGGCCCTAAAAGAGCAGACAGATACAGACACAATTTTATTTATTTTTTGGTAAGTCCAGTTGGGGGTTGAGTTTTTTGGTCTTGTTTTGTTTTTATTTTAATGCTTGAAAGACCAATATAAATTAAAGGAAAAGCTATTTTGGAAGAATGGGAAGGTTAAACTCTCCAAGAAAATAAAATTTTTAAAGCCAAGCACAGGTTTTATCCCTAAAAACACTTGCTAGTACTCATTAATTTAGCAACATAAAGGCCCAGACTATCCTTACTCCTAGCTGAACAATCACTAAAAGTAGAGTCAGGTCTACTAGCACACTGGTTCAAAGTGATACAAGTTCAACTTCCCTAAATTCAAGCTTCAACTAGGTTTATTCCAGCGAGTCCAAATCACAAAAATGAAAGTAAATCCTGGATGAAGTACAGTATCACAAATACTCTTCCACCATTACTTCTTATCCAATCTCTCAATCTCAAGATTCTTGTAAACTACAGAAAGTTTCTCTCACTTTTTCTTTCACAGAGTTGAGGGTAATCAGTAGTAACAGCTGAAAACAGAATTAAAACAAAAAAACCAAACAAAAAATCCCACCAAAACCAAATTTGTATTTTCTCAAGGAAACGCATTGCTGTCATAGCTACAACGACAGAGGTTCAGTCAGATATTCTGGACTCCCCATTTAGAGTGTCACTGACAAGCTGTAAAGTAGTACTGGTTATCACAGGTAATATAAACCAACAAGCGATTTAAAAAAAATTTTTTTTACCACAATCACAGACCATAAGGATTACAGGTAGAAAATTAGGTAAAAATAGGACATGTAAATGGACACTGTAGAGACCCCTAAGAAGCTACAAAAATGACCCCCAGTTAATGCCTGTGCAATCTACTTCAGAGATTCCATTCTGAATCCGGGGTCCCTAAGAAAAGGCTAACTCTACAATTCCAGGTTGCGGGACAGGCCAGCTACGGCTTTCTGCATTATAAAATAAATAGAGTAGATGATGGCCACTCTGGGATAAGGCAATAGCTTCTTTTTACAATGGGTGATTAAAGACCTATTGCATTCTCTTCCTTTTAGGACAGGATGAATAAGAAAATGCTATATTTAACTCTACAGAATACTCAGATGCTACACTATCCAGGCATAGGCATGGAATACATCTTTAAACCTTCTTCCTAGGATAGCATTGTGGGCATAGATCTACAGACCTTGTCTGAAGTTTGAGTGTCTCTCTCATCCTGATTTTGAACATGAACGAAACTTCTCCAGTTGAATCTATATCTCCTGTTGAACTAAGATTGTGGCTGTTAAATAAACTTTGGTATTGTTGGATGCCCCTGGAGGTCTGGAAGCCATACTAGATGGCTGAAATGGGAGACTGCTGATGGAGATCTTGAGTTTTTGACAGCGATTTGCTGAAGCCACCTGAATTCCTCCCCAAACAAGAATTTTCCTTGAAAGAGGAAAGTTGTCAATTTCGTTTTCAAGGAGTAGTCAGAAGGCCTCTGCTTCAGTCACAAGATCTGTCTATGCACTCAGACCAGGCTAATCATTGCGATATTTTCCCCCATTCCTCGCACAGCTATGACTAAAGAAGCCATAAAGTAAGAAGACAGATTCCTAATATTTATGTAGTATCACAAGGTAGAGAGGTCAAACCAAAGTAGGGCAGCGTCTTAGCCAATCTGACTGCTCATTTCCACCAAATCTCTTGATTTACTTAGTTTTTGCAGTATTTTGATGCTTGCTGAAGGATATTGGGTAATGTAGACTGAAGTTTGCAGATCTTGGATGCCACCGACCAGGAGCCCTTGGACCCAGGTATCCTGGGACTGGCGATATGCCCAAGGGATCCGTTGTGCTGGTCCTTGCCATTGAAGTGGCCATGGCATTGTACCTGCATCCGGCCGTCGATGCACCAATAGATGCCGGCTCCAGTTTGAGTATCTAGACCCCAGGTCTGATTCTGAGAATGGGGACCAGGATCTAGATGGCCATGGCGGTGCCGATCAGCGCTGGCCAGGTGAGCGGTGCCTCAAGGAAAGAGAGCGGTGCTGAGACCTCGATCTGTACCGAGGGGATCAGCGATGCAATGATGATCAGCGCCAAGCGTGCAACCTCTGACAATCCAGGGACCGGTGCCGAGACAACCCGTGACGTGTGTTCGACCGGTGCCACGAGCGAGAACGGTGCCGGGAATCAGGACAGTGCCCCCTTTCCAGTGTGGCGATAAGCTCCCAGCAGAATGATGGCCCTATCGCGGAGAGTCGGGGACCGTGGTGCTGTCATGGAAATGAGAGCCCATGCAGCCTCAAAGGTGTCCGGGGTGGACGTAGCCCCACATCCTCCACCATATGGATTGGGGAGCCCAATGGCCCCGGGCTCAATGGTACTCCTTGTAGGTCTGAAGTTACAGGTGCCAACTCCAAGGGTCTTGGGTCCGGATGTTCCTCTCTGGGACGCGTCCCATTGCCCAAGACCGCAGGGGAGGGTCTCACAGGAGATCCATCTCTACCCTGCTTGGCGTGCCTCTTCTGTGATGCCGGAGAGTGGGACCGGTGCCAGGCAGTTCCCACAGTTTTAGGCATGGGGGATCGTCAGTGCTGCGAGTCTCTGTGCTGGAAGCTCTTCTGTGGTGCCGATTTTGCTACCGATGCTGGCTCACTCCGCACTAGGCAGACTGTGGTTTAAAAGCCACCTCCAAGAGGAGCTGTTTCAACCTGAAATCCCGCTCCTTGCACCTTTCGGCTTGGTGAGCCTCTCCCAGACACTTTAAACAAGTGTCGTAGGGGTTGCCCGTTGGCATGGGCTTATTGCAGGACTTGAACTCTGGGGATCGAGGCATGCCCTGAGGTCCCCAAGAGGAAAGGTCGGGGTGGAGTGGAAACCCCAATCCCAACAGAACTACTACTAAGTAATAAAAACTAGAACTATAAACTACTGTGATAAACTACACTAGAAAGCTAGGGGAAGCGAGGAGAACTTGCAAGCAAGCCACTCCCAGTTCCGACAACCGTCACAGGTGGTAATAAGGAACTTACCTAGTGTCAGACGTAAGTAGTAAGGAACTTCTTACCACCTGTGACGGTTGTTGGAACGGGGAGTGGCTTGCTTGCAAGTTCTCCTCACTTCCCCTAGCTTTCTAGTGTAGTTTATCACAGTAGTTTATAGTTCTAGGTGCAGGGGAGGTGGTGGTTGTATATAGTAGGAGGTGCAGGGTCGTATATTGAGCGCCATGAAGGCGCCACTCCAGGAGGCTCCACAGCCAACCCGACGGGAGCTGCTGGGGGAAAAATTTCTGGCAACTGTGCACACGGCATGCGCACACCTGATTGGAATCGATGTGAACAAGCATTCGAAGAAGAACAGTAAGATTCCTCCTTTCCATCCCCCACAAATTCATGCTGCTATTTTTCTGGGCTCTTTACATAAATGAACTGTTAATACATACTTCCGGTAAAGAAACTCAAAGTTAGAAAAGAAAAATAGGTGCTAGGGAGGCATAGGTTTTACAGAAGTCATCCTGCCAACATCAATATATTTTTACAGCTGTGACGCCCCCAGGATTTGGAGACGTTCCAGAACTGTGTCCATGTGTCTGATTCTACAGCTTCTTATATAAAATATTTCCTCCATTCCATTCAGTCTGAGACCATCTAAGCCTATAAAGACTTAAAGGTATTAAAAAAACAACCCTAACTTCTAGGGGTCAGACAGTAGTTCAGCCTTGATTCCCAATCCAATCCTGAAGTTCCTGCTACAATTACTTACAAGAATGCGGCAAACACTTCAAACTTTAGAAAGGAATTAAAAGTCTTATGCATATGCATAATCTTATGGCTACTATTTTTGTAGCCCCCAGAGAAATTACTGATAGGTCCCCTCAACTTTGTGGGTCAGTATAATTTTATACATATTACTGTTTTATTATTAGCTCTGATTAACAATAGAGCTTTATAATGCTCTCAGCAGCCTTTGTTCACCAATCCCTTAACATATACTGCTGAACTAGTACTCTTCTCTTTGCGATTGCCACAAAAGAGTTGTGTGAATCTGTGGAACAGTTTAGTCTTCTCAAGGTAGAAGGCGAGGAGATGCCCAACATCCAATGAGTGAAGCCACTGCTCTTCTGAATTCTTGTGAGGCTTTGTGAAGAAGACTGGCAGTAAAATGGCTTGGTTGCTATGGAACTACAAAACCACCTTTGGCAGGAAGGCCGGATGGGGGTGCAGCTGGACCTTGTTTTTGAAGAACATGGTGTACGGTGGTTCTGATGTTAGGGCCCTGATTTCAGAGACTCGTCTGGCTGAGGTAAACACTACCAGGAAGGTGACCTTCCAGGAGAGATCAACAGAGAGCACAATTCTAGTGGCTCAAAGGGAGGGATCATGAATTTTGATAGGATCAGGTTTAAATCCCAAGGGGGGGATCAAGTTGCGAGCCTGAGGGTAAAGTCTCTTCAATTCCTTAAGAAAAAGGATGGTCATCTTGTGAGAGAAAACTGACTTACCGCCCACTGGCAGGTGGAAGGCTGAAATTGCTGCTAGATGCACCTTGATAGATGTGAAGGCTAGACCTTGTTTTAGATGGAACAAGTAATCCAGAACACACTGAAGGGAAGACCGAGTCGGAGAGAAGCCCCATTTGGGATGACCATATTGAGAAATGCTTCCATTTACTGAGGTAGGTATCCCTAGTGGACGACCTCCTACTACCCAGAAGGACCTGTCGAACTTGTTCCAAACAGGCTTGTTCCATCGGGTTTAGCCATATAACTTCCATACAGTCAGGTGAAGGGACCCGAGGTTCAGGTGGAGTAAATGGCTGTGATCTTGTGAGATCAGGTCCAGGCAGAGTTGGAGCAGTAGCAGGGGTTATACTGATAAGCCTAGCAGTGTGCCGAACCAGTGTTGGTGCGGCCATACCGGGGCTATAAGAATAACTCTCACCTTGTCTTGCTTGATTTTCAGAAGTGCCTTGTGAACCAGAGGAACCGGAAGAAACGTGTAGAATAAGAGCTCTGTCCATGGAAGCAGGAAGGTGTGGGAGCCCAGGCTGTGCCCATGCAGTGAACAAAACTGATGGCATTTCCAGTTCTGCTTGGCTGCAAACAGATCGACCTAGAGAGATCCCCACCTTTGAAAGATGAACCTGATGACCTCTGGGTGAAGGAATCACTCGTGGTGAGAGGAGAAAGATCTGCTGACATGGTCTGCCAGGGCATTCCGGGCTTCCAGAAGATGAAAAGCCTTGAGGTGGATGGAGTCCTTCATGCAGAAGTCCCATAGACCAATGGCCTCCTGCCACAAGGCGGAGGAGCGTGCTCCTCCCTGCTTATTGATGTAGAACATGGCTACGGTGCTGTCTGTCAGTACCTGCACTACCTTGCCTGCTATTTGGGGAAGGAACACTTGGCAAGCCAAGCAGATCGCTCTGAGTTGCCGGACATTTATGTGCAAGGAGAGTTCTTATTGGGACCACAGGCCCCGAGTTAATCAAGGTGGGCTCCCCAACCTAGATCTGAAGCGTCCGACACTAGGGACACTGATGGCTGGAGGGCGACAAAGGGAACGCCCACCATTACCATCCGGGGGTTCTTCCATCAGTCAAGGGAGGCAAGTAGTGGGGCTGGAACAGCAAGCACAGAGTCCAAGCAGTGACTGTTTGGAGAGTACACTGAAGCTAACCATGTCTCCAGGGGCCTGAGGCACAGCCTTGCGTGCCATAGCATGTAAGTGCTTGCAGCCACGTGTCCCAGTAGCTTGAGGCAAACCCAAGCTGTTGTGATCAGTTAAGCCATGACCTTGGATATCAGGTCCAACAAAGTCTGGAATCGCAGCTTCCTTCCCTTGGAAGGAAGGCTCTGGCCTGAGTTGAGTCGAGCACTGCCACGATAAACTCTATTCTCTGTATTGGAATGAGAGTCGACTTTTATTCGTTTACCTACAGGCCCAGTGCTTGGAAGATGGCTTGGACCAGGCTGATGCTTTTCTTTACTTGAGCCTTTGAATGACCCTTGATCAGCCAGTCGTTGAAGTATGGGTAGACTTGAACGCCGTGCCTTCTCAGAAAGGTAGCTACCACCGCCATGCCTTTCGTAAAAACCCGGGAGGCTGAGGACTGGCTAAAAGGGAAAATAGTGAATTGGTAAGGAGTCTGGTTTATAATAAAACTAACAAATCTTCTGTGGCCATGGAAGACAGAAATGTGAAAATAAAAGTCCTTCAAGTTGAGGGCCCCTGGATCCAGGGAGGGAATGATTGAGGCCAGGGAGACCATGTGTAACCTCAGTTTAGCTACTCATATCCATTGGCTGACACATAATATTTCTTCTCTGTCCTCTTCAAAGTGGGAGGGAGAGAAGACGAGGTCTGCCACAGGGCTCTGACCAGACCCATTACTATCTCGTTAATGGGTAGGGCCACCTTAAATGGTGCTGCTGCATCTAGAATGTCAATGAGGCTGCGAGACAATTCCTAGAGCTCCTCAATCTCTAGCCCCAGGTTACCTGCTACCCACTTCAGAAATTCCTGATGGACTCTAAAGTCACCTTGCGGCAGTGAGCCACTGGGTTCCGAGATGTCTTCGTCTGGGGAGGAAGAAGAAGCGGCCTCTACTGGAAGGTGAGGCTGTTTTCTCGTCTTCAGCTTTAATTACCTCCATGTGGCCCACGTCCTGTGCATCAGTACCGGGAGTCGGTGTCCAGTGCCGAGCGAAGTGAAGTGGGATTCCGCTCCTCAGAAGCAACCGAGTACGACAGGTGAGAAGACGGACACGGTACTGAGGGAAACCCCCATGGGTTCCTGAATGGCCATTGCATAGGCCATTGTCCACCTGGCCAGGTACTGGTGGGGGGACCTGCACTGAGGTCCAGCAGCACATAGGACAGGTACCAGTGGTGGCTCTTGTGCTGGGTATAGGGCTCCACCTAAGACTCAGACAACAAGTCCTCTTGAGGACTCCTCACTTCCGCCATCTGGTGCCAAAGGTCCGGAGACCAGTGGCTGAAGCAAGAGGGATTATTCCAGCAACCGTCGGAGCAGTAAGAAGGAACTGAGTGGGTGTGGGGCTAGAGTCAACCCGACAGATACCACTGAGGGAAAAATCTCCAGCAATAGTCCATGCAGTGTGCATGCACCTAACATGGTATGGCTATGAGCAAGCACTTGAAGAAGAAAAACTAGCTAAGGATTCATATTACGCAAATCAAATACAATTTTTAGCTTATTTAAATTAAAAGTAAAACAAGGCCCATTATCACTTTAAGTTTGGCTTACTGCAAGCAAAGTGTCAGTCAGGGTTCTGAATATCTATACAGGGAAAGGATCAGAGAATCTGTTCAGAGAATGGGAACTTGGAAAGCCTTATAAAATTTGTACAATGAAAGAAGCAAAGCCTGAAGGCATAAGCCACCTAATATGTAGCCTAATAATATCAGTACAGAGTAGACAACCCTATCGGACTCTTACAGCTACAAGGTTCACATTATATTTATTTGGCTTTAACATTTAAAAGAACACGTATTCAAAAGCACCCTGAAAATAATTAGACTTACAGTAACAACCTGGCAACATATATAACTAATATAAAAATAAATTAACTCTGCCAGTCAGCAGCCTTACATAACCAAATTAAGTGTACATAAGCCATACTGGTCCCAGGATATGAGAGAGACAAGGTGGGTGAGGTAATATCTTTTATTGGACCAACTTCTGTTAGGTGGGTGAGGTAATATCTTTTAGTGGATCAACTGCTGAAGTTGGTGCAATAAAAGATATTACCTCAGCCATCTTGTCTCCCAAATAATCAAATTAAGATAAACAACCCATCTACCTGTGGAATAGAATCACTGTAGCATTAACAAAATGAAGTAACTAAATGATGCTAGAAATGAAGGCTATTACGTTTCTCAATAAGCTTATAAAATACCATATGAGGAAAAAAGACATCAGTATTTCAGAGTACATTTGCAATTACTATAAAAGGGTATTACTCAAAAATATATTACAAAATTTCAGAGTACATTTGCAATTACTATAAAAGGGTATTACTCAAAAATATATTACAAAAAAAAATACTGGAGAAAAGAAGTGAAATAGGTTGCAAAGGAAGAAGAACATATTTTGTATAAGTAATATACGCAAATTCTAGCACAACATAGCAGAAGAAAGCACTAAAGTAATATCCTTCAGGCCAAAATATACTCCTGTTAAGTCAAAGATGATAAAACAAAGGAACATCAATATTAAAATATTAGAGAAACATTTTAAAACCAAGGGTAATGAACATAACACTTGTACATTCACACAAAGTTCACGACAACTTAGGGTACCTTTGTAGAGTAAAACACAATGGGGGGGGGGAGTGGAATATGTCTAATTACAGAGTAATTTCACTGCTCACTTTTTACTCTTCACTTAACAAGAACAAAGTGTAAACTGAAAAATACAGGAGATTTTAAAAGTCTGCTTTAAAATGTTTTAATAGTCCAAATAAGGCCTTTTTAAAGCCATATGAGTTTATCTTGAAACTATCACATTAAAGAATGTGGTCCATTAGGCAATACATTGTAACCTGTGAGCAATGAAAAAATAGAATATTTTGAATACTAGCAATAAGCAGTCCCAATCAGTGCACCACACTTCATTAGTCGCTTTACTCCAATCTAAATTTTTAAATTGAAAACCACTAGGGGGTGCTGTCGGACCAATTATATATAGTAAAGACTATATGAGACTATGTAAATTGTTGCCTCTTCAGTAACAATTTCATTTATACCAAAGTGTTAGTTTATAAACTGCTCCAAGATTACTAATGTTGAAATTAGGAGTTGTCTCATGAGCTGTTCAAACATTTGGCTAAAGAATGAACACAGAAATTCATAAACATACATGCTCCCAGAAATAACAAAAAGTAGCTCTTTCCTTTGTTGCCATGCCAGAATAGTTTATTATGGGCCAATGTTACAAAACACAGAATGTCCCTCCCTCTACTTAAAATTAGATAGCAAGGAATATTCTGCCAATCAAGAAGCTCAATTAACTGAACATTCCTTTATTCCTTACATCCCTGAGTAATTTACAATAAAATAAAACCTGAACATTCTCTATCTTTGTGGTAGATAAAATATTTAATTGCATACTTACTTCATCCATTTTCATACAGGTGCCAAAATCTGCCAACTTTAGATGCCCATGTTTATCCAAAAGCATATTGTCAGGCTTCACATCTCTGTGTATCAAGCCCATGGAGTGAATTGCATCCAGAGCAAGGACAACTTCAGCTGTGTAAAATTTGGCCCATTTTTCAGGCACGTCATAATTGCTCATAAGGTTTACAAGATCTCCACCCGGCATGTATTCCATTACCATGTACAAATATCGGTCATCTTGAAAGGCACAAAAGAGCTAAAGCAGAAAAGAAGGAAAATTACTCTTGAGGGATATTTGAAAAAGCAACCTTCTTTCTATTCTGGTTTCATGAAACTCTGTTCTTTGATAATCAGAGATTTTCAAGGTTGTTGTAAGGCAAGTTCAATTTTTTTCCAAGTTTCTAATAAAGACTTAGAAATAGCTAAACAGAGGCTGGTGTCTCTAAAATTGCTTTGAAATTTCATTTCTGTATTATGTTATAGTTCCTAAATATTTACATAATTATTATTTGGAACTCATTACTGCTGTTTTCCTCTAACATCACCAAGCAAAAGTAGAAATGATAAATGCAGGTTAATGTGTCTGTGAAGTGGAGATGTATGAAGTGATTAACTTTACTAATAATTAAATATAGCTTGGTATATTATTACAGTTAATATTTTAGGTTACTGGTGTATTGAAAGTAAGTTTATTTCTTTACAAATTATTTTATAGGGTTTCACTGAATGCACTCTAGGATTTTCACCTCTAGATGCCATCCATTTGAAAACAGCCCAAGTAAGGCCAGGCAATTACTATGTAATTGGTCAGTGACCAGTATTAAAATGAGATGGCTCTATTTACCTTTTACATAGAGAGAATCACATCTAGACACTTGAAAATGTTTCAAACTATAATTATTTAATTCTTAAATTAAAAGTACCAAGAATTTTTTCCTGCATTTAGGTTTTCATTGTTACAGATTATTGAGGTACATGGGTGCATAAATAGATACTTTATACTTATTCCACTTTCCTCCTCCCTAATATATTCCATAATGACACAATGCAATGTTTGTGACCTCATGATTGAGCCATATTACAAACACTAATAAAATTAATCTGGCAGAATAGATAAGTAGAAAAATTTTCAGTTCGCTCACATATTTTTGTAACTGCAATCTGACTCACAATTTTCCCTTTACACAAAAATTATTACAATTTCAAGTAGAGTACACATTTGAGGCTGTTTGAAAATTCCATTTCATTTTATACTGCAGTGATTAAGCTAAAAGTTAGCCTATCAATATGGACAAATATAAACTGGAAAAAAAATCACTGATCCTGATTCTCAACTCAGTTACACTGGTGTGACTTCTAAATTAAGATCAGAATCTGACCCAGAATTTGAATTTAAATGTATATTCAAAACGGACCCAAAAATTAAATACATTTAACTTAAATTTAAAAACTACAGAAAAACACTCCTTACTTGAACCACCCAGGGACTGTTGGCAAAGGCCATGATATCTCTTTCTTCCCAGAAAAAGGCTGAATCCGATCTTTTTATCATTTCAAATTTACTAAGAAGCTTCATTGCATAAACCTTCTGTGACGTTTTATGGCGAACCTGTTGGTTAAAAAGGAGGGAAAAAATTGTGGTTTTAAACAGACCTTTATAAAAAATGAAGTAAAGCTAATTTATTACCTGCTAATTGTTTTCTGTGACGTGGCAAGTCCCCTACATCAGCTGGTAACCAATCCAGATGTCTAGGTCTGCAATTTCTAGGCAGTCAGGAAATATGTAACTACTTGAGAACTTCCAAAGACAGAGGAAAAAACCTTATAGCTCTACTTACTTCTAGCCATTTTGCCAGAGTCTGTTAATCAAATAGGGTAATTTAGAGGGTATCTATATTGGAGTCACCATAGGAAAGAAACTAACAGGCAAGAGTAATTTGTTCTTCACGGATATGCTGCCACCTTTATAAACAATGGGTCAGCACAGCAGTGACCTGACCTTACTCAAGAGGGACACTGCCTTTATCACTTCAAAAGTTTCTACTGATAACAGTTCCTTTCAATTAATTAGCCTCTTAACGTTGATATAGACACTCCCACCTTTTCATGTTTCTCTGAATGTATAAATATCTGATTACTGTATGTTCCATTCCATGCATCCGATGAAGTGGGTTCTTAACCCACGAAAGCTTATGCTGAAATAAATTTGTTAGTCTCTAAGGTGCCACAGGTATTTTTCTTGTTTTCTTTTTGCTGACACAGACTAACATGGCTACTACACTGAAACCTGCCTTTAATGAGACATGCACCAAACCTGAGATTCAACTGGTAGGTTGGCACTGAGAGAGATTTCTTTTGAAACTGCTCCTTGAGTACAGAACTGCAAATTCACACATGTAAATGGTGACACTTAGGGTGACCAGATGTCCCGATTTTATAGGGACAGTCCCGATTTTTGGGTCTTTTTCTTATATAGGCTCCTATTACCCCCCACCCCTTGTCCCGATTTTTCACATTTGCTAGATTTCAGTGACACTGAAATCTAGCAATCACTGAAGAGTCATTTTCATCCATCTATTTAGAACGCACATGCCCCACACTGGAACAACAAAATAAACCAATACGTGAAAGCCATCAGGGCATGTGGAACAGGGGTAGAGGAAAAACATATTTTTACATCTTAAAGCATAATGGTTGCAATCCCTTATACATTTTTATTCTAACAAGTTTAATTGCAGATTTTAATATTCATAAATGTCTCTTTTAATACTATTGAGTTTTTTGTTTCAGTAGTACATGCGGCAGTGAGTTCAAAGCTTAATTATATATTGTTCAAAAAATATTGCCGTTCATGTTTAAAATATGTTGATTTTTAACTTTATAAAGACATCTTGTTATTCTACTACAAGAAAAGGTAAATAAGAACACCCAACTGACCTTCTCTATAGATTTCATTATTTTAAATACCCTTAAGTCACAGCTTATCTAAACTGTCTCAATATTTCCATGTCTGTAACTGTTTTACTTGACCTTTTCTAATTCTGCTATATTCTTTTTGAAATGGAACAGAGAGAACTGCATTCAAGCATCTCATCTATCTATAATAGTATGGTAACATTACAGTTTTATTCTCTATCCTATTCCTAAAGCAAGCTAGCATTTGTTTGCTCTCTTTTTTTTTTAATCCAATGCTGAGGAAATGCTTTCATTGAACTATTCACAGTTACACCCTAAACATTTTCCTGAGTTGTTGCATCTAATTTAGAACCCAATATTTACGAGTTAATCCACTTGTTCCTTCCAGCGTGTTACCTTACATTTGTCTACATTTAATTTCACCTGCCAGTCTTGCCCAATCGTCTAACTTTGTTAGGATCTTCGGAAGTTCCTCATAACACTAGTCTTGACTAGCCTAAATTGTGTCATTTGAAATTTTACCACCTCAATGTTCGCCCTCTTTTCCAGTTCATTAAAGTATTAAAACATGTCTCACTACAAATCCTTCAGACAATCCACTTTAGTCTCCTTCAATGTTGAAAATTGACCATTTATTCGTATTTGTGTTCCCAATCAGTTCCTCAATCCATTTAGGCTCAAACTGAATAAATGGATCTAAAACTTGTATTACAGTCCAAATGAGAACTTATATAACAAAATCTGGAGTAATTCTGGAAAACTCTACAGTAGGCAGAGTTTGGACACATAACCCTGTGGAGATATTTGATAATCCCTGTGACATAAAAGACAGACTAATTGGCATTTTAAGGACCCACTAAACGCTTTTAGTGTCCTTAAAGGGATGGATTCAGACATTATGACACAATATAGTATTGAAGTGAAACAAATATTCAAAGGACAGATGTCTGAATTCTAAAGCTTCTTTTGAGGAATAAAACAGATTGAGTAGAATATGTAATCAGAGGTAAGATATCTGAATCATACAGAACACAAATGTATTGCATCTTAGACATGTGCATATATTCCCCTTTTTGGTTTTACAAAAGGGATTCAGCTTTCTTTTACACAGTAAATAACCTAAATTTTTAAAACCAGAATCAGAAGGTTAGAGATTTGATTGGTGTATTCCAGGATAGACTATTTAGTAAAATCAACTAGAAAACTATTGATCAGCTAGTGACCAATTAAGTTATGCAACTAAACATTGTTTATTTTAAGGATGTATCTATTTGCTTAACAGCATATGTCTTATGCTCCTATTGATCTCCTAGTAAAGTCTTTAAAATGTCCACAGCCTCTTGCCTCGTCTGTAACCATGGAAACCTCAAACAACCAACTCATTCTGAGGAGCTGCAGGCATTACAGTTCCTTGAGACAATAAGCACTAGTTGTAGGAGCAGAAAAATAATCAAGGCACAAGATACTCTGGAAAGCAGCCAAAACATGTCTAGAAACATCATTAGGTATGTGTATACTATGTTCTTGAATACATGAGCTTTGAGCTGCCTAGACAGGTATGCACATTTTAGGGATCAGCCTCTTACACAGCCTGTTACTAGGCAACAACTTTCTAGATGGTTAGCTCATGGGAATGTAGATTTTTAAAAAATTACCCATATGTTGCAATACCTCTAAAGTATACACAATGTAAGGCATTAAGGAAATGTCCCCACATAGGATTACTTGGAGAACTAATTCCTTTCCCATCAGGGCCAGCTCTAGGTTTTTTGCTGCCCCAAGCAAAAAAAATGTTGGCTGCCCCCCCGCCCCAGCCCTGGGCGCCCCCCCCCCCCCCCCCGCCGCCACCGCACGCCCCCACCGCCCCAGCCCTGGGCTCTCCCACCCCAACTGCACCCTCCTGCCGCCCCAGCCCTGGGTCACTGGTAACTCGCTCCCAGGGCAGGTCATTCAGCAGGAATTCTGGATGTGCACAGAACACAGACAGGATTGGTTCCCATATGGTTACAGAACTGCAGTAAAATGGAACAATTTTCAGCTTGTGTGATTGAAGGATATCTGGATGCATATTATAAGACTGTCCTACATTAATGAGGAAAAGTTGAGGTGCTTTTATTATTCTTTTGTTCCACTCTGTTTCTATGGGGAATTTGCCAAAGCAATATCACTGTCTTCCTTTTAAACAAATAAAACTAAAAAAAAAAAAAAAAAAAAAAAAAAAAAGACAATGGCTGTTGAAAATAGCAGTTCCAGTTCTAATAACCACTGGGAAGCATTGCTTGCTCAATTTTATCCTACTTTTTATACAGTAAGTTACAGTGGATCAGTATATTTGATTTGGAAGAAATGAAGTAATAGTTGCCCAAACTGAGCTTGAACACTCCTGAATTTTGAGGGTGTTCAAATCTGGAATGCAGGTGCTAGATTCCCTTTCTGAATATTAGCTAAATCTGGAAAGGAATAGTTAATTTCTGCTTCCATGGCTCGGAAGTGGAAATCTTCCTACGTGCCTGGTACTTTGGTACAGTATCTAAAGCTGCCCAGGTCCTCTAGTAGAGCCTCCCCTTCCTTACTTTTCATTTTAAATTCTAGTGGGATCCACGTACCTTCCTTGCTAGGCTTCAGATAGAGGGGTGCATGGTCCATTTAGTCCACTCAATTCTTTCTTTGGAGGCTGCAAGGTGAGGTCACACCAGTGGAGTGTCCTCTTTTTTTTTTTTTAGTGTTAAAATATGGTATCCCTACCGTTCAGCAGCCAGCTTTCCATTCACAAGAAGCTGCAGCATGTCTCAGCTACGTCACTCCCCCCCCCCCCACTTTCCTGTTGATAGATGCCAAGGGAATGCTGGGAAATGTAGTTCTTTCCATGCTCTATGGCTCTATAGGCAGGGAGCGAACCAAGGAACTACAGCTCCCAGGGCCCCCTGTTGGTTCTCAGCTCCCATGCTGGATCCTGGCCGCCCCTGCAAATTTGCTGCCCCAAGCAAATGCTTGTTTTGCTGGTGCCTAGAGCCGGCCCTGTTTCCCATTCCAAAATCAACATCATGCATAGAACTGTTGAATGCACTGAAAGCTAGATTACATAAACCAGAGCTTCCATACAGCCTTTTGCTCAATTGCAGAAGAAATATTGGCACAAAGGCCCTCAGAGAAAACCTACTCATCAGAGGCACTGGGATAAAACTGCGTAGGGTCAGCCCTAAGTCATGCCACCAGTTTATGATCCCTAAGTGATCACTCACTACTGAGGGATCAGAGTAGCAGTACTGGGGTTGGTGTGGCATGCACAGCTGACTTTATGCCAAAGGAAAGTTTCCTGCCCCTAGAGAAATTCTCCACTGGCCAGTTACAGGCAGAAACCAAATCCTATGTAGCACATATGGAGTGCACAGCAGTGGGAATGGAGACAAGAATCTGTCCCACTGACTGGGCTAGGGGTGCCAAATTATCAGGTGGCTAAAAACATTTCCTGATAAAACTGCAGGATACATCCAGTATCTTGGTCAGCACTGAGAAACAGAACTCTCTCAAGACAATGAATAACTGTGGCAATTACATCCATATATTTGCTCTGTCCTGAGCATGTGTGTGAAAGGACCTAGGGGAGATCATTCTTGTAGTATCAATATGGCCATCAGTGAAGCAATTAATTTAGAGGCATCTTAGATGAAGAATTATCAAGCCATTTCCTCAAAGCAGTGTGTATCTGTGAGTGTGTGTGTGTGTATGTATGTATGCTCATTGAGGTGCTAACATTTGTCTAGGTGCTGTAAACTGCATCCAAATGCACTGAAAAGAGATACCACAGTTGAAAGGAAACTTGTATCAAAATATAGGGAAAAAAATCTGTCAAATTTCCTTCATGTTGCCACCATGCACTAAAGCTGGTTTGATTCATGTATGCTTTCTTAAAGAATCACAGTTACTCTTTGGCCTGGTCCCTGCTTCATTAATGAAATGTAAAACAAATTAATGGTGTCTTAAAAGAAGACACATTCTGCCAACACATAAGAGATGCACCAAAGACCCTCCCAATCACTATATCAAAAGGTAATCTGCATACTGAGGAAAAGATGCGGATGTTCTAAATAGTCAGCTTTCTCAATGCATCAAATCTAGTACTGATAATGGTGCCAAGTCTTGTCATGGAGAGATAAACTTAAAATCCTAGGGTGCAGAAAGATTTTGAAAGTAACCTAAAATATCACAAGATGTGCTGCTGATGCAATAAAGAGGTAAACTTAGTTAAAGCTGCTACAGAGATGGAGCCAGAGTTAGTCTCCTAAAGGAGGAGGTTTCAGCTTGTAGAGACAAAAGACACATCTGCTCCTTTTATCCGGACTAGCATTGAAGCATGCACTCTGTCAGCAGGCAGAGTAGATGCAATAGACAATGCACTACATGTTTAATGACAACAATTAAGTGGTAGCCCATTTACACACATCTTGACCAGTGTGGTCTTCATGAACTCCATAAGACTTCAAAGATTTAACACTGAAATTGTGCAATCCAGATCTGCTATCCAGAGACACTGACTACCTGAAGGTATGGTAAATGAACCTAACATACTCTGCAACTAGGGGTAGGCCTTTCCCTATTGTGTAGGCAGGGAGCTCATGGTAAAGGATTGTGCCTGTCAACAATATCACTGGACCATAACCCAGTACTTTGTGATAAGGCACAAGAGAAGAAACAAAGGAAACCACTTATATTTGAAATTAAATCAATATGATTTTCCCCCAAAAGAAAACAATATGCAAAACCACATACTGAATACACATTACCCTCCTTTGCATAAACTATTGGCCATACTCTAAACATACAATATTTGTTTTATGTCTGCCTTATACATCAGTCACAGCTCCTCACTCAATGTATAATAAAAGGAATTGGCAGTTGAAGATACATGCATCCTATTCACCCTCCCATTAGGTGACTTCTACATTCTTAGCTTGCTCATCAGCTATTGGTCTCTCTACACCCAAAGCTTAGAATCCAAGAGTGGAGTTCTATTACTTTTGGAGTATCAGAAAATTGTTTTTCCACCGAAGTCAGAGACTGAGCCCCGAGCCAATTGGTCTCCCTCTGCAGGGCTGACATCTGGGGACAGGAGAAGGGTATTTGTTAATCTATGCACAAGACTAAATGCCACAGAATGTGTTGTCCCCAACTGAGTAGGCAGAACATGGAAATCAGGGAAACTAATCTGCATTACCTCTCCTTTCTTGGGGAGCTGCCACATAGGAGCTGCAAATTTGGGGGGACATGGTTTCCACTTCAGGATGACCCTTCTGCTAGACAGGTTAATGTGCCATCTTTTTGGCTTGCTTTAGTGCAGCAATATTTATGATACAGAACGGTATGCACTGTTCAAAGAAAATGTAAATGTTTTGGGTTTTGTTGATTTAACTCAGATCTTCAATCTTATTTTACTCATGGTGGAGAGATTAAAAACACTCTCACTGTTCATCTTGGAAAAGAGATGGCAGAGGGGGAATGAGATAGAGGTCTACAAAATCATGAATGATGTGGAGACAGTGAATAAAGAAGTGTTGTTTACCCCTTACATAACACAAGAACCAGAAGTCACCCAATGAAATGAACAGACAACAAGTTTAAAACAAATAAACGTAATTCTTCACACAACTCACAGTAAACCTGTGAAACTCATTAACAGGGGATGTTGTGAAGGCCAAAAGTATAACTGAGTTCAAAAAAGAATTAGATAAGTTCATGGAGGACAGGTCCATCAATGGCTATTAACAAAGATGCTCAGGGGTGCAACCCCATGTTCGGGGTGTCCCAAAACCGCTGACTGCTAAAAGCTGGGACTGGATGACGGACTGGATCACTTGATAAACTGCCCTGCTCTGTTCACTCCCTCTGAAGCATTTGGCACAGGCCACTGTCACAAGACAAGATACTAGACTAGATGAACCACTGGTCTGACCGAATGTGGCCATTCTTATGTTATTATGGTGCCCTCTGTTTTTAGAGCCTGCCAAAGCAAATTCCTATCTTGGTTGTAAACTGAACTATATGTTTTAATTATTGCAAATCATCATCCATGATTGTTTGAAAAGACTTATGATAATATTCTGAATGCAGCAGAAAGTGATAGGGCATAGAGCTCAACAATTTCAACCTGACTGAACCTTCTGAAGTCAAAATGTCTATGTATGCCTTCATCATGACTAATGTTAGCACAGCGCCACGAACAGTATTTTTCAGTTCATTGCTATTCTAGATTCAGCAATAGTAGCACATAACATTATGGTTTTTATAGATTATACAAGGCTAACAACTACAAAATTCAGTGATTTTTAAAAAACTCGATATATAAAATTCATAGAATTTTTGCAGCTTATAACACCCTTATAGTGGAGCAAATACTAAGTCTAAATTATATCATTTAAAAATAATTACTCGGGATGTATCATTTTAAGTTGGAATGAAATGTGTAAAAAGATCTATGTACATCTGAGTGTGTCAAAATTCCCGCCCTCCACCCCCAACAATTATTTTAGGCCTTCTTCTGGTGCATTTGCTGAAATCAATGCCAGGTCAAAAACACATGTATTTTTATCTGAACATAGTATGAATGTTAACATACATTACAACATTCTTTTCCCTCTTCCTCCTGTCTGATGGAGGAAGGACTGTACTCTACACTAGCCCATTTGCACTCTGGCTTTCTTGGCTAGCCCATGAACCAAGTATATACCTACAGCACCTCTCCTAAGCATTTCCCGTTTCCACGGTCAAGCGAAACAAAAAAATCTCTATTAGAAGTATTGCAAAGTAACACTTGATACGGGAATCAGTAGTGGAAGGCAGACAGAAAGGAGGCCTACAGGGAGAGTTTCCTCCTTACAAAATTATTTGCAGCAGCTCCTCTTCTGTCAAGTGGGGCCCTAAGATGTAGTTTCTCTTCTTCTACCACTGAGAGCACACAGATTACTCAATATCAACAGTGCATCTTTAAAGCCCTGATGATAGACAGTTATCCCTGTGATGCCTATATTTTGTGGGCTCTCCGTTAACTCTGCTGAAGCCAACCAGAGCTCACCTAGAGGTAGAGTGTGTAAGAGCTGCACTCTCACATTGTCACATAGGGATGACCTTGCCAAAAAATCACTGCTTTTTCACACTGCTCACATGAATCACATCCAAACTTGCAAGTTACCCATGAGTAAGGCTGCGATTTAGTCACGGAGGTCGCAGAAGTCACGGAATCCGTGACTTCCAGCAGCCTCCATTACTTCAGCCTGCAGTGGTCAGGAGCATCAGGGTCCCCCCGCTGCCTGCTGGGGCAGGAAGCTGTGGGGTATCCCTCAGCTCCTGGCAGCTGGGAACCCCCATCTCCCTGCCGCCGGGGGCAGCATGGCAGAGGAACTCCAAGCTCCCAGCGGGTGGCAGCAGGGGAACCCCCGAGCTCCCGGACACCAGAGGTGGCAGACAGCTCTGGGCTGCTGCGGAGGAACCCAAGCTCCTGGCCCCCGTGGTTGAGCTCCCAGCCCCTGTGGGCAGCAGGGGATGCCTGGAGCTGCAGGCGACAGGGGTACCTGGCAGCCCCAAGCTGCTACAGGCAGCTCCTAGTCCCTGCAGCTGCCCTACTTGAAATATTGTGGGGATCCACAGATCCCCATTTTGTCAAGGAGTTCCGTGGCACCTTATAGACTAACAGACGTATTGGAGCATAAGCTTTCGTGGGTAAATACCCACTTCTTTGGATGCATGCAATGGAAATGTCCAGGGGCAGGTATAAATAAGCAGGGAAGAGCCAGGCTAGAGATAACGAGGTTAGTTCAATCAGGGAGGATGAGGCCTTCTTTTAGCAGTTGAGGTGTGAACACCAAGGGAGGAAAAACTGCTTTTGTAGTTTGCTAGCCATTCATAGTCTTTGTTTAATCCTGAGCTGATAGTGACAAATTTGCAAATGAACTGAAGCTCGGCAATTTCTCTTTGAAGTCTGGTCCTGAAGTTTTTTTGCTGCAGGATGGCTACCTTCAAATCTGCTATTGTGTGTCCAGGGAGACTGAAGTGTTCTCCTACAGGTTTTTGTATATTGCCGTTCCTAATATCTGATTTGTGTCCATTCATCCTTTTGCGTAAGGACTATCCAGTTTGGCCGATGTACATAGCAGAGGGGCATTGCTGGCACATGATGGAGTATATAACATTGGTGGATGTGCAGGTGAATGAACCGGTGATGGTGTGGCTGATCCGGTTAGGTTCTGTGATGGTGTCCCTGGTGTAGATATGTGGGCAGAGTTGGCATCAAGGTTTGTTGCATGGCTTGGTTCCTGAGTTAGAGTTATTATGGTGCGGTGTGTAGTTGCTGGTGAGAATATGCTTCAGGTTGGTGGGTTGTCTGTGGGCGAGGACTGGCCTGCCTCCCAAGGCCATGCGGGTCCCCATAGCGGTGCCACTGATGTAGAGGCTCTCTACACAAACATCCCACACACAGATGGGGTACAAGCTGTCAGGAACAGTATCCCTGATGATGCCACGGCACAACTGGCTGCTGAGCTCTGTGACTTTATCCTCACGCACAATTATTTCAAATTTGGTGACAAAGTATACCTCCAGACCAGTGGCACCGCTATGGGCACCCGCATGGCCCCACAATATGCCAACATTTTTATGGCTGACCTGGAACAGCGCTTCCTCCGCTCTCGTCCACTCACGCCCCTTCTCTATCTACGCTACATTGATGACATCTTCATCATCTGGACCCATGGGAAAGAAACTCTGGAAGAATTCCACAACGATTTCAACAGCTTCCACCCCACCATCAACCTCAGCCTGGACCAGTCTACACAGGAAGTCCACTTCCTAGACACCACGGTGCAAATAAGCGATGGTCACATTAACACTACCCTATACCGAAAACCCACCGACCGCTATGCCTACCTACATGCCTCCAGCTTCCATCCCGGACACACCACACGATCCATTGTCTACAGCCAAGCACTGAGGTACAACCGTATTTGCTTCAACCCCTCTGACAGAGACCAACACCTACAGGATCTTCACCAAGCATTCTCAAAACTACGATACCCACATGAGAAAATAAGAAAACAAATCAATGGGGCCAGACGTGTACCCAGAAGCCTCCTGCTGTAAGACAAACCGAAGAAAGAAACCAACAGAACTCCACTGGCCATCACTTACAGTCCTCAGCTGAAACCTCTCCAACGGATCATCAGTGATCTACAACCCATCCTGAACAACGATCCCTCACTTTCACAGGCCTTGGGAGGCAGGCCAGTCCTCGCCCACAGATAGCCCGCCAACCTGAAGCATATTCTCACCAGCAACTACACACCGCGCCATAATAACTAACTCAGGAACCAAGCCATGCAACAAACCTCGATGCCAACTCTGCCCACATATCTACACCAGGGACACCATCACAGGACCTAACCAGATCAGCCACACCATCACCGGTTCATTCACCTGCACATCCACCAATGTTATATACTCCATCATGTGCCAGCAATGCCCCTCTGCTATGTACATCGGCCAAACTGGACAGTCCTTATGCAAAAGGATGAATGGACACAAATCAGATATTAGGAACGGCAATATACAAAAACCTGTAGGAGAACACTTCAATCTCCCTGGACACACAATAGCAGATTTGAAGGTAGCCATCCTGCAGCAAAAAAACTTCAGGACCAGACTTCAAAGAGAAACTGCCGAGCTTCAGTTCATTTGCAAATTTGACACCATCAGCTCAGGATTAAACAAAGACTATGAATGGCTAGCAAACTACAAAAGCAGTTTTTCCTCCCTTGGTGTTCACACCTCAACTGCTAAAAGAAGGCCTCATCCTCCCTGATTGAACTAACCTCGTTATCTCTAGCCTGGCTCTTCCCTGCTTATTTATACCTGCCCCTGGACATTTCCATTGCATGCATCCGAAGAAGTGGGTATTCACCCACCAAAGCTTATGCTCCAATACGTCTGTTAGTCTATAAGGTGCCACAGAACTCTTTGTCGCTTCTACAGATCCAGACTAACACGGCTACCCTCTGATACTCGACATTTTGTCAAGGATATTTTTAGTAAAACTTAGAGACAGGTCACTGGCTCCATGAATTTTTCTGTTTTGTCCGTGACCTGTCCATGACTTTTACTAAAAATATCTGTGACAAAATCTTAGCCTTACCCATGAGTCATGCAAATGTTGTTACAGTTGCTATTTTCTCTCTCCCATTTATCTTCCAAACTATTATTTCATTTTGGAAAGCATTTTAGGCATATTTTGCATGTAAGACACTATCCAAAAAACTTTATTCTATTTAAACTGCAACACAATTTTTTAGTTACAGTAATTTTAATGAGGAATCCAGTATCTAATTAAGAGAGCAATACATCTATTACTAAGTATAGAGATGGGGATGAAAACTTTTTCTAATTATTTTAACCAGGCCAAATGTGTATTTACTGGTCAAGACATATCAAATCTACAATATTTCTCTTTGAAAATTAACCCAGCTTGCTGCAGGGGAAACCAGCAATACAAATAACAAAAGTTGTCACGAACCTTATGTGCGTGCCCTGTTTTTTCTTCAACATTCTATTTGTTAAAATACTCTGGATAATTTTCTTGGCTCTGTTTTTATTATTTCACCAGCCTTGGGAACTGCTAGCAGCTTTATAAATGGACTGTAAGTGTCTAATTTCATTGCAGCTTCTCTAAGTATTTCTACATCCTTTCTTGAAGTGTTATTTTGTAACTACTTACAGCAATGTTTCTTGGCAAAGAGCAAACATTCTTTTTTTCCTCTTCATAGAAAAAAACAACTATCACAAAGCTGTGAAATTTATAGGCACTTTCCAACACAGATCCCAGCTGGTCCTACACCTATTATATTTACAAGTTTTTAAAATGAGAAGTCGGTGAAGACATATATATACAATTTAAAGTCAGTATTTTATATATATTACACACACACACACACACACACACACACACACTTTAATTTTAAAATTGTTGATTTATCCTACAACAGCACTTGGCAGCCTTCGCCACATCAAAATCAATTGCAAACGAAACTATGGATGACCCAAATCAGCAGATGGAGTGTTTTGTAATCTCATCTTTATGTAAATTCCTAAATAGATATTTACATTGGGTAATATACCTTGAAAACAAACTATTTGGATTTTTAAATTAGAAACAAAAATTAAGATTTTTTTTTTTGAATAAAAACCTTGTATGTAAATAATATTAATTGAATGCATTATGAAACTGTTTTCCCATGTACCAAGAGCAAGAGAGAACTGTGGGGAAAGCCTTCTTGTTGCACTATTGACACTTTACCCTCAAAGGAGGTTTCCTGATACTATTACACTATAGTGACCATTTTTGCCCCCCCCCCCCCAAATGCAAAAAAAACCCAAAACCATACCTGGCACACAAGCTAAATACTCTGAAGTTGCCCTAGGTAAGGGAAACAGCTTTTCAATTCTTTCCCTTGTAACCCACCATTATGGTTAACTATTTTTGAGGTCTCACTTTATGATCTAGTGGACCACAAGCTAAATATGAGTCAACAGTGTGATGCTGTTGCAAAAAAAGCAAACATGATTCTGGGCTGCATCAACAGGTGTGTGGTGAGCAAGACACGAGAAGTCATTCTTCCGCTCTACTCTGCGCTGGTTAGGCCTCAACTGGAGTATTGTGTTCAGTTCTGGGCACCGCATTTCAAGAAAAATGTGGAGAAATTGGAGAGGGTCCAGAGAAGAGCAACAAGAATGATTAAGGATCTAGAGAACATGACCTATGAAGGAAGGCTGAAGGAATTGGGTTTGGTTAGTTTGGAAAAGAGAAGACTGAGAGGGGACATGATAGCGGTCTTCAGGTATCTAAAAGGGTGTCATAAAGAGGGGGGAGAAAAATTGTTCATCTTAGCCTCTGAGGATAGAACAAGAAGCAATGGGCTTAAACTGCAGCAAGGGAGGTTTAGGTTGGACATTAGGAAAAAGTTCCTAACTGTCAGGGTGGTTAAACACTGGAATAAACTGCCCAGGGCGGTTGTGGAATCTCCATCACTGGAGATATTTAAGAGTAGGTTAGATAAATGTCTATCAGGGATGGTCTAGACAGTAATTGGTCCTGCCATGAGGGCAGGGGGCTGGACTCGATGACCTCTCGAGGTCCCTTCCAGCCCTAGAATCTATGAATCTATGAATCTTCAACATACTACTAAGCTTCAGCACAGAAAAGAGTGTTAAGGGTATAATGTGAACATTTAATTCCCTTGGATTTCTTTATGTCACAAAGTTTATATTTAACAAGGAATTTGATACTAAATTACAACAAACTGAGAATTTTAAAAAACTATATCCATGTTTGAAAATGTGCATACTTTCCATTAAAAGTGTGGCACTAACAGAGTATCTCGTTGGTGCAATAAATCTAGCTGACAAGTAGTAATCAGATGAGTAGACATTCTTACCAACTGTACTTCTCCAAAAGCACCTCTTCCAATCACCTTAACAACATCATAGTCTTCAGCTTTCATTTGTAAAGCTCGAATTTTTTCCACAATTTTCTCATCTAAAACAAGTTTAAAGAATGATGTCATAAAGACAGATCTGTAGTAGTGTGCGAATAGCTCTGGTAATATTTGTCATCCAGACAGTAAAAACAAGCCATTTGAACACAAATGTTAAAATTTTCAACTAACTTCTACATTGTCTTTAAATCATTTGCTCAGAATTAAAAGCCATAATTGCAGTCTTTTTGGTATTTCTTGGTAAACAGTTGAATTAGCATCTCCTTTTAACTGTGAAAACTAGTACTATTCTGATTTCAGTTGTATTTTACCCAATGCCTTAAAAACACACACTTTTCAAGCCTCCAGACACATTGTAGCAGTTAAAGACCCAACATGACAACCTTAAACCTTTCAAACTTATACTCCTCTGCCACCTGCTGTGCTGCCACCATCCACTAACATTATTTTGATAAGGGTGGAATGTTAAAGTATCTAGCACATTCAGCAGCATAGTGGGTACAATCTGCCAGGATAGACCTGTGAGGTTCAATAGCCATGGTTAAGCATGCTACTGAATATGTTTCTTTCACAACAGGACCAGAGAACAGTCTCTGGTCCAGGAACCCTTCCTGGTTCTTTCTTGGGGTTTCCCCTTTCCAGTCCTTCCTTAAGCAGGAATCCCCAGTTGTTCTCTTTAGAACGAGGCTGTACTACTTTAACAGAACCCAGCTCCTGGGTAGGAATAGTCAGATTTTTCTAGGAGCTCTCAGGTCTCCTCTCTGGAGCTGAGTTGTACATTAGCCAGCTGGGGGGGGTGGGGGTGGGGGGTGTTTGGAGCCTCTACCAACTTTTGCCCCAGCTAGCCCCTTTTCCTTAATTAGCATTCATGTTGCTCAGCAAGCCAGCCTTTCACTGCTGGTATCTCCTGGCATCTGTTCTGCTGTGAGAGAGGAAGCAACCTTTATTATGCTAGTCCCTTTCTCCCAGGTTATCCCCAATTGGTTGTGTGAGAGGGGAGCCTTACCCCACCCTCTCTGCAAAGCTCCCAGCCTTAAATCCTTAAAGAAACAGTAATAGGATTTCCTCCTGAATGCTTCTTACACCCAGGACTGCTTCCTGTCTCCCAGGGCCTTCCAGATCCTTGTATATATAATCAGATCTTCCAATCGCTTAAAGGGCGATGCCACATAATGGGGTAGGCAGACCATTAGGCAATACTACCCTTAAGGGACAGATAACCAAAAGAATGTTTGCTCCCCAGACCAATGTAAACATTAATGGAGTTATGGTTCCTCCTGTTATTCCCTGGCTTATGCATGCTTTTACAGGACACACTAACATTTGAAAGGAGTGGGTATCCCCTGAGTAGTTGCAAATTTCCCCCCCTCCTCCCAAACAAGCTTGAGTTCTAGTTTAGAAAGCAGTTTTAACTAAGCTAGTTATAAAAACTGCTTCCGCTAGCACAGCTTTGGCTATACTGCAGCTCCAATTGGTTTTAAAACAAGACTGAATTTTGGGGAAAATTTTCCTTGCATAGACAGCTATGTTTTGAAGTGGCTTAAGAAAGAGTCATAGTAAATTTATTTACAAGGCAAAGATGCACCTAAAACAAACACTGCAACTAAACAACCATATTTTAAAATCCATTTAAGATGTGGTAGAAGGACTTTTCTGAATTAAAAGTATAGTTTTATTAAAAATTTACATGACAGTGTATGCCATTTTGAGTAATTACATACTTATTTTTGCAGATTACAATAGAACCTCACTAAACTGCAAGACTTGTGAATTACTGAATTTTGCAATTGGTACTTAAGCAAAAGATAAAATAAAGTAAGGATATTACATCATAAAAATACTCATTTGACTAGTACTGTTTTAATTATTGATAATACTTTAGTATTGCTCAGTATACTTTGCAATACATTTGTAAGAGTAATGAAATTTTAGTAATGAAATATCACAACAGCAATGCGATCTCAAGTATCTACTGAGAAGGGAATGCTGTTTTTAGAGTGCAAGCTCTGTTTTGTGGTGATTAGCAAAGTGCACATAAGTATTGTATAATATTTCTGCGCATTCAGCTTCTAAAACAGTTATAGTGCAATCATGACAATATCAAACATGTTTAAGTGCAACTTACATCTATTTAAGAAATTATCTATGTTCTTGTTTTTCCTCAGTGCTGGAAAATCCAGATCAAGGACCAAAGAATTCAGGCCATCCTGTAAAGAAATAAAAATAAGTTAATTGTGAACATGCTTCTAGAATTTCAAAATTAACCTCTCTCTTAAAACTATTGTCATAAGTATGGTTCTATATTACTCAAGCACAGACTACAATCCCATTATGCAAATATAGTTATCTTAATGAGCGCAAAAGGATTGCGCAGGCGCAAGGACAGCAGTATGTGTTTTAGAATTCTCCCTCACTCAAGAGATCGTTTCACTGGATTTCTGATCTTGAATCTGGACTCCCTAGGACAAGACAAACCAGAACTTCCCTACATCTTAAACCATTTTCGTTCTTTGAAGCACAGTAAGGCAATCCTCATTCTGAAATCAATTGTCAATGCCTCTGTACAGAATAACTGGTTTCAGTAACTTTTAGCAATGGGAAGCAAAGAGCTCCCCAAAATCTAAGTATAATAGAAGTCCAAAGAATATTTATAGAACAGAAAGAGGCTATTAAAAAAAGTGTAGTTATTGAAAATATTTCTTACCCTTATCAACACTGAAGGGAAGTGGGTCAGGTGAGTGAGAATCTAGTCTAATGATATCTTCAGAGAAGGGAAAATGCAAAATTTCTCCTCTAAAGAAACCATATTAACTGGATTCCTCCTCTTAGAAACCAAAGCTCAAAAGGCAGTCTCCAAAAATACATAAATTGTCCAATCATGAACAAAGAAACTGCTAAAGGAAGTTTCATGTATTCAGAAGAATTAGAGGTCATTCAAATCCCCCATCCATAGAAGCAGGCAGGAGAGCTGAGGGGAAATACTTATCAGGTGGGAAACAGCCAAAAAAGGTAGGGCCAATATGGTCCTCAAGATGAGCAGAATGAAAGATTTGTGCTACAACATAGATACATATACAAAAGAACATATATTCCTTCTCATTAGCATAAATTCACGAGTTAGGCCAGCTTTTTGGTCCAGAAAATGTGATTATGAGGGCTATCAAGTGATTAAAAAATTAATTGTGATTAATCGTTGATTATCGTGCTGTTAAACAACAGAATAACATTTATTTAAATATTTTTGGATGTTTTCTATGTTTTCAAATATATTGATTTCAATTACAACACAGAATACAAAGTGCACAGTGCTCACTTTATATTTTTTTATAACAAATATTTGCACTGTAAAAAACAAAAGAAAAATAGTATTTTTCAATTCAGCTAATACAAGTATTATAGTGCAATCACTTTATCATGAAAGTTGATCTTACAAACGTAGAATTATGTACAAAATTATGTACACTCCAGAGCAGTGGTGGGCCACACGCGGCCCGTCAGCGTAATCTGCTGGCGGGCGGCAAGACAGTTTGTTTAGATTGACCGTCCACAGGCACGGACACCTGCAGTTCCCAGTGGCCACGGTTCGCCACCTACCACTGCTCTGGAGAATACCAACACCAGAACCACTATCTTGTGGTTAAATGTACTGACAAAAAACTTGTTACATTCCAAAATTTTACCAAACTGGTATTCTTCAAGGAAAAAGGAGTTTGTATACAACTGACCTGCTATGTCAAAAGAACACAGTAAATACAACTCCTTATGAAGGAGATAATCTTTTTTTTTTTTTTTCTTCAAAACAAGATAGTTCAGATCATTGGACAGCCTTTATTACATTCATTGTGGTCAACCTCAATATTGTAAAACATTAATGATATACCCCCCCCACCACAGGAAAATATAGGAAAGTACTGTACTATGTTTACTATGATGAACTAGCATCTGTTTGGAAAGGCAAGATGAGTGAAACTTGATGCTGAGGTGCAGACATTGTCAACTCAGGAGGCTAGGATATCACCTTGTAATAATGAGGTACACAATGTTCACTTGGGAACCTCAAATATTCACACAGTCCCATGCAAAGAACTGAGCAGCAGAGAGATTATAAAATATCTGTGTTTAAGGTTCTTCCACTCCTTAGAAACAAACATCAAGAACTGCAAGAAGCTCACAAAATACTGTCCTACTTCTTAATGCTAATCAACTACTCAGCACATACAATTTATCAGCTATGTACATATAAAAGGAATAAAATTTGGATGACAAATTATATTACTGGGTGCACTACAGACTGAAGTATCTTCCTCTGAAAAGCTGTGTCTGCAGACAAATACATCTATCTTGTATTGTCTAATGATTGTACAAAAGCAAGGCTTGGGGGGGGAGGGATAGCTCAGTGGTTTGAGCATTGGCCTGCTAAACCCAGGGTTGTGAGTTCAATCCTTGAGGGGGCCATTTAGGGATTTGGGGCAAAAATTGGGGATTGGTCCTGCTTTGAGCAGGGGGTTGGACTAGATGACCTCATAAGGTCCCTTCCAACCCTGATATTCTATGATTCTAAGGCCGTATTGCTGCTTGCATCTCTTTTCATTCGAGTCATGAAAATTTTCCACCTACAAAGGAACTACTGACATATTTGATGCTTAGATCAGTAGGTTTCTCTTTGCCTTTTGTAAAATGTTAAGATACCTGCCTTAATCCAGTTACCTATGGAGGAATTAGAAGTATTCTGCATTAGACTGGGTGATGATTTCACTCTTCTTTTGATAGATGTTATGTGCACCACATACATATAGTTTATGCTAATCTCTCCCTTTGAATGCAAGGGGTTAGATGGAGTAATAGAACAATATCATTCTGGTCCATGACTAGGGTTTAGATGTAGTCTCCTTGTGAAAAACTTATGAGAAGCCTTAACTGACCATAAATATATAATATACCACCACAAACATGCAGATTTCCATTCTGTAATTTCTACCTTTATAAATATACTACCCTAGGAATTGCTATACCGGAACATACCCATAATACATCTAGTCTAGCATTCTATTTCCAATAGCGGCCAGCACGAGATGGTTCAAAGGAAGGCACAAGAACCCCTGTAGTTGGCAGCATGTGGTATGTTCACTAAAAATTTAGATAATCCAATTACATAAATTTTTCTGAACATTACTGACAAACACCTCACAGACACTATTTGTAATCTGGCACAATAACACACTTACTTATATGAATCAACATTAAACCATGTACAGAACTATGTGCGATGTAGTTTATAAAACAAACAACCTTAAGCTACTTAGCAAAACAAAAACATAACCAACAAACAGTCAGTTTTAAGGCTGTTCAGAATGGGTCATGTGAAAGGGAGACAGGTGAGGTTAAGAAGTGGAACTGATGATCTGAGTGCAGATGGGGACTGTCACTATCATTTTATAGGATCCAGCACAATGGGGCCCCAATTGCAATTGCATACCAGTGATTGGCTACTAAGAACTACAAACAATACAAACAATGGGGCTACAATTCCATAAGGAGGTTCTGATGATGCTGTAAACCTCAACCATCATCTGATTTTGTCATTCCTCAGAAGCCCTCAATTGACTATAGATCCATAATTGAGCCTGAATTTATCTTAGATACAGATCAGGGATGTTAGTTACTACATGTACTTGCACAGACTCAACAGTAAAACCTGCTCTTTTCCCAAACACCAACAGTCCTCCTAACTCTACTGCTCCCTGCATGGACCCATATATCTCCTGCTTGCTCTCCATTTATTGTCACTGTCCTAGTTCAACCTAACTGCACCTGTATTTCCCTTCAGTGGTCCACCAAAGGCACCCATTTGCAGGTTTACACATCCCCAGTCATTGCCTCCCTTGCGTGGAGATTGGCATCTCATTCCCATTTGACTGGGGTATTTGTAGGTTACATTGTTCCCTGGCTTCCCTGTGTTATTCCCAGCAGAGACAGGCTGGGTTGCCCAAACACACCTGCTTGCTTTCTCTTAAGAGACAATTAAAAGGCTGATTTGCTACAATTATAAGTTACCCACAAAGCACTTCTTATACAAGCCTATTTTATCCTAAAAAGTAAAAGCATGACAGAGAAAACATATCAAAAACAACAAAAGAACCTACACTCATGCTAATAAGCTTACAGAGAACATCCCAACTCTAACATGGGCTCTGGCGGGAGCAGTCCTTCAAAACCTCACCCAAGGATTTTCCTTTGTGATCACAAGTTCATCACAGCTCCAGCTCAGAACAAGCACACAGTATTATAGGGCTTCAGTAGCCCCAGTCTTTCCAACCTACCCTAAGGATTGGGGCCCAGAGGTCCTGTCCATTTGCTGGATCAGGAAGAAGGTCCTGAGCCACTTTAAAACCAGGCTATTTATCCAAAAATCCTTTCTTTGTCTGTTGGTTCCTGGAAAATCCAGTTTGCACTAGCATATACGTTGCTCTCTGACGGCTGGCTTCAAAGGGCTGATAACAGAGAAAGTATATTAGCATCCCCCTCCAACTAGAGAAGGTACATATAATTCCATAACACATACACAATTACATTTTTAATACAATAGGCCCCCAAAGATATTAAAATTCAATAAGGTTTAATTTAAGAAGTTTCTCTTAATTCCATAAGGTTTATCCAGGATATTGTCAGTCTGTCACAGTAAATTTTTTTTTTTTAACTACTACTCCAGAATCTGTACAAGCTGGAAGAGCATTTCAAAGTCTGAAGTTTATCCTTGACGTTGCATGTTTGTTTTAGGTGATATTTATAAAAAGTTTTAAAAAATAAAATAAAAGTAAAGCTAAAAACAAACCCAAAGGCCAATATTTCTGTGTTTTTGCTTAGTCCTGGGAGAAGGGATAGAAAGAGTCTTGTAAAAATTCTTTCAAAGAAAGCAAATTTTAAGGTTCACAAAAACATTAAACAAATATGAGGCATTTCAAATACATGTCAACATTTATTGTATGAAAGACCTCTCTATATTTTAATACTTGACCAACAGATGTTTTAAGCTCTAAACTGTTGCTGAAGGGCATATTTCACCTAAGAGCATTACATTTGTATTACATCTATGAACATTGATGAACATGCCTGGGTCAAAAGATTATACAGTAAAACAGACCATCCAAACTGAAGATAAGTAATCCAGGAAATGACATCCTCTGTCTAGGCCTCATAGATAAGTCATTCCCACCAGGAAATATGTTATTAAAGTGATTTCACTGCTCACTTCCTCTTTCTGTTATTGCAAAAGGTTTTAAGCCATCCGAACTAAAAATAGCAGGAACCAAACACACACATTGTTGGCAAAAGCAAAGGCAACCACACTTCTATCAAAAAAGATCTACTTGTGTAAATTCGCTTAAACACTCTTTATATTGCATTTCTCCAACAGACAAATCTAAATTAAAAGCATTCTCCTGAATCAGAACAGAGAATTTGCCAGAACAATTAGCCACTAGGAATCCACTTTCAAAGTAGCCATCAATTTTGCCTTCTAAGCAGCAGGGGCGGCTCTAACAATTTTGCCGCCCCAAGGAGGGGTGGCGGCCCCGCCCCCGACACAGGCAGACGTAGCGGGGCCCCGTTACATCTGCTTGCGTCTGGGGCGGGGCCCCGCTACATCTGCCTGCGTCGGGGGGCGGGGTTCCGCCCCCCGACGCAGGCAGTCCCAGTCCGCGGCGGCAAGGGGAGAGCGGCGGACCTGCCGCCCCATTGCTGCCGTGGCAGGCGAGAATGGGGTGGCAGTCCAAGTCCCGCGGCGGCAATTCGGCGGCGGGAAGAACGGACTTGCCGCCGAATTGCCGCTGCTGGACTCGGACTGCCGCCCCATTCTCGCCTGCCACCCCAAGCACCAGCTTGGAAAGCAGGTGCCTGGAGCCGGCCCTGCTAAGCAGGCATCTTGTACAGTTTGAAGACCTAAAGAAATGGAGGAAAAATTAACTAAGGGAAAGCCCTGGAAACAAAAGAAAGAGCAAAACATATGTGTTTGTTCACTCTGACAAAGCCAACTGGGAGAAAACAGAAGCCACACAACAGCCAGTCACATTCTCTGCTAATATATATTTCAAGTAATCCCATTGAAATCACAGAATCTGGCCCCACCTGTGTTGGCACTTAATTCTAAAGTTATAATGGCTAATTGAGCCTGTTTGGGGTTTATGCCTTCATCAACCCTGTTCAGTTGAATGGCCTGGCCTACTCAGATTTAGCCCCTGCCATACTATGAGCAAGAATGTTCCCCCCCACAAAAAACAAACCACAACACTATTTGGGCTAACATCGAACTCAGCAGAGACAGATTAAATAAGTATTAGCAGGTGAATGTAGATTGGCTTCAATTTAAACTGATTTATGAAACCATAAAAAACTGGGGTAAACAAGAACAGATTCCATACTCCCACATCCCTAACTTGAATTGTGGACAAGACAGAAAAAGATACCAGGAACCACAAAAGGTTGGAAAAAAACTAGAACTGTAAAGAAGCTGTTAGTGAGCAATGACATCTTTTAGATAGTTTTGCCTTTATTTGTGGAACACAATTTTAAACCAAGAATTAGACTTCTGCATTATTTTTACCATAATGGTTCTGCCTTTACGAACGAAGAATATTGTCTGTTAAGTGGTACACTGCCCCAAGGAAAAAAAATGCATATAATACTTTACCTGATTAAAACAGAAAAAGAGTTGGCAGATGCGAAAACATCTTTTCACAGTTCCACCATGTACAATACCAATCACATTTTTAGTGTTTTCAATTCATAACTAATCCAGAAAACAAAATCATCTAGGTGACTTAGAAGCACAACTACTGAACCTATAAACTCCTAAGAACAGATTATGCATACATTTAAAAAAATGCATACTTGAATTGACAATCCAATGGCTTTTTAAATGGTTAAAACCTTATAATATTCCCCGGTATGGATTTATACATGAGACCATAACATACCTAACATATCCTTAAATGGTTTTGGATCTGCTGGAGTGATTACTTCTCTCCATGTTGTGGGAGCTACTATTAGAAATCAGGCTAACAAGCCATATAGCAGCAACAGGACAGGAAAGGTGGTTGGGTATTTATGTGAGACCCTGAGCTCTAGAATTAATTTCACAACTTGGCTCACCAAATCCTGACTTTAAATTACTATCGGGACACTTTGAAAGACTCATTTGTTCTTCTAGGACAGGGGTGGGCAAACTACGGTTTGGGAGGCCGCATCTGGCTCTTCAGACGTTTTAATCAAGCCCTTGAGCTCCTGCCGGAGAGTGGGGTCAGGGGCTTGCCACGCTCTGCGTGACTCCCGCAGATCCCATTACCTGGCAACTGTGGCCAATGGGAGCTGCAGGGGCGGCACCTGTGGATAGGGCAGCACGCCGCGCAGCCTGGCTGCGCCTCCGTGTAGGAGCTGGAGGGGGGACATGCTGCTGCTTCTGGGAGCTGCTTCCGGTAAGCGCCACCCGGAGCCTGCACCCCTGACCATTTCCTGCACCCCAAACTGCTGCCCCAGCCCTGATCTCCATCCTGCCCTCCGAACCCCTCGGTCCCAGCCCAGAGCCTCCTCCTGCACCCCAGACCCCGCATCCCCAGCTGGAGCCCTCATCCCCCGTCCCACACCTCACCCCCCTGCCTCAGCCCAGAGCCCCGTCCCACACCCTGAACTCCTCATTACTGGGCGCACCCCCGACTGGAGCCCTCACCCCCTCCCACACCCTACCCCTCAATTTCGTGCACATTCATGGCTCATCATACAATTTCCATACCCAAATGTGGCCCTCAGGCCAAAAAGTTTGCTCACCCCTGTTCTAGGATGTTCATGAAGCAAAATAGTAAGTAGCGGTACCTGAAGGAAATGATGGAGGGGGCTATAATCCTGGCAACATGTATCGTTGGGAGGTTTTATTGTTCTGGAAGACTATTTGAAATTTAATAGTTGTTTGCAGATTACATTATTTGAGTTTTAACTATATGGAATCTGGTGGTTTAGACTTGTGACTAAAAATAAATGTATTTAAATATATCTGAATGTAGTCATCATCTACAAGTAAATACATATTTAGACATTTAAACCATGTAACGTAGACAATAGGTTTCAGTGACATTTGGTCTCTCTCGCAGATTTTGCAACTGGACAATATTTAAAACAATTTTTCAGGGATTTTTATTTATTTGACTATTGGGGGGAAAACATCCTGATTACCATTTATAGTACAGTAGCACATACTGTCACCACTCAGGGATTAGCATCCTCTTAGGCAGTATACAGATAAAGAGATACGGCCTCTGCCCTAAAGAGCTTACAATGTAGTTTAAAATGGAATTTAACAGGCAGACAAAGTAAACAAACTGGAGGAGAGGGGTGAGAAGGAGGAGAAGCAACAGTATATTCATAACTTACTTGTTGAACACAGGTTTTATAAATAATTCATATTTCCAATATTACAGTGTTAGTTAGCAATAAAGACTAAAAAAATTATATATGTACTTTAGCCAGAAATATTTCTGTTAAATATTATTTCCACTTCTTTTAAATGTCACCATTTTTCTCCTCCACAGCTCATCTGCTGCCATTTTTGTCCTCAGACTCAAGCAATACAGAACAAATTCTATGTCTACATTTGCTGTGACAGTGCAATCACAAAAGATTCAGTCATCTAATATAACCTGTCCTGAGCCAAATGTCACTATATATTTATAAATTCCTTAGTTGGTTTTAATTTTTGATTTGGCATGTAGACAAGCATAAAGATGCACTGAGTCCTAAATTAAAAATATTAAATAAATACGTAAACAGTATTAAGGGTAATTTCTTTCCTGTTAATTTGGTTTCTCCAAGACTTCCAATAGCATGTCATACAACAGGCTTCAGCAGATGGACACAAGAAAGCAAAATAATTCTGATTATTACTCTCCCACATAGGTAACTGGCTGTATCGACTCAGTTGAAGGCTTCCCAAACAACCAAACTGAATTTACACTAAGTAGACAAAAAAAAATTAAATTAAAACTAGAGGCAGAGTTGGAAAAAGAGAAACTAATGTTCAGGTTTCAAGTCATACAAAGTATTCCTTTCCAAATGCTGACAAGTCACAAGATATTGATCACAAATTTTAACTGATCCCCAGTTTAGTAAAGCTTTGTGACAATGGTCCAGAATAAAGCAAGTGAATACAGAAAGTTTCAGATCACAGACTACAATTCAATTTTAATCCCTACTAATATTGGTAGAACAAGACTAGCGTTTCAGCTGGAACATTTCCCAGGTAAACAGAAACATTTCCCAGTGTAACAGAAACACTCCAGCATTTGAATCCTTCGGACATGTGCTGCAATGTAACATCCTAGGCCTAAGGAACAGAGGAGACCTTCTGGAGAATACTACTCCTGCTCCAGTACCAATGGAGGGCACATTTTTGGGGACTCACAATACTGATCCCTGCTTCCTAAGTAAAAACCAGAAGGACTCTGCGAAGAGATAACCTCCAAGGAAGTCAAACTGGCATTTCCAACAGTCAATAGCTTCAGGCAAGGCAATTAAGAGGATACTGGTCCTGACCTTCATCTTCATGCCTACTGGAGTGAGAAAGGGAAGAGAACACATCACATCATATAACAATCCCAATAAAAAAGGGTTCACTTTTCCATGGCCTCCTCTCTGGAGCAAAAAAGATCCAACTTCCTGTTGTTGTTTGAAACAAATCAATCTGTGGAATCTCCCATTACTGGAACACTGCCTGAAAAGCTCTGCTGTTAAACTCCCACTCCTTCAGAGACAGGATCAGCTATTCATCTTGGACACTAAGTTGCCTTCAATGAGGAAAGCACTGTTAGGGGTCAGTTTTCTACCTAATAAAGGATCTAAAAGGCTGCTTATTCTCAGCTGAAAACTGTCCTTGAGAGGAATTGCTCTCCCTTTATTGTTAAATCTAGTAGAGGAGTGGAATCGACAAAAGAGCTGGTTGCCCTCTGTTAATTTCTGCAGGCTTAACTCTGACAACTAGATAAAGCCAGCAGCTTTTCTTTACCCCTTGCTTTGATTATTGCTTTATGCAGTGGCTAACCAAAACTTTTCCCTTTGCATTTGGACGAATCCATTAGACGCATTGCCCAAAACAGCAGTCAAAGTTGTCTTGAAACATGTTCCCATACATTTAGCCACGAAGAACAGGGCATGAATGAGACACTGGAAACAAAAGCTGCAGGCAATGGAAGTTAAACACAGGGTAGATTTAAGGTCTTTAACCTTCCCTGAAGGGTCCTCCAATTAGAAGTTGGTCCATGCCAAAGAAGTAGAAACCACAGAGGTGTAGAGGGTCACAGAAGATCATTTCTTCTGAAGGAGGTTTCAATTCTTCTATTTGTGGTTGATCTGTTAGGGGTGGGTGACCTATTTGTTCACTAAATAGCCCCCAATTTGGAGGAGATTAACAGTCTGCCTTTGACCTGGCTACAGCATAAAACTTCTAGGTTTATTTATTTTATTGGGGGGGGTGGGGTGTTATGTCTCTTTATAATTCCTGGGTTGCTCCCATTCAGAATTAATTCTATAATTGATCATGGGAGTGGAGAATTTCATATTTTGTCAGATGCATATTTTGCTCAAGATTATGAAGTTGCTGGAAGTAAAATAGACACACCTTCTCAAATCTGCCTCAGGAGAGATTTATATTCCAGCAGAATTTATACACCCAACATAATCACAGCAGTATCAATAGCAAATTATACAGAAGGCACTAATGAGCACTGGTGGAAATTTTCCTATGAAACACTGAAGGAACTCCCAAAGGCTGCTTTAAAAAAAAAAAAAAAAGACTAGAACTTCAAAACACACCTACACACACACCCCTTTCCAATCAAACTTGATAGGTTACATAATTCTCTCAATAAAAAGTGTATTTGTTCATGCTAAACACATTTGAAACAGTGCTACCTATCCAGTCTGGCTTCTGGCTAGCTGCTGCCTCAATTCTCCTCACACAGGTTGAATCTCCCAACATTCCAACCTGGTTTCGTTGCTACAGTGACTTTGCCCTCTTGCTAAATCATAAAAGAAAACTCCACTCTTTCTGGATAGACCCCGAAGTCCAAAACACAAACAAAACAAATGAGTCTTGCACCCCAGTGTGAAACTGGGCACAGGCCTTCCCTCCAGACTTGAACAAACTGTGGCATTGGGAAGGGGCACTGCCTTTTCTATGCTCTTGATGCTGGTTTTGTTGGTGCCCACACATTGTGGAGAAGGAGAAGGAAGCAGCCTGACTCAGATGCAGACGGGAACCAGGCACAGGTAGGGGGTTAGACACAATAGCGGTGGGGGGGGAGATGCATCAGTTGCAGAGGCTTGGACCCATGTGCACTGTTTTGTGAATGTATGTACAGAGCTCCATATTGTGGTTTAACAGATGACAACTAGTGGCATTTCATAAATTGAGGCTACTGAAGCTGCCTTGGCTCTGGTAGAATGGTCCTTCACATCTTGCAGAGGAGGGTATCAGCTTACGAATAACAGAGGAGGATACAGCCTGAAATCCAAAGTCTCTGAGCAGAGATTGACTGTCCCTTCATCCGTTCTGCCAATGAAACGTACAGTCTAGGTGATTTCCTAAATGACTGTTCTTTGTACGTAGAAAGCCAACACTTGGTGAACATCCAGGGAAAGGAGTCTCCTCTTCTCATTAGTGGCACATGGCTTCAGAAAAAAAGACAGATAAGTATCCTGTCTTGTTTAGTGAAAGGCCGAGATTATTTTGGGGGTGAATTTTTGATTTTCTTAACGAAACCTTATCCTTATGGAAAACTGTGTAGGATGGATCACCCATAAGAGCTCCTAGTTATCCAACACTTCTAGCCAAAATGACAGCCACTAGAAAGGCGACCTTCACAGACAAATGGAACATGAAGCAGATCACTAACAGTTTGATGGTGACTTGGTTAACGCTGACAGCACCAAATTAAGATCCTATGTCACAGCAGGTTTAGTTACTGGAGCGAAGATTCTAACTATACCCTTTAGGAAACAGAGTCACTGGATGGCTGATAATGGAATGGTTGAATAATTGTCAACCGAAGGGTAGCAGATGCTAATCGCCGCAATGTGCACTTGTAGGGAGCTATAGGAAAGATCTGAGTCTTCAAAGTGAGCAGATAGTCTAGAATATAGTGGTAATGTTTGATTCTTCTGGGGGCATCTGGAGATGTTGAGCTCAAATAGAAAATCTCTTCCGCTTAGCCAAAAATCACCATGTGATGGATTCCTTCCTTCTATTCTTAAGGATGGCTTGAACTACTATTGAATATGTCCACTTTAGATTTGATCCCCATTCAAATACCAAGCTGAGAAGTGGATGGAGTCCAAATTCGAATGTCTGATCTTGCCCTTTTCCTGTGTCGAGAGGTCTGAGACAGACCATAGATTGATGGATGGATGAGTTGATAGCTGAAGGTTGTAAAATCAAAACTGTCTGGGCCACCTGGGAGCGATGAGGATGATCACCGCCCCATTCTGCTAGATCTTCCTGAGAACTGAAGGTAAGAAAGATATTTTCTTGTGACGCACACAGGTCTCAAGAGGGGAATGCACATTGCCTGTGTATGTTCACCACAGAATCATGCAGGTCCCATTTGTGATTGATAATGAAGTGTCTGTTAAGACTGTCCATTAATGTATTGTGTAATTCCAAGATGTGTACTACTGATACGGTGATCTGGTGATGAAAACACCAGTTCCACAGACTGACCACCTCTGTGTACAGGGGTGTACATCTCATTCCCCTTTGCTTGCTGATGTAGAACATGGTTGTCATGTTGTCGGACATCACCTGAATATGTTAGGATTGTATGAGCAGTAAGAATTCCAGGCCTTTTGGACAGCTCTGGACTCTAGGAGGTTTATGTGCATCCTGGTCTCTTTGCCCTTAGGTAGTAAGTGCCCTGGACATGTAAAACACAAGTGATATTATATTTATGCTAAAGTTACACATTTGTAAGTCAGCTATTTCAATACATAACCAATAGCGACTGACCTCGAGACTGTGTTAGCTACATCAACTGCAGCCTGTAGCGATGTTCTAGCCACCAATTTACCCTCCTCAATAAGGGTCTGAAATTGTGCTCTATCCTCTGGAAGGAGAGCTCGTCTCTGAATTCAGAAATCTTTGAATAGTTGACAAAATCATACTTAGACAGTAAGGCCTCGTGTTGGCTATTCAGAATTTCAGGTTGGTGGATATGAATATCTGGTAAAATCACGAAATCCGTGACAAATTTGTAACCTTACTCATTACTTGTAATCACTTCAAATGGATCTTTCTGTAGTTAATAAACTTGTTTTATTGTTTTATCTAAACCAGTTTGTGTGTGTGTTTGGGAACCTTAATTTGGGATAACAAGATCTGTGTATATCATTTTCTATTAATAAAATGACAGACTTTCTATGAGTTTGTATTGTCCAGAAGGAAAGAGCTGGGCAGTGCAAGACATACATTTCTGGGACTGGGAATTTGCTGGTGTCACTCTCCAATATAATTCCAGGAGTGGCTAGCTAAGAGCACTCATATGCTTGAGGCTGTGTGAGAGCAGGCCAGGAGTGGTTGTTCTCAAGTGAAGCAGTGTGAAAGGCACCCAGGTTGGAGAACTGAGGGACACAGCTGTCCAACAGTCCAGACTGTACCCTGGGTAATGTCACAACAATATTTACAGGTTGAAGTCAGAGGATCAACTCTGTGGACACTGGAGGGTCTCAGACCATGTGGCGATAGAAAGTAACTGGAGAGGTGATCGATCTGTACCGCCCCTTATGCCCTTGGTCTGGGGCACAAACCGAGGAAGAGAGCAGGCGCAGATCAATGGACACTACTAGCAAAAATTTTCCAGTCTCAGGAACATGGAGCACATGCACACTTACATTAGAATACACACTAGCACCAGCACTGAAAGAAGAACGGTAGTAGCTATACCACATTATTTTTTATCTAAATTGTGTGTGGTGCCATGCCTCATTCACTGCAAACAATCCAAACCCTGCACTAAATACAGCATATATTTCTCTTTGGATATTCTGTGAAAGTAGTCCATTTCAGGTAACTCAATGTTTTTGAGCTGACTGAAATCACTGGATGGTAAGCACAAAAACCGCTATCACTGCACTCTCTGAAATACCATGACTGATCACCAGTTGTACATCTGGTTAAACCATACTCTCGTTTAAAAAGTGATTTATTGTGATAATACTGTATATAGTAATTCTGAAGCAAAAGTGGGATACTTGATATTTCATTTGCATGACCAATACTCAGAATGCTCTTCCATCCTAATTATTTTTCAGCAGTGCTGGAGTCTGAGCTCTTGGAACAAATTAAACATTTGGGTGTACTTGTGTATGCACCAAAGTCTTCTGTGTGTGTTTTTAAGCACTGACATTTAAAACAATAGGATAACTGGAGCATTTAATGAAGGCGCAAAATCAAAATAAAATTCCCAACCTTTTACTGCTCAGGTTGAAAACTGAATAATCTGCTTAACATACTGTTAAAAGAGAAAAATTCAGATACAAAGAATTGAAATACTTGTTTTTACTTTTAAAAAGGGAAACTATGCACAATACAATCACATTATTATTATTTCTAAGGTTAGTTACACAACTTTATCACCTTAGAATTAACTAGCACTGCTTTAGAAGTTTACTACTAAACTCAGATTCTAAATAAGATGGGTCTCTCATCACTTACACAACTTGGACTGTGTTGCTAACATTTATGAAAGCAGAAGTAGTGGGCTGATACCATACTTCTTGCTTCACAGTAAAAAACATGGTGAAATAACCTCATACTCAGACCACATTCCAGAAGACTCTCCTCCTCCCCCACCCCACCCCCCATGTTGAAAATGAACTGCAAAAAAAGGGGGAAAGGGATTTTCTGTACACGCACACACACTCTCTTCAGCTATATGCGCTGCACTTCCATGTTAAAATCACTTAACCCTTTTCAACAAAAAACAAAAAGAGGGAGAGGTATCACTACGATTTCTGGATCAAACCTGATTTAAAAATATTTTTCCCCCATTTGTACTTTTGCGGGGAGTAGACCTATACATCTGATCACTTCTTTATTGTTCCGGAAGAAAATCCCAGCTCTTTTATTGCTAACAGCATAAGCAGTAGACTCAGCAGGGGAAGGCTGCTGCAGAAAGCAGCACTCACTTCCCTCCCGTGACAAATCTGTGACTGAGGTGATGGGGAAATGTTACAGTTTGCCTCGAAAGTCACAACTAAAATTTAGAAAACTACCACAGAGCCCATTTAAAGATAAAAAGCTAACATACTATATTAGCCAATAAATATAAAGGAGTCATACCCTACTGTATAATCATAGAATCTCAGGGTTGGAAGGGACCTCAGGAGGTCATCTAGTCCAACCCCCTGCTCAAAGCAAGACCAACCCCAACTAGATCATCCCAGCCAGGGCTTTGTCAAGCCTGACCTTAAAAACCTCTAAGGAAGGAGATTCCACCACCTCCCTAGGTAACCCATTCCAGTTCTTCACCATCCTACTAGTGAAAAAGTTTTTCCTAATATCTAACCTAAACCTCCCCCTCTGCAACTTGAGACTATTACTCCTTGTTCTGTCATCTTCTACCACTGAGAACAGTCTAGATCCATCCTCTTTGGAACCCCCTTTCAGGTAGTTGAAAGCAGCTATCAAATCCCCCCTCATTCTTCTCTTCTGCAGGCTAAACAATCCCAGTTCCCTCAGCCTCTCCTCATAAGGCATGTGCTCCAGCCCCCTAATCATTTTTGTTGCCCTCCGTTGGACTCTTTCCAATTTATCCACATCCTTCTTGTAGTGTGGGGCCCAAAACTGGACACAGTACTCCAAATGAGGCCTCACCGGTGCCGACTAGAGGGGAATGATCACATCCCTCGATCTGCTGGAAATGCCCCTACTTATACAACCCAAAATGCCATTAGCCTTCTTGGCAACAAGGGCACACTGTAGACTCATATTCAGCTTTTTGTCCACCGTAACCCCTAGGTCCTTTTCTGCAGAACTGCTGCCCAGCCATTCGGTCCCTAGTCTGTAGCAGTGCATGGGATTCTTCCGTCCCAAGTGCAGGACTCTGCACTTGTCCTTGTTGAACCTCATCAGATTTCTTTTGGCCCAATCCTCTAATTTGTCTAGGTCCCTCTGTATCCTATCCCTACCCTCCAGCATATCAACCACTCCTCCCAGTTTAGTGTCATCTGCAAACTTGCTAAGGGTGCAGTCCACACCATCCTCCAGATCGTTAATGAAGATATTGAACAAAACCGGCCCCAGCACCGACCCTTGGGGCACTCCACTTGATACCGGCTGCCAGCTAGACATGGAACCATTGATCACTACCCGTTCAGCCCGACCATCTAGCCAGTTTTCTATCCACCTTACCATCCATTCATCCAGCCCATACTTCTTTAACTTGCTGGCAAGAACACTGTGGGAGACTGTATCAAAAGCTTTGCTAAAGTCAAGAAATAGCACATCCACTGCTTTCCCCTCATCCACAGAGCCAGTTATCTCATCATAGAAGGCAATTAGGTTAGTCAGGCATGACTTGCCCTTGGTGAATCCATGCTGACTGTTCCTGATCACTTTCCCCTCCTTTAAGTGGTTCAGAATTGATTCCTTGAGGACCTGTTCCATGATTTTTCCAGGGACTGAGGTGAGACTGACTAGCCTGTAGTTCCCCGGATCTTCCTTCTTCCCTTTTTTAAAGATGGGCACTACATTAGCATTTTTCCAGTCATCTGGGTATACAATAATTCATATTTTGTAAAACCTTTTTCTAGCATCTGATATGATCCTGTCCTACATACTAATGCAATTCTATATTTATGATCACATCTCTTCATTTAGAAAGCCATAACTCTCAGTGGAAATTCTTTTCACTAGATACTCAAAATAGCAGTCATAGAAACATTAATCCATGCTTTAGCTGACTCACTATCTGAAAATACAATTCAAATTTCTTCGAAAGTATACATCTATTTTTCATGCATGCTCAAACACTGGTGTTTCTTAAATCTGTAAAATTAAAAATCCTGATCAAATCAAGGGGGTTTTTTAGTAAAAATAATCACAAATTGTGAACTGATTAAGAATAGTAAGGAATTATATATATTTAAACTTCACTGACCAGAGTCAATCTAATCTCTTATTTTGCCTTCCTTGCAATAGAAATTAATTTATAAACTACAGTACAGTCATATTAACTATTGTCATTTCCTCTGTTTCTTGAGAGAATGTGTGATAATCTGGGTTTGATTTGAATAATAAAAGGTCTTTAAAAAAAGGTGTTAAAAATTATGAGAATGCATTACCATTGCCTCTTTAACAAAGGGGGTGGGTAAAATAAACCAACAAAACCCTGCTGCAAAAGAGTAAACAAAGGGATTTGATTGGCTGAGAGGAATTACTACTAAGCATGTACACAAAACTAGATGGTGTCCAAAGGCTGTAACATAGATAACTCTGAATTTCAACCAAAGATCTATGTAAGTCAAACACTAGCTGTTGGCAGATTAAAGCATTTTGGAGAGTGAAGTCCCACAGCAAAGTGCCACCTAAAACCGAGATTTATAGTAAGTGACCAACGAAAACCAGGCAAGAAGAGGAAATGAAAGATGAAAGGACAAAAGGAAAGACTAGGATCAAGTGGGGGAATCCCAAAGGCCACGCCAGAGATGATTTGAGAGAAACTATTATTTGTATTACTATAGTACTTAGGAGCCATAGCCAAAGACCTGGACCCTGGTGCTGTACAAAGACAGAACAAAAAGATGGTCCTTGCCCCAAATAGTTTACAGTCTATGAATATTGTTAACACGGAGATAGATTTGGACTGAGAGATCGGGAGAAACAGAAGAAGCTATCAATTTGATCTTGTATTTTGTGCATCTACCAATAAATCTCGTCATCTGACCCTTAACTGCAATCTGAACAATTTCATGAGTGGATTTAGCAATTTGAACTAACTTGTTAATCGATATTTAGTAAGACTTTTGACACAGTCCCACATAACATTCTCATAAACAAATTAGGAAAATATGATCTACGTGAAATTACTATAAAATGGGTGCATAACTGGTTGAAAGATCAACACTCAGAGTAGTTATCAATGATTCATTGTCAAGATGGAAAGAAGTATCTAGTAGGGGTCCTGCTGGCTCTGTCCTGGGTATGTCAATATTCAACATTTTCATTAATGACTTGGAGAACAGAGTGAAGAGTATGCTTATAAAATGTGCGGATGACACCAAGCTGGGACAAACTGCAAGCACTTTGGAAGACAGGATTAGAATTCAAAATGACCTTGACAAATTAGAGAATTGGTCTGAAATCAACAAGATGAGATTCAATTAAGACAAGTTCACACTTGAAAAGGAAAAAGCAAATGTACAACTACAAAATGGAGACTAACTACCTAGGTGATAATACTGCTGAAAAGGATCTGGGAGTTATAGTGGATCACAAACAGAACATGAGTCAACAATGTGATGGAGTTGCAAAAAAGGCGAATATTCTGGGTAATGTCATATTTAAAACATGGGAGGTAACTTTCCCACTCTATGTGGCACTGGCAAGGCCTCAGTTGGAATACCATATCCAATTCTGGGCACCACACTTTAGGAAAAATGTGGACAAACTGGAGAGTCAAGAGGAGAGCAACAAAAATGATAAAAGGGTTTAGAAAACCTGACCTATGAGGAAAGGTTAAAAGAACTGGGCATGTTTAGTCTTGAGAAAAGAAGACTGATGGGGAATCTGATAGCAGTCTTCAAATATGTCATAGGCTGTTATAAGGCACAGAGCAGCGGTTCTCAAACTGGGGTCCGCGGACCCCTGAGGGTCCACCAGTCATGTCCGGGACCGCCAGCCTCACTGATCAACTCCTCCCACTTCCTCCCAGTGCTCCTGCGCACCACGGAACAGCTGTTCAGTGGCATGCAGGAGGCGCTGGGAGGAGATGGAGGAGCGGGGATGGGGTGCGCTTGGGGGAGGGGTGGAAAGAGGCGGGGAAGAGGAGGGGCCGGGGTGGAGCGGGGGTGGGAAGAGGTGGGTTGGGAGTGGGGCATTGGGGGAAGGGATGGAGTGGGGGCAGGCCCTAAGCTTGCGCACCCCTGGGAAAATTAGGGGTCTGTGAATTTTTTTTTAATCAAAATGGGGGTCTGTAGCGGGGTGGCACCCCACTCAGGCCTGAAGGGGCTTGAAAACAGCCCAGGAGAGGGCTGTGGCTAGGGCAAGCAGCCCCAGGCTGAGTGGGAAGGCAGGCTCAGCTGGGGCCATGCCCCAATTAAAGCTCAGCTGGCCCTTATAAGTGGGCAGTGGGCCTGGAGCAAAGGAGTCTTCCTCTGCCTGTAGAGGGAGAAGGGCCTGGCTGCTAGGAGCTAAGCAGGGTACCTGAAGTGGAGCAGGGCTGGGGAAAGGCTAAGGGAGCCGGGGAGCTCCGGCCTAGGAAAACCCCAGACTGCAGGCCTGGTAAGGCCAAGATAGGTACTGAGGTTGCAGGGGCAACCCTCGGGTAGGCATAGGCAGCAGGTCCAAAACCTCTTTGCCTGTGATGAGTGGCTGATACTGCAGTCCGCCCCAGTGAGCGGGGGCTTGATGGTGACTGGCAGTGGCCTAATACTGAGGTGAAGTGGGTATAATGGGTGCGGGTTCCCCTGGGAGGGAGAGTCCCTGAGAATAAGGCTGTGGGGGTACTGCCAGGGGGCAGCACCCCAGTTAAAGGGGCACCGGGTCCTGGGAGGGACACAGGGCCAGAGTGGTCAGGCGGATCACCGGCCTGCAGAGGGCACTCTGGAGGCTGGATGAGCTAATTCCCACGGAGGCCAGCAGGAGGCGCCGCAGGGGTGATTTCGACCTGCTTACAGGGTCCTTGGGTTGCTAAATTTTGAGAACCGCTGAAATAGAGTGATCAATTGTTCTCCATGACCACTGAAGATAGGACAAAGAAGTAATTGGCTTAATCTGCAGCAAAGGAGATTTAGGTTAGATATTTGGAAAAACTTTCTAACAACAAGAGTAGTAACTTCTGGAACAGACTTCCAAGGGAGGCTGTGGAACCCCATCATTAGAGCTCTTTAAGAACAGGTTAGACAAACACCTACCAAGGATGATCTAGATTTATCTGGTCCTGCCTCAGCACAGAGAGCTAGACTTGATGATCTATTGAGGTCCCTTCCAGCCCTGCATGTCTAGGATTTCTACCCCATTTTAAAAAGTTACCTTAAAGCCCAAGCATTGTGGCAGATTGCAGCAAAGGGGAGTGGAAGAAACTAGAAGTTCTTATATGTTAATACTTATGAAAAAGGAATCAGCCTCACTTTAAGTTTTCAAACCAACAGAAACTTTACTGTTGAAGTCATTCCAGATTATTTTAGGACAATGACTGAGGGTTTTGCTTATTTGGAGAGGAGTCTGATCATGTTAGTTTAGAAATGTGAATTAATTTTCTGAAATTATTTATTTTTTCAGTTTATATATTCATTCAGTATAAAACAGTCTATCTTTTGCTTCAGGCATTCCTTGACATTTTAAAAATAGTTATACAAACAACTACTCATTGAGCATAAATCATAACTCAGCAACTAAATATTTATTTCCAGTCCTTATGGCCTAGCATGAGTCCTAATAGTCTCTCTCAAGTAGGGAAAAGCAAGTGTGCCTTGCAGTGAGCTCCAAAAGTCAAAGAAGTAGGACTATGTTATATCAGTGGGCTCAAGTTCCAAAGCTGAAAATCCAGCAAACACCACCCCGCACCTACCCCAAACCTACCTCGATATCCACCCAACCTTAGCTGCCATAAATATTCAGTGGCCTTTGGTATACATAATTATTTTTAAAAAAACAACAAGATTTTACCAAATCATAAAACAAATACAAGCACAGTCAACATGAAATTTTCTCAATCTTCTACTTGCTGTGTGGCAATGGGTGGAGGAGAAAAGAGAATCTGTCCACCCCTAAGAACTATTGCTACAATAGTCTACTGTGCTGAATACATGACTAGTTAAGAAAGTGAATTTCTTCACTGTTTTTCATTTCCTGATCATACTTAAACTGAAAAGAGTTACATAAACATTCTCTTCTTATTTTCAGCAGATTATCTGCATCATTCACCCAGTGAGAGACAGGAACTGCTTTAACATATCAATTATTCTGCAGATATTATACAAAATATAGACCAATGCACACAATGGAAATATTGCAGTTGTCCAGAACACTCAAATTACAAAATTAAAATCAATGTATTTAACAGTGAGATACTTGAGTATCACTGTATATATTAAACTGTGGCATTCCCAAGACCTTCAGATGTGAAGATATGTCCTGTTGCTATTGTTAAATTACATTATTCTAAAATAAAATCACTTTCTGATCAACTCTGCATGCATTATAACACCTTGCAATTAACTGCAAGTGTATTCATCAAACTAGTAGTCAATATAATCCAATCATCCAGCTGTCTCAGGAATATTCATTCTGTCACAGCACTGTCCAAATAGCAAACTACAGGTCAAGAATGGTCAACCACATGGATTCAAAAAGACCCTTCAAATTGCTGATACATCATAAACTGTGTTATACAGCCACTTCAGAGTATGATATGAACTTGTGCTTCACCGACCCATCCCCTTCATTGGATAGGGAGGTGGGCCAATGCTGATACAATGGGGTTGGGAGGAAGGTGAAAGACAAAATGGGATTTGTACCAAAGTACAATTCCCAGGGCTGCTCAGAGGTCAAACAAGGAGTATCCCACTAACTTATATGAAGGCCATGCTGTCCAGTGTGCTCCGTTATAAAAAGGAGATTATCAAAATGTTTAAAGTCTACGTGGAAACTTAGCTGCTCCATTCCTTTGTGCTCTCAGGACCTCTAGCTCAACCTCAATATTGAGGTTGCAACATTTTGTATACTTCATTTCAGTAATGGCTGCACAGCATGCAAAGGTCAACAGTGATTAATTTTCATAAACTAAAAGGAGGCAAGAGAATTAATCTATCATTTATCGAGCATTCAACTCTCTACTGGCTATGGGTTTCAGGCAATATGTAGAGAGCAGGTTACAAGATGGATGAGGAAGCAGCCAGCAGACCTTTCACATCACAATTCAGAGCAATTAATCAGATGGGAGTATCGAAGAAAGTCAACAGAAGTAAAAGTATCAGAAACAATCCAAAACATTCACCAGCCTTGGTTGAAATTTGTCAGCTTGGTCAGGAAGAAAGAAAAAGTTCCTATGTAGCTTAGATTCATTAGTGACCACAAAACAGAAAATGTCTAAATTTCTTATTCATTAGTATTACATCTATTGCTATGTCAGCTCAGTACTTCATTTATGTAAATTAAGATATGGAAATTACATCATCTGCAATTGAGGACACACAAAAACTACAGCTGTTGATACTTTTGTTATTAAAGCACTGGAGGCACAAATGCTAGGAACTTAACAGAAACTTTCCTACATTTTAAAAGAACTTGAGCAGGTTCTGATGAATAGTCACAAAATTACAGTTTTAGCTTCTGAGCCTCTAAACAGTGACTTTTAAACTAGATATATTTTGATGCCAGATGAGATCCTGATGAAGTAAGTAAAGGGGGAGAGGAACAGTTCACAGTGGGGATATAGACATGACTAGACCCCTGTAAATTTCTGAATATCTGCCAACCATTTTCACAGCTCAGATGCAGATACAAGTTTTGTATCCGTTCAGAGCTCTGGAGCACACACTCACCTGAATGGAACGGCTGTCACCCAGCCATCAGGCTCCAGCTCGGCTCTTTGAATCACACAACAGTGGGCTGTGATATGTGGGCATTCTGGGAGTTGTAGTCCCCCAGTTTGCTCGGATGGAGAAGGTAAACTACAACTCCCATAAGAGAGTAAGCCAAGTGACATTTTGAAAGAGGTGTGGTTGTACTTTAAACTAGCGGACAGCGCCAGTGGGTGTGTGAAAAAAGTGGCTTTTGCCACTGTCTGTCCCGGCCAGATGTGTGTGTGGTAGAGCTGCCACCGCTACTCAGGAGTGCCCGAGCCCCACACTGGGAGGGCAGTGCTGCATACAAGGGCGCAGGTTTGTAGCCTCCCTACCCAAAGCGGGGCAGGAGGTACGTGGGGATGGAACGGGCAGCAGGGCAGGAGATCTCTGGGGAGAAGTGGGGGGGTGGTTGGGGGCTTGTCACAGCTGCATCAGTGGTGCACGGTGACCTGTGGAGCTGTTAGTAGAGCTTTGCAAATCCATGGATATCCAGGGACAAGTTTTGTGGATAGCAGATCGGATGCAAATTTTTATATCCGTGCAGATCTAGACATAACTAGAAAACAAAGGAGCCAGTGTCGCCTTGATCAGAAGCCATCTACAATAATTATTTCAACTTGATATGTCTTTGGTTTTTCTGGGTTACTATAGCCAGGCCCCAGTTCCAGCCCACCCATTGCAAGCCACCAAAGACTCATCTTCAGAAGAGGAAAACTCTTCATCTGCAACAGACTTCATTTATTAAGGCGAGATGTTTCCCTACCTAAATCTAGATGAAGGAGAGACTAGCTGTGTTCTTTCTGTGCTGCCAACTAGACTGAGGAGAAAACCTCTTTGACTTTCAGAAGACTGTAAAATCTGCTTCCGTTTTTGAATGTGCTTTCAATACCCAATCATTTAGATATAGTAGAATGCAATTGACCTGAGGCAGACTGATAGTATGAATACCTCTAAAAACCCCTCCCAAACAAATAATTTTTATAAAACCTCACCAAATATACTCACTGAAAGACAGAATTGGGAAAGTATTTCTAAAAGAGTAAAAGCCAGAATTTACATTATCTGAATTGAGATGAAAAATAGCATGACTAAGAATTTCAAAAGGAATGCATGTTATGTTTGTTTTCGTGTGTCTATGTCAAGACGGAAAAGAAAATTAACTTTTTTATTTTAAACTTTTTCCTCAATAAACTGGGACCTGGAAAAGCAAAGCAAAGATATCTGTATTTCAGAATCAGAGCTATAAAGCAATCCTGCTAACAACATTAGCCCAAACTGAATAGTTTACGGGACTCAAACACAGTCACCACCATTGATCCAGATACAGACAGCACACACCCATCATCCTTCTCAGCCAGCCCAGACTGAGCTGACCCAGCTTCCTTTTATTTGCTCCCTGCACCTGGAGCAGGCACAGCAGAGATGAGGGGATAGGGGTCTCTTAGGCACAAAGTTACTGGTTAACTCCCATTTGCCTGGTGTGGGGTTGATACAGCCCATCTCAAGGATGTTTTACTAACTTTGCTAGATGCCTGTTGGTTAAAAGCTCTTTTACTCTGTTCTTCTTATAGAAACAACTGATAATTGGTGAGCTGAATTGAGAGATGAGATTTTGGAACAACGACTCTTAACAGAAGGTGACTGAACAGCCTTATGTTACATGCAGCTCATTAGAGCCGTAACTAGGAATTTCTGCGCCCGAGGCAGGGGCGCAGAAATTCCTAGGGGCTTACCCTCCTCCGAATTGCCGCCGAAGCCACGGCACCGGCGGACCTCCCGCAGGCAAGCAGAAGCGGCTTCAGCAGCAGTTCGGCAGAAGTGCTGCTAATCATACCCTCCGCCGAAGCCACTTCCACTTGCCTGCAGGAGGTCCGCCGGTGCCGCGGCTTCGGCGGCAATTCAGCGGAGGGGGCCTTCTGCACACACACCGGCGGACCTCCCACAGGTAAGCTGGGGCGGCTTTGGCAGCGGGGGAGGACTGGGTGCCCCTGGCAGCAGGCTTTTGCGCCCCTGCCAGCAGTGCGCCCCGAGGCGAGTGCCTCAATGGCCTCGCCCTTGTTACGGCCATGATGAGCTCATTGTGTATCACTGTTATTTCCATGGTTTTGGAATTCAGTTCATATGTTGTTTTAGGGTTATTTGAATAATTTTTTTGGAGGGGGGGAGCAGAGAGCTGGGAGGGGCTGGAATTTTATACTAAAAGTTTTATCTGTGTAACTTTGTTTCACCTCTGTAGTTTTTATTTGATAGCATCAGCTCCATACTAAAAGTACCCAGTTGTTTTCTTTTAACAAAAGCTTATTTAAAAGATGACATCAGTGACATTACTCCTCTGTTACTGCCTTTTATTGAGAGTTTCACACTCAAATACATCCCCCATCCCTACCCGCACCCAAAAAATATTTGGAGCGCCAATACAAACAATTCATAGCACATACTGCACATGGCTAGACAGGGGGGATAAAATTCAATGGTTTTTTTTAAAATAATTTCCTGATTTAAATTTAATGTTTTCTTTTTAAAAATAAACCGGTTTAAGAACAAATGGATATCAACTGGTCATCAACAAGTTTAGACAGTAGGGACAAAAAAACTGGTTTCAAGACTGAAACTGGTAAATTTATGGAGGGGATGATATGATGAGACTACCTACAATGGCATGTAATCCATCCGTGACTGCTAGTAGCAAATATCCCCAACAGCCGAAGATGAGACACTAGACAGGGAGGGCACTGAGTTACCACTGCTAATTCTTTTCCAGGTGTCTGACTAGTAGGTCTTGCTGACATACTCAGGGTCCAACTGATGGCCATATTTGGGAGTAGGAAATAATTTTCTCCCAAGGGGGGGGGGGGGTTTGCTCTCCTCTGCTCCTCCTCTACACCCGGGGCCGTAGGATGGATCTCCGCAGATGCCAAGTGCTTTCCTTTCTTCGGGGGGGCGGGTACTCTGTGGTTTTCCTGCAGGAGACTCATACAGATCTGGCTGCCGCAGCTAGCTGACAGTTGGAGTGGGGGGGACAGGGTCTATTTTAGCCATCTCACAGTTCATACGGCTGGAGTGGCTTCCCTGTTCTCCCCCGACCTACAGTTTTAACCTACAGTTTAAACCTACAGGTTTAAACTAGAGTAAATGGTGGATTCTCTGTAACTTGAAGTCTTTAAATCATGATTTGAGAACTACAGTAACTCAGCCAGAAGAGTGGGTGAGGTTCTGTGGCCTGCAATGTGCACAAAATCAGACTAAATCAGTGGTTCCCAAACTTTAACAACCTGTGAACCCCTTTTACTACAATGTCAAGTCTAATGAAGCCCCTCCTAAAAATAAATATTTCCAGGGATTTTCTTCTTTACTTGAGTATAAATAATAAAAGCAGTGATCTTGGAAATATAAGATTTGTTTTTATGACATGCTTATTACACACTATTATTAATTATTATCTATCATTACAGTATTTTTATTACATTATGAAAACGGCAACACTATTCCAAGATCTCACTTTCGTAGCTTGTATCACTTTAAATAAGCCTGTTATAAGACATGACTCCTATGTTTCATCAAGGGGTATCAGATGTGAAATAGCATGAAGGTATTTAAAAAGCCAACTCAAAGAGTTCCTCCTACACAAGCATTTAGGTCTTGAGCAGTCCAGGCAAACAATGCACATTACAACAAAGCTTAAACTTGTGCTTCATAATCATTTTAAAAACAAGACTAGCTGCCTATTTAATTTTAAAAACAGCAAAAAATATCCATCTCCCTTTCCATTTCTTATAAGGAGTCTTGAAATTTAAATCTCCTCAGTGTGATACATATGCTAGATACGATCTGCTTAACTCTTGGAAGTCCAGGGGCTCCGGGTTGCTGGCCCCGTGCTGCCTGGGGTCCCTAGGGACAGCTCTATCCAAACATTAGGGAATTTTTTCCCGAGAACCCCCTGTAACCTTTCGCGAACCCCAGGGTTCACGAACCCCAGTTTGGGAACCACTGGACTAGATTATGATGATGGTCCCTTCTGGTCTTAAAGTCTATGAAACTCTTTAAAATTATATTTCAAGTTATGACAACCTATTGTAAGGCTTAAAAATTTATTACAATCTATTAAAATAATTTAAATTAAAAAAACAACAACATGCTGAAATTAAGATGAGAAGAATTCAGGACGAGGATAATGAAGTATACCTGAAACTTATAACATGGGTGCACAGTGCTCCACTGATATATCTTTTGGCCACAGACCTAGGCACTCCAGGAATAAAGGAAAATGTTGCTGAAATTGTAAAATATTTCAGTAGCAACCACTTTTCTTTAGTTTCACTTAAGAAAGAAGGATGATCAAAACTAGTTCTCCCCCAATATGTACAACTGAATTCAGTGGCTGATTGTTTTCAGCTATTTATTCAAGACTGGCTTATCCTGATGACAATTTTTGTAGAAAATCATGACAAAATAAATGGAATTATCATAGCCAAAGCAGTCGACATCGGACTGAGGAGAAACAGACGACATGCTGAAAATACTGTGAATTATTTCTATAGCTTTATACAAACTGCAGAAGAAGGAGCTGCTCTACTGCTGATGCTGTTGAAATTTGAAAAGCACCTCCAGAAACACTGGAGAAGTACCCAACAACAAAGTTAAACTGCTGGCAGTGAAGAAGTGGATGGATCAAGCACTTAGTCCACCTCATTTACTTGTCAATCTTCTCAAAACAAACCGCCAGGGTAGACACCTGACTGCTGAAAAGAAAGAAACGGTTATGTCATGGAATCAAAATCAGACATCAACCATGCCAACCATAATAAATTGCAGGGTTAAAGGGTGAATCATTCAAGCCGGATATGTTTTGCTGCTGAAGTTTTAAAAGAAAGTCAAACCATTCAAATGGGGGAAGTCCCTGATTAAGATCCTGGAACAACTTTTGACAGCAGAAGCCTCTTGTGCAGGTGGTGAGAGAATATTTTCTTCATTTGGACTAGTGTGACACCCTGACACTCCAATATTCAACACAGTCATGTTATTAGGATAGGTTTTGTACAATGTATCTTTTGTGAGGTATCAGTCTAAAAGTCTTGATCTGCTAAACATTAATCTCTCATTGGACTGTGTTATCATTGTACGTGAAATTATGAAGATTGTACATGTGTGTTACTGAAACATGATGTGAGGTTGAAAGCATCCACAAGCAGCCTTTTAGGTACACCAGTAAAAAGGCCAAACAACGTTAATGACATATTGAGGAAATGCACACAGGGATTACCCCAGGAATTGTGTACAATAGAAACCTCTCAGAGATAACATTACACAATGGAAACTGTTTGACCCAGGTCACAGCAAAAGAGCTTTCCAGCAAGTGGGAAAAGATATAAAAGGGGGACCTCACTGTTCCTGCAACAATGCACCTGGATACACCTGAGTGGCAAGGACTGAACTGTGGGAAGTGATCGTCCCAGGCTAGAAGGATCTTTAGCCTGTTTATGAAAACCTGGGAAAGCCAAGGCAACTTGTGCCTTAAGCGTCTGCCAGCCTGTTTGTTACTCAGGGTGAGAATTTGCTAATGTATATCCTACCTATCTAGTGTGTTAAACTCAGTTTGCAGTTTTTTGTTTATTTACTAAGGTAATCTGCTCTGACCTGTTGGCAATCCCTTATAATCACTTAAAATCTACCTCTTGTACTTAATAAACGTGTTTGTGTTTTAAACCCAGTTTTTGTAATTCATAATTGGGGGGTGGGGGAAGCTGTGCATATCTCTCTCCACAGTGAGGGAGAGGGCGAATTTCAATTAGCTTACATTCTACAGTTATGGTGCAGAGCAAGACCATACAATTTTGGGTTTACTCTCCTGCAGGGGAGTGCTGGGCAATTCCTTAGCTGAAAGCCTAAGCAGTACTGATTTCAGTGTCTGTCTTTCTGCAGTTGGGTGTGTCCCTACCGGTGTGTGTGTGTGCTAGAGGAGGCTTGAAGGCCTGGCACAGCAGGACAGGGTGAGGGAGCCCAGGCTGGTGGAACTCCAGTACATCAGGTGGCATCCCGTGGAGGAGGGGGGAGAGCAACCCGACACAACTAGTTCATCCAAAGTTGAGAAACTGACTGGGAGGAGAAACAGCAGGAAAGCCTTTTTTCCCTCTTCTGATGTATGAAAAAAAGTGAGGTGGGAGAGGATGAGATCTACTAGTTATAGAAACTTGAAGAATATGATGGCCAGAAACAATTAGTTCAATTCATTAACTACAGTTAATAATTCCTTTCTTTTAGAATCTGAATAAATATATGTTAAACTATATAACTACTTAAATGTATGTGCATGTGTGTAGCGTATCCTCTTTGTTAACAAGTAGTACCAAATTTATTGTAAAGGCTATATTTAGTTGCAAATCAACATGTTTAAATGGTCATACCAACCAATGAGAATGAGTCTCTCTTTTGAAAGATAACTAAGAAGTACAAATGCAAAACAAGGTTACAATTTATTTAAATAAGATTTCCTTGATGATTTAAATCAATCCACTCTGTAGCTTAAACAGAAAATGATGAGAGGACAGATGGTCTCATCCTTCAAAAAGAGAAGACATTTAATCTTGTCCTTTTGTGAAAAGTCAATTTTTTTTCTTCCTCATGAGAGAATTTTATTTGGATTTAAATGAAGTAGCATAAAACGTTTCTCCCAGGCTCTGGGCATCCTTCCCTTCAATTAAAAAAAAAAAGGCAATACAAAAAAGCCCTACAAAAATCAGAACAGCAGCATATTTTGTCCTCTTCCTTCCTTCCCTCTCTCCCTCTCATCCTGGCAAATGATGACCTGGCCTCAGTTATGCACGTTTTTGTCACCTCTTGACATGTCTACAGCAGTGCAATGTACTTGGAAATGTAGCCTTCAGCTCTCAGGAAACTCCAACTGGTACGGAACATTACAGCAAATCTCCTCAGGAATACTAATTACTACTGCAAATACGTCATCCTTGTCCTCCACTCCCTACAATGGCTTCTCATAGATTGAACATCAAATTAGGTTGAAGGCCTCAGTCCTTACTTCAGGGTACTCAATGGTCTGAGCCCAGGAAATCTAGGAGATGGACTAAAGCTCCAGGATGAAGACAGTGTTTTACAACTTTCCTCCTCTGGCACAACAGAATTGTCTGTACTAAAGGATAAAATTCATCTATGCAGGAGACTGAGCTTTTTCAGGGACAGTCCAAGACTCTGGAACGAAAGACCATCACAAACCTTATCTTTCACTCCGAATGCAAGGCACGTTTCTTTGACCTTGCCTTCTCCAACAAAGTTATGGCAACATATTATGAAAGAAAAATTTCTGAACAAGACACACCACTGCACACCCTTCTCCCATTGGAGACAGGATGAGATAACAAGCACGTGATAGCTGGTAGTCACATTGCTTAATGCTCTACTCTGGGAGGCACCCAGACAACACAATGAGGACAGTATACGAATTTACATACAACAGAACATAATTCATTTCCCAATATAAAAGGGTGCATCTACCCTTCTGTGCCCCCTGCTGGCCAAACATGGCTCTGCAAAGGCCTGCCTTGGTTTCCCCTTCATTCAGGCTCCTCATTAACTTCACAGACACTTGTGTCCAATAACAACATCCCTTCTTGGGGGTCCAGCTTATTAACACAAAATCAACTCAAAAATAAAGTCTCTTCTGCCCTGTCTCACGCTGGATGCAACCCCTTATCCATGAGGTCTACCTTTTTAAAGTTCCTTTCACCCCAGTCCCAAGTTGGGCACAGCCCCTCTTCCCTGAGGGTCTGTCTTCCTGTTCTCCCAGCACTTCTTAGAACGGAGTTTGGCTTTCTCTGTCTTCTCCGCAGGCTTCCTTCCCTGCTGGTGTCTTCCTTCTGGTTTGCTAAAAAGGTTCCTGCAGAGCCCTGATTTTCTGCGGTATTTGCAAAGCATCTGCTAACATGCAGCACCTTCCCTGACTGGGTCACCTGATTCAGTCACATGACTTTCATTCTCCCCACTTGGAGAGCTGAGTTAGCTATGTCATAGGTGGACTGAGGCCCATCTCTTCTTAAGGGGCCAGCTATCCTGGGACACCAAAATTATGGTGGTTAGTCCTACATGTCTTGAGAATCTTGATTTTGTGTTCTTTATTTATTTTGTGTTCAAGTTTTCCAGAACACTTACGGAATGTCAACGGGAGTTTGTTGCAATAGGTTACAAGAGGGCAACTTGTCCGGAATTTCATCTCTGCTAGCCAGGCTCTTGAAATGACACCCATTTAGATTGAAGTTTAGTAAAAGGGGGGAAATTAGGAGATTAAAAATTGGTTTTAACTTCAAAATTGACAAACTTTAGGCTTAGATTGCTCTTCAAGAACTAGGTTAACCAAAGTAAAGCAGCACAGGTTGAAGCTAGCAAAATGTACACCAAGTTAAAGTATTTTGCTTTCAGCGTTTGATAAAATAAAATGCATCAAGTGGAATATTTCTCAGCCAATCAAGACTGTGTACTAAATCTTGCTCAAAATTACTGACTGCAAGAGGAAAGGGGTATTATGTCAGGAATACATATACATTACTCTCATTAAGCCTTATTAAATAAAAGTATGAATTACTGTTTTTTGGAAGTAAAGTATTAAAAATCGAGGATTAAATCAAAGGGACTGTATTAGTCAAGAGATTAATAATAGGGGTAAAAGATTTTATAATCTAAATCACCAGTTAGATTCTAGCTGACATCAATAGTTACCAGAAGTTGTTACTACCAATGCCTTTTCAACAGCCACATACATAATGCAAATTTCTGATCAAAATTCAGTTTCCATTGTACAAAATATCCATTTTTTTAAAAAAAGACCACAAATTTTATCCAGCAAACTCAGAAGAAAGATTAGCAATTAAATGGCATGGCATGGAATGGAATGGAGACTGACCTATCCCTCTGACTGCTGCAAGTGGTCTCCCAAGAACTGGGTTGAGGCATACAGATGTGGAAGCTTCAATTATCTTTGCCTGCACTGTTCTGATTCTGTGGAAGAAAAGGGCATTTGTCTCCAGTGCGCACACATTACTTTTTTTGTAAAGGGATTATATTTTTTAATGAATTATACTATCCTGCATATATGTGGAGCTCTGATAAACTGATTTCTTTAATCCTAGAGTTGTCACAATATTAGCACCACTCTAATATTCTAATTACATTCTAATTCAAACTTCACATCTTGAGTCTGTAAGAATGTATACAGTACATGCTGGTTATCTGGTGCTGTTTCTGTTTGTCCATTACAGTCGCTGTATTCTAGAAAGTCTAAAACGTGTCTAGTGTAGAACGATTGACAGTTAGATTGTAGTCTATTCTATTTACTACTTTATATTTATTCTGCAAGCAAAAAAACAGAAGAATGTTTTCTACTGAAAATAAAAAAGGAAGGAATCCTATCAGTAAGACTGGAGAATTTACATTTTCAGTGCAAGGCATATAAAAACAAATGTTATTGCATGACAACGTTTACAAAAAATGTGCTTGTTTTAGGAATAATTTTACATATTAAATTAAAAACTCTACAGCTGCACAAAACAGATTCTTATATTTGCATGTTCCACTGTCCATTACATCCAAAGCAAAGTGTTCTAAATTTAAATGTTTGATTAGGAAATTCTGCTTTTGATCACTATAAACCGAGTCTATTTTAAGTATAGTGCACTGTAATGTATTTCATGAAAAAACAGAACAATCGACTTTCTGTACTTGATTTTTCTTTTAGGTCCTTATAGGTACCCTAATCCTTCCTATTCTCCTCAATCTGCCATTGTCTACATCTCTTCTAGTCTTCCACCTTCTTGTCATTCCTTAACTCTCCCAATCTCATGAAAAATATACTGACTCAGGAAGAAAAGATTAAAGTAATTTGCCTGTTTCTGTTTCCATCCTGCCAGCCAACATACTTGTGCACTGTCAGAATATCCTCTCTCCATTCTCTAAATGTATCAACATGATTTATGAGAGAAGAGATGTTGTCTAGATAGACAAGTGGTTAGTTGGATCACAGCACCAAAGATAGTTCAATACCTGAACGAAATACCAGAAAACCAGGCTTCTGTTACACCAGTGATGGGCAACCTGCGGCCCGCACACAGCCCGTCAGGGTAATCCGCTGGCGGGCCACGAAACAGTTTGTTTACCATTGGCCTTCAACATTGGTTCTCCAATGTTGTAAGGTAACTCCCTTCTCTTCATGTGCCAATATCTATTTATGCCTGTATCTGTAATTTTCACTCCATGCATCTGAAGAAGTGGGTTTTTTACCCATGAAAGCTTATGCCCAAATAAATCTGTTAGTCTTTAAGGTGCCACCGGATTCCTCCTTGTTTTTGTGGATACAGACTAACACGGCTACCCCTCTGATACTTTGTTTACTGTGACTGTCCACAGGCATGGCTGCCCACAGCAACCAGTGGCCACAGTTTGCCGTTCCCAACCAATGGGAGCTGCAAGTGGCTGTGCCGCCGGATGGTTAACGTAAACAAATTGTCTCGCGGCCCGCCAGTGGATTACCCTGATGGGCCGCAGGTTGTCCACCACTGGGTCCAGGACATCTGCTCCACCTTTAGTTTTCCCTCACATAGATGTACTATATAGGGATGTAAAAAGTTAAATAGTTAATCGGTAAGCATTAGGTTTACCGTTAACTGGACCTTAACCATTAACCCTGGCCAAGCCGGCCAAAGCAGCCCCGGGCGCGTTGGGCCGAGCGAGCCTGCGGGACCCCAGCCCTGGGCGCGCCTGGCTGGGAGGGCCGAAGCGGCTCCAGCCCCTGCAGCCCTATGCCAGCATGCCAGAGGAACCCCAGCCCCAGCCGTGCCTGGCCAGTCGAAGCAACCTTGATTAACCAGTTAAATAATATAATTTTAATCGTTTAACCAGTTAATTTTTTTAATCGATATTTACATCCCTATACTATAGTAATCTCAACTGCAACCAAAGAACTGAGAAACAAGATGAGGCAATTCAGTGAAACAGCATGAATGTAGTCCCAAGATCTAGAGAAGAAAAATTGTTTATTTCAAAATAGTGATCAGGAAGCGGAGGGATCTGAGACAACTGACTCTTACACAATTACAAGAAAACAAAATGTCCAAACTTTAAGACCCAAACTTCAGGAAAACAATTAAAGCATACACTTTTATTGGAAAAATGGTCGCAGTTGTTGCTTCTCAACTGCTGCTTAAATTACTACTTCATGCTCTAAACAGTGGTAAGGAAGATTTAAAAAAAACAGAAATTGTATAAAATATCTATTATAAAATGAATAGCTATTAGAAGTATCACACAAATCAACAAGATGACATATACCAAAAGGTCACATCTTTGCATATAGTCAACTTTGCCACCAACTGCTCTCTAAATTCCCAATCCTGCAAACACACACACAAGCACGTGCCTGACTTTAAGTTTATGAGTAGTCCCAATGAAGTAGACAGGACTACTTTCATAGTTAAAGTAAGCATATTTGCAAGTGTCTGCAGGATTGGGGCTTAATAAGGATACTTAAACAGGAATTTGTAATGAGAAATATGGTAGAACCCACAGAGAAGCAATAGGAAGCTCATGTATGACAGAATGAACTGCTTCCTTTTAAAAAAAAAAATGTTTTTCAAGCCCATATTCTAACGTGGATAAAGAAAGTAAGTTTAGGGAACACATAAAAAGGAGAATAGTTTTTATTTTTAATTTGTTCCCATTTTTACATTGATGTTTGTTTTTAAAAAGTAACATTTATTAAAAAGAACTTGTTGAACTCCTTGAATTTTCTTAGTATACATATTTCTGAGAATGACTATTTCCTTTGGTATGTCTGACCACAAGATCCTGTATCTATAGACAGTGAAGATTTGTCATCTCCTGAACTCTGATACTTCAAAAATATTTTGTCTTTGTATTTTTATCTGTGTGTTTTTTTATTAAAACAATGCTTAGAATTGCTTAATGCCAAGCTACAAATAGGAAATAAATTAATGTAAAACAGATTGTGGTGAAACTGAAAAGGCTCTCTAATTCCCTCTATACAGCATACTTGACATACTTTTGACAGATTATTAAAGCGAGGAATTGAGAGTACCAGTTCCACTTTAGCTTTAATAAATGCTTCAATTATATTTCCCACCACCACTGCTTAAAAAGACAAAACATATCACTGAGGTAACCAAGATGTTCCCTTAATAATTTAAATATTCTATCCACTCAAAATGGACTCTTCTTTTACCATCCATAAAAAAGTAATCCAAACAATATATCTAAAAGTGTATTTTCAATAAAACACTGGAAATAGTTATATCAGACTTGGGGGTTTTGGTATGTGCATCCATCTTTTCCTTTAAGGGCCTAGAAATAGGCTCTCTTATTTGCATCTTTGAATTCTAAATCAGTACTCACTATAACAGCATTGCTGTAGATGGTCCTGCACTGGCACGAAGTGGTGCTAATACTGGTGCATCCTCATGCAGTAAAACACCAGAGCAAGCTGCAATGGAATTAGCCCCATTTTGTGCTAGTGCAATGTGCCTACATTAGGGGTCAACACTGGTATAACTGCATCAAGGTAACACCAGTGTGAATTTCCTTAAGGGAGACTGGACCTAAGATTAGACACAGCATATCATACAGTGGGGTAGCATTTCAAATTATAATGCCAATATTTCTACATTTACTATCATGTTCTTTAAATGTGCACAAGCATCCCTTTTCCATTTCAAATAGTCTCTTTACCTGAATCGACTCCATTATTTCCCAACCCACAAATGAAAGACAAATAGTAAGAAGGATGGGTGATGTAAATCCACGAAGGTTGACTGAGGTCTTGGGCAGCAGTAGGGTTTTTTGGGAGATAATGCTGCCCACTTCTTATTTACAATATCAATGAAAGTGAGAACAGGCTTTTGCATGGCACTTTTGTAGCCAGCGTTGCAAGGTATTACATGCCAGCTATGCTAAATATTCATATGTCCTTTCATGCTTTAGCTTTATGCTTTACGTCATTCCAGAGGACATGCTTCCATGCCGATGACACATATTAAAAAAATAAATGTGTTAATTAAATTTGTGACTGAACTCCGTGGGGGGAGAACTGTATGTCTCCTGCACTGTGGTTTTACTTGCATTCTGCCATATATTTCACGTTATGGCAGTCTCGGATGACAACCCAGGACATGTTCTTTGATTTAAGAACACTTTCACTATAGGTTATACAAAAGGCAAAAAAGGTACTAATGTGATATTTCTAAATATAGCTTCATCACTCAACCCAAGGTTTAAGTATCTGAAGTGCATTCCAAAATCTGAGAGGGACAAGGTGCGGAACGTGATGTCAGAATTCTTCAAAGAGCAACACTCCAATGCAGTAACTACATAACCCAAACCACCAAAAAAGAAAATCAACCTTCTGTTGGTGGCATCTGACTCAGATGAAAATGAATGTGCATCAGTCAGTTTGCACTGCTTCGGATTGTTATCGAGCAGAACACTTCCATGCTGATGATGGATGTCCTCTGGAATGCTGGCCAAAGCATGAAGGAGCATATCTTGTCTGTTTTCAAAGATGTGTGTGCATGACTACACGCCCAATCAGATTGACAGTTCTGTTCACCTTCTGGGTTCTATGCCTTTGATATAATTCTATATTGCTTCCTTATGTAGGCTTGGAGATCTCATGAACACCTTTTTTTTGTATATGACCTAGAACGTTTTCTGTCCTTGCTAACATGTATTCTTTCCTTTTAGGGTACTGGACATGTTTTAGGACTAGTCCAATTGCTCTCTGTTCCAACTAGTTTTATACTGCTTCAGTATTCACTTCTGCTCCACTGTCCCAGAGTCATTTGACAGAAGTAAGCTTCTGTCTGCAATTAAACAGCCCTTTCTAGTTCTAGGAGTCATCTCTGCAGAAGTTTTTATATACTCCTCCACTCTAAGGATGCTCTTAAACCGCATGCTAGTATTTTCATTCATGTCTAGGATCTGGAATAAACTGTTCCAGAGAGTTGCAGGAAATTCTGAAAGTCCTTTGTACAGCTCATATGAAAAGACTGTTATACAAGTCATAAGAAGTTCTACAGGTTTTTCACAGAATTTCAAGGCCAGAAGGGACCATTTGGATTATCTAGTCCAGCGGTTCTGAACCCGCAGCCCACGGGCTGCATGCAACTCAATTAACACATAGCTGCAGCCTAGCTATGTGTTAAAGGCTGCCGGGCCGTGGGGTCCAGGTTCCCGGCTGCCTAGCGCAGCGGGGTCCAGCATGCCCGGCCCAGCTGGCGTCTGGGCTGCCGGACAGTTCCGCAGGGTCCGGGGCTGCCAGCCAGCCCCATGTAGCAGGATTCCATGGCTGCCAGCCAGCCCCACAGAGTCAAGGTCCAGACTGCCACCCGGCTGTACAACCAGATCCAGGGTCAGGGCTGCTGGCCTCCTGCCCAGGGCTCCGCTCCTGGCCCCACTCTGTGGAGGGGTCTCTGGGTGGAAGGCGCTGGGCATAGGAGTCTGTGGTGGGGAGCTGGGGGGCACGCTGTGGTTCTCAACCTGCGGCCCACAGTGATAAATAGGTTGAGAACCGCTGATCTATTGCATAACACAGGCCATAGAACTTCACCAAAATTAATTCCTAGAACATATCTTTTAGAAAAACATCCAATCTTGATTTTAAAATTCCAACAGTGAGGATAATTAAACATTGGAACACCTTACCAAGGGTTGTGGTGGATTCTCCATCACTGGGAATTTTAAAATCAAGATTGGATGTTTTTTTAAAAGATATGTTCTAGGAATTATTTTGGTGAAGTTCTATGGCCTGTGTTATGCAATAGATCAGACTAGATCAGTGGTTCTCAACCTATTTATCATTGTGGGCCTCATACGCACCCACAATGTGTTACCTGGGCCACAGATTGACAACCACAGCATACCCTCCCATTCCCCACTATAGCATATATAATATATATATGCTATAGCCCCCTATATTATATATGGGCTAGATGTACCATTGGTCTGACCCTGTGTGGCCATTCTTATGTTTAGAAATACTTTAAATAAAAAGCTTCCTAGTCTTCCTTTTCCGTATCAAAAACTCCTTCCGTTGTCAGGAAATTTCCCTCTCTTTTTTTCAACCTCTCTCAGCCAGTAAAAACCCAGAAGGTACCACTAGCTAGTTAACTCTTGTTGAAATCCTCTACACCAGTAGTTTGTTAAATTGTGCCATATGTATCATCAGTGGATTGTGAGCTGTCTGAAAGCATAGTGTCAGGAGAAGAATCCATCACAATTATACTGATACACCAACTAATTTTGAGTTTTAGACATGGTCCACTAGGTCTTAAACTTTAACAACCACTGCCCTAAACTGCAATACGTATTTTAAAAACAAAATAATTACACTCTGGTCCTGACAGAATATTAACATGCATACATATTCATGTTAAATCAGTAGAAATCCAGATAAAACCTGTTTTATCTGGATATCCCTCTTCACTGGGATTTTAGGCTGCCTCTTTCCATCTTAAAAATATGCCTCTGGTTCCTACCACCCATATACTTGTCCACATTCTAACCCACAGCAAAGTCTGTCCTGTTCTGACAGAACTGATACTAGTCTGATAATCTAGTAAAAACTGACCTAATAGATTGGAAATATGTTTCAAAGCCCAACCCTCCGCTATACCCAAACGGCATTCTACCTTTTATAGTCTAAGAGACTTCACTTTCCCCAATACTTGACATATAATCAACCGTATTTTGAAGAGAGAAAAAAAAAGTGATCCTCACTGGATCCATCGCATATTTCCAATGTCATTGCACCAGGTCCAGTAAAAGAATCCCCACAGTATCAAAATTTTTAATGCATTTTCCTCTTCTATAAAACAAATAACGTTAGGGCAGAATCTCCCCAGTACTGTTCATCTCTAAGAAAAAAATACAATAGTAAAAATAATCCTCATTTGATTCTGTACTACAGAAAATTCTGTTTTGTATTAAAACATTCAAAGGACAGCAGAGATTTCCCTTACTCCAAGAAAACAGAGTTGGGGAGAGAGCAATAATGCACATGAACTTTATTTCTGGATATTTCTGCCCTAGGAATCAGGCTTGGCAGCAAGATAGAAAAAAATTAGGTGTCACATCCTTGGGTAGAATGCACAAATAAGGCTTTCTGCTTCTCCAATCCTGCACCCCAGCACAGTACTTTATCTTGGAAAAAGTCCAATAGTTTGCATATAATGTAATCTAAAAAGTCAGCATCCGTTCTGTGTAACATGTTGACAGTCAGAAATATAAACTTTATCTGTACATTACTTAATTGGTAGGATGCTCACATTTAAAAACAAAAAACGGAACAGTGGGAACTCACTAATTTGCACTTGTGACTGGAAGACCCATTGTGTATTATCTGATTTCATAAATGAGGAGGTTGGGGTGATTTAAATCACTTATTTTAATCATAACTTAAATCAGCAAGCAGGAAACTTTAAATATTTTTAATATTATTTTGCGTTTGTTCTTTTTAGTTATTTTCCTAAAGAAAGCTTGATTCTCATTGGTTGGTTACCATTAAAACATGTTAATTTGCAACTAAACGTCTACTTTATACTATCTTTGGTTCTTCTTTTTACTAACCAGGGGGATACACTATCTATGTACATTTATTTAAATCATTATATAGCTTACATACATTTTACATACATTTAATTTCTACATTTTTGTTATAAAAATGGTAAATGATGCATACCTTATTTACTAGATATATTTTTACATGTGATTCTGAAATTCAATTCAAAATGCACATAAACAGTATTTTTAAATTGCTCTTTAATTAAACAAAAACTTTTTTCTTATGTATCCAGAACATTTCAAAACATGTCTTGCATTTAAAATTATCTTATTTATTAAACAAAAGAAGTATTATCTGTATTTAGAGAACTGAGCTGATTGTTTCTGGTCACCATGTCCTTCAAGTTCTTAGAACTAGTATATTTCATTCTCTCCTACCTAGTTTTTATTTATTTCATTCCTCTTTCAATGTAGGAGTTTAAATAGCAAAATGAATGAACCTGACTGCCTGATACTAAATAAGGATACTGATATAATAGACATCACATTGGTGGGACGATGATAATCAATGGGACACAAATACCAGGGTACAAAACATAAAGGAATGACAGAGTAGGTTGCACTGGTGGCACTATACGTGATAGAAAGCATATTGTCAATAATAGTAAAAATCTTAATCAAACTGTACCACACAATCTCTACGGATAGAAATTCCACGCTTGAATAATAAAAGAGTACAGCAATGGGAATATACTACTGACCACCTGACCAAGATGGTGATGGTAATGGTAACGGTGACTGTGAAATCCTCAGGGAGATTAGAAAGGCTACAAAAACAGAAAACTCAATAATAATGGGGGATTTCAACTATTCTCATATTGACTGGGAACATTTAACCTCAGAACAGCATGCAGGGATAATTACTAGACATCATTAATGACTGATTTTTTGGAGCAAGTAGTACAGGAACCCACAACGGAAGAGGTAATTCTTGATGTAATTCTAAGTGGCGCACAGGATGGGGTCCAAGAGGTGAATATAGATGTACTGCTCGGTAACACAGTAACTCCTCACTTAACGTTGTAGTTATGCTCCTGAAAAATGCGACTTTAAGCAAAACCATGTTAAGCTAATCCAATTTCCCATAAGATTTAATGTAAATGAGGGGGTTAGGTTCCAGGGAAAAAATTTTCACCAAAGAATGTGTGTGTGTGTGTATACACACACACACACACACACACACACACACATTTGGCTGAGCCCTCAAGGGTTAACTCTTTGTTAGCACAGAGGGAGGGGAAACAGCATAGCAGACAGAGACAGAGACACACACCATGTGTGTGTGTGAGAGAGAGATGCGCATTTCTCCTTTAAGTAGCTGACCCCAGTCTTAAGTAAACTGCCTTGTTAATTAGATCAGCTTGCTGAGACGCAGCTGGTGCCTGGAAGCTCCCTCTATCCTGAGCCTGTCGTGTGTCCCACCTGCTCTATGGAAATAGGGTGAGCGGGGTACAGGTGCAGGGGGGAGGGGGACACCCTGACATTAGCCCCCCATTTCTCCCCTCCCCCCGTACAGCAAGCAGGAGTCTCTGGGAGCAGCTCCAAGGCAGAGGGCAGGAGCAGCACATGGCAGTGCGGGGAGGGACAGCTGAACTGCCGGCAACTGATAGCCTAATGGGCAGCTGCTGCACAGGGAACTTAGGGGATCAGGGATGGGGGGCTCCCAATCCACCCTGGTTCCAAGCCCCCACCAGCTAGCTGCAACAGGTTGCTCTTCCTGCAAGCAGTGGACAAAGCAGGTGGCTGCCAAACGACGTTAGAAGGGAGCATTGCACAACTTTAAACGAGCATGTTCCCTAATTGCTCAGCAACGTAAGAACGAAACAATGTTAACCGGGATGACTTTAAGTGAGGCGTTACTGTAGCTATCATAATGTAATTAAATTTAACATCCTTGCAGGAGGCAAACATACCAAAGAAACCCACCATAGTAGCATTTAACTTCAAAAAGGGGGAAATGCACAAAAATGAGGAGACTACTTAAATGGAAATTAAAAGGAACAGTCACCTGAGTGAAATGCCTGCAAACGGCATGGAAGCTATTTAAAAACACTATAATAGATGCTCAAATTAAATGTATACCCTAAATAAAAAAAACAGTAATAGGACCAAAAAAATGTCATCATGACTAAACACCAGAGTAAAGGAGGCGGTTAGAGGCAAAAAGGCATCTTTTAAAAATTGGAAGTCAAATCTAACAGAGGAAAATAGAGAGGAGCATAAATTCTGGCAAGTCAAGTGTAAAAGTATAATTACGCAGGCCAAAAAAGCACTGCAAGAACAATTAGCAAAAGATTTTACAAATTGATGTTAATTTTTGTAAGGGCATCAGAAGCAGGAAGCCTGCCAAACAATCAGTGGGGCCACTGGACAACTGAGATGCTAAAGGAGCACTCAAGGACAATAAGGTCATTGCGAAGATGCTCAATGAATTCTTTGCATCAGTCTTCATGGCTGAGGATGTGAGGGAGATTCCCACACTTAAGCCATTCTTTTGCCACAGTGAGGTGTCAATAGAGGAGCTTTTGGAACAAATTGATGAAACAAACAGTAATAAGGCACCAGGACAAGTACTTCACCCAAGAGTTCTGAAGGAATTCAAATATGAAACTGCAAAACTACTAACTGTGGAATGTAACCTATTAAGTCAGCTGCTGTACCAGATGACTGGAGGATAGCTAATGAGGCGCCAATTTTTTAAAAAGGCTCCAGGGGCAATCCTGGCAATTACAAGCCAGTAAGTCTAACTTCAGTACCAGGCAAATTGGTTGAAACTATACTAAAGAATAGAATTATCAGCCACACAGATGAACATGATATGTTGGAGAAGAGTCATCATGGCTTTTTTAAAGGGAAATTATGCCTCACCAATCTATTAGAATTGTTTGGGGTGAGAGCCAGCAACGCTGACTTCCACCCCCGACACCGGGCGAGGTCGCGGGGCCCCGCCCCCGACGCCGGGCGACGTCGCCCGGTGTAGGGGGCGGGGCCCCGCAACATCGCCCAGTGCTCCGGTAAGCTAGGCGCGGGCCCCAGGGCGGGCAGGGAGCTGCCGATGGGTGCGGAGCACCCACCAATTTTTCCCCGTGGGTGCTCCAGACCCGGAGTACCCACGGAGTCGGCGCCTATGCTGAGAGCCTCCAACAAACATGGAGATGGGTGATCAAGTTAAATGTATACTTGGATATAGCATACTTGGACTTTCAGAAAGCCTTTAACAAGTCCCTCACCAAAGGCTATTAAGCAAAGTAGAGAGATAAAGAGGGTGAGGTAATATCTTTTATTTGAACAATTCTGTTGGTGAGGGAGACAAACTTTTGAAGCACACACAGTTCATCTTCAAGTTTGGGAAAGGAACTCCCAGTGTCACAGCAAAATGCGCTGTGTTTAACACATTGTTTAGCATATTTGAAGGGACAATTCAAGGTACAGTGGCCCATTAACACCTCTGAAGTCACAGGACAAAAAGTGGGGTTAATGGGTTAAAGATTATTGTAATAAACCATAAAATCCAGTATCTCTGTTCCGTCCATGATTTTGGTATCTAGCAGAATAATGAATTTAACTCCCAGGCTTGTCTTTTTAAAGTACTGTGCAGGTTTCCTTTGAGGACGCGGACTGATACGTCAGATATAAAGTAATCACTTTGTGATAGGATGTTTTGTCTTTTATCAATGTCCTGTGTGAGTTCATTCGAGAGAGTAGTTCATTGTAGTCATCAACTGTGAGGACTATGTTAACGAGACAAACCAACAATTCTCTGACACCACCTACTATAAAGAATTCAAAGACAACCCCACATCACAATTTACCCAGTAACTTAAGGATATCATCATATCTTTCCCCAAACCACTCCAAGAGAAAGTCTACAAACTCATCCCCCATGAACCCATCCAAGGACCTTCTACATTCTTCATAGGATACATAAACAAAAATGCACAGGCAGACACATCATATCTGGCCATGGCATTGTTAGTGAAGGAATATTGGGACTCATAGAAACCATCCTCAAACCACTCACCACACAAAGAGCCAGTTTCCTCTAGAACACAAATGACTTCCCTTCCACAAATGGACAATCCTCAGATATCCACCCCAAAAATATTGCCAAACTCATGCATTTCATCTTCACCCATAACAATTTTACATTCAACAATATACCCATTCCTGTTCCCATGTTTGGACAAAGTGTATTAGGATGAAACAGGAAGGAACTGGTTGAGTATAGAAAAGTGGAAGGCAGTTTAGGTGAAAGAGATCATGAAATTATAAAGTTTATGATTGGAAGGAACGGTAGGAGGGAAAAACAGCATAATAAAGATAATGGATTTCAAGAAGGCAGACTTCAGTAATTGGTAAGTAAGATCCCATGGGAAGCAAGGCTAAGGGGAAAAACAGTTCAAAACAGTTGGCAGTTTTTCAAAGAGACATTATTAAGGGCACAAGAGCAAATTATCCCACTGCATACAAAAGATAGGAAGTATGGCAAGCACTGTTCCTTCTAAGCTGTGCGCGTCTGCGTGCGCACACAGATCCTAAATCCCGTGCACACGGTGAAACACCACGCGCACATAAATTTACACAGAAGCACAACCATTTGCACAGAAGAAATTTTTTGCGCACACAGCCTGTCAAAAATTAGAGGGAACATTGATGGCAAGAGACCACGTTGGCTTAACCAGGAGATCTTCAATTATTTGAAGCACAAAAAAGAGAGTCCTACAAAAAAAGTGGAAACTAAGTCAAATTACAAAGAATGAATATAAACAATTAACGTAAGTATGTAGGGACAAAATTAGAAAGGCCACAGCACAAAACGAGATTAAACTAGCTAGAGATATAATGGGTAACAAGAAAACATTCTACAAATGCATTAGAAGCAAGAGGAAGATCAAGGACAGGGTAGAACCATTACTGAGTGGGGGGTGGGGAAAGAGTAGAAATAACAGAAAACATGGAAATGGCAGAGGTGCTTAATGACGACTTTGTTTCGGTTTTCACCAAAAAGGTTGGTGGTGATCGGAAGTCTAACATAGTGAATGTCAGTGAAAATGAGGTAGGATCAGCGGCTAAAATAGGAAAAGAACAAGTTAAAAATTACTTAGACAAATTAGATGTCTTCAAGTCACCAGGCCCTGATGAAAAGCATCCTAGAATACTCATGGAGCTCACTGAGGAGATATCTAAGCTATTAGCAATTATCTTTGAAAAGTCATGGAAGACGGGAGAGAGTCCAGAAGACTGGAAAAGGGCAAATATAGTGCCAATCTATAAAAAAGGAAATAAGGACAACCTGGGGAATTACAGAGCAGTCAGCTTAACTTCTGTACCCGGAAAGATAATGAAGCAAATAATTTGCAAACATCTAGAAGAGAATAAGATAAGTAACAGTCAGCATGGATTTGTCACGAACAAATCATGTCAAACCAACCCAATAGCTTTCTTTGACAGGGTAACAAGCCTTGTGGTTGGGGGGTGGGGGGGTGGAGGGGCATGAGAAGCGGTAGACATGGTATATCTTGATTTTAGTCAAGCTTTTGATACTGTCTCACATGATCTTCACATAAACAAACTACGGAAATACAACCTAGATGGAACTATTATAAGGTGGATGCATAACTGGTTAGAAAACCGTTCCCAGAGAGTAGTTATCAGTGGTTTACAGTCATGTGGAAGGGCATAACGAGTGGAGTCCCATGGGGATCAGTTCTGGGTCTGTTCAAAAACTTCATCAACAGTTTTAATTAAAATTCAGAATTACCTGGACAAACCGGAAAAATGGTCTGAAGTAAAGAGGATGAAATGCAACAAGGACAAATGCAACATACTCCACTTAGGAAGGATCAATCAGTTGCATACATACAAAATGGGAAATCACTGTGTAGGAAGTAGTACTGCAGAAAGGGATTTGGGGGATCATAGTGGATCACAAGCTAAATAGAAGTCAACTAGCGACACTGTTGCAAAAAAAACCCCAAAAAACAAAAACCCAAACCTCATTCTCCCACGTATGAACAAGAGTACTGTAACCAAGATACAAGAAGTAATTCTTCTGGTCTACTCTGGGCTGACTAGGCCTCAACTGGAGTACGGTGTTCAGTTCTGGGCGCCACATTTCAGGAAAGATATGGATAAATTGGAGAAAGTCCAGAAAAAAAGCAAAAAAAAATAATGATAATGGTCTAGAAAACATGACCTAGGAGGGAAAATTGAAAAAATTGGGTTTTTGTTTAGTCTGGAGAAGAGAAGACAGAGGGAACCTGAAACAGTTTTCAAGTACATAAAAGGTTGTTACAAGGAGGCAGGAGAAAAATTGTTCTCCTTAACCTCTGAGGATAGGACGAGAAGCAATGGGCTTAAATTGCAGCAAAGGCGGTTTAGGCTGGACATTAGGAAAAACTTACTAAATGTCTTGTGGTTAAATACTGGAATAAATTGCCTAGGGAGGTTGTGGAATCTGCATTATTGGAGATTTTCAAGCACAGGTTAGACAAACACCCGTCACAGCTGGTCTAAATAATACTTAGTCCTGCCCTGAGTGCAGGGGACTGGACTAGATGATCTCTTGGGGTCCCTTCCAGTCATATGATTCTATCATTCTCTGGCTCCCCAATATGCCAATCTCTTCAGAGGCTGACTTGAAGAATGTCTGAACAAATGTACCACAAAACCAATGATTTACCTGAGACACGTTGACGATATTTTCATCCTCTGGACAGACAGCTTAAACTCCCTCATAGATTTCCACAACCACCACCTCTCCACTGAACTCTCTTTGGAACACTCCCACACTAGCATCAACTTCCTGCTCACCACAATCAGCTTCAACAATGGAACCTTAGAGACAGCCATATACACAAACACACAGATCACCACACTTACCTTCAAAGATCCATTGACAACCCCAAACACAGCAAGAAAGCTGTTATCTACAGCCTGGCACTCAGATACCACAGAATATGCTTCAAGGAGAAAGTCTGGGATATACACCTTAAGATGCTTAAAACCATCTTCACCAAGCAAGAACACTCTGCAAGAAGAGCAGATCACATTGTGGAATAGGCCACCCAAATACCCTGAGAGAACTTGCTTCAATACAAAAATAACCCCCCCTCTAACACCATTAGTTATCACCTACCATCCCACACTGGAACCCATACGGAGTATCATCAAACAACTACAACCGATATTTGATGGGGACCCCATCCTGAAAGAAATATTCCCTGAACCCCCACTTCTGACCTTCAAACAACCCCTCAATTTCTCCAAGCTTATCATCAGAAGCTTCACACCAACTCAAAGTGGCACCAGACCCTGCCAGAACAACACATGCAAAACCTGCAGACATATCTCCACTGCTACAATGATCAACACCCCTCAACATCCATGGATCCTACATATGCCTACTACAAAAATGGTATATCTGATCCAGTACACTAAATGCCCCGATAACTATGTGAGTGAAACCAGACAATCACTACGCTCTCAAATGAACTCACACAGGAAAATGATAAAAGATAAAAACACCCTATCACAAAGAGATCACTCTATATCTGACTTATTAGTCCTCAACCTCAAAGGACACACACTTAAAAAGACGAGCCTGGGAGCTTAAATTCATTACTCTGCTAGACACTAAAAATCATGGACTGAACAGAGACACTGGATTTATGGCTTATTATAACAATCTGTAACCCACTAAACTCCTTCTTTTTGTCCTTTGACTGCAGAGGTGTAACAGGCCACTCTACCTGGAAAGGTCCCTTACAATATGTTCTAACTACTCATGTTAAACAATGTGTTCCACCTTACATTTTGCCGTGACACTGGGAGTTCCTTTCTCAGACCTGAAGAAGCTTAAAAGTTCGTCTCTCTCACCAACAGAAGTTGGTCCAATAAAACATTACCTCACCCACCTTTTCTCTCTAATATCCTGGGAACAACAAGGCTACAACTACACTGCACTTAAGCAAGCTAAGCACTCATGGGATAAGAGGAAAGGTACTCTCATGGATCAGTAAGTGGTTAAAAGATAAGAAACAAAGATAAAAATAAATGGTCAGTTTTCACAGTGAAGAGAGGTAAATAGGAGGTTCCCCAAGGATCTGTACTGAGACCAGTGCTGTTTAACATATTCATAAACAATCAGGAAAAAAGTGTAAACAGTGAGGTGGCAAAGTTTACAGGCAACACAAAATTACTCAGGATAATTACCGTATATCATAAGCCGGTTTGTTTATAAGCCAACCCCCTACCCCAAGATGGATAGGTAAAAATAGCAAACACTGTATGACCCTTTCATAAGCCGACCCTATATTTCAGGGGTCGGCAAACTTTGGCTCCTGGACCATCAGGATAAGCTGCTGGCGGCCGAGACGGTTTGTTTACCTTGAGTGTCTGCAGGCACGGAGGTAAACCTAAGCAAACAAAGTGTCTCGGCCCACCAGCTGCTTACCCTGATGGGCCGGGACAGCAACTGGTGGGAAACATTTTTGGGGAAGAAGCTGGGGGTCAGGAGAGTAACCCCTGTTACCACCCCCCACATGACCCCACCCCTAGCCCAGGACCCCCACAGTCTCCCCATCCCATCCCTTCCCACCTTAGCTGGGGCGGGCCAGGGGAGGATGTCTCTGGCCTGGCTGGAGCTGCTCCGGCGGGCCTGCTCCGGCAGGTGGGACCAGCCTGCTCCGGCAGGTGGGGCCGGGCGGCGCGGCCGCAGCCTGCCTGCCCCGGAGCTGCAACTGCTTCAGAGGTTGCAGGGAGAGCATTGTGGCCAGAAGTGGAGAGACTCTGGCCCCGCCTCTTCCCTTCTGGCTCTGCTGCCTCTCCTTGCCCCCACTGTTGGGGGGAGGGGCTGTGTCCCAGCTCTCCCTCTCTCTGTACCCGTTCATAAGCCGACCCCCTTTTCTTTTGCTTCCCTTTTTTACTAAAAAAATTCAGCTTATCAACAAGTATATACGTAAGCCCAAAGTACACTGTGAAGTTAGAAAGGGGTCTCACAAAACTGAGTGACTGGGCAACAAATTGGCAGATGATAAATGCAATGTAATGCACACTGGAAAACATAATCCCAACTAGACATACAAATTGATAGGGTCTATATTAGCTGTCAGCACTAAAGGAAGATCTTGGAGTCATTGTGTATAGTTCTCTGAAAACACTGTCTCAATGTGCAGTGATAGTCAAAAAAAAACGTAACAGAACGTTAGGTACCATTAGGAAAGAGATAGATAACAAGAAAGAAAATACCATAATGCTGCTATATAAATCCATTGTACGCCCTAATGTTGAATACTGCATGCAGTTCTGGTCACCCCATCTCAAAAAAAAGATATATTGGAATTGGATAAGATACACAAAAGGGGAACAAAAATGGTTAAGGATATGGAACAGTTTCCATACAAGGAGATATTAAAAAGACAGGGACTGTTCAGCTTGGAAAAGAGACAACTGAGGGGAGATATTATAGATAGGGCCCCACTAAATTCATGGCCATGAAAAATGTGTCATGGACCATGAAATCTGATCTCCCCTGTGAAATCTTGTCTCACCTGTGAAATCTGGCTAGTGCAGGGCCTGGGGGTTGTTACCATGCACCAGTCTCCAGATGCTAGTCCTGGCCAGGCAAGGGAGGAACAGGACTTCCTCATCCCCTGCAGCAGCTCTCCTGGGGCCGGGTCAGACCCATCTCCGAAAACTTCAAGTAGCTACGCAACTGCTGGTTGGGAGCCCAGCTCTGAAGGCAGCACCGCCACCAGCAGCAGCAGCACAGAAGTAAGGGTGGCAATACTGCGACCCCACCTACAATAGCCTTGCAACCCCTCCCCCCACAGCACCTTTTGGATCAGGACCCCCATGTTACAACACCATGAAATTTCAGATTTAAATATCTGAAACCATGAAATTTATGATATTTAAAATCCTATGACCATGAAATTGACCAAAATGGAGTGTGAATTCAGTAGGGCAGTAATTATTGAGGACTAAAAAATCATTAATGGCTTGGAGAAAGTGTTATTTACTCCTTCACATAGCACGCAGGTTTAAAACAAACCTAAGGAATTTCTTCTTCATACAACGCACAGTCAACCTGTGAAACTCATTGCCAGAGGATGCTGAAAAGGCCAAAAGTATAACTGAGTTAAAAAAAAATTAGATAAGTTCAGGTGGATAGGTCCATCAATGGCTATTAGTCAAGATGGTCAGCGATGCAACCCACACTCTGGATGTCCCTAAACTTCTGAATGCTAGAAGCTGGTACTGGATGACAGGGGATGGGTCATGCAATAAACTGCCCTGTTCCGTTCACTGCCTCTGAAGCATCTTGCACCAGCCACTGTCAGAAGATAGGATACTGAGATAGATGGACCATTAGTCTGACCCAGTTTCGCCCTTCTCTTGTTCTTATGTTTAAAACAAGCTTTTCTGCGTATTCAACTCCCAACTGGTTTGTTAAACTGAAATGAAGAAAATATGTTCTCTCTACACCTGCATAAGAGGCCTACTGCTGTCCAAAACGGGTTTAGTACTTCAACAAACTCTGGTTCCAGATGCTAAGCCTATGACTTCCACCAGTTCAATGGTTTGACCTTCTTTAAAACTCCAGCAGCAAACACATACTTCCTTTTTTGTTATTGTTATTTAACTTAAATGATTTCAATACATTATAGTAAATTAGGTCTTACCAAAGGTTGCCAATTTCAAAAGAAAAATGTGTTTAATACAAAAAAAAAACTGACAAAAAAATCTATTAAAAAAAATATATATTTTTATCGACCCTGTAGATTAGCCAAGAAATGTGATAAAAATAAACTGCATCCCCAAATGTACCTTAGTTAACATATCTCTAGTCAAGTCATGGCATACTCAACCAAAAGCAAGATCTAAATTCTTTAACAAGGCATCATGGGTTCTGTGGTGTTCTGATATAGTAAACTAAGCCTGAGAGCAAATTGATGTATATTTTTAAAAATATTAGTTTATTGAATAAGAAAATGAAAATACATTTATATACCTTCAGTTTATTTTGCAGTCTCCATATTTTCAGTTTGTCGTGTTACAGGTTTTTAGTATTGATAATACATAACTGCACTGTTGGCTAGACACTTTGGCAGCTAAGTAGGGAATAACTGGAGCTCCTGCCACCCCAAAAAACATGATAAGCACAGGTGGGATAAGTACAGTAAGTGGATATTTCTGCTAAAATAAAAAGAGCAGTGAAATAGTTAATGCTGACATTTAAATTGTCTTCTTTGGGTTTCAGAGATAACACATCATTAAGATGGACTAAGCGATTCACACCTCTCAAAGCTATTGTTTCAGGCTACCAAAACACACAGGCAGACAGTATTGCATAACTCAGTTTACACTTTGAAGATTTTCTCCGCAAACATAACAGCTAGAAACAATTTGTTTTAAAAACAGTAAGCTTGGGTTCTGGAAGAAAATTCTGTATCGATGGGTGGTTTTTGCGGGAACGCAGAATACAAAGGCTTTGTGGTTTTAGTTTTTTAGGATAATAATTCATAACATTAGTAAATTCAGTCCTGAAGTCTCCTCACAATAGCACATTGAACCATTGCTAAGGAGTGGCATGGTAACACTGGCTTTCTAGGAAAATATTATTGGGGTTTGCATATTTTTACTTTGCTAGACAGTAAAGTTTGCCATATTTTTGTATGATTGTTCTACTTCTAGTTCATCCCCTGGTCTGTTTCAAGTGAATATCACACAGATATAGGTGTCGCTCAAAAATTATTTTTCATAATGGTCTGAGGTTCCATGAGAAACTATTAACTAAAGAACAACAAAAAAGTAAACATTGGTGACTATACTACAAGAACAAGCTGTCAGCATCACCTTGATACATGAGTAATTCAATGAGTTGTCTTCAGTCACAGAAGGAGAAAAGGGAGAGTCAGTAACCTACAATCCAAATTGATATGTGCCTAAATAAATTACCAGGCCAAACTGACTTGGAGCTTATTAAGATATTTAAGTTAAGGCCCTGACCCACATGGGTGAATCCATTGCAAGATCAGGACCCAAAAATGCCTCTATGAATTGAAATGGGTTGTATGTATGCAATGTTAATTAAAATGCTCTCCTTATTTTCTTTCACTAAGCCAGCAGCTTTAAACAACATTTGATTATCTGAGAGTCTCTTCATTTTTCTTAGCTATCACTTTTCACTGTCAATGTGAACGATTCCATCCCAAAGCACTTCCTTTACAAACTGAAGATATATTCCATTTAAAAAATTGCATTAAGTGAACATTAAAGTTCCACGCTAAAGAATTCAAAAGTTTAGACTATGTGTGCAACATTAATTCTGCTCCCTTGGATAGAACTGCTATGATATGGTTGTATTACACAGCCATGCATTATTTCTCAGAAATTAGACTTTTAAGAAGCTCAAGGTAAAAGATTCTTATTTAAGTTGAAAAGTTAAGCTCTCAAAAGTTAGGAAAAAGGTAAAATTATATTATATCTATATCTATATATCACGTACAACTATAACAACCTCATCATCATAGGAGGGCGGGGGGAGGAATCCAACTCTCTTTTCCCCCTGACAAAGCAGTAGCCCCTTCCCCATGTGGTGCTATATGCTATGTTTGGGGTGGGGAGGGGTTGGGAGGAGCCTGGCTCAGCTATCTTCCCCCTTCCAGAGAGAATGTCCACTCCCAGGATTCCCATCCCAGTGGAGTGTCTAACGCTGCTGCAGTAGGGGTCCAGGCTTATATTAAAACATAATTTAGTATATTATATATTAGATTGTTCATGTTCAGTTATTATACTGGCAACACTGCAAGCAACAGAAGAGAAATGGCAATTTTCAGAATTTTCTCTCTCAGCCAAACCCTGAACAAATTTCATGGGGGGAGGGAGGTTGGCTCAGGGGTTTCTCCCTGCCAAACTTCAAATGATTGTTTTTTTTAAAAAATATTTTTTTTAAAAAAAAAAGGAAAGGAAATGGTAGAGAATCTCCAATAAAAGTTGCAAGAATCTTTCATACTGGAAAGTATTAGACAACCTAAATATACTGGGAGCTGGTATTAACCCCCCCAAGACTGTCCAAACTGTTTATATTAATGTACGGTAACTTGAAGATATTGCAATTCTCTGTTTTCCTGTTATGTTAACCAGAGATCATTACAGCATCAAGACAGCACTAAACTGTCAGTCACCAATAAAATAGGCATAAATCACCTACAAAATATATATATATATATATATATATATATATATATATATATATATATATATATATATATATATATATAATATGCTAAATTGTTTTCTGTGTGAAAGAGACACTTGGAGTGCAATACGGTAATAGCAATAGCCAAGTCAAAATCAGAATGATTTTCATTTTAGTTACATGCCATTTTATGCAAAAATATTTTGAATAAGTAAGCTATTTCAGTAACTGTCACACAGCACTTTAAGGTAGAAAAAGAGAGTGTTAGAGCTGCTTCCAACAAGCACCCATAATTGAATAAGGACCTGCCTACACTAGAGAATTTTCTCCAAAATTTCCCAAAATAGCAACAATCTTGTTAGTAAAACTGCAGCCATAATATAGATTGATTAGTGGCCACTCACACCATTTTAAGCACTGTGTCACATAACCTTGCTCATGGCAGATCTAATGAATATAGTGCTTGGAACAGGGCAAGCAGCTGACATCCCCTCTACACTAGGACTCCAAACAATGGTGGGAATTTTTTTTTAACATTTCCCTAGTGTAGGGAAGGCCTGACACACAGTACATGTGACTTAGGAACTAAGCACTAACTTCAGTGTTTTGTTTACACAGTTATAGACTAATGAAAAGGTTTATTCCTTATAAAGGTTGCCAGAATAAACACAGGACTCTTGTTCTTAACTAAAGCTGTATGCCACTGAAAAAAGTATTTTACATAAATCTGTTACTAAAAACATTTGGTGGTTTTTGATAACAGCTTCAACAAAGTTTGAGTAAGAATATAAAATTTAATCCATGTTTTTTTCTTTATCATGTAATCTATTTCTTAGGACTCAATCATTTACATCCTTAAAATATAAAGACAGCTTCTCCATGCAAGTGGTATGTATGGTCACAGTTACTTTCTACGGATGAAACACTGGCAAGCCACAATATGTATTAAGAGAACAATGGAGATAAGTCTTTTTTTTTTTTTTAATGTAAGCAAAGTTTTGAATTTAATAGACTGAAAACCTTCAGCTAACCATGAAACCAATTATTTATGATACAGATTGTATTAATAATAGGTTAGTAGCTAACAAAAGAATATTCCATTATTCAAAACATAAAGTTATATTTACTATACACAGAATCACTGACCACGCCCCCTCGCTGCCCCCGGCCCCGCCCCCACTCCACCCCGTCCATTCAGCCCCGCCCCTTCTCCGCCTCCTCCCCTGAGCATGTGGCTCCCCGCTCCTCCCCGTCCCTCCCAGAAACCACCAGACAGCTGTTCTGGCGGCGGGAACTGCCTGGGGGTAAAAATAGAACCTTGGAGCAGCACGGAGGGAACAGGGATCTTAGCGGCCACAGAACGTAACTGGGGGCGGGGGTGAGGGGAGTTGGCGGCCATAGGACGTAACTGGGAGGCGGGGCAGGGGGAGCCCAGCGGCCCGCCTCTTATTTCCCCCTCCTCCCCTGTGTGCGCGCTTCCCACTCCTCCCAGAAACCGCGAAGCCACCAGACAGCTGTTCTGGCAGCGGAACTTCAGAACGTGGGGAGGGGGGGCGCGGAGAGCCTGGCGGCCCGCGTGTTTGAGACCCCTGCTCTATGTAATAATTCACCTCCACAAAAGGTGGTAGAGAGCTTCTCCTAGGGACATAGCACTGTCCACACCGGCACTTAGGTTGGTGTAATTTACGCGGCGCAGGGGTTGGGCTTATTCACACACCTGAGTCACGTAAGTTATACTGAAGTAAGTGGTAGTGTAGACTTGGCCTAATTCTTGCAAGTTCTATTCACTGTCCAAGAACTGCATGAAACAAACGGCCTCTCCACAGACAAAAGGATCATTTGGTCTTCCCACTAGTTTATTGCCCTAACTCTGCAGATCAGAACTAGTAGCGTGTTGACTGAGCTCTTCCCAGGGTTTGACTGTGCAAATTAACAAATGATGAACTAATATTACTTATCCAACATTATGTAGCGGTAAATTCAGGCCAATCAGACGGCTTTTCTATTAGAAGAGAAAATGGGAATTGATTCTAAAGTTTTACTTATTAAAGCCCCTCTCCTGCAGATCAGCTTTTGGAACTGGGGCCTGAATTAGCACAGCTGGAATACGGTTGATATTTATTTAACCAATGACAGTACGGAATATAGACATAGCTGGCATTCTTTTCCCTTACCTACTCTCAGAAAATATATGTCACATCTATGCTTGATATAGGACCTAGGATTTACCAGAAAATATTTGTTTTGGGGTTGTCCTCCATCCTCCTATTCAATATATTTAAACAAGTTTAAATATATGTTTTTAAATCAACTTCATTTTAAGAAAGTTACTGAATTTTAATTAAATAGACAATTTGTTTTTAACTCTTTAAAATTTGAAGGCATGAATATACCAAGATATTTAACACTCAACTCACTGAAGAGTGATGCTGTGGCAAAAAGAACTAATGCAATCTTTAGATATACAAGTGGAATAGTAAGTAGGAGTACGGAAGCAATTTACATCTGTCTATTATCAGAGGGGTAGCCGTGTTAGTCTGTATCCACAAAAAACAACAAGGAGTCCGGTGGCACCTCAAAGACTAACAGATTTATTTCGGCATAAGCTTTCGTGGGTAAAAAACCCACTTCTTCAGATTCAGGTTTTTTTACCTACGAAAGCTTATGCCCAAAAAATCCGTTAGTCTTTAAGGTGCAACCGGACTCCCCGTTGTTTTTATGTCTGTCTATGGCATCACTGAGACCAATACTAGAATACTGCGTACATTTCCGGTGTGCATATTTTAAAGAGGACCTTGAAAAATTGGAGAGGGTGCGGACAAGAGGCACAACAATAATTTGATGGCTGGAGAAAATGCCTTAAGCATGAGACTTAAAGAGCTCAATGTGTTCAGTTTATCATAAAGAAGACAAAGGTGACTTGATTGCAGTACGTAAGTGTTATAAGCATACCTGTAAGGGGTTAAGAAGGAATCCTAGGCTACCCTTAGCTGTTTGTTTATGACAGTAAGTATCTTCACAGGGAAAAAATATGGGACTCTTCAGTATTGCAGAGAAAGGCATAACAAGAACCAATGGCTGGAAGCTAAAGCCAGACAAATTAGAAATAAGGCACATTTAACAAACAAAAACAGTGAGGGTGATTAACCATTAGAACAAACTATCAAGGGAAGTGGTGAATTCTCCATCTCTTGATATCTTCAAATCAAGACTGGATGTCTTTGTGGAAGATATGCTACCATCAAACAAGATACTGGGCTCAATAAAGAGGTAGCTGGTTGAAATTTAATGGCCTCTTATGTACAGGAGGCCAGACTAGATGGCTCTATGCATCTATGTACTGGGCTCCTTAGACTCTACCGATCAATATTTAGCCATGTTCCAGACTCCACACAGCAAAAATTTCTTCATTTAGAAATTACTGAATAGTATAGCCTGTGCTAAGTAGTGGAACTGATACCTAGAGAAAGATAATTCTTACCTCATCTTTTCAATTCTTTCAAATTTGCACCATGTGCTGCAGATTAAAACTATTATTTTTCCCTCTACAGTTTACCAAAAATAAAATACACACACAAAATGCAGAACAGCAGCTGTTTTATGACTTATTAGATGTACAGTATTAGGAAACAAATTCCACTTCAGATTCCATTCTATCGTTTATGTTTTAAACTCTTCCTATTCAGACAATGATCAGTTATCATTTCATCAACCTAAAAATAATGTAACGTTCTATTTTGTAATGTAACTAGTCTTTTAAAGACTGTTTCCCCATCCCCAATATCTGCCACTGTATTTCCACTTTAAGTACATTTCTACTTTCAACACAAATCGCCCTAACTCAGCTGTTTATAAAGAAACCTTCCTCTCTGCTTAAATGTGAGGTTTCCATATGCGGTACATCATATTCAATCTAGGAGAAAACAAGCATGGAAACCAGACCAAACTTCACAAAGCTACACTATCAAGCTCTAAGAGTGAAAATATCTGTAAGAAAATTACTACAGCTTTCACATACAACAAAAAAATTCTTTAGTAACTGATTAGTTTAGATGTATGAAACTCAGATGATCAAATTTTACTTTTTTGTGTATAAGCATTATACTATTTCCATCCATTGTTATTCATTGCAAACAATATTTAAGTTGTATCTATTCTAGAAAGAGGGCGTGCATGTGACAAAATTATGCCTTTTATCTATAAAAAATAAGCACTAATAGTCTACTCAATAAACCTCTTACCTTGTTCTGGTGATGTCTCATTTATTGCATAAGCTGATCTAACTACATTATACTGGTCTAAGTTTCAAAATGTATAAGCTATGCTAAACTATTGTCAAGCAGACACTGGTCTTAATTTTGCATCATGCAATTTTTATTCAAGATCACATTAAGAACTGCACTTTTACAATATCTACCCTCCCAAGCTCAAGGACTTATTGAATAATGAGTTTAAAATAAATAATGAGTTTAAAAGCTGAAAATAAAGTGTGAAAAAAAATCAGCCAGCATTAAGTATTAACCTGACGAGTTTTTCAGATCTGCTGTACTATTTTAAACTCTTTCTGGCCATAGGTCAAAGTTTTCCGAATGAAATACCGACATGAAAATGCTGGGAGTGAAGCCCAGAGGCAGCTAGCTCTCTTTGCTTTGGCCTAGGTTAAAACCTATCAGAGCCCAGCAAAATCAGTAGCACTATTTCCCACCCTCTTCACCAAGTATCAAGGGTGACAGTACACCTCTGAGTATCCATGACAGGAATAGCACAACTAGACCCACGAAAAGAACTTTATTAGAGAATGTTTGAGAACAGATGATACAAATAGTTTGAAGTGTCAGTTATTGGTCATTGGGGGTTTACAGGAGATCCCTGAATCCTCCCCCTCCTCACCCCCCAGCACAGACACACACACACTGTTCAATCAGTTCCTGTACCTTGGCCAAACAGGACTGAGTCATTTTTTGCAAACGTCTCCCATGGCCTCTCAGAATAAATGCATGCAATGAACAACTCTTAGAACAGAGAAAGAAAAAAAATCCAAACCTTTCATTCAGGCACTAGGACTTCCCTGCCTCAGAACACTTCTGACAGAGAAGACCTGATGCCTGGTAAAAGCACTGAGACTCCCCCTCACCATCTTTCTACAGCTTGCATGTTTCAAAGGGGGAGATCATACTCCCTTTCCACTTAGGGTGACCAGATAGCAAGTGTGAAAAATCGGGACGGGGGTGGGGGGTAATAGGAGCCCATATTAAAACAAGCCCCAAATATCGGGACTGTCCCTATAAAATCGGGACATCTGGTCAACCTATTTCCACTCCTTCTTGGAGGCATGAGTTTCCCCCGAAAGGAAACAGCACTTCACACTCAAACAGGAAAAAAATGCTATGTTACAAAAGACAGAGAGACATCTATTCACCCCAATGGGAAATAAGTGTCCCTGTTATATCCCCAAGATACATTTCTTTCCTAGGCGTGTTCTTTTCCTGCACTGTTTCTACATCATGCGCTGGGCCGCAAGTCTCATCTTTAACTTCACAGTAACTGAGTGTGGTTTAGTTTGGGGTCCCCGAGGAGGAGGCGGCACACACCTGGACAGGGGAAAAACGTATTTGCTTCCAATTCTCACAATAATATTAGAGTCCATGCTTGATACTAGATTGAGTAAATTAAGAGCAAATAAAGCTAGGGAAAGGAGCTCTCTACCCCCATCCAAAGGCATTTCCCTCATCATCCAAGAAAGGAGCCCTCTCAGCCAACCTCCAGCCAGCCAAGCAGGAAGCACTCCACAGCCCCCCACCCCCAACACTCATAGAATATCAGGGTTGGAAGGGACCTTTCTAGGTCATCTAAGTCCAACCCCCTGCTCAAAGCAGTACCAATCCCCAATTTTTGCCCCAGATCCCTAAATGGCCTCCTCAAGGATTGAATTTACAACCCCGCGTTTAGCGGGCCAATGCTCAAACCACTGAGCTATCCCTACATAAAGTTCACTCGAGAAAGGAGGAGGGGGGAAGCTGTTCTCCACCATCCCGCCCCTGCCCAACACCAGCCAGACATCAAGAGCAACACATTTTCACCATCATGGCCTTCCCTCATTATCCCAAGGGGGGAATCGCACCAACACCCTCCCAAATTCATTCAAAGGGAGAACACTCACCATCCCTTTCAAAGACATCAAGTGAGACCCTCCCCCCCTCAACCCACCCACAGGGAAGTACTCTCTCGCTTCCCATTCCTCCCCCCTCCACATCCCTCAGCCAAGGGGGCTGTGGGTATGCATCCCCCCACCCCCCCATCTCTGAGAGGGGACATCTACCAAAAACCCATCCACGTTTGAGTGCGCCGTTGACCTCCGAAGAAGCCAGGGGGAGCGCCGCTGTTTATCACCCCGCCCAGCCAGTCGGTCTATCGATCCATCCCAGGCAGGGGGAGGCTCCCGCGGCCGCTATTGTGCCTGGGGTGGGTCCAACTCACCAGCAAACTTTCCACATTGACCGGGGACCGAGGGTCTCGGATCATGGACTCCAGCTTCCTCTGGCGGCTCGTGGTCACCCCCTCCCCGGGCTCCAGGGGCGCAGGCGGGGGGGGAGCGGACATCTTCGCGGTCTGAAGCTGGCTCATCCTCCCCCTCCCCGCGGGGCTGTGCGAGCTGCCGGGCAGGAGGAGATCACTCTGTAGCCGGCCCCGGTATCCGCTCCGGGGCCTAGCGCTGCGGAGAAGCCGGGGGCTCCCGGCCGGGCCTGGGCCCTGTCTCGGGAGCAGGGCGGGGAGCAGAGGGGACGCTCCCCGACTGGGCGCTGCGGAGGCTGCTCCGCCCCTGGGCACCTCTCAGCGGCAAAGGCATGAACAGCGCGGAGCGGCGGCCGGGGCGGGGGGGAGAGAGATTCCCGCGGCAGCGGCGGCGGCCCCGACTCCCCCCCCGCTCAGGACGGCTCTGGGCGGGCACCGAGTCACTGCCGGGTCCCCGGCACCGGCCTGGCCATTGCACCAGCCAAACACCCGCCCTCCTCCTCCGGCGGCGGCTGAGCGGGAGAAGCGGCTCCCGGCGGCGGCGGCGGCGTGAGGCTCGCTGCTGCCCCTCTCTCGCCGTGTCACTCAGTCCATGGGGCGGCCGCCGCCCGCAGCGAGTCACTGTCCCTGCCGCTGCCTCCCGCCGCCCCCATTCTCCGGCTCCCGCCCCTCAGCCTGACACCCAGCAGCCGGCCTCCCTTACCCACAAGCCTCCGCTCCGAGCGGCCGGACACGGCGCCCCGCGCAGAGGGCACATAGCTCCGCGCTCGCTCATTGCCTAACTTTACCCCTCGGCGCAGCTGGCGGGGCGGGGAGTGGCGCCGAGCGGCGGCCCGGGGACAGCGCTGTGTCACCCTCGGCGGCAGGGACACGCCGTCACCCCCCCAAAGCGGGCACTGAGCCGCTTGCCCGGCCGCCTCCGGCTGCCTGCAGCCCGGCCAAAATAGCAGGGTGACCGGCCCCGGCGTCATCGCCTCCTCCCGAGTCAGCGTGTGAAGGAAGGTGGCGAACCCAGCACCTGGAGGGGTCGATGAGGGCTGCACCCGCTTCCCATCCTCAGTGATCTACGTATGTATCTACCAACTGGTTCTAGGGGGACCAGATGTCCCGATTTTATAGGGACAGTCCTGATTTTTGGGTCTTTTTCTTATATAGGCTCCTATTACCCTGTCCCGATTTTTCACATTTGCTGTTTGGTCACCCTAACTGATCCTGTAAAGCCCTAGACATGTTGTATAAACTGGGTGGTGACTCCAAACCAGCCCCCACCCCTCCGCTGCAACCCAAGGTGCAGTCAAGAACCCACTGCGCACCTGGCGCCATCCCGTCAAGGGACTGACCTGGAGCTGAGGGCTCCCAAACTGCGGGGATGTTAAGAACCCAAGAGTGGGTGTAGAGGGTTGGATCAATGGTCCATCTAGTCCAGCATCCTGCTTTCCTTCAGTGGCCAGTATCAGATGCTTCAGAGGGAATGAACAGAACAGGCAATCATCAAGTGATCCATCCTCTGTCTTCCAGTTCCCAGCAAACAGGCTAGGGACACTCAGAGCATGCAGTTGCATCCCTGACCATCTTGACTAGTAACCATTGATGGACCTATCTTCTGTGAACTTATCTAATTCTTTTTTGAACCTATACTTTTGGCCTTCACAATATCCCATCGTAGCAAGTTCTACAGGCTGACCATGTGTTATGTGAAGAAGTACTTCCTTTGTTTGTTTTAAACCTGTTATCTATTAATTTCATCAGGTGACCCTTAGTTCTTGTGTTATGTGAAGAGATAAATAACACTTCCCTATGAATTTGTTCATACCAGTAATGATTATGTAGACCTCTCTCATATCCCCCCTTAGTCCTCTCTTTTCTAAAATGAACAGTCTCAATCTTTAATCTCTCGTCATATGGAAGTTCATCCCCAGTGTAGAACTATTCATATGTACAAGAAACTCCAACTAGTACAGAAGGTGGCAGCGCATATCCTTAGTAACACAGGCTAAGCACATCATGCATCCGATGAAGTGGGTTTTAGCCCACGAAAGCTTATGCCCAAATAAATTTGTTAGTCTCTATGGTGCCACAAGTATTCCTTGTTCTTTTTGCTGATACAGACTAATGCGGCTACCACTCTGAAACAGGCTATTGTGAGTGCATCAAACCTGTCCTCTCTCTGTGCTGGCTTCCCATCTAAATTTCAATCAAGTTTAAGGTTTCAGTCCTGATCTTCAAAGCGCTGTGTGGCCTGGGCCCACAATACCTAAATGACTGTTAAAGCTCTGGGAGAGGGGTATGAGTAGGAATTTAAATATGAACACTCTTGGGGGGCACAGAAGCTCGCTGTCTCCCTTTCCCCTTCCCCCAGCCCTGGGAGGCGCTCGCTGCCCCCCTCCCCCATCCTGCCCCAGGAGGAGCTTGATTTTTCCTCCCTCCACCCTCTCTAGCCCCAACCCTGGCTGGAGCTCAATATTCTCTGCCTCCGCAGCCCAGGGGCTGGAGAAGTTCTGTGCCCCCGATGATTACTGAGGGGAGGGGCCCCTGCTTGCCCCCCCCTTGCACATGCCCCTGCTCTGGGACAAAGACCAAAGCTGATAACTTTGCTCATCTGGCACAGTGGAACTGTCAACAATAAGACTATGGCTATACTAGACAGTTTACAGAGGCGGAGCTGCACTAATGCAGCTGCACAGCTATAAGCTCTCTGTGCAGCCGCTCTAAACCGATGGGAGAGAGCTCACTCATCAGTTTAATTGCTCCAATCCCCGCAAGTGGCAGTAGCTATGTCGGCAGGAAAAGCTGTCCTGCCAGCATAGTGCTATCCGCACCGGTGCTTAAATCAGCATAAGTTATGTCGCTCAGTGGGGTGGCTAATTCACACCCCTGAGCGATATAATTTATCTCGACTTAAGATGTAGTGTAGCCATAGCCTAAGAGTAAATCTCTTCTATATGAGAGACAGAAGTTTCTCCAGAGGTAATCTGAGATTGTGGAATAAATTTCCCTCGTAACTAAGAACTATCACAAACCTCACCACTTTCCACTTCCGTGTGCAAGGCACATTTCTTTTACCTTGCCTTCCCTATTATAAACTAGCAACAGGTATATGTAACCGAAACAAAAAAAACCTTATCAAAACAAGATACTCCTCTCTGTATACTTCTTCCACCAAGGAAGGATAAGAGAACAATGTGACAGATGTGTAATCGTTGCTTAATGCAGTATTGAAAGGTTCTTACAATAATGAGCATAGTATAAAAATCTAAAAAGAATAGAGTAGGTTGAGCCTGAATGTGCTGGGAACTGAACAACCACAAACTGGGGGGGGGGGGGGGGGGGGGGGGGGGGGGGGGGGGGGGGGGGAGTTTGGGACTGCTGGCCTATTATTTATTTGTATTGGGTTAGCATCTTGAGGCCACCAATTGAGGATTATCCCCATTGCACTAGGTAGGCACTGCATACACATAAAATGACAGCCCATGCCCCTGAGAACTTACAATCTAAGTATAAGATGAGAGAAAACAAACAGAGAGGGGAGCACAAGATAACAGTAAGATGATTATGATCAATCATATAAGTGGTGGTCACAGCAGACCAGGTGCCTAATCATTGTCAAATATTTTGTAGTCATCATGGCATAGGTGGGTTTTAAAAGTGGTTGTGGCCTTGCAGATTTTTACAGGGAGCTTCTCCCCATGTATAAGAGTGAGTGTGGGAGAAGGCATGAATGTTCTCATTGGGAAATTTGACAGATGGGCACTCCAGGCTGGCACCCTGGACATAGAAAAGGCAGGGGTTATTGTTTCCATAGTGTGTTAGATAAGAGATTAAAGTAAGGGATGGAATAGTTGGTGAGGAGCCTTAAAATTGAAGACCAGTAGCTTGTGTTTGATGTACTATAAGGGGAAGGAATGAATGAGTACAAAACGGGGGGTGATGTGGCAAGTGAGAGAGATGATTTTTGCAGCAGCATTTTGTATGAATTTAAGATGGCATTAGACTAGAAAAGAAGAGGTTATAGTCAGAAAACAAGATAATGAGCGCCTGGCAAAGAGTTTTAGCTATGTGGGTAGAAAGGAAATACTGGATCTTACAGATGATGTGTAGGAAGAAGTGGCAAGATTTAGACACAGCCTAGATGCATTAGATCTAGAGCGGTGGTTCTCAACTGTGGTCCACCACTTCTTCGGGGAAAGCCCCTGGCGCGCTGGGCCAGTTTGTTGACCTGCCGCGTCCGCAGGTTCGGCGGGTCGCGGCTCCCACTGGCCGCGGTTCGCTGCGTCCCGCAGCCTCCATTGGCCTGAAGCGGTGAACCGCAGCCAGGTCAACAAACTGGCCTGGCGCGCCAGGGGCTTTCCCTGAAGAAGCGGTGGACCACAGTTGAGAACCACCGGTCTAGAGGAAAGGACAAAATAAAGACTAAGCTGATATTACTGTCAGGAGTGTCAGTGGTCACAGTGACTGAGAAAGGTTGAAGAACTTAGTGGGGAAAGATCAAGAGTCTAGTTTTGGTCATGCTGAGCTTGGGCTGACAGCTGGGTATCCATGAAATGATGTCAGAAAGACAGGCTAATATTTTAATTTAGAAAGAAGGAGACAGGTCCAAGTAGATCTGTGAGTCGCTTCTTCTAAATCAGAGTCCTGGAGCCAAACAATCCCAGATTATGGGAAAGTTCAGATCTGAATTTCACAGCTAGATTCTATAGTGAGCTGATCAAACCCCTGAATCTGACATACACAAAAACCTTGGAACTTTGTGGAAGACCAAAATCCATATTTCATGATTCAAGCCCATATGTAATTGTAACACCTTTATAATATTGTGAAAGAGTTCCTTGAGGAAGTGCGTGAAAAAATATTTATTGAAACATGTATTATTATTCTTTTAGTATTTATTTAATAATATATTAGAGTAATGCCCACTCCGCAGTTAGGCTCTGGACCCATTGTTCTGAGTACTGTTCAGAAACACGAGAAGATATAGACTCTAGCTCAAAGAGCTTTAAATCTAATTTGAGACAAAACACAACAAGTAGGTGTGACAGGTAGGACTGAAGGGGCTGGAGGAATAATGGGGTAACAATAATAAGTTACCTAGGTTAGCTGTACAATAGCTTGATAGTTCTAAATCATCTGAAAGATTTTTCAATAAATAAATCTGCTATTCCCAACTACTACACAGCCTAGTCATAGAATCATAGAATCATAGAATCTCAGGGTTGGAAGGGACCTCAGGAGGTCATCTAGTCCAACCCCCTGCTCAAAGCAGGACCAACCCCAATTAGATCATCCCAGCCAGGGCTTTGTCAAGCCTGACCTTAAAAACCTCTAAGGAAGGAGATTCCACCACCTCCCTAGGTAACCCATTCCAGTGCTTCACCACCCTACTAGTGAAAAAGTTTTTCCTAATATCCAACCTAAACCTCCCCCTCTGCAACTTGAGACCATTACTCCTTGTTCTGTCATAATTGTTTGGCTGATTTCCTGTACATCACATCAGACTTCCATCACATCAGTAAGAAGGGATTTAAAATTAGTTGAACAAAAGACTAAAATATGTATTGTAGGGAACAAGTCTGTAATAGTATAGAGCATCAGAAGCCTCCCAGTGCCCATTAAACTCAATGGGAATATTTCTGTTGACTTCAGTGACCTTTGAATCATGCCCCAAACTGAGAGTCAAGAGCCTGGACTCTATTCTGAGCATTCACAGGGTATGTCTACACAGCAAGCTACAGCCCACAGCAGTGAGTCTCAGAGCCTGGGTCTACAGACTCAGGCTTGCAGGGTGCACATTATGGCACTAAAAATAACTGTGTAGCTGTTCAGGCTCAGGTTGGGTTTTGAAGCCCAACCCCCTCCCTAGGTTTCAGGACCCAAGCCCAAATGTCTACACAGATATTTTTAGCCCCGTAGTGTGAGCCCATCTGTATACCCAGGCTGTGAGACTCGCTGCTACAGGCTGCTGCTTGCTATGTAGACATACCCACCTTGACTTTGGGCAAGTTGCATATCTGTGCCTCTGTTTCCTTATACTTATTAATTTTTTGTAAATAACTTTGAGATCTACAGATGAAAAGCACTTTATAAACGCTAAGTCTTCTTATTTATCACTTTCTCTAACTTTTATGATTCTGTGACATTTAAGGTAACATTTAAACTCATCATAACAAAGAAATTCTTAGCCAAGCATGACAAAGCCCCTTTTGAATATAATTTAGTCTGAAAAGTGACTGTGTAGAAACGGTACCTTCTTGAAGTTCTTACTCAATACATCTGTTCCATCTGCCTTCAGGTCATATCTGTTTACTGACAAAGTAAATTTTACTACCGTAAGAATTGCAGAGCCAATATAGCAATGGTAGAGTGATCTGAAATCTCTTCTGGCTCACGAATCATCAACAAAATCATCACCTAATTTCCAACTGCAGAATCTTTACTCTTGGTTAAAAGTAACAGAAAGGACATATTTCAGACTGGTAGCCATGTTAGTCTGTATCAGCAAAAACAACGAGGAGTCCTTGTGGCACCTTAGAGACTAACAAATTTATTTGGGCATAAGCTTTCATGGGCTAAAATACACTTCATCGGATGAAGTCCTGTTCATTAGGGCATAGTTTGGCTGTCAGAGCCCAGCATGAGTTTGGAGGAGTGGCAATCAGAAAAATTTTCTTTTGACATGTAAGTGGAGTTAATTTGATATGAATATAATTAAGAAAAAAAGTATATTCTGCTTTTCTACTTTTCTAACTAAAATAATAAGACTTATTAGGTATATAGTGCTTTTCAGCCATAGATCTCAAAATACTTTACAAAGGAGGTAAGTATTATCCCCATTTTAGAGATAGGGAAACTGAGGCACAAGGAGGCAAAGTGACTTGTCCAAGGTCACCCAGGTGACAGAGTTGGGAATAGAACCTAGGTCTTCTAAATTCCAGTCCAGTGCTCTATCCCATTTTAAAAGGACACGGGAAAATAATTTGGCCTAAAATTTAGATTTGATAAAAACAAACTTTACAAATAAAGTAGATATGTTTGTCATGAAACATTTTTTCAAATATTTAAAAACATTCACCTGCAGTGCTTGAAACCCAAACATTGCAGCACTGAGAAACTGAAAGTGAAACTAGTTGTAAGACAATTGAAACAGACTTCACTAGTTTTCATTGTTCACACTAAGATAAATATGAAAAAGTAAACAACGAGCATAGGGATAAGTAAATAGACTTTTAAAAGTTATTTTACTTTTACTAATCTAAGGTATTATTAGTAAACTAGAAAAAGACATTTCTTTACAATATATTACCAGTCGACAGTGTCCTTTTAAGTACAGCAACTTATGCAGTCTTGTCATGTCCCACAAAACCAAGTCATTATAGAAAGAAACTATATTTGTAATTAATAGTTTGCAATGCATTTTACATAGATACACAATTATACAAATCATTAAAGAAGAGGAAATGCATCTCCCCAGAATGAAAGAAAGGGAGGGGAAGAAACTGACCGTGAGAAGAAAGCAGACGTGAAGGAGAATGGTGATCCATGGTGTGTTCAGCAAATGCAGAGCATGTACAGTGGCTGTGTGATACAGACATGAATTAGTGATCATACAATAACATCTATATAACTATCTATAATTTCAGTTTTTCTGGGCTATCAGTTGTCAACATTCCCAACCTAGAATCCCCATGGATGCGCACACTGATCTGCCCATGAAAACAGTACATTCATTGCTAACAAAGCCAGGCCTTGTGCTCACTATGCCCTTTCCGATAAGCATGCATACACCTAGCATACACCAATTTCCTTAATTTGGGGGCTCAGAAAGGATGGTGTTAAGTGCAGTAATGAATGGGTCAGATACCCCTGTGAGTGGAGATATGTAGAGGATCAAATTGTCAGCCACTGTTGGTAACATTGAGAATTAAAAGTGGATTCCACTGGTGTGGCAAGTGATGCTGCAGATTTGAACACAGGTTAAGAGAAAGAACATTTCCTGGTCAAAGCTGGAGTCAAGGCTAAATGCTAATACCCATATCTTGAGAAATATGCCTGGTCAAAGCCTATGTTTTATCTTTCTTACAAAAATTAACACTTTCAGCAGTATAGTGCCCTAAACATCAACTGGGTTATTCTCCTTGACCTGCATCTTATGTTTTATTGAGGGTGCAAACAATAAAACAACCTTTGCATGTAATTTGCTTGAAATTTAGCACAAACATTATTCTTGGTATTAAGTAGAGAATGAACTTTTAACTCTGAAGCCCAGATAGTCAATTTTTTCCATGTAATTTTAAATACTTTTGCAATAGTTTTATTGCAAAATTATATATACATACTATTTGTTTGTTTACATTGATAATACATTGGTAAGGGGGTAGGTAGCCAATCCTTAGCTCAGTAGATCTTCTTATGTGCATATTTGCAAGATCAGGATCTAAATATGCAGTTGGCAGAACATAGGGTTTTTATTAGCATACTGCAATTTAATATTGTCAGGTTTCAATCAGTATTATCACACCGCTGTTTTAATTTAAATTTTGCCTAATTGGCAGCTGGTTTTTTCTTTTCTAAATAGATCATTAATCAAGTAGCAGTGATCTGTGAATAATTACTGGGAGGTAACCATCTAGGAAAGAACAATTCTGGCCTTAACCCGTGTCTGGCAGTTTTAGAGTCTGATTCACTGCAATTATAGATTAGTTCATTCTTATCACTTTTTGTAGGGTGAAATCCAAGGATTTCAAAGTTCTTTGAAAACATTAATGAATTAAGCTTCACAATACCTCTATGCAGTAGAATAGTATTAGTATATTTATTTAATATGAGGGGAAACTGAGGCACGGGAGTGTTAAATGACTTGCCCAAGGTCTCAGAGGAAGTCTGAATTAAGACATCATTCCCCTCCAACCAACACTGAAAAATGAGTAGTGGCAATAAAGCAAGCAAAAACAAGAAAACAAAAAGCTAAACCAAATAAATATTCTTTGTATTGTGCCTTGAAAGCTGCCGAACTCAATTCATGTGGGACTACCAAGGTTAATGAAGTCCAAAGCTGAGGGCCCCCTACACTCCTGGACAGTTCTGTCTGAGGAACTGACAGCTCTTAAATGCTGTGATAGAGAATAGGGTAAGAGGTGGTTTCTCAGATAACCATATCCCAGACCATTCAGGGTTTAAAGATTATTACCAACACTCTTTATCCAGATATAAGTCATTTACATTTACTTCATGAGCATAACAGATTATTTTTATTTTTAGATACATAAATACTAAATGCGGAAAAATCAGAAATAATGGTTTGTTTCTTATTATCCCTTTGTCATATGTTGGTATTTTAATTCATTCTCATGGTTAATGAGTTACCTTTCCCAAATCTATTTTACACATGCCAGGTAATAAAACCACAAACACATAAAGGAAGGAATATGCTATGGGCCTCCATATTCTGAATGGTAATAAGGAGCTCAGTATGTTAAAATGATTAAGTTAAAAAATCAGCCAAAGTCATAGTAATTGGTCATTTTCCTAGTCCAGTGTTAGTTGGTTAAATGTTACAGCTTGGTAGGATCTGAAGAAATAATTTCTTGATGCTGTATCATTTCATTAATTTATACAGCATCTGTTGCTTTGCAATAAGGTGCATTAAATACAACATAATTTTCAAAACCCATACATTTCCAAAGCAACCCTCAGTAAGAGTGCCACTACCATAGCAATCACTAACACAGGCCAGATATAAAAATATTAAATGACCCAAATCAAAGATATAATTAAGTACAAACCAAAACAATCAATCAAATGTTAAACAAGATAAATTAGCTTTATACTTCAAACTATATAGATAAAAGAGGACATTGACCTCCAGGATCTGGAACAGGTCCTTTTCTCAGACAGGTATGATTTATTATTATTTCTTCTTACTGTTTCTAGTAGCACCCACAATGTGCTATGTGATCTATACATACATATAGGAGGGTTCAGTCCCTGCTATACAAAAGTTTACAATCTATAAAGACAAATGCCAAAGGATAGATGAAAGGAGGTACAACACACGAAGTGGTCTAGGTGATGACTGGATATTTCTTGATAATGCAAGGCTTGTTCTCTCTGTGCATTTGATTAGATATATATAATATCCCCAGCTGCCCCTCAACATTGCCACCGCTGGCTTCTTGGGGGCACTGGGAAGGTAGCAAAAATGTATAATCTGGGTTACTTGAAAACAATCCATGGTGCTGGTCTGTGGCAGATTTAGAGTTAGTGGGGCCCTGTGCACAACTTCATTTGGGGGGGGGGGGGGGGGGGCTGTCGGGACCCAGTCAAGAAAAAGAACATTCTCTCTTATCTGCCCCCCGCCCATTTTTCATTCTTTTTTTCTTCATCCTCCTCCTATATTGTAAGTAATGAAATAAATTAAAATAAAGTGAGGTACCTTGATTGGGGCAGGGAGTTGGGGTGCAGGAGGGCGTGCGGCCGGCCGGCTCTTGGCTGAGGTATGGGAGGAGGTATGGGGTGTGATCTCTGGGAGGAAGTTTGGGTGTGGGGTGCAGGCTTTCGGCAGGGGGGTAGCGCTTACCTCGGGTGGCAAGGCTCCCAAAGCGATCGGCACGCACACCCCTCCGGCAGCGGCTCCTAGACGAGGGGGCATGGGAGCTGCGGTGTCAATGGGAGCTGCAGTGTTGGCGCTTGGGGCGGGGGCAGTGTGCAGAGACACACACACACACACCCAGGAGCCGCAGGAACATGCCGTCCGCTTCCGGGAGCGAAGCGGTACAGAGGGAGGGAGGCAGAGCAGCCAGGGAGATGCCTTAGTTCTGCTCCTGGTATGTCTGCACACCCCTTGGGGAGCAGGGAGCAGCAGGTCTCCGTGCGTGGAGCCACCTCCCCACCACCACCAGGGGCACACAGAGACGTGCCAGCAGCCGGCTGCTTCCGGGAGCAGCATGGGGCCACCGGCCATGATGCCTGCCTGAGCCCTGCTGCGCCGCCAGCCAGGTCTTGGGGGCAGGTTGTCAGATATTTGTCCTGCATTTTGAGGACACCCCGCCCCCCACGCCGGTTTGTTTCATGGTAAATCTGCTTCTGATGGTGGTGTGCCAGATTCTGTGCTGCACTTCTCAGGAGGAAGGCACATCCTGGAGAGTGGGGGCAGGGATAGCTTTAAGTCCTCTTTGCTTCTCCCAGCTTTTAGGACCTATGGAGATGTGGCATACGATAAAGCCACTTCAGGCGCTGCTCTCATTACAGTAACTTCCCCACAGGTAGGAAACTTCACAGCCCAGAACAGTTAGAACACAGAGTGCTCCAGCCACTCCCACTCCTGCCCTCACCATGCTCCCTCCCTCACCTTGGCATGACCCTTTGCCAAGACTGCACAGGTAAGGGTTAAGGACAACATAAGGCTGCCTATGCCATGACTATGCTATCCTTGTGCTGGAGCCATTTTTCTGGAGGCTCTGCCATCAGCACACTGATATGTTATCATTTCTTCCAATTAACACACATGCATGAATGCAATAAACTTCTATTTCATTCAGGAGGCAGTTGCTCTGGACTTAGTCTTGTGTGATATACCATCACTGGTTTAGAAGGTGAGTATAGGTAAACCACTGGACACCAGTGACCACAGCACAATTAGGTTTGAAATGCCCATAGCAGCTGACTCTCCACAGGGCAATGTAACTAAAGATCTGTATTCTGGCAGTTCTGGCTGCAACTTCAAATCCCCACACCACAATACAGAAATACATCAGAACTAACAGTATCATCCCCCGTCAAAGGCTGAGTCTTCCCTAGTGTTGTTGGGAAAGCTCAAGCCGGTCGAGATAACCCAGTGGTATAAACAACCACTCCTCTTCTAGCTCCCACTGAGGAAGCTGCAGTGGTGGTGGAACACGAGAGAGTTCCTGAAAAGTTTGTGTGTTGACATGGCTTTAGAGATAAGAATTTACTCACTGTGGGGAATGATGTCATTTATATTTAAACAGACCAGTCAGACTGCAATTCAAACACTGGACACAGAGAGAGAGAGGGAATAACCAAGATGCTATTTTTCTTTTTAGGTGGATTTCTGAGTCTGATTTTCTTTCTCAGTTCTTACTTTCTCTAGTTTTAGTGCTTTCTTTGTTTTGCCTCTTTCTTCCTTCAGAACACTTACACTTCCATTACACTGTTCCTATGGCCACAGCCTGAAATGATACATTTTTTTTCCAGAATTTTATAATTTCTCCTGGAACAGCAATTCCAACTTTCAGCCAGGTTAAAAAGCTGCTCTTCATCTTAGGTTTGGGGGGGGGGGGGCAGGGGGCTGCCTGATGTAAATCATATGTATTAATCTGTTTGACCCATGAATGTGGGTTTGACCCATCTATGCAGCTGGAACAAACTGTTTAATAAACTCTGCTGTTTTGCTTGTGTTCACAAAGTCTGTTTTCCCACCTCTGATTGATTCGTATTTCCTCCTCAGTGAAGTGCCCCTGCAGCAATCACACCTTTCTCCTGCTCTTTTCAGCTGCCTAATTCCAACTGCTTCTCCAAAATGAAATTGAATCTTTCAGGATCCTCCGATTCCAACATTCCTGGCAGCAAATTTAAAATTGATAAAATAAATACTCTTGTCACTCAGTATATAGTTAACCTATGGAACTCACTGCCACGAGATATAATTGAGACCAAGAGCTTATTAGGATTCAATAAAAGGATTAGACATAGGTAGTGTATAGGAATTGGATAATGTTCCTCTAAGTAGTTTGTGACCTCTCTGGTGGCCCTTACTATCGTCTATGTTTTAAAAGCCACTGGAATCCTGCCAGAGTCCAACGTATATTTGGACCCAACTGTTTCTTCATATTAAATATGTTGTATAAAGAGCAAAAGACACAACCTCTATGTGGTCCTGCCTCCGCACAGGGGACTGGACTTGATGCCCTCCTGAGGAACCCTTCCAACCCTACATTTATATGATTCTATGATAATCAGAAGAGTTATATTAGATAAGAAAGATTTACATGCCTTACAAAACATATTAAGGACATAAGCCAACCATTAGATAATGGAGGCTAGGAAGAAATTTTTCCAATGGACAATTCATTCCATAATTGTCGACTGCTAGGGTTTCTTTCTTGTTAAGTATCAAGTACTATCTGCTATCGGAAAAAATACTGGACTAGATGAACCAGTGATCCCACAGGTATGGCAATTCCTATGTTCCATAAGGGCACCAAACCAAAATTTATATCCAGGACAATACACAAAATGAAGATATCGGGCTAGTTTACAGCAGTGATCAGAAAAGCAAAGAGGAAGTAAATTATATGAAAAGTGTTACAATATTGTACAAAACAATGGCATGCCCTCATCTGCAGGATTGAGATCATCTTGCCACAAGAAAGATGTACTGGAGCTTCAGAGAAGGGAAGGAAAACTGGTTAGAGCTAATCAAGGTTTACATACAACCAGAGATTATTTAGCCTGGAGAGGAGATAATTTTGAGATTGTTCAATGCCTTCAGGGAGCACACTGTTGGGACTTCTTATACCAGCAGATTCACTTCAGGGAGTCAGGCATAGTGCTCTCTCCCTATTTAAAATTGCCTTCAGAGGACTCAACACTGGGCTTCCTCTATAAATGGAGTTGGACTACCTGGACTTTCCTATTCTGGTAACGGAACTGTGAATCTCAGTTTACTCACCACATTATAAAATACCTCCATCATAATAGTGTTGCCATTAGCACTTCACTGGAACTCTTTACTGCCAGAGAGACAAGACTTTACTCACTAGAGAAAACAAACTCTGTAGCAACCCATTTCCAAGTGCCACTCCCAATTCTCCAAATGCCACCCTACTCTGTCATTCCCAGTACCAGTTGCCATTCTGATTCAGGCACGCTGGTGAACAGTCATTTCTGATTTAATATTTGGGTTTAGTGAAAGAACATCACTTTTACTTAAACTGAGATAAAAAAATATTAATTAAATGCAAACCAGATAACTTGCCCAGCTTGTGATATCAGAGGTAGGAAAAAGAAGAGGGTTTGCTGTTTTATCACATTTTCTTTCCAAAACATGAAGATAGCTCTGCAGATTTCGCCTCCTTATCCCACATAAATTGCTCCTGCCTTTCAGTGTTGGGCGTAGGATCTGTTAATTGCTGCTGCAGAGGTAGAAGAGGGAGCATAAATGCATACAGTGTTTTCAGCCCAGTCCTATGTAAACAGTTATTGTGGTCTTATTTTTATTCCCAGGCAACAAATTTCAGAAATATATATATAGAATATGGAGCACATAAGAACAGCCCCTTTTTCCCATCCTTCTAGATTCTAATAATTTTAAGACACAACAGCATACATTTGGAGTCTAGACTTTCTCCATATACAATGGTACAGTATTTATAACGCTGGACATGGAAATTAATTTGGAAGACTCCATTAAATGACCATTTTAATTTTGTGAACCTTTATACATCATCCCCCTTCCCCCCCACCACACACACACTTTTATAAATCGGCAAAGTGGAATGTTTCAGGAGACTGAATATGCAGTAAATCTCCAATAAAGTGTGGGAGACTTTCATAATGGGGGAAACAAAAACATATAATCACCATTCATTTTTCTTACTTGAAATGTTCTGTACTATTTATTATTTACGCAGAGCCATTGGTGTTCCTGGCACTTTCCAGACAAATCAAAAATAGGCCCATGCACTGAGGAACTTACTACTTAAAGGCCAAATTGGGCAAAGTACGAAGTGCCTTCAAGACCCAATCCTGTTCCACTGAAGTCAATAGAAGTTATACAGCTGTCTTCAATGGGAATCAAGACGGTAATTGAAGTCAAAGCCTGGAGGGCACACGTCTTGCAGGAGCAGACCCCAGCTTAGATGAAGGGAAGGAAGGGATGACAAAAAGTCTGATCCTAAGAGGTACTTTACACCTGTAACTCCCATTGACCTAGGACCAAAATGGGGGTGGGATGGGGAAGGAGGCTGCACTGGAAGGATAAGAGAACTGAACTGTATATCCTTTGTAGTTACTGTTATTTGAATTGGAGTTTAGCACAGTATATTCCTTTGCTAGGTACTCAAAGAACAAAGGGAGAACATGTGCTAGTCAATAGAAATTATCTGAGTTAATCATAGAGCACAAAGGTACAGAATACTGTATGGTAAAGTCATTACAGAATATGTTCACAGTTTCATAGATTCCAAAGCCAGAAGGACCATTGTGATCATCCACCTCCTGCATAACACAGGCCACAGAACTTCCCCAGAAAATTTCCTAGAACGTATCTTTTAGAAAAAAATCCTATCTTGATTTAAAAATTCCCGGTTATGGAGAATCCACCACAACCCTTATTAAATTATTCTAAAAACTAATTACCCTTAATGTTAAAAAATTATGCATTATTTCCAGTCTGAATTTGTCTAGCTTCAAGTTCCAGCCATTGGGTCCTGTTATACATTTCTCTGCTACATTGAAGAGCCCATTATCAAATATTGGTTCCCCCTGTAGGGTACTTATAGACAGCAACCAAGTCACCCCTTAATTTTCTCTTTATTAAGCTAAATAGATTGAGTTCTTCGAATCTATCATTATAAGGCATGTTTTATAATTGTTTAATCATCCTCATGGCTCTTTTGTGAACCCGCTCCAGTTTATCAACATCCTTCTTGAATTGTGAGCATCAGAGCTGGGCACAGTATTCCAGCAGCTGTTGCACCAGGGCCAAATAGCCTCTCTAGTCCTACTCTATCTTCCCTGTTTATGCATCCCAGGATTACATTAGCTCTTTTTGCCATAGCATTGCACTGGGAGCTCATGTTCAATTGATTATCCTCCACTACACTCAAATATTTTTTAGAGTCACTACTTCCAAAGATAGAGTCCCCCATTCCATAACTAGCCTACATTGTTTGTTTCTAGATGCATATATTTCAATTTAGCAGTATTAAAACTGCTTGCACATATTGTTTCCTTGCACCCAGTTTACCAAGCGATCCAGATTGCTCTGAATTAGTGTTCTGTCCTCTTCAATATTTACCACTTTCCCAATTTTTGTATCATCTGCAAACTTTATCATTTATGATTTTATGTTTTCTTCTTCAGGTCATTGATATAAATGTTAAATAACATGGCCAAGAACTGATCCTTATGGGACGCCATGGAAACACACCCGCTTGATAATGATTCCTTATTTACAATTACATTTTGAGGTCTATCAGTTAGCCAGTTTTTAATCTTTAATGTATGCCATGTTAATTTTATATTGTTCTATTTTTTTAGACAAAAAGTACTAAGTACCACGTCAAATGCCTTCCAGAAGTCACACTGTTACCTTTATCAACCAAACTTGCAATCTCATCAAAAAGATATCAAGTTAGTTTAACAGGCTCCATTTTCCATAAACCCATGGTGATTAATTAATTATATTACCCTCCTTTAATTCTTTATTAATTGAGTCCTGTATCAGCTGCTTCATTATCTTGCCCAGGATGGATGTCAGGCTGATAGCCTATAATTACTCAGGTCATCCCATTTACCTTTTTTAAAAAAAATTGGTATAATACCATCTTTCTTCCAGTCTTCTAGAACTTCATTAGTGCTCCAAGACTTATTGGAAATCAATGCTAATGGTCCAGAGAGCTCCTCAGCTAACTCTTTTAAAACTCTTGGATACAAGTAATCTGGACCTGCTGATTTAAAAATTACTAACTTTAGTAGTTTCTGTTTAACATCCTCCAGAGATACTAATGGAATGGAAAGTGTTATCTTTGCCATGTAAGGACTATATCCTCTTTCCCTTCTTCCCCAAATACAGAACAGAAATATTTATTGAATACTTCTGCCTTTTCTGCATTATTATTGATAATTCTACGTTTCCATCTAGTAATGGACCATTACCATTGTGATGTTGCACCCCATAATGCTTTTTGGGAATATGCTTATGAATGTATATATGACATAACTGGAATATGTTTTATGCTACATATGCCATGTAACATATCTCTGTAAAGGTTTTCATCTACTGAATATATTAATCCTATTTGTATGCATGTATCTTTTTTGCATTCAAAGTTATGATTATTGGCTATGTACTTGTTTAATTTTAAGTAGCCTTAGTGAAACAGTTGGTCAGCTTCCTGAGAAAAGACTATTCTCAGTAAGTGCCCACTCAAGAACCACTTAAGCCAACAATGAACTTGGAGATGCCAATCCACATCTGAGCTTTCACAGGAATGTGGCCTGGCTGGTTAGGAACGCAGTCATGCATGGACATGTGACTTGCCCATGTGACTCCAAAACTGGAGCTGAATTCTGGATAGGAGAGAGGAGGGTCTCCACCCACAAGAGAAAGTCTGTTTAAGCCCCTGGGAGACCGCTCCATTTTGTCTTCAGCTGGCTCAAGAGAGAGCCTCTCCACCCGCAAAGGATGTCTGAAAGAAACTGGAACAAAGGACAGTAACCATAGGGGTGTGAGTGATTGCTGGACCCAGACTAGAAGGAGGCTAGTCTGCAAAAGAAGCTTATTGGAACATCTCTGAGGGTGAGGTTTCATCTGTAATCACTTTCTTACTGTATTAGGTTTAGACTTGTGTGTTTTCTTTTATTTTGCTTGGTAATTCACTTTGTTCTGTCTGTTATTACTTGGAACCACTTAAATCCTACTTTTTGTATTTAATAAAATCATTTTTTACTTATTAGTTAACCCAGAGTATGTATTAATTCCTGGGGGGGGGGGGGGAACATCTTTGCATCTCTCTCGATGTTGTAGAGGGCAAACAATTTCTGAGTTTACCCTGTATAAGCTTTATACGGGGTAAAACAGATATATTTGGGATTTGGACCTCATTAGGAGCTGGGCATCTGAGTGTTAGAGACAGGAACACTTCCTAAGCCGTTTCAGTTAAGCCTGCTGTTGGGGGACGCGGTTCAGACCTGGGTCTGGGGTTGCAGCAGGCTAGCATGTCTGGCTCAAACCAGGCAGGGCACTGAAGTCCTAAGCTGCCATGAGAAACAGGCTCAGGGGTAGTCTCAGCACATCATGTGTCAACATGGGGTCAACAAACATGTGGACAAGGGCGATCCAGTCGACATAGTATACTTAGATTTCCAGAAAGCCTTTGACAAGGTCCCTCACCAAAGGCTCTTATGTAAATTAAGTTGCCATGGGATAAGAGGGAAGATCCTTCCATGGATTGAGAACTGGTTAAAAGACAGGGAACAAAGGGTAGGAATAAAAGGTAAATTTTCAGAATGGAGAGGGGTAACTAGTGGTGTTCCCCAAGGGTCAGTCCTAGGACCAATCCTATTCAACTTATTCATAAATGATTTGGAAGAAGGGGTAAACAGTGAGGTGGCAAAGTTTGCAGATGATACTAAATTGCTCAAGATAGTTAAGACCAAAGCAGACTGTGAAGAACTTCAAAAAGATCTCATAAAACTAAATGATTGGGCAACAAAATGGCAAATGAAATTTAAAGTAATATAAAGTAAAGTAAGATAAATGTAAAGTAATGCACATTGGAAAAAATAACCCCAACTATACATACAATATGATGGGGGCTAATTTAGCTACAACTAATCAGGAAAAAGATCTTGGAGTCATCGTGGATAGCTCTCTGAAGACGTCCATGCAGTGTGCAGCGGCAGTCAAAAAAGCAAACAGGATGTTAGGAATCATTAAAAAAGGGATAGAGAATAAGATGGAGAATATCTTATTGCCCTTATACAAATCCATGGTGCGCCTACATCTTGAATACTGTGTACAAATGTGGTCTCCTCATCTTAAAAAGGATATACTGGCATTAGAAAAGGTTCAGAGAAGGGCAACTAAAATGATTAGGGGAACGGGTCCCATATGAGGAGAGATTAAAGAGGCTATGACTTTTTAGTTTGGAAAAGAGGAGACTAAGGGGGGATATGATAGAGGTATCTAAAATTATGAGTGGTGTGGAGGAAGTGAATAAGGAAAAGTTATTTACTTGTTCCCATAATAGAAGAACTAGGGGCCACCCAATGAAATTAGTGGGCAGCAGGTTTAAAACAAATAAAAGGAAGTTCTTAGTCAACCAGTGGAACTCCTTGCCTGAGGAGGCTGTGAAGGCTAGGACTGTAACAGGGTTTAAAAGAGAACTGGATACATTCATGGAGATGAAGTCTATTAATGGCTATTAACCAGGATGGGTAAGGAATGGTGTCCTTAGCCTCTGTTTGTCAGAGGAGGGTGATGGATTGCAGGAGAGAGATCACTTGATCATTACCTGTTAGGTCCACTCACTCCGGGGCACCTGGCATTGGCCACTGTCGGTGGACAGGATACTGGGCTGGATCGGCCTTTGGTCTGACCCAGTACGGCCATTCTTATGTTCTTATCAGTTGGCAGTTCCCAAGGGGTTTTCGGTGATCCAGCCCATCACAACCATTACCAGGATTCTTTTTGTTGATAATATATTCAATAAAGTAGATCAGAGCTTCAAACTAAATTGTTGTGTTATAAACTTTCTAATCTAGTCACAGTAAACAATTTATTAGGATTGAACCTGCCCTCCTTACTAAGGCAAACCTATGGACTTTGAGAGGGATTTTCCCCACTTAAGGACTGCTGGACTAGGATCATTTTGTTTTACTTCAGAAGTGCTTGTTGTAACTTCGGCTGCACTAAGAATGCACATCATCTGCTCCAGTAACTTCTCATTTTGAGCACGTTGTGTATTTATTCCTGTAGTGAAGCCACAATCATTTAATGGTTTGAGACTACATCAGGCACTTGCCTCAAAAGCAATCTCCCGCAATTGAATGGAGAAACCATGCCAGATACACAGTTCCAGTAGAAATATACCATTATTCCTAAGATTCACAGCTTCAAGGTCAAATCACTCTGTCAGGCTTACGGAATCTTGCTGCAAATAGTTTATTTCTCAGCATTCTTTGTTACTACCATCAATTGCAAGGAATTTAACTTAGCATATAGCAATTGTGGAGACTGGCATCAGTGAAACTCTAAAATAGAAAAGAAAAAAAACCCTGAATCTCACAGCTTCAGTTCTATGCATGCTTCTTCAGCAAAGCGGATGGAACTACAGGATGGATGTTGCTATTTTCTTTTGTTAGTGCCTGGAGGCTCACAAAGAGGAAGCTCTGCTACCACTGATGATGACTAATGGAAATTTTGGTTCAAGCCTTAAGAGACTGAGACCTCACACTGACAGCCAGTTCAATGGTTTGTACAGTGCCTAACATTGTAGACGAGTACTGTCATGGCTTCTGAATGATCAGGAAAGTTTGGTAGAGCATTTCCTTATTGGGAGATAAATATAAAGAAAGAGATATCCTAAGTCAACTAATTTGCAATAATTTACCTGACACTTTTGAATAGATATTAGAAAACAAAGCTAGATTACAGTATACAACTCTCCGAATCAGAATTTCAGAAAATAACTGTTTATAGCACAACAGTTCATGTGTCTAACATTAAAATTTGTTTTACTACATCCCCATCTCTCTCTTAATCCAACACATTATATCCTTCCTCATATCCAGATGCCATTGAAAATCTCTCACTTTTCCAAGATTTGCATGCGTCTAGTTAGATGGTATGTCTTCCAAGGGCTAGAACAGCTCTTTGTAGGTTTATGCTTGGGCTAAAGTTCTACATACAAGTGAGGAAGGTAGAAGCTAAGGCCCAGAGCCTCAAAGATGTTTAGGCTTTTAACTTCCACTAATTTCAATGGAAGTTAGGAGCTTAAATACCTTTGAGGATCCAGGCCTAAATGCCTATAAAGAAAAGCTTTAATACTGTTGCAAATAGCTAACATTTGCTTTTTGCTGGTGCTTTCAGATCCAGGGTTCTTCTGTTCAACTTCTAGTTCTTCTTGGCTGTGTTGGGCCTCAACCAAAACTGCAGATCTTCAGGGAAGTGTATTATATAAAGAAATACATAATAATGTGTACTACATTGAAATTTAATAAATACAAACTAAAACAAGTACATTTTTGAATTTAAAGCAATACATTTCAATGCTTCCATATCCCAGTTTTCAGTACCTGTCTCTCACGCGCCAGTATTCAAGCGCAACTAGGAGACTCCCACCCACTTAAATATTTAAAAACCCACATTTCTTATTTACATAAATGGTTCTTTAAAAAAAAAGTATTGAAGTATGCCATTTCAGTTTTATTTTCAAAAGATGTAGCTATTTTTCTCCTCTAAGTTAAAGTGACAAATATAATTACCTCACTTCAACGCCTTGCAAAGTAAAAGGACCTCCGGTTCCATATTTTGATAGTATACACAGTTGAAGGCAGGATTTCTCTTAGAAAGAAGTTTAGAAAAATATGTATGCAACATAGAAACTATACAGAGAAGTACAGTATCTACCATATTGTGTCATTTAGGCCTCAACATATTTTAAATTAAATATATATATACATATACACACACAATTATTATTATTGGCAGAGACATCAGATGTGAGACCAAAAAGAATAGCAGATCATGGCTTAGGTAACAGTAAATACCTTTTTAACAGTGTCAGATCTGGGCACCTTCATTTCAGATGTAAACAGTTTAAAACTGATTCAAGCTAAGAAACTGAGACCTTGTTCATACTAAGGATTAGCCACAATTCAACATTTGGCAACTGGCATCCAGCATAACTACACCACTGTAAACTGCAAATGTAGACTTACTAAGCCATGATTTATACCAGTTGACCTCAACCCTGCTTATAAGTGGGATAAACTCCTTGCAAACAGAGCTTATTCAATATGTAGAGCTTGTATCCTTAAAGGGACCTTCCAAAACTGTCTCTCCCTACCAAGTCCTATTGGTTTCAACACTTTTATTCACATTCAAAACTCTGCAGTACTTATCTTCTCTCTCATTATGCCAAGAAAGGTTTGACTTGGCCAGTTATGTGGCTTGCTCTAATTATGGAGTCAGAAGCAGGGCATTTTATAATGCGTTATGGCTATCACTGATTAATGCAATTAGAGATGCTCAATCATTCTAATTTAGGCAAGAGTAAAAAAATTCATACTTGTTCCTAATGTATTGAAAGCAGAATACCTGGCGACAGTTGAGGGAGGAATATTATGCAGGCACGCATGTAGCAAAATGGTTTATTTTTATATAAAAAGACTCAATTTCAATAACCACTTTACACACAAAAAATCAAATAGATGCACTGTATTATATACTCACAGGAGTAAAGTCTTAAGGTATCCCATCACATTTACCTTTTATGACAGTTACTAATACTCAAGCTGAGCATAATTCAGCATCTATTCCTACACTGTCAAGTCTAAGCTTATTCAGCTAGCTTGATACCTCCATGATCATCTACAATATAAGGTCTTCCATTAGCACAACTAGATAATGTTACAAAGATTCAAGTAACAAAAAGGTACTGTTTAACCATCAATAGAGGGTAGAGTGCACATTATTTTTAAATATATATGCATTATTAAAGTCAGTATACAGGGACAAGTCTAGTCCATTGTAAAAACAAATTAAGAGTAGTTTCATATTTACATCTGGCCCCAGGCTTCCCTCACAATTTTGTCATTTTACCCTTTTTATGTTTAAATATTTTTCTCTATTTGTTGCTATGTGAAAGACCCACACTAAAAGGTGAAAAAAGGAAACTATCTACAAAATGCTGTTCGATACATGACAAAGAAAAAAATTCCCAAACTTCCCTTTAATAGTGATCTTCAATGTTACTTGTAACAGGTAAAAATATTGACGGGTGTTTAAGATGGTGTCCCTTTAATATATGCTACAGCTCATTGTTCCACATTACATGACTGCACAGCTCCAGTTCAAGACCCTATCCTAATGCACAAAATGTAGGTTTCCTCACACTTGTGCTAATAAAATCTTAAGTGTTTATTTCACAGTAAACAGTCTATTGTCCAAACTGTTGAAATGATCCTAGAAAAGGCTAATTAAATTATTACTGCTTATTCCGTCCAAAAGCAAACAAGTTTGCCACCTAGAGGGAGATATGTTTTGTCAGTCTTCATCACTGAGTGAGGTCTTACAGCTCAGACAATTAAATCTAAGGTCTATTGATCAGCTTCTCGAGAAAGCATGTCTTCCTCCAAAACCACATAATCTTTCTACTCACAGATGCTTTAGGATTTCTTGCTTGCTCCAGACCCTTTACAAGCTTCTTCCCAATCCATATTATAACCAATCCACCAAGTGTACCTTCATTTTTTTCTAAACCTTAGATGAATCCTAAGTAATGCTTCTATTGAAGCCCATGGTTAGGGTGACCAGATAGCAAGTGTGAAAAATCGGGACAGGAGGTGGGGGGGATAATGGGTGCCTAAATAAGAAAAAGTCCCCAAAATCGGGACTGTCCCTATAACATCGGGACATCTGGTCACCCTTCCCATGGTACAGTTCACTGTTCTAAAGGAAGCCAAAGTAGGAAAGATAACGAGATCCCAATAATGCTGAAGTCCCATTTGGAATTCACTAAGCCATCTCCCTAGATCTGGAAGTTGTTAGATCACATACAAAACATCTGAGTGCTGCTTGAAACAAGTACTGGTCTGCTTAATACTTAGTCCAGTGTGCGAACTATACTGGATTAATTTGGGGTCTTCATTTAGTTGCATTGAAGCTATTTAGAGTCGGCTACCCTCTGCTGTTTGTTAACAAAATGAAAGCTGACTTGTTTTAAACAACAGCTGTATAAAAGATCAGTATTTAAAATTTCTGATTATCCGAAGTCTCCAATTAGCATTGGCTTTAATGGACTTAACTACAGGAAAGTATTTCAGCAGTTAGAATATAGTGGTAGTTCTTATTTTGACCTTCCTCTGAATTGAGAAACTGATTACACTAAATCTATCATAGTTGGAAGTTTAATTTGCCCACGCATAATTTTAAAGAAAAAGCTTGATATGCAAGCACAATCTATACTATAGCAAAACAATAGGGAGTCCCACACTTATGTTGTTGATAGCCCAGATGAACTAACTCATTTGGAAAACTAGTCCCAGAGGAACAGTAGTGTAAAACACCTTGTACCTTGTTAAACATTTTAGAAAAAAAGGGAAACTGCAGCTACAGCTGAGAGAACAGTTCCTTTTTGCATGGTAAAAATTATGAAAAGGCAGCTCTACTATTTGGAAGCATTACGTTACAGTTAAGTTCAAGACGTATGCAGCAACCATTAATGACAGATTTACACATCAATCACTGGGTATGGAGCACTCTCAAGATGCCTCAATACTATAACAACATATCATCTAATTCTAGAAGTTAGTGTGCCTGTACAATAAAATGTTTCAATTAGGGCTGTCAGGCGATTAAAAAAAAATCACATGATTACTTGCAGAGTTAAATAATAGAATACCATTTAAATATTTTTTGATGTTTTCTACATTTTCAAATGTACTGATTTCAAGTGCAACACAGAATACAAAGTGTACAGTACTCACTTTATATTTATTTTTGATTACAAGAATTTACACTGTAAAACACAAAATGGTATTTTTCAATTCACCTAATGCAAGTACTGTAGTGCAATCTCTATCATGAAAGTTGAACTTATAAGTGTAGAATTACGTACAAAGAAAACCGCATTCAAAAATGTAAAATTTTACAGCCTGCAAGTGCACTCAATCCTACTTCTTGTTCAGCCAATCGCTCAAACAAGTTTGTTTACATTTGCAGGAGATAATGCTGCCTGCTTCTTGTTTGCGTCACCTGAAAGTGAGAACAGGTCTTCTCATGACACTGTTGTAGCCGGTGTCGCAAGATATTTACGTGCCAGATGCGCTAAAGATTCATATGCCCCTTCACGCTTCAACCACCATTCCAGAGGACATGCGTCCATGCGGATGACGATAACAATCCAAAGCAGTGAGGACCGATGCATGTTCATTTTCATTATCTGAGTCAGATGCCACCAGCAGAAGGCCGATTTTCTTTTTTGCTGGTTCGGGTTCTGTAGTTTCCGCATCGGAGTGTTGCTCTTTTAAGACTTCTGAAAGCATGCTCCACACCTCGTCCCTCTCAGATTTTGGAAGGCACTTCAGATTCTTAAACCTTGGGTCAAGTGCTGTAGCTATCTTTAGAAATCTCACATTGGTACCTTCTTTCAATTTTGTCAAATCTGAAGTGAAAGTGTTCTTAAAATGAACATGTGCTGAGCCATCATCTGAGACTGCTATAATGTGAAATATATGGCAGAAGTGGGTAAAACAGAGCAGGGGACATACAATTCTCCCCCAAGGAGTTCAGTCAAAATTTAATTAATGCATTATTTTTTTAACAAGAGTCATCAGCACAGAAATATGTCCTCTGGAATAATGGCCGAAGCATGAAGGGGCATAAGAATGTTTAGCATATCTAGCATGTAAATACCTTGCAATGCTGGCTACAAAAGTGCCATGCAAACGCCTGTTCTCACATTCAGGTGACATTGTAAATAAGTGGTCGTCAGCATTATATCCCACAAATGTAAACAAACTTGTATGTCTTAGAGATTGGCTGAATAAGAAGAACGACTGAGTGGACTTGTAGGCTCTAAAGTTTTACATTGTTTTGTTTTTGAGTGCAGTTATGTAAAAAAATTAAAAAAAAAAATCTACATTTGTAAGTTGCAGTCTCTTTACTGTGAAAGTGCACAGTACTTGTCTGAGGTGAATTGAAAAATACTATTTCTTTTATCATTTTTACAGTGAAAATATTTGTAATAAAAAATAGACTGATTTCAACAACAACATAGAATACAATATATGAAAATGTAGAAAAACATCTCAAATATTTAATAAATTTCAATTGGTATTCTATTGTTTAACAGTGCAATTAAAACTGCGATTAACTGTGATTAATTTTTTTAATCACTATTAATTTGGAGAGTTAATCACGTGAGTTAACTGCGATTAATCAACAGCCCTAGTTTCAATATATTATGCTTGTCAATTTACAAGTTTACACAGTTTCATACTGTCCAAAAATGTCACCTAATGAATTTCTACTGTTTAGTTGAACTTCATCTTGGCTTTCTCTTTAAACACTGTTAGACTGACCACTTTTTATATTTACAAGTTTATTTTAGTTTTTGCTGTACAAAGGCAGAAGTGCAATTCATTTTGTCAATCTAAACATGATACAGATATATACACAAAAGCCATGCCTTTAACTTCATTGTTCACACCATAGTTACATGCTGAGTTGGATGCAAAAAGCATCCACACAGTGCAAGGCATAGCTTCAATTTTCCATGATGTTTACTTGTCTTATATTCCTTATGGGTAAGAAAAGCCTTCCAATACTCCAGTTCTTGATTCTTAGATTATATTTAACAATCCAGTTTAGTGACAGTGCAGCTTCAGAATTAAAAGTGCTTCATTATCTATATTCTTGCAGGAGCATGTTTTGGTGTTTTGTTCCAGATGTAGCTTTAAAGAATCTTCATTTTTGCAGTAATTTCTTGTCTATATTTATTATAATTCAAATTATTTAATAAAAAAAAAAAAGTAAAAACAAGGCCATTTTCCCCAAACACTGCAGATTACGCACAAGTGTAGAAACAAGTCTCCTAAAAAATGGCTCCTTGAATTGCCTTCTTTTAGACTGAAGCAATTTAAGATAATTGTGTGAAAGCACTCAACTGAATTATTCCCATTTTAAGTTTGAAAAACATTTGAGAGTATTACAAGTTGAGCATATTCATTGTTCCAAGTGACTCTCTTAAGGAATTCTGAAGTGCAGATATTCATGATAATCTGCACAGGACTTGGCGTTCTAATGGTTCTTCACCCTTCAAGTTGATTTAGAAGATCTCACTCTAGAAGGGAAGTGAAAAAATTACCAAAACATTTATTCTCTTTCAGGGAACATTCATATTTATGAAAGCTAAGGTATGGTAGAATAAAAAAAGTACTGCATCTACATGTAATCTTATTGTGCTATACACTGATTTAGAAACTTTACACATATGCCCTTTAAAAATTCAGGTGCAAGACTTCCAGGGTACCAAATGACACTATAAAATGGTTCTATTGCCCCTCACCGTTAAGATCACTCCTTTGATACTGAAAAACAAAAGGGTGGGGAGGCGCTAGGACAGTAGTACTTAAACCAGTGAAATAACAAAAGATGTGGTCATGTGACATGAAAGGGAATGTAAATCTTGATAGGCACAAAAACAAGGAAGTGGGGGGAAAACAAACTAGGCAGATACAAGAAGTGTTATTCTTTAAAGCTAATCCTACATTTGAACAGTTTATAGAGACAAGCAATAGTTACACAAGAACTGCTAACATGAAGCATGACTGCTTATGCAAGTAAAATAATGAATTCATGATGTGCTTTATAGCTTAAACTGCTAATAGAGGTTTCCCAAATTTACTGAGATAAATGCTTGACACAAAATATATTAATATGTCATATTCAAAGATTTCAAAATATTTAGTCTTATCATACCAGTTGTTATATTCATTTTGCAAGATGGATAAATGGAAGTAGAGATTACATGATTTGCCCATCATCACATTGAATGAGCAGCAAAGGAGGGAATTAAACCCAGAAATCCTTACTGCTAGTCTTTTTGTTCTAATAGGACAAGTATTGCCAAGTATTGCCATGGTTGAAAGCAGAAGTGTACTTTAGAATCCTGACTATCTCACTTTAAAAAAAAAAAAAACTGGAATGGCTGATTATTAATAATTTAAGTTATCTTGTGACAGGAATACTCTCCAATTCCTCTTTTCCTTGGCATTCTAATAAGAAATCCAAGACTAATTTATGTAGGAAGGTACAAGACATGAGAATTTTGAGGGAAGTTAATGCTTTAATTGAGCATTGCTGTGGCAAGTAAAAGGAACAGGTCATCCACAGTTTTATACCCACACCAGTTACAGAAATCCTGGGCTCCATTATTTTAAAAAATATTTCCACTCCCTATGGAAGACAACTAACATTCTATAACTACATACTGTAAGCTACAAATCTATGACCTCTTTACACTGACTTTTGGAAAGGGTTAACTCCTCATCCCTCTAGGATTAGTTCCACTAAACACAGGAGATACTTTATAAGGAAAAACTACTGCATTAGGATTATGTTAACACAAAGACTTTCAGAAACGGACTAATCACACCACCATGTTGCTATTCCACAAGTGGCATAAAACCAAAAATGTAAGTGTACACCGGGGGAAAAAAGGGCAACTACTGCTTTTCAAGTAGCATTGCTGAAAACGTGTCACCTTAACTACTCCCCACACCATCCCATCAAACTACATATCCTGCTTTGTTTGCCTCCAGACAGCAGTAACCTGCATATATGACTGGTTATCTTGCATCTCTACTGATGAAGTAGGACAGACGTATCCGCTCTCACTTGAAGTGAGCTATTGAGTTAGTTGTCAAGTTTTCCTGTTTTGCAAACTGCGTAAGATTCTGTAGCAGGGCATTTTACATCTAATCACAGAACAGCAGGGCTCCAGATTATATTATACGATAGTGTTTCACAAATCAAAATATGTATATGTAACAAGTAGAGCAGAGCAAATAACTGATTTTTTCAGTTCACCCAGAGTTCTGTAAAACAAAAAAAATAAAAAAAAAATTAGTTTGAGTCAAAACGAATCCAAAGAGCCTAAAAAGTTTCAGCTAATCAAGAAGTCCATTCTGGGATGAACAAAACATGTTTGACCCGAAATGCTTTGTTTCCAGCATTATTAAAGGGCTAGATTCACTAAACATCAAGAAGATGAAGAGCCTTCCTTATAACTTTTAGCCCAGTAGTTAGGGGACTCACACCACCAGGCTATGTTCACTCTCACTCTCTCTCCGGCTCAAGTATTTTATACAAAGTGGAACAGCTTCAACAGAAAAGACGAGACACCCCAGAACACCCCATAGCTTGGTGGTTAGGGTATGATCCTGTGAGGTAGAAGATCCAATCCAAATCCTTGCCCTGTATCAAGAAATGGAGATAACTGAACCCAGGCCTTCCACATCCCTGGTGAGCGCCCTAAGCATTGGGCTAAAAGTTAAGGAGGAACGGCAGCAGTTTTCTGAATGGGACCTACGTTCCCTTGCGAATCTAGCCCAAAACCTTTTTGGACTAAAACTATTAAATAAATGTGTGTCAAATTTGAAAACAGTTTCAGATCAACAAAAACCACGTGTCAACAAATAAACTATTTTATCCAAAAGATTTTGCCCAGCTCTAGTAACAAGGGCTAAAGTTGGTTCTGATATTTGTTGTACGCTGAGAATTTAGCCCACTTTAAAAATTACACAAGTTTCAGGGGTATTAGAAGTGTTTATCCAGCTCAATTTGTCAGAATGATAAAATACATATTTCACAGTTGTTTGTCTTATGTTGATAAATGCCTTTCTTCCATTTAAATTTTTTACATACCTTCATCGAGAGGTTCTGCTGACGTCAGAGTACCCATATCTTCAAAAGTTTTGGCACCTGGGTTATCTTGCTCCACTTCACATAAATATACATCAATGGGTCCCTTTGTGCTTTTTATATGTACTTCTATACAATCCTGTAAAACAGATTTTATATACACAAAATCAGAAGAAATTTATAGATTAAGCCAAACTAATTTTTACTTCAAGTATTTTGCATATATTTTAACACAAATTAACATACAAGAACAGGTCCAGATATAGGAGGGACACTAACTTCAACGGACTTTAATTAAGCCAATGTAAAGGTTCCTTAGTTCTTGGTAAATTGGTAGGATTACCTATAAAGCTGCCATATTGAATGACATCTATTAAATAATGTAATTAAGCAACTGAACAATTCTATGCATTAGAAGGGTTTTGTTTTTGATGAGGGTCCATCCTATGTGAAGAACTACTTTTAGTTGGTCATTTTCAACAGGCCATGTTGATAAATGACTGGATTTTTATTACACTGTTATAAACAGAGGTAGCAAAAGTGAGGAGTTGAGGGTCAATGTGACAATTGACTAGCTCAAACCAATCAGTGTTGGCACAAATTTTACTGCTAGTACAATCAGTAAGGCAGAACAAATTTCATAAATTGCTATGTCAACACCCCCAGTAGATAATATCAGCAATGTAATGGGCTTTCAAGAACCAAAGGCAGAGGACACCAAATCACCCCAAGACATTAATCAAAAAATTGATTTACCTGTAAACATTATAGGGAAACAAGTTCTAGAACTATTTTTTCCCCAAAGAGACAGGTGCATTGTAATAGAAAAAATTAAATATGCATGAAAATTTTGCAGTATGTTGTACTAGCTTTCTAAACAATTACAGTCAGGGCTGGTAGCACCTCTTAGTAAGGTTGCCTGAAGCTTTCCATTATAAGCCCCCGTTTTCAGTTGCTTATAAAACTGTGCCTAACCAACCATTTAGGCTGAAAATTTCCATGTTAAGCATCTACCTCAGAAGGAATCATTTTGGAAAATTTGGAAATTTGGAAAATTTCAGCCAAGGCAGTTTACAGTGGTTTCCAAGAATGAAAGTAGGGGGAAAAAACACTGCCAGAAATTTTTAATATAGCCAAAGCAATATGTAATTTGAGAAGCTGTAGCTCCTTGATGCTAAGCAAGTTAGTGAGACCAAGCTTGTCAGAGATCATCACTAATTGTGTGTTCCAGTCAATCAAAAAAAAAGAATTGACACCCTGGGATCTGATTTGCTGAAGTGCTGCACACTCACAGCTGCAACAGAAGCCAACAGGGGCTGTGCTTGGAACATATAAAGATCTATAAAGTGTTAAGTACTCTGAAAAGTCAGGTCTAGGAGTCTCAAATTGGGTAGTAGTGTATGCTTGTAAACTTAATATCTGTGCCTCATTTCTCCATCTGTAAAATGGGGGATGTTAATCATACGTCCTCCTCTCAAGACGTGGGTTAAAATAAATGAATTTGTGAAGCATTCAGGTACTTTAGAAATGAGCACCTTAGAAAAGCCCACAAAAATTAATAATTCTGTTTCCAGAGCAAGGTTTAAGTGAATACCATCTATCCTTTGCACTGACTGAGGTAGATATACTATTTTTCTCCACACTGTGTGATCATACAATTAAAGATCATAATGCTATGCACAAGAGGACCAAATTCAGGCTGTACAAGGAACCTTAAAGGTTACATTTCTTGAGTGCTTGATTTTGCAATCTTAATCTTTTTTTAACATTGTTTTGTGTGCAAGTTTTTCTCCTACTCTGGCTTCAAATGCTCCTTTTTTACCCCTTTTCACCTTTAAAATCAGGCGCATCTTGCATATAGTCTATTCTAAATTTTCAGATGAAATCAGCACATGTACCTCAGCAAACACACAAATGCCCAAAGCCACAATATTTTTGCAGTTTGTAACAAAAATAAACTAAGTCATTTTTTAGGCCAGAAGGAACCATTATGAGCATCTAGTTTGACTTCCTATATAACAGGACAGAAAGCGACCAGAGAGAGATGTAAGGTACTTTTCACTAGCAATTATAATAAGCCTCTCCTGACAAAATTCTAGAATGTAAAATCTAGGCAAATAAGATCAATCTATTTATAACTTAGGAGTTTGTACTAAACCCTGTAAAGTATATATATCCTGTATAAGCTTCTTTATTCAATTCCCTCTCAAACTCAAAATTCAGAATGAGGTAGCTTGGGCATCAGTTACAGATGCTCCCTCATCCCAGCAAAAGTGAAGTGGTAATCTAGGATATAGTATTTCCCTAGTCTAGGTAAGAAGAGTCACCATCTTAAAAGCTAAAACACTGTCCCCACACACTTTTACATCAAACACTATAGCAGGTAGCTTTGTTTTATGAAACGTTATCAGATAAGAACACCAATATTATATAATACTAATATTAATTTCTGTATGTGCAAAATCAACTGCTCTTCTTGCAAACTCTAATTCTAAAAATGCAGTTGCCTTAGAGTAATGAAAAGCAATACTTACTTCTTTAGGAGCTGGTATTTCTAGTTTTGTTTCTTCTGGAGCTTTGATTGCCATAACAATCTGTTCTTGAAAGGCCTTAATGCTATGAATATCTTGATATGTCACATAAGCTAGTGTTCACATAAGTCAAGGATTCTATAAGGAAATCTGTTAACTGTTTTAAGAAGAAGGGATGGCTGCTAATGTGTGACAGAATTACTTTCTGATCTCTTTCAAGGAACGGACAAGTTTCACTGGTCATTGTCTGAAAATGAATTTATTTATGCACCGGACTTTTTTCTAGTTACCCTTCTGCCTAGAGGCAAGCATAGAATGAGGAATCATAGGTGATATTCCCAATTTCCATGTTTGGTGTTTAATTCATGTCTCAATTACAAAACTACTTTTCATTTGTCAAAGCTTCCCTATGAGATAGGACTACTAAATGTAAATTGTCACTGTAGTAATTATGAATGTGTTCCTTTAAGACAGCTCCTTCAACTTTTGCCTTCTGCTGTTTCTTCTATAAACATATACCTGCAAATGTAAGTTTATTTGGGACCAGTAATTCCAAGTATTACTTGCCCTGTACTAAAGCATGAGGAAGAAAGCAATGAATTCCACCTCTTACTCGCCATTCTAAATTTCCAGCACTAAATGCTTGGCGCCAGTAGCCAAAGTAACTGGTGCAGCAGTTAAAAGGATATTTTGTGTTTTCTTTGTCATCCGTTAATTCAAACAACTGGTGAGCACAGTCCTTAATTAATTCATCCAGAGCTTCTTCCATTGCCGATAAATCAGAAATTTCATCTCTAAGCTTTTGCTGTTCTGATGCCTTTCCAGCAACCTGATCGAGATCAGATCCTCTAAAAAAAATATGAAAGTTGTCAACAACATTATTTAAAGTTTATATTTATAAAGACTATAATGCGATACTTAAATGTTTTCTAACTTTTAAAAAACTGTAGCTAAAATGTTGAAAGCTTTTTGATCATAAACTGTTTTTAGTTTCTTGTAGTCAGTTAAAAAAATCTTCACAATTGCTTCATTCCCTGATACCAGAAACTTAACAAAAGCATCCTATAATTACAGACTGTATTAATTATACAGTGCAATTTAAGAGGCTGTACCATCTCATTTATGAAAGTTACTACAAAACACTAATGAAGCTAAAACACATGTTCACAATTAGGTCAAAGTTAGGTCAAACTACATTACACAAATTATCTGTATTATTTTTGCAAAAGTAAGTTAGAAATTTCAAAGCCAACTCACACCCACTGGATAAGATTCTTAGATCGTTTCTGAATTAGGTGGATTCCATCCAATACATTGGTGATATCATATACTCGTCGTTTTCGTACCCCCAGAGTTGTTGCTACTTCATTCAAATCAAGAACACCATCTGGAGCAGTTTTGACAAGATCCATGAATTTTCGGGTCAAGTAAACCAGGGATGCATCAAAACGAGGCTTTGTGACTTTCAGGGTTTCTGTAAAGGTTTGACATTGTATCATTTAGCATTAACCCATGCAGCTCTGTTCAAAGCACTGTCATAATTTTCCAATATACAATGCTTATGAAAAGTGTTATATTAGCACAGAAGGTTGAAGTTTTGTTCTATATCAGTACAAGTCGTAAAAAATCTGTCCATCCAATATGCCTTAATTAATTTGCAGAAGTTATATCTAGAAAGCTAAAAGGTATCTCCATGCCTTTTAAATACTTGTCAGACTTCCAACAAGGAGATCAACTGTGATATGAACATATGTATAAGTAATTTTAAAAACTGGTAGGCTTCTAAATAGCCATGAGGATATCTTGTGTTTAAAATAGTCCTGTTGCCAATTACAAGCCTGTAACCAAGAGATAAAAGACTGTCTGAATGCCACCTACCTATGCCATCTGGTCCCTCACTTAAATATAACAAAATTAAAAGCTGCTTATTATGTCTGCACATAGGAGCCATTTAACAAGTTAAAGGAAAAAGTAAACTAGACCACCCAGTTTTCAAATAGCTGTAATTATATGAATATCAATTACCACAATTTATTTCCATTAAATTCAGTCACTGGCTAATTTGCTCCTTCATTTCATTTAATCAAAACATCAGGAACCAAATCTTGTTTAAGAATTCCAGCTGCCTTTTGATCTCTCAGAAAGAAGAGAATAATTCAGACATTGATCACAGAAAACTATTTAATCAACAGAAAGTTCTCTTTTTCTCTCTCTTGCACGACAACTAAAAAAAGGTGCTAATAACTTGTAGGGGGAAGTTACCCCTTTGGGAGAAAGACAGCATAAAAAAACCCCTCTTCCAGGGTGATTTTTTTTTTAGGGGAAGTGGAATTAATTTGGAAATGTTTGGCTTCTGACTGTGAGCAACGTGATCTAAACTAAGGTTATGTCTACACTGCAGATGACTGTCAGCACGGCTATACTGGTCAGGGATCACACTTCTGACTGACATAGCTATGCCAGCAGAAGTCTGTATTGTAGATGCAGCAAAACTGCACTTTACCAATATGTAGCACAGCTTTGCTTGTATAGCTGTGTCCACACTAGGGGCTTGGCCACACTTGTGCGTTATAGCGCAATAAAGCCGCCAGGAGCGCTCTACCTTACTACCCGTCCACACTGGCAAGGGACATCGAGTGCACTGACTCCGCGGCTGCAGCGCTCCTGGTACTCCACCTCCCCGAGAGGAATAACGTTTGTTGTGCTCTCGCTGGAGCGCCGCAGCACCAGTGTGGACACCTAATGCACTCTGATTGGCCTCCAGAAGTGTCCCACAATGCCTGTTCTGGCCGCTTTGGTCATCACTTTGAACTCTGCTGCCCTGTCCTCAGGTGACCAACCATCAGACCCGCCCTATAAATTCCCTGGGAATTTTGAAAATCCCCTTCCTGTTTGCTCAGCCAGGCATGGAGTGCTCTCGGCGAATCTTTCCAGGTGACCATGCCTCCACGCAACAGGCGATCCCCAGTATGGAGCAATGGTGAGGTGCTGGACCTCATCAGTGTTTGGGGGGAGGAAGCTGTGCAGTCCCAGCTGCGCTCCAGCTGTAGGAATTACAATACCTTTGGGCACATACAAAGGGCCATGACGGAAAGGGGCCATGACAGGGACGTGATGCAGTGTCGGGTTAAAGTAAAGGAGCTGCGGAATGCCTACCGCAAATCCCGCAAGGCAAACGGCCACTCCGGTGTTGCCTCCACGACCTTCAAATTCTACAAAGAGCTTGGGGATGATCCCACCTCCACTGCAGCGATCACCATCGACACTTCCAAGCCCAGCACAGCAAGGGGGAAGGAGGAGGAGGAAGAAAGCCCGCGTGAGGGTGCTGGGGGAGGGGAGGAGACACCCCAGAATCTCTTGAGGCATGCAGCCAGGTGGTCTTCTCGAGCCAGGAGGAAGGCAGCCAGTCACGACGTCCGGTGCTTGGGGAAGGACAAACACCAGAGGAGGTTCCCGGTAAGCGGCATTTTTTTTTCGGGAAGGAAGTTTTTAGGTGCGGGCTCTTTGGGCGAGAAGGGTACATGCATATCTAGATGCAGAATAGCACATTGATGTTGTCTATCACATCATGGTAATCGGCAATGGTGATCTCTTCAAAAGTCTCAGCCAGAACGTGGGCAATGCACCTGAACAGGTTTATTGGGAGAGCCAGCGTGGCTCTTGTCCCAGTCAGGCTAATGTGTCCACGCCACTCTGCTGCGAGGAGCGGGGGGACCACTGCTGCACACAGGCAAGCTGCGTATGAGCCAGGGTGGAAGCCGCATTGTAGTAGAAGACCCTCCCTTGCTTCCCAGGTCACCCTCAGCAGCAAGACCTCTTCCAGGACGAAATCCTGTGGAGAATGTGGGGACAGTGTTCAGTGTAGGTGCCCCCTGGGGAATCATTGCTCTGTCTGGTGTGTACAATGCTTTCTCTGTTAAGTGTTGCATTTTGCCTGTATAGGTGCAACCTTGAGATCTCAGCCGTCAGTCTCATCACCGGCCGAGAGACTGCAAAGACTCAGGAAGAGGCCACGTAAAAGCAAAGATGAGATGCTGCAACAAGTGATGCAACAATCTGTGGAAGAGAATCGAATCGAAAGGCACAGAAGTGGAGGGAGAGCAAAAGGAGGATCCGACAGGAAAACACAACGCACCGGCGGCAAAGCACGGACCGGCTGATTAGCATAATGGAGCGCCAAGCGGATTTGATCCAGGCACTTGTCGCCATGCAGGCGGAGCACCACAGCCCTTGCCCCAAAACTCTTTCCCTTGTGCCCCCATGTCTCCTCCAGCCCACTTTCCCCAACATCCGGGTTCTTACTGCCCCCAGCTGCCTCCTACCGCCCTAGCTTCACCATCCACCCACAAAAACTACGACCCTTATCCACTGCACTCAACCTCCCTCAACATGCCTTATAGCCATCCTGAAGTGCAGCACTCAGTGCACAGCACTCCAGACAGGATTCTAGAGTATGAAATTAGGACATACTCAAGTCTATGAGTGAACCGGTGCCCACCCCACCCCCTTGCCATTCTGGTATTTATGTTATTTTTTTTTTCAATAAATGAATTTTCTTTTCAATAAATGGAGTTTTTCACTTTGAAAACATACTTTATTAGTGCATAAAGCAAAGTATACCTTAGCCCAGGAATGCAAGAAGCAGTACAATTCAGTGTAACAAACACAGCCGCTGCACTTAACTTCCCTGCAGATCAACAGACATTATTGTTGGCTTTCAGTATCAAATTGCTCCCTCAAGGCTTTCCTAATCCCTGCAGCCCCACGCTGGGCCCCTCTAATAGCTCTGCTCTCTGGCTGTACAAATTCAGCCTCCAGGTGTTGAACCTCCGCGGCCCATGCCTGAGTGAAGCTTTCACCCTTCCCTTCACAAATATTATGGAGGGTACAGCACGCAGATATAATCACGGGGATGCTGTCTTTGGCCAAGTCCAGCTTCCCATAAAGAGAGCGTCAGCGGACTTTCAAACGGCAAAAGCACACTCCACAGTTATTCGGCATCAGCTCAGCCTGTAGTTGAACCGTTCCTGGCTGCTGTCCAGGCTTCCTGTGTAGGGTTTCATGAGCCATGGCATTAAAGGGTAAGCTGAGTCTCCAAGAATCACAATGGGCATTTCGACTTCCCCTATGGTCGTCCTCTGGTCTGGGAAAAAAGTTCTGACTTGCAGCTTCTTGAACAGGCCAGTGTTCCGAAAGATGCATGCATCATGCACCCTTCCACGCCAGCCTGCGCTAATGTCAATGAAACGCCCACGGTGTTTAGCATTCACCTGGAGAACCATGGAGAAATACCCCCTTCGATTAACGTACTCAGAGGCTAGGTGGTCTGGTGCCAGAATAGGAATGTGTGTCCCATCTATCGCCCCTCCGCAGTTAGGAAAACCCATTTGTTCAAAGCCAGCCACAATGTAATGCACGTTACCCGGAGCCACAGTTCTTCTCAACAGGATGCAATTAATGGCACTGCAAACTTGCATCAGCACGATTCCAACGGTCGACTTTCCCACTCCAAACTGGTTCGCGACCGATCGGTAGCTGTCTGGAGTTGCCAGCTTCCAGATTGCAATAGCCACCTGCTTCTCCACCATCAGGGCAGCTCTCAATCTTGTGTCCTTGCACCACAGGGTAGGGGCAAGCTCAGCACACAGTCCCATGAAAGTGGCTCTCATCTGAAAGTCTGTAGCTACCGCTCGTCATCCCAGACTTGCAGAACGATGTGATCCCACCACTCAGTGCTTGTTTCCCGATCCCAAAAGCAGCGCTCCCTGGTGGAGAGCATGTCCGTGAATGAGACATGCAATTTCCTGTCGTACGAGTTACGCAACTCAATGTCCTTGGACTCCTCACTGTCACTTTGGATCGTAAGGAGTAGCTCAAATGCTAAACGTGACATGCTGGCGAGACCCGTCAGCATGCTCCCCAGCAGTTCGGGCTCCATTCCCGCAGACTGAAAGGGAAGACAGAGCGCGCCGCACAGAAACCGTTGAAAGATGGCGCCAAATGTGGACGGAAACACAAGGATTGCTGGGATGGGAAGCATTGCATCACGGAGCGTTGGGACAGGATCCAGAATGCCCCGCACCCCACACTTCCTTCCCACAAGCCACAGCACCAGAATGGGAAGAGGTGCTCTGTGGGATAGCTGCCCATAATGCACCACTCCCAATGCCGCTTCCAGTGCTGCGAATGTGGCCACGCCAGTGTGCTTGCAGCTGTCAGTGGGGACACACTGCAGTGCTTTCCCTACTGCACTCTCCAAAGGCTGGTTTAACTCAAAGCGCTCTACATCTGCTAGTGTAGCCACAGCCTAAGAGTGTTTTGCTGGTATAGTATATTAGTACTTCTATACCAATGAACCACTCCTAGTGTACACCCAGCTTATGCAAACTATTAAGATGATTGCTGATCCTTGGATAAAGTATATAGAAATATGGTTTAAAAACAATTCAGTTATTAATCACATAAATTTTTCTGAGCAGTACTCGATTTTACCCTTAAAGTTTTGTTCAGACATCAAAGGTGCAGCACTCGAGTATACTGCACATGCAGCTATCAAAAGTTCTGAAGACTGATATAGAGAAACTGCTCAGTACCCTTATACTTTGGCCATTTCTCTGCCTTTAATTCCTGCAATTTAACCCAGAAATGTTTTATTCAAATGTGAAATATTAAGAGTACATATTCAGTTCAAATACTGCATGTTTTGAACCCCGGGATGCATAATACCTTACAAGACAGTGAGAACCAGACAACCAAGGAGTCCCAGCAGAAATCTTGCTAGGCTCATGAGAACCGTTCAAATAAACTAAATCCCCAATCCTGTAATTGGATCCATGCAGGAAGACTCTCACTGAGCTCAACAAGAGACTCTACAGGTCCAAGAGCCCTTTCAGAGTATATGGAATCAAGTACCTCTGTCTATCTGCAAAACACTGAAGGTGCTCCACAGGCCTAAGAGGCTCTCTTACTGGTTCTCTATATGGCTCAGAAGTTTCAAATATTGTACCACTATAGGGTGCACTCCAGTCCACGTTTACAGCCCGAAAGCACCTGAAATTTCATTAAAAAAAACAAAACAAAAAAACCCATAAGCCAAATTCTCCACAGTCCACTAACTTCAATTGAGTTGCATGGCATGCAACTCATAGCAGAATTTGTCCCATAAATTCCTTAATTTGCACTATTAAACAACCAATTTCTGTCTCTGATTCTGTTAAGACTACACCTGCTCCAGGTTTGACTTAATAAAGCTTAAAAATTTTTAATTGAAATTTTCCAGTATTAATGACACACACCTGTCCTTAGTTTGCATGACATCTTCACCATATGTTATTTATTCCATTCCTGAAGGTTGTATACCTTATATATCAGAACGTCAGAGATCCAATCACCACATCAAATTAAACCAACAGCCAAAAACTTTTTCAGAACACCAGAAGCAGGAAGCCTGCCAAGCAATCAGTGGGACCACTGGACAATCAAGGTGCTAAAGGAGCACTCAAGGAAGATAAGGCCATTGTGGAGAAACTAAATGAATTATTTGCATCAGTCTTCACTGCAGAGGATGTAAGGGAGATTCCCACTCCTTTTTAGGTGACAAATCTGAGGAACTGTCCCAGGCTTATGTGTCAACAGAGGAGGTTCTGGAACAAATTGATAAATTAAATGGTAATAAGCCTCCAGGTCCAGATGGTATTCACATAAGAGTTCTGAAGGAACTCAAATATAAAACTGCATAACTACTAACTGTGCAGTATGTAACCTATCACTTAAATCAGCTTCTACACCACATGACTGGAGGATAGCTAACGTGCAGGGCCGGCTCCAGGCACCAGCAAAACAAGCTGGTGCCTGGGGCGGCACATTTCTAGGGGCGGCATTCTGGCACTAGCCATGCCGCCCCTAGAAATGTGCCCCGGCCGGCTGCCCGCCCCAGCTCACCTCCGCTCTGCACCAGCGCGGCCGCCGCCGGCTTCTCCCCGAGCGGCGGCGCACTGTTTCGCGCGCTGCTTCTCCCCCTCCTTCCCAGGTTTAAGACCCTGGGAGGGAGGGGGAGAAGAGAACTCGAGCGGCCGAGGCGCGCATCTCCCTCTCCCTCCCAGGCATGCTCCGGCCGGGGAGAGCGAGGCAGCCGGAATGCCGCGCTCACTCCCCGCCGGCTGGGGAGACGCTCTCCGCCGGCAGGGGAGAGTGGGGGCCGCGGGCATGCTGCACTCGCTGCCCCACTAGCTCCCCGCTGGCGCTCCGGCCGGGGAGAGCGGGGCAGCCAGCATGCCGCGCTCGCTCCCCACCGGCCGGGGAGAGCATGGGCTGCGGGCATGCCGCGCTCGGGAGCGTATCCCCAGCCGGCGGGGAGCGAGCGCGGCATGCTCGCGGCCCCCGCTCTCCCTCCCCGGCCGGCGGGGAGCGAGCGCGGCATGCTCGCGGCCCCCGCTCTCCCTCCCCGGCCGGCGGGGAGCGAGCGCGGCATGCTCGCGGCCCCCGCTCTCCCTCCCCGGCCGGCGGGGAGCGAGCGCGGCATGCTCGCGGCCCCCGCTCTCCCTCCCCGGCCGGCGGGGAGCGAGCGCGGCATGCTCGCGGCCCCCGCTCTCCCTCCCCGGCCGGCGGGGAGCGAGCGCGGCATGCTCGCGGCCCCCGCTCTCCCTCCCCGGCCGGCGGGGAGCGAGCGCGGCATGCTCGCGGCCCCCGCTCTCCCTCCCCGGCCGGCGGGGAGCGAGCGCGGCATGCTCGCGGCCCCCGCTCTCCCTCCCCGGCCGGCGGGGAGCGAGCGCGGCATGCTCGCGGCCCCCGCTCTCCCCGGCCAGCGTTGAACTTTTTTTCGGCGCCGCGTTGGAGTTTTTTTGTTCTTTGGGGGGGGGTGGCGTTTAGGTTTTTTGGGTTTTTTTGCTTGGGGCGGCAAAAATGTTAGAGCCTCCCCTGCTAATGTGCTAATTTTTAGAAAAGGCTCTAGAGTCAATCCTTGCAATTATAGGCAACTTCAGCACCAGGCAAATTGGTTGAAACTATAGTAAAGAACAGAATTCTGAGGCACATGGATGAAAACAATTTGTTGGGGGAAGAGTCAACATGGCTTTTGTAAAGGGAAATCATGCCTCACCAATCTATTAGAATTCTTTGAGGGAGGGTCAAACACACACATGGACAAGGGTGAGCCAATGGATATAATGTACTTGGACTTTCACAAAGCCTTTGACAAAGTCCCCCACTACAGGTTCTTAAGCAAATTAAGCAGTCATGGGATAAGAGGGAAGGTCCTCTCATGGATCAGTAACTGGTTAAAAGATAGGAAACAACAGGTAGGAATAAATGGTCAGTTTTCAGAATGAAGACAGGTAGTGGTGTACACAAGGGATCTGTACTGGGACCAGTGCTGTTCAACATATTCATAAATGATCTGGAAAAAGGAGTAAACACTGAGGTGGCAAATCTGAGAAGATGATACAAAATTACTTAAAATAGTTAAGTCCAAAGCAGACTTCTAAGAGTGACAAAGGAATCTCACAACACTGGGTGACTGGGCAACAAAATGGCAGATGAAATTCAGTGTTGATAAATGCAAAGTAATGCACATTGGAAAACAATCTCAACTATACATACAAAGTGTCACAAGGTTATTTTGGATGGGGAGGGTTACAGTATTGCCACCGTTATTTCTGAGCTGGGCAACTGGAGGTTGGCCAGGCACTCAGCTGTGAAGGCACCGCCCTGCCAGCAGCAGCACAGAAGGCTGCCAATACCATACCATGCCACCCTTACTTCTATGCTGCTGCCTTCAGAGCTGGGCGGCCGGAGAGTGGCAGCTGCTAATTGCTCTGCAAGCTCTGCAGGCTGCAGCCCAGAGGTAAAAGTGGAAATACCATACCATGCCATCCTTACTTCTGCACTGCTGCTGGTGGAAGCTCTGCCTTCAGAGCTGGGCTCCCAGCCAGCAGCCACCGCTCTCCAGCTGCCCAGCTCTGAAGGCAGCACCACCTCCACCAGCAGCGCAGAAGTAGGGTTGCAGTACTGCTACCTCCTCCCACAATAACCTTGTGATCCCCTGCCCCACACTCCTTTTTGGGTCAGGCCCCCTACAATTACAACAGCATGAAATTTCAGATTCAAATAACTAAAATCACGAAAGTTAAGATTTTTAAAATCCTATGATTGTGAAATTGACAAAAATGGACCAGGAATTTGGTAGGGCCCTACTTATACCCCATCACTATAAGGAGATGGAAAGTGAAAAACAAAATGGTCAGTAATGGGCTGATTATTACCGCTTGCTCAACTGCTTGATTTTGCTCTATGCCATCCTTCCCCGTTTTATATAGATTATAAACAAATAAGGAGACAAGTATGTATACAGTGCCTGGCATTCTTTGGGTAAATACATGAAGTAAGTTTGTGAAGAGAGCAGCAGTTTATTCAAATTCCCCCTCTAACCGCATAAACCTTGAGAAAAAGAAATCTCTAAATTTGAAGTTCAGTAACTTACTTCTCATTGTCACAAACTGTACCTCATCTTCCATATTAAGGTTGATTTTTGGTGGCTAAAAAAACAAAACAAAAAACACACAAAAGGTGAGTTTAAGACATAAAATATACATATGGCAAACAGGAAGCTTTCCTTAGTGAAGGTTAGCTTCCTTTCTGTAGAATGGAAGATTTAGTTAAATAAGTTATCTTAAGTCTTCAGACAGCTTCAGTGTTTTTTCTACTGTTCATAGCTTTGCATAAGTGTAACCAAGGGAAAATTTAAACCATCTGGTTAGTTTTCACTGCTGGGATTGAAAACTGTGTAGGATGAAACTGACAACTGGGCTAGTTTTCATTGTGCTCTGGCTCAAACTTTTCCCAACCAGCAGCAGATACAGGCACTTGAGCCATGTAGGATTAATATGAAGGCTTGTGGAAGGGGTGAGTAGTGAAGACACCCTCCCAAAACTCAACTCCAATCAAAACTGCAGAAATCAGGGATGATAAAGGAAAGACTGGTGATTCACCCAGGTGGTTGCTATGAGGCACTCAGGTGGGGGAATTAATCTTCCCGCTTAGCTGGGCAAGAGGTTCACTCCTCACATAGGCATTGCACAGAAAGCATTAATGGATGCCTTGATCATCTCTTCCTTCACTTCTTGAAGGCCCATTACATAGATTATATATTTTAGAACACAGGTCGATAATAATTACAAGGCAAATAGTTTGACTTCAACTCTTAGGCTGGCAGACTATGCTAGTAGCAGAATTTATATTAACCCTGGATGTTTTCTGAGCAATGGAATCGCAACAACGATCCTGGAAGGCTTCCCTCTCTGCTACTTCTCTTGAAGTAATGCCACAAAACAAGATCGTGTATCAAAGTTTCCCCAGTGAAACAGCTAAAATCTCCAGCTACCAACCCATGAACATTTCAGAAAAGAAAGGTATCAAGTCAAATTTAGCTCAAGTTTTAGGAGTTGTAAAAATGCGCTTAAAAAAAATTCCCCAGTAGAAAAAGATACGCGTTTTTTATTCCCGAATGAACAGATTTTGTTTTTTGAAATCACACTCCCCGGGTAACCCACGACATCAGCAGCGCAGCAGAACCGGAGAGCAAGAAGCGGTTTCTCTGCAGCAGCTGCCAAGGTGCCCGGAGAGCCAGGGCAGCGCGGAGCCGCCCTGCCCCTTTCCATCACTTGAGCCGCACACCTGCGAAAAGCCTCTTTGGGGGCAACTCTGATTTTTAATGCCCCCGCCGCATCCTTCCTTTTCCTAGGGGCCCAGTAAAAGGGGGGGGGGGCTTTACGGCGCGTGGAGAAAGCCTGACACCGCCCCCATCTCAGGGTCCCCCTCGCTCTCTGCGCTCTCAGGGGGGCCGGGGCGCCGCGCAGCCACCAGCCGCTTCCCGCCCTCACTCACCCGCAGCGTGTCCGGGTGCAGCGGCCGCAGGCTCTTCCCCTTGGCGGGGGTGGCCATGTTAGCTCGGCCCCTCTCCTCCCCGCCCAGCGCCAGGCCTCTGGCGGCCCGGGACGCTGCCTACAGGCCGCCGCCCCCCTGGAGCTGCGAGTCCATGTCCGGGCTAGCGCCGCCCCCCGTCACACCTCGGGGAGGAGCGGGCAGGGCCCGGCTCCGTTGAGACCCGCTCCCCACGCACCGGCCGCTGGGCGGGAAAAGCGGCTCCCGGCGGCGGCGGCGTCACTCAGCCCAGGGCGCGGCAGCCCCTCGCCGCTGCCCCCATTCTCCGCCCCTCAGCCTGGCTCGCCGCGGCCGGCCTCCCTTACCCACCAGCCTCCGCGAGCGGGTGACACAGGCTGCCCCGCCCCCTGGCTGCGCAAACCCCGCCCCTTCCTGGCGGCGCTGGCGAGTGGCGAGCCGGCCCCGCCAGCCCCGCCGTGGAGGCGCGCCCCTCAGGCCGGGGGGCGTTACCCGTCCCTCTCCCTTCCCCGGCACTGCCGACGCCCTAGTGAATCTCAGGCTATTTTCTTATTTGAAGGGTGACAGGAGGCGATGGAGGAAAACACCCGTGTCCCAAAGCCCTATCCCGCCTGGGCGAATCCCTGCTGGTTCCAGCCTGTTGGGGGTGCCCTGCAGCCCGACTCCAGTGGTAGAAGCAATTGAAAGCGGAGGGGGGCTCTCAAGACCCTAGGAGCTGTGCTGTACCCCACCTGCTCCCGTCTCACTAACCCTCTGGGCCCCTCCATGGCTGTAGGCCTGGAGAAAGCCCCTTCCCCAGGCGCCGCCATTGCCCCTCTGTGTGGGAAACCAAACAAAGCCCTTTCGTGCAGGGGCACCGTCACCTTCCCCCAGGTATTCCCCTCCCCTCATGATTCAGCAGAGAGATGTATGTGGGGGGACAGGTGTCAAGAGTCAGCAGGTAGTTTCCAGTATGTGTGGTAACTGGAGCCCGGCATGCTCAGAATCATGGAATCATACAAACGTAGGCCTGGAAGGGATCTCGGTAGGTGAGCTAGTCCAGTCCCCTAAGTGTTATCTAGACCAGTGGTGCCCAACCTTATTACATAGGAGGGTCGCATAAACGTAAGCACAACCTTGTGTGAGCCAAACAGATTCTATACATTTTAATAGGATTTAAAGCCACATGTATTGATTTATGTTTTAAGTTCAGCTTGTTTTGTATGTATTTAAATAGGTTGTTTCTATGTACAGTATTGTCTGTTTACACACTTGTGTAAACTAAAGTGATGTAAGCATGACAAAACGCTAATGAATTGGCTGCTAGTATATTGTGTTGAAGCTGGTCGTGAGCCTTATGAAATGCTCTGGGTGGGCTGTTCATGGATTGCAGGCTGTAGGTTGGGCACCCCTATCTAGACCATCCCTGACAGGTTTTTGTCTAACCTGTTCTTAAAAACCACAAATGAGGGAGATTCCACATCCTCCCCAGGTCATTTTTTCCAGTGCTTAACTACCCTTACAGTTAGGAAGTTTTTCCTAATGTCTACTGTAAATCTCCCTTCTGTAATTTAAGCCCATTACTTCTTGACCTGTCCTTAGTGGATAAGGAGATCAATTTATCACGCTCCTCCTTATGACAACCTTTTATGCACTTGAAGATTATGTCCCTTCCACAGTCTTCTCTTCCCCAGACTGAACAAACCCATTTTTTTCAGTCTTTCCTTGTAGGTCATGTTTTCTAGAACTTTAATCATTTTTGTTGCTCTCTTCTGGACTTTCTCCAATTGTCCACATTTTTCCTGAAGTGTAGTGTCCCGAACTGGACACAATACTCCAGTGGAGGCTGAGTAGAGTGGAAGAATTACTTCTTATGTCTTTTGCTTACAACATTCATTCTAATACATCCCAGAATTATATTTGCTCTTTTTTTTGCAACAGTGTAACATTGTCGGCCCATATTTAGTTTGTCATCTGCTATCCTTTTCTGCAATACTCCTTCCTGGGCAGTTATTTCCCATTTTGTATTTGTGCAGCTGAGTATTCCTTCCTAAGTGGAGTACTTTGCATTTGTCATTACTGAAGAGCCTCTCTCCCTGTTCCTGAGGTGTGAGTGGGAGGCCCTCCAACAACAGCAGCTTGTGCAGCCTGCCTGAAAAAACCCTATACCTTCCCCTACTACAACAGCTCCTGCCCCTCCTCCCAATCATTTCCCCTCTCTCATAGCTCCTTTCTCCCATCCCATTCATCTGACTACCACCATGGGCATTAGCCTGTTTGCACATCTCTTTGCCTTAGCACTTCCTGCAGATGTAAAGTCAAAATATGCTTACTACCTTTTAAATGATGTATAACTAAAATGCTTATTCATCAGTTAAAATCATTCTGTTCATACTGGCTGTTTCCATTGATTGTCCTTGAAAGCTTTAAGATAGGGCCACTGATATACGTAACTTGTCATTGGGTTTCTCTGCATAAAACAACTTTGAAGTTTCTTTCCTGAATGCATTGTGGATAAAATTCATGTTTCTTTTTTTGTGCTGGTACTGAACAAAAGTCAGTTTCATCCTGTGTTGTGGTTTGTTTTTTTGCACTGCAATCGGCTATAACAGAGTATAGCATGAAGGATCAACTGCTGTTGTTGGGCATGAAGGCCATTCCTCATATTTGATATGCCTTGCCATTCATGTCGAATTTGTCTTATCAAATTTCTGTTCCCCATGTAGATACTTACATGTCACCCCTTAACCTTCTCTTTGTTAAGCTAAATAGATTGAGCTCCTTGAGTCCATCATTATAAGGCATGTTTTCCACTTCTTTAATTGTGCTAATGATTATTATCTGAACCTCTCCAATTTTTCAACATCCTTCTTGATTTGTGGACACCAAAATTGGACAGAGGATTGCACCAGTAGCAGTTGCACAACAACCAAATACAGAGGTAATATAACCACCTACTCCTATTTAAGATTCCCCAGTTTATACATCTAAGCATAAGATTAGCTCTTTGGGCCACAGCATCACTCCGAGAGCTCATGTTCAGCTGATTATCCACCAGGAACCCCAAAATCTTCAGAATCACCAGGATAGAGTCTCTCATTCTGTAGGTATGGCCTACATTAATTGTTCCTAGACTTTGTAGGACTTTACATTTGAAAGTATTAAAACGCATTTTATTTGCTCATGCCTGATTTATTGCCCTGTATCAGTGACCTGTCCTCTCTTTATTATTTGCCACTCTCCCAGTCTTTGGGTCGTCTGCAAACTTTACTAACTATGATTTTATATTTTCTTCCAGGTCATTGATAAAGGCATTAAATTACATAGGACCAAGTACCAACTCCCATCAGGCCCCCACTAGAAACACCCCTGCTCAGTGATGATTCCCTGTTAAAAGTTACATTTTGAGACTTACCAGTTAGCAAGTTTTTAATCCATTCAATGTGTTCCATGCTAATTTTATATCATTCCAGTTTCTTAATCAAAATGTCATGTGATACCAAGTCAAATGTCTTACAGAATCAAAATATATTTCTGATGAGGTGTACTAGGTATTTGCTGCTCCTTGCTGGAGGCTCTGCTGTCTTGGCATACCCTATCTGAAGAAGGTATCCTTTTGGGGAAAAAAGCAGTGAGTTTAGTCTTCCAAGAGCTACCTAGAAAAGTCACCCAGGATCAGCTGCGGGCAGAGCCAAGAAGAATTGATCTTCCAGCAGCTAGAAGGGCTGGAAGCAAGCAGAAGCCAATCAGGCTCAAGCAGGCAAGATAACAAGAGCTGGCTGCTTCTTCCAGGATCATGTTTGGGTGAAGCTGGGACAGGGGTGGAATGATTTCCCCATCTCAATCCAAGCAATCTGGCCTGGTCAAGAGCCTAACTGACATACCTTTTGGTTGAACTAGCAAAGGAATGTTAGGAAATTTAGAGCCCAGGTGGCCATCTTGAGTTAAATGTAAATTTATTGCAGAAAAATTAAGGTGAGTTTACTTAATGAGATGCTCCTTTGACTCAGAGGGGCCTGTGATGATATTACATCTACTTTTGTACCTTTATCAACCAAACTTGTAATCCCATGAGAAAAAGGTATCAGGGTAATTTGACAGGATCTGTTTTCCATAAACCCATGTTTATTGGCATTAATTACATTACCTTCCTTTAATTAATCAAGTCCCATATCAGCCATTCCATTATTTAGGCTGTGATCCATGGCAGGCTGATGGACCTGTTGCCCCATTTACCCTTTTTAAATATTGGCACAACATTTGCTTTCTTCCAGTCTTTTGGAACTTCCCCAGTGTTTCAAGATTTATCAAAAACAACAGACTAGAGAGTTCCTCTGCCAACTCTTTCAAAACTCTTGAATGCAAGTTATTTGGACATGCTGATCTAAAAATGTATGTCTGTAGTATCTGCAGTTTAACATCCTCCTTGAATTACTGTTCGAGTAGAAAGTATATCATGTGGTGATGATCAAACAACTACATCATCTAACCTTTTCGCAAATACAGATCAGAAATATTTATTGAACATTTCTTTCTTTTCTGAATTATTATTGACAATTCTACCATCTCCACCTAGTAATAGACCAATGCAATTTTTAGGATTCGTTGTGTTCTGAAAAAAGAACAGGAGTACTTGTGGCACCTTAGAGACTAACAAATTTATTTAAGAGTATTCTTAAAACTTTTTCTTATTCTCCTTAACTCTACTGCCCATGGATTTCTCCTTGAGGGGCAGAGAGACAAGGTGGGTGAGGTAATATATTTTATTGAACCAACTTTTGTTGGTGAGAGAGACAAGCATTTGAGCTCTTCTTCAGGTCTGGGAAAGGTACTGAGAGTGTTGCAGCTAAATACAAGATTAAACAGTTAGTTTAGGATAGGTAGTTAGCACATGTTCTATGGGACCATGTAAGGTGAAGTGGCCCATTAACACCCCTGTAGTCATAGGACAAAAAGAGGTGTTAGTGGGTTACAGATTTTTGTAATAAGCCATAAATCCAGTGTCTTTATTAAGTCCATGATTTTTAGTGTCTAGCAAAGTTATGAATTTAAGTTCACAGGCTAGTCTTTTGAAAGTGTTGTGTAGGTTTCCTTTGAGAATGAACACTGATAGATCAGATATAGAGTGGTTGCTTTGTGAAAAGTGTCTACACACAAGTGATGTGGTGTTTGTCTTTTATCATTTTCCTGTGTGAATTCATTCGAGAATTTAGTGATTATCTGGTTTCACCCACGTAGCTGTTGTTGGAGCATTTAGTGCACTGGATGAGGTACACCACGTATTGTGATAAGCATGTGTAGGACCAATGGATCTTGAAAGATGCATTTTGGGGGGTGTTCATCAGTGGAGATATGTCTGCAGGTTTTTCATCTATTGTTCTGGCAAGGTCTGGTGCCACTTGTGTTAGTGTGTCCTGATCTGTGGGGAGCTTGCTTTTGATGATGAGGTTGGGGGGTTGTTTGAAGGCCAGAAGAGAGGTTCTTCTTGAGAGGCGGGCTGTTGAATATTCCTTATGTGAGGATTGGCACATGCACTAGCTGTCTCAACCTATGCAGAAGATGTTGCATTAGTATTTGAATGTGTAAAATTATCTCTGTGCTGTGTAATCACAAGGGTCAACTTATAGTGTCCATTGGACTCTTCTGTTTGTGGGTTCATACTGCACAGCTATCTTTAAACTGAGAGTCTTAGAGTTATTTTGCAGGGGTAGCTAATCGGGTAATGATTGAAATATCTGAATGAGCAAACAAAAGGCCTGCATTGATTCATATTCAGATAGATATCTGCAACTACATAAGGGCAAGAAACTTTTTTTAATGAAAGCTTAGGTTTTGAAGAAACTGATGAGACTGTCAGAGAAAGTGCTGCTATGGCATTTCACAGACCTGATTCTAGTGCTTAATCACATTTAATTAAAGATGGTAAGTAAAGTCACCTTTTTAGATTTCACTACTTGTTAATGGAAAATGTAAATCTGCCCTATTTACAGTTATGTGGTGTTATATATGCAAATACATTCTACAGCTTCTAAAAGCACCCCAAAACACTGGCAATACCAGCCATTTGTCCTAAGGCGAGTTGTTTGCTTATATATTTTGATTCCTTTGCTCTTGTCACCAGGGGGCAGTCATTCCATTTCAAAAGTATGATCTGTTAGAATAAATGTATTTTAAAGCAGTAATTTCATCCAATGTTCTTTAAAGGAAACATGTCAAAATTAAAATAATATATTGTACCCAAACCCCCTCACTTGTATAACTAGTGTGCTTTTAGATTATCAAAACAAATCTTATATTTTACTATGTTCGATGTTTACTGTTGAATTAGATTCCATGCTTCTCTTAGTTTGGACAATGAAATTAACCTGTTTTGCGTAATATTGTTTTCACTATTGGTTCTAATGCATTAGTACAATGCTGCAGTGCTTAGGCTGCATGCACTACAGGAGAATGTTTACATTTAAAATGGCTGTATTAACATTTTAAAAGAACTATATTAAAAGCTGTTACATCGATGTGTTCTACTGTTTTAGATTCTTACTAGCATTTATTAGCCTAAACATAAATGTTAGTCTTAAATCACTTGATGGTCTTCCTTTAAATGCCATTATTTATTTCTTTAACTTATTTGCATTCTAGTAGTTCCATGAGGCCACAATCAAGATCAAAGCCCCATTATGCTCAGAATTGTACAAATATAAAACATATTTTGTAGCTAATACTGTCTTCTATTTTATGGCCTTGATCCTGCAACTGGATCCTTGCAGATGGACACTTGTGCCATTATGGGCTCCACTGAGCTGAGTGGGGCTTGGGTCAGTGCAAAGTTGTGCCTGCAAGGACATGAAAGCAGAATCTGAGCCAATAAAAGTATAGAAGACATTAGATACAAAATATCTTATAGGAGTTCAAAAATATACTTTTCCAGTTGTATGTGCCTAGTCCTGTGGGGTTCTGAGCCTTCCTCAACTCCCATTCAAGGTTTTCAGCACCTCAGTTTGGGGCCCAAAGACATTATGTATTTAGAAATGTAACACCATTGTGCAACTTTTTCACATATAACAAGCAATGAATTTGTGTCCTGTATGACTGTGATGCTCTGCTGAAGGCCACATAATCACTGGAGAAATTTGATACTGCACAGTCACACTGTTCAAGAAACTATGCACTTTCTATGCCCTTGATTTTATTCTTCTTAAATTATCTGCTGAGTTTTAGGACAAGTTATAGTACTAAGAGGACTCTTTAATTGGAGCAGATTCTGGTAAATTATCTGTAGATTTAAATGATGCTTTTAATACAGTTGCTCACTAGTTTCTTTTTCAAGCAGTAAAAAAATGTTATTTTATTTAGTACAATATTACCAAGTCCAAGTATTTTTTTGACAAAATAAATGGACCAAATCCTGCAGCCCTTGTGCAGCCTTTACTCAGACAAATCTCCTGTTGATGTCACTGGGAATATTGCTTGCGTGAGAATTTGGCTCTATATATTTAACTCCAAAATCAGGCTCCAGGTGGTGGGGCTCGGGCTTTGGGCTCGGCCCTGGGCCTCAGCAAGTCTAACGCCAGCCCTGGCAACCCCATTAAAATGAAGTTGCGACCCACTTGGGGTCCCGACCCACAGTTTGAGAACCGCTGGTCTAGTTGCATGTGGAAGTGAAGCTGCCGATAATAATGTTTGCTGCCACCTCCCACTGTTTTCAGTGAGATTGAAGCCAGGCCCACAGGCAAAGTGACTGCCATTCTATGGTTCAGGGGGCTAGATGGGACAGCGAGGAGCAGCGGGAACACTGTGAAAATTGGATAGGGAAAGTGAGGGGGAGCAGGAGGCAGATTATGTTGTTGCAGGGGGATGGGGTGTGGGAGGGAGGCCAAGGAAGGTGCAGAGGACTGTGATGGAGCTCTTTGGGGTGGGAGATGGAGGGGATAGAATGGCAGCTCCCTTAGCCTGGGGATAGTGATGGGTAAGGGGAGCCCCCTCTGAGCAGCCAGGGGAAGATAGTGTTGCTAAGTCTTGCAAATTGATGGCGCATCATGGGATTTGGCATCTGCAGGAGAAGTTCCTCCGATACTGCAATTTTTAAAGTGGGCGGAGCTCTGTGTGAGAGCCTCAGGGCTAAGGATATAGACCTGCTCTGCCTCTGAGCCCTGCCTTCAATATATGGTCCAGCAGAAGGGGTCCTGAGGCAGTGGAGGGAGGATCCGGGGTAAAGCTGCTGTTGTCTCCAGGGACCCAAACCCAGCAGCAATGGCTGCCTTGGGACTTCTTCACTTGGGATCCAGGCAGAACACAAAGTGAAGTCAGAGTGGGAGTTGGGGAGGTGATGCTGCTGGGTCCAGGGAAGGGGAGAAGCCCTTGGGGCACCAGAAGGCGGCGGGGGGGGGGGGGATAAGGGAGGTGGTGCTGATAGGTCTAGGCAAGGGGAGAATCTTAAGGGAAGAAAGGTGGTGGGAGGGAAGAGGAGTCAAACAGTAATAGGAAATGAATGGCAGTTCCCCTGTCTTAGGGGGTGAGGAGAGGTAAATGGAGTTTCCACCTGAGCAGCCAGAGAGAGGCATGCATTTTGTGTGCATTAAAGGTTGACTTTTCAACCTGAAATTATCACACAGACACTGGCAGAGGTGTAGAGGAGAGTTAAAAAAAAGAGACTGATTAAAAACCATGTTTTGATTATTTTAAAATGTCATTTTTTTTGGGATCTGAATCTGACTCATCATTTTGGATATCGTGAGGGGGTCCAGCTTATAATTTTTGATCTCTAGAAGTTGGCAAAACTGATCCTTTTACTGTGCTGAAACTTTATATGTGATCGGCATTGATCCTCTGTGACCTGACCTAGGTTCTTTCTCTCATTATATCCTTAGGTTCCTGGAAGGAGAGGAAAGTCTTTTAAATACTAAGAAATCTTGGAGCTGACATGGTACCACCAGTTGGGCACTTAGAATCTGCAACAGATTCATCCCAGATAAGGCAATTAATGTCAGCTGTTAAAGTCTCTAACAACAGGTTCCCTCAATATTGTCACCAGGAGAGCTATAGCTGTCTATACAGTCAAATGTAGTAATTTTGCACCATAGCAGGGAATGTTCAAAAAGATCATGCTGCATCTAGACATAATAAACTGGACAACGTTTTTGTGAATAGTAGGATTTCATTCATAGAAACGTAATTTCTATTCAAGATACTCATTTCTTTCTTCTGATGGCTGGGACAGTCACATGTTTTAAATGGGTGGACATGCTGTTTCTTGTATGGTACATATAGTAATAATAAGTAGTGGTTAGGTTTCATAGACTGTGTATTCCCTGAGACTTCAGTATCCAGTGACTTCTATTAATATTTAGGATACCATTGGTTACTTAACTTCTTCAGCTCATCTAGTGCCTGTTCCAGTGTCCACTGACATCAGCAAGAGCCTGTCCACAGGCAGGCCCCCTAAAGGAATATTCAAAACAGTTGTTTACTCATTTTGAAATACAGACTTCAGATGTTTGTCATTTTCAGCACATATTTAAATAACCTGATCCTTGCTTTCTCATCATTTTGTTCTGCAGAAATTTCTCTCTCTATTTTTGGAAGACGTTCATAATCATCTTCATTTTTCCACTGTGAAGGATTTGTTGACTATCTAATGTTCCCCACTGCAATCATAGTTTTGTATGTTTGGAAGGGACCTCGAGGTCATCTAGTCCAGTTCCCTGCACTCATGGCAGGACTAAGTATTATCTGGACTATCCCTGACAGGTATTTGTCTAACCTGCTCTTAAAAATCTCCAGTGATACCGATTCCACAACCTCACTAGGCAATCGATTCCAATGCTTAACTTCCCTGACAGTTAAGAAGTTTTTCCTAATGTCCAACCTAAACTACCCTTGCTACAATTTTAGCCCATTGCTTCTTGTTATATCCTTAGAGGTTAAGGAGAACAATTTTTCTCCCTCCTACTTGTAACAACCTTTTATGTACTTGAAAAGTGTAATCATGTCATTCCCCCCTGCCCAGTCTTCTCTTCTCCAGACTAAACATAACCAATTTTTTCAATCTTCCTTCATAAGTCATGTTTTCTAGACCTTTAATCACTTTTGTTGCTCTTCTCTGGACTTTCTCCAATTTGTCCACATCTTTCCTGAAATGTGGTACCTAGAACTGGACACATTACTCCAGTAGAGGCCGTATCAGCGCGGAGTAGAGTGGAAGAATTACTTCTCGTGTCTTGCTTACAACACTCCTGCTTACACATCTGAGAATGATGTTTGCTTTTTTTTGCAACAGCGTTATACTGTTGACTCATATTTAGCTTGTGATCCACTATGATCTTCAGATCCCTTTCTGCAGTTATTTCCCATTTTTAAGTGTGCAATTGATCCTTCCTAAGTGTAGTACTTTGCATTTGTCCTTACTGAATTTTGTCCTATTTACTTCAGACCATTTCTCCAGTTTTTCCAGATCATTTTGAATTTTAATCCTATCTTCTGAAGCACTTGCAAACCCTCCCTGCTTGGTATCATCTGCAAACTTTACAAGTGTACTCTTTATGCCATTATCAAAACCATTGATGAAGATATTGAACAGAACCAGACCCTGAACTGATCCCAGCAGGACCCACTTGATATTCACTTCCAGCTTGACTGTGAACCACTGATAACTACTTGGAAAACCGTTCTCAGAGAATAGTTATGCAGCCACCTTATGGTAGCTCCATCTAGGTTGTATTTCCCTAGTTTGTTTATGAGAAGGTCATGTGAGACAGTATCAAAACCCTTACTAAAGTCAAGATATACCACATCTACTGCTTCCCCCCTACTCTCAAGGGTTGTTATCCTGTCAAAGAAAGCTATTAGGTGTGACATGATTTGTTCTTGACAAATACATGCTGACTGTTACTTATCATCTTATTATTATCTAGGTATTTGCAAATTGATTGCTTAATTATTTGCTCCATTAACTTTCTGGTTACTGAAGTTAAGATGACTCATCTGTAATTCCCTGAATTGTCCTTATTTCCCTTTTTATAGATTGGCACTATATTTTCTCTTTTTCTAGTCCTCTGGAATCTCTCCAGTCTTCCATGACTTTTCAGAGATAATCGCTAATGGCTCAGGTATCTCCTCAGTCAGTTCCTTGAATATTCTAGGATGTATTTTATCAGGCCCTGGTGACTTGAAGACATATAACTTGTCTAAGGGCTGGTCCACACTAGCCCCGAAGTTCGAAGTAAGATACGCGACTTCAGCTACGTGAATAACGTAGCTGAAGTCGAAGTATCTTATTTCGAACTTAAGAGTACTCACCTCTGGTCCACACCGCGGCATGCAGGCTCCCCCGTCGACTCCGCCTGCTCCGTTTGTGGAGCAGGATTACCGGTGTCGACGGGGGAGCACTTCCTGGTTCAATTTATCACGTCTAGACAAGACGTGATAAATCGAACCCAGAAGATGGATTGGACTCCTCCGACGCGACGGGTGAGTATAGACGTACCCTAAGTAATTTTTAACTTGTTCTTTCCCTATTTTAGCCTCTGATCCTACCTCATTTTTACTGGCATTCACTATGTTAGACGTTCAGTTGCTACTAACCTTTTTGGTTAAAACTGAAACAAAAAATACATCTAGCACTTCTGCTATTTCCACATTTTCTGTTATTGTTTCCCCCCCTCCCCCTCACTGAGTAACGGGTCTACCCTGTCCTTGGTCTTCCTCTTGCTCCTAATGTATTTGTATTTTTTTCTTGTTACCTTTTATGTCTCTAGATAATTTAATCTCATTTTGTACCTTGGCCTTTCTAATTAAAACATGCTTATTTTATTTGTTTATATTCATCCTTTGTAATTTGACCTAGTTTTCACTTTTTGTAGGACTCTCTTTTTGTGTTTCAGATCATTGAAGATTTCCTGGTTAAGCCAGTGGTCTCTTGCCATATTTCCTATCTTTCCTACACACTGTGATAGTTTTCTCTTGTGCCCTTAATAATGTATCTCTGAAAAACCGCCAACTCTCCTGAACAGTTTTTCCCTTTAGATTTGCTTCCCATGGAATCTTACCTACCAACTGCCTGAGTTTGCTGAAGTGTGCCTTCTGATTGTGCTATTTTCCCTCCTACCATGCCTTTGAATCATCAACTCTACCACTTCATGATCACTTTCACCTAAACTGCCTTCTTCTTTCAAATTCTCAATCAGTTCCTCCCTATTTGTCAAAATCAAATCTAGAACAGCCTCTCCCTTAGTAGTTTTCTCCACCTTCTGAAATAAAAAATTATCTCCAATACATTCCAAGAACTTGTTGGATAATCTGTGCTCTGCTGTGTTATTTTCCCAACAGATGTCTGGGTAGTTGAGTCCTCCATCACCAAGTCCTGTGGTTTGGATGATTTTGTTAGTTGTTTAAAAAAAGCCTCACCCACTTCTTCCTGCAATCTGTTGATTATAGAAATTTATACTACTTCAACCCATGTTTGTAATCTGAATGATATACAGTTCTCTAACTGGTTTATTAAGAGGTTTAGGAAATTAAAGGCAATCCCATAAAACTGCAAAACAGATGAAAGGCATTTGGGCTGATTGTTCACTATCAATAATGGAAAATACTGATTCATATAAGAATAGATTAAAAAAAGACAAGATTTCCCTATTACTCCAACATTTGAAGCACATGAGAAACTATACACAAACTTTTAGAAAAAGCTGCCCTATCTCTGGGATAGGGCAGGGTAGGACTGTGAAGTAGGGAGGCTTTAGACTTGATAAGTTATTCTATTCTAACGCTGATGTCTTAGCTGCGTTGCTCAGGTTCCCTGCTGGTGCTGGAGCTGTCAAGGCTAATTGTTCATACAGATGATGATTCATTTGGATTGGCTCAGAATTTCATGGCTGCCATGACAACCAGGGGGCTGTCTTAGGTGGCTGCAAACTCCACTCATAAGCCTGGCACACTTTAGTTTTACTCCTTGAGTTGGGGATGGAAATTACCCCTTTGTCATAGGCTGACCATTGTCATTGTCAGTTTGGGTTTGTGATGTACTTATTCTGATGGGGTTCGGAACCCATCTTGATGATCTGACATTGGAAGTTGACAGATCCAACAGGCTTTCAGACAGCCTTGCGGTAAAGTATTGTTCATCCGACTGACAAATCTGTTAATGGTTTGATAGGACTTTTTAATGATCTTTTGTCCTCTACTTTTAATTTGGTGCCCCCCTAAACATCCTATCTATCTGCTATATCCTTGCAAGTCAATATGGTTTACAAATGACCTACAACCAATGAAGAAAAAGGGGAAATGGTTAGAGAGCTAGTGTCAGAAGTCTTCTGCTGAATCCAAATGATTGTGACATACAGATATTTAAAGTTTGTATGCTATGGCTGTACAGGAATGGAAGAAAGTGTCCTTTCTCTCTAACATTGTGTCTTCAAAGTCTCACGCAGTAGAGCTGTTTAAAGTGTTTGGCAGATTCATGAAATCTAGCTGCCTCAACTCTCACTTATGGAGTTTGTCTATTTGTGAAGTATTTTCACATTACTTTACAAGCAACATTGTTAGGATTTGGATTGAAATGTCTAGAAAGGAGGCAGTGTGGCCTCATTAATAGGGCATTAGAGTTAGACCCAGGAGACCTTGGTTCAATTCTTGTCTATACCACTGGTATATTGGGTGAGCTTGGACAAGTCACTTCATCTCCCTGTGCCGCAGTTTCCCTATGTGCAAAATGGGGATAATGGTTCTGACCTCCTTTATAAAATGCTATGAGATTTACTGATGGGTCCTTTAAAAGAGCTAGGTGTTATTATTTATTTATTTATTTATTTATTATTGTCATGGAAACACAACAGCCTCTTGAAGAGGTAAAAGCTGAATCCTCTGTTTGACTTTCAGTCAGAATCATTCATTGAGCTTATGGAGGTGCTGGGCAGCTTTGTACTACAGTCTGTGAGATGGACTCTTGTCCCTTCTGGCAAGTGAAGGCTAGTGGGGAAGCAAGGATACATTTCTGTGTGATATTAATTCGGGCTGTCGATTAATTGAAATTAAGTCATGTGATTAACACAAAATTAATTGTGATTTTAAAAAATTAATCGCAGTTTTAATCGCATTGTTAGACAATAGAATACCAATTGAAATTTATTAAATATTTTGGATGTTTTTCTACATTTTCAAATATATTGATTTAAATTACAACACAGAATACAAAGTGTCCACTGCTCACTTTATATTATTATTTTTGATTACAAATATTTGCACTGTAAAAATGATAAAAGAAATAGTATTTTTCAATTCACCTCATACAAGTACTGTAGTGCAATCTCTTTATTATGAAAGAGCAGCTTATAAATGTAGATTTTTTTTTTGTTACATAACTGCACTCAAAAAGAAAACAATGCAAAATTTTAGCACCTACAGGTCCACTCACTCCTACTTCTCATTCAGTTAAGACAAACAAGTTTGTTTACATTTACGGGAGATAATGCTGCCCACTTCTTATTTACAATGTCACCAGAAAGTGAGAACAGGTGTTTGCATGGGACTTTTGTAGTCAGCAGTGCAAGATATTTATGTGCCAGATATGCTAAACATTCATATGTCCCTTCATGCTTTGGCCACCATTCCAAAATCTGAGAGCGACGAGATATGGAGCACGCTTTCAGAAGTCTTAAAAGAGCAACACTCCAAAGCGGAAACTACAGAACCCGAGTTAGCAAAAAAGAAAATCAACCTTCTGCTGGTGGCATCTCACTCAGATGATAAAAATGAACATGTGTTGGTCCACACTATTTTGGATTGTTATCGAGCAGAACCTGTCATCAGCACAGATGCATGTCCTCTGGAATGGTGGTTGAAGCATCAAGGGACATATGAATCTTTAGCGCATCTGGCACGTAAATATCTTGAGACGCCAGCTACAACAGTGCCATGAGAACACCTGTTCTCACTTTCAGGTGACGCAGTGAACAAGAAGAGGGCAGCACTATCTCCTGCGAATGTAAGCAAACATTTGTTTGAGCTATTGGCTGAACAAGAAATAGGACTGAGTGGATTTGTAGGCTCTAAAGTTTTACATTGTTTTATTTTTGAATGCAGTTATTTTTTGTACATAATTCTACATTTGTAAGTTCAACTTTCATGGTAAAGAGATTGCAGTACAGTACTTGTATTAGGTGAATTGAAAAATGCTATTTATTTTGTTTTTTTTACAGTGCAAATATTTGTAATAAAAATAAATATAAAGTGAGCACTGTACACTTTGTATTCTGTGTTATAATGGAAATCAATATATTTGAAAATGTAGAAAACATCCAAAATATTTAAATAAATGGTATTCTGTTATTGTTTAACACTGCGATTATTCATGATTAATTTTTTTAATTGCTTGACAGTCCTAATACAAGGACTGATGTTTCCTTCAGGAGGACAGGATACCAGAGGCTTGTAAAGAAGCTACTGCAAGGCCAGAGCTGAAGAAACCAACCCTTGAGGCTATCAGATTAGTTACTAAGTATCCAATCTCCCATTTCTGGGGAAAATCATTGAGACAGCTATGACAGGGCAACTGTGGCCATTCAACTGTCTGATTTCCTTGACTTCAGTCAATCAGGTTATAGGCCTCAATATAGAGTAAAAAGTACACTGTTTGTATAAGTTGATGATCTCCTGCCAGCACTGAATGAAGATAAAGAGTTCATGCTGATTTTTGTTTTTTAAAATCTGTCAACAAATTTCTGATCTATTTGATAGACTTTACTGACCTGCTCACAGAGGTGGATGTTGCTACGGCAGGGGTGGATGAACTCTCTCTAGAGCGACTGTGGCGTATCTTTCTGAGAGGACCCAGAAGGTAGCTGTGACAAATTTTCTCTGCCCCAAGGGCTGTCTTCTGTAGTACGCCTTAGAGATCTCTTCTGTTCAGCATGTATATGAGGCCAATGAGAGGGGTTATTCAGGAAACATGAGATATCTTGAGTATTCTGGTGACACATAACTCCACATCTTCATCATGTCTGACTGGGGCAGAGCAGTGAAGGAAATAACCCAATGTTTTTATCCAGATTTTTTTGTAAACCTTACACTGGTCACCTGAAGTAGCTGCCACGTGTTGAAACTGGGAAAAATGATGACAGACTGAGAGAGCACATATTCAATGTAGGGACAAGAGATTAGAGGACTTATTACTGTGTTTTCTGGACCTTAAAGCTAGTGCTGAGTGTCAGTAAAGTGAATAATTTGTGATCTTTAGGGAAAAAATGAATAATAGGTTTTTAATCTTAGGGAGTGGTTTGCATCATCAGTTTATATTGGATTAGACTTGAAAATCTATCTTCGCAAGGAAAAAGGTTAGTAACTTTTTTCAAAAATGGCAAAGGTAAACATACAGCATAAATAATATGCAAATTGGATTTGTGTGAAACTAGACGTCCAGAGCTCTCACTCTAAATAGATACCATTTGTACAGAAGTTTGAAAATAATTTCCAAGTGACAAGTTTTGTCTAGTGTGAATGGGATAGATCTCACACTCTCACACACACGCACACACACAAGCGGGTCAGAACAAAGGCTGCCAGTTCTTCAGAAGATTTTCTCAAGTCTCTGTTCTCTCTTGCACACCTTCTCCCCCTCATAACTCTTTGCCTCCTGCAGCTGCTGAAATTGCCCAGATCCTAAATCTAAATAAGGCAGGACTAGTTGGGAAGATACCATATGCAGTGGGAAGCAGGGGTGAGGATGCAAGGCAATGGGAAGGGAAGGGGGCTGGCTTGTGATCTTGAGCCCCAGGGTAGCTGATGGTGAGAGATGGCTTGTTGAGTTGGAGTGCGTACAGAGCTTGAGTTTGTGGATGAGAGGGAGGGGGCAGCAGCAGCAGGAGGAGGAGGAGGCTGGGACTGGGAGGGGAGGGGGGAAAGAGCAGCATCTCTATCTTTCTCTCCAGACTACGTTGCTAACAGCAAGGGGAGGCTCAGACTTCCCTAATATCCATCATCCCCTGCTCCCAAAGTGGTCACAGAACAGGCAGAGCAACAAAGAAGGTCTCAGAGGTAAGGTCCCCTTCAACTTGCAAATCTGTACAGTCTGCTCAACAGAAGGGAGAGCAGCAGTAGCAGCATAGGGGAGAGACTAACAGCACCTGGGAATAAGAGTGCAGGGGAGAGTAGCTGGCAGCTCCCTAACAAGAGGAGTGAGGAAGTGTGGGCAGCAGCAACAGAGGAGAGGGGGGAGAGGGGGGTCAGGTCATAAATTAGTATCAGCTGGGAATATCCAGGATTGAGGTACTTGTGTCCCAGCCCCCCAAACAGGAGGAGGAGGAGAGATGGTGGGGACAGTTGCACCGTTAGAGCAAATACTATGGCACCTGAAATACAAGGCACAAATTTGTAAAGCAGGAACCTGAGCTATTGTCAATTTCTTTGTAGACAGGGGCTTGGATGAAGACAATGGGAAAGGGGGGCACCTACATATGATATGGGAGACCTTGTTCCCGTTTCCCTTACGCTCTGTCTTGCTTTTTGTTTTGCTTTTTTTCTGGATGTAAGGCTAAGCTCTTGAGGCAGAGACCATTGCTTGTTTGGTATTTGTACAGAACCTAGCACATTGTGGACACTACTGGAAGCGAGTAATAATAATGTAGGAGTTTGTACGGAAATGTCCTGAATCCTATCAGGAATTAGGGAGTTATAAGGGAGTCCAAAATTGTTTTGTGTCTTATGAATAAGGTTATTTGGGGATTTTATTTCCATTTTCATTCTGAAACACTGCAATCAGAATAAAAAAGTAGTGAGCCTGGAATCTTTATGCCCCCTTGATAGTTCCTCTGCCCCCCTTAGGGGAAGGTTAAAACCAACAAGTGGGCTCATTTTGTAACCCAGGAATTGGAGAAATGTGGCAATTAAAGTTAATGGACCAGGATTAGGTGGCATAACTGTAGTAGGTTGATTTAGATGCGAGTATAGGATGATGGAGTCATCATTTTCCATTGTCTTGCAAAACCTCGGGAGGGTGGTACTGATTCTGATTTCACTTACATTGCTGTAAGTATAAGTTTCAGGTTTGATGTTGCTTTGTTTCACTGTCAGATCTTTCCCGTAATCTGTGAACACAGAGGTCAGGAGAAGAGACAAGACACGTAATTCACAACAATGGGGCTTTTCTTTCACCAGCTTTTATGACTGCATTAATTGTTATTTCAGACTCAAAGTTTTATTATCCCTTTAAAACAATAAATATGTGGATGACTTTGGGCTTGATCCTGCTTTATTGAAGTCAGTGGGAGTTTTGCCATTGATTTCACTTGGAGAACAAGATCAGGTCTTTTTTTAAGATAAATCTTTTTTTGTTTAAAGCCCTCTCTTGTTTTGTGAACAACATTCTGCCTCTTTTCCAGTGTCCAAGCTCTTATTAAATCATTTTTTGGAGGTTTAAAAAAGGTGAACTGCTTTTCCAACAAAATAAAAATTGCTGTATACAAAATTGCTTTTAAGTTGATTGCCGGTTAACTACAGCTTGGATTTTTTTTAGAAATTGAGTGTCCTGACTTTTGAAGGGCATAACTGTGATACATGCATAAAAAATGCTAAGATAACATTAAGGACATGTCTTAAACCGGCAACCAGCATGTATGTTCTATCTATTTTTACTTGGACTTAATGTGACATTACCCAGTTAGACTGCAGTTAGCTGTGCAAATTGGCTTTGTGTGAACAATGCTCCACAAAGATTTTTTTATTGTTGCAGCTCAGATGGACATGATCCAAAGCTCCTGGAAGTCAGTGGAAGTCATTCCATTGACTTGGTGTGTTTTGGATCAATCCTGTGGTATGAAATCAACCTCTGATGGGAGAGTCCATACACACATAAGCAGAATAGAGTGCATTAAGGATGTAATTTTACTGATTTCTCTGAACTTCCTTGCTTTGCGGATTTCAGCTGGACAAAATGTTTCCATATGGGTTCATTTGTTTTGTTGTTGTTCAGTTATAAATCATAGAATATCAGGGTTGGAAGGGACCTTAGAAGGTCATCTAGTCCAACCCCCTGCTCAAAGCAGGACCATCCTCAATTTTTGCCCCGATCCCTAAATGGCCCCCTCAAGGATTGAACTCACAACCCTGGATTTAGCAGGCCAATGCTCAAACCACTGAGCTATTCCCCCCACACACTTGTATTCCATTTATTGTGTAAAGAGTACGTGCACTTCTGAAGATTTTTACTTGTATTCCATTTATTGTGTAAAGAGTACGTGCACTTCTGAAGATTTTTTTTCTTTTAACTTAACCTTAGATCTATTGTCTATTTGTGTATTTAACATCTCATTACGGAAGTTAATTTTTTGACATAACTCATAGTCTTTGAGATATTACAATATTTCATAACAATAAATAATCTTTACTTAGTATTATATGGATAGTGTTAAAATTATGGGGAAAGTCAATTCTTCTTATGCATTAGCCATTTAAAAACTTTTTTGGTGCTGTTGGGTTTCTTTTAAAAATCAGAACATATTCCATAATAGAAGCTAATGGCATATAAAGGTTTTCATTAAGAAAAGTTTCCCATTATTAGTGCCAAAACACTTCCAAAAACTAGTAAACTAAATTTAATTAAATGTTGTTGTTGTTGTTTGCGTGTTTGTGTATGCATACCGTTTAAATACAACCATTTGAAATCTTGTAGAAAAAACACTACTGGGATTTTGATATCACATTTTATTCCAGGGCAAACTTATCCCTGAGTGATGAACTCCCAAAAACGATGCTTTCTTATAAAGGAAATACTGAAAAATCCATAAATATAGTTGTGATAGTGACATACTTATTTTTTTTGTGGGGGGTGGGGGGAAATTCTTTAATTGCTATTGTTTGTGATTCTTCTAGTGAACACAAGTCTGAACAGTGAATGGTAAGTGATCTGTCACTCCTTTGTCACCTTAATACAGAATAAAGCATTTGCTTGTTTTTCAGTTGTGCTATTATTTCCTGTGAATAATCATCACCATCAATATTCATAAAAAGCCTTAGTGTATTTATATGTGTGTGTGTGTGTCTGTGTATATGTGTATATGTGTGTGTGTATATATATATATATATATATATATATATATATGTATATATATATAAAAGGAATCACAAATTTTACTCAGAATAAAAATTCCTTGCTTTGTTTGTCATAGATTGTGTTAGATTATTGCTAACTATTCAAAGCTTCTACTACAAATATTTATTGTGGAATATGGGCTTTTAAAATCTGAAACTGAGATGGGAGATGCAACCCTTTGCAAAAGAAACTCAAATCTTTGTTAGCCAAAAGTCAGATTTTGCAGTGACGGCAGTTCCTATCTAATAACATCCAGAGAAGTTCTGACAAATATGTCTTTTTTTCTTTTTGCTTTGTGGAAACACTGTTCTTCTGCCATAAGCATAATACTGTCTTATTGTTTCCATGTTTGTGTTCTTGTATTGAATGAAGAAAGTCAACAATCTATTTAGGTAGTAACATTATCAATAGTATGTTTTTTTTTAAAAAAAATAAAGGATAACTGGCATTTGGACATGGAGTGTCTTACAGAAAATGCAATATTTTAAAATATAAAACATGAATACTGGCAGAACTTTATATGGTGGCAATACTTTAGCCTCTTAAAACTATATTAACAGTTGTAAAAGCAATCTATGGCAATGTTAGACGCTTTGTGTAATTATACAGTGTGTGTAAATGAAGGAAAAATTATATTTATAGACAATATTTGAATGTGTGTTCATAAAACAATGAGTAGTAAGGGAGAATTGTCATCAAGGAGGCCTTTAAAGGTACCAAAGAGTAATTTGAATGTTTTCCTTAAGGAGTTCATCCTTATATTAAAATTCACTTTTAAAAATGGCCACCTATACAGTGGCAGATTGTTTTTTAAGCTACCCTGTTGATTTTTAAAGCCCCTTCATAAGAAGATCCTGGTTCTAGGCCAATGCTTTTCCTCTGTTTTCATAAAGAGAGGAGAGCGAAATGTGTAGATTCTGGCTTTTGCGGGAGAAAAAGAAAGTATCCGCTCCACAGCATTTCCCTCCTTTTCCCCTGTGCCTGCAGAACCTCCACGCTCCTAAAGTATGTTTGTCAATAAGAATAATAGGCCAGATTCTGCCGTGACATACATCATGTGCAGATTCAGGGTCTTTAAACAAGCAGTTAATTTACAGTCTAGATTCTATTATACATATTACTGAACATACCATAATTTATGATTTATTGATATAGTGCCTGATTCAAGGAGTATTCCCATCAGCTTCAGTGGGATTTGGATGAGGCTCACAGAGAGAGTTTAGAGAGCTGAATCTGACTCTGTCAACTGGAAATCTAGTCTATTTAAAAATAAGTTTAAAGTATCATTTTTGTGATTTGGTGATCATTTTCCTGCGTTATTTTTAAATGTCTCTCCTCCCCCTGTTGCTGTATGACGGATCTGCACAAAATAAAGGTTAAAGTGACCATACCCAAAGTGCTGTCATATGCACAAGTAAACAATCTGGATAAAAATAAAAATAGATTTCATCTTACATGTTACTTAAATGTCTTAATCCTAATAATTTTAGGTGTTACTTATAATAACAGTAACTAAAACATTTTCATACATAAGTGTGACTTTAAAATTAAGTTACCTATGTATAACTGTTGTTTTCACTTGTAGAGACTATAGAACTGTTGTTTATTGTAATTAAAAACAGTGATGTGTGCCCAGCCTTATTTCGAAAGAAAAAGTTTGTGGCTAATAAACTGCTGTGAGAGAGACATTTTCATTAAAGGCCTGATCCAAAGCCCACTGCTACCTTTCTATTGATGTCACTGGGCTTTGGTTCAGGCCATAAGTGTTTAGATATCACAGAGATGAGTGTTCTTGTAAAGACATATGTAGACAGACAGATGTAACATGAGGTGTGGTCAGTGCTTCTGCCACCTCTGCAAAACTACTCACTGCTCCCTCTTGAGGGGACAATGCAGCGAAAATTCTGCAAGTTCAAACACGCTAAACTCTCCCCAGACTCATTTCTGGTCATTGCTTTTTACAAAATAAAAACCACCACCACCACCAACAAAGGCATATTCCCATTCTTTGTTTATCATTATTGCCATGTAAAAGCAGAACATGGTGTTCTCCTTGGAGGGAATTGTGTCCCCAGATCTATATGCAGATCTCCTGTTGTTCCATGGAGACTTGAATGGTGCGAGACTGAGCGAGAAGGCCCAGGAAGGATGTGTGTCATGGTCAGTGAAAATGGATTCAGAGGGACCATGTTTCCTGGAGGGAGTGTTATGGATGGGACACTAAGAGAATAAGTGCAGTTAGGCTAGAACCAGCTCAGGCATGTGGACAGAGCAGTCCACGGGGTTTAATAAAGTTTCACTTGCTCAGCTTAACATGCATTCAGCTTCACTCATTGTGAATGAAAAGTGGTGGCAGTACTTGAGTTGTGAGTTCTCTGAAGTGCAGCAGCTGGCAGTGTGAAGCCATGGATTTGGTCTGAAGCCCCAGATTTTGCAGACACAAACCTAGCCCAACAATGGACCTTGTGGAAGGAGGAGTGTGAGCTATACACACACCTGGCTATGCAGGATGATGACAACTGCAGGAAAGTTAAAACTATTGTTTTATCTTATTGGGGAACAAAGCAGAGAGGTCTGCACCACTCTAAAGCTCACCACTGCCTCAAGCCCCACAGCAGTCCTAGGACCTGTTGCCCCTCAAAACAAAACAAAACTGTGGAACAGTTTTTACTAGATACCAGTCTGAAGGGGAGGGAGATACCCTTGTGTTACTGCTTATGCACACTGACTGCTATGTGCAATTTTGGGGACTTGAGAGACTCCCTAATTTGGAACAGGAGAAACTTATGAGTCAGTACACTCAACACCCAGCAAGATCCTACAGAGATCCTCACAGAAGAGAGAGACAGAACCATCTGGAGGCCAACCCCACAGGAAGGGAGGAGACTTCACAGAGAGACAGTTTGCTAGATTCAGGTGACAGGGAGACAGAGCGGTCACTCCCAGTGTGGTTGCCTGTTGAGGAGACCAAACTATCTCAAAGACAGGTTAAGTGACAGGCTAAGTCAGTGGTAAAGACGAGCCTCCAACTTGACTATGTGCAAGCAACTCTGGCTGAAGGGACATAGAGTGGGACCCATGTGCCTATTATTTGTCCCCCCCACCCACCAGGGTTTGGTGTACATCAACAAAAATGGGTATTTCTCCATGGTTACGCAAGGCCCGGTTGATCACCATGGCAGGTTTATTAATGTGGGGTGATCAGGAAAGGTCTGTGTGGCCAGAATCTTTAGAAATTCTCATCTGTTTTCTGCAATGAAAAGTTGAACTTTTATTCCCAAAACCATTATGAACATTAATAGTGCTATGGTTTCAACTGTTATTCTGGGAGATCCATCCTATCTGTGGATTTCCTGGCTTATGAAGCTTTGTTACATGGCAGTTGGATAAGGGAAAAGAGCTATTTAAGTGTACCTTGAATAGCTGCAGAAGGAGTGTGCATTTGGAAGATTGAAGTAAAGGTAGAGGTGTCTCATAACAAGACTGGAGGCTTTTGAAGGGTATCTGCTTCATGTTATGGCTGTTTGCTGTGTTTTGCACAATATTTGTGAGAGTAAGGGAGACAGCTTCACTGATTGATGGGAGGCAGATGGGAGGCATATACCTTGAATTGCTTTTATTAGGAAAGGATGTTATTTGGGAGAGCTGGACTTTAAAGCCATAGTTCTGTGGCGATAGCTCTGTGGAAGCTTGCAACACCAGGCTGCTACTGGTCAGTGGGGCATCAATTTGGAGTAGGTAAATCTATTGTGGGATCTGTTGTAATCCAAGTTCGCAGGGCTATTAACAGACTTCTGCCAAGAAGGGTAGTGACTCTGGACAATGTGAAGGACATAGGGATGGTTTTGCCATGATAGGGTTCCCTAACTGCAGTGGGGCGATAGACAGAATGCATATCTCTATCTTGGCACCAGATCACCTTGCCAAAGAGTACATACACCGAAAGGGGTACTTTTCATGGTGTTGCAAGTGCTGGTGGATCACAGGGGCCGTTTCACCAACATCAACGTGAGATGGCCAGGAAAGGTGCATGATGTGCGCATCTTTAGGAACACAGGTCTGTTCAATACCTGCAAGCAGGGAATTTCTTTCCAGACCACAAAATAACCATTGATTATGTTGATATGCCAATCGTGATCCTGGGAGATCCAGCCTACCCCTTGCTCCCATGGCTCATGAAGCCGTACACCAGCAGACTGGACAGCAGTAAGGACCAGTTCAGCCATAGGCTGAGCACGTGCAGAATGGTGGTGGATTGTGCCTTTGGACATTTAAAAGGTCACTGGCAGTGTTTACCTACTAGGTTGGATCTCAGTGAAAGCAATATCCCCATAGTTATTGCTGCCTGCTGTGTGCTCCATAATATCTGTGAAACAAAGGGAGAAATGTTTCTCCCAGGGTTGGGGGTTGAGGCAGATCGCTTGGCAGCCAATTTTGAGCAGCCAGATACCAGGACAATAAGAAGAGCACACCGTGAGGCTTTGAAAACCAGCTTCAGCAATGAGCCAGAGTAATGTGACACTTATCTGTGTTGTTCCTTACCAAACTATCCTCTCCATTGCATTTTCTCTCCTGTAAACTCCACCCCCACCAACCACTGTGTGTGGAATGAATAAAGAGCCTTTTCTCCTCAATCCATTTTGTTTTATTATGCACACAAACACACACAGACAGCAAAGAAAAATAAGATAGCAGTGTAAGGGGAGAAACAAGGAAAGCTTGCTTACAGATGCACTGCAATAACAAAGGTCTGGGAATGGGTGTCTTCTGTTCTTTCTAACCTCCCCTAGTGTTGAGTGCAAGGGATACCGAACTCCCCCCTCTCCCGCCTCATAGGACATTTGGGGAAGGAGGATTGAGAACGGGGCAATGATGGCAGCAAGTTCAACATAGGCTGTAGAGGGAGTCTACCACCCAGCTGCCTTTCTTGAAGCTCAACCAGACACCTCAACATGTCTGGTTGCTCCTTCATAATCTGCAGCATTTCATCCTGTGTGGCACACTCCTGTTCTCTGCATGCTCTCCTGTCCTCCCTGGCCATGGCCAGGTTCTTGGACAGTGAAATCCTTCATGCTCTGAGCTCCGTCTTTTCAGTCTCAGAGATGCGCATTAATTCATTGAACGTGTCCTCCCGAGTGTTCTTTTTCTACCTTCTAATCTGTGAAAGTCTCTGACCCGGTGTGGAGGATGTGCCGACGGACAAGTTTCAGCTGCAAGGAATGCGAAGCACAAGGGTAACATTGACTCTGCATACATTGTTTCTGGTGTAAGGTTGATTTTATTTTTAAAAAAACCCTTAATACATTTCACTGCAAGCCACAACATAATCACAACCACTGGCTATTGCAAGAGTCAGTTTGCTGCTCCAACCATGGGGAGAATGGCCATGAGGCATGGACTAGAGGTTTTGTGCTGCTGCTTTTGTGAAGACGTCCTTGGGAGCACAGTTGGCACTTGAAAAATGCCCTCTTTCCCCTAGTAACCTGGATGGTGCTTGAGGACAGGCACTAGTGTAAAGCCCCCAAAGAGTTTGTTTTTTACAAAGGTGGCACCAGGTTGTGTGGAAGGGAGACAAACAGGAAGCCACCTCCCCTTTTTTTCAGTGCTGCATCTAACCACAGCAGCGGCACATTAGGGAAAGCGTGGCTGTGTGACCCAGATTTCACAAAAGGGGGGCAGATTACTTGTTGAATTTTTGCAGTTTAAGGGCTAGCATTGAAAACTTCCCCCATTTCCCCTAGGTAACTCTATGCAGTATCCCTCTCTTGAGGGTAACAAAGGTGGCAAGGGAGCAGATGCTGCAAGCGTCTGGGTACAGACCTAATCCTTATGCTGCTATGCTGTGTGCTGCAATGATACCAGCACAGTTAATACTGGAGTGGCACGGGAAAGTATCCTACTGTGGTAGAAGAAATAAGGCAGCCTTTCCCTGAAACACTCGCAAAGGATTGCAGAGTACCTCCATGAAAGCTTCCTGGAAATCTCCATGGAGGATTCCTGGGCGCACCATGTGCACATAAACAGTCTTTTTTGGGAAGCACCCTCTGCGTAGCTGGAGTGGCCACCGACACCCACTACACCTTTTTTGTTCAGATTAAACATAAAAAATAACATGTAACCCCTATGGTTTAATTGGAAATGTGTACTCACTAGAGGTGCCTTCCCCAGCATCAGGCTCAGCTGCCAATAAAAGGGCAATTAAAACATTGAAAACAGGTAAAGCCTATGGGTTTGATAATCTCTCCCAAATTCCTGAAGAACCTGGGATAAACTAGCAGACAATGGCTAGTTAGAGTCATCAAGGAGAATAAAATACTTAGGATCCGGTGTAGCTCAAAAGTAACAGCTTTCCAAACCCTGAGAGAGATTGTCAACTTTGAACAAGTTACCACTCTATCTTTTTGCTAGATTGCATGTACAAATTACTCGAAATGCTTACCTCTCAAAGAATTCCCTCCACTGTTGATGATATCATGAGTGTAGATCAGGCAGGTTTCAGACCAGACCGCAGCACCTGTGATCTCGTGCTGGCACTCAGTATCTGCATTGAGAATGGGTTCCAGATCAGGTAGAAGATAGGTGCAGTATTTTACTGCTGCGTATGATGCAATCTTGCATACAGGCATACTGTACAAATTGTCATTGGTCCTACCGAAGTGGGTAGTAGTGGCTGTGGAACTGTTGAGAGGCTGCTGGTTCCAAGTTTCACTTGGATGAAAAGCCAGCTCCCCTATGTCTCAAAACAATGGTTTACTTCAAGGCTTAGTTCTCGCACCAACGCTTTTCAACCTCTTCACAAATGATCTTCCCAACACCACTGCCAGGCACTTTATCTATGCAGATGACATCTGTCTAGCAGTACATGACCAGGATTTCAGTCACCTAGAAGAACTTCTGAATGCCGATACAAAATAGATGCAAAAGATGCAAGACTTAAACCTAGTACCAAAAAGACAATTTTCAAATAATTATACCTGTTCAACACAAAGGCCAACAAATAGTGCAGAGTCTTTCTGAATAGGCATAGGCTGAGCCACAACCTGAAGCCTGTGTGCCTTGGTGTTACACTGGACTGTACTTTGACTTTCAAGAACACGTTATCAAGACTTTACTGAAAATAATATGAAGCAACCTGATCAGCAAACTAGCTGGTTATACCTCGGGAGCTAATGCTCAGACACTAAGAAACTCTGGGTTTGCCTAGACCTATTCTGCAGCAGAGTTCTGCTCCCTTGTGTGATTCAGCTCTTCTCACACAGGACTAGTAGACACTCACCTGACTGAAACCATGTGTATAACAGGTACCATGAGACCGACGCATCAGGCCTGGCTGCCAATTCTGTCCAACATTGCCTCTCCTGACATCAGGCTACAAGTTACCTTGCAGAATCTGCTTCTTAAAAAGCAAGACATGCCCCATCTACCAATTTAAAGATGTGTTTAATCCACCGAGACACCACATCAGCTCAAGGCATCCTGTTTGGACAATTCCCTTAAGGAATCTCAATAACACCTCCAGGTGGTGTACTAGATGGCAAGAAGAAGTTTCAAACACAGCCAATCCCTATCTCATGACAGATCCGATAGTTCAGCCCCCTGGTTATGACCCTCCATGCCATCTTTGGCACTCACATGTGCTGCTTAAGACTATAAGTGGGACCTTTTTGATTGGTATACCTCTTGCTTATTCTTTCACCACAGTAAAACTGCCTTAGATGCAATGTGTTTGTCTTAATTTTATTTCTCAGCTACCTGGAAATCGTGCTTAGTGCTGCATAGGTGGGGGGCAGGGAATGGAAACATTAAGCAATTTGGAAGTAGTGGGGGGAGTGCTGAGTTTTGGTGTCTGGGCATGGGATTTTTTTTTATAAAGCCACCTTTAATAATTTTAAGTATAGAACTGAAGGTGCTGCACAAGGATGAACACATCTGTCCTCTGCTTTAATAATAGCCATAAGACATGGCAGCACACAGCTGGTATCTGGAAGAATGGTTTCCAAATCCACCATAAGAGGCACGTGTGGGACAGAATTGAAATGTAGTTCTTAATACATATGATCTAGTCAGGCAAGATGCAGCTCACATTGGTCTGGTTGTTAATCTGGATAAATCTGTGTCCCTGGCCATTACCATTGAGCTGCCTCCAGCTTTAGATTACAGCCAGCTCAGTGTCAATCTGTCTGGAAGGGACATCACACTGGTGGCAACTGTAAGTATTTGGGCAGTTTCATAGACAGCGCTGGAGAATGTTTGAAAGATGTGGACACTTGTATAGCAGGAATTGCTTCCACGTTGCAGGTCCTTCAGCAGCCTCTGTGGGGAAGTCATGACACCAAGCTAGCTATGAAGCTGCAGATCTATAGAACTGAGATTATACTGACTCTGTTGTATGGCAGTGAAACATGGGCGCTAAAAAAGGCTGAAGAGTGGTGGCTAATTGATGTTTTTGATTCTCAGCATTGTCATCAGCTGCTCCATATTAAGTGTCAGGACATGATCAGAAATAGGCTTCCAAGGGAGGTTGTGGAATCCCCATCATTGGTGGTTTGGATTAGATTGGGGATTGGACTAGATGACCTCCTGAGGTCTCTTCAACCCTAATCTTCTATGATTCTATGATAAATCCTGGCCCTATTGAAGTGAATGTGAGTTTTGCCACTGATTTCAGTGGGGCCAGGATTTCACCTTCTATTATTAAGATAATGTCCTATAACTTGCAAAATTCACTTCATAATCCCAAATATAGGTCGTTACCTGAAGAGTTTACAAAAAACAATTTAAGACCAGAGCCCCCCCAATGGCCCAATACCCTCTTATGGCCTGATCCAATGTTCACTGAAGTCAATAGAAAAACTCTACTGACTTCAGTGGGAGCCGGATAAGTCCCCTACTTGACTTTGTTAGAACTCCTCACATGTAAGGGTTTGCAAAAATGAGACCTTAATTTGTTGTTGTTTTATGGACTTCATTATTTTTTCTATTTGTTTTTCCCCACAAGTATTTACAGTCTGCAGAGTAACTTAAAAAGTGCCTTATAGTCCCAGGACTTTTACAAGTATAACAAGTGACATATGCCAGTTTGACTCATTATTAATTACTGGGGAAAATAAAATAGAATGCAAAAGAATTATGAACTGAAGGAAGGCTTTAGTGACTGTGTCTGCAAGAAGGAAATAATTACTCTCGCATAAATTAATTTAGAATGGTGGCATCAAGAATAAAGCTGGATTTTTGAGAATGGTTTCTTAAAACAAGTTCTCCCCTTTGTTTCCTCCCCTTTTTATAAATTAGATTCATTCCAGCTGGTACATTAGAACACAAAGGTATTATGGAAAATGAAAGAAATCCCTAGCTTATTGGCTGAATTTGGAGAGAATTTTTGACATGGCTGACCATCCTTCAAATGAGATCTTTGTGTCAGAGTGCAGAGGTCAGAGTATAGAAGCCTTGGGAAATCAAAAGGTGGTGAGAAGAATGGCTGGGATTTCCAGCAGCCTGAGAGTGCTCTTTTGTTTTCATTGGTCAGTTGTTGGGGATGATGCCTTTGGACATCAAAGAAATGTCTAAACAGTGTTATCTAGCCCTGTCCTTTGCCCCCTGCCATGTAATGGGCCTCTTTTCAGGAAAACATTGAGAAAGCTAAGAAAGCGAGTTGGCCCATACTAGTGCTATCAATTCAGCAAGAGAGCAGATCAATAACATTTGCATTAGCCAGTAAAACAATCTGTTAGTTTCTAGAAATGTAAATTGGTCAAACCTATACATACATTCAAGAAGCAGCTTTAATGTTTGTTGATCACATTTTTGCAAAAACAGTGGGAAGAACTTATTCTTTAAAGAATTTCATTTTTGCCTGTTATGGGGTATTTGGAAGAACTGTTTCTTGAGAAATAAAACAAGGGAATAGGATCTTCCTTTTAATGCTCCCAAAAAGCCTGTCACACTTATGTATGGGATCTACCTAGATCTTTATATTAAAAAAAAAAAAAAGGCAGCAGGAGCTGGTATTTGATGCATTTCAGGCTTGAGCCATTCCCTTCAATGTTTAAAGGAACTTTGCCATTGTTTTACAGGGGACCATGCTTCCCATGGAAACTAATGGCAGTACAAAAGCAAACTGTACCAGACATATTCCAGCTATTTCCTATTCACACTTCTGTTACACTGATTAAAGAGTAACCATTGTTAACTGTTTCTTTGTGCTAAAATGTTGATTTTTAAAGTAAACACTTTCTGTGAATAAACAATATTGTTAAAATAGTCAGATGTAACATGCTTTTTGAAAACTTTGCCCTAAAAACATGAAAAAAGATAAAAGCTAAAAAGCTGTGGCTGAAGCAAAAAAACCCACAACAACTGGCCCTTGAAATGTGCCACCCCAGGAATGGCCGGAATGCCGCCCCTTCAGATGTGCCGCCCCAAGCACCTGCTTCCTTTGCTGGTGCCTGGAGCTGGCCCTGATTGGACTTTGCTATATTTTGTTTACTCCCTAGGTCTTCTGTATTTCTTCCCTGAGCAGTACTATTTAAAGACCCAATCTTGCAAAGTCTGATGTTCATGGCCCTGATCCATCCCCAGTGAACTCAATGGGAGTCCTTCCATTGACTTCAATGGATGTTGGATCTGGCCCATGCATATCTTTATGCACAGTCAATAGTTCCATTAAATGTAGTACTCAAAGTTAAGCGTATGCTAAGCCTTTGCAGGATCAAGGCAATAGACATTTGTGGTTATGGATCTGTTCCTAGGAAGGTTTAAAATTATTGCACATCAAAGGTAGACAGTTATTATCAAAGGATACTGCCTACATTTTTGTGACAATTAACAGCTAGCATTGAACAATGACTGTGATAACTTGTCAGGCTGCAAGTGTATTTTTAAATGGATGTAAAATACAAAATGGGAATTGCAAATTTACAAAAATCTAGTTTAGGATAATTTATGTTTAAAGTAATCTAGGGATCATTTTCAGAATAGCACTATTGCTTATAGACATGCTGTAATGGAGCTGAGTTGTCAGATACATTTTTAAAAATGCCTAAGTTGCTTAGACACTTTTGAAAGTTGTACTTGTCATTTTTACACTGTGTTATCATGATAGACTTAGAGTAAGATTGAGAATTTTGAAGATAAATTTGGCCGCATACCAAAGAATAGCCATGTTGTTGTAATCTCAAAAGCATTCAGAGAAGACAGTAATGCAAATATACAGTAAACCTAATTTGAACTCAGTGTGCAATACTTATTTATCTAAGCCAAGAAATAATTTAAACTTATAAAATTAAAGCTAAACTATGTCTAATTTAAACTGCTTAACAAAAAAATTCAGGTGTTAAAATGGATGGCTGACAAAGCTGCATTTTGTTTGCATAAAGCTAAGAAATTTAAGGGTAACACGTCTTTGAAGATCTGAAATAAAACAATTTTATGTGTACGTATTTTCTTGATGTAAGAACTTTTATACTAAGTTTCAGCTCCAAGGTAATTTTGGAATTGTGAAGAGAAAGCTTTGAAATGTAGATATGAGTGAACTTGCACTAAAACAATATATGAGCCTAATATCACTATTGTAGGTTAAACTTAAATTCAGTTTTATAGAACAAAATTCTCAGTAGCAGTGTGCTGTGGTAACATTACTCACTTGGATTGAGGTGTAAATTGAAAATAATGTTTTGGATTGATACATGATTCACCATTAATCATTTATATCCTCGGCTAGTAAAGCTAGAGTGAAGAGCCTGAGAGATGCTAACATGCATGAGTGATCAAAGGGAAGCTAGAATGTTTGTGTTTTTTCTTTAGTGCTACAGTAACATTCCAAAGTAACTACTTGTTCACGACTTTGCCAGAATGTGTGATTTGGGAGGAAAGGTGCCAAGATCATGAATACCAGTAGGTGTCTGTCTAATTCTCTCTCTCTAAAAATATATTGTACAGGATACTTTAAGAAAAAGTTAGGGAAAAAGGAGTTGCATGTTATTTAGTATTCTACTTTATCTTCTGCTCATTTTCTCTTGTTGTAGTACTTAGTTCTCAGTTGGATCTATATCCTGCAAACATGAATATGTTTAGCTTTACACAGAGAATAGTCCTATTGAATGGAGTGGCATTAATCGTGTGCATAAAATTAAGCATGTGTATAAGTATTTGTAGGACTTGGGTCTTTACCTTGGGTTAGCTGATGGTTAAATAGGCAGGATTCAAATTTTCATCAGAAGTGATACAAATATCATGTCTGATCTATGGATTGCTCTTTTGGTAGTTCCTCAGCAGAACACAGAATATATATGTCATGAATACTCATTTTATGTGGGGGGGGGGGGGGTGGAGGAGAAAATCCATAAATAGGAAAAAAAAATCCAGACTTTCCCAATGAAGACTCCCAGAGCATCATGGCAAACATGGGAGCCTGGCTTACAAAAGCCTGGTCTTGGCAGTTTGTCTACCTTTGATTATCTCAGCTGGACACCTTCAGAATTTTATACCCTAGGATTTTAGGCTTAGTCCTTTCCCTTCAGCCTCATCACCTGTTACTATCTTACAATCTTACTTGGAAAAAAAATCAAACACCTAAACTAAACAAAGATGCTGTTGTTCTGCTAGAGCCATCTTCTCTAAAACTTCTGCCAAAAACTGGAAACATTCTTCCTTTAAAAGGTGGGCATCATTTTTTGTTTTGCTTAAGTTACTGGTGTGGAAGGAGAGCCTCACTCTGTGTGGAGGCCCTCCCATGATAACTGTGTTCTAATGTCAACCTTGAGAGGCAGAATGGTCTAATGAATAGGGCCCTGGGAGTCAAGAACCTCAGTTTTTGCTCCTGGCTCTGACAAGTCTATCCCTGTTGCCATATATGCTCTCCAGGATGAGTCAGAGGAGCAGAGTCAGTGCTCTGCCTATTTCCCACCCTTCCCATCCACTCAGGTGAGGTGGGTTATGAACATAGGGGCTCTGCAGAGCCTGCTTCCCTCAGCCTTATGCCCCCATACTCTCTTGAGCTGGCACTCAGGCTGAGCCACAATCTAGCCCACAGAAATAATGTTTCCTTACATTATTTAAGCTATTTGTCAGTTGGGTAATTGTGTTTGTCCCTCATTGTTGATCTAAAGGTCCTTTTGGAATTATTTTTTCCAGTTAATGCAGAGGATAGGAAATTGCATTGTCCTTTATTGTGCAGCACATTAAAAGTTGCACGATAAGGTTTTCTGTAGATGGCCAAGTATCAACATTAACATCACAGTAACTTGTTGCGTATGGAGGCAAGAGGATGCCTGAAACAGGAGAACATAATGTGCGACTAGTGTGATGCTCTTATTCATAGATGTATTGTGTGGAAGTCAGTAGAGGGAATTTGGATGCAGGCCTCTATATGAGCAAGAGTCAGGCTAACTCTAGCTGTAATAACGCGAGATTTGTAGAAGCAGGGCTCACATCAGAAGCAGGTGAAAAGACAGCAGAGTAGAGTCAGCATGACCCAAGATAGCTATGTTTTGAGAACAGAAGTGAGAAAATACAGGAATGGGCAAGACATAATATAAACAAACTGTTGATCATTACTGTATGTAACAAAAAGTATGAATACTTGCCTTAATTGTTTATCTTTTGAGAGACCTGCCTAGGAGGGGGAAACCCTGTGTCCTAGTGCACTCTCTCCCTCTGTGCAATTGCTTGAGTCAATAAAATGTATCTGCCTCGCTGCACCCAAAGAAAGAGTGAGAACTCTGTTTTTCTGCGACAATTTGGGGGCTCGTCTGGGATGGCAACGCCTGCTGGGACAGCGGCAGCTGCTGCGGATCGTTCTCTTTCGAACCCCATGGCGCCACAATAGAGGTAAGAGGCCTTTTGAAATCTCTATTGGGGTGTCGGAGGAGGACTGTCCATGGAGCCGTCTGTCCCTGTTGGGCTTACGCCATCTGAACTTATTGATTGTGCAGCAAGATCAGATGCAGAGCGGTGCTGGGGAACTGTTTTGCCGCCCCCAATAAGGTTAGTTGATGTGGTGCTGGGGATTTAGTTTTGTCACCCCCAATAAGGTTAATGCATAAGGTTAATGCATTAGGTTACTGCACTGGTGCTGAGGGGTTGTTACCGCCTCAAGGGTTGTATTAAGTCCGGACATACAGTATTAAGGTTACTGTATATGACAGATGCATCGTAGTGTGAAGATTAGAGGCCTTGGAGTGTGTGGGTGTGTGGGCGGGACTGAGCCTCTCGTTCATAATTCCTCAGAGTGGAAGCCATAGCGTGCGATGAAGCGCTGAGGTTGAATTGAGATCCTTCTGTCCCGTCCCCTGTAGTGTCAGTATGAGTGAGGGCCACTGAAAGATGCCCAGAGAACCCTAAGAAGCGGTCAGCTTGTGACCAGAGATTTCTCTAATGCAAGCTCGGTGGCTGCATCGTAGTGGATCGGAAAAAGATCCGACCCAAGGCTGCTGATAAGGAGACATTGATAAGCATGATATCCTATCTACAGAGACTCATGTCCCTGGGCTCAGATTTGTAGATATTTTGAGATGATGATAATAATATTTGTTAAACTAAGGAAAAATGCCTCACGTCACCAACCCCAGTTCAGCAAGGTACGTGCCTAATTTTAAGTATATGAGTAGGCGCATTGACTTTCTGAGCTTAAGTACCTTGCTGAATTGGGGTCATACTCCTCACTTTGAATATCAGCAGCATTAAAATAGAGCTTAATGAATCTGATAAAACAATGTATTTTTGTAAATCAGGCCATGATTGACCCTGACAAGTGTGATATTCTTCATTTTCAGGGACATATGAACTCTTTAGTACTGACATATACTATTCCACAACCATATTTTTATTACATACTGTCTACACAGAAATATCGATGAAGTGGGTACTAACCCACGAAAGCTTATGCTGAAATAAATTTGTTAGTCTCTAAGGTGCTACAAGTTTTTCTTTCTTATTTTCATTTTACAGAAATATTAGAATATAGTCATATGTTTTTTTTAATTTGGATATTATCCCCTTGCATTTGCTTTAACAGTACTTCAGACTGAATGTTACTAATACTTGTGCATATAAAGAGGTTGCTTTGCAAAATAGTTTTCTGAGACAATCTTTGTTTTCTAAGATTAGCTAGATAAAGGGCTTTATGGGAGAAAGGTGGTGTTATGGCTAAGGAACTGGACTGGATCTGGGTTCTGTACTGAGCTTTGCCACACAGACTTTTCCTATGTGACCCTGAGCAGATCCTGCATATTTCCCTATACCTCTATTCCCCATCTATAAAATAAGGATAATTATTTTCTCCCACACAGGAGTATTTTGAGGATGATTGATGTTTGTGAGGCTCAGATACCACAAAGATGTGGCCATGTGGGTACCTAGATAGAAATATCTCACATTCTTCAAGGAATGCTATAAAAATGCCTTCAAACTGATTACAGAATGGATCAGGTGTGGCATCAACAGTCTTCAAAATGGTATTAAAAGTATAGCTATGTTAGCGTGCTATCCGATTCCTCCTCTTACAGGCTTATCAGGTTTTCATATTTGACTCCCCATGACTCCACACATCACTTCATTGCTACACAAATGCATATTAATTCTCAGTGTGTACTGATGAACTAAAGTCCACTGCTGAACTCTACCATCTGTAGAAAATGGCTGCATTAGATGGTGTGGTTAAAAGAAATTAAGCTTGGATTTGAAAATACCAGCTAAAATTATACCTTTTCTCCTTTTCAAAAGATTTGTTTTTCCCAACAGTCTAAGAAGAAACCTTTGATGAGGAAAACCTGATGTCCAAGCTAAAGATCTTAAATTCCAACCAAACCTGCCAGAAGGCACAAGGGACCTTTCCTTCAGCCTGGAGGAGCTCATAGAAAATAGGATAATCTCCAAAGAGAGAGGGTGAAAAGCAAAAGATGCTGGACTACATAAACCTACAGCTAGGTGGGGTTGCAACCTGATGTCAACTGAAAATCCTACAGCAGAACTGCATAAGCTCTCCAGCTCTGTGACACAAGGGATACTTAACTTTAAATTAGTTTTTTTCCATTGAGGTTTGTTATCACTTAAATGGCCAGGTGCTTGAGAGATCAATATAAATTAAAGCAAAGTGATTTTCAAATAACTTGTTTAATAATCTAGGGAAAAAATCCTGAGAGCAGGTTTGAAAGAATTATAGTAAAAGAAGCTTATCAGGCATTTTGTGATTATAGAGGCTCTTATCTTGTTCAGAATTTAGATGTGCCCTGAATCTCAAGGCTGAATTGCCTTGTACAATTAACAGCTAGCATTGAACAAACATTGGTGATTTAACTAAGGCAGATGTGTCAGAGGTTCAGCCTGCTGATGTATTTATTTAGCTTACATCACATATTCATAGGGCTCTACCAAATTCACAGTCCATTTTGGTCAATGTCACAGTCATAGAATTTAAAAAATACTAAATTTCATGATTTCAGCTATTTAAATCTGAAATTTCACAGTGTTGTCATTTTAGGGGTCCTGACCCAAAAAGGCGTTGTGGGGGTGTCGCAAAGTTATAGTAGGGGGGTTGTGGTACTGCTACCCTTACTTCTGCGCTGCTGCAGGTGGCGGCACTACCTTCAGAGCTGGCTACCTGGAGTAGGGTTGCCAACTGTCTAATCACACAAAACAAATACCCTTGACCTGCCCCTACCCCACCTCTTCCATGAGTCTCCACCCCGCTCACTCCATCCCCCCTCCTTCACTTGCTCTCCCCCACCCTCACTCATTTTCACTGGGCAGGGGGTTGGAGTGTGGAATGAGCCTGGGGCAGTGGGGTTGGGGTGCAGGAGGAGGTGCAGGGTGAAAGCTCTGGGAGGGAGTTTGTATGCTGGAGGGGACTCAGGGCTGGGGCTGGGGATTGGGGTGCGGGAGGGGGTGAGGGCTCTGGGAGGGAGTTTGGGTGCAGGAGAGGGCTCCAGGCTAGAGTAGGGGATTGAAAGCCTGGGAGGGAGTAGGGAGAAGTGGAGTGGCGGCATGTTCATGGGAACAGGTAGAGTAGAGGTGAGCTAGGGCGGGAGGTTGCGGGGGGGGCACAGGAAGCAATAGGGGGGGAAATGCAGCACGTGTTGGGGAGGAGGCAGGGCTGGGGATTTGGGGAAGGGGTTGGGAAGGGGCGGAGTTGAGGTGGGGCCGGGGGTGGGGGGGCAAGAAAAAAAGGGGGGGCAGCCAAAAAATTTTTTGCTTGGGGTGGTAAAAATCCTAGAGCCGGCCCTGCCTCTTTGTCCTGCACTGAGTGGATCTTGGCATAGGAGAGAATCTGGCCCATGGTTTCAGACATTGCTCTCCTTGAAAGGAAGTAAGCTGGGTACTTTGTGATGCCAGGGTTTACCTCATACTTTGTTGTGGCCAAAGGTAATGTATTCCTAAATAGGATATAGACAGAGACCAGCTCTAGTGATTATGCCTCACTACTGTACTCTTAAATAGGCTTCGCTACATAGTAGAACTTTTTCTAGAGAATAATCATGTACTGTGGTGTAGCTATATGATGCATGTAATCCACATGCCTTGGGCACATTTAAGGCATTTTATCCATGTCCTTCCAAAACGAAGCTTTAATTAGGAGTTGTTTCTTGAAGGCCATCATAGTAGTATTTCATATTTGTATAGCAGGTTTCAGGTTCAAAGCCTTTTCAAGCACTGGGCCAAAACCATTTCTGTGTGACTTCAATGGAGTTTGCAACAGCCTAGGTAAATAAGTATCACTACCTATATTTTACATTGGGAGATGCTAAGGAGGACAGATGTAGTTACAGAAGGTAAATAATCACTTTCAGAGCTGGAATTAGAATTCCATATTTCCCTCTTCCCAATCTTGTGCTTAAAGCTCTAGACACAGCTCTGCTTTTCACATTACACCACAGAGTTGGAAAATTTCCCCTGAAAGGTTCTGTGCAAGATAATGTGTAGCAAAAACCTAGAATAATCCTTTATAAATCTTTTAGTGATGCTGAATAAGTGACTTGTATATTAGATTGGGGTTACTTCAGGTACAGCATGCACATTTGCATGATAAATAAATATTGACAAATGCGGGATAGTCACCCCTTTTCAGAGAAGGATTTTGCTCCTGTTAAAAACCTGATTCCTCTGGTTATTACTGTTCCTAATATGGGAGTCATACAAGATGTGGCGCTGTGGCATCCAGCTGCAGCATGCTGTACTGTACATGCTGTCTGTTCAGAATGCTGTTCCATTCTTTCATCTGATTGCAAGAACTATGCTCTTCTTAAAAATCTTCCTTGTTCCTAAGAGACAGTTTTCCTGTAATGAGGACATACAGCTGAGTGTTAAAAATGTAATAGCATGAAAACTTGCCTTGCTTAGTACAAAAACATAACCGAAAGAACTAAGCTACTGAATGTAATAATGGAATAAAAGATCACGTGGTAAATAATGAGATATTGTGCCACATCCTCATCTGGTGTAAAATGTCATAACTCCATTGCCCATAGTGCATTTTTAACGATGGTATATTAGATCTGAAAGAGCACTACTATTGTAAACCCATCATTAATGCAATACATTTATCATTTTCTTTTTTATTTTGGGGCTGAATTTCTTATGCTTGGTGTATGCCCAAATGTGGTTGTTTTTTAAAAAAAATCTGTACAGATTGTTTCAGTTATCGGAGCACCAGAAGATATCTGTTCTGCTTTTAAAAATAGCTGTCTAGACGTTTTAGTGTGCATGATTTCAGAATTTCACATGCAACGTACTTAGCTTGCAGACTAATGCCTGCTATGGTTGGTAAAAACCTCATTAAGAAATAATAATTCACTTAGAGGCCATTTGAAATTACACACTTGGTGAGTGCGTCATTTTACTTAATATAATAGGAGCCTGATCCTGCAGCTTCTCAGTCACTCGAGTAGCTCAACTAAAGAAACTGAAGTCAGTGTATACGTTCAGAAGTAGTTTAAAAATAGGCCAAGACTAACCCTTTGGGCTTTGCTGGAGTTGTTTTGCTTGATCTGGATCTTGCACTGGACTGTCTTCTGCTCAGTCTACTCTGTCCCTTCTCATAATAATGTCTGAATGACTGATCATTAAGTGCCTCAGTTGTTCCTCAGTAGCTGATTCAATGTTGCTGTGGGGCCTTAGCCTTTTCATTGCCTGACCTTTTGCATGTTTGGATTGCCAAACATAGCAGTCCTTCAAAGCATACATTTTGTTATGGTGAGGCTGCTTTCCACTGTGCTCCTACTTGTGGTTAAACCAGCCCCATTATGGCAAATCTACTGCTACACCATGAAAATAATAGCCCTCAACAAAAGCCATTATTCCCTCAGCCCCAGACTTGCTTCCCCCACTCCAGCCACCCATCATTCTGGTTTAAAGTCATATGCACCCTTGATTGGCTTCCCTCTTGGGAATCTGTGGTATCTGCTGAGGCCTTGTCTACATAAAAACTTGCGCCAGTTTAACTAAAAGTGTGTTTTTCAAACCAATTGAGTTAAAGTGGTCCAAATTCAGGTGTAGATATTTTTATTTTGGATCAGGTTGTTACTATTAATCATTTGTATTACTTTAGCTCATAGGAGCTCTAGTCAAATGTGACATATTTTGATTTAGATGTACCTTTTTTAAGGATTAAGCTAAATTGAAATAAGACGCTCTTCAAATAGATTCCAAGGCCAGAAGGGAACGTTATGATCATCAAGTCTGACTGCCTGTATAATGCAGGCCAGAGAACTTTTCTTAAATAATTCCTAGAGCAGATCTTTTAGAAAAACATCCCTTCTTGATCTAAAACTTGTCAGTGATAGAGAATCCATCATGACCCTTGGGAAATTGTTCCAATGGTTAATTACACTCATTGTTAAAAACATGTTATTTCCAGTGTGAATTTGTCTAACTTCAACTTCCAGCCATTGGATCTTGTTATACCTTTCTTTGATAGATTGAGGAGCCCATTATTAAATATTTGTTCCCTTTGTAAATACTTATAGACCGTGACCAGGACACCCCTAAACCTTCTCTTTGTTAAGCTAAATTGATTGAGTTCTTCAAGTCTACTGTTGTAAGGCATGTTTTCTTATTCTTTAATCATTCTTGTGACTCTTCTCCGAACCCTCTTCAATCCATCAACAGCCTTCTTAAATTGTGGTCACCAGAACTGGACACAGTATTCCAGCAAAGGTTGAATGAGTGCCCGGTACAGAGGTAAAATAACCTGTGTGCTCCTACTCGAGATTCCCCTATTTATGCAATGGGATTTTCTCATTTTCTTCAAACCAGAACAAGAGCAATGTGCTATACTTAGGAAGGAATAATCAATTGCACAAATACAAAATGGGAAATGACTGCCTAGGAAGGAGTACTGCAGAAAAGGATCTGGGGGTTATAGTGGATTACAAACTAAATATGAGTCAACAATGTAATACTGTTGCAAAAAAAGTGAACATCATTCTAAGATGTCTTAGTAGGAGTGTTGTAAGCAAGACACGAGAAGTAATTCTCCCACTCTGGTCAGCACTGATAAGGCCTCAGCTGGTGTACTGTTTTTAGTTCTGGGCACCACACTTCAGGAAAGATGTGGACAAATTGGAGAAAATCCAGAAGATAGTAACAAAAAAGATTAAAGGTCTAGAAAACATGACCCAGTGAGGAAAGATTGGAGGGTGAGGGGGAAAATGGGTTTGTTTAGTCTGGAGAAGAGAATACTGAGGGTGGACACGATAACAGTCTTCTAGTATGTAAAAGTTTGTTATAAAGAGGAGTGTGTTAAATTGTTCTCTTTATCCACTGAGGACAGGACAAGAAATAATGGGCTTAAATAAGGGAAACTTGGGTTTGACATTAGGAAAAACTTCCTAACTGTAATGGTAGTTAAGCACTGAAACAAACTGGGGAGTTTGTGGCATCTATGTCATTGGAGGATTTTAAGAACAGGTTAGACAAACACCTGCCAGGGAGGGTTAGATAATACTTAGTCCTGCCTCAGTGCAGGGGACTAGATTAGGTGACCTATTGAGGTCCCTTCCAGTCCTACACTTCTATGATTCTATAAGAGAGAATGTCAAATGGGGGGAAATGTCATAATAGAGAGCATAAATTATATTTTTATTTCTCTCCAGCTGTTTTCCTGCTATGAAATTGGAAAAAATATTAACACTTATTTTTTAGAGGGTTATAATTCAGGAACTTCTTGTCCAATTCACTTTTAATTCTTCATAATAATTTTAAGTTGATTCCAGACTTATGCTATCAATTTTGTATCTGAAATCCATTTTCTGGTGAAATTGGAGATGAAGGGATAAAATTGTGCTTATGTCATTTTATAGTAAATGTATGTGCTTATTTGTTACTTTTCTGTTTTCTCTTCAAAAGTCCATATTGACAGATATGGCTGCCATGGTATTATAGCACCAAATTTTGGATGTGCAAAATATCGAGCTAAGAATAGACTTCACATACCACTTTGCAAAAACAGTGCCTCCACATTTTGGCACCCAATCTTTGTGAAAAGTGAACAAACTGCATAGAGCAAAATGACATGAAAATGTTTTCACCTAGTTGGAAGTGGTTTTGCTCTGTTGAATTTTTATTTACTTGATAAGTACAGTGAAAATAGCATGTAGGAAAACTGTTCATCATGTAATATTTTTATTTTGTATTTGAGTCATTTTGATTTTTAGAGTAGACATACAGGTCAAAGTGGCTGTGTTTAGATTCTTTTTCTCACTTTCTCCTCCTGAGGCTGCAACAATTAAAGTTTGCCAATGTCCATTGTTCTTCCAACTAAATGCCTTGTGTGTACATTTGTAAGCTGTGTAAATAGCAAAATCGCCTGAAACCAGCCAAATATTCCCAGCAGAGACACCCCTACATGTAAAAGGAACAATATTGTCACCCCCCATCTTTCAACAATCATGAGTCAGGCTTCCTAAAATTGTGATAGGCTCAACAATTATGAGGTTTTAAAAATAATACATTTGGGGTCTTCTTGTCTTATGTTTTTTAACCCTTTTGGTGTTCGTGTTTTCAAACTTTTCTGCACAGTGACAAGGGCAAGAAAATTTATTTTTAAATGAAAGCTGAGACACTCCCATAATCACCTGACTTCAGGAGTTGGGACTTTATGAAAAACAACAAATATAATGAAACCCATGATAAAATCATGAGCGTTGACAACACTGTGAGAATCTCTGCTGGCATAGTTGTTTCCTATGCCATCTGCACTTACCCTACCCTGTTGAAAGGGCAGGGGTGGGGGAGTTGAGCTTAGGTAGGCATGATACTTCACCAGAGCTAGCAGCATTGGGGCAGGAGGAGCCTGGTTTAACTTACTCCAGGTCCAGACATCCCTGAACCAGGCCACAACTGGCTCCCTACAGTTACCTCTCTCCACTGCATCTGAACCAATGTGTAAGGGTGGAGTAAGTGGGTATATTACACTCTGCAAATAAATGTTTAGAGTTCCTTGTTCTTGAAGGAAATCAGCTACAAAGAGAAATCCCATTGCTTGCTTTAGGGCCTGATTCTGAGAGGTGCTGTTGTGCTGAGTGTTTGAAACTCCCATTGAAAGCATAAGAATGGCCACACTGAATCAGACCAATGCTCCATCTATCCCAGTGTCCTGTCTTCTGACCGTGGCCAATGCCAGATGCTTCAGAGGGAATGAACAGCACAGGGCAATTTATCGAATGATCCATTCCGCGTCATCCAGTCCCAGTTTCTGGCTATCAGAGGTTTAGAGACACCTAGCGCATGAGGCTATGTCCCTGACCATCTTGGCCTATAGCCACAGATGTACCTATCCTCCATGAACTTATCTAATTCTTTTTTTTTAACCTAATTATCCTGTTGGCCCCTGACAGTGAGTTCCACAACCGGAGTTATGATTGTTTAGTACCTCTCAGAATTAGGCCCACAAGTCACTGCCTTGCAGTTGGTCAGTGTGTGGATATCTAGCTCATTTTCCCCCCTTTGCTGAGAGTACACAGATGCAGTGTGCTCAGCACACTGGAAAAGGGAGTACTTTAAGTTAAATTCTTCTGACTGATGCTTAACACTGCATGGAAGGAGGCTCAAATGGGTTTTTTCCACCTTCCTCTGCAGAATTGGTTGCAGGTTTCTTGCTAGGTTCATCTGGTATATCTCATGAAATCAATTTCCTGCCATTGCAGGGGTCTCAGGCTTTAATGCACCTCGGTTCCTCTTATTCTCTGCCTGTGACACACAATAGTTTAGTCTCTGGAGGACTGTAATACTGTAGTCTAATCCAGATTATTGGGTTCAATGCATATGTTAATTGGATAGGGTTTAGTGGCTTGCGATGTGCAGGAGGTGACACTAGATAATCTGGTGGTCCCTTTTGACCTTAAACTTGATGGCGGTATGACAATGCAGGAACTGTAAAGAGAGTAGGAACAGAAGAAAGAGGAAGGGTCTAAAACCAGGTAATTGGGGTCCAAGCTTGTGGTTCCCTTTCCTGTCCTAGTTTCTTGTTTTCCAGGCTGAGAGAAACTGGGAGGTTTACAGAGTCCTCAGTTTCTGAGGATGAAGCAGCATGGGTCTAAGGTAATGTCTACCCTACAAGCACTATAGTGGCACAGCTGCAGCACTACAGCTGCACCAGTGTAGTGTAGCTGCTTCTTATATCGATGAATGGAAAACCCCTTCCAATGTAGTTAATCCACCTCTCCAAAAGGTGTGGTAGCTTAATTGGCGGAAGAATTCTTCCATTGACCTAGCTGTGTCTAGACTGGGGATTAGGTCGACCTAGTTATGGTGCTCAGGGCACAACATTTTTCACAGCACTGAGCAATGTTGCTGGGTTTGTCTAAGTCTTAAGTGTAGACCAGGCCTGCACTTCTCAGACTTTATTAGCAGAGGCACAAATATCGGGTCACATTCTGCTGTCAGTTCTGCTGGTGCAAATCTGGGATGATTCTGTTGACCATTGACGGTCTGCCAATTGAGCTACCACCTTTTGGAGAGATGGATTAACTCATAGACTCATAGACTTTAAGGTCAGAAGGGACCATTATGATCATCTAGTCTGACCTCCTGCACAATGCAGACCACAGAATCTCACCCACCCACTCCTGGAATAATCCTCTTACCTATGTCTCAGCTACTGAAGTCCTCAAATCATGGTTTAAAGACTTCAAGATGCAGAGAATCCTCCAGCAAGTGACCCGTGCCCCATGCTTCAGAGGAAGGCGAAAAACCTCCAGGGCCTCTGCCAATCTACCCTGGAGGAAAATTCCTTCCCGACCCCAAAGATGGTGATCTACATTGAATAAAAAAACCCTTCCATCGATATAAGAAGGATCTACACTACACTGGTGCAGCTGTAGCCCTGCAGTTATGCCACTGTAGTGCTTGTAGAGTAGACATAACCTTAGTAAATCAGGCCTTAAGTGGCTTTCCAGTGCTCTTGCATTAGACCCCAACCAGTGGATCAGACAGAACCATTTTAACTGTACACAAATGTCAGAACAAAGCATTGAATCAAAATTTAATAACATGGCACCCGATGAATTAAAAAAAAATTAAGGGGATGAAAAGTCAACAATAAAACAGTAGGAAAAAATGGGAAACTAAAATATATTTAGATCCCAATCACACAATGAATTCTCTGCAGAGAATCCCTATGAGATAGACCCCATGTGGCAGCTTGGGTCTACCTGTGTGGACATAGGCGCTGACTCCGTGGGTGCTCCGGGGCTGGAGCACCCACAGGGAAAAATTCCGCCCCAGCTCGCCTCAGCCTCCTCCCCTGAGCGCGCCATCCACGCTTCTCCTCCCAGTGCTTGCTGCCACGAAACAGCTCTTTCACGGCGTAACAAGCTGTGGGAGGGAGGAGTGGGAACGCGGCACACTCAGGGGAGGAGGCAGGGAAGAGGTGTGGCTAGGGTGGGGATTTGGGGAAGGAGTCCAATAGGGGCAGGGAGGGGATGGAGTTGGGGCGGGGACTTTGGGGAAGCGGTTGGAATGGGGGCGGGGCAGGAGTGGAGTTGCGGCGGGGCTGGGTGGGTGCGAACACCCACTGGCACCAGGACAAGTTGGCGCCTATACATGTGGATCCAGTTGCAGGATCGGGGTCTTGGCCTGCGAGAAAATATTCCCTTAAAACACTGTAAAGGACATCTAAGTTCACATAATATACTGATGTGCGTAATAGCCATAGATAGTGCATTGATGGTTAAACACATTCTAGAATGCTTTGGCCATTTGTAATGCAGTTGTAAAAAGTAGACAAAAACAACATTTAAAGGAGCAGGCACTTTTGCTTTTTATTTTCTAAAGGACAAAATAATGTGAAGCCACCAGTTATTTCTTTTTTTGTCAAACAGCAGGAGCACATTGGTTTCTGGAGATTTTTGGTAGAAGAGAGAGGTGACATTTCATTCCCTCAAACTTCTTTCCAATCTCTCCACCCCACCCCCCCTTTGGCTTCTTTCTGTAGCTTTTCTCATACAATGGAGCTCTTTAATGACTCATGATTCAGAACTGAGGCAGCTGGGTTTGAAACTTTTTGACCTGGCAGCTTCCTGACGCACCACATATTCTGCTTTGAAAACCCTCACCCTACCCCTTGATAACCGCTGTCTTACAGAATGCAGCACAGGCCCTTCAAAAGAAGTATTCATATTCTTTTTCCTATTGAGGAATTTGTGGAGACAGCATAACCCAGGGGCAGACAGGAAGTGTAACAATTCAGAGTAATGCTTCCTCCCCAAACCCAGTCATTGCACAAAGACTCCTTCCCTACAGGAGTTTTGAGTATCCTTTCTGAACTGCCTTCTGCTGGTCTGGGGCCCGATCCAACCCCTGTTGAAGTCAACGGAAGTTAGATTGGGTCTGTACGAGTGAAAGTAGGGTGACCAGATGTCCCGATTTTATAGGGACAGTCCTGATTTTTGGGTCTTTTTCTTATATAGGCTCCTATTACCCCCATCTCCTGTCCCGATTTTTCACATTTGTTGTCACCCTAAATGAAAGACCAATAATGGAATTCAGACTTGGATACCTGCATGATAGAGCTTTGACTGCAGATAGATTCTCTGAAAGGGTAATACAAGAAATTCTCTTAAGAATGGTGAGTTTCAGCCCCAAGGAAGTTTATTTTTTCCTTCTTTTTAATTTAGTCAAGGTGTAGATTTATAAATAACCCTCTGAACAAATTGTTTTAATTGTGAAGAACAGAGAATTAGTAGAGTTACAGTTCAATAAAATAGGCATTACCCTAGCTAATTTTATTATCGTACTTTAAGATGTACTAATTCTCTTAGGGAAATAGCTTCCCGATAGCATCATAAATCAGTATTTAGTAGGCTCCAGTGCCAGCTTCTAGAGTTAAAGTTGAGCTAAAATAAAATACAGACATCAGAAGGCTGGAGGCAATAGAGATGAGAGTTCTTCGCAAGTTGGCAGATAAAAAGTGGTATGATTTTAAGACAAATGAAGAAGTTAGAAAGAGAGAAGGATGTGGAATCAGCATGCAGGATTGACTGTGATAGAAACAATTATGATGATGGGGACACTTCAGAAGACAAACAGATGATAGGATGAAAAAAAAACAACAATGCACACACAACGAAGGTCAGTCAGACCTAGAGGCTGATCACGGCACATGGTATGTGGGGACTTGATCAGGCTGGTTTTAATGGAGGAACAAGCCACAGACGAGAATGAATGGTGATGCTGTACTGCTCCCCATGTCTGCAAAAATGCTTTGACATGAGAAGAAGAAAATAAAAAGCAAACAAATGGGGTTTGTGCATCATTGATTCCTTTGCTATACAAAGAAGGCATAACTTTTAAAGTTTTTTTTTCCTGTTTGTTTTTATTTTAGAACTATAGGTCTGATGTTCCTTGGTTTTTTTCTGGAAGGCTGGTTGAAAGTCTCAGATGTGGATTCTGAGCTTTTTCAGCCTATACGTGAAAGAGAGTAGGCGGGGGAATCTTTCAAAAAAATTGAGCATTTTGGGTGAAATGGAAGTGAACAAAAGCAAACTGTTTTAAACAATCTGAATAAAAACCAACTTCCTTTTTCACTTAATCAGCTTCCATTGCATGAGATCTCTGATGTCATAATCCCACTAATGCTGCGGTTGTCCATAGAGTCTTCCAGGAAAAACAGGCTGGATGAGACCTACATTTCTATTGCAGTCAGCAAGAAGGAACCTTCCTCCCCCACATCCCTTCTAGGACTTTACAAATTAAAGAGAAGAAAGAAAGGACACAAATCTCCTTTCGTCCTTTTTTTCCTTAAAAAAAGAGAAAAAAGAAAGAGAGAGACTTTAAAAGTCTCTCCATTAAGGACCACCAGGCTGCGAGCCCTTTATTCTCACCGAGTAGTCTTTACTTCAGGAATGGCCTTGTTGATTTAAATGAGTCTACTTAAGGAGTAAGATATTATTGTGGGTGTGTGTGCACGTGCACGCGCAAAATCTGGCCCTTATATCTGGTTGCAATTCAGTTTCCATTTCACTCCCTTGTGTTCATGCCCTTCCAGCTTTCCAAAGCATTCACCTGGAGCACTGAAATCTGCCATGTTTGGTTTGAATTTATAAATTGTACAGTTTTTAAAATGGGATAACTTTTAAAAACAAAATTCTCCTTGTGTGGGCTTCCTGCATCCTGTGTCCCTCCCCTCCCTCTTAGCCCTCTGCATGCCAGTGGAGCTGTGTCAGTTTTGCTGCTTTCAGGGCCTTCCTTGCATGTAGAGGAGGATTTGTCATTTAATCCTTTGAGTGATGCACAATGGCACTGATATTTTCAAGGGTCCACTGTTATCCTATCTACTTGCTTCACTTGTTTATCTATAACCTTGCCCTGTGCTCATAACTGTAAAACATGACTGCCTTCATATTGGTCTGTTCATTTTTAATCTGACAAAGCTTTTTGGGGTTTTGTTTTTGATTATATGGCCCCAATACTGTAAACACTTAGATATGTGAGTAATCCCATGTGTAAGCATTTGCAGGATCAAGGCCTATACTTGCATCAGCATGGGGAACTCCAACTGATAACTAAGAGTTTGGCACACTAGAGGAATGAGTGCCCATTAAGTAGCAGCTACGAAGGGGAGTGTAGAGGAGATTCTTGTCTTAAATTTTTATTATGCATGTATTATACTTTAACTGAAAAGTATTATGTAAATGCTTATTTTAATTAATGAAAATAGGTAGGAATGCCAGCCAAAAAATGAAGTTATTCATAAAAGGGTTGGCATCATCAAGAGGTTTGACCCCAAAGCCCATTGAGATTAAGGGGAAGGCTCCCACTGACTTCAGTAGGTTTTGGATCTGCTCATTAGTAACTATGCGTATTGCAAATTAATTAGGAAATGGTAAATGTAAATGGCAGGAGAACAGGAAGCTGATTTCAATCAACTTTGTTGCTTGTGGAACATTTTGTGAACACAGCCTCATTTAATAAATATATGTTTAATTCTCCTTAATGGATTCATCTGTATTTGGAGCTCACTGTAATTTAGAAACTGTGGGTGAAATCCATTGAGGTTGATGGGAGTGTTGGCAATATATTTAAATGGGGCCAAGATTTCACCCTGTGTCTATTGGAAGTGTAATGGTGTTGTCCAGCTACTACAGTTTGTGGGTAGAGCTGAATGAAGATTTTCTGTCAGATTTTTTTTTAGTAACCCTATATTTGTTGTTTTCCAATAGGGCTTGGGAAAGTTAGTATTTTTTCAACAAAACTACAGTCATTTAAATTAAAATGGCATTTAAAATAAATATTTAACATAAAATTTACACAGAGGAAGGATGGTTCAGTGGTTAGTGCATTAGCCTGGGAGTCGGGAGATCTGCATTTCATTCTCTACTTTGCCACAGACTTCCTGTGTGACATTGGGCAAATCACTTAGCCTCTTTGTGCCAACATTCCCCATCTGTAAAATGGGAGTAACAGCTCTTCCCTACCTTTGTGAGGTGTTGTGAGGATAAACACATTAAAGACTGTGAGGTGCTCAGATACTGTGGTAAGTGGGTCATGTAAATACCTCAGATTAGGATGGAAGGTGTTTAAATTTTTGGCACCCAACTCGAGACACATTAAAGAGGCCTAGTTTGCAGAAAGTGCTGAGCTACTACTTCTGAAAATCAGGCCCTGGTGAGGTGTCTCATTTTCAGTACCCAGAATCACTAGTCACTTAAAAAAAGTTAAGCACTTACAATTTTGAATATAATTGGCCAAATATCAGAAAATAAATTGAAGAAAAATGTGATTTAAACAAGATAAATGAAAGATAAAAACTATGTTCAGGTGTGAAAGAAACTCCTCTCTGTTAAAAAGAGGAAAGTTGTTTTAATATCCTAAATAAAATTTGGATTAGAATCTGTGACACTTATGCCTCCACTCATTAGTTGAGCTTCTTGGTGCATGAAAAAGAAGCCTCAGTTTCCCATCAGTAGGAATGGACAGATATTTCCTCACTTCATAGGGGTGTTCTGAGGATAAATACATGAAAGATTGTGAAGTGCTCAGTTATTACAGTAATAGGGATCTTGCAAGTACTTTATAATAGATAATAGTGGGATGTTAGCGACAGTATAGTTAGTAAGAACATAAGAATGGCCATACTGTGTCAGATTAATGCTCTATCTAGCCCAGTATCTTGTCGTCTGACAACGGCTGTTGCCAAATGCTTCAGAGGAAATGAACAGAATGGGGCAATTTATCGAGTGATCCATTCCTTGTCATCCAGTCCCAGTTTCTGGCAGTCAGAGGTTTAGGGACATCCAGAGCATGGGATTACATCCCTGATCATTGCAGCTAATAGCCATTGATGGAGCTATCTTCCAGGAACTCATCTAATTCTTTTGTGAAGCAGTTATACTTTTGGCCTTCATAACATCTCCTGGCAATGAGTTCCACAGGTTGGCTGTATGTTATGTGAAGAAGTACTTCCTTTTGTTTGTTTTAAACCTGCTGCCTATTCATTTCATTGGGTGAGCCCTGGTTTGTATGTTATGTGAAGGGGTAAATAACATTTCCATTATTTGCTTTTTCCATACCATTCATGATTTTATAGACTCTATCACAGCCTCAGTCGTGTCTTCTCGAAGCTGAACAGTCCCAGTCTTTTTAATCTCTCCTTATATGGAAGCTGTTCCTTACCCTTAATCATTTCTTTTGCCCTTCTCTGTTCTTTTTTTCCAATTCTAATATATTTATATTTTGAGATGGGGCAAGCAGTATTCCAGGTGTGGGCATATCCTGGATTTATATAGTGGCATTATATTTACTGTCTTCTTATCTATCTCTTTCCTAATGGTTCCTAACATTCATGGTTAAAGTTGAGACTAGCTTACTGCCTAACAATTGGTTTTTGCTTAAATAGATACTACTTAAATAAACTGGAGGTTCCCATTTTTGCAGGGAATAACACAGAAGAGAGACAAAGGAAATTCGCTTTCCAGAAAACTTGGTGGGACAAAGTCAGAACCATTAACTGCTATAAGAATATTGATAATTCTGCAGGCCTTTTTTTTTTTTTTACATGCTTTTTGGGCATTTACATTAGTTTTGATTTATTTATTTATTTGCTTGTGTATAGTATGACTGAAAAGCTTTGATTTTGTTGTTGTTTAATGATTTAGAGCAGGGGTTCTCAAACTTCATTGAGCCATGACCCCTTTCTGACAAAAATTGCCACATGACCCGAGGAGGGGGGACCGAAGCCTGAACCTGCCCAAGGGCTTCATCCCCAGGTGGGGGGCCTGTAACCTGAGCTCCATCACCTCGGGCTGCAGCTTCAGTCCTAGGCCCCAGCAAATCAAACGCCAGCCCTGACGACCCAATTAAAACAATGTCACGACCCACTTTAGGGGCTCTGCTCAGTTTGAGAACTGCTGATTTAGAGTATTAACAGAAGTTGCTACACACATGTAATATTGGTAGTGAAAAAATGATCGTCACTGTCTCAAGTGTCCCAATACTATACTGACAAAAATGAGCTTTTTTTTTTTTTCATTGGCATAGTTGAACCAGTTATAAAACAATGTGTCTGATTAATAATGCATTCTATTGAAAAGGAATGGGAGGTTTGCTTAAGTATGATTCATCATTGTCTGGTACAATAATTATAAGTCTTTTGGTTGCTTTTAGGTCAGAATGACCCTGTTTATTATAAGTTTTTCAATGTTGGAGTCCTATGCAGTGGGTATTTAAAGAGTTTTGCAACAGATACCAGTTTATAGGCTTCACTGGTTTTTAGTAAGTATGTAACAGCCCATATTTTCTTTTTGGTGTCCTTTTTCATGTGGCACTGGAGTGCAAAATTAATTTATAAAACTTTCTATTTTTATTTTTTGTTACAAATATCTATGACAAGAGATTTCACAATATTTTAATAAAGTCCTCCTTACTTTTCAGTAGTCTGGAGAAACAGAGTACTTGCATCATGCATCTGTCCTGACCCACAAATATTCGGGTGCAAGTAACTGTCAGGTGGTTTAAATTCAGAAAAGTAATATACTATTACTGTGGGAATGTACTATGTGGCTTTTATAATATGCTTTCACAGGATGGGTCTCTAATGGCTTTACAAATAGTGATTCACAACATCCATATGAGATTACTAAGTGTTTTTATTCCCATTTTGCAGAAACTACTGATCAAAGAAGTTGAATAACTATCCCACGGTCACACAGCAATTCAGTGGCCCAGCTGGGACTAGAACTCCTGACTCCTGTTCCTGTACTCTAACTATTAGGCAACCCTCCTCCCACACAAAATTAGTGTTCATCCATAACCTAATGAGAGATTTAGATTTGATAGATTCAGTCCCCTGTTTTCTATGCCCTCCATTATCATAGTGTCTGAAGCATGACACAATCTTTAACATAGGTTTCAGAGTAGTAGCCGTGTTAGTCTGTGTCAGCAAAAAGAAAAGGAATACTTGTGGCACCTTAGAGACTAACAAATGTATTTCAGCATAAGCTTTTGTGGACTACAATCCACTTCGTCGGATGCATAGAATGGAACATACAGTAGGAGGATATTTATACATTCAGAGAAACATGAAAAGGTGGAAGTAACCATACCAACTGTAAAAGGCTAATTAATTAACATAGTTATTCTCACAGCACCTTTGTGAGGTAGGGAAGTACAATTTCCCCCATTTTACAGCTGGGTAACTGGAGCTTTTGTATGGTTGGAATTTGGTTGGATTGAATAGAATGGGTACCTCCATTTTTACCAGTGACCCACCACCAATATGCATACGGACACACACACTTTATCAACCGTATTCTAAAGGGAGAAAAATGATGATATAATGTGAAAGCAATTTGTCCTATATGCTAAAGTAGAATAAAATTAAAGTCTGTACAATATTTTGATCCCAGTATAGGCTTTGGGCAGTATTGTATATAGTGTAACCAAGCAGTACGTTTAAAATATAGATATTACGTTATCCTTTGTGTGTGAAAGTATATTCCTATTTATCTAGGAATATACTTTGGCCCAAAACCAACATATTGTGTAATAAATTATCTTGGCAACAACTACCAATAATTATAAGTAGCTGGAAAGTAATAGCTATATTATAACAAGAGAGTATTATCTTTTACGTGGATGGTATTTTTGGTTGTGGTGTTGAATTATAGGAGTAATGTTACAAATAGGAGAGCCATGTTATAAAGGTTAAATGGAAAATCTCGCTGGACATTTTGGGGTGGTTTTGAAAGGTCTAAAAATAAAGGTGGGGCTTTTGATTAGAACTTGGCTTCTAAGGGACAGAAAACACATCAGATATTAACAACTTGCAAAAAGCTCTTCTGAAGGTGTAAATGGAGTACATTATCAAGTACCATTTTTTTGGGTAACACATACATGGTAAAAATGCAGCATAAAGTCTTTATGGTACTGTTTGCATTAAGGTCCTGATTCAATAAAACACTTGAGCACATGCTTAGCTTTAAATGTGTGCTTAAGTCCATCTCTATTCAGCAAAGCACTTAACCGTGTGTTTAAGTCCCAATGGCACTTAAGCATGTGCTTAAATGCTTTGCTGAATTGGACTACTTACTTTGGTGGATCAGGCCCCGATGTTCAGCACGTCAGAGGAAAGATCCCTAGGTCAGGACATACAGATAATAATGGATTGATCTGATTGTGCTTCTACTGGTATCAGGAAGTTTTCATGTCAGAAATGGCCAGTAAAATCACTATATATTTGTCTTCATGAATATGACGTTCATATCCAAGGACTTGCTGGTGCAGGGACTTGCCTTGTGCAGAATCAAAATGTGACTGAACACAGTAAACGTTAAAGGAAAAAACAGTGCTGAGGTGCTTAAGAAACTTTAGCTGTTAAAAAGAGGCAGCTCCAATAGCAAGCTGTGTTATGATAACCTAAACCTGTTTGGACTAGAAGCTATGGCATTTACCCCTCCTCTTGCTACTTGAGGTTCTTGGTGTATGAAAGAGAAGAATTACAGAAGAGGTGACTTGACTAAAACAGAGGAAACTTAGGAACAAGCTGAATTTTTGCAAGCATAGTAGAGGCCATATTCTGTCCTTGATTATATCCATTTAAACTATTGACTTAACTGAGGTTTCATGGTCATAAACATGGCCAGAATTTAGCCTTAAAATCTTGATTTTTTGCTTGACTTTAACAAAGCCTTCAGTTTTATGCCCCAAAACAATTTAAAGCACATTTTATAAATGGTAGAACCTCTATTTTATGAACTAATTGGGGAGTTCATAAAATCAAATGGTTCATAAAAATGAACGTCTCAAAATTACAGTAGGTTCAAAGCATAAACAAGTCTGGTGACTGCATCACTTTCCTTTTGTCCTTCAAATCCCTGCAAAGCAACTTCTAATGCATTGAAGGCATTGGACTGTGAGGGAATACTGACTTGTTCTTCATCAACCTCATCTCATTATGTGATTTTTTTTTTCTCCTCCCTTTCTCCCTAATCATCCTGTTGGGGAAAAATGGTTTGCATAATTGGTCATTCATAAGGTTGCTATTCATAAACATTGAGGTTCTCCTGTAATTTAGATATTTAAATATCTGATTTGTAGGTGAAATAGTTACTTAAATGTCTAAATATTCAGTGTATAACAACATAGTAACTTTGTGTAACACTAACTGTGTGTAACAATAATTTAATATATCTAAATACCTGATTTGTAGGTGAAATTGAATACTTGGACATCTAAGTAAATGTGTGTCATGATTTCAAGAGATGTTATCAGGGTAAAAGTTAAGGGCTTTATTGTGCCTTTTAGGCACTGATCTGCATCAGAGTAGTGTGGGGTTGCACTGCCCCAGCAGAAACTCCGGGGGAAGGCACTATGCCTTCTGGAGCTGCCCAGTGTAGGAAGGAAATGTACCCTCTGCTACACCCCTTTTGGAAGTAGTCTGATGGGGGTCAGTGCAAGGAGGGCAGTTATCTTGTGGAAAATGTATGATTGTGCCCCCTGTAACCACACCAATCTGGCCCCACCATTTTAAAGTAGAGTTCCTCACTTGTGTTACTGTTAGTAGCTTAGATTATTAGAAGGGAATATTTCAAAACTGAATTTTCTTTTTGGTACTTATGCTGTTTGTTTCCTTTTTTGGATTTCTGTCAACTTCGACAACCAACATAGGCTGTTCAGAGTCATCAGGTTACCTGTATCTTTTCAGTTTCACTTTTATATTCTTATACTTTAGCACAGTGCAGGTGATTGGGCCTAAAATTTAGGTTTTGCATGTATATTGTAATCCTCTTTGGACTCAAGCAGCTAGTTAAAGCTTGGGGCCCTGGGGATGTTTCTGGTGGGAATAGAAATTGATAATCGAGTTTACAAGGAATGTATCAAGTCCTGCTTCTCTGAATATAGGGGGAACCAATGGCAAAAGGAGTAGTCTCTTAGTTTACAGGCCCGAGCTCATGTTCAGCCAGCACCTCCAAACCAGAACCTCTCTCTAGGTTTCTCTCAGGCTCACACCATGCTTACAAGCTTCTGCTTTGCTTTTTCAGGCTGTCTGTCTGTGATTCTGTCTTCTGCCTTCACCCACCCCCAGATTCCCTTACCCAAAACAATACCCATACAGTCCAAAGCTCCTGGGCAGGTGCACATAACCCTTTTGTCTTAGGTGAGAGCTTGTGACTAACTTATTCTTACAGTTCATCTCCTCAATATCAAGGTTTTGACTCAACCCTTAACAAGGTTTCCACTAGCTCATAACAGTATTTTACAAATATTAAGTACAACAGAAAAGATGTTCCATTTTTTAAAAACTCCAGTGGAAATCTCTTTATTTTTTTCCACACAAACATATGTATGTACCTGCTAAAGATTCACATCTGGTCTTTACAAGCCAAATACTGCAGTAGTGTGTTTGTGTATGAGAACTTGAATGTGAAGCTGAATAGAAATGGACTATAAACAAAAATGACACCATCCAATCTGTTGTCATTGTTCAGTGTGGCAGAAATGCAAAAACTAAAGTTTGCAGAGTCACAATTCTCGTAAGCATGTACTAAGTCCTATTGACTTCAGTTAGGGTCACTGTATTCAGTGGGACTTAAACATGAATAAAATTAAACATATGCTTAAGTACTTCATTAAACTGGAGCCATAGGGGAAATAAAATTAGATTTTTAAAACAGTTTCAGTTTTGATAATCTCTGGTGATACGCTACAAGTAATGTAAGTCAATATTTAAGAAATATGATTTTCACCCTTTCAAATGGTCTCTTTACATGTAATACAGTGGTCCCTTTACATTAATACTGTAGTTGCTTCTTTGTGCATCTAGCAATATTGCTGAACATAAAAGGTTTTCCATATACCTATGTACTGTTTAATTTTCTACTCATTTTATTTAGAAGACACACAGACAATGTAGCAACATATTTAACTTTCATTCTCCTGTTAATCTTTCCTTCTGTTAACATAATAGAGTCCTGTACAAACAGAAATCTTTTGTTCACCAAGTATTTTTCTATCTGCATAATGCAAAAAGACGCTCCTGTTTCTTTAAAAAAAAATCTGTTGATGTTACTATTGCTTTAGGCCGACAGATTGATATGTACCTGGCTGGGAGCAACATGACCTAGCAAAACACTTCAGTGTTAATAAGACATAAAGTCATACCATTTATCATCTAGCACAGAGGGCACACAAATTATAGAATAGCTTGATAGGTTGTATGAGAGTCTGATTATTTTGTTTTTGTCGTAGCTACAGAGCAGATAGCTTTGAAACCTTCCTGTGTTCTACTGGGACAGAAGAATGTTCATGTCATGACGACCTGACTGAATGTTCAGTTGCGCACTTCACTGACTCAGAAGCCTGAAGTGCTCCTAACCTATACTCCAAAGCAGCAGATTCTCCTAAATCAAAGGAAAGAAAACTCCATGAAGAAAGTTACTAGCAGTTACCACAGGTGTAAATCCTCTGGGATTGCAATCAAAATGTGAAATTTTGGGATTAATTCACTGGGTGTAATCAGGAAGCATAACTTTCTTTAAGGTACAGTGCATTTTGCTATGTGCAAACTTATTTATTTTTGTCTGTATCAGTAATATTTTCATGATGAGAATTTTGTGATGCTAAAGGTATTCCATCAAAATATTATTTTTTACCGCTGTTAATATTATTATTCACACTTCTGCCTCATTTTATGTTACAAAGAGCATTTTAAAATGCTGTAATTGAAAGAGTTTAAAAATTGACAGTCTCAGGGTTTTTTTTAACTTTATGCATTTGTCTGCACTATGTGTATCCTCTGTGTTGTCGGTCAGTTTCTCCTGTTGAGTGAGTGGCTGTTTCCCACAGAAACAAGGTTGACATTTAAATAAAGTAGATAATGATTATTTTAAATCTATAAAAGCTGCGTTTAAAACAGGGAACTTGGACAGATGCCTAAAACTACTTTCAACTTGTTTGTGAAAGGCTGAGATTTCATCTTAGTGGTGTCCCTTTAACCAAAGATGCATTGTGCTAAACACTGTGATTACATATTTTTTCTGATGTAGTACAGTTTTAAAGTAAATTAGAAATGGAAATTATTTCATAAATGAATCGGTGCCTTGATGGTGGTGGATTTTATCTTGCAATGAAATAATATTTAGAGATTTTACTATTTTTTGTAACTCTTCAGCACCTTCATCACAAACAGGATCCAAGATCTTTTAGACTTCCTTCTGCTCGAACTTTTAACGTGTATTTAGTTTTCTCCATGTAGGACTGTATAAAAGTATAACTCAGATTGAGGAAATCTCTGAGGCTGTCCACATGGAGTTTTTCTAGTATTCCACTGGGGAACAGGATTTGACCTCCTCTCTGGAATGAACTATTGCCCCCAAATCTGGAGGATCCCATAGGACCCGTGGAAGCTGAGGGACAACCACACAGAGATCCTCTGCCTCCACACTGGCTTTGGACCTTGGAAGGACCTTCACAATCCAGTCACTGTCAGAATGGTTCTGTGGAACGTGATACTGGGGTGTGTAGGCAGCACTCTGCAGGAAAGATAATATATCCCAGGCTGTGTTACTTTTTCCTAAGAATCTCCCTGGGGCTGGATGGGGGACAATGTGCACCCCAAGTTTGTCCACTTCTCTGTGGCCTGCCTGGTCACCAGTGCTGCCTCAGACCTTTGAAGTATCTTCTGTGAAGCCTAGAATAGATGTGTTTGGGGCAGTACCTAAAGGCAGCTGAGCCCCTCTTTTATCCAAGAGCAAGACAATCCATGCACATAGGGTCCACTATGTGCATGGAGCTGAGAGAGGGTATGATCCGGGCCAGTATTATCATGGGAACATTTTCCACTCAGCTCCTACCTGCTACTTCAGCCAGCCTCTCCTAGCCCTGGTTTGCTCTTTCCTGCTGTTCAACAAACTCAATGTGCTTTATATATGTAATTCTTTTTAAGGGAGTTTGAAAGTAGTCTCTGAAAGAGCTGCTTTAATCAAAAGCCAGAAGCGGATCAAAGCAACACTGAAAAGTGAAACGAGGGACAGAGCAGAGCTGCTTGATTGGCAGCAGGGTCCAGGATCTAGGCTGGGAGAGGAGTAAAGCATGTCAATTGAACTACAGTCGAAACTGCTGATTAGTGATTTTTTTTTCTCTGGAGTAACACCTGCAAAGTTTATGAGATCCCACAGGAAAATCAAATCTGCATTAGAATACCTTGTTTCCTGCAGGGAGGAATGTCAAAGCATCTACAGGATGCAATGCTATTGCCTAAATGTATTTATTGCCACATCATATATTAGGCTTAGTCTGCAGTATTATCGCAATGCTGGACTGTCATCCAGCTCTACATATGCTTTTCAAGAAGTGGGTCCTAGACCTGCTGCTGGCTAGCAAGGGATTAAAGAACGAAATGTATGGTTGGCTATATATTCCTAGACAAAAAACCCCAACAAAAACAAACCCCCTTAAACCAGAGTTAGGGCTTTCCAGTGAAAACTAACAATGTTGTCAGAAGGTTACAGTTAAGAAACAAACAGAAACTAAATGCCCAAAGATCAATAAATGTTCAGTTAAGGTTCCCCTAAAATATTTTTACTGGCCTAGATGTTCTTCCTCCATTCTAAACCTCCCCGCAAATTATGCAATGACTTAATTAAAGAGTCTTGTAACTGCTGTGAGAACCACTGTCAAGACTCACATAATTCAGATTTAGCTAATGAGCTTCCCCTTTCTGTGATATGTAAAATGTGGGATTTAGAGAGGTTATGAGCATGGTTCTTCTGGAGATTATGACTTCCACAAATTCAGCAGAATTTAAAACTTTCCCCAGACATCTAAAATTCATTATGACCCCCCAAAAATGAATTCCCCTTGTGGATTTTTGAATAACTCTTATATTTGGAAAGTAAACTTGGTGAAAGTAGTTTAATATATGAGATCTCAATAAAGATTTGTGATAAAGACCCCTTTGAACTTTGTATGGCAAGATTTATTACAAACTAGAAGAGGTCAAAAACATAACTTGTTTTTTTCAAAACTGAATAAATACCAAAATTTCCAAACATCATAACTCAAAATGATTTATATTTCTGGCTTCACATTTTTCAAATAAATTCCACTCTGGCTTGGGTCTAGCCATGAGACACTTTAGGCGCAAAGAAGTTTGTTCTTTACTTTGTAAAGTAAGTTTTAAAAAGGGCCAAAACTAAGTCTTAAAAGGGGAACAGTTATTCACGCTTAATTAATGAAAGGAGTCTGGTTGTAAATTTGGAGTTCTCTGTTTCTCCATAGAAGTAGAACACTACAAGCTGTAGCACTGCAAATTTCTCTGCACTGAACTGCCAATAATGCCTCAGGTCGGACCACCAAAACTAATAAATGATCATATCCTTTCATTGATTTATGGCTTGATTTGTGCAATATCTTAGATGAGCTTTTTTATTGGTTATCTGTAGAGCTGGTCAGGAAATGGTGGTTCATTCCTGTAGAGAATTTAGATGAAACATTTTTCATTTTTATCAAAACTTCCTGCAGGAATTTTGTGGGTTACAGTGAAAAATTAGCCCCTTCAAAAAAACTGATTTTTTTCCAGCTGAAAATTTTCAGCCAAAGCCCAAAAGATTTTGATTTTGGGGCTGAAATTTTTCCTGTTTCAGTGGCCAAAAAGAAAAAAGAAAATTGGTTGTATGGCACAAAATGAGCCCTTGGTCTCTTGTGAATTGTTTGATACCTTGTCTATCTGAGCAGGTTTTCCACTTCGGTTTGGATCTTTTCAAAGGCACAGAGGGCAGTTAGGCAACAATGAGCAGATACATTTTTCATTACCAAAACCCTAGCAGGGACAGTTATATATTTATTGCAAAAGTATGTATATTAATCTCTGCGAAGGGTGCCAATGTTAAAGAAAAAAACTCCTTATTTTTCTCACCCTGGGCAAGGACACTAATTTCAAAGACTGGATTTGAAATAGTTTTATTTTTAATCCAAAATTGCCAGAAACTCTGGTGGTCCCCTTCCCCCTTTTGAGCTTTTCTGCACGGTATACTTGAAAGCTTGGCAACTTGCATTCTGAATTCTTACTCGGAGATTCTGTTGCCTGGAAACATGAGTCAGCAGAGGAAATCATTATCGGATCACTTTCAGTGCAGAAGAAATCCAGTCTTCATACTGAACTAGTTTTCAGGACCAAAATAACAAATGAGATAAAAATAAAAAGAACAGCAAAGAAAGTGGCAGCTCAGAGATCAGACCAGTCCTCTTACAGCATATATCTTTTTATGGAAACAGAAGCAAAACTGTTCTTGGCTGGACAAAGGGATAGGATTTTTTCTGTGTCCTGCCATCAGCCTTAATCATCAGCCTCTGTGTTCAGTGATGAGATACCTTCCAAACTGGTACTATTAGAAAGCAATTTCTGACCTAATTCCATTGGAGAGGTATGAATTCTAAGATATGATTACAGAAAAGGGTACTGTGGGAATCTAGCTAGGATAACTGTGTTTGAAGTTAAAGCTTTATTGTTGCTTTTAAAATTGTAATGCTGAGGTGTGGCCTAGCGAATTTCCATAACCTGACTCCTAAGTGAAAAAGAAGATCTTTTCATGGTGAGATTCCATTAGCCTTTTGGAGCAAGTTGCTACAGTTAGAGATTTGGGTTTAAACCTGCATAATACTTAAGTGACTACAATTAGCACTATAGTTTCTTAGTATAGATTAGAGCTGACCAGGGGATGACAACTCCATCAGGTGACAGCCTTCACAGTTTCAAAATTTGTTTTCATTCTGCAATGGAATGAAAAGAAAACATTTTGAATGGTTTTGTGAAAAGGATGAGGCTGGGTTAGGGCATTGACTAGGTTGTGGGAGAGTCAGGTTCAAGTCCCTGCTCTGCCTGGTTCAGAGCAGAGGTTTTTGTCCCAAATAATTGCAAATCAGGCTGAGTCTCCCACATCCTAGGCCAGTACCCTGACCACCTGGCTTCTCTCTCTGTAAAAACATTCCTAACAAAAGTTTCACGGAAACTGATACAACTTCAATGAACCAGCATATTTTGCCAAAATTTCACTTTGGCGGAAATGTTCTAGCCAGTTCTACTGTAGATGTGCATAGCCCTATACAAGCAACTAAAACCACACCATAGAGCACTACAGTGAATGACAATTTTGTGGTACGCCAGTGACAGCTTCCTTTTCTCTGAAGAGAACTGATATGGTTTTGTACGTGGCTGTAGTATTTCTAGTCATATGAATATAATTTTTATCAGCACGCAATCTTTAATGTGAGGTTTGTTAAATCAACATGCCTACGCGGCTCCCACCAGAATTTTGCTCAACAACCAAAGTCTAGTTCTGTTCTTTTCAACTCCTTTTTCTTCATTGTGTGTAACTCTGTGCTCATGAAAGGTGCTGATGGGCATGCCCAGAGAACAGCTCCCATCATTTATCGATGGGACAAGTACAGCAAAGGGAGTAGACATACAGCTTCCTCACACTGGCTTGCCATTATGTCTCAGTCCTGACTTAAGGAATGCCTCTGGGAGTGAAAGTGCCCACTTTGGTGTCATTGAGAGTCAAACGGGAACCAATTAGAGCCATTTGTAGGATTTTTTTTTTAGTGATGTGGATGGCTAGCCACAGTTGAGCTAACTCAGTTATTTTGCATATGCAAACCAATCCCTATTAGATGTTGTGTTGTAACGAATGGGTCTGTTAGGTGTGAAATGCAAAAACATTTATAGACACTGTCCCTCTCTCTAATTCAATAAATTTATTGGGATTAACTGTGGCAGTATTATATAACTGCAGTCCATGGGTAAACTTCCTCAGCGAATGTGTATTTTAAAAGTTCAGTGTCAATTACTCTTGGTAGATTTTAATTTTTTTCTCTCATTTGTATTATTCTTAAATACCAAAATACCATTTCTCTCCTGACTGTTTCTTTTATTTTCCATTTGGTAACCAGATATTTTCCCCTTTCCCTCCCACATTTCTTGGGGAACATCTGGTTCTACTTAAATAGATGCAGACTCCACTGGCCTTTTTTTCACAACCCCACTTTCTCCAGTCAGTCAGTCCCAGATCCACCAATGGACTTAGGTGCCTAACTCCCACTTTAGGCTCCAAAATCCCAAATTCTCAAAACCCCTGCTGAGCTGACACCTAAAGTCCTTCAGTGCCTATATTTACAACATTAGGTACCTAGGCAACTTGAAGTTTCTGCCTCTGGGCATGAGCACAGCTGCCTAGGTCTGACAGCTGGCACCTCTCTCATGCAAAAGCTTCAATGGGGATTATCCTACCAGGTGAAACTAAGCATTTCGCACACCTATCTCACATAAGAACATAAGAAAGGCCATACTGGGTCAGACCAAAGGTCCATCCAGCCCAGTATCCTGTCCACCGACAGTGGCCAATGCCAGGTGACCCGGAGTGAGTGGACCCAACAGGTAATGATCAAGTGATCTCTCTCCTGCCATCCATCACCCCCCTCTGACAAACAGACGCTAAGGACACCATTTCTTACCCATTCTGGCTAATAGCCATTAATGGACTTAACCTCCATGAATTTATCCAGTTCTCTTTTAAACCCTGTTATAGTCCTAGCCTTCACAGCCTCCTCAGGCAAGGAGTTCCATAGGTTGACTGTGCGCTGTGTGAAGAAGAACGTCCTTTTATTTGTTTTAAACCTGCTGCCCACTAACTTCATTGGGTGGCCCCTAGTTCTTTTATTATGAGAACAAGTAAATAACTTTTCCTTATTCACTTCCTCCACACCACTCATAATTTTATATACCTCTATCATATCCCCCCTTAGTCTCCTCTTTTCCAAGCTGAAAAGTCCTAGCCTCTTTAATCTCTCCTCATATGGGACCCGTTCCAGACCCCTAATCATTTTAGTTGCCCTTCTCTGAACCTACCCTACAGGCTTGCTCAAACACACACACAAAAGGGAGGGGCAGGTGGTAACAGCCTCCCTTCTGACCCTTAGCCCAGTGGTAGGGAACTCATCTGGGATGTGTGAGACCCTGGTACAATTCCCCTCTCTGCCTAATGAGGAGAAGGGATTTGAACATGGGTTTCCCATTTTCAGGTGAGTGCCCTGACCACTGGACTAGAGTCATTCTCTCTCTTGTCCAATGCATATTTAATTATTTACACACAGTGGAGCAGCTTCAACTGGAGAGATTTCTACATCAGACTATCCCATAGTCTGGGCACTCAGCTGAGAGATGAGAAACCCAAGTTCAAATCCCTTCTCATCATACAGAGGAGGGAATTGAACTTCAGTCTCCCACTTCCTCAGGGAGTGTCATAACCACTGGGCTAATGGTTATGGGGGCTCTCCTTCCTCTCCCTGTTTCCAGTGAGAATAAGACTGCACACAGCCCACAGATGCAATCACATTTCTGCAGATTCCCTGTTGGTGGGTTGCCAGGAGAGACAATGCGCATAGAGCATTAGTCTCTGCAGTCCTGGTTACCTTCTCTACCCAGTAATCCTCCTCCTACTAAGCCTTCTCTTCAGGTTCCACGAAAAGGGGGATGGTACCATGGGAGCAGCACACCTCCCTTTACACACAACCCAAGCTATGTCTGCCCGTGTCTTGGTATTTCCAACTCTCACATGCTTAGGTGTCTTTTAAAAGCTCCAGCTCCTCAATTTATATGAATATCTGAAACTCCCATCTTATTAAATAAAAACAGTAAGCTAGCTGTCAGGGTTTCAGAGAGATGCTTTAAAATGCACGCCCTAAAGGTGCCAAGACCAGAAGGCAAATAAAAAGAACCCAACATTTGTTATGTTTAACATTTCATGATTTTTAAGCCAGTCTCTTTGTGTGGGGCGGGTCCTGACTCATGATTATTGAGTGCTTGAAGATCATACTAATGTTGCCTGGTTCCCTGCACATGCGGATATTGGGGGCTACAATTTGTCTCTGCATATTATTTTGAAATACTTGTCATTTAGGATTTGCATCGTCGTATTGATAGCTTTATCATTTTGTTCCTGGGTCCTTGCTGTTTTAATCGCTGGCTTGCTTTCACTAGTCATTTCACATGTCTGCCTCAGCCATTTGGTAAGACTAATGAACAGTGTAAAAAAAAAAAAACCACGTGAGGGAAGGAAAAATTAGCAAATGGGGGAGACTGGAAAAAACAGCAAAGACTGGGGGTATAGTGGAAAGGTTGAAGGTGGGGAGAGACTGCTTCTACTTGGTTGTCCTGAGGGCCTGTTAGAACTAAAAAGCTCATGCATATATTCCTGTCCAAGAGATCCACTATTGTGGTATTACACTTTTGAGCCTAATCTTCCCAAAATATAATTAATACATTTGTTCATAAATTCATAGTTTAAGGCCCTATGGGAACCATTAGATCATGAACTCTGACCTCCTGTGCATCACAGGCCATTACATTTCACTATGTTAACCCTGTATTGAGCCCAATAACTTATGTTGCACTAAAGCACAGCTTCCAGAAAGGTATCCAGTGTTAATGTGAAGACTAAGAGCCAGTGTCAGTTTGAAGGTCTCCATAGCTAACTCTTTTAGGACTCTTGAGTACAAGTAATCTAGGCCTGCTGATTTAAAAATGTTTATGCCTAGTAGATGTCGTTAAACAATCTTCTTAGTTACTAATATGGACTCATCATCCTCATGTGATATGAGTACATCATCCTGTTTCTTTCAAAATACAGAATAAATATTTATTGAGCACTTCTGCCTTTTCTACATCATTATTATAATTTTACTATCTCTACTAATGGGCCTATACCATTGTTAGGATATCTTTTGTTTCTAATATACTTAAAATCTTCCTCCTTATTGTCCTTAGCCCTGCTACCCATAATTTTCCCCTGATGTCTTTAGTTTCCCTGATCAGTGTTGTGTAGTTCATAATTTCTAATTTATATTGACTGTTGTCTCCTTCTCAATAATAGCTGCATTTACTGTACTATATGAATTCTACTAAATATACATTCCTTGACCCAGGCCTGGCACTGCACCTTCTTTCCTAAAGTCCCTATTCCAAGATCTTGAAATAGAAGTACTAGAAAATATTTATGTTGTGGTAATACATTATGGTAGAATTGGAGCCCCATAATGTTGGATACTATACAAACTTGCAGCCAATTTCTGTGTGAGGTTTTCACTTTGGTTGATCTTATTAAACATGGGAGTTCTAGCTGAATCTAGCTGAATTGTCTTACTTTGATTGGTTCTCCTTTTGCTATAGTCTTTCCCCTATTCTACCATGATTGATTCCCGTGATGGCTTCCCTGGCTAAGAAGGAACTGACTTTGTAACCCTGGGGAAAGGGCCACTGCAGAGTAATGCAAGTGGCTTCATTTTTCAAGGTCTGGGTAGGGAAATACCAAACCTGGCAATTGAACTTGACCTTGAGTCTCTTCCCTGATGCACTAGAATAGTAATCCTTAGTCAAAGTGGCCATCTTTCTCCTTCCATATTGCACAAACACCCCTTGCTGTAGGAATTTTGATTATTCTGTGGTTGGAGATTGCCTGCTGATCTCTCTGGATTCACACAGACCTCTTGCTACCACTTTCCATTTTTAGGATGGCTCTTTTTTTGTTTACTGTGCCAGTTATCTTTACACGTGCAAGGCAGCATTGTCTGAGAGATCCCATTATATTGCCCTAAACTGGTTCTTTGGAGGCAACATCTATTGCTTTGATGCTGATGTGTCTGTGTGATCCTAGTCTCCTGTTTATCATGGATTTAAGCAGCAGTGAATGGTATTTTTTTTCCGTATCCTCTCCATGGTGACTGACAATGTGATAAATCAAAGAGAAACTCTGTATCAGTAGCCAGGATATTGGGCTATCCTGCTGCTGCACTAGCCCTCTCAATTGATCTGGTCACTGTCTCCGATTGTTGCTTGGAATTTCACAGGCATTTGAAACTTCTGCCTGTGCCACCCACTTGTAGCCAAGAGAGAGAGACATAAATCTGGGCCGTAAATGCCAAATCCAGTGGACCAGGAAAATGCGGCTCACTGTGATCACTGCCTGGAGCCAGGGGTGAGCATTTGACAACTCAGGTACCACATTCTGGGTGGGTGGGGTTCTGCCTCCCAAGTTTAAAAGAAATGGCTGGTCTTGTTGGTTGGAAGGGATGTCAGTCATCTTACAGCTAGTAGGAAACAATCCTTCCCTAGCTTACTTACATTGGCATTAAAAGCAGCTGGGATAATCGATGAAGGACTCATTCTGCTGAAATGGCAGGTTTAGTGTTGACATGAAAGCTTCTGCAACAGTGTTTGATGTTGTGAAGTGGGTAGAAAAGCAAGTCAATTCCTTCTTCCGGTAGCTTACAAAGTGTGCTCCACATCCTGAATCTATAATTGCATTTGACCAAACAGCATTCAAGGACTTCCCAACTCTATCCACCTGCAGCAACCCATGAATGCCATATGTAGCAAAGCTGAATGATGCTGTGAAATCTGGAGTAGTGCCATTTTGATTCCAAGGTCAAGCTCCTGTGGACCAGGGCCTCACAAGTAATACAATTAGTGTGCTTATGAGGAAAAAAACAATCATGCCTGTTTTACAAAGCACTTCAGGACCCCCAAATGGCATGACTGGCCCAAATGCAAGATACCATTGTATAGGGTCAGTGGTATAAGCTTTCAGAACATGTTATTTGTGGATTGTGAGTTTGGGTCTGGGTGCCAGGGAACCCAAAGAGTATGTGATCAAGGTAGGATTGCCAACTTTCTACTCCCACAAAAGCAAACACCCTTGCCCCGCCCCTACCCTGCCCCTCCTCCAAGGCCCCAGCCCTGCCCCACCCCTTCTCTGAGGCCACCCCCTCCTGCCCACTCCATCCCCCCTCCCTCTGGTGCTCGCTCTCCCCACCGTCAGTCACTAGCTCATTTTCACTGGACTGGCTCGGGATTGGGGTGTGGGCTCTGGGGTGGGGCCAGAAATGAGGAGTTCAGGGTGCGGGACGGGGGCTCTGGGCTGAAGAAGTGGGTTGGGATGCGAGAAGGGGTGAGGGCTCCAGTTGGGGGTGAGGGCTCTGGGGTGGGGCCAGGGATAAGGGGTTTGGGATGCAGGAGGGGTCTCTGGCCTGGGGCAGGGGTTGGGGTGTGTGGGGTGTGCGGGCTTTGGCTGGGGATGCAAACTCTGGGGTGGGGCTGGGGAATAGGGGTTTGGGGTGCTGGAGGGCGTTCTGGGCTGGTACAAGAGGTTTGGAGGGTGGGAGGGGAAGCAGGCCTGGGGTAGGGGGTTGGGGCATTGTGGGGTGGATGAAGGCTCTGGCTGGGGGTTCGGGCTCTGGGATGGGGCTGGGGATGAGAGGTCTGGAGTGCAGGAGGGTGCTCCAGGCTGGGATCAAGGGATTTGGAGGGCAGGAGGGGAATCAGGGCTGGGGCAGGTATTGGGGCTTGGGAGCGGGTCAGGGGTGCAGGCTCCGGGCGGCACTTACCTCAAGCAGCTCCCGGAAACAGTGGCATGTCCCCCCTCCAGCTCCTATGAGGAGGTGCATCCAGGAGGCTCCAAGCGCCGCCCCATCCACAGACGCAGCCCCATCCACAGGTGCAGCCCCTGCAGCTCCCATTGGCCATGGTTCCTGGCCAATGGGAGCTGCAGAGCCAGTGCTTGGGGCGGGAGCAGCATGCGGTGCCCCCTGACTGCCCCTATGTGTAGGAGCGGAGATGGGGATATGCCGCTGCTTCTGGGAGCCGCATGGAGCCACAGCAGGCAGGGAGCCTGCCTTAGCTCTGCTGTGCTGCCGACCGGACTTTTAACGTCCTCGTCAGGGGTGCCGATCGGAGCTGCCAGAGTCCCTTTTTGACTGGGCATTCCGGTTGAAAACCGGACACCTGGCAACCCTAGCTCAAGGCTCTGATTTTCAATTGCATTTGAGTAGGCAGATATTCAGAGACTTAGTAGTAGCGTACTGCAAACGGTAACCTTACTAATATCGATATGGTTCAGTTGATAAGTTACAGGGTTGGGAATCAGGAGACTTGAGTTTTAGTTCTGTCACTGTCCTGCTGTGTCACCTTGGGCATGTCACTTCACCTCTCTGAGCTCTCACTTTCACCATCTATAAAATGGAGTTAGATTTACAAAGGAGAATAAGGATCACTATCTAATGGGTTCATATGGCCCCCATCACCAGAACATCTTAGCACTTAGATTATGAGTGTGAAGTATTATTATTTCTTATATACATTTGAAAATCCCCTCCTTCTGGCCATAACCAATAGAACATTTTTACTACTAATTATTAACCAATGCAATGTTAGAAAGAGCTTACTTTTTTAAATGGCCTTTTACTAGGGGCTTCCCATTTGTTGCATTTGAAAGCCGTTAACTGTTATAAAAATTCAGACGAGCCAGTTTCACGTGTTTTAAATAGGATTTCCCAGTGGTAAAATAGTTTGTAGGTCCTTGATCCATCTAGTCATGATGGGTGTTTCTGCAGCAAAGCAATTCATCTCTTTCTAATAGTGCAGTATATGGGCACCTTTAGTTTTGTGCTCTTTCACTGTGCTCTGTCAGACATGTAAAGGCGGAAAATCATCTCTGGGCAGCCCTCCACCTGAACAACAGGATCCTGTCAGTGGGCGGGAGTAAACTGAGCAAGCTCTGGTCTGTTAGGGTTAGACTGTATTTCTGTTCTTAGCCCTCAGTAAGGGGGCTGCATGTGCTGCCCTCAGAGGGACACAATTCTTCCCTCTTTCCATGCTTGCTTTGGGTGGGGGGAGGAGTAATTTATTGAAGTGCAGCATATTTCCCCCAGCCAGGGTCGGTGCAAGGAAGTTTTGCGCCCTAGGCATAACTTCCTTGCACCAGCCCTGGGCCGCCCCCCCGCAATGCCGCCCCCTGCAGCCAGCTCCCCCGCCCGCGGGAGCTCAGCCTCCCCCCACAAATGCCGCCCACCCAAGCCAGCTCCCCTGCCTGCGGGAGCTCAGCCTTACCCCCTCCGCGGGCGCTCAGCCCCCCCCCACCCGCGGGCCATGGGAGCTGAGGCGGGAGCCAGGGGGTGGCTCGCCGCGGCTGCCCCCCGGCTCCCCGCTCAGGCACTGAGGGCGACTTTAACCTCGGGATACTGAGCTCAGTGGCTGAGCGGGGAGCCGGGAGGCAGTCGCCTGCCCCCCCCCAAATCTTGGCGTCCTAGGCGACCGCCTAGGGTCGCCTAGTGGGCGCGCCGGCCCTGCCCCCAGCATGCCCAGCCAGCTCTGCTGACGAGCATGTGGGTGGGAGGGTTAGAGCCAAGACTCCACCCACTCCCCAGCCCTGTTTGCACTTACTCTTGGGGAGCAGCATCCAGAGCAAAGCCCTGAACTCAGGACAGGACACAAAGCCAAGATCAAGGTAGCTTTAACTCTCCAGCATGGCCACATTGTAGGTAGTCACAATCTAGCCCTTGCTGAGAAAGTGTCACTCCTGCTTCCAATCTAGTCATGGACTCTCTATTATTCACTTCAGTGGGAGCAGGACTGAGCTGTGTATCAATAAACATTTTCCTAAGTGGACATGATCAGGTATTACGGATCTTTCAATTTAAGTCTAATGGTCTTGTTTATTAACTAACACCCTCTATAGTAGCGGTGTCCAATAGAAATTCAATGCTAGCCACACTTGTGGTTTTGAATTTTTCTTATTAGCCACATTATAAAAAAGCCACATGCATTAGCCACAATTCAATAGCCTATTAGCCACATGTGGCTAGTGGCGAACGTATTGGACACCGCTGCTCTATAGAAAAAATATTTATAAAATGGATGATTGCTGAATGGCATTTAACTTCGTAACGGTGGCTAAATGTTGAGAGCAAGCAGGCTGACCACAACTTTTTCCAGAAGAAAGCATTTGTTATGCAGGATTGTGGGAGTGCTACAGTCAGTCATATAGCACTCAAATGGTGCCTGCCCTTTCACCGTGAAAAGAGGCCCTACCCAGAAATGTTTATAATTTAGTCAGAGAATATCTTGGTTCTGGATGTGGGAGGAGGGTTCGGCACGCGAGCAAAGTGATAACGTTGTTAGCAGGTGTTTCATTATTTCCATGTTATTTTTTTAAAATGTGTTATGTAGATATATGTAACTACACCTACAACTATGAGGCTTGGGAAATGGTCTGGAATTAGCATTCGTCTTTTGGTAGCTTCATTAATGGCAGCTGTCTTATACCTTTAAGTAGTAAATGTTTAATGTAATTCATGTTATGAATCCATCTTGGTTTCCTTTTGTACCCCTGTGGTTTGAGATAACATCAGGACAACATTAGCAATGGTAGTGTTTCCTCATTGTCTGCAGTTGTGTTCGGTGTATCCCGAGGTTAAAGTAGCCTGCAACAGGAGAGAGTACTCTCATTGCACCAGTCCAGCAGGAAACGGAGGCCTGGGGATGGGGAGGGGGGGGAAGTGGGGCAGGCCTGGGGAGAGGACTGCTTACTCAAGCTGGGAGTTGGCCTTCTGCTTTTAGCAGAGGAAGGGGGATGTGACCCTTATTTAAGTCCTGAACATAGTCTGGAAACTCTTCAGCTTACCTGATTCCGTTGTGTCTTTGTGGAGCCTCACAACAAATTGAAGTCTCCTCTCTTTAGTTCTGTTTTCATCTGATAATGTCAGTGAGTGTACTTAAGGGATGTGTGTGCTTGTGTGTTGAGAGAGATGTCGGCACTGTTTGTTTTCTATGTACCGCATGCTTATCTTACATGTTGCACACTTTCCTTATTGGTTCTTTGTGCTTGCCTAATTGTTGTATATAGTTTTACTGGGGTGGGCAATATAAATATACAATAAAGTATATAATATCAGACTGTGTCACACACAGACAGCAGCTCACTAAAGACACATTTTTGTGTAGAGAGTGGTAAGTCGCTTAGCTTGTTCAAAGTAATTTTTCTCTTGATTGAGTGATTCCTGGAGGCTACTTCCCCACAGGCTTATTTCCCAAGCAGTATCCAGTGTGGGGACGGGGCTGTTCAGTGGTTAGGAATTACTGTCACAAACAGGAAGCATTTCATGCTTTCAATTCACAGTTACTTGAGGAGGGAAAGTTCGTGGGGCCCAGGGCAAGAGCTACTTTGTAGTAGAAAAAAAAAAGCTGACATGGCTTTGCGTTAGACCAATTCATTGTGTTCACAGTGGAAAGCAAGCAGTAAGTGAGTATGTGGAAAGTAAACTACTAGAATATTCCACTGGATTAGACTATTATGGTTCAGTAAACTACAAAATGAACAAATGTGGCTTTACTAATAATAAATGCAATTAAATACTGAATCAAATGGATAACTTGTCTGACTCTAGTTCTAAAAACACTTGTGCTTGTTTAGAAGTAAATATATTGTCTCAATGTATCATAAATCTCCTGTTAGTGGGGAAAAGATGCCAGCGATACTTTCAGCCATCCTTTTAGACTGGATTTTAGTTATAAGCAACACTATTTTGCCTGAAGAGAACATTTCTAAAAGAATAGTTAAACTGCTCTAACCATGAATTTTAGGCATGTGTTATGATGGACCATTGACTTGTCAATACACATATACATAACTGTTATCCACAAGACCATTTAAAGTGTATTCTGTTTGAGATATGGAAAACACAAAGATTGTTTGACCGATAAGATTACTGACTATTGCAAATGCATCTCCTGAATTGCTGTATAGTTTGTTAAATTAGGGAATTACAAGAATCAGATTTCTAGCAACATCTTCAAAAAGGTGTCAGACCTTGCTGCCTTTCTGTTGAATTACAGAATGCTGTTACTTAGATAACTTCCTGTAATTTACCAGCAGGATCTGTTTAGTGGCTGCTGCTGTCAGTTTTCTTTTTTTCCGCCTTTCAGTGTAGACAATGCAGTGCTCCTCTTTCATGAGAAATGTTGTGGTTTGCCTTCCACACAATGTGATCTCCTAGCTCTGTGAACTAAAATTGAAACGTGGTTTATTTCTTCTTTTTTTGAATAAGAAGATGGGAAATTCTTATGCCGGGCAGCTCAAGACAACCAGGTTTGAAGAAGTATTGCATAATTCTATTGAGGCCTCTCTCCGCTCAAACAACTTAGTCCCCAGACCAATCTTTTCTCAGCTGTATTTGGAAGCCGAGCAGCAACTTTCATCACTAGAAGGTAGGAAATCTTGGCATTTATATTTCTGTTTAAATAGAGCTATGAATCCATTCCTTGTTCATCCAGTGATCAGCATGAAAGTTTCAAATTAAATATAGAAAGATGCAAAAGTATTTGAAGTTATTTGGCTGCTTTATGTTCTGTGCAACCTCCTCCTTCCCCCAAATCTAATGCTAATCTGAAAAAAAAACTACTTGAAGAGAATAATTATGGAATGCTCTTTGTTTTTACAAAGTAAGACTCTATTTTTGCAAACACTTATAGACATATATAACTGGAAGCACTATGAGTTCACCCACTAAACACGGGCAGAAATCTTTGGAGGATCAGAGCTTTATCTGGTAGTTTACCTTTATAGAATAGAAAATTCTACCATGTTACACAGTTGCAAAAATACACAGATTTACAAATGAGAGATGCTAAAAATAATTTTGATTATGAATGAAAGAAGCAAAAATATTTGCAGCCTTCCTATTAAGTATGCTAAGAAGATTTTATGGTTAATTTTGGCGTGACGGTGTTTTTAACTTGATCTCAATTTTTCAAGGTATTGGCTTAAGCTGTTACCTAGTGTTCTATGGTAAATCCTGCTCACGGCCTCTGGACTGTTGTTTAATGTCTTGGATTTCTCTGATTTATTTATATATTTGCTGAACTGCTTTGTTGCTCTCTCTTTTACTTCTCTTTGCAATGTTGTTGTACCTGTGATGGTCCCAGGATATTAGAGAAACAAAGTGGGTGAGTAATATCTTTTATTGGACCAACTTCTCTTGGGGAAAGAGACAACCTTTCAAGCTACACAGAGGTCTGTGGTCCAATAAAAAATATTACTTCACCCACCTTGTCTGTTTCTTTTATTCATTCAGTTTTCTCTCTGGAGGTGGAATAGTTTAGATGAAATGTGTAGCTCTGACAACCAAATTAATTAGAAAAACAAGTCTGTTAATATGTAAGTAGACTTGATGTTAGGTGCTAAATTGTGTTGTTCTCGGTGGGTCTGACAATGTGCAGGCAACATTATCCTGCTGGCGCACATATTTCCTCTCTCTTTCAACTAACTACTGGAGTAATGTTGCATTTGTTTTGTGTGTGTGTGTGTGTGTGTTCTTTCGTAGCCTGCAAAAGATGATGTAGGTACTTATGGAGTGCAAAATATGTGTAAAGTATAATAAGGTGTATAATAAAATAAGTATTCTAAAAAAAATCAATCCAGCCACTGAAAACAAATGAAATCATTTTGAAAAGATTAAACACTTGCCAATAGCTCACTGAAAATTTTGAAAAACATTCTATTTAGAAACAGATCTGCTTATATCTCATATACGTTTAATTTTCTCCCTCCATTCTTTACTGATAGCTAAGGACATTTGCATGAAAATATAATCTCTGAGTGTCCATCTGCTCCTGCTGCTTATTCCTCACATGAAGTGATTATCCTCTATTGGGAATTTCATAAATGTTTCCATAGCAATTAACTGTGATGTCACAAAGTGGATTATGACATCAGCTGGGAAGGATGCTGCAAGAGCAGATGCATTCTTCAGGGACAAAGGTGCAGTTTTCACACTTCTATAGCTCATTTCATTCATGGTTCTCAAAGGGCTTTACAGACCTTCCTAGCCTGATCCATTTTTGTTTGTTTGTTTTTTTTGCGGTCAGTGTTAACAGAATCAGGCCTCAATTAATTAAACCTCACAAATCTTTGCCTAGAGCATTCCCTTTCATGCAAATATCAGAGGATGGAAACTCTATTAGGCAATCCATACAGAGCTTTTCCGGGGCTGTTGCATAAGATGGCTGAGGTTGCAATCTCACATCTTACATCCTGCTCCAGCCCCCCCAGAACAAACAGGAGTTGCCTCCTCTAGGAACCATGAAGCCCTAAGATCTGAGGGGTGGAGGGCAATAACCTTGAAGCAATGGGCCATCCTTGTGGCGGCACTGTGCCACGATACCAGCTCTTGGCCCCCCTACTATCTGTATGCTCCCTATTCCCTGACTCCTTGACACAGTGGGTCTGTTGTGGTGCATTTTATTCATGGCCCTAGCGTTTCCCACCCCCTCCCCCCAAGCCAGTGTTTTCAAAGTGTTACCCATGCCTACTTGGTGTGGGGCTCTGTCCCCCTCTTGTGGCACCTAAACCATCTAGAGCAGGGATTCTCAGACTTTTGTACTGGTGACCCCTTTCACACAGCAAGTCTCTGAGTGCTACCCCCCTTATATATGAAAAACACTTATATTTAACACCATTATACATGCTGGAGGTAAAGCGGGGTTTGGGGTGGAGGCTGACAGCTCATGACCCCCCATGTAATAACCTTGCGACCCCCTGAGGGGTCTCATAGACTCATAGACTTTAAGGTCAGAAGGGACCATTATGGTTATCTAGCTTGACCTCCTGAACAACGCAGGCCACAGAGTCTCACCCACCCATTCCTGTAATAAACCTCAGCTATGTCTGAGCTATTGAAGTCCTCAGATCATAGTTTAAAGACTTCAAGGTGCAGAGAATCCTCCAGCAAGTGACCCGTGCCCCACGTTGTAGAGGAAGGCAAAACTCCCCCAGGGCCTCTGCCAATCTGCCCTGGAGGAAAATTCCTTCCTCACCCCAAATATGGCGATCAGCTAAATCCTGAGCATGTGGGCAAGACTCACCAGCCAGACACCCAGGAAAGAATTCTCTATAGTAACTCAGATCCCACCCCATCTAACATCCCATTACAGGCTATTGGGCATATTTACTGCTAATAGTCAAAGATCAATTAATTGCCCATCATGCCATCTCCTCCATAAACTTATCAAGCTTAGTCTTGAAGTTAGATATGATTTTTGCCCCCACTGCTCCGAACTTCACTCCTCTGATGGTTAGAAACCTTCGTCTAATTTAAAGTCTAAACTTCCTGATGGCCAGTTTATATCCATTTGTTCTTGTGTCCACCTTGATACTGAGCTTAAATAATTCCTCTCCCTCCCTGGTATTTATCCCTCTAATATATTTGTAGAGAGCAATCATATCTCCCCCCCAGCCTTCTTTTGGTTAGGCTAAACAAGCCAAGCTCCTTGAGTCTCCTTTCATAAGACAGGTTTTCCATTCCTTGGATCATCCTAGTAGCCCTTCTCTGTACTTGTTCCAGTTTGAATTCATCCTTCTTGAACATGGGAAACCAGAACTGCACACAGTATTCCAGATGAGGTCTCACCAGTGCCTTGTATAACGATACTAACACCCGACCCCGATCCCCAGTTTGAGAACCCCTGATCTAGTGATTGATGAGTCTGCTACAGTCTTGGCTAAGTGCCATGTGACTTTTATCTCATGCAGTAGAGCAGTGGTTCCCAAACTAAGGGGTATGCCCCCCTAGAGGGGCATGGAGGAATGTCTGGGGGGGGCGGGGAGGGGAGCGGCGGCATGGTGGGGCCTGGGACAGCCCCCACTAAGGGGGTGGGGAGGGAGCACCACCCAATCCCACTCTGCCCCCAGCTCCGCTCGAGCCTGGCCCCAGCCCCTGGCTGCAGCTGTGGCCCTGGCTCAGACTCTGGCCCAGCCGCGTCCCTGCTTCTAGCCGTGGGTCAGCCATTGGCCCCCGCGACCCACTCCCAGCCACGGCTTGGCTCCTGCCCCCAGCTGTGACTCTGCTCCTGGCCTGGGGGTGAAGAGAGCACAGACACATTCTGTTAGTGGTAAGGGGGGACGTGAGAGAAAAGTTTGGGGACCACTGCAGTAGAGGCTCATACACTGAGCTTCAGAGGTCCCAAGTTCGATCCTGCCTGCTGACGACCGGTGTCTGTTGGCATTACACAAGCATGGAGGGAACCATGGGTTAAGTGATTCACCCAAGGTAAAGCAGCGAGTGGCAGAGCAAGGAATAGAACCCAAGAATTCTGACTCAATATTCTCTGCACTGTCAGCTTAGTTGTATAGGCACAAAATGACAAAAATACAGATGCAGAATGGCTCTGGTATCCTGTTAGGCACTAATGGCCTCACAAGTTGTTTGACATATTTGAAGAGTGTTTTTCTGAAGTTGTCTTGCAGCTCACAGTTTTCATTTTTTTGGTGTTAGTTTGCCCTGTTCACCATACCACTTGGCAGCAAAACCAACCACTGTGACATCAGTCAGGTTTTTTGCTCCTGCTGTTGTTGTTCTAATTTTGAAATTTTTAATTTAAAAGGGACACTGTGAACTTGAAATATAGTTAATTTAAAAATAAATGAGTTGAAAGTAGTTTCAGGTTCTACCTCTACCCCTAATTCCCACCTACCGATTTTTGTGGTTCATATAATCATTTTCCTATTTAAAACAAATGTTTTTCTCTCCTCTGTTGCTGTGTGAAAGACCTTCACAAATAATAGGGTAAAGTGCCTACTCAGTAAAACTAGACTAGTGTTATTATAATTTATGATTATATATTACAATTTACACCTAAAATCCTATAAATGTGAAAGAGATTATAGCCTGTGTTATGCGGGAAATCAAACGGAATGATCATAATGGTCTGTTCTGAACTTAAAAGTCTGTGCCAAATATGCACAAAGTAAACCAGCTGAAATTAAGATGTCTTTTCAACCTGTAGATTTTTAAACTATCTTTGCAAATATCACTATGTCTAAATTACAACATTTTTAATTCCAGTTTTTGCACATCATTTTGATAACACAAGATAGAACAGGGGATAACCCCTTGTTACTATTACAATACTATATTATTCAGCAAAACAATTGCTTTTAAAACATTTTTTTCTGTATCCTAAAACTTTGTTTAGACATTCTTTAGGCAACTATTGTCTTGTTTGCTGCTGTTACTCTTTTATATAGATTTGTTTGTCTCCCTTAACCATCATATCCATAATCATTTTGATGACTATATATTAAATAAACTAAAAGCTCCACACTGTTTGTCACTCTTTTTTATCTTTGCCCATGTAGTGATGCATTCTCTCTCTTCTGTATTGGCTCATTCAGCTTTTAAAACGGCCTGAAAATATTCTTTAAATACTGATTCTCTTCAAATGATCCTGTTGTCAGCTTGCTGGGTTGTTTAAAAGCCTAGAGAGTCTGATGTGACCTCTCACCTTTAATCTTGCCTTTCTAATGACTAGCTTTTAAAGTTTTCTTCTTTTTGTGGCTTCTGGAGCTTGGAGAACCCTTCTCCAAATGTTTAGTAAAGTGACATACAGGCATTTCATAGGATGGTTTGATGGCTGTAGTAGATGCGGAGGGTGTTTGGCTGGTGCTAGTTTAGATTTCTTATAGACCCTTCCCTGACTATTGGGGGCATTTTTGAGCGGTAGCTGGTCTGTGTCTGTTACAGAATGGACATGCTTCTCTGTTGCATCTTAAAAGATTGGGGGCCAGATTCTCTGCAGCTGTAAATCTGTATGGGCCCATTAAAGGCAGCAGAGTTGTGCCATTTTACACCAGCTGATGATCTAGCCCTGTATATTTTTTTCCATTTTGAGATTGGCAAGGACGATCTTATAATGTGAACTCTTCCTTTCTCATTAATGCCTTCTGTCTGTGGACCTGGGACATGTGGCCTCACCTCGAAGTGGCTCAACTGGCATCAGAGTTTTTGCTGCCTCTTACTGGAGATGTCTAGGGTACTGTGTGTCTCATAAGGCAAAATCCACATAGTTCCTAAGGTGCACAGGAGAGGGTCTTGTGCCTGCAGCCTACTTAAGGTGTGCAGGAGATGGGCCCCAGCAGACAGCCCCCATAAGGTGTGTGGGTTAAGGATTTCCAGCAGTATCTAGTCAAGTGGTCCCACATTACAAAATGTATTTTTAATCCTTTCTTCTTTAAAAACAACTAAAACTCCATAAAGAACTATGGGCTGGTAAAAATTGGCATAATTCCATTGACCTACACTGATTTGCAGCAGGGGAGCATCTGGCTATATGCTGATAGAATGTTAAGGTAAAGTGTACAGTTGAGCACTCAGTAGTCAAAGAAACGGATACTGTTAAGGCTGCAAGAGCAATCTTAACTCTGCCCCGTAGGGTGGATGCATTACGATACAGGGCCTGATTCTCCATTCTGATGTGGTAGCATTTCATGCCCACTTTGGCGAGGTGGGAATGACTGCATGTGGTGCATGGGAGAAGAGAATCAGATTCACAGTCTGTAATTCTATGCTTAACTCATACTGTTTTTCAAATAATATGCTATTTCATACATTTTTTCTGCAGCTGTAGATACACATATCTTCTAGTGCTATGCGCTACTCTGTGTATGCCCACACAGGCAGGGCCCATTAAAGTAATTCAATTTGAAAGTATACAGGAAACACGTCTTGTACATCATATGCAAGCAGTGCAAGTAGGGCGGTCCGGTATGCCATACTAGCAAGATATTTATAGCTAGTATGGCGTACCGGAAAGAGGAGGAGCAGAATGTGGGGCCACTGGGTGGCCCTATGCTGGCAGTGTCTCTGGCGCAGCTGTACTGCCCCCAGCCCCGCCCCCAGCCCCACCCCCAGCCTTGCCCTCTGTCGGGGCTGCTGTACAGATGGAGGAGACCCTGTGTGGAAGGGCTGGGGCGGTAGAGCTGAGCCGGAGGAGCTGAGGGCATGGAGCCACCCAGTGGCCCCACATTCTGCTCCTTTCACCACTGCGGTGTCGAAGTCTCCAGCGCAGCGGGAGGAGGACAGAGCCCCCTCTCTCCTCAGGTAAGGGGGGTGGATCATGGGGAGGGGACGGGGAGAGCATGGGGGGCCCGGTCTGGGAGGAGTCACGTGAGGAGGTCATGTTCCCCCCCATGGTGGTGTTGGTGGGGGAGCGCAAACCGGTAAAAAATGGATTCCACTTGCACCACTTATCATATGACAGGTTAGCTTCTGAATCCTGCACATCGACATCAATGGCAGTTGATCTCAATGGGAGTAGGACTGGGACTTAAGTGCAATAACATAGTAAGAGTAAAATTAATTGGCATATACAGACCATCCAAGGGCGGTCAGCAATGTTCTCTCTAATTTTTGACAGGCCGTGTGCGCAAAAAAATTTCTTCTGTGCAAATTTTTGACAGGCCATGTGCGCAAAAAATGTCTTCTATACAAATTGTTGTGCTTCTGTGCAAATTTTTGTGCGCGCAGTGTTTCGCCGTGTGCGTGGGATTTAGAGTCTGTGTGCGCGCGCACGCGCGCACAGCTTAGAGGGAACAGTGGGGGTCAGGAATATGATGCCCTTGCTCACATTGACTAGTACCCCACTCAACTTCAGTGGGACTGTTTGTGGAGTAAGGTGCTAGTCAACATTAATAAGGGTATCACAGTCTGGATCTAGCTAAATTATCTTTGCAGTTAACTGGCTCATCCCCTGATTTGCACCTAAGGAAGTCTATGTTGCTGGCTGAAAATAAGTGTTATGGCTAGTGATTTAGGCCTTGATCCCAATGACTTGCACACATACATTACATTACTCATGTGAGTATAGTCCCATTGAGTAAAATTACACACACGTTTAAGTGTTTGCAGGATTGGGTCTTAAATAATTTTTAAAAGAATACTTAGCAAGAGGAGAACCTATTATGTAAAATTTCAGTCAGTAAAGATGCACTAGATCACAATGGCTGAAAATAATGTAAGCATAAAAGACTGAAAAATGCAATGAGGCTGTAGAAATAATTCTATAAAGGTTTTAGCAATAACGGTCTGATACATTGCACTAGTTGTGAAATATTGTCTGATCATCTAATTCAACAGGTGTCAATAAGTATAGCTGTGTTGACGTAATGGAGCTATGCTAGTTTACATCAGCCAAAGATCTCGCCCTGTAACACACAAGGGGTAGAGCTAACGTTATGTCCATTTGTAACATTGTTGTTTCCTAACTTACAAGTGCTTCATTGTGCAACTTTCACCTTCTGTAGACTATTTTGTAAAAAAAATGGAATCATATTGTATAGACTGCAGATGTACAGATTTTGCAACATGTACAGGTTTTTATAATGCTGACAGCTGTGTGTGAGGGTAGACCGTTAAAGTCTCCTGTGCTCTGTGCGGGGGATGTCTGCACTGCAACAAAAGATCCACGGCACCCAGTCTCAGAGCTCAGATGAACGGACTCTGGCTTCTGGGCTTTGGGCTGTGTGGCTAAAAATAGCAGTGTGGGCATTTGGGCTCAGGTTGGAGTCCTGGCTCTGAGACCTGGCAAGCGGGAAGGGTCTTAGAGCCAGGGCTTCAGCCTGAGCCCAAATGCCTACACTGCTATTTTTAGCCCTGCAGCCCAAGCCCCAGAAGCCCACGTCAATTGAGCTGGGCTCTGAGACACAGTGCTGCAGGTTTTTCTTTGTAGTGTAGACAGACCCTAAGAGCTCATCTACATAAACATGGGGCTTAATGTGGGAAGCAGTTTTTTTACACTCAGATTTAAAATTGGATTTTGACTCATAACAATGATTTGCAATATGCTTGAAAATAAAGACCAACCCCCCGAACTATGCTTGTTAGTGCAAAATGGAGCTGTCACTCATGTCGTACTGCTGCGCGGTTGCTTTTGGATTCCTTTCATTCTTAATCTGAAAGCCTGCACAGCTCTCCCCTGCCTAAATCCCTGCTCCCGCGTTTTGTTACTCCCTTCTCTGCATTCCAGTGACAAAGGCTGCTTCATGTCTCCCTTTGTCCCCTCTTTACCTCTTGTCTTTGTGCCTTCTCCCATGTTATTCCCTGTGAGTACCACGCTGCCTTTATCCCTGTTCACCAGGGGATCAATCTTGCTATTCATGTGAGTAAAGGTAAGCATATACTTAAATACTTTGCTGTCTTGAGGCCAGAGTGCTTGGCACCTTTCAGGGTCAAGCTTGCAACACCCAACCTCTCCTCTTTCAGATCCCTCCTTAAAACTCACTTATTCTGCAAAACTCACAAATGCCAACTGTGGAGCCATTATTTAAGGAGGTGACAAAGTGGGGGAGGAGAGTCATGGAGAAAACCCCTCTGTGGCTGACCCCTCCCATGGGATTTCCAGGGCCTCATCCAAAAGTCCACTGAAATCAATGGAATGACTCCTGTTGACTTTGAGCTTTGGAACAGACACTCCTTCCCCATCCCAGTGGATTTTGTATTGTCCAGCTATTTAAGATCTTTGGGGCAGGGAACTATTTTTGTTCTGTTTCTTGTACAGTATCAAGTATATAGTCAGCACTTAACTATTAATAATCTGCATTTGATCTATTGCTTTGTGAGAGCATCTCAAAGCAATTAGACGTATGGATTTCTTTAGGTGTAAATATTGAAAACAAAGGTCAAGTTCTATTATTGACAACCCCAAGGGTTCAAATGTCATGAGTCAGGTCCCTCGAAATCACGAGACTGACTTCAAGATTATAAGATTTTAAAAATAAAAATCGGGGCGTTTGTTTTTATTTGCCTTCCATTTTCTGAGATTTAACTGCATTCAGGTCACATTTTAAAGCTTTTCTCCACAATCACAATCACAATCGCTGAACCTTTTAAAAAAAAAAATGAAAGTTGAAATTCTCACATAATCACAGGATTCCAGGACTGGAGCTTTAAGAAAAACACCAAACATTGTGAGACTTGGCAACATTGCAGTTCCTTGCAAAGACAAGGGAATCCTACTTTTCTATAGTGCTTGCTGTAACTGGGGCACTGCTCATTCCCAGGATCACCTATTGCTACAGCTATCTATTTTCTAAATCAGGCCTGCACAACATGCGGCCCAGGGGCCACATGCGGCCCCCGTGGGCTCACTGTGCAGCCCATGGGGGGTTGAGTAGGCAAGCAGCGGGGTGGGGCAAGCCAATGGTGGGGGGAGGGCTGGTGAAGAGGCCAGTGGCAGGCTGGGGAGTGAGGGTAATCTGGTCACCCTATGCGCGCTGTTTCTTTCCCCCTCTACAGGCTTCCACACCCCAGCGCTGGGGAAGGAGGGGGTGTTTCCGTGGGGCGGGCAGCGCTGGGGGAGGGGGTGGTGTTTCCGCTGGGGGTTTCGGCCCTCAGCTGTTTTCTTTGGAGTAATATGGCCCTTGCCGCTTTACGAGTTGTGCAGGCCTGCTCTAAATGTAATTTGTCCTGTGATACTTTTGTAGTAGGCAGCAGAGTGGATAATGAGGAAGAAGAGGAGGAGGAGGAAGAAGAAAGTTCAGAATCAAGTAGCCCTCCTCTCTCTTATCAGATGAAGCTTCCTCCTGAAGGCTGCTGCACTACTGATGGTAAGAAATTCACAAGACTCAAAGTTTGGCAACTGATCCAAAGCTCCCATTGGTACCAGTGGAAACTGGGGTCCCAGTAAAGAGTACAGGATTGTGTCCAAACATCATAACAAGCACCTTCTAAGTGGCTCATCAAAATTAGGTATATAGAAATTGTGGGGCTATCACAGTTTGTTACCTCTTAGACAAAACTAGAAACTTGATTGATCATATGCTTTTGTGTCTTTGCTGAATCTTTCAAAGGAGCACTTCTATGTCAGGATGAAGGAGGTGACTAGCCAGCAACTTGAAATCTATCCAGTTTTTAAAAAACTTGAGTTGAAAGTAGTTTCAGATATTACACTCAACTGTAAAAGTTGCGTGCTCTGCCAACTTTTGTGGTTTTATCACCATATTTTCCTATTTAAAACAAAATTCTTCTGCCCTCTCCTGTGGCTGAGAGAGAGACCCACACAAACAAGAGGGAAAAGACTGTATCAAAATGTAAAACTGCCTGGACACCAAGTGCTAATGTGTCTTTTTAAACATACAGCTTAATATATATTGTTAAATATATACATTTCCATAAAATGTATATGTTGTGCAACATAGATGTGTTTCTGTTGCTACAAAAAACTTTATTTTTACATTTCCAAATTTTTATTTATTAATTGTATTACTAGCTTTCGTGTATAGCTTGCCTCGTAGCCGGAAAATATTGACACCGAAGTTAAACTTGATGTTAGGTTTACATATTTTTTAAATAAAAAGAAAAGTTGGAGTTTGTTCAATAAGGAAATGGTGAAGAATTAAGCAAAATGACCTTTGACCTCAGAAATGTGTTGCATTTGTTTTTTCTAGGTTTCTGCCAGGCTGGTAAAGACTTGAGGCTGGTGTCCGTTTCCAATGATCAAATTGAGGTGCCTTCGGGGTTTTTACTTGTTGGTGCTAAATCGCCAAATCTGCCTGATCACCTTTTAGTGTGTGCTGTAGATAAAAGATTCTTGCCAGATGACAACGGGCGTAATGCCCTGTTAGGTAAGTGTCCTTGCTCACAATAAGTGGATGCTGTTTTGGACTACAGTCATATCTACTCTTGTTGAAAAGTGAATGTGGTAGATGTTATTTCCATCACTTGTAGACAATAGTCCTCCCTGATTGCTCACACCAAGATAACCTTTTAGAGCTGGCTGTGTTTGCACTGGAAAGAGTACAGTATGAGCCACTCCAATACAAAGGCTGCATCTCCTTTTATCCTGAGAGAATGCTATGCCTCCAGCTGAAGGTTAAAGTCATTGTCAGGTCAGTTTGAATTACGGTTGCCTGAACTACACCTTCAATAACTGAGCTATTTCTGCACTGCTGCATGTCTGTTACCTTTCTAAACACTGATATGTACCACTCCCCTTCTCAGATGCAGTTACTCTTAGTGAACCATTGTGGCAGCTACCTGGAGTGAATCATAAGATTCTGCAGTGCAATTGCTGTTGGTCGTTTGGGCCACAGAAATTCATACCCCTTTTTTAGATTGTGATCCCTTTTGGGCAGGGATCAAGTCTTCCAATGTATTTGGACAGTCCCTAGCACAACAGGGCTCTGCTGCTCCCAGTTGGGGACTTTGGATGCTACTGTAGTATATTTGTATACATAAAAACAAGAGTTACAAGTCAAAGTTTTGATTTGACACATAAGCAGACAATATTGTGTGTCTGTTTTTGGTCTTAAAATAGAAAATATTTCATGACAAAGATAGTGGGGAAAACACAGGAATTTTGTTATTCATCAGTTTAGGTGTTTGGCCCCTGAACTGTAATTAGGTTCTGGTATCCGGTTGGTAGTAGTCACAGCTCTTCTGAGAAGTTATGGGCCTGATTTAAAGCCCATTTAAGTCAATGAGAGTCTTTCCTTTGGCTCAGGCCCAGTATTACTGTTGACAGTAGTATTGAAAAGCCACTAACATCTGAAATCATATGGATGAATGAGCTAATTATGAACATGATAAAAACTGAAGTAATTTGTGTAATTAGGTGCAGTGATATTTAAATCTACAAGAAAATTATGGTTTTTTTGGGGTCATGCATTTTCAAGTTTGACATGTAGCATTTTATCAAAAATGATGCTGTGCCTCTTCTGTGCAACACTGAACTTTAATTATTAAAAGAATGAAAGAAAGAAAGTTGTTGCTGGGTGTTAGCCATTTTGTTGATCAAAATATGATCCTCACAATTTCACTTTTACCGACGCCAAAGGTTCTGATGTGAAGTCGGTTGCTATCTCAATTTGAATAAGACTGAAAGGCATTTGGGATAACAGAGTAGTGTGAAGGTGCATAATGTAACTCCATGTACAGTAATGTCTTTCGGCATGGAATCCTACTGACTTGGATTGGCCACCATACAATTGACCAGTGATTGTAAAGGAATTAAGGGGGTTGTAAATCAGCCAAGTGTTGTCATTTTAAAGATACAGACAGGAATGTTGTACCACTCAATTCATTCACTGCTAGCACTATTAACAACTTAAATTCCCTAGGCTGTAAGCACAGAGGAAGTAGTATATTTGTTAATTGCATGCTAAACAAGAACAGAAAAGGACAATAAGGAGCATTTGATAATAACTCACACTATTTTTGTGCTACTTGTGTCCTCAGTTTGCACATTTGATGCTATAGTAGTTGTCTGTAAGCTATTTATCTGCTTATTTTTGATAATTTTATCACACATGAAAACCAATGAAGCAAACACCTTGCTTTTGTGAAACATTTTAGCAAAGCTGTAGACTTACCCCTGGAAAGTCTGGAATAAATTTCAACCAAAAAGAAGCTACATATTTAAGATCCTGATTCAGGCCACAGAAATTATAAACAAAGGAACACTCCTGAGTCCTATAATCTGATAAAGAATAGGATACAGTTTATTGTCATCGGGGTAGGACGGTGGTACACTAACAATGTTTAGATAAATAAAGATTGTTTGATTCTGTTCTCACTAGCTATGTCTTCATTGCAGCTGGGAGTGAGCCTCCCAGCCTGGGTAGACAGCCTTGTCTTTCAGGTCTCGAGCTAGCACGTGTCTTGGGCTGTAGCTCGGGCTCTCAAGCATAGGGGATCAGGTGGACTTGAGAGCCCAAGCTTCAGCCCAATCTGCTATGTCCGCACTGCTATTTTTAGCATGCTAGCTTGAGTTCTGCTAGCAAGAGTGTATCTAGGCTCGCTCCCTGCTTCTGTGTAAACATACCCATGTATGCTGGTGTAAGCCAGAATTAACTCTGTTGCAGTCAATGGAACTATACCAGGGTAAGTGAAATTAGAATCAGGCACACAGTCTCACAAGCCAAACAGTTTTATTTACAAATAAAAGGAATTGTCTGTGACAACAGAGCTTGTTTTCAATTCATTGTTTGCTGGACTAATACCACTTTGTCTTGCACTAAAGTCAAGCTGATAACTGCAAAGGACTTTATAGAAAGGAACATGAGAACATAGGAAAATAAGAACAGCCTTACTGGGTCAGACCAATGGTCCATCTAGTCCAGTATCCTGTCTTCTGACAGTGGGCAAAGCCAGGTGCTTCAGAGGGAATGAACAGAACAGGTAATCATCAAGTGATCCACCTCCTCTTTTTATTGATGGCTCTGAAAGAAGGGAACAGATTAATTATTCCTGAAAGTCTGGGTTTGAGACCATTTTCCTTTGCAAAGCTGTGGATACATGGATTTGTAAACAAAATGGAAAATGGTGCCCCAAAATCTTTAGTAACTATAGAGGTAACAGGCTCCATTTTCCAAAATGCTGAGAGTCTATTGGAACTGAGGGCCTCTGGCACTTTCCAGGAGGTGCTGAGCACCTTACAGGATCAGGTGCAATGTTTGTAACCCATGAGACACCCCATATTCTTTCCTGAGTCAGTGGTGTTTGTGTAAAGGGGGAAGGTATTGTTCACTCTTGTAGATTATCCAAAAGTAATTTATTCAGAAGGAAAACACACCCAAGAAATGTCTTAGTGGTTTCCAGGCTATTCTTGAGCTGGCTCCATATCAGTTTGTGGATGCCTGTGGGGCATTTGTAGGCTCAGAAGGAAAATACATCTGAGGAGCGTCTCCTAGTTTCCTGACGTTATCTTTTGACTCTTAGTCTTGTCTCCATGACAGGCTGTTGACATGCCTCTGGGGCATGTATAGGGTTGGTTTATTGATTATGGTAAAAGGTTGTATTACTCTCCTAGAGAGCTGTTCTTGTGATTCATGTGCCATTCATATTTGAAAATGAATTATATCTAATATGCCACTGGAAAGGCCCCCTTCTTGGAAACGTGTGGGTGTCTGCTTCAAACACAACCATTTGTGTGTAATAGCACAGGAGCCTTCATTTGTACCCTGAGAAGCTCCTAGTCATTGCACCAGCTTATCTTTATTAATCAAAATTAGATTCCTTGCCTCACAGCCCTGCAAGGAACTCAGTATTTTGCCATTAAGAAACCTTTTCCTTGTGCCTGGAGATCTGCTAGAAACTGATGGAGAAGGCAGTGTCATGATTGGGGTCATTGTTTCCCCAGCAAATGCAGCTAATACATCCCCCACCCAAAAGGTTTATCTGTTTATTTTCCCCACTTTTCATGCCTTGAAGTGGGGCTGAGAGGACAAACAATGCAGCTAGTGTCTCCTACCATCTTCCTCCCAGAGACAGAAAACAGCTGTACAGATCATCCCCAATTTCATTGCTAGGAGTAAGAAGTGCATTGCTTCTGTCACTGGCGGGGGACAGAATAATATAGCAGAAAGGATTAATTTGCATATTGTTTGTAAGCCTGGTTGCAGATGTAAAGTTCCAGTGTGAAGTATTGTATTGTTACTATTATCGTTGGATGAAATGCACAGGGTGTATACCAAGCTCATTATAATAACAAGCAGGACTGAGCACTCTTGCCTGGTCTTATAAAAACAAACACGGCTTCAGACTTCAGATGAAATTGAACTGAAAGCCCCTCCACACTGGGCCGGGACTAGGATTGTGGTGCTGGGGTAGAGTGTGCATACATGTATTGGTGGATTGCAGAAAAAAAGACAAAATGCAGTTGGTGGGTCACCTTATGAAAAGGTTTGAGAACCACTGCTCTATTTAACCACTGAGCAGGGGCAGCATAGCCAGAGTCAGTGCAAACAATCTTTTCCAAACTGACAACTGAGTGTACTCGTCTGCTAGGTTGTGGACAGATTCATCCAAACCCATTTCATATAGACTACTGAAGATTTTTCAGATGGTAACAACCTTCAGTCACTATTGATGTAGGTGGATTTGAACTGGTGACCTGGAGGTGAAAGGCTTTTATCCCCTATACTCTATGAATTGATCTCTTGTTCTCTTGTGAAATCAACCTTATGACATAGATAAATTAGGACAGCTGCCCTGAATCCCCTGACCTTTGCCCTTTCTATAATGTATGGAAGGCTATTTGATTTAGTTTATTTATGAAACTACCTGTCTTTCCTATCAATTGCTGCTTCCAGACATTGGCATGTAAATGAGGCATGTGAAGAGGAAGGGAATAGTGAAATGTTTGAGTTCTCAACCTGCAGAATCCCTGTTGTCATATATTGGGTTATGAATAAGGTCAGAATGATGCTTTTTAAACCTGAGAGTTTAAATGATGATTATATAAGTGCTGGATGGCATCTTTATTTCACCATGATCTGAGCACAATATCAACTCTTGAAAACAAAATGAGATCCTCTTAGGAGCTCTTATCAGTCAGATAAGGGCTCCCAGTTAGTTGAATGTTCTCAGCTTCACTACAACCCTCTTCTAATCCATATCTGACTGATAAAGGATTTCTTAGGTGCTCTTAATAGTTGACATAAAGTCACGCTGTGTTGTAGTTCTCAAGTTATAGCTGAAATATGCTAATGAAAAATAAGTGGACAAAGCTGACTGTCAATGAAAGTAGAGTAACAATAAGGGGGCATGATATGGATAGCTGTGCTGGAGGGAACTTGAAGCAGGGGGATCTCAGGAGAGTGCAGAGAAGCTGGAGGGTGGTAGTGAAAGGAAATAGTTTTGATTTTTAAAAGGCTTTTCAAATAAAAGAAGTTCTAAAATGTGCAGCCTCTGAGTCCTTTTCAAAGCGAGTGGTCAATATTAGAGACACATCAGCTCTCTCATGCATACTGAAATAATTAGTGTTGACAACATTAGGTGGTGTTATATTACCTTAGTATTAAGTTGTTGTCTTGTATGTTACTATGTGGTGTTATGTGATCTGAGGGGTTTAGGAGGAAGTCAGGTCCTGCCTATGTGTGCTGGAGTTGTTACTTGCAACGTTCCAATAAACCCCTGTCAGTATAACTAATAGCAGCAGCTGGAAAACCACAATGCTGTGGGTATGGACTTAGGAGCTGAAATAAGTCTGATCTATGGTGAACACCCAGTCCTGAAAGGGAAGAATATTTGTACTGCAGGAGTTAAACTGATGACTATTAATCATCAGCCACTGCAGACAACAGGAGATTGGTATGCTGCCCTCAATTTGCAGGACGGATACTTCCACATGGCAATACATCCTGGCTGCAGAAAGTACCTTTGCTTTGTAGCACGAAGAGACATCCACTACCAGTACATGGGGCACCCCTTTGGTCTGTCACTGGCCTCAAAGGTCTTCAGAAAATGCAGGGTGGTAGTAGTGGCCCACTTGTGCCACTTAGGTGTCCAAATTGTCCCTTACCTACACATTTGGCTAGTAGGTGAAGCTCAAGCATCCAAGTCAACAGCAGCATCCTCATTATCAGACAGCTGTTCTCTCATCTGAGCCTGAAACTGCGTTTCAAAGTTGCAGCTGATAGAGTGTATAACATTCATGGGAGCAGACCTCGATGCCATAACTGTGATGGCCTGTTTTCTGGTGGTCAGGTTTCAGTCCACTTTGTCCTAAGGCCTAAAATCCAATACAGTTACAGTATTGCATTCCTGTCTACAACTACTGGGCCACATGGCTTTGCACGCATATGTAACTCTGCATGCCAGACTTCACCTTCATTGTCTATGGGCCTGGCTTCATTGGTTGATCTTCTAACTAGGCATCCTCTGGACATGCTCATTTATGAGGCTGCATGAGTGCTTGAAACCCTGAACTGGTGGCTGGACCCTCACAACGTTTGCAAAGAGTTGCCTTTTCTATCTCCTGAGTCAGCTTTGACTCTGGTTACAGATGTGTCTACCAAAGGCTGGGGGGCCCCACCTTGGTTAACTTTGTGTGCAAGATCTGTAGTCACCCTAAGAGATGTCTGCATATAAATGTGTTGGAGCCCTGTGTGATTCATTGGGCCTAAGAGGCATTTATGTCTACCATCAAAAACCATGGTCATCTGTACATATCTTTTGCAGACATTATGCCATCACTCAGGCCTCTTGGGACGATGGTAGCTTGGGCAAGTAGGAATTGCAGTCTCTATTCAGATAATCCAAAATCCTTCCATCAGTAAGGGAGCTGCTACGGCGTCACCTGCAATGGAATGTATATGTTCACAATCACTTCAAGACGAAAAATGGGCTACTTACCTAGAGTAACTTTTGTTTTTTGAGATCTGTTGTGCACATATACATTCAATGACTGCCCCATCTTCTCTGCTACTTTGGACAATAATTCCACAAGTAGCAAGAAGGAACGGAGAGGGAGGTGGCAGACACGCCCTTTTATGGTCCTGGCTCAGCACACCAGGAGAGCTGAGGCGCATATCCCGCCTAGTGGTACTGCTGGCAAAAGTCTCTGACTCAAGTGTATTGGACGCACATTACGCCTTCAGTGGAACGTATATGCAGTTAAATGTATATGTGCACAATGCATCTCAAAGAATAAAAGTTACTATAGGTAAGTAACCATTTTATCTACTGAAGGAGACCCAGACTGGGGAAATCTACGCAGTTCAGGAACAATTATCCCTTGATCCAGCTACCAACTTTGAGTGTATGATGGTACAGGACAGTTTTGCTAGGAAGCTTACAGAGAACGATACTAGGTCATCTGGGGTATGAAAAGACACTGAGCTGTGTATCTGACAGATATTTTGGCTGGGCGTGGCTGCAGATGTTAAGGATTAGGTACTTTCCCGTCTTACCTGTCAGGAAAGGAAAGCGCCGGCAAGAAGAGGCAGAATTCCTTTAGGAGCACACCAACCCAGCAAGCCCTACGTGTTCATACAGACTGACTTGGAAAGGCCCCGCTGGAAATCGGTATTTGACATCGGTATTTGCTGATACTGTCTGACACCTTCTCAAAGTGTGCTGTGGCGTGACCACTGAAGGATAAAAGGACTGAGACAGTTACAGATGAATTAATGAAACATGTAGTGCAGTGATCAGGAGAAGGAATTTGAATCATGGTTGTTACAGGAGGTTTTCTGACAACTCTGGATAACCAAGGTGAGGACCGGTGTTGCCCACCCTGCAAGTAATGGGAGTGTGGAGAGAGTGCACCACTGGCAGTTTGTCAGCGAAGACCAACAAGACTGGGATACTAAGTCACCTTTTGTTGTCTTTGCATAGAACACAAACGTGCACTCACCTATCCATTACTCTCCTATGAGGTTGTTTTTGGACTCTGCACACTTATGCTTCCCTGTGACTTGATGTTCAGGCTGCAAGAACTGGCAAGACCCCCTGCTCCTACGGAGGTGGCTGATGTGGCAGAGTCTTATATCAGTGAGCTGAGGACAGCATTCCAGAAGGTGGAGGAACAGATGAATTGGAAGCGAGACTGTCAGACACAAGAGGCCAGGAAAAGGAAAATTATGTGCCCATCCAGGAAGGAGAGCAGGTGTGACTATGCAACTGGAAAAATCAGTCTGGAAAAAATCTCCAAAGTACTCCTTTTTGGAGGGGATGTTACACAGTGATTAAGAAACTAAACAGCTTACTGATCCAAAAAGCAAGACCTCGCCACTTTGTAGTGCATCAAAAACTGGTGCACACATTCATCGAAAGAAAAGGGAAGGAAAACACTGAGGATACCCAACAATTATCCCAGAAGCATGCAGAACAGGATTTGGAGGTACCCCCAGCAGTTTCCTGTGGCTCATAATGGGAGGCCAGTTGTGGAGGAGGAATTGCTGGGATGTTCTTGGGACTTCAGCACATGCTGTCTTCAGCAGACAGTCTGTGTACAATAAATAGAGGACATGAACCCTGCAGTCACTGATAATCTAGATCCAACTATGACTGAGGTGTCGGTGACTGAATATAGGCCTCTAGTGGGCAGACCAACACAGAAACCTGCATGGATGGCAGACTACCTGGGTTCCTAGGAGTTACTGTTTTTAAACTCTTATTTAACTAGAGGTGGGAAAGTTGTAATGGTTAGTGTAGACAGCAACTCCACCAGTATATGGCATAGACAGTGCTAGGTTGACGAAGGAATTCTTCCGTCGACCTAGCTACTGCCTCTTGGGAAGGTGTGTTACTTATGCTGATGGGAGAATCGCCCCTGCAGGCATAAGTAGTCTTTACACTGAAGCACTACAGCTGCACAGCTGTAGCTGCACCGCTGTAGCATTTTAAGTGTAGACGAGCCCTAAGTGAAGATTAGGTTTCTTAATTAATCTCACATGGCTAAATGACACTGCTCAGAGGGCCCTTAAGGGACTACGGAACCTTTCAGTGCAGTCTCTGCTAGTTTGAGTCTGGTCCAGGTTGTGGTCACTGATCTAAGTAAGTGACTTAGGAAGCTTAGTAGGAAGCTGGTCATGGAGCACGAAATCTTTTCAAGTGTACCGCAGAGCAGGCACTGTATCATGGTAACTGATCCAAATGGCTGCTCTGTGGTGCACGTGAAAAGATTTCGTGCTCCATGACCTGCTTCTTCCTGGACAGCTGTTTCTATCATCAGTTTGGCAACCTGGCAGTCAGTCTCAGCAAATAGATAAAGGCTAGAACAGGCACAGACAACACTGTCTTGCCATAGGAAATGGTCCCCTCTATGGTCAGGCTTAAAAAAAAAATCTGGGTAGGTGTCAGTGTAGGGAAAAGTTCACTGCTGCGGCCACGCTTTCTGTGTTCTGTGGATGAACGGGGATTTCATTCTCCAGTTTATGCCCCTTTCATGAACTCTGAATCTGGTTAGAACACATGTAACACTGTACACCTTTAATCACATCGGTTTTATTTTTGGTTCCTTTTACTGTTTCCTTTCATTACTGAGGTAACTGAAGGTTTTCTCCTGTTACTGTTGATATTTGTGTGATGTTAGACAGATGGTTTTGTGATACCCAGTTTAACATGGAGGCTTATGCAGAGTGCTAATTTGTCCTAGTGTTATAAGTCATAGTGACCTTTACTAACCTATATACCGGAACCTGAGATGTAACAGTCATATTTCAATACACTTTAGCTCCAACATATCCCCAGCAAAAAGTCCTAGTACCCTTAGATACCGGACCAACAAAGGATGAATTTGGGCCTTTAATACATTCTGCTGAGCTATTACAAGGCTAATGAGGAAGGTAATCAGATTTGTAAGCAGAGCGAACAATTCTTTTCCTTGTATTCTCCTTCTGAACAGGTGTTTATAGAGCATTATATTTCAGTGGCTGTGCTTTTAGTTTACCTTATCTCAGTAAAACAAAAATATTGGCAGTTAATTTGAAAACTTAATTTGTGTGAAGGATGTGACTTAAAATATTAACATAACCTTCCCTATTATCACCTGCTGAATAGGGAGCCTCCCCTTGCATCCATTGAAGCCAAGGAGAGTTTTGCTATTGACTGCAGTGGGTTCAGGATCAAGCAAAATTGTAGCCTTGTAAGGAGAGTTGCTGCAGTGCTGTGCTACTCCACAGGGGGCTGGGGGAGGGGTTGTGTCTTAAACGCCTGCCTGAACCTCTTAACAGACTGGATGGGTGAGTAAGAAAGATATGGGCAGACTTGTGGACAGCTCTGAAGGCCCCTGCTCAATGGGCAGAGTGGCCAAACAGCAAAAAAAAAATGTGGAGATGTATAAAGACTGGGGTAGAAAAATAATACTGAAAATATTATAATGTTGCTATATAAATGGATGGAATAATGGGTTCAGATATGGGCACCTACCTCAACATAAAGCAGAAACTGGAGGAGTTCAGAAGTGGGCCAACAAAATTATTACAGCCATCAAAAAAACTTCAGTATAGAGAGAATTTAGCAAGATTGATGCATCTGAAGAAGTGGGTATTCTTCACCCACGAAAGCTTATGCTCCACTACGTCTGTTAGTCTATAAGGTGCCACAGGACTTTTTTTCGCTTCTGCAGATCCAGTCTAACACAGCTACCCCCCTGATATTTAGCAAGATTGTGACTCTTCAATTTAGAGGAGAGGTGAATAAGATGGAAATGATGGAAGGATTCAAAATAACAAATGGTGGAAAGTAAAACCATTCTTATTTACTCTCTTATAACCCAGAAAACAAGGACATTCAGTGAAATTGAAGAGTAACAAATTTAAAACTGATAAAAGAAAATAGTTTTAACATATGAGTAATGAATCTGTGAAACTCATTGCAGAAATATATAGGACCATGAAAATTTCAATTCTAAATCAGACCTGGGCTCCATGTAGTTCAATATCCTGTCTCCAACAGTGGCCAGTAACAGATGTTTGAGAGGAAGATGCACTAAACCTTCATATTAGACAGATGTGGAATAATTTGCTCCCTACATTAGGTGTCTTCCTAACCCTGATAGGTAGGGTTTGGCTTAAGCCTTGAAGTATGATGTTTAATATCCTTTCCAAAATGTGTTCGTGTTAACTATGATAATTCTGAATATTCTTGTTATCTATATAAATGTCCAGCCTCTTTTTTGAATCTTGCTAAATTCTTAGCCTTTGTGGCATCCTGTATTAATGAGTTCCACAGTTTAATCACTCATTGAATGAAAAAGAATTTCCTTGTACTGGTTTTTAATTTACCATCTTTCAATTTCACTGAATGTCCCCTTTTCCTTGTAATATTAGACAGAAAACAGAAGCGCATGATCTACCTTCTCTAGACCATTCATTATTCTTTGTCCATTTATCACATCCTTTCCTGTTTGTCTCCTTTCTAAGGTAAACAATCTCAATTTTTTCAGTCTTCATATGAGAGTTTCTTCTCAATCTTCATATGAGAGTTTTCCCATGATTTTCCTGGCAAAGATCCTAGGATTCAAAAATGGATTAGACCTTTATGCAGATGATGACACATCCACATATGCATTAGATAGGATTAAAGGAAAACTTCTATTCTTCAGGGCATAAGCCATATATTAACTGAGGAGGGAGTAGAAAGAAATGTCCATAGGAACCAGTTATGCCATACCTGCCCATTTCTTGCACAGGGTACTAGCCTATGTGGAGCGCTGGTCTGATCCATTATGACAATTCCTATATAAATACATCACAAAATAGCAAGAAAAATAAGGCTATCCCAGACCACAGTACAAATTAACCTATCAGTGTCAATCTGCTCCCCGAAGGAGTGCTGTTACATATTTAAATAACAAATAGAGCACAGCACCTGCTCCTTGGGGCTCAATCCTACAGTCTCTCAGTGTGAGGAATTCCCATTTAAGTGAATGGCACAAAGTCCCTGGGAGTTCCATGTGTGGAGCAGCTATTCCATCAGGCCGTGAGCTCTTTGGCACAAGGAGGGAACATGTCTCCTTCATGCTCCGTGCAGCCCTGAGCACCGTGGTATCATACAGATAAACAATAGTCTTTAAAACAAATTCTGTGATTTACAGATTGCTCATGCAGACTAGCCCCGAATTTGGGAAGGCTATCTTAAGATGTGGAAAAATTGGAAAAAGTCCAGCAGAGGCCAAAAAAAAAGATTAGGGGGCTGGATCACATGACGTATGAGGAGAGGCTGAGGGAACTGGGATTGTTTAGTCTGCAGAAGAGAAGAATGAGGGGGGATTTGATAGCTGCTTTCAACTATCTGAAAGGGGGTTCCAAAGAGGATGGATCTAGACTGTTCTCAGTGGTAACGGATGACAGAACAAGGAGTAATGGTCTCAAGTTGCAGTGGGGCAGGTTTAGGTTGGATATTAGGAAAAACATTTTACTAGGAGGGTGGTGAAGCACTGGAATGGGTTACCTACGGAGGTGGTGGAATCTCCTTCCTTAGCGGTTTTTAAGGTCAGGCTTGACAAAGCCCTGGCTGGGATGACTTAGTTGGGGATTGGTCCTGCTTTGAGCAGGGGGTTGGACTAGATGACCTCCGAAGGTCCCTTCCAACCCTGATATTCTATGATTCTAAGTCCGCAACCCACGAGGGATTTGCAATACTTCTTCCCAAAGGCTCTGACTCAGGAGAGCAACCTTAATAAGGAAAGCATTTTAAAAATGTGCTTAAATACAAGTTTAAAGTTAAGCACTTGCTCAGTGCTGTCTTGTATAGGGATAGATTTAAACACATGCTTAGGTGCTTTCTAGTCAGGGCCTTAATAGTCTAAGGCTTTGTCTATACTGCCAATTGAATGACAAAACTTTTGTCATTCACAGGTGCTTAAAAAAGCCCCCCATCCCTGAAAGACAAAAGTGGCAGTGTAAACGGTTTGTTGTCAGTGGGAGCGCTCTCCTGTTGACAACGCGAACTCCACTCGTAGGGGGTGGAAGTATTTTGTCCGCAAAAGTGTTGACAAACAACGTTTACACTGCCTGACTTTTAGCGACACCGCCGTGTCGCTAAAAGCTGTGTAGTGTAGACCAAGCCTAAAAAGCCTGTTTCCATTCCTATGACCTGGGTATGAAGGTATCTGGAATTTTTTGAAAGTGGTTTGAAATGAAAAATATAACCTCAGACAATGGAAACAAGGTACGTATTTACTAACTGTGAAGCTTAATTTAGAAAACTGGCCAAGTGCAATTTGGAGGGTTTAACATATTTTTTTTTAGTAAGAAAATGCTTGTATCAGATGAATTCTTTACCACAAATGCTCACCATCCCAAGGGAAATGATGTGTCTACATATTACTGTCACCTATCTTACCAGACCTTTTGTATTGTTTATTTTATCAGGTTTCTCTGGCAATTGTGTTGGCTGTGGCAAGAAGGGCTTCTGCTACTTTACTGAGTTTTCCAATCACATCAATCTTAAACTGACCACTCAGCCCAAGAAACAGAAACACTTAAAGTATTATCTGGTCAGGAATGCACAAGGAGCTCTTACCAAAGGATCTGTAATCTGCTGGAAAGGGGCAGGTGAGATAAAGAAGCTGTCTTGTTGGAGCTCTGGTTCTCGTCTGCAGAGCTTAGATAGCACAGAGATTGGCGTCTGAGAAAAACCTGAGATAGACAGATAAATGTAGGATTCTTTAAAACTAGGTGATTACTAAAGAGCAGCTGTAGAAAGCAATTGACTAATAAAAAGATGGCATGTTTGACAAACCGTTAGTGCCCGCTTTCCAAATATCATAACAACTGAATCAAATTAGTTCATGTTTTAAATTCTCAATTTAAATTTGCAAAGATAAAGCTCTTGTATCGCTTCTCAGTGGAAGTGTCTTGTTTTCTTAGAGTTCAGAGGCCGACAGGCTTCATCTGGTCCTTGTTCAAGCACTTTGTTCCAACCTCCAGAGAGTTCGGGTCCCACGCTAACCAGCACAAGTGAACTTGTTCCAGCACCAAACCCAAGTGCTCCGGCTGGGACTCAACAAACAGGTAACTCGGACAAGAGAAACCCTTTGGGTTACTAAGTATGTGTGTGTGTGTGTGTGTGTGTGTGTGTGTAAATGGAAACAAATAACACAAAATGAATAAAATGCGGATGTCTGGGTTAACTAAATCAAGTAACTAGTATAATAATGTTATAGCTCTGAAAAAAGAAAGTTAATGGTTCTTTGAAGGCTTTTTAATTACAAGCGGTTTTTCAAAGTAATTGATGAAGAGTTGACAAATAGCTTAATGTTCAGAAAATGTTTCTTTTCTGGAGTCAGTGAGCTTCTTCATAGCTAGGACAAGCCAAATCTTTGAGATCCATCTGTTGTAAGGTGGTGAAAGTGGGCTTTACCATTTTGCAGCTGTTGCTTATCTAGGCGTAAATGCTTTGGAAATCAGTTTGTTTATTTCAGTTTGTTCCTCTGATCCAGTCTATTTTATGATTTGAGTGGAAATCCTCTTTATTGCAGAGATTATATGGAAGTTAGGTTAAAAGCTTCTGTTTTTTTCTTTTGCTAGTAAAGGCATTGGTTTATTTTTTATATTTTAGACAAATTAAGGTCAGATTTTCATATTTTTTAAAAAATAACCGTATCTTCTATAGTTAAAAATATTTACATTCTGAAGGTTTTGCTTTTCCATTTCCTGGGGTGAATAGGTAGGTGTTTACTGATGAAAGGTGAAATTATCTCTCTGGATTGCCTCCTAATGAAATTAGCTGTCCAGTGTCTTGTGAGTGTGATGGGTATTTATTTGTATTTTGAGAACTGCAGCAACTCCATTGACATTTTTATTCTCTCTATCAGAGAGGAGCCTGAACTCCAAATATATTAAACAGTTGAGATTTGGAAACCTGGTGTCTATTGAGAACAAAGCATTAATCCCCCTAGGACATCACTCATGTGTATATATTTTCAAAAGATGAATGTAGAAAAGGTAAAAGTAATTATAAACAGAGTTAGGGTTAGTCAAATTTACCTATTTATTAATATGACACTGTTAACTCCTGATAAATAAAAAGATGTTTGGGAAAAAATGTAAACTCAAAATTTTGCTTGAGTTTATTTGTATTGATACAATGCTTGATTCTTTTCATTAAGGCCCATTCCTAAAATGTGCTTCCCATGGAAGCAGGTGTCTTCATGCTGATGGGCTGAATGTGTGGATCAGACTGCAGGACTGGGCCTCATCCACATGTAAACCCCAAGTAACTCCAGTGAAGTCAGTGGAGTTCCACTAGTGTAAAACTGATATGAGATCCAAATTGGGCCCACTGTGTTCAGTGCTATAAACGCTATGAGGGGATCCTCAGCTGATGTAAATTGTCCTAGCTCCATTGAAATCAGTGACCAATTGATTAGTTCATTACACCATCTGAGGATCTGCCTCTCTAATCATTTATTTAAAATAACTTCTTTTTTTGTGGCAGGCACAATATCTGATCATCTCCCATCAACAGCAGCATTAGGTTCAACTGTTTACAATGGCAAAGATTCTCCCAAACAACAGCTGGTGAAAAATAACCTGCCAGCTCTGACAAGACCATCAGTCTTAGGTACCTTTGAACTTTGTGTTTAACCAATCTAAATAGTATATTCTGATTTGGTCACCTGAGGCGAAATCGGAGTATTCTACTTATGGGGGAGGGATAGCTCAGTGGTTTGAGCATTGGCCTGCTAAACCCAGGGTTGTGAGTTCAATCTTTGAGGGGGCCATTTAGGGATCTGGGGCAAAAATTGGGGCTTGGTCCTGCTTGGAGCAGCGGGTTGAACTAGATGACCTCCTAAGGTCCCTTCCAACCCTGATATTCTATGATTTAGCATACATTCCTCTGTTTCTGGATCAGAATATTCCCCTAAGAGTCATTGTGTTAATAAAACCTCTTGTTCCTTATTAACTTTCAAGGTGTGTTTTATGTATTTTCTGACATGGCTTCCATAGAAGTCAGAACAGTAATTTATTTTATTTTTAACTTCATTTTACTCTTGTTTTAGTTTGAAAAGAAAGCAGCCTTTATTTGGCATCCAGGCTCTTGGAAGGATTTGTCTGTATCAGTTTCTTATAGTCACTCCAGAACAGGTTTTATACATCAATGCAATTATCCAGGAAAGCTTTATTCTGACCAGTCAGAAGCTACTTATCAAAGGATGCCGTCCACATTGGGAAAGACCATTCCACTTAGACATCTAGCTCCCGACGTTAAGACACTGTTCACATTACTCTTTGGACTGCACCAGGAACAATATTGTTTTTAAATGGTTGTCCAGCATGGTTCTGTCTGATCTGTGACTGCCATCCTTTTCTGCATGAGCACCATGGAGCTGCTGTTTGGGCAGGAAAACTCTTAATAGTCATATCATAGACAAAGTCAGATGATAGGTTAATTTTAGGTAATCTTCATGGAATTGCACTGCCAGCATGCCACATCCCAGTTCAGTTTTCATGCCCACTCAGTCCTTGACCACTTTGCCTCTCTAAGTGGATGGGCACTTGCTTATTAGAAAATGGACTGATCTCACCTTCTCATTTCACAAAGAAAACCATCAGATGTCAGTGAATTACATAACCCATGTGAGACTTGGCAGGATTTGGGGATTTGCAAAAAATAAGTACATTATATTGATTTGCTCTTCTTGAAATTGTGCCTTCTGCTGTGGATTATGCTGGAAAGATAAGTAATTGAAAGTAGAACAAATGGTCATATATTGCCCTCCAGTGGGGAAAATATAAAGGACAAAAGGCTATCTTTTTGGTAAATACTAGTTCTATGATGAATCTTCAAGTGAATAATTTTATTCCAGATCTGAAGGCATGCTGCTTCTGCACATATATTGTAGTTTATTTTTGTATAGTATCTTTTACAAAGAAAATATAACCTTTTATTTTAATCTATAAAACTCAAACTCTGGTTATTCCCAGGTATACTTCAAAACCTTTCTGTTGTCAAGATAGCCTTGACAGTGAGAATAGATGTGCTGGTACCTTTGCATATTAAGGTAGGGCGAGACTAAGAGCTCAGTCCTGCAAGGTTCTGAGCAAAATCTAGAAGACCCTTAACACCCACTGGTCAGAAATGCCAACTGGTAACAGTGCAAGTTCACCATTCTGGAAAATTGCAGAAATGCCCAGGAAAACACAAGAAATCAAAGACCAGGAACTTCAGCAGAAACGTGGCTCAGCATGGTGATTGGTAATACAAACCAAGGTGCAGGAGCCAGCTGCTGAGTCTCTTCAGCTGCCAACCTTGAATATCAGAGGAACAGAGCTGATAGCTAGTATGGGGTGGCAAAAATAATGATGGTGGGTAATGTTTCCAAAAGCTCCTAAGTACCATTATGTTTCAATGGGATTTAGATTCCTAAATCCCTGAATGCACTTTGGCAAATTTTATCAAATTTCTCCTAATTGCTAAATCTGCTAATTTATTCCTTGTATGTCCAGATACAAGACTCAAAAACATACATGTTCTTGGCTTCCAGTGTAAGAACATATTAATCAATGTTATACCAGTATCATTTCCCCAGAACTCACAGTGCTGTAAAATAGATGAACTATGCTACAATGAATCACAGGTCCCTTCCCTGGAGAGTTGAAATTATTAAGGTGTAACATAGCACAGTAAAATAAAGGTCATAAAGAGACTAGTGAATTTATGTGCATGTTTGATGCAACCTAGTACAATAATTAATATGTATAAAGGGCTGGTCTATGAAAAATCGTATTGGGCTATCATGCATGTGATTTAACAAGTTAAAATATTCCTCCATTTTGCCTATTAATAATTTTCTGATGTATTAATATTACCCAGGCACTTTAACAAATTCAGGGCCTCCTAAAAAGCGCCACAAAGGATGGTCTCCAGAGTCACCATCATCTACTGAAACTTGGAACTTGCAGCCCAACCTGCAGACTCCAAATAGAAATAAAAATGGTAAGTTGGCTGAATTGTTTTGTCTAAAAGATAATGAGTGAAGGGTGAGATTTCACAAGGTATTTAGGATCCTAAAGATCCACCTAGGTGCCTCAGATGATTTTCAAAAGTGCTTCAGCATCTAACTGCCATTGAAATCAGTCTTGTAATCTACTGGCTTTCCTTAAAATAGTCTTTTGATCTCCTGTTGTTTGGAGTATGATTGCTTTCAAAAGTGGGACATTGAAAAAAAGGATACATTTTGGTGAATTTTAATTTCCCTCTCTAGGTATTTATAGCAAGAACATTCCCTTGGAATCAGAACACCTGAATATGTTACTATAGTGGAAAAATGCAGATCATACATGTTTGCTGTTGATAAAGCAACGCCTGTCCATACTATTGAACTCATGCTACCATGTTGTTTTTCATGCTCATTTTGCAAGCTTTAGACACGTGTGATATTCAAGGGCTTGGAAATATAACACTGGTCTACAATTTTTGAGAAGTCGTCTGCTTCAGAGATAAAATGTGCTATTTAGTATGTATTTTGATGTGCTGAATTCAAATATGACAATTAAAACAACTGATTGGCTACTGTTTCTAAGATATTTAAGTTTTTACATTTTATGTCTATGTATATTGTGTAGATAGTAGAGTTTTAATCATAAATTGTAAACCTAGGTCTTTTCATGTGTTTATGGTTGCTTTACATGATACATAAACAGGACAGGTGAAATAGTAACACTTTAAAAATCAGCAAAGGGGTTATATAAATAAAATTTATTATGAAACAAAAGGCAAAAAACTATTATGTACATAGTTTAGTCCTATTCAGTGTCTACTCGGCACTTCTTGGCTTGTCTCTTGTATTCATTAAATGGAGCATCTCTTGTCACTGTCCAGCAATAGTCTGCAAGCATTGATGGGCTCCATTTGCCCTGATAGCGTTTCTCCATTGTTGCAATGTCCTGGTGAAATCGCTCGCTGTGCTCGTCGCTCACTGCTCCGCAGTTCAGTAGAAAAAAATCTAGATGAGAGTGCAAAAAATGTATCTTTAGTGACATGTTGCAACCAAGGCTTTTGTATGCCTTGAGGAGGTTTTCCACCAACAACCTGTAGTTGTCTGCCTTGTTGTTTCCGAGAAAATGTATTGCCACTAACTGGAAGGCTTTCCATGCCTTTTTTTCCTTGCCACGCAGAGCATGGTCAAATGCATCATCTCGAAGAAGTTCACGAATCTGAGGACCAACAAAGACACCTTCCTTTATCTTAGCTTCACTTAACCTTGGAAATTTTCCATGGAGGTACTTGAAAGCTGCTTGTGTTTTGTCAATGGCCTTGACAAAGTTCTTTATCAGACCCAGCTTGATGTGTAAGGGTGGTAACAAAATCTTCCTTGATTCAACAAGTGGTGGATGCTGAACACTTTTCCTCCCAGGCTCCAATGACTGTCAGAGTGGCCAATCTTTCTTGATATAGTGGGAATCTCTTGCACGACTATCCCATTTGCAGAGAAAACAGCAGTACTTTGTGTATCCAGTCTGCAGACCAAGCAAGAGAGCAACAACCTTCAAATTGCCACAAAGCTGCCACTGACGTTGGTCATAGTTTATGCACCTCAAAAGTTGGTTCATGTTGTCATAGGTTTCCTTCATATGGACTGCATGAGCAACTGGAATTGATGGCAAAACATTGCCATTATGCAGTAAAACAGCTTTAAGCCTCGTCTTCGATGAATCAATGAACAGTCTCCACTCATCTGGATCGTGAACGATGTTGAGGGCTGCCATCACACCATCGATGTTGTTGCAGGCTACAAGATCACCCTCCATGAAGAAGAATGGGACAAGATCCTTTTGATGGTCACGGAACATGGAAACCCTAACATCACCTGCCAGGAGATTCCACTGCTGTAGTCTGGAGCCCAAAAGCTCTGCCTTACTCTTGGGTAGTTCCAAATCCCTGACAAGGTCATTCAGTTCACCTTGTGTTATGAGGTGTGGTTCAAAGGAGGAGGATGGGAGAAAATGTGGGTCCTGTGACATTGATGGTTCAGGACCAGAAGTTTCATCCTCTTCCTCTTCCTCGTCTGACTCAAGTGAGAATGATTCTGGTGCATCAGGAACCGGCAGTCCTTCTCTGTGGGGTACTGGGCGTATAGCTGATGGAATGTTTGGATAATGCACAGTCCACCTTTTTTCTTTGACACACCTTTCCCAACTGGAGGCACCATGCAGAAGTAACAATTGCTGGTATGATCTGTTGGCTCTCTCCAAATCATTGGCACTGCAAAAGGCATAGATTTCCTTTTCCTGTTCAACCACTGGCGAAGCTTTGTTGCACAAGTGTTGCAGCATATGTGTGGGGCCCACCTCTTGTCCTGATCTCCAATTTTGCAGCCAAAAGAAAGGTGATAGGCTTTCTTAACCATAGTGGTTATACTGCGCTTTTGTGATGCAAAAGTCACTTCACCACAAACATAGCAGAAGTTATCTGCACTGTTCACACAAGTACGAGGCATCTCTGCTCACTTTGGCTAAACAGAAATGTGTCCCTTTGCAAAATCAAACACTGACAAATAAGAGAGCACGACACTGTATGATTTCTAGAGCTGATATAGGGCAATTTGTTCAGCAGAGTGATGTAAGCTTCGTTACGATTGCATCATCCATGACTTCTAGGAATAACATGATGCAATTCATATCATGTATGACGCAATACCAGCTTCAGATTGCATCATTCATTCTTTTGCCTAAAAAGCAAGTACTGTCCAAACCCAGTCATAGATTTATTCATAGATCCAGTCAAAGATGTATTTTAGTCATTTCTGGTTTAAATTGAGATCCCTTCCCTTTATAACTCACTTATCCTCCGCCATTCCCAAGTCAAGGGTCGTATATACTGACCCAATAGCATGTCTTGAAAACTAGAGCCAATCAACACTTTTAAGCATCATTTTCGTTCTCAGTGACCCAGAATTAGTAAAGTTTGACTACATTTATTTCAGAAGCATTTTGGCTGTAGAGCAGTGTAATTATTACTTCACGGAAGCTAACATAATAAATACAGGCTTTATTAGCAAATCATGAGTAATTTGTTTTTTAATTGTAAAAAGAATGGAACATTGATCTTGAATGCAGATGCTGGTTGGTGTTTAATACTCTTCATCAGGAAAAACAATGTGAATTTATTTGCATCAGTATGATTATTACTTGATTGTATTAACATTATGAATTAATTCTTAGATGTGGGAGGCCTATCGTGCTTGACACATTCTACTCTGGTGGGACCAGTCTCTTCTCCAATGGTGGCCTCTGGAGAACCAGTTTCTGTTCCTGATAACTTGGTGAAAATATGTAAAGCAAAACCAGTTATATTTAAAGGTAAAAAAACTATCCATGTGTGTAAGAGACATGCAAAGATATGGGCCTGCTTTTATAATTCAGGGAAGAAACTTTAAACACACTGGACACAGGCTTAAAGGCAAATTAATGTATTCTGAGAGCAAACTTATGAAGCATTTTATATGTGCAAACATTAACTAATTAACTCGATAATTATAAGAAATAACCCAAAACACCAACCAATCAACCCCCCCCCCAAACCTCTAAAACAAACAAACAAACAAAAACAAAGCTCCAGAGAGCTCAAGGTTGTAATCCTGCTCCCATGCAAATCAAATACTTAATTCCTATTTACTGCAATAGGAACAAGATTGGTCAACAATTAAGGAGTGTAAGGCCGTAAATTAGTGCATTGGCCTTTGTAGATTTAAATTTGTGATGGGTCCACAGTGTTTACATCTCAGTCTAGACTAAAGTAGACATTATCTACATCACAGTTCTATCGGGTACTTTAGGAACACCTGTAGTCTTTGTTTGGGTTGGGATGGGGGAGTACTAGAAAGCATTGCAGCTTTGGTGCATTGTGAGGGACAGATGTAAAGCTTGCACAGTCTATTCATGTAAAACGCTGGCTAAGTAGTAGGGTATTATCTTCTTTGTGGAGCAGCCACAATACACTTAGGGTACATCTACACTGGAATAAAAGACTCATGGCATGGCCACGGCTGGCCCAGGTCAGCTGACTTGGGCTCATGGGGCTTGGGCTGCAGGACTAAAAATTGCTGCATAGATGTTCAGGCTCGGGCTGGAACCCGGGCTCTGGGACCTTACCCCCTTGCGGGGTCCCAGAATTTGGGCTCCAGCCAGAGCCTGAATGTTTACATTGCAGTTAAATAGTTCCATAGCTAGAGCCAGCTGACATGGGCCAGCGGCAGGTGTTTAATTGCTGTGTAGACATAGCCTTAGAGTTAGTACACATCAGCTGGGATGCAAAGTCTAGCGCACATCAGTGTGTCACACACTAACTGTCCATGTGGAACCTGCTGGCACACTCTGAAAGTTCCCTAGTGTGCATTGATGCAGTACTGTTTGAAATGGGACTACATCAGCACACAATAAGGAACACTGAGTGTGCGCAAGGGTCCACACAGTAAGTGCACACTAGTGTGTTGCACACCAACGCACTGTGTAGACAAGCCCTAAGTCAATGTGCAATACTCTTCTTCTCTCAGGGGAGGCTCATTCTGAGCATCTGAAATCAACAGGAGTTCTGTTCTGCATATGGGACTTCACTTTGTAACAACTTTGCTCCCCTGAGTAGGAATAGAACCTAGGACTTTCAGCCTCTAAAATACAGGTTTCTACCACTTGCTGGTAATACCCTTAATTTCTTATTCTCTATGTGGAACATTCTCAATCCTTATCTTTAAGGTGCTCAGTGGTTTGTGCCCAGCATATCAATAAGATCTCCTAAAGCTCTGGGATGAAGACCATGGTTGACTTCTCTGCTTACCTGATACAGGGGAGCTAGGGTAAAGCTCATCTGTGCAGGTGATAGAGCTTTGTTGGATGCTGGTCTGAGACTGTGGAATGAACTCCCACAGGAACTAAGGACCATCACAAACCTCACCACTTTCCGCTCCAAGTGCAAGGTGCACTTCTTTGACTGGCCTTCTCTAACAAAACACAAAACAGCATGTACAAAAAAAACCAGCAACCCCTCCCCCAGCAAAAACCAGCCAAACCGAAAACCCTATCAAAACAAACCACTCCACACACAGTTGTTCCCCTGGGGAAGAGGATGAGAGAATGAACCACAGCACACGTGGCAGATGTTATTTACATTGCTTAATGTGCTCCTGAAAGGCACTTGGCTTCTGCGGTGATGAGCACAGTTTAGCAGCGATCTAGAATAGAACTAGTCATTATGGGGACCCAACACATGGAGCCAGGGTGTTACACATGGCTTCACCTACTGCTTTTAATCTCTCTTGCTGACTCCCCCGAGTACTGAAATATTATTCAAGCTGTTACCATTTAAAGTGTTAGTGACCTGTCTGACGGCTGCATAGTGAATTATTAAATTAAGTTTATCTGACAAGTGCAAATATTGTTTATATTACAGGTCATGGGAACTTCCCTTATCTTTGTGGGAATCTTAATGACATTATAGTCAGCCCTCTTTTGTACACCTGCTACAGAAACTCACAGTCCATATCTAGGGCTTATGAACAGTATGGTGCCTCTACAATACAGCCTATTTCAGAGGAAATGCAGCTTTTACTAACTGTCTATTACCTTGTTCAGCTAGGTGAGTGTTTTTTCACCTGTGTAGAATCGCGGACTAGAATTATTACATTTTGCCATCAGTGAGTAAAGACTAAGATTTCTTAGACGAGGTATCTTTTAGATTAACTAAAGGAGCTCCTGCTGTAGTGAAAGAGCTGATTGCTGGGTCTTAAAAAATATAGGGTCAAATAAAGGACCCTGACGTTTGGGTCCAGCAGACCTCTGCTCTGTGTAGGAACCAAGGATGGAACAAAAGTGGCGCTACGGCAGATTTGCTCACGCTGACTGCTAGCGCTGCTGAGGTCTGACTTTAAACTACGCTGAGGGTTGCTTTAACTTACACTGAGCATAACATCTCTCAAACACTAGCCATGCCCTTCCTTCCCCTCCAAGCCAAGCCCTGATACACCCCGTACACTGGTGGGATGCTGGAAGAGTGTGGTGTAGAGTCGGCAGAGAAAGCTCTTAGCCAATTAGGGATTCCCCAGTGCTGAGGGAATGTTTTGCTCCCAGTTAGGGAAGCTTTACACGGTGACACAAAGGGGCTGCAATGTGGACCAGAATCTGGTCCTAAATCTTTTATATGGGCAAAGGGCCTGATTCTGCTGTAAACCAGGTGTAACACCTGTGAAGACAATGGAGTTGTGTGTGTAAAACCAGAGTAAAATCAGTCCTCAAAGGATTTTAATGTGCTGTATTTTTCAGAGGGGAGGGGTTTGATTTTTAGGTCGACCTCATTTGCAAGTGATTTATAATGGGCCTCTATGTTGATGTTTCTTTAGCTCCAGACCAGGTCCCTTTGATTGAGGATTTGGAACAGATATTCATGCGCTCTTGGCGGGAGTCGCACCTCTCTGAAATCCGTCAGTATCAACAGGCCATTCCACAGGCTTTCCCTCTGGTTCCCAGCCAGATTGCACCAATGACGTCAGCCCAGCTTCCCTGGCTAGCAGGGCTGGCAGCCAGCTCTTGTAATGACAGCGTCCATATCATCGAGTGCAGTTACTCTCTGGCAGAGGGACTTTCAGAAATGTTTAAGCTGCTCATTGAAGGGAAACTAGTGAAGACGAACTATGTGGTGATCATATGTGCTTGCAGAAACAGAGCATTAGATTCCTGCATTGTGGTAACAGGTGAGATCCCTAGGGAAAAATCTTGGGACAAACCTGGAAAACTCCATCATTTTCTGTTCTGAAAAGTTAGTTGGGTTAAGTTGCTTGCATGCCCTTTAACACCCGTGCTTGTGTATGGGTGCCCTTTCCCATACTATTTTCTAACATGCTTTGCCTGTTGGTGGATGCAAAGGAGGGTTTTGAGGTTGGGTCGAAGCCACATTGAAAATGTAGTTATACAGTCCTACTTCTGTGTTTGACTGGAATATCTCCACTAAGGAGAGGTCTGAGCATGTTCTCAGTTTCACAAGGATGTTTTTGCCTGGTGTTCTCCTGAAGACAGCTGAAGTTCTATGTCGGCCATACTGATAATATTGGCAAGAATTCTTGGCACTCTACAGCTTTACTCAGAATAATGGGTTTGAATGTCTATGAAATAACTAAGATCTAAGGGTTCATTTTGAAAGCAGTATGGTTCGGATGAATGGCAAATCCAAGACTGTTTTTGTACAGTCTTTTCCATATATTGCTTTGCAAACATACTTCCCAAGACAAATAGAGGGAGAGCATAAGACTGTTTGCTTGGGGAGGTGGGAGAGAAAGACGCTGATTTCTGTTACTTTTGTTTTGGGGGAATATGCCTTTCGATAGGTATTGTTAGGGTTATTTTATCAATTATGTAGAGAATTTTTATTTTAATTTGAACTGAATTCAAAATTGAAATTCAAATGAAAAAGAGCTTATTTTTTGTCTTTTAGGGAAGTACCAGGCACGAGTACTGTCTGAGAGCATGCTTACCCCAGCAGAGTATCAGAAAGAAGTTAACTATCAACTAGTTACTGGGAAAGTGGAAACGTTGGGCTCTTTTTTTAGCACCCTTTGTCCAGGTACATAACATGCGATAAATAGACACAGTTATAAGAGCCTGATCCTTGTAAGTCAGTGGGAATTGCAGGAGCTCATCACTTTTCAGGAACAGGGTATATAATAAGAATACGTACAAATGAGACAAGGAAGATCTGGGAAAGCACATTTGGTCTCTCCTTAAGAAATTCTCCTGGAATGCGTCAATTTATAAATGCCTATACTTTAATAAAAATGAATGCACGTATACTTGTGTTCTATTTCTGACTGTACAGGACAGATACATTGATGGGTGAATGTGTTTGATGCATGCACATAATTTCCATTGATACCAATGAACATGCTCTGATTAAGAGGAGATTTTGAGTATTTCCTTCCACACCTCAGCATGCACTCAATCCTGAGCACTCTAAAATGAGAGAGAGTAGTACCAAGCAACCAGTAGGGCTGCTGATCATGGCTCCTTTCCACTTGCAATCCAGTAAGGTGAAGTAAACTGAGGGGAGCTGGTGCTGCAGGCAGGGGAGCTGGCAAGAACAGTGTGTCCAGCATATGTCATGAGCAGAGCTGAGTGAATGAGGGATTTTTTGGTTTGGGGGATTAACAAAAAAAAAAAAATGGTTTGAAATGAATTATTTTGGGTTTTCTCACTGAAACAAAACCTAAAAAAGAAAAACAAGCAAAACATAATTTTTGATTGGAAAACACTCGAAATGAAATGAAATAAGAAAAAAAAACAAAATAAAATGAAATGGTTTTGGTTTTTCCTTTTATTTCATTTTTGGTGGTTTTTCTTCTTAAAAAAAAAAAGAAGAAGCTAAATTTCAAAATGTCATTTTGAAACAAAAAGTCAAATACGTTTCATTTTCAAATGGTCAGAATGAACTGTTTTGACTTTTTCAAAAAAAGTTTGGGGTTTTTTTGGCCAAAACTATTTGCCAAATTTGACCTGTATTTGTGAATCATTTCAGTGCCCTGAAAAATGCATTTTTTAGCAAATTTACTATTTGCCAAAAAAATTTCACCTAGCTCTAGTCACAAGCCATCAACTAGCCATTTGAGAGTGATTCTCTTTTCTTAGTACTTAGTACTTAGTCAGATATATTTCTCTGTCAGTGGCTGCGTCTGCCCCCATTTTCTATTAAGTATAACTCTCACAAGCACTCAGGTGCTTCTTTTCCTTGGGCAGTAAGAGTAACTGAAAATCCTCAGAATAGCTACCATCCACATCATGTTCACTCACTAGATTGCAGTTAAGAATCTAGAGCCTGACCATACTCTGCTCACTCCAGATGTACTAACGTGTCTCTGCACAAGTGCTGAGCAAACTGAGTACTCAGTGCTAACGCTGTGCCCTGTATATCTTTCAGCAAGACCGAACAGGTTGTAAGGAGGATCCTTATGTGGATGGATATATCATGATATACAGTGGCTGTATTCAATAAAATATGTGTCTGTTTTCTGCATTATGTATAGCTAGAGATGCCCATATTGCAGGCTTACATGAGCTGCAGAACTTGTTTTGTAAACATCACTTACTGGGATTTAGAAATCAAACTTAAGGGTACGTCTATACTACCCGCCAAATCGGCGGGTAGTAATCGATCTATTGGGGATCGATTTATCGCGTCTCATCTAGACGCGATAAATCGATCCCAGAAGCGCTCCCCGTCGACTCCGGAACTCCAGCACGGCGAGAGGCAGAAGCGGAGTCGACGGGGGAGCGAGCCTGCGCCGCGTGGACCCGAAGTAAGTAAAATTACTTCGATCTAGGATACGTCGACTTCAGCTACGCTATACTCGTAGCTGAAGTTGCGTATCCGAGATCGATCCCCCCCCAGGGTAGACCAGCCCTAAGACTGCAGTGACTGAACTAAAACTAAAGTTTTATAAGCAATTCAGGTTTGCATTATATTTTATTTTATGTAACAAATAAATTACAATGATATAAAAAGAGACCATATTTTAAGACATGATAATAATGATGATGATGGGCAATCACTCGTTACTGAGTATGATCATCTTCCATGGGAGTTATGGGTCCTCAGATGGCTAATAAGGCCAATCCTTGAACCACAAGTTCTATTACAATGAAGGCAGATGTTTTCAGGCTTAGCAGGAGGCTGTTGACCATGATATAAATGATATAAAAAGAGACCATATTTTAAGACATAAATCCAAGATGGCAGCATTACGATTGAGAATACAACCTTACTTCTGATGTGCTCCATTGTTTCTGAGTATTCAATTTTTTTTGTTTACTACGGCTCTCTATCCAGTTGGCTACACTGCCTAAATAGAGAGGAAGGGTGGACTATGGATAAAACTCTAGACCGGGACTTTTAAGACCTGGGTTCTATTTCCAGTTATGCTGCTGGATAAACTTGGACAAGTCATGTCACCACTACCTGCCTCAGTTTCCCCATTTGTAAAGTGGGTTTAATGATACTGACATCCTTTGTTAAGCACATTCATATCTTCAGATGAAAAACACTGTATAAAAGAGCTAGGGATTGTCTGTTGATTTTTTAAATTTAACATTGTATTAAGTCTTGTGCTTTGCAGGGAATCTTATCTAATGACATTATTTTATTTTTAAACTTATCCCTTACACTATGGCTGGGACCTGCCTATCCCTTTCCTGTGGGATGACACAGGAAAATAATTGACCTGGGTTCCATTAACATAGGGCCTGGTTCTCCTGTCTCTTACATCCATTTTCTATTGGTGTAATTCCATTGACTTCAATAAGGTTAGCCCTGATTTACACCGGTACGAGTGAGAGGAGAAACTGACCCAGAGTTTCTTTGCCCTGGGTGTTGGTATGGTTCTGTTTTGACTATGGGAACCATTCAGAGAAGAGTTTAATTGTGTACCATGGATACTAATATCCACTGTCCTTTCAATGTGGTAGATGGTGACATTGAGGTTCTGCTGGACAAGTTTTATCAAGAAAACCAAGGTCAGAGGTCTTCATCTCTTTCTACTTCAGTGAATAAGCCAACAGCATTGGATATAACTGGAACAGCTGTGTGCACAAGTAAGTAATGAAGGTGTCTGAAGATGTAGCAGAGCAGGGTGTCTCTCCTTCAAGACAAACTAAGGCCCTGATCCTGCAGTTGGATCCATGTGGACAGAGCCTTATCTCTTTGCAGAGTCCCAAACTCAGGTTAATAGAAACTCCTCTTGTTCAGTCCTCCAGGTTTGCATAGATGGAAGTTCCACTTCCTTCCTGTGGATCTCCTAGTCTCTGGACCTTAAGGTCTGGACCTTAACTCTGCAGCAGCTGAACTTCAGCCTGAGGAGTTTGAGATTCATAGGATTAAAAGAAAGTGGTCCACAAATATGCAAATACCGAATTTTACAAAGGTTTTTTGGATGCCCCTTTAGCTTTCATGAAAGCAGAATCCTAACTCAATAAGCAAGCTACTTTAAAGATTGCCAGACTCTAGGGAGAGTTTGTATAAGATTAGGCTTCAGTCATTCAGCTGAACAGATTTTTGCCTCTTTCCAGGTTATAATGTTGAACGGCATCAGCTTCGTCCATTCCAGCTAGCGGTGGCTCAGAAATTGCTGTCGCACGTTTGCTCAATTGCTGACTCCAGCACTCAAAATCTTGATTTGGGTTCCTTTGAGAAAGTTGATTTTCTGATTTGTGTTCCTCCCTCTGAAGTGACATATCAACAGACACTGTTTCACCTCTGGCATTCAGGTGCTCATTATTCGCTAGATTTATTTTATATATGTACAGGAAATTGTTAGCTGCATTTGGGTTTGGAAGGACTGACGCCTGTTCCGTTTCTTTAGGTGTTTTATTAGAACTTGGCTTAGAAAAGGAGCACCTTACAAAGCAGAGGATGGAACAATATGTTGTGAAGCTGGATGCAGAGGCCCAGACTAAATTTAAAGTCTTTTTGCAGAACTCTATGCAGAATCCACATACACTGTTTGTACTAATCCATGATCATGCACACTGGGATCTTGTGAGGTAAGAACAGCTTCATTCTTAGGCCATTTTTAGAGAGATTATTATTAATTATTGTTATTGTTTGTATTCTTGGATCATTGCTTCATCTATGTCACCCCCCTGTTTGCATCCCTCCACTGGCTTCCCCTTTCTATGCATCAAACATAAATGCTTCCTTTTAAGGCCCTTGGTGATATATCTGCACCCTGCCTATCAGCTCTTATGCTTTATTGAGCCATCAGTGCTAGCCTTCATTGTCCATCAGTTACATTTTCCCACAAGTACCTTCATGCATTCCTTCAGGCTGTCCCTTATGTATTGGAGGAGCTCTGTGTAAATATGTGCAAAGCCACCCACAATATCCACCTTCACATTTCTCCTTCAAATGCCCCTCTGCTGCAGTGCCTGCAGAAACTCCACAGTGGCTGGGCAGTTGGTATGATGTGGTAGCTGCTTATTACTAGAACAAGTTGGAAACTTTTCTGATGGTATGTTTTTTTCAGTTGAAAAATGCCAATTTTGTCAAAATCAAAATGTTCTGTGGTTTCTGCCAGGTCACCCACCCACACCCCCAGCTCCTTGGGGAACCCGGGCTCCCAGCTCTTCAGCAACATGCCTGACGGGCGACTTGAGAATCAGGGGGCATATTGCATTTCAGAAACACCTAAATGCTCTCCCTGGAGGAATGTGTCAGTGTTTCTAAAATAAAAAAGATGGCATTTCACTTCTGCAAGGAATGCCAAGGTTTTGACAGTTTTGTCCTGATTCAGGATGAACTTTTTCCAAAACATTGAAATTTTTCACAAAAGTGAAATTCAGTTTCCCCACCATCTTATTATACCAATCATAATTTATTGGAGAATGGGTGGGATCCCAGAGGACTAGAGTAGGGAAGACATAACACCTGCCTTTAAAAGGGGGAACAAAGATGACTCTGGGAATTATAGACCAGTCTGCCTAATGTTAATACCTGGAAAGATACTGGAGCAAATTATTAAACAATCAATTTGTAAGCACCTAGAGGATAATAGGGTCATAAGTAAGAGCCAATATGAATTTGTCAGGAACAAATGTATCACAAAAGGGTCTTCCTGGTGGCATTATATGGTTGTCACATTTGTTCTATCGACATCTCCCATGTATTTGTTGACAGGGTTACTGGCTTAGTGGATGGGGGCGGGGAAGCTGTAGTCTTGATATATCTTGATTTTAGTAAGGCTTTTGACACAATCACACATGACATTCTATAGGTAAACTAGGAAAATGGGTCTAGATGAAATTACTGTAAGGTTGAAAAACTATACTCAATGGTTTACTGTCAAATTGGGAGGACATATATAGTGGGGTTCCTCAGAGGTCTGTCCTGAGTCCAGTACTAGTCAATATTTTGATGAATGACTTGGATAATGGAGTGGAGAGTATGCTTACAAAATTTTCAGATGACACCAAAGTGGGAGGGGTTGCAAGTACTTTTCAGGGCAGGTTTAGAATTCAAAATAATCTTGACAAATTGGAAAATTGGTCTGAAATCAACAGAATGAAAGTTAATAAAAGCAAGTGCAAAGTACTTCACTTAAGAAGGAAAAATCAAATTGGGAATAACTGGGTAGGCAGTAGTACTGCTGAAAAGGAACTGGAGGTTATAGTGGATCACAAATTGGATGAGTCAACAGTGTGACTCAGTTGCAAAAAAGGCTAATACCACTCTTGGGCATATAACAGGAGTGTCATATGTAAGACGTAGGAGGTAACTGTTATACTCTGCTCGGCACTGGTGAGGCCTCAGATGGAGCATTGTGTCCAGTTTTGGGTGCCACATGTGAGAAAGATGTGGACAAATTGGAGAAAGTCTGGAGAAGAGCAACAAAAATAATTAAAAGTTTAGAAAACCTGGCCTCTGAGGAAAGGTTAAAAAAACTGGACGTGTTTATTCTTGAGAAAAGGAGACTAGGTGGGACCTGATACGTCTTCAAACATATTAAGGGCTGTTATAAAGAGGACGGCAGTCCCCAGAGGACCACATGGCTGTTGGCAGTTGCTGGGTGCCAGCCCCTTTTCAGTTTCCTCATGCAGTACGCTGGGGGCTGAGGGAAGTCTGCCATCACAGCCCCTATACTGCGGTGTAATCCACCATGCCAGGGAGTTATCAGCTGAGGAGATATGCGACTTGCTTTCCCCTTCTTTTGTGCCACTGGAGGCCAAAGAATCCAGTCTCAAATTTCTTGTGGGTTTCACTGTGCTTTTGTGTCTAGGTTTGAGATGGTGACACACATGAATTTGTCACAAGTGTACATTTATACAAATCACTTTGGAGAGTTTGGGGTTTCTTTTTGCAGCGCTGTTCACAGCCTTTATCCTCAAGCGGAACCATCTGTGGGACTCGTTGATAGATTGTTGAACTGCAGAGAGGTGAAAGAGGCTCCAAACATTTTGACACTCCATGTGACTTCCTTCCCCTATGCTCTGCAGACACAGCATACTCACATCAGCCCATACAATGAAATCCACTGGCCTTCGTCGTACAGCAATGTAAGATGGATGTTTTCAGGATTTTGGGTTCATTCAGTAACTATTTTACATTTACATGTTCTGAAAAACACTGGAGACCACGTGTTTTTGTAAGCGAAATGATGAATAATGATGTCTGCATCACTCCTCTCTCTCCTCTTCCTCATTCAGTCTATAGATGTGTCTCTTATTCTTCCATCTCTTCCCCTTTTTTGTTTGTTCTCCTTCTGCCACTCACCTTCCTTCCATTTCTCCCCTCCCTTTCCCCAATATCTAGCAGTCCTTTTTCAGTCTACTCCCCATGCCTTTTCTCTTCCATACTGTCCATTCCCTTCCAGTCCTCACCTCACTGTTTCTCACCTTCCCAGTCTCCTTACCCTCCACCACAGTTTTTGATGGCACGTGGAAGGAGCAGCCTGAAGAGAAGCACTGGTTCAGGAGCTGCTTAAAGAAGAGCCCTTGATATCTTTCCCCTACTGTCTGGCACTTTTTCATTCCTCCTCTCGGGAAACATATTTCTATCTGCTCTCAATGAGAGGTGGCTGGCTGGAGGGAACAGGGTTAGCTACCTGAATGGCAGCTATGCATTGCAACATGGCACAGCTATGGCAGACAAATGACCCTGAGGCAACCAGATGTCATAGAAATCCACTGAAATTTGTTGAAGCCTCCAGTTTCAATAAAACAGTTCAGGACATCTGGTAACTATAAATGTACGTGACGTTGGATCCTTAGCTACTGAGAATGGGGGGGCCTGTGTTTTTTGTAGTGATCCACATTTTCTCCCCCCCAACTCTTTTTTTGGTGAGCTACTCACACTACTAAGGTATGTTACTAAGATTTTCATATCTCACTTGCCCATGCCTAAAAGAAATGGAGGTGTTTATTTGTAGACCAAATCCTGAGGAGCATTTTGTTCCATCTCCATGAGCACTAGTGTCATCATCCAGGTCTCTGGGCCATGCCTTTTTCTCTGGAGGGCTTCAACACCTTATTAGGTGGCACAAAGTCCTACAGTGTCATTCTGATCCCCAGTCTATTTAGGACAGACCGGATGTAACTGCCAGGTGTATTAAGCATCCATAAACTTTGTTTGTTGTTGTTATTGTTAACAATAATAAGTGGATTATAATATTGGGAGTGTGTGATCCTGACTGCTCGGAGGAAGCTGCAAAGACCATGACTGCTCCCTCCACTGAAGGCATCTGCCTGCTTCTTACAAAGTGGTTTGTAATCATAGGTTTTAATCTTCATTGCTTTTGAATTCTGAGAAAGCAGGAGGCTCCGAAAAGTTTTTATTAAATCTTCACCTTACCAAGGGATCATTGCATTTCCTCTCACTTACACACCTCGCCATGGTTATCCATGCTTTTGATACCTCTATCTTAGGCTTAATTCATATGCTCTACATGGGAATAACCAGAATTTGGTTAATGTGTGCAAGGTGAACCAGTGAGAGCGCATTATACTTACTATCAGAAAAGTTCCCTTGCTGTTTTTCGGACATTTTTTCATGATTTTTCTCCAGACTTTTATTTTGGCTCATACATTTACTGATATGTCAAGTAGTTTAGAACTGTGCAGTCTGTCTACTGTGCGCACAATAAAAATATATATAAATCTACCCAGATCCTCAGCTTGTGTTAATTGTAAGTAAGCTTCATTGAAGTTATTGGAATGACGCCAATTTAAACCGTCTGAGAATGACCTATTGTGAGTATGAATGTGTGTGTATATGTATGTGAATTTTTTTATATATGGGTGTGTGGGTGAGTGTGTGTACGAGATATAAAGAATGTCTATATGTAGGTGATGGTAGATTGATGAATTATTTATAATTTATACATAAATTTTATCCTTAAATTGCTGTTGTCTTGTTTACTTTAGGGAATAGATCTATACCACGAAAACAAGAAATATTTTGGGTTGTCAGAATTCATTGAATCCACCCTTTCTGGACACAGCCTTCCATTGCTTCGATATGACAGCTCTTTTGAAGCTATGGTCATGGCTTTAGGAAAAAGGTAGAGTACATTCTTTGGTTTAAAGCATTATGAAATTTGAGAGGTAGCATGGTCTAGTGGGTGGGATACTTGGCTGCAAGTCAAGAGACCTGGGTTCTTTCTGTTCCTGGCTTTGCCACTGACCTGTTGTGCATCCTAGGGCAAATCACGTTACCTCTCTTTGCCTCCTTTTCTGCTCCTACCCTTTATCAGTTGTCTTTATTTAGACTGGAAGCTATTCAGGGCAGGGGAACTCTCTTGCTACGTGCACACCTTCTAGCACAGTGAGACCCTGGTCTTGGTTGGTGCCTATAGGCACTACAGAAATAATATTACAAGCAAATCTTGTGTTCAAAGTGAAATGTTAGAAATTAACTAACCCCCAGCCAATACTTTTTGACTGCTTCCCTGCTCTTACAGTAACTAACTTCATTAGCTTAATTAGTTTTATGTATGAACTAACTGACCAGAATGTATGGGAATATCTGACATATAGTACAACTGCCTTAATGGTCAAAAGTTGTGGGTATAAATGGCTGCATTGTAACCATCAGGAGTTTGCATTCTGAGTTTCAGTATAATTTCTGTGCATAGGCTCAGGTGTTATTCAGTCAATATTGGGAGTGTGATTCCATTCTGAATTTGGCTGGCTATCAAAAAACTGATTTTAACATATAACATCTGTAAATATTTTAGTGGGACCACAAAGAGCAGGTGAGATTTCACTTTGGCTCATAGAGTTAAATCAATGAAAGACTCAGTTAGGGAGAATGCTGCAGAACCTCATCAGAGCTTGAAAAAATGATGTCAGTTAGCTGATTTGCTCCATGTGGAGGGATTCAGATTAAAAACATAGTTACTTCAAGTGCATAGCGATTGCTATTTAGGTATATTTTTTGCATGCACAGAACTCCAGTAGGACTCCTTGGAGGTGTTAGAGTGTGCAAGTAATAAAAGATTGAGCATGCAGAACTTTTCAAAATTGTACTAGTGACTGGGGGAATCTGTTTGTATTAGGGCTCAATCCAGCTCTTTCTATTGATTTTAGTAGTAATTGAATCAGATCTTTCAGAAGTAAATGTGAGTAAAAAGCAAGGATAATGCCCTATGAGGATTACTTTGTTCATTTATGTGTCAGATGCATTTTAGTTTTGATTAACAGTACTGCATAGTACTCTAGCAAATATCCAGTAGTATGTTTTGCAAATGTGATGAAGTCTTAATAATAACATGAGATAATATAACTTCACTACCCCACTTAGCTATTACATCCATACTGAGAAGTGCAGAGATTGCACCATTGGTCTTGGAATTACAGGATTTGCAGATTAGCAGTGGATCAATGAGGTTCTATTGTGTATTGGGCCTGATTTTTCACCTGGATTAAATTTTGAGTTTTAATAATTTTTACAAGAGCAGCATTCTCACTTTAATTCTAGGATTTTAATGCTTCACAATTTATTTCAGATTTCCCAGATTACACAGTGCAGTGATAAGGACATTTGTCCTTGTACAGCATTACTCTGCAGCTATGATGGCAGTAAGTGGTCTGTCTCAGATGAAGAATTACACCTCAGTTGAAACTCTGGAAATCATCCAAAACCTTATAAACTCTTCAAGGCAATGCCCCAGTGGTCATGGCTTCATGGTGGTGTTAAGAATTCCTTGCATTCCGTTGGCTGCTGTGGCCTATGAACGACTTTATCACGTAAGGGAAAGACTATCCCTTGCAGATAATTTTGAAATCATCTTGGGAAATCCTAATTCTGGAATCACCATAGGGAAGCACTTTGTGGAGCAACTAAAGGTAACTTGCAGAATGACATGGCCTGAAAAGAATCTCTGAGGAGCAGTGCGTTCTGTGGTGGGTAGTGATATAAAGGTTTTATTGGCATGAGATTTGGATGTCAGTGATGGAGATGGCTATTTCCCAGCAAAATTAAAATTCTCTAAGGAGCCTGACTCCTATCTATCAGACACGTCCATCTGTCATTCCTATAGCCAGCTTCTAATGGCTGCTCAGGAGGGCCTTTACAAATGTGAACTCCCAACCACCAACAGCTTCAGCCTCAATCAGCTTGATTGCACTGGACTGTGCCATCAATGAATCAATGTGGTGGTAAAAGACCAAGTGAAAATGAAAGCTACTGTTGGTTTGGAAAAACCTTTACCTGAGCAGAGCGGTTTCCCCTTGTGAGCAAACCTCAGTGACCAGTTTGAGATTGTATTGCACAGTCCACCAGGCGTAAAGGCTTCAAATCAGTACACCTACCCACAAGTCTCTGAATGGCCCAGGTTTTCCAAGCCTGGTGCCTAATGTTTTCTGGACCTTATATGATTTTGAATATGAAAATGCTGGAAATAATAGAGCCATAGATGTTAAGGCTAGAAGGAACCACTATGATCACATAGTCTGACTCAAGCATCACACATGTTGAAGTCCACAAACACTACCCCACTTAGTACAAATGCTATCAACACATATTAAAACAAAAATATTTATATTCTCTAAGCTAGGACTGTTCTTATATTCTGAGTCTGATTCATGTTGTCTATTTACTTAGCTCCACAGAGCAGAGGACAAGGGTCTGATTTTGAACTCATTCTGCTATAAATCAGGAATAACTCCATGCTGTAAAGCGGATATAATCAATTCAGAATCACATGCCATGTTGTCGTAGGTGTCTTGTGCAGCACTACATATACTGTTGGTGCTTAATGAATAAATAAGGACTAGATAGTGATACCCTTGCTCCCACTGAGTAGTACCTTACTCATCAAGAAATCTCATCGACTAGGTACTAATCAGTGTGAATAAAGGTATCATCCAATGGGCCTGATTATCAAAGGGAAACTGACAGCTGTGGTTAGAAAATTGGACCAACAAAGGAACACCTTTATAGTGAGTAACTCTGCTTTCTGTCTTTGAAGATCAAGCTGTACATCTTCACAATGGTTTCTCATGTTTCCCGCAGGAGCATTTGCATCTATGTTTAGCCACTTATGGTAACAATTCATTAGAGTTCTGAAATATAGTCATATTATGGGGCAGTTTATTATTGATATAAAACTTCTGAAAGAAGATAAGACCATTTTGCAACTCAGGACCTTTCAGTTTAGGGCCGGATCCTGCAATGATTTCTCTTGTGGAACATCTGCAGAATTAAGTCCATACAACAGACAATAAATCATTTGTTTCTTCATTCTTAATTGTGCCATATAAATATGCCCACCAATGTTTTTATATTCTATGGCAGATATGGCAGAAAATTGAAGATGCAGAGTGGAGGCCACAGACCTATTTGGAATTAGAAGGTCTGCCTTGCATATTAATATTTAGTGGAATGGACCCTCAAGGAGAAGCCTTGCCAAGGTAGGAAGGAAATACTGACAAATATTTCCATGACGTTTGTTCAACTTCCTTTTTCTCCGCACCCATCAAATGGCTGAAAAATCATTCTGCGACCTGCTGTGTCCCATAATCCTTTGCAGGTGCAAAGGCTGGTGAAATTTGAGTGATAGGATGATTTTTGGTAGTTTCTATATCAAAAAAGTGGAACATTTGTGGCGTAGTAGGTTGATGGTAATGGTTGTGAGGCTGAGCTGTGGGGTGCGGTCTTTCATTTTCATAACATTCCCAATTATTCCTGTTTTATAGCTGAGGAAATCAAGACACAAAAAGATCCCACTAACCCTTGGTGTAGGCAGGTGCAACTTCCATCAACATCAGTGTTGCGCCTGCTTATGAATTAGTCCAAAGAGGTTAAGTGACAACCCTAGAGTAGAGAGAAAGTAAGTGTCAGAGCCAGGATTATAACTCTGAAGAATCTGTCTCCTAAATTTATGCCTAAGGCATTAGATTATACTGCTTCAAGTAATAATAATGAAACAATATAATGGTGAATTTACTGAAAAACAGTGACCAATTCATATCACTTTGTTCTGTCTCACACATCAGTTAAGTAGGAAGTGACAAAATTCCTCATTGATTGTGTTTGCAAAAGAAATAAAGGTGTGGAATACAGTGAATTTTCATAGTATCTTTTGGTTTCTTTCCAGATCATTGAGATATTGTGACCTACGTTTAATAAATTCCTCTTGCTTAGTAAGGACAGCCTTGGAGCAAGAGCTTGGCTTGGCAGCATACTTTGTTAGCTCTGAAATCCACGTGGAGAAGGTGGTCGTGAATGATGTGTTGGAGAGTGACCCAGAGAAACTGAGCAGTACTGATAATGAAGATGAAGAAATAGTGACAGAAGGTAAATGAACCTGTGTAGTGCCAGTTCTCTTAAAATGTATTCAAACAGCAATTGTGTTTATTAAATAAATTTCAGCTAGTGAGATGAACATTAGCCTTTAAGAGTGCAAAGCAAACTGTCAAAAGGAAGGGAACAGTAAATACATAAGTATACAGCAATCAGCAGCATGGGGTGCTGCAAAAGATTGGGAGACATTATTTGAATTTACAGTGATGGTTTGTGCACTTTTGGAATTAAACTTATCAAATAATGTTATTTGTACTTACAATATATTGTGTCTTACAACTGAGGAATGCAAAGAATTTTATTAACATTAATTAGTTGAACCTCGGAGCCCTTGAAAAGTCATTATTTTACCCATTTTACAGATGGGGGAACTGAAGCACAGAGAGAATAAGTGATTGTTCAAGGTCACATTGAAGGGACTGCTCAGCTGAATAAGGTGTTATTCAACACAAATAAGGGTGGCAGAATAGGGGCCAGCATTAACAAGAAAGATGTTCTGTGATCAGCAGCTTTGCGAGGGGGATGAAATTATATTGTTATCAAAGAGAAAGGTACAGTCTGATCCTGAAGCTGGTTTAACATCCCATTTTAAGGGTGGTCACTTGGTAGTACCAACATAGGGGCTACTGTGTCACTCATCCTCCATGCTGCTGGGATAGCAAGGAAGAGGAGGCATGACTAGCAAAGAAGGAATGGAGCCGAGATACCTCTGCACTATGCAAGCTTTTGGCTGCATTTTTGGCTGTCAGAGGCTGTTGCAGCTCAGCCAAAGTTAGAACAGCCCTTAGGCTGCTCTACCATAGCCTAACATAGGCGCCGACTCCGTGGGTGCTCTGGGGCTGGATCACCCACGGGGAAAAATTGGTGGGTGCTCTGCACCCACTGGCAGCTCTCTGCCATCCCCGGGCCCGCACCTAGCTTACCGGAGCACCGGGCGATGTTGCGGGGCCCTGCCCCCGACGCCGGGCGATGTTGCGTCGGGGGCAGGGCCCTGCAACATCACCCAGCGTCGGGGGCGGTGCCCGGCGTCGGGGGCGGGGCCCCGCGACGTCACCCGGCGTCGGGGGCGGGGCCCCGCCCCCGACGCTGGGCGTTAGCACCCAGCGACGCTGACGGAAGCTGGCCTAGGAAGAATGGCCACACTCAGAACTGCACCTGAATCAGGGCACCTAGATGAGCTTTAAGCCACTTTTGCCCAGCATCCCTTCACTTTATACACTTTGGCCATAGCTGAGAATTGGTCTTTAGAATTTTAATTCTCCTCCATCCTCCCTCGTGAAACAGGCTCCACTTCAGAAAAGAGAAGTCCTGTCAAAAGAGAGAGATCACGCTCCCATGACTCTGCATCTTCATCTCTCTCTTCAAAAGCTTCAAGTAAGACTTTATGATGATCTTTCTCAAGTGGTATTTAGGATGTAAAAGTGGCAATTCATTTAGCCCAGGGGTGGGCAAACTAACCACCACCTAACCACCACCCCCAGGACCCCACACCTTATCTAAGCCCCCCTGCTCCCTGTCCCCTGACTGCCCTGACCCCTATCCACACCCCCGCCCCCTGACAGACCCACGGGACTCCCCCCATTCCCTGACCGCCCCCCCAGAACCTCCGCCCCATCCAACCTCCCCCTGCTCCCTGTCCCCTGACTACCCCCCGGGACTCCCCCGGGGCTCCCTGCCCCTTATCCAACCCCCCGGCTCCGGCCCCGGCCCCCTTACCACGCCACTCAGAGCAGCAGTCAGAGCCAGACACACTGCTGCGCTGCCCCGCTGGAGCGCGTAGCCATCCCCCCCCCCCCCCCCCCCCCCCCCGCACAGTGGCATGGTTGCGGAGGGACAGTGGGGGAGGGGCCGGGGGAGCCTCCCCGGCAAGCTCAGGGGCCGGACAGGGTGGGCCGGATGTGGCCCGCGGGCCTTAGTTTGCCCACACCTGATTTATCCTGTCAAATGAAGAATAAAAGATACAAATCATTAGGTTTTTTGGCAAAACCTGTTTTAATGAACTTGCTAACAATTAAATTAAAAATAATCTGAGTTTTCAAGAATCTTACTTCTGAGATAAAAAATAACGAGATTGCCTCATGCTTGATCAATGGCCTATGCATTCATGGTATAGATCTGTGAGTGGGGTCACTGTATTATACAACAGTACTGTATCAACAGAAATGTTCTTTAATATTTTTGTGACAGGTACCAAGATGCAGATCCTCACCTGGTGCAAATTGCCAGAGCTCCATTTGAAACCAGTGGACTCATGACAGCTCACACCAGCTGAGGACCTACATCTGTATTTTCAAAGGACCTTCCTAAATTTTGCCTGAAAAAATGTTCATGAATTTTTTGGGGGGCACTAGAATGTGTGCTCACAAATTTTTCAGTGTAGAGTGTTCCTTTTAGAAATGTGTGTGTTTTGTCAATACTTTGTCCTATACATTGAATATATTTTCTTTCTTCCCAATCTGAAAACTGGTTTAAGAACAGACCATTAAAGTTTTACTTCTGGGGAATTCTGCACCAAAAAAATTAAAAATTCTGCACCAAAAATATTAAAAATTCTGCACACAATATTTTAAAATTCTGCAAAATTCTGCACATTTTATTTGTCAAAATAATCATGCCAGTTTCAATTATGTTGGTAATTTATTTCAAAATACCTGTCAGCACGTGTGTCTGTAACCATACAGACAACAAAAAAGATTCAGGAAATGTTTTTTGAAAATAGATTCCTTATTAGGCATATTAATACAGAACTTTGAGTAATAATTAATTTAAACTACAGTACAGAAATGTACTTCCCACACCCCTCAGAAGCAGTGCAAAGGCTAGGGGGAGTCAGGGGTAACGGAAAAGCTGAGGGAGAGGGAATTAATTTCTGTCAGTCTGGGAGTGAACCTGGAGGATTGTTGTTTTTTTGAAGGGGGCGGGAGGGAGAAGGAATTGTTAGGGAGTTGGGGAGCCTCTCCTATGCAGACCCTGGCTGATCTCTAGCCTTTCCCTGCATCCTGCTTCCCCCAGTCCCCATGTGTCCTTACATTGCAGCCCACTTGCATTCAGTGCCTGGCTCAATGCTGTCACCCCACTAGCTCCTGTGCCCCTACCCTAGTCTGTCCCTCCCAATAGCTCTTCTGAACCCCAGGTATGTTGCTGTGAGAAAAGCAGCCTCTGCTCTCAACCTCTCTGTGGCTGGCTGCTCTGGCTCATGAGATGTCTGCCTTCTGTTTTGATGCCACAACAGCCCCTGGTGGGCAAAAGGTGTAATTGCAGTGGCTCCCCGGCAGAATGTTTTACAGTATTCTGTGGAGAAAAGAAAAGCTGCTGGGGGACGTGAATTTGGCATGCGTACAGTGGTGCAGAATTCCCCCAGGAGTAAAAGTTTGAAGCAATTTCAGGAGGTACTAAAATTTTTAAATTTGTATGATTTTTTATGGGCAGAGACTAATCGAACAGAACAAAAATGTGCAATATACATTGTATCACACTTCAGTAAAAATACATAAATGTTTATGTGGAAGATCACAATTTCATGTAACGTCACAAAACATGTTACGTTGCATTAGCTGTAAAATTAAATGTTTCAAGTTATTTCCAAATAATTATTGTTCTCACCACAGCTATATGAATATTCTGACTGTGAATTCTTTTGCCACAAGGCACAGTTGCCATTACAAATGGAAAAAGCACCAAAAGGTTTGGATAAGCTCCCCCAACATTTTCAGTTTTTGAAATGTATACTGTCCTTCAAAGTCAGGCCGCTGATCTCTTCTGCACTGTCTAGGATGCCACTTGTGGCTTTGTTGGCCTGAATCTGTTTGCTAAAGAAAATCTCTTTGGCCAGTTCTTGCAAGTGGATATGGGTCTTTGGCATGTTGTCACAGTAGTACTAAGTTCAAAATGTATTCATTTAGTTGGTGACATTTTTACCATTGTTGCTATTCTGCTATTGGCTGCTTTGGAGTATGTAATTGGGATGTCTCTTCCTGTTTCATGGGGACAAAGCTAGTGGGCATCCCTCATCTGTGTTTGTGGAAAAACTGAAAGTCAAGAAAGGAACCACAGTGCGTAACTATTGTACACCACTTTTGGATCTCCCAGAAACTATGGAGTTCACACTTAGCAGGTCCCCCATAGCTCGTCATGACAGAGGGTGTTGTGGAGTAGGGTCTGGTGTAAGGGAGCATAATCTGTGAATTTTAGTGTGAACACTCCCCAAATTTGTTGATCCATGTCTCATGGAGATTGCATCTATCTTTGGTAGGCATAATCTGTGGAGTTCCTGCATGATGTCATGGGCCTCTAGGCAATGGATTTATGGGAACTCTGGTTTTGGAGTATGAATTGTATAGCTGTTTTCTTGGAAATTGGTGCGTGCCCTGAATTAGATGGTTGAAGTCTACTTGACTTTATGAGATTGTGTTTGTTTATATCAGTGCTGGCAATCACTTTTTTCTTTTCTTTTTTGTTTTGCTTGCGGGGAGCCTCCAATAAGTGCTATGGAGATCCGTGCTTTGGCAAACTGATGATTTTGAAAGGCTGCTCTGAGAACTGCTGATCATTTGCATCTCCCTTTTTAAATCTTTGAGAGTTGGGGATGCTCAGCAACTCTCAGGATCAGGCCCTCACCTTCCAGGAAGCTGATAAGTGTAATGTTAATGGGATTCTGGTAGAACATTTAGGATCAAAATCACACCTATGTTTAAACTTTTATAGTCAGGAAGAGGGGAGATAAATGTGAATATAAAATTTTTTAAAGTTATATTTTTTTACATTTCTCAAAGAAATGGAAAATTTAACAAACATAAGGCTCAGTGCTGAAATCAGTGGGAGCTTTGCCATGGATTTTAGTATTCCAAATTCGCATGGGCTTATTCACACAAATACTCCCATTAGTTTCAAAAAGACTACCTGTGTGAGTTAGGTGAACACAGTTTGGCCCAACAGGAGCAGGCCTGGACTCACAGCTTTTGATGTCTGTATTATATATTGTTTACTGTGGTTTGACAATGAAAAGTGTAATAGAAATGTTGTGGTTCAAGGTAGTTGTTGAAGAATCACATTACACTATGTTGAAATACAGATTTTGTTTTTAGGTGCAGTGTTCTGCATTGAGTCATCTCCTCCTTTAGCAACACCAGGGGACATAGCAAAGTCACCCCACCAAGTCCTAAGCAGCAGTACTGAAGACAACGCAAACAACTGCGAAAGGCAAAGGCAGAAATTAGAAAAGGGGGCGCAAACAGTGATCAGCAAGCACTTGCCAGCTGCAGCTGAACAGCTGGATTCAAAACAGAACATAAAAAGTGTCCAAATTTCCATCAACTCATCATCATCACCTTTCTCCTCTTCTTCCTCTTCCTCTGCACCTACTCACAACTCCTTCGTCCTGCAGACGTCTCAGTGCTCCATGACTAAAGCATCAAAACAGCCCCCCATTGTTTTCCTGCCTAAGCTGGTGTATGACATTATTACTTCTACTGACAGCAGCGGACTTCCCAAGTCATCTTCCCTCTTGCCTTATCATTCTGTGATGTGGGCGAGTTCTTTCCGCCCTGTCATGAGTAAAATGATGACCTGCACGGAGCAGTCTCTATACTATCGCCAGTGGACAGTTCCCAAGCCAATCCATATGGACTACAATAATAGAAATGAGGGCAGAATGGACACCTTTCACCCAAGGAGGCTGCTGCTGAGTGGGCCACCTCAGGTGTGTAATAAGAATAGGGTACCATTATCATTGTTTTATTTTGATTAATTTTGTCTTCATCTCATTAAGCACTACGTTAATGAGATTATTATTCATACCTAACTGATTTTATTCACTGGTGAAAAATAACCTTTCTTCTATGTTTTTATTACTGTATCCACCTTAGTTAAATAATCTTCCTCTCCTCACTGTTAACTTGAGGCAAGGACAATTAAGTTGTAGTGATATCTTTTGTTGTTGTCAATCTTTATACAATTAGTGTTGTGTTTTAAGGAAATGATGCTCTTTTTTTCTTTGAAAATACATTTTACACACCACGCTGTCCCTTGCAGCTTGTTACAGACTAATAGTAGTTACATTTTAAATAAAGTTTGAATAGCCACACAGGGTCAGTTTCTTACGGTCAAGCTGATTAGGGTGCGAAATTGGCAGATTCAGCCATTTCCTTCATGGTTCGGAGAGAAATAGAAGTTCTTGCAAATACAAGCGGGACTGATTCACTTCAACAGAGACAGCTGAATATCTGGCCCAAAAGTTTTCAAATGACTTTGTAAGGACACTAGGAAGTAGGTACAGACTTCTGGGAGCCTTTTTCCTCTTACGTGCCCTAAGAATATTTAGCATGCAGCTATGAGCATGGTGTCTCTACAATTCAGTGCATATACAATATCCTAAAAGTTCTAATGTTCCACTGAAGTTTTATGCAACATGCCAGGCATGGGGGAAACACCATAGCCACAGAGAGAATATTGCATACAGCCTTCAGAAATTAGAAATAAATCCAAACTAAGGCAAAGACTTAGATTTCCAGTTTTTGTAACATTCACTCACTGACTAAAACCACAGAAAGCCAGAGTTCAATCTGCCACTCACTCTTCTGTACCTGTGTGTTGCAGAGGTCTCAGTACAGAAAAGACCACATTCTTCTCCCAGTTTAATAGGTGCAATGCATTGAAATAGATGGTGTCACACTGGGGTAAGTCAGAGTACAAATTGGCTCTATTTATCTGAAGCATGTAGGCACTTGTAAGTGCTGCTATAAATGTATAGAGGGTACCAGATGGATCACTGAAGAACATCTCTTCACTGCTCTCCATCTCCATGATCAAAACTCTCAGTGTTTGCTGTGGATTAAGATAATAAGTGTTCAAAAGAGATGAATGTGTGGTAAACACAGACAAGGTAAAAACTGATATAGTGTGCAACAGATAGCTAGTATGTTTCCACATCCAAGAAAAACATACATTGATGTAATTTTGGTTGGAATTTTGCATGCCTAAAAATCAAGAAGTTCAAAGTTATGGTTCCCAAAGCTACAATAAGGGTAAAAAATAGCCTATATGTAGTAGTAGTTTGTATTACTATGCCATTAATTTGGCCATAAGATAACTGATTTCTGCCCACAGATGTATGCTTGTGGTTCTCAACAAAGGCAGTGGGAGTCCTCTATTCATCTGAGGACAGAGCTTGGCCCTTAACACACATATGGTATGTGTCATTGGCCAAATATATGCAGAAAATATAGTCTACTTATTTATTCATTTGTCTGCTTCTTGGGGCATGAGTGCAAGCCTGATTTTGAGGGATTAAGTGGTACATAGGATTCAGGTTGGCCCTCTGCACAGAGGTGAATTTCACCTCAGAAGAACACTGTCTGTTCTACAACTCCATCTCTTCTCTGACTGTCTCCAGAACAAAGGTTCTGACCTACAATTTCCCATTGACTTTAATGAGAGTTGGGTCAGGTCCTAAAAATATTCTCCATGCATTTATTTATTGCATACTCACCAGTTCTTCCAGATTACACACCTGTTTCATACTGAATGTTTTATGGAGGAAATCAGGAATTAAATGTTTCGTTTTATTAAATGTTTCATTTTTAGAGGTATATTCTCATTTTAGTATGTTGGGGAACATGGCTGCTTAGCTCCATTTAGTGTCCAAACCCCAAACATACAAAAGGGAATATATTCTAAAAAATCCCAAAACAGTTAAAGTATGTTGGTTGTTTTTGGCTTAATGTATGGTAGTATGGTGTCTATTCCAATGGAAAGGGGAAAGAAAACATATAGCAAATGTGAGCTCCTGTCTCACTTTGGAAATAAACAATTTATTTCCAGAAGTGTATTCTACTCATGGGCTTGTTTCATAACCATTGCACTATATGTGGAGTTATGCTACCTACTGCATTAAGAGGAATCAGTAAAAGATTTTGGCAACATAATGTCTTGTCTGAGCTCTTTAGAGACAAATCCAAACAAAGGCAAAGACTTAGATTTCCAGTTTTTGTAACATTAACCCACTGACTAAAACCACAGAAAGCCAGAGTTCATAATCGCCGATAGAGATCAGCTATTAGACATGTCATTCTAAGCGTATAAATACCAATTCAGCCAGAGTATTAAACTGGAGGAAGATCTCTGAATTGGTGGACACAATCCTTTCAGACACTAGAAAGTTGTTGTTGTTATCTTACCATACAACATAAGAGGTCAATTTAAGAAAAATCAAGCACTCTAGTAAACCAAAAGTATAAGTATCACTGCCTAAATGTTTAGCATTCAGGAATTCTCCTTCCCCTCATATACATAACACTCCAAGGCTGGCTAAAATGTTTTCTATATGGCTACTTTCCAGTCAAGATATGTACCAGCCCTTAGCACTATGGTGCTCCGATCTCCACTGAGGCCTTCGGGTGATCCCACAATACCAATAATAAACTGATAAAAACCGCATGTAAGGACATAAACCAGTGGTCTGAATTCATACACGGGAATAAAAGGGGCAAAACAGACTTGCCATTAGCTAACCCCAATACTTATTTTTCTCAGCAGCCTTTTATTTTACTTCTTTTGAATGAAATATGGGGAGAAATTCTCTCATCCTATCTGGTGAACCCAAATCCTTAGTGAATGCAGGGTGCCTCTGCATTTCTTAAAGTTTCTGCCTTATATCCAGAAAGACAAATCTAAGGATAAAAGGAAGGAGAGAAGATGCTTCAAGTTCCAAACCTACTAAATCTGGAACATTCACCCCATTCTATGGAGCCACTGGACCATTACTTTAACTGGTCTCCAGAGTACTATTCCTGGTACTTCCTTCTGGTTTCTAAGAAGTCTTGTTTCCCACCTATCGCCCACCTTAGATTCTCAGCCTATGGACTCAAAGAAACTCACTGAAGTTTTGTTTCATTAATACATCCTTTTGCACCATTTTTTTTTTAGCTTTGAGGTAAGAAGAGCCTCTAGCATGTGGTCCTGAAGGCTGCATGCTTCTATGGCATGCCACAGTCAGACCTTAGTACAGATTCTTCCCAAAGTCTATGGTTGGTGACCTGCACTTCTATATTGTCCTTATGCAATTTTATCTTTGTCCCAAAGCATTTTCAACAAGTTATTTATAGTCTTTTGATTCCACTTGAATGCATTCTTGGATAACATTCTGGGTTGGATGGTCTCAAGATTTATTTGTAGGTTCATAGCATAAAGGCTTTGTGTAAAATGGAAATTATCTACGCTGACTGCCTTTCAGATCCCCTGGGAGTGGTTTTGGAAATTAATGAGGGAAAGAAGTCAACTTGCCCTAGAAATGTTTTTATTTTCATATCCATTGTCAAGAGTTCCTTTCACATGAAAGGAGTTGGTAGACTCAGTCCATTTTTCAGTCCACATTAAGAAACCCACTGAAACAATTATCTTTCTTGTTGGGAGTCTTAGCAGAGGGCAAAGAGTGAAAAGGCATGGAGATAGTTTTGCTGCTTCATCCCTGGGGTGATCTCTCTAGAACAATATTAAGACACTGGTTGGGCAGTATGGATAAATATGCACTACTGTGAAGAAGTTTACCAGTTCTGTGAATATAAATTCATCATCCAGGGTGCTCAAATATAATACCATACATGACCACCAAATTCACTGAAATTTGGGGTGTTATTTTTTTGGAAGAAATAAAAGTTTCTTTTATGCTCCCAAATTACATGCAAGGGGTTTGGTGCTATTGCTGTGTTTCTTTGTTGTGTTTTTGTACCCTGAAAACGGCACTTTCTATAAGTGTGGAAGCAGTCTAAGTCCTGAGAACAGTTCTGAGATACAGGGTTCTCAAACGCTTTTGTTGTTTGAACCACAGCCTAAAAGAAAAATTGTCTTCAGGGCAACCTCCCATCTATGACTGCATGCACCACCTGCCCTACCACTCACAGATAACATCTCAGATTTCTAGAGCTTGTTGCTCACGTGCGAAAATAATATTAGGAAAGTATTTAATGTATCTATTGTTAGCTGTCTTTTAGTGCAATGTAGCAGTTGGAAACAAGAAGAGCCAGCACCTTCTGTGGACCATCAGCGTGTTTTCTGTGAACCACAAGTGTTTCACAGACCACAATTTGAGAACCACTACTGTGGTCTGTTCAGGACTCTCACCTGGAAACTGGATTAGAAAAAATTATAGAAGTGTTTTTCCATTTGCCATATTTTTTAAAATGTGAAGATTTGGAAGCACATTTTTAGTAGTAGAGATGATAAGAAAGTGGTCAATCATATGGCTTGTACCACAGGAGTTGGTATCTGAGAGCCATTCCTGTCAATCATCCTGCTGTGCAGTGTCTGAAACCAGTGGAAAAAGGGGAACCCATTATGGTACATGTTATAACAGCACTTTGAATGTCTCTTCTACAAATCAACATGGTAGCACTTAAACCACTTTTCTGACTGGAATCTCACCCTCTGATTGCTGGACAGAAGGACCACCTGCTTTCAGTTTACCATAGATATCCATGGAAAGAATAATATCCTGGCTAAGATCTCAGGACTGCCTTTCCCCTTAAGCAGGTATTGTACTTTATAAATGTGTCTCTTTAGTACACAAAAATTGGGCCTTCCCACCATTGAGCGTCTTGCAAGGAAAACCTCAACTCAGATTCATTCCTAAATGTTGTCATCATAAGTAGTAAATACTGTCACGTGGCATTTTGATTAAAAGGTTGGAATGTAAATGTATCCCCAGTTTTTCATGCCCTAAATCATGGCGAATGTCAAGCAGAAATCAGACTAGTGAATGGTTGCTGGTGCCACACATCTCAGTTTTCATAAATGATCTAAAAGCTTGAGATTTTTGCTTCTTCCCTTCTTGAGCCTTTTTCTTCCAAGGCCTTGCCTGTTCTGTCTGCATCAGACTGCACTCTTTCTACTTTGTGTAGACAGAAAAAGAAACAGAGTAAGTGTTCTACATCAAGGTGGATAAAAGATTCTATGGAGCCCAAAACATCTCATCTAACAAGGCACTGGGCACTGCCACATTTTGGAGGCTATTGATAGTCATACAATACCTCTGCTTTCTTATAGGCAAAGTTACCCCATTTGGTATCTTATTTACTTAGATTGATAGGGAGGCAAGATGTAAAAACTAATGTTATCAGCAACAAGTGTTGCAGGCAGCTCCATTTACTGAGAAGGTCATGTTGCAAATCCATTAGCTCTAAAATTTTGCTTTCTGGAGCTGACAGTTGTCTTAATGAATGGAAAGCTGTTGTCCTATTAAGGAAGTTGTGTTCTATCAAAATGAAATTGGTAACGAGATCCTGCCTATTTCAGTTATGAGGGGCATATGTCTGAGCTACAGAGTCACCTTATTACTGTCAAACTGTCTATAAATTTATGCTCAAACTGAGAATCTGTCAGATTCACCCAATTTTGACAGAATACTGATGATCTTAATGGAAATCCAAGTGTCACTTCAGATTAAATGAAAGCTCTGATAAAGACACATAGAAGTAATCCCAAACATGAGAGATCATGTAGGTACTATACTCTCCTGGAACTAAGCATGATCAATTATACATTTGCATGAAATATTAGATGAGAGATCATTTCCAAGATATGAAACTTTTGTTTAGTTAATTCACAAATAAATGGACCCAGTAGTCATAGCTACTATTATCAGCTCTAGGGTCCTGATCTAAAACCCACTGAAGTCAATACAAAAATTTCCATTGAATTCAATGAGCTTTGTATCAGTTCCTAGGTTAACAACGGTTCTGAGAGAAATCTGATTTAGTAGGAAGTGCAGGTTCCAGTTTGCTGTTTGTCATCGTTAAAGAGAACAAATGTTACTTTTGTCTTGTTTCAGCTTCAAAGCCTCCTTTCAAATGTAAAGTGAAGTGAACATTTATTCCATAACTGTTTAAAATAATACAACTCTCATTAGACTCAATCCTACATTTCTGACATTCCTCAAATCTCCAGTATAGTTATTTCATGGCAACTGAATTCTTGGGGACATCAGGAAATCAGGATTTGCACTGCTGTCAGTTTATTATCAGGCCTCATGCTTTCCCATTGAAATAAACTCTACATTTTCAATAGAAGTAGGATCAGGATTATAATTAATTTGTTAGCCTGAGGACTGAAGAGGCAACTGTTGTTTATGATTATCAGGTTATCTTCAGTGTAAATTTTAATGTTGAATTACACAGAAAATGCAAATAGAATTTATGAAAGCTGCTCTTATCCCTGCAAGATGGACATTTCTTCCTGAGCCACATTAACGTCAAGGGCCCAGTGTTTGTCAATTACTGTGTTTAGGTGCGTGCTTATTTACTTATTTATTTATTTAAGTAACATTGTGTCCAGTAAAGTTCACACGCAAGATGATAGGACAATTCACTGGTTATACTATCTGCTACCTGAGAGTAATTGGCCCATCCCTTTGTAAAATCAGGTGCGAAAGTAAATTGTACAAAAGCACAGCAGTGCATGTCTGCATAGTGGAGAGAAGAACTGTATCTTCTCTGGTTTGGGGTAAAAAATAAAAGTGTTAGATCTTTGATGTAATTTAAAAAAACAGATCACATAAGCACAGGGAAAATAACATTTTTAGCCTGGGAGGTGAAATGCTACATTATTTTGCATATCATATCTGACTGAAAAAAGAAACTATGTGGGTATGATGCACTACGCCCTATGGACCTGTTTCAACTCATTCTTCAGTATAGAAAGTTGCCTCAATATGTCAATCAATGAATGCACAGGCTTGGACGGGATGAGGTAAAGCTTTAGTGTTGTTGTGCTTTTCCCTGGCAGATTTTCATGTAATGTACTTGTCTAGATTCTTAAAAATGTGTTTTCCTGCCCATTGTAGGGAGTATAGTTCAGGGGAGAGAAGTTGCTTGTGGTGAGGTTTTTTTATTTGTATGCCTATATCTTGAGGGTATCACATAAGGTATATTTTGAATGTTAATTTCCTGCATAAAAGTTGCATTACTGTGTAAACTGAGTCATCCCATATAAACTTATGAATGTACAGGAGAGGAATGTACTGGATTTAAGAGTTAGATTTTGACCTACATTTAAATTAGATTACAATAGTCATTACAATTCCAAATAATGACAGAATGGCATTCATGATAAACAACTATTTAGTTTCTGATTTACATGTTTGTTACAGATAGGAAAAACGGGAGCCTATCTTCAGTTCCTCAGTATCTTGTCCAGAATGCTGATTAGACTGACAGAAGTGGATGTTTATGATGAGGAAGAAATCAATATTCGTAAGTTGTTCATGAAGAGACATTTGGTTCTGGGGATTTTTTATATCACATTGTTAATTGGACCAATTGTTGACTAGTTTATCATGTGCTTTTCACCTTCATGCTGTAGTTTATTTACATTACTGCAATCCATTTAGAGTTCTTAAATTAAGGAGTTAAGGATTTTAACTTCTAATTTGGAATCCTGTGATTAGCTAGTTTCTTTCCATTTAGCGCTCACTCCTTCTTTCAGCACATCTCTGTTTTTCTTAGAAAGTTGGCAGCAGCATTTATGTATGTTAAAAATAATTCATCTCATGCTGAGAAACAATATACTGATTTTAAGCCAGGAATGATTTTTTTTGGTCAAATGCAAAAAAGGGGGTTAGTTGGAAACAGTGACACATTTATAACCATCAGCAATACTGTCACTATATTATTCATTGTAGGTAAACAAGAGATCATATGAACAGGAAAAGACCATACATACATTCCTGCTTTCCAGTAGTTGATCCTATTCTCAACTTCTGGTTTTTTCAGCATATAATATATGGAGATATGCCTGTCTTGTAGAACTGAAAGGACCTTGAAAGGTCATTGAGTCCAGTCCCCTGCCTTCACTAGCAGGACCAAGTACTGTCCCCTGACAGATTTTTGCCCCAGATCCCTAAATGGCCACCTCAAGAATTGAACTCACAACCCTGGGTTTAAGCAGGCCAATGCTCAAACTACTGAGATATCCCTCATTCCCCTCTTTCTCCAGATGTAATTCTAGATGTCTCCAATGGTCTCCTATTTACTTTACTTTCTGCAGTGACTTATTTGATGTTTTTTTTTACTCTTGGCGGTAAAATTCTCCCCTGTGCAGAGAAGCAGTACAAAGCTTTTGCCTCATGTAAGTCTCATTTAAATTCTTGTTTTGAGTGCTTACACAGAATCTAAGAGGATCATACCTTGTATGCTGGCTGGCCCTCTGCATGAGGAGGAATTTCATCCTGTGTGAATAGTTCTGCTTGTGTTTCCTATTTACTTCTAGTTTCCAAGCAGCAGATCCTCAGCTGGTGTAAATGATTATAGCTCCAGTCACTTCTGTGGAACTAAGACACTGAAACAGCTTAGGGTCTGCCCCCAAACATCTTGGGCTCCTTACTAGTGGGGGAGAGAACAAACCAAATTCCCTTAACTGAAAACTATATATCCAAAGTGTATTGAAGTCAGTAGAGAGACTCCTGCTGACTGGTCCATTTTACCAGCAAAATCCTTGCTGTACTGCTTTTATTATCACTGCATATATGATTCCAGATGGCTTCTGACAAGTGCTTTTACTCTGTTATGGCAGAATTGCATTGAAGGATGAGGAATGTTGAGTAATTGATCAGATTTAAAATAAATAAATGGAGATATGCCAATCTCCTAGAACTGGAAGGACCTTCAAAGGTCATTGAGTCCAGTCCCCTGCCTTCACTAGCAGGACCAAGTACTGTCCCCTGACAGATTTTTGCCCCAGATCCCTGAACAGCCCCCTCAAGGATTGAACTCACAATCCTGGGTTTAGTAGGCCAATGTTCAAACCACTGAGCTATCCCTTCCCCCAACTAGATGTTCACTAGTTTTTCTGCAGAAAACAGCTTCACGGATATTGTTGCCTTAAAATAGTAAAAGAAGTAGTACAATAATAATAATTAATAACCTAAACTATATGAATAGCATAGACTTGCTTAAGGTTGGGGTATCTTTCTATGCAATCATTTGAACCTTTCAATTGATTTCACACATCTCTTTAAAAAAGCATTCTGTAAAACTGTAGACATCATTCCATTTATTGTAAACTGCATGTTTAGGGGGTTTTTTTGGTTTTTTTTTTTACTGTTATTATAGAACTCCAAGAAGAATCAGATCAATGTTATCACCAGCCAGGAGACATGTGGCCTGATTTGGAGACATTTAAGAAGATACCTTTTGACTACACTATTCATGATCCAAAATATGAAGATGCAAGCCTGATCTGTACAAGGCTTCAGAATATGAACAGTGAAGGTCAGAATTGAAAATATAACCGAGAGAGATGCATGTATTTATTTATTTACTTGCACCCGCTATAGACAGTATGGATGGAATCCTGGCCCTATTGAAGCAAATGGCAAGACTCCCCGTGATTCCAATGGGGCCAGGATTTCATGGATATGTAATTTCAGTTTACAGAGCTATATTGTTTATAGTTTTAACATGAGGGTTAAATTGAAAAAGGATTAAAAATTTGCCAGATAAGGAACAACACATAAGGATGAGCAACGTGCGTGTTTTGTGGCCTGGAAGCTATGTAGCCTTTCACTAGTAAGGCCCCGATCTTAGAAACACATGTGTATCTGAGTAAATTTACTCGCTTGAGTTGTCCCGTTATGTTTCAATAAGACTACGCATGTGTGCAGGGCTGGTTCTAAGAGTGGGCAAGCAGGGCAGTCGCCCAGGCACCAACTTCTGGGGTGCCAAACTGCTGTGGTGCTTGGCTGTTTTTTGACTCCACTCCTGATTGGCCGGCTTTTTTTTTTTTTTGGTTGTTCAGCTGCTAAGGGAGTGGTCCCACAAACATGTTCTGCCCTGGTTGACAAACTGGCTAGGGCAGGTCCTCCGTGTGGATAAAGTTAGGATTGGACTGTAGGTCACCAGTTTGAATGTGGTCCACTGAAGTAGTGATCCATTTGATGGCTGTTTGGTGGGCTGTGTGGAACGAGGTGGTGTCTCAGTTCAGGACCAACTAGATGAAAGTCCACATCACAGTGTCACTAGACTAGGCTGACCAGATAGCAAGTGTGAAAAATCGGGACAGGGGGTGGGGGGTAATAGGAGCCTATATAAGAAAAATACCCAAAAATCGGGACTGTCCCTAAAAAATCGGGACATCTGGTCACCCTACACTAGACACTCTCTTCATTTGGCTATGACATCAATCACATGATAACAACTGCCTGTCCTGGCAAACCTGAGCTGGATTTAAAGCTGTGAGTGAGAGGTGAAAGGTTCTTCTTTATTTTTATTGAATTGACAGGCTTTTCTATCGGCCCAACCCACATAACAACTGTGGATTTTACATGCTTGTGCTAATGAATTTACCTTCCTGACACGTGTGTGGTAATTTCATTGTCCCCATGTTGCTGATGTAGGGCTGAGGCACAGAGGGCCAGATTTTCAAAGATAATTTTATACTTGAAGATGCAGATAGGCACCAAGTGTGATTTACAAAAGTGCCTACGTGGGCTAGGCACCGGACTCCAATTGACTTGTGTACATCTCACAAGGTACCTATCTGCATCTGTACATGTCTACATACCTTTGTAAATCTGGCCCTGAGAGATTAGCACCAACATTTCCAAAAATGGCCTTTGATTTTAGATGCCTCTATTTTGAGGCACGTTGGGCCTGATTTTCAGCTGGAGCTGCAGGTGCCCAGCACAGTTTGGGCATCTAAAAACTAGAGCACTTGAAGGTGACTTGCCCAGTGTCTCACAATAAGTGTGCGACAGTGCAAGAAACAGAATCCAAGTCCCAGTCCATTGCATTAACCACAAGTCTGTCCTTCCACTTGATATCCCATTACTAATCCCACCCCATCATCCAGTACCTGAACATGCTAGAACATCATCCACTCCCCCTACATGCTAGAACATGTTCTTAGCCCAGGGCTACACTAGGGGAGGGGGTCGATCTACGATATGCAACTTCAGCTACGTGAATAGCGTAGCTGAAGTTGGCGTATCGTAATCGACTTACCTGGCCATGAGGACGGTGGCGAGTCGATCGCTGCCGCTCCCCCGTCGACTCCGCTTCCGCCTTTCGATGAGGTGGATTGCCGGAGCCGACGGGGAGCGCGATCGGGGATCGATTAATCGCGTCTTAACGAGATGTGAAAAATCGATCCCCGATAGATCGATTGCTACCCGCCTATCCGGCGGGTAGTGAAGACAAGCCCTTAAAAATATTACATAAAAGAAATAAGTTTTAGAGCGCATTTTAAACTGCGCTCTGTGAAAGCAGAGATGGTGTCTTCCTCTCTGTTTGTTCTGTGCCCAGCACAAGTCAGCACTCAGCAAATAGTAGTCATGATAATAATAATTTTGCTTTACCTGAACCTCTGCATTATTATAAATGAGCACAGAACTATCATGACACAGCACTGAAATCTACAGTTATTTTCTCTCCCCTTCAATACACACATAATAAAACCTTCTAAGCTCAGGCTGACTATTTTATTTGGTGTTACCACTGTCCCTGCAGGCTTATGACGATTACACAAACAGTTTATTCACCACAGGGGGATATAATAGGCCCTAGAATATACTTAAAATGAATACAGTCCAATTTATTTTATTTACAGACAGATCAATGGGCAGAAAACAGGAGGACATGTATATGCGCCGTCAGACAACTCGAATGAGATTATCTAAGTATGCAGCATACAATACATACCACCACTGTGAACAGTGCCATCAATATATGGGCTTCAATCCCAGGTATCAGGTAAGTCATGCCTAATTTGTATTTAGGATAATAAATTACTTTAAAATACTGTAAAATACATTATAGTATCAATACTCAGAGGGGTAGCCGTGTTAGTCTGGATCTGTAGAAGCGACAAAGGGTCCTGTGGCACCTTATAGACTAACAGAGGTATTGGAGCATAAGCTTTCGTGGGTGAATACCCACTTCGTTGGATGCAACCGGCGAAGTGGGTATTCACCCACGAAAGCTTATGCTCCAATACCTCTGTTAGTCTATAAGGTGCCACAGGACCCTTTGTCGCTTCTACAGTATCAATACTGGTACCCAAGCTGCATATTTGCTCTGTAAGCATTTCCATAGAGAACTGATGTATAGATTTTGGCCCTGATACTGCAGTTGGATCTTTGCATTTGCACTGAGCCCCAGTGAAGTCAGTGGAGTCCTGCCCAGGCACAGGGGTCTGCGTGAGTGGATTGGATTGCAGTTTTGGAATCTTTGTCTGGACAAAATGTTTTATCTTAGTGATAATTAATTTTTGATAGTGGCCGCAGTGCAGGACAAAAGCAAATGGTGAATATCTTCTTTGAGTACCCAGATTCATGGCTGGTGGGGTCAGCAAAGGTCATGGAGGTCAACAGTTTCACTCTGTGGACTTTGCACGACTGTTCCTTGGATCATTTCTACTGACCTATGAAATGCTATAGTCAACATTCTACACTAACCACTATAAATGATCATTGATTTCCCAGTAAACCTTTCCCTAGGATTTATTAACATTTGCTCTGGGGCAGAGCAGTTGCTGAAGGTAGTAAGTTGACGCATTTTATACACATCATGCAGACTCTGATTATTCAAACAACCCCTCCAGTTCGCTGCTTATTAGAATGTGACGAAAAAGGCATCAGCAATGCAAGTCCTGCAGCTATTGTATAGCACATGGCATTACTGAGAAACGAGGCTGGCCCATAAGCCTTGCTACCATCGATGAGACAAAGAGCAAATTGATGGCTTCAGGCCAGGGAGCTGGGTAAATTGTTTGTTTAGTGAATATGTTGGGCTTGAGCCAAATGTCACTGATTAGTATTAATATGAGTTGTGAGGTAAAAAGTATCCCAGTGCCGTGTGTGGTTTCCTTCTGGTTTGGTGCTGATTTAGAGATGTCCACGAACTGTTCTGTGCTCTCTTGGAAAGTCAAGTTAGAATCTAATAATTAGATTTGTCCTTTTCCCCCCCCTCAGCTTTATGAGTCCACCCTGCATGCTTTTGCATTTTCCTATTCCATGCTCGGAGAGGAGATCCAGCTACATTTTATCATCCCCAAGTCAAAGGAGCACCATTTTGTCTTTAGTCAACCAGGAAGACAGCTGGAAAGCATGAGGTTACCGCTTGTCACAGATAAGGTAGATGGATAATTATATTTATACTCACATATGGGGCATAGACAGGGCTGATCTAAAGATCTGTAGGGTCAGATCATACTTTGGCTTCACTACTGGTCCTGCTGCCAGGAGATGGTGAGAATGGTTTGGCAGTGAGTTGTTTCCTTCTCCTTGTTGGGTGCCCTTGCTGGAGAGGGAAACAAGCTGCAGAAATTGCTTGGAATGCAAGGTCCCAATCAAATACTTGCTTTGCTCATAATTAAGGCTATGATTTTGTCATAGATATTTTTAGTAAAAGTCATGGACAGGTCATGGGCAATAAATAAAAAATCACAGAAGCCGTGACCTGTCCCTGACTTTTACTAAAAAAATCTCTGACAAAATAGGGAGGGAGGAGGATCCAGCACGCCATCCCGCCTGCAGCGGTTGGGAGCTGCAGGGACCCCATTGCCCAGTGGCTGGGAGGGGTCCCCCTGCCGCCCTGTGGGGATAGAGCTGGACAGGTCCCCCTCACTGCCTTGCGGGGCTAGGGAGCTGTGGGGGGCCCCCCCACCCACGGCCACTGAGCAGCTCTGCAGTCCCTCTGCTGTTGTCCTCGGTGGCTGGGAGCTGTGGGGGGTGGGGGAGCGGCTGCTCACAGCAGCTGAGCCGCTACAGGAGGGACCCCTGCCAGTGGTAGCCAACTGGGCAGCTCAGGAGTTGCTGCCACCGGCGGTGAACAGTCAGTTGCGGGGGGTCCTGCCACCCAGAGCTGCTGGGCAGATGTAGGGGGGGTCCCCCGTCCCCCATGGAGGCTGGGTTGCTGCAGGGTCCCCCTCTGCTGGCAGCAGCTCATCAGCTGCGGGGGTGTCCAGTGTCACAGAGGTCGCTGGAAGTCACGATTTCCATGATTTCCGCAACCTCCGTGACATAATCATAGCCTTACTCATAATCAAGGCTGGCCCTGGGCACACACTGTTTGTGAGCTGGGACTATGACAATTGGAGATTGTTGTGCAGTGACTCAGGAGTTCTCAGGGTTCTGGATAAAGACACTGAAGAGAGGATGGTCTCAGCTTTGAGAATCAAATGGACATGTTTTTGTTTAGCCTATGGCTAAGTAAGAGGAAGCAATTTATCACTGGCTTGCCTGTCCTGTCTTGCATAAGTGGTTCCACCAGATAACATAAAGGACAGTTTTGAAAGAATCTCTGTGGTGACTGTAAAGAACCTCATGGTAGCTTCAGGGAAGACAGCTGTGGAGGTTATCAATCTGAGCAGTCTGTCTTGTCTCTGATATGAGCCTTTACAATGACCCCTGCAAGCCCGGAACAATCTCTACCTGATTCAATGAAGTATACTCTCTTTAGACTACTGGAGCAATTTGTGGAATAGTAGTAGCATCTGAGATTTTATGGTGCAGAAGGTAAGCTGTCTACAAACAACAGTTAGTGATCCACACTCCATCCTTCACTTTTGGCAGCTTATGCCTAGATAGATAGGAGCATATTTTTTAATATACATCTACTAGACTGCAATCAAACTGGAAGTTACGCAACACCTTTTATCTGAGAGAGAGTTGTGGTTTTCAGCTGATGAGAATACAAAATTATCCCAATTTACTGTGTGCCACTAGAAAGACCCTCAATTTACTAGTGGTTATTTCATTGGAACTAGGTGTCAAGTTTCCACAGATTCTATTCCCATCCCTGCCTCTGATGTGCTGTGAGACCTTTGGCAAATCACTTAGTTTCTCTGTGTTTTTCATCTGTAAAAATTATATAATACTTACCTACTTCATAGGGTGTGCTGCTGTAAGATTTAATGCATGTTTGCAAAGCACTATGAGGTCATTGGATGTAGGTCACTATAGCTGTGTAAAGTTTTATCATCTTAGTCTTTTTCTCATTATTCTTTCACTTCTCTTAATGTTTGGTTGCTTTCTATTCTTCTGTTCTTTATTTTCTTTTTCCTTCCTCAGGGCCTGTCAAGCCACCGAGGATCCTATATCCCTGGTAGATCAAGATTTAGCAATCCCATCTGGGGCTATATGTGTCTGTCCCTCCCTTACCAGCCAATCAAGTGATCAAGGCCCTTTTCTTTGTCACTTGATAAAAGTTGTTCTCTTCCAACTCTTATAAAAATTCCTAATTTATCTTTTATTTAGATATTAGGCCAGTTTCACATCTGGTGTAAATCAGCATAGCCCCATTGAAGTCAGTGGAGGTACACTGACTTACACCACCCGAGGATCTGGCCTTCTTTGTTTAAATAATAGTCAACATAATACAGAAACTCATCCCTCATTTTTGTATTTACTTTACAGAGTCAGGATTACATAAAAAGCCCCACTTTTACTCCCACAACTGGGCGTCATGAACATGGACTTTTCAACCTGTATCATGCAATGGATGGTGCCAGCCATTTGCATGTTCTAGTTGTCAAGGAGTATGAAATGGCCATATATAAAAAATACTGGCCGAACCACATCATGCTAGTGCTGCCGAGTATTTTCAACAGTGCTGGAGTAGGTAGGTATTGGGCGGGGGCCGGGGGGGGGGGGCGGAAAAGAAGGTAAAACACGTATGTTATTGTACAGAAACCCTCACCGAGAGGTTTGTAATAAGTGATCTCTTGCAACACAATATATCTCACCATCTATACTTTGCTTCAGAAACCACACCCTCCTTCTTTACCGTGCGCTAGGTGATTCCAACTAGGGGAAAAGCTCTTCTTGACCTGCTGCTCACAAACAGGGAGGAAATAGTAGAGGAAGCAATAGTGGATGGGAACCTGGGAGGCAGTGACCATGAGATGGTTGAGTTCAGGATCCTGACACAAGGAAGAAAGGAGAGCAGTAGAACAGAGACCCTGGACTTCAGAAAAGCAGACTTTGACTCCCTCAGGGAACTGATGGGCAAGGTCCCCTGGGAGAATAACATGAGGGGGAAAGGAGTCGAGGAAAGCTGGCTGTATTTTAAAGACTCCTTATTGAGGTTGCAGGAACAAACCATCCCGAGGTGTAGAAAGAAAAGTAAATATGGCAGGTGACCAGCTTGGCTTAACAGTGAAATCCTTGCTCGTCTTAAACACAAAAAAGCAGCTTACAAGAAGTGGAAGATTGGACAAATGACCAGGGAGGAGTATATAAATATTGTTCAGGCATGCAGGAGTGAAATTAGGAAGGCCAAATCACACTTGGAGTTGCAGCTAGCCGGAGATGTTAGGAGTAACAAGAAGGGTTTCTTCAGGTATGTGAGCAACAAGAAGAAAGTCAAGGAAAGTGTGGGCCCCTTGCTGAATGAGGGAGGGAACCTAGTGACAGAGGATGTGGAGAAAGCTAGTGTACTCAATGCTTTTTTTGCCTCTGTCTTCACAGACAAGGTCAGCTCCCAGGCGGCTGCACTCCGCAGCACGGTATGGGGAGGAGGTGACCAGCCCTCTGTGGAGAAAGAAGTAGTTCGGGACTATTTAGAAAAGCTGGACGAACACAAGTCCATGGGGCCGGATGCACTGCATCCGAGGGTGCTAAAGGAGTTGGCCGATGTGATTGCAGAGCCATTGGCCATTATCTTTGACAAATCATGGCAATCGGGGGAGGTCCCGGATGACTGGAAAAAAGCTAATGTAGTGCCCATCTTTAAAAAAGGGAAGAAGGAAGATCCGGGGAACTACAGGCCAGTCAGTCTCACCTCAGTCCCTGGAAAAATCATGGAACAGGTCCTCAAGGAATCAATTCTGAACCACTTAAAGGAGGGGAAAGTGATCAGGAACAGTCAGCATGGATTCACCAAGGGCAAGTCATGCCTGACTAACCTAATTGCCTTCTATGATGAGATAACTGGCTCTGTGGATGAGGGGAAAGCAGTGGATGTGCTATTTCTTGACTTTAGCAAAGCTTTTGATACAGTCTCCCACAGTGTTCTTGCCGGCAAGTTAAGGAAGTATGGGCTGGATGAATGCACGGTAAGGTGGATAGAAAACTGGCTGGATGGTCGTGCTCAACGGGTAGTGATCAATGGCTCCATGTCTAGTTGGCAGCCGGTATCAAGTGGAGTGCCCCAAGGGTCGGTGCTGGGGCCGGTTTTGTTCAATATCTTCATCAACGATCTGGAGGATGGTGTGGACTGCACCCTTAGCAAGTTTGCAGATGACACTAAACTGGGAGGAGTGGTTGATACGCTGGAGGGTAGGGACAGGATACAGAGGGACCTAGACAAATTAGAGGATTGGGCCAAAAGAAATCTGATGAGGTTCAACAAGGACAAGTGCAGAGTCCTGCACTTAGGACGCAAGAATCCCATGCACTGCTACAGACTAGGGACCGAATGGCTGGGCAGCAGTTCTGCAGAAAAGGACCTAGGGGTTACGGTGGACGAAAAGCTGAATATGAGTCAACAGTGTGCCCTTGTTGCCAAGAAGGCTAACGGCATTTTGGGCTGTATAAGTAGGGGCATTTCCAGCAGATCGAGGGACGTGATTCTTCCCCTCTATTCGGCACTGGTGAGGCCTCATTTGGAGTACTGTGTCCAGTTTTGGGCCCCACGCTACAAGAAGGATGTGGATAAATTGGAAAGAGTCCAACGGAGGGCAACAAAAATGATTAGGGGGCTCGAGCACATGACTTATGAGGAGAGGCTGAGGGAACTGGGATTGTTTAGCCTGCAGAAGAGAAGAATGAGGGGGGATTTGATAGCTGCTTTCAACTACCTGAAAGGGGGTTCCAAAGAGGATGGATCTAGACTGTTCTCAGTGGTAGAAGATGACAGAACAAGGAGTAATGGTCTCAAGTTGCAGAGGGGGAGGTTTAGGTTGGATATTAGGAAAAACTTTTTCACTAGTAGGGTGGTGAAGCACTGGAATGGGTTACCTAGGGAGGTGGTGGAATCTCCTTCCTTAGAGGTTTTTAAGGTCAGGCTTGACAAAGCCCTGGCTGGGATGATCTAATTGGGTTTGGTCCTGCTTTGAGCAGGGGGTTGGACTAGATGACCTCCTGAGGTCCCTTCCAACCCTGAGATTCTATGATTCTATGATTCTATGATTCTCTGTATTGTACCCCAAGTAAATGCAAAATCAATTAACACCTGATAAGTCATTCATACTTAACCCTATAATGCTAACATTAGTGAAGAAGACATGTGACTCGGGGGCATTTTCTCCCAGGTGCAACATGCAGCAGAGCCACGGGACATTTGTCAGTGGGAGGAACTGTAGCCTGTCAAGGCAGTGGAACTTGAGCAGGACTCATAGCTGACTAGCATAGCCCTAAATGAGTTTGGTGCTGGCCAGGGATGGGGTGTCGCTATGGTGCCTAATAATGCAGTGATCCTGTGCATTTCTTAGGTAGCGTCTGCCTAGAAGGGTTTCTATGGAGCACCCAGAGTCTGCTCTGGTGGGACCCCCAAGGTGGAAAGACAGAGAGAATTATGGCTGTCGTCACTTAGGTGGGTCCATACCCATGTGCAGTGGCTGGTGCCAGGAGGTGTCAGTGGAGATAAATCTGTCCCTCACAGTTTAAAGGCATAACATAAATTCCCACCACAAAAATCAAACTCATCTTATTAGTTTCTCCAGTGGTGTCCCATGTGGCCTTAGCAGCCGGACGCAACACCCACGCCTGTCAACTCAGTTGCATTTGGTAGGGGATTTGCTCTGGAGTGCTTTAATCACCAACCTTCAGAGTGAGCGAGCCACACTGTGCTCCATGAACATTTGAACGGTTTGCACTTATCAACAAACAACTCCTGCCCCTGCCGCTGCCACCTCCCAGCCCAGAATTTTCCTCTTGTTTATGCTGTTTTTGGTTTCAGGTGCTGCGCACTTTCTAATAAAAGAGCTGTCTTATCACAATCTGGAACTAGAACGAAATCGGCAAGAAGAACTGGGGATTAAACCCCAGGATATCTGGCCTTTCATTGTCATTTCGGATGATTCCTGTGTTATGTGGAATGCGGTAGAAATTGATTGTTCAGGAGACAGAAAGAGGTAAAACAGCATAATTAAGGAACATGAGTTTTTTCAGCTGATCACGTTAAACTCTCATTACATATGGCTGAGCACATCTTGTTGAAATGACATCATGGAAACAGCAAGGCTTTTACTCTGTGTAACAAGTAGGGTATAATATTTGCCTGGCGACAGAGAAATATTTCTTTATATATTTGTCTGCATGTAACCCGAAGGGTAGTGCCCATCTGTGTAGTCTACAGTCTACAGCTTCAGCCATACAGCTTGGCACTTCAGTTCAAGCTGGAGTGACTCATGCTTTTGGCTCTGGAGTCCTGTGGTTCAGTCCCAGCTGTGTTGGCCAAGAGGGGTTGCAGTCATCTCTACAGTTGATCCGGATACAGTGGTGCAATGAGTACAGACACACATGGATGGATTTTAAGCGGCAGGCCAGAACTTTTATTTAGCTTTACCACAGGGGAGAGGCACTACCTGCCCATCATCCACACTCTCCTATACCAGGCATTAAGTGGTTCTGGTGCAGGGGTTACAGGGCCCCTACCATAAAACCCATGACTGAGGCTAGGCTCTCCTCAATTACCCCTGCCCAGGCCTCAGATCTCTCCCTCCCCCACTCATGAGGGGGACAGAGGATGCAGAAGAGTGGGGATGTCAGGCCTCAGCCCACAAGGGTTACAAGATCTCCCCCTGTCCCATGATCCCACGGCCCATCAGGAAAATCCAAGGTCTTTTACCTCTGGGAACCGTGCGCTGTATCCTTTTAACCACACCAGAAACTGGCCACAAGTTGAGACAAATTAACAGTGCAACCAAGTACCTAAATTAGGGACTAAGCACATTTCTACTTACTAGGGCTGTCGATTAATCGCAGTTAACTCAAGTGATTAACTTAAAAAAAGTAATTGCGATTAATCAGTTTTAATCGCACTGTTAAACAATAGAATGCCAATAGAAAAGTATTAAATATTTTGGATGTTTTTCTACATGTTCATATATATTGTATTCTGTGTTGTAATTGAAATCAAAGTGTATATTATTTTTATTACAAATATTTGCACTGTAAAAATGATAAATAGAAGAAATAGTATTTTTCAGTTCACCTCATACAAGTACTGTAGTGCAATCTCTGTCATGAAAGTGCAACTTACAAATGTAGATTTTTTGTTGTTACATAACTGCACTCAAAAACAAAACAATGAAAAACTTCAGAGCCTACAAGTCCACTCAGTCCTACTTCTTGTTCAGCCAATCGCTAAGACAAACAAGTTTGTTTACATTTACAGGAGATAATGCTTCCCTCTTCTTATTTACATCACCAGACAGTGAGAACAGGCATTTGCATGGCACTTTTGTAGCCGGCATTGCAAGGTATTTATGTGCCAGATACGCTAAACATTTGTATGCCCCTTCATGCTTCGGCCACCATTCCAGAGGACATGCTTCCATGCTGATGATGCTTGTTAAAAAATAATGCATTAATTAAATTTGTGACTGAAGTCCTTGGGGGAGAATTATATGTCCCCTGCTCTGTTTTACCTGTATTCTGCCATATATTTCATGTTATAGCAGTCTCGGATGATGACTCAGCATATGTTCATTTTAAGAATATTTCACTGCAGATTTGACAAAATGTAAAGAAAGTTGAGATTTCTAATTATAGCTACAGCATTGGACCCAAGGTTTAAGAATCTAAATTGCCTTCCAAAATCTGAGAGGGACGAGGTGTGGGGCATGCTTTCAGAAGTCTTAAAAGAGCAACACTCCGATGCGGAAACTACATAACCTGAACCAGCAAAAAAGAAAATCAACCTTCTGCTGGTGGTATCTGACTCAGATGATGAAAGTGTACATGCATCAGTCCGTACTACTTTGGATTGTTATCGGGCAGAACCCATCATCAGCATGGACGCATGTCCCCTGGAATGGTGATTGAAGCATGAAGGGACATATGCATTTTTAGCCATGAGAACAACAGCGCCATGAGAATGCTTGTTCTCACTGTCAAGTAACATTGTAAACAAGAAGCAGGAGCATTATCTCCTGCAAATGTAAACAAACTTGTTTGCCTGAGCGATTGGCTGACCAATAAGTAGGACTGAATGGACTTGCAGGCTCTAAAATTTTACATTGTTCTATTTCTGAATGCAGTTTTTTTAAACATAATTCTACATTTGTAAGTTCAACTTTCATGATAAAGAGATTGCACCACAGTACTTGTATTAGGTGAATTGAAAAATACTATTTCTTTTGTTTTTTTACAGTGCAAATTCATATAATCAAAAATAAATATAAAGTGAGCACTGTAGACTTGGCATTCTGTGTTGTAATTCAAATCAATATATTTGAAAATGTAGAAAACATCCAAAAATATTTAAATAAATGGTATTCTGTTATTGTTTAACAGCACGATTAATCGTGTAATTAATTTTTTTTAATTGTTTGACTGCCCTGCTACTTAACCTACTGTGGCTCAAAGGTGCCGAGAAGGTGAAAAACTCCCTTGCCCTCTGCCAATTGGCCCTATGGGAGAAAAAATCCTTTATTACCCGGAGTGGCCAAATGGCTAGACCCACAGTATCTTTTGGCTGGATTCCCATTCCTAGTTCTGGGTGGGTAGGGTGGAACAGAGCCAAAAGAGACTCCACATGGTGCTGGAGCTGGGGGATGCAGGCCACTCAGCATCCCTCCCCCTGACTAGCTATTTGGTGCCAGAGACTACCATGGGGGAGGACCTACCTAGTGTGTCTCAGCAAGGATCTCCCTCCCTTGCTGCCAGGTCTGTCCCATTTGCTGCTACCCCCATCAAGTTCATGCAGCCATTGAGGCACATGGGTGGCATTCTGGGTGAGATTTTTGAAGTAAATTGAAATTCAGTGAAAGCTGGCCACCTACCTCACTTAGGCTGGGACTATCAAAGGAGCCAATGTGACTTCTACTTTATTTCGGTTTGCAAATGATAAAACAAGTCTCTTAGCTTTTTAAAACAGTACTCAATTGGGCCAGTTTTATTTATTACCAGAGCTGTGCTAAAATCAGCAGCTTTGCTGTGCAGGGATTTGGAGAAATCTTTTTTTCTGTTTCAATTTGTATGTTTGATTTTATGTCAAATCCAAAAACAAAAGCGAAGCTCAATCAAAACTGAGAAGTTCCATGTGGTTTTGTAATGGGGTAACGGTAAACAAATCTTCCCAGGATCACTTGGAGGAAGAGTCAGGTTAACTTAAAACATTTACAAACCTTAATGAACATATTGAGAAATCCAGGCTGAGTTTCAAACCTATGTCAGCCCAAGCTAAATGAGCTTTAGGTAGGTTCAGATTGTGATTAGGACTGAAGATGAGGAGGTAGGTCTAGCATCACTGCTGCCTGGTTAATATGTTCATATTTATAACTATTGTATGATACTGCTCAGATGAACTGGATGCTGATTATTTTTTGAACACTTTGAATATGAAACATTTTTTCCAACCTATTGTAGTGAATATACATGGACTGAAAGGAACGTTTCCTTGAAGCAAATTCTGCTACACATTGAAGCAACCCCAAATGTCACTCACTATGCCTTGATTGGGATGAGGAAATGGTCTAGTAAAACAAATAGCGGTGAGATCAGGGAACCATTCTCCTGTTGCCATGTACATGACTTCATCATGCTGAATGTGGATCTGACTCAGAATGTCCAATATAATCAGAACAGGTGAGTGAATCCATAGACTCCTCCAATGTAGAGCAAGGACCAAATCATGCAGCCTTCACTCTGGATAAGCTCTCTCTCTCTCTCTCTCTCTCGCTGGATTTCTCAGGAGACTGCTAATAGAATAGAGATAAATTTTACATCTAAGTTGCTGGTTCAAATCCAGCTCAGGCAAGAAGTGGCTAAAAAAGACTGTTCTCTTTCTCCACGTAAGCTAGGCATACTCTTTAATTAAATACAATAACTTCAATTGGATGAGAACAATAATAAGAAAGAAAAACAACAAAAACAAATCCCTCTAACACTGATGGGTGGCCTTTAGGGAGAAGCTGCATCCAGACCACTCCATTCTTAGGTTCAATCGCCAACCCACCTTCTGCTACCCATTTTTTTAAACTGAGCCACACAGAATGTTCCAGACCTCAAAGGTGCCAAGCATAGTCACTGTGGTTCTTAAAGCTCCATTCACTACAGACACCACTTGACAGCTGTTCATTAACCCATGTGAAATGGTGAACGTAGTCCAGTTCCTAGGGGACAAGTGTTCACATCAGAAAACCACCAGCCCGTTTGCCACTAATTGTCAGAGGGGCACAGGGCTGAATAGGATGAGAGACTGTCACCTCTAGAAGTGATCTTTCCAAATCTAGATTGAAGCATATTTGTGGGGAAGCATCTCTGCTTTAACTATTCTGTGGATAAACAGGTGACTTAAATCTTCAAGTCTGTCACTGGCACTTTTCAAGAGCACTAGAAACTTATCCACATGCATCTCCTGGTATACAGCTGTGTTCTCAGGCTGTTTAGCCTGTGAGGGCATAGTACGTTTTCACACAGAGTATTACCATTTGAGGCAGTTTTTGAATGGAAAGCTGAGTGCTAATCCAAGAAAACAATAATCATAGAATCAAATAAATGTAGCGCTGGAAGGGACCTCAGGAAGTCATCCAGTCCACCCCAACCCCCCACTGAGACAGGACCAAGTAAACCTACACCATCCCTGATAGGGGTTCTTAAAAACTTCCAATGATGGGAACAACCTCCCTTGGAAGCCTATTCCAGAGCTTAACTACATTTATAGTTAGAACATTTTTCCTAATACCTAACCTAAATCTCCCTTGTTGCTGATTAAGCCCATTACTTCTTGTCCTACCTCCCGTGGACATGGAGAATAATTGATCACACTCTTTATAACAACCCTTAACATATTTGAAGACTGTTACCAGGTCTCCCCTCAGTCTTTGTTTCTCAAGACTAAACATGCCTAGTTTTTTTAACCTTTTCACACAGGTCAGCTTCTCTAAACCTTTTATCATTTTTTGTTGCTTTCCTCTGGACTTTCTCCAGTTATCCATATCTTTCCTCAAGTGTAGGGCCCAGAATTGGACACAGTACTCCAACTGAGGCCTCACCAGTGCTGAGTAGAGTGGGATAATTACCTCCGTTGTCTTCCATAAGACACTCCTGTTAATACACCCCAGAATGATATTAGCAACTGCATCACATTGTTGGTTCATATTCAGTTTATGACTTCCAGATCCTTTTCAGCAGTCTTACCACCTAGCCAGTTTTTCCCCATTTTGTAGTTGTGCATTTGATTTTTCCTTCCTAAGTGTTAGTACTTTCATGCTTGTCTTTATTGAATTTTATCTTGTTGATTTCAGACCAATTCTCTAATTTGTCAAGGTTGTTTTGAATTCTAATCCTGTCTTTCAAAGTGTTTTCAACCTCCCTCAGCTTGGTGTCATCTGCTCTCCATTATCTAAGTCGTTAATTAAAATGTTGAATAGCAAAGTAATATTAATGCATAGACTATGATGCAAAAATCTCAAGAATAAGGTTTTATGCCAGTTTACACAAGCAATACTTACCCTGTGAGTGTTTAATCACTGGTGACTCGCTGTAGTTCTGCATGCAGCTCTCTGTTAAGGCTTGGGCAATATTGTGTGACATGCCAAGGATGAATTGGTAGTGAGAAAACATGGCATTTTGAATCAAAAAGAGACAGTCAGCCAGAAATAGCAGAGACACATGTGAGTATCACTGGCATCAACAGAGCCATAATTTTAAAAACTGATAGCTTTAAATGGCAGATTACTCACTGAGCCCTAAATAGAACCAGTCCTCCTGTAATCTTTATTTTGCTGTTTTGAGGAATGCAGTAACTCTATTTTACAAAATGCTTGTTACATAGAGATTTTCTGACTTCTGAGAAGAGATGTCTGAAACCAAAAGTGCAGATCCAAATCCTGTATCAGATCCTCATACTTCTAAGAGTCATTCCAGTTCTCTTGTAGAACATGTATATTTACAATCTGGAATAGAATCCAGATTACCCAAAAATGAGGGTACTTGGGTGTGGCCCATTTTTGAAGCTTGAGCTGCTAACTCTGATCTGAATTCAGACCAGGATTGATAGTTTCCATTCGGTTCCATCTCTAATTTGAAATGGGCCAAATCCAAACCAATATAATCTTTGGATGAATTTGGCCCATATTGCTTAATTCTGGCTCTTTGCAATGCTGTTGGATGAAGAAGTGATTCTGTGGCTTTTAAATGCTTGGTCTCACTGATGTAGACTGCTAGCATTTCTACAGAGGGATGTTGAAAATGTAAACAGTTACTTGCTCCTTGTTACAGAGGAGAAATATATGGTCAGAGACCTGTGCCTCTGGGTGTCTCATCTAGGGACTAATTCATGTCCTTTGAAGTCAGTGGAAACCTTTACATTGACCTTATTTGTGGTGGGATCATACTCCTTTCTACTTGTACAACCTGCCTCACTGTAGTATCTGAGTGCCTATATGTCTGCTAATGTTCAATAACAAGCAGTGTTTATTAATAGCTGTGGTTTCCACTCCTGCTAGATTTATGTGCGATGATGTTGATTTCAACCTGCGTGCCCACAGCGCCGGTCTTCTGATCTGTCGGTTCAATCGCTTCAGTGTCATGAAGAAGCAAATTGCAGTAGGAGGACACAGGTCCTTCCATATTAAGTCTAAGGTAAAAGTTGCTAATTACATTTCGCTGATGTTAGTTATTTGTTTGTCATTAATCTTGAATGTAGAGAGCTGAGGTTTGTTGGGGTACATTTCATTGCCAGAGATGGGACATGGGTGCCATTAGATTTTTTTTTTAACATGAAACTCCTGTAACCCACAATTCCCATGGCATAAATGTACCCTGACCTCTAGTCAGTCATCTTCCTGTGTAATGTCTTAATCCACATACTTTTTTTTTCAAACAAGAAAGCCTTTCACTGTGAATTTGATGTAGAACTGTTGTAAAGTATTACTTAATAACTCCTCCTTACACCATTTCATGTTCAGGAAGAACTTTTTGAGTCAAAGCAGAATCCAAAATGCTATTTAACTATAATTAAACTCCAATTTTCCATGGATTTCTGAAAGCTTTGGGTAATAGGAGTTTTGGATAACCTATTTTTGGGCGCTATATACATTTTGGACTTTTGGGACAGAAATTAATTTTGTACAACCCAAAATTCAGATGATTGGGGTTTGGCTGATCAGGATTTATTGATATCACAATGTTTTTCCATGTAGGTTTCTGAAACTCCAGTTTCAACCGCACCTGCTCAATATATCTGTGCTCCTGACAGCAAGCACACCTTCTTGGCAGCACCTGCTCAGCTGCTGCTTGAAAAATATCTCCAGTACCACAGCCATCGCTTCTTTCCTCTGTCACTGAAGAATTATAGCCATCCAGTGCTATCTGTGGACTGTTACCTTAACTTAGGACCACAGGTACTGAACAAAATGATCTTCAAGTAGCTTTGCAGTTTAGGCCAGCCCGTATTTAACCCAAGTGTTGTACTAGTTCTCTGATATATTCCTTTGGGATTTTTACATGGCTTCTGAACAGTATAATATTAGATCGTTGTGATATTTAAAAAATCAATTTGTAAGTTACAAAAAGAAAATGAATGATTAGAAGCTATGAATGAATATACACATTAAAAATAAAGTACACAGAGAACAATCCTACAGTTGTAGTAAGGAATAGTTATAGTAACGTAGTCTGTGCTTTCTATTCAGATCTGAATTACCAGTGCCTCAGAAATTTTTTTTCCATGTTTCCTCAACTTAATAAAATGACTTGGCCATTTATACAGCTCTTTCCGCCTACAAAGTATTTTACAAACATTGACCAGTCCTCAGAACATCCCTGCAAGCTACTGTGCACATTTTGTTAGCTCTAGTTTATTAATGGGGAAACTGAAGCCAAGAAGTGAATGCTCCACACAAGAGCTCAGATTAGAACGGAGGAGTTCCTGGCTCCCAGTTCTGTGTGCGGACCGTGCTCCTCTCTAAAACCAAGATACATATTTGGACTCAAATGCAAATCAAGTATGAATGATGCTAGCAGGTTTTTTGGTAGTGTTTTGGTTTATTTATTTTTGCCTTCCTATCCAACTGGAAAGCTACATGAAGTTCAAACTTGGTAGACCTGCCAATTCATCTTCCTCCCCGAGTCAACTGTGTAACAGACTTCAGAACTGGCTCTACCCCCATATACTCTAAGTCCTTAAAGTTCCTTTCTGGCTGACTTCTCATAAGCTGAAGAGCCCTGGAGACAAAGTCCTAAGTGGAAACTTTTTGGAGGGGCGGGAGAGCTACAAACCTTTAAACAGCTCAGTGAATCTCCAAGGTTCTTAACCGGCCTGCCTGAGAAGTCTGAGTGAGCAGAGAGTTTTGGAAAGCGAGAGGCTTCCAGTCTCTAGAGAAAACTTTAGGACCCAATCCTGTATGCGCTTATGGACATGCATAACTTTACTCACATAAGTAGTTCCATTGACACTTGAGTAAAATTATGAACCTCCATAAGTGTTTGCTGTATTGGACCATACAGCTGTGTGTGTGTGTGCACAAACGTGCAAGGCATGTCTCAGATTTGTTTTTAAGGGGAGAGACAGTTGTTGAGGCGTGTAAGTCCTGCCAGGTCAACCTAGCTGTTTATAAAGCACTTTTCTTTTCAGAAGAGGGATTTTTATTTGGGGGCAGTGGGGATGCTCCCAAATGGTTGATCACAAAGACCATTCCTATAATTAGGAAGGATTGCTAAACTTTAAACTGTTGCAGACATTCACACCTCTGTGCAAAGCCCTAAGAAGCAACACTACTTTGAAGTCTGAGGAAAATTAATTTCTGATTCCTCTTTCCTCCAATCAGATTGCAGTTTGCTACGTGAGTTCCCGACCTCACTCTCTGAACATCAGTTGCTCTGGTTTGATGTTTAGTGGACTCCTGCTTTACCTCTGTGACTCCTTCGTTGTAGCTAGTTTTTTGAAAAAGTTTCATTTCCTGAAAGGTGAGCTGCAGAATGATTGTTACAAATTGCAGTGTCTGTCTGGTTTGGGGTTGCCAAATCCACCATTGGGCTGAAACTAAATAATGTTTTGTCACTGGAGACACAGACAAAACAACGTTCCTTTGTCTAGGACATTCCTTTTATCATGTCTGCCCCCAAAACATTTTCTAGGAATGTATTTCCAGCACACATACATAACTCTTTACACACCATTCGCATATAGATAATGACCGACATTTCACTAGCTTTCGTTTGAGATTTTACTCAATATACTTCTATAGTACAGTAATATTGTATAGACTCCGTTGATTCAGTTACTTATTCTTTGGGGTTTAGACCTTTTCCCCCAAGGGTGTCTGGACCATTCTTGCTCAGCATAGCATTTAAGCACATGTTTAAGTATCCAGCCACCTCAATCTCTTTTAAGATTTAGGTGCTTTGCTGAATTAGGACCCTGTAGTCCCACTGCAATCAATAAGGTACTTATTAGTGTGAATAAGGGTATCAAAATCTGGCCCATGGAACTGTCACAAATGTAAAGGCTTGTCTTCACTACGGGGGTAAATTCACCTAAGTTACGCTACTCCAGCTACGTGAATAACATAGCTGGAATTGACGTAGCTTAGGTCAACTAATCCCAGTGTCTTCACTGCACTGCATCGATGAAGATGCTCTTCGGTCGACTTCCCTTACTCTTCTCAGAGAGCTGAAGTACTGGAGTCGACCAGAGAGCGCTCTGCCATTGATTTAGCGGGTCTTTGCTAGACCTGCTAAATCTATCCCTGCTGCAGCCCTAAGGCTTGATCGTGATCTATCTGAGATACTAGATGGATCCCATTATCATAATGTCTAAGCACCGTACAGTCTTTAATGTATTTATCCTCACAACATCCCTGTGAGGTACAGAAGTATTGTTATTGTCATCTTAAAGATGGGAAACTGAGAGGCCAAGTAAGTTGCCTGAGGTTAGACAGGAAGTCTCTGACAGAGCAAGGAATTGAACGTGGGTTTCCTAAGTCCCAGACTAGCACCCTAAGCACTGAACCATCCTTCCTCTCTCTTCCAGGCATAGAACTCCCACTGAAGACAATTGAGAGCTTGCAGGACCAGGTTGATGATTTAGAGAATAAAACAAAACACTCATAATTGTTTGTTTTAACTATTCATGTAGGTGCCACTTTGTGTGTTATTTGCCAAGATCGCAATTCTCTTCGCCAGACTGTTGTCCGGCTAGAACTAGAAGATGAATGGCAGTTCCGACTGAGGGACGAATTCCAAACTGCCAATGCCAAAGAGGACAGACCACTTTTCTTTCTGACTGGACGACATATTTGATAGAAAATGAGCAGGCTTCCTGAACTGTCTAATGAGAAGAGGTGGTACAAGAGGCTGAGTTCTCACTGGTCAAAAAAAAAAAGAGAGAAAAAAAAAAGAAGCCATTTGAGAGGCTCTGTGCTCTGAAACATTCAAGCACATGTTTCCTGAGGAGCCATCAGCTGAGCAATTTTGAAATATTTTTATTAAAATTATATTTAATCAACTAATGTGTGTTTATATCGCCAAGCATTGGAAGTGACTCTTCTAATTTAGTTACCCAGTAGAAGTAGTTCCTGATACCTGGGAAAGAGGTACCGACTTATTACTTCACATGGTGGAAACATTTCTGGATAAGAAGAGAGATCACATTTCTGTCAAAACAGAGAGCACACAAAATGTTTCAAAATTAAGATGTTTAGAAACAGTTTTGTACAATTAGGGAATGTAAATTTAGAGAAATAGGGAATGTACATTTAGAAGTAGACTTCATTCTTTTTAAGTCTTATTTGTCTAGAAGTCAGCACAAGACATCAGACCAAATTTCGGATTTTACAGGAAATTTTACATTCTGGTAATACATTGCTACAGATTGATACAGAGAGGCTTTTTATACCTAGAGGTGTAAAATATATTTTTTATGTAATGGGAACTGGTTGCAACCATAACTATGGTGGGAGTGTCAAACTGAATAATTTTATCATACAGGATTTTGGGGGGGAAGGTGTAATTAAGGTGCCTGTGTTTGGTTGGTCAAGAAAGAGCACTTTGAAAGTAGACTTACGAAAGGAGATGTGAATATTTATTCCAGAACACTTCAGTATCTGGAACAAAGTCTAAGATAGCTGAAGAGGATTAAGGGGAAGATTAACAGCAACCAAACTTTGAGATAAATAATTTTGAGCTGAATGAACTGGTGCTTCCAGTTACAGATGAATTTGTTGCACTGGTTTAAGACTTCAAACCAGGCCACCAGGCAATTCAGATGGGAGATGCGTATAGCACTGAAGTCCAATTTCAAAATACCCTCCCAGAATGCTTTCTTACTAAGGCACTTCAAAAGAGCTGGGCAGTCAGGTGGCATCTTTGCTGAGTATATGTAGAAATCTAAGAGGATGTTTAGAAAATGCATCATGCGGTATAGTATTTTGCACCCTGGACTGTTAAAATGTAGAGTGCATGCTGAAAACACCTGGTTATATTTATAGACATACTCCCCAAAGCTGCAATCCCAGAACTTCATGTTTATTCTTATGGAGTCAGTGTCTCTGATGCTTGGCTTGGCCTAGATACCCTATGCCAGGTGTAGGCATGAAAGGTGGCACAAAAGTCACCAGAAAACCCTTCATAATATGTTAATCCTCTCTTGACTGGCTACGCCAACTATAGGACCATTTTGTGCTGGTGGAGCAGCATTAAGTGGCTATAACACATTTGAGGTATTGTAACTAAGACACTAATAATTTGTGCCAAGGAGCTGACTTAAGATTTATTTGCAGGGAATAAAAATAAATTAAGTGATTGTGAGAGATTTAGGTTAATATTTACACAATTGTGTTCGTAGAAAGTGATATGCTTGTATATTTCATTGTGCTTCTTTTGGAGTAAGAACTTTCTTTTTAGTTTTATTTTATTCTGTGTAAATAGTATCTCCTGTGCAGTTCCCTCCATTTGATTAGTTAATTTAATCTTTTTAAAGGGTTGTAATATTCAAGTCTTACTCATCCTTTATAAATAAAATATGTAATGCATGGACAGGTGTCTGGGTGATGTATGATCACTGTCAAATGCTCACACTCACAGGGGAAAATTGCATTGGCAAAAGGAAGCTAATAACATTTAGGATTGCCCTGCATGCATCAAGAGGAAACGTTGTGCTGTTTAGCGCATACTATGAGCTTTCAACAGTTCAGGGATAGATCCAGGACTATGGATGCGGGGAACTCATGACATACAAACATGAAACAAGCTTTGAAAACTGTTCAAAAATATGAATCAAAATCAACTTTCTGTAAATGCAATCTCTGTAGCTTGGGTTTTTAGTAGGGTGACCAGACAGCAAATGTGAAAAATTGGGACGGGGTCGGGGGTGATAGGAACCTACATAAGAAAAAGACCCAAAAATCGGGACTGTCCCTATAAAATTGGGACATCTGGTCACCCTAGTTTTGTAGGTATTGTAACTAAGACACTAATAATTTGTGCCAAGGAGCTGACTTAAGATTTATTTGCAGGGAATAAAAATAAATTAAGTGATTGTGAGAGATTTAGGTTAATATTTACACAATTGTGTTCGTAGAAAGTGATATGCTTGTATATTTCATTGTGCTTCTTTTGGAGTAAGAACTTTCTTTTTAGTTTTATTTTATTCTGTGTAAATAGTATCTCCTGTGCAGTTCCCTCCATTTGATTAGTTAATTTAATCTTTTTAAAGGGTTGTAATATTCAAGTCTTACTCATCCTTTATAAATAAAATATGTAATGCATGGACAGGTGTCTGGGTGATGTATGATCACTGTCAAATGCTCACACTCACAGGGGAAAATTGCATTGGCAAAAGGAAGCTAATAACATTTAGGATTGCCCTGCATGCATCAAGAGGAAACGTTGTGCTGTTTAGCGCATACTATGAGCTTTCAACAGTTCAGGGATAGATCCAGGACTATGGATGCGGGGAACTCATGACATACAAACATGAAACAAGCTTTGAAAACTGTTCAAAAATATGAATCAAAATCAACTTTCTGTAAATGCAATCTCTGTAGCTTGGGTTTTTAGTAGGGTGACCAGACAGCAAATGTGAAAAATTGGGACGGGGTCGGGGGTGATAGGAACCTACATAAGAAAAAGACCCAAAAATCGGGACTGTCCCTATAAAATTGGGACATCTGGTCACCCTAGTTTTTAGTCATAAAATCTACTTCACAAGTCTTTCAAACCTGCATTTTCTCCAAATGATGATATTAAATATGCAGTGATACCATGCATAATCTGAAAAGAGGCCATTAAGTACTAGCTGCATTGGAATGAAAAGTTTTTCAGCTCTGTGTTTTCATAAGGGCTTGCATTATATATTCAGTTTTCCTTGAATAGTCGATCATTTGTTTGGCATTTCCTGCCATGAATATACTGGGCAGAGTCCTTAAAACAGAGCTGGTAAAGAAACACAATAGTGTTTGGAAAATCCCTGAATGATTTTCTTTCTTTCTTTCTTTCTTTCTTTCTTTCTTTCTTTCTTTCTTTCTTTCTTTCTTTCTTTCTTTCTTTCTTTCTTTCTTTCACTAGAATTAGTTTAACCTACTGGTGAGTGTTTGTCACAGATCCCCCTCTGTGGGTTACACTAGCAATAGTCAAACCTTTTGGTATGACCCTGAGCACAGACATTTCAACAAATATCTGTGAGACAGAAAAGTACAATAAAACTAACAAATTATATTTATTTCATGAAGATTAGTCTAATGCTTATAGTAGGGGCTGGGATCCAAGAGGTCTGTGTTCTATTCCTGATTTTGAGTAGATCATTTAATCTCCCTGTGCCTCAGTTTCTGCATTCATAAAATAGATATATTAATACATAACTGATCACAGGGAGGTCTTGAAGCTTAATTTTTTAATGTTTATAATGTGCTTTGAGATGCGTAGTTAGAAGGCATTGGAGAACTGCAAAATATTTTAACTGATTACTTGATTTAAAAGTTCTTCGTGTCAAAAGGGATTGGATGGAATCCTTCTGTAATTAAATAATTACAACATTTTAGAATTTCAGCAACAAAAGAAAATTATCTGCATCTTAAAACCTTTCGGGTTGAGAAGTGTTCCAAGTATAGAACAAGTTAATTGGGAGCAGTTTAAAAAAAAGCATTTCCTGAATGGGATGCTTAATTGATTGGTGCCAAGAAGCAATAGTTCAGTGTTACTTGTTCTGAACTGTATTTATGTACCAAAGTAAAACACCTCATTTGACTAGAATTGTGAACCATGAACTAACAAATGTTAGTTTGTAACATCACAAAATGACATCCACCCCAATGTAGTCATTAGAACAGCTAATCTGCACTTCTTTGCTCTGTAAATTGGAGGCATAGGATGCCATTATTTTAAAAACAGAACTCTTCATGGGTTTCAAAGCAGTCCTGTCTAAAGTGATGACATCAGACACCATCTCACACACAGAGACCTGTAGTTTCCCCACCTCGCAACAAAAATGTAGTGGGCAAGTGCTGTAGTGAAGTTTGCCATTACTTCCCAAGGCCTATTTACGTTTATAAACATTGCACTGTGCCAAGTATACTTGAAATATAATTGTAAATAATTACAACTAAACTACACTTCTCAAATCAGTGAACTGAGCTCATTTCTGATGCACCATCTTGCTTTAGTATTTATATCTAACTACCAAAGTCCACTTATACACGAGTCTCCTAGTCTTTGTTCTATTGCACTTTTTACATGACAATGTCCATGTTTGACAGAAACTCCACATTTCCAATGCTTTATCCCAATAAGCAAACTTAAAACTGGCTGCCTGCACATATAGGTTACGCCTGGATGGTGTTGTATACTGTATACTTGGCATAGCACTATCAGTTCTGTCCAAGCAAAGCCCATCTAAGCGCTAATCATCTGTGCTTAGTAGTCAGCCTTTGTTCTTCTCTGAGTGCTAGTCCCTATGGGTATTCTCTGTGGGTATGAATTTGCTCCATGAGTCCAGGATTGGAAGGTTTCTCAATAGGAGTGTAGATCTGGGGAGCTCTTCCCCAGAATGGCCAGGAGGAGGCGTGATAACTGAGGTGAATAGAGCATAGGAGGGAGCTGGTGAGTCCATTCAGAGACGCTGAGATAAAAGAACTAGGTGCAGCCTGTGGAAATTTTGTGCTGAGTGCATTTTACTTGGTGCAATATCTAAGCATACAGGCATTAGCAGCCTTTCTGCTATGGGTTGCTGTCCCTTTAAGGCCAGGAGGGACTCTGGGTGTCATTGTCCCCAGGTGGAGCACATAACTGACACGGCCTTGTGACTGCTCACTGGGATATAAAGCATCAGCCTTCTTTCAGCAAGGGTAAAGTGCAGGGCGAGCAGGATCTGTCTGAGCGGGCCAACTTAGTGGCTGTGGGAAAGAAGCTACTAAAGGACTTGTGCCCAGAAACTGGGAAAAACTTGGAAGAGTTCAGCAGAAACCTGGAAAAGGGGCCTGAGAAAGGGGATATGCAGAAGCACTTGGGCAAACAGTGTAGTGGACTAATGGAGCTGTTGGCTGCTCCATTGTGTGGTCTGGATGCTGGAGGGGTCAGGTTCCCCTACACCTCAGTTGGGCCCCTTGCGTGGCATCAGCTAATACCTCTCTGCATTAGGAGGAAACAGCTATTGAAAGCCCCTGCAGAAAGAAAGAGGGGCGAGACCCTGAAAAGAGGGCAGAAGCCCAAGAAGGACAGGATTGTTTGGCCTCTGTGATGAAGAGGAAGTTTATGGTGTTCCTGTATCTGATCACTATGAGGGAGATTCCCCAGGGGATATTAGGTGCTTCAATATTTCGTGTTTCTATGCCTAACTTTAGGTGCCCTGCTGCCCAATGGAATCCACAGCTCTGAGTTAGGCCTCGGGCTCTCTGTGCAATGCTTGGGGCGAGTTAGACACCTAAGAATGGGATCTACAAAACCTAGCAGGCTTAGTCACTGGAGCAATGGGTCTGGAACACTGGGTTACTGCTGTAATGGGCTGGCTGTAGGCTCATTCGTTCTCTAGCCCAACGCATAGTATTTAAACCTAGTGGAATAGCTTCAACTTGAGAAACTGAGACTACCCTAGTGGTTCGGGCAATCTCCTGGGCAGGGAGACCCAAGTTCAAATCCTAGATTCACACTAGCCATTCTCCTACCCACTGCTGTTTCTTTCTCCATTGCTGTATCCTCCATTGCTGTATCCTCAGCAGGAGGATACTGGACAGATGACCAGGTGGTAGTGCATGGTGGCCTGCAGGAGGCTCTTCAGCACCTGTGGATGGACAGCAGACTGCCCCAGCAGGAAGATCAAGGTGCAGTGCATTGGAGGAGAGGTGGGTATCTGCCCCGCTATTGCTCTTCCTGGCTGATGGGCAAAGTGGGGAGGACTACAGCAGAGGGACTCCGGTTGGGTCAGCTTGTATCTTGTTCGTCCTCCTCAAGGGTTGGATCTTACAAGAGCTCTTTGGAGGTGGAAGCCACTCCTTTGGACACACTCTTGAGCAAGTCTCAGAGAGTATTTGGTTAGTGAAAGGAGCTACCTCACCCTAGGGCTATAACCTACAGAGAAGTGCTTGCTATGGAGAAGTTGGGAAGTTTCGTGCCCCCTCCATCCAGGGAGCTGAGGCTGTCATTGCATTTAGCATTTCCCTGGTGGTGCTGATAGTTTGTTCATAACTGACTCTTAGAGTATCTTGTAATAGCTTGCTATAAATAGCAAGTGAAGTTATACAACTCAATGGAAAGATTCGGAAGCCTTCACATGAAGTAGCAGATGTATCGATCCTGGGCTCAGTTCATCCCATCACAATTTTATTTCAACACTTTACACAGTGACATTAATAAAGCTCAAACCAGAAGGCGTCAGACTGACAGATTTAAAAGCAGCCCTCATGACATACCCAAAAATCATCTTAGCGTGCTTCACTGAACAGACAGCCGATGAGTCTGTGAGGCAAGGAATTTCAGCTGTCACTGTGTCAAATAAACTTAAAGGGCCAAGAGACCAATCCTGTTCCTATTGAAGTCAATGGCGAACTGCCCTTTATTTCAATAGGAGTAGGTTAGCTTTGGACTCTAGTCATCCATACATAGGTAATATCTCCTCGAAATCTTGGAGAATTTTGTCTTAAGTTAGGCAGGCTCAGTCTGATAGTCGTTTGATCTAGGTCACACTCTTAAAGATATCTATGAAGGAACAAAAATGGATTTGTGATCTTTATAAATTCTTTCATGTACAAAAAAGAACAGAATATAGCTTCCCCCCCCCATTAGTTTTTAATATTAGGAATTCAGACCCTGGCTACGCTGCTTTTCCTGGAAAAAAAAGGGCCCTGCTCTTTTCCAGCTCTGAACAGTGGGTACAAAAAAGGTATCAAAACAGAATGGAAGTATACTGTATCCCTTCTTCACAAATGCAAAGGATAACCCAAGATACAAGGGAGCAGAAAATGAGGCTCTATATGGAGAACTAGTAGTTTTAAAACATCAGAGACATCAAACAAGTGAAACGTAATTAAGAGTGTACATTATTTTTATTCAAACTGTTGAACTTTGTTTTTAACAGCTATTTATCTCAAACATCTGAAACTCTTGAGAGAAATATTGTGTTTGCTAAAGATTAGAAACACCATTGCATCTTCAGTTAAGAAAGCTCACAATCAACACTGAGGGCATCAGCAAAATTTGAAGTGACATTCCTGATGTTTCTCAGGTAAAGAGCAAACAGGAAAAAACTTTCTTTGGAGAAAATCTTTTTAGGCCTTCTTTAAATACAGAATATAATAGAAATGCAAGAGTGTAATCTGAACAATGTGATTCTAGGGTCTGATATTATGAATCACCAAAGCTAGGAAAAGCTGCTGTACTTGAAGTACTTATGTCCTACTTATTACTACTTCTAGGGCTGAGAAAATTGAGTTCAACATTTTTCTACTCCTGATTGGTTTGTTGCTTCTACAATAGAAGCTTAGTGCCTGATTCAGTGATTGCATACTGTAGTTGGAAGATCGTTTATAAATTACACAAAGTATTGGCATGAAACCGGGAGAGATCTTTAATTTGCTATCAAGTTTCTGACTGGTAGGACTTGCAAAAGAGTTCAGCTGCTGGACTGGAAGTAGCAGAGTTTGAAGCTTTAAGCGGAAAGCCTATCTGGATTAAAAAGGAGGACTACATTAAGTGTTTGTGAAACTGCACACTCCCCAGCTGGGTATACTCAAAACCAGTGGTTTATGAAGTTGTATTTCTCTTTAAACTTAGCTCTGACAAAGAAACACGTGTGCATCTAATTGTAGCATTCTACACTACAAAATCAAATAGACAGGCAGGCGTTCAGGGCCAAAATCTATCTTCAGTTACACCCATGTAACCACATTTAAGCTGTGGAGTTCCGGGGTTGTGTAGGAGGGCACGATTGGGTTATGACAGTAAGAGCCAATTTTAAAGACATATCTAATGCATTAAAATGCCTGCAGAATGCAAATTGTGTAGAGTTTTGTTCACAGTTAGAGGAGCTCAGCAAATTGCCTGCCCAGAAACCCCCCTTTCAAAATAAGAAAGAAACCATCCAGCTGGAAGGTGTTTTGTGTCTGTAAAGCCGCCTTCGTTCCACTGAAGCTTGTGACTTAATTGGAATACTTGAGGAGTCAGTTGAAAGGAAAGTGTGCACTAGCTTATTGGGCTCATGTTTCTTGCTCTGGCTGCGGTTCCAAGAACTTGAGCAGGTAAAATTAGCAAGCAAACATGAGCACTGAGAAATCATTTTCTCTTGATCTTTGTTGTCAACAACTATTACTTGAAGGCAGCATTTTTGTTTACAATCAAAGTAAAACCCAGTTTTAGCACTCCTGGGTAAAAATTTCCCTGGGAATGGAGGAAAATGATCATTTCAAGATGTCGTCCGGAGACGCAGGACACAGAGGAACCCCTGCAGAATCTTCTTGGTCTTGGGTAAGGCCTTATGATTTAAGCCTACATACACAACGTTTTAAAGCAGTAGAAGAGTTTTACTAACTATGGTATAAAATGCCATATATCAGACAGAGTAGAACCAGCATCTACTCCACTTTTCTACAGCAGTGTAAGTGTTTAACTGATGATTTGATTTTCATTTCTATTTTCACCTACAGACATTTACAAATATATTTGAAAAGTGGGGAGGATGTGTTACTTAATCATGCTGCAGATCCACACATTGGAGACTTCAGGGCAAGCAATGCTGTCCATTTACAGTTCACTTTGAGAACCTGTTGGCTGAATAAAGCATTGCTGGTTGTTGTGTACTTAGAAGATGGTCAATGATTTAAAGTCAGTTTCAACATTTTTGTACAAACATAACTCTGAATTTCCAGAGTTTAAAGAAGGGTTAATTTTGTTAATCTTTAAATTTAAAAATGTCCTGGCTTTTAATTGTAATGTATAACACCAATGTTCTACCAAGGCTGATTTCTTAAATGGCATGCATTTACACTCTTAACTTAAGATAAAGATATTGTCTTGGCATTTCCTTAGCATTTTTTTAATTGTCAAGGGAAAATATCACAAATATTGCTACATGGAACTGTTTATTCTGCACCGAGATGGCAACTGTGTTAATGTGCATATTTTGAACTTCTGCTTGTAACAGATGCACTATAGTTCATTCAAAGGAACTACTGTTGACTTCTTGAAGTTCTTAAACCTGAAGTTCTACTGAGAACTTCAGAGAGTGTGGCAATTTTGCCTCCACAAACTTATTGAAGTGCTTACACTCAGTGGGCGTATGGCGACTAGTTCAACTGTAGAGAGCTCTTAGGAGATGCAGAAGACTATAGACCTTAGCATCCATAAGAGAACTCAGGTATTTGAAAGATTCAGAAGTCCACAGTAAATAACTCCACAATCAAACCTTCTCCCAAATATTGAAAGATGCTAATTCTAACAGAGGACAGAATAATACTGCACAAGCTATGTTTATTTTTATAAAATACCGTATTTAAAAATAAATCTCCCAAAAGTGAAAATTCTCTCACTTTTAGAAATACCCTCAAAAATGCTTCCTCTGATTCACTGCAGAGACCATTCACATAAAATTTCAGGAAAAGGGATTATTGTTACCTGAGGAATGTAGAGGGCGGTCACACAAAATTTTCCTTTTGGGGGAGAGGAATGGAGAAATAATCTCATAAAACAGAGATAAATTATGTCACTTAATGCATCACTGGAAGGAGTGCACGTAACACGTCTCTGAGCACGGTATAGGAATTTAAATAGAACCATCGCTCAGTCTTATAATAGAACTCTAGTTAAGAGCTTAACAGACCACCATTGTTGTTCAGTAAGAGGATAAGTAGGAAAGGTGGACTATAGATTAGAAACTTGCATAACTAGTTCTGTCTCTTTGCCCTCTTTGATTATTTTCTATCAGTTACAACAAACAGTGTTTCAGGAGCAAATTCTAATTATGTTTGCCTTTTGTGCTAATGTATTATATGGGCCCCCTGATGAATCAAGGACCTACGCTTACAAACTGCTCAAATTCAGACTCAGTGGCAGTAGAACTAGAAGCCTAAGTTGCAACACAAGTATTTAGCCTATGGTTCTGGCATATCTTACATATTTTTTATAAAATCTCAGGTAAGTCCTGTGTTTACATGGCCATTAGCAGGCCTTTGGATTTGGGTTTATAATGCAGCAGATCACGATACGTTCAACTGCAAAATGCGAATAGTGTAGAGAGAGGGAAAAAACTGGTATAGGGTCAATCATTCCCTTGCTCCTGTGGGAAGGGGAGGAAATCATTACGAGGTCCCTAATGGTGTCTGCTGACATCCTTCCCACCCCCCTCAACTTCTGACAATAAGGATTTGCTGCAGCTATGCTACCAGAGCTTCTGCAGCCAGCAGCTGACCCCAGGCCCAACCACCCAGGGAGGTGGCAGGGGTAGAGAAAAGTAATAGAGCTTCTGTCTGTGTCACCTTTCTGTCCTTAGTTCTGCAGGACCAGTGTGTGGGGGGAGCCCTGCTGCTGCTCGGTGGGGTCTGAGTGAAGAGGGAATGCACAGTTTGGAAACAGCTGAGTCAAAATCTGAACTTCAGAAATGAAACCTATCCACCGCAAAAAAATCTTGTCTTCTTAATTGGGTGGAAACTCTCATGTGAATGATGCCAGACTGATGGCAGTAGGGACTGAACTCCTCTATCTATCCGCAGTATGGACAGAACATGGGCTAGGTTACACTGCCCAGGTGTCTAGGTTAGTTAATCTCTATACCCAGTCAATAGCTAGCCTCTTGTCTATTTAGGATTTTTATAATAGGCCCTTTCCCATGGCATCTGAGCACCAGTTGAAATTGTCCCCAAGGGTGTTGGGACATGGGGAAGCTATTGGGACTTAAGCTAGGGAGTGAATGTAAAGCTCAGTAAAGCTACTCCGGACATTCTTATTCTGCATTAACAGTGTCCATATGAAGAGCTAGCGTGGAATAGCTATGCAGCAATTGCTATTGTGGGCTACTTCCCCATGTAGACAAGCCCTTAGCCAACTGGTGGGGTTTTCCATGATGTGGGCACCTGACCACACTTGCAAACTGGAAGGATACCACACCTCTCTCACTCTAGTGAACAGCCATCACATGATAACTGTTTTTGGATGATTACTGATTTGGTTTGGTTTTAACCTGTAACCTAAATAAATTAATATTTACTTGTCTGGTCAGCATCTCCCATTGGCTAGATTAGGTGGGTCCCTGCCTGGCATGATGTCTTTGTGGTTGTAGTTGAAGGCACCTATCTCTGCCCATTCATTGAATAGGAGCCTAGGCACCGAATTCAGGCTCTGTAGATCTCAGTGTTGTCTCTGTGACTTTCTAGGGCTGAGGTATAGGAAACTTTAGAAAATATATTGCAAATGAAGATGCAAGCTGTGGAAAAACAAATTGCTTGGCTGAGAAGTGGTCAAACACTTGAACAGGAAAAGAGAGAACTGAGAGGGGATGGAAATGTACCAGGTTTCCTCTTACAAATAAATCACTGTAATCTGCAAGCATCTTGGAGGAAAAGAAGGTGTCTTTTGCAAGGCACTGAATGTCATGAGTGCCTTCAGTGGAACATGAACCTCCTGGCCAGTTTCTGAAGCAGCGAGGATATGAACAGTTGTCACCTTTGAGAGTTCTGTTCAACACATGAAGAGTTAAAGGCCTAGATTTGTCAAAGGGATTTTTCTAGCAACAACCCATCTTTAGAAGTGAATTGCCTACAACTTTTGTGAAGATCAGCTGTATAATGCTTATGGGTGTAGGTGTGAAAGAAACGCACATAGAACATTTTCTCTTTCATTGAATGTACGGTAACAGTTTGCATATCTTTGAAAATTGAAGCGATTCATTTCCATTTCCTATGCAATACAAACCTTAATGTAATTCTTTGGCTGTCTGTCTTAGGGCAGGTCTACACCTAAAATGGTGCCTCAGTGCAGCTGCACCGATGCAGCGGTGCCACTGCAGTGCTTAAGAGAAGATGCACCTCTGCTGAGGGGAGAGCCTCTTCCGTCAGCGTAGTTAATCACCTGTGCGAGAGGCGGGAGCTGTGTCGACAGGAGAAGCTCTCCCGCTGACCTAGCGCTGTCTACACCAGGGGTTCGATCGGTCTCACTGTGTCGCTCAGGGGGGTGGATTTTTCACACCCACGAGCGACGTCGTTCTACCGCTATAAGTCTGATCTGGCCTCAGGGTTTTATCCTGTTGCCCATCACCGTCGTATCTGAGCACCCTGCACATAAAATCAACAGCACAGTCCTTAGTGGACGTCCTGGAGTCTCTGGCTCTTCTCCCTTTGATGGGTAAAAGCTCTGTTTGGGGGTGGGGCAGTGAGGTCGGTTTTGTTTTTACATTTTATTAAGTTTCTCTCTTTTTTTTGGCTACTAAGGCCTTGGGGCCGAAGGGGTGTCAGAGTTGTGTCAGTCGCTAATACTTTCCTAATACTGTACTAGAGAACCCAGTTCCGGTGAGTGTGTGCCCCGCAATAATACCACTTAGCAGTTACAGCACTTTGAATTGTCGCTGCTTAACAAACTGCAGCTTTATCTATACAGCCCCTAGCCTGGCGGTGGTGCAAGAATGTTCAATACCAAAACCACAGGTCTTTACCTCTTGAGCTAAAGGAGAGCTCTTTCAGTGGTTACTGAGTAGCAGGAGGTTATAGTCACTGTGGCTGGGCATTGGAGGTAGATTTGATCACTAGCAATAACTGAGTATACCACAAAAGCATTTTACAAGCACGTTCTCAGGACTCTATAAGGAAGGCAAGGGAGTATTTTATAGATACATTTATTTAGATGTTCATATAGACACCTGCTTTCAGGAAGGCCTTGCAGCCTGATGTTTTAATCAGTATTTATAGAGCACCACAATTTTGCACATTGCTTTAGGGTCTGTTCCACACTGTAGTCCATGCAGTGATTTCCACTGGACCGGGATCTTACAGAGGTGCAAATAGATCTGTTCTCTGCCTCAAAGAGCTTACAGTCCACATGCAACACACATAGAAAATGAAGAAAAGACAAAGGAAGTGGCAGGGATTGGACACACACTCCTTCTGAGAGGCATATCTGCTACCCGTGTCAATTTCCCCCCGGCACTTTTCTCCAAGGTATCAGTGAAACTTTACTTTTTATCTCTGTAAGCAGGGAATGAATTCTTCACTGACAGCTAGCCGAGCTAGGGTGTGTTTATGTAAATACAGTTTGCTACTGCTCTGCTTAAGTATCCAGCAAATAGTAATCCACTTTGGCTGGTGCTGGGTTACAGATCACGTTAGTATTGAATGCAGGGGTAGGGAAATGCTGTTCCCCTTAGATGGGAAGGGGAAACTGCTGCAAATAAATCTCTTTATTCCCCTGACATTTAAAGGACTGTAAAATATTTTAAAAAGTAAAATAAAAACCGGAACAGAGATTCCAGATGATTTGCCTCCCTTCTATTTTAGAATCAGAGAATCTGAAATGTAGGGCTGGAAAGGATCTTGATAGTCATCTGGTCTAGTCCCTGCACGAAGGCAGGACTAAGTATTATCTAAACCAGCCCTGACAGGTGTTTTGTTTTCTCTTTGTTTCCCATTCCTCACTAACAAACTCTTGGGCTGATCTCGGATTCCCAATACAACCCATTGAAATCAATAGGAGTTTTGTGTGTGTAAACAGGAGCAAGTTGCTGAATAAAATAATCGCCAACACCTTAACTCAGTACAATTACTGGAAAAATGCTTCTAATGTTATCTTACTATTACATGTTTTGGTTGGTATCAACATTTCATACAATATGGTACAGTTAAAATTAACCTTTATTTGAATGGTTTGAGCCCAGAGCTTCATGCACTTCAACCGTTCCCGATTCTAGTTCAGCATATGGAGTTCTGCACGGTTGGGTCTCCTATTGCGACTTCCACACCTGACTTGAAGAATGCCTGTCAAGGTATTCAGCTACAATCTCTCATTCACCTTAATTACAATGCAATTTTCTTTCTTCTTTGATTTGGCTAAAGTGCAGTGCTGAGTTTGTGGAATCACAGCTGCGAGTTATTGATGTAGGAATTGAATGTTTGCTGCCCAGCAGATATCGTGATGCAGCGGGACCTAGTATTACGTGTGCTGGTCTAATCAAAAGAAGCTAGGAAGCCTAACAGGCTGTGTACACGGCAATCGGAGGGGTGTAATTGCAGCACGTGTAGACGCATATGAGTTAGCTTTAATCTAGTTAGCTCATATAGTGATAGCAGTGAAGCCGCGGCAACACGGACTTCAGTGGGGCTAGTCGCCTGGATAATTACTCAGGGTCCCAAGAGTGCTTATACAGCCCGTGCTGCTGGCTTCACCATTAGCCAGCTCGGATCTATATGTGCTGCAATCATCTTCCCCTCCCCACATTGCAGTGGAGATATTGGTTTTCATGAGGTCCCAAATAAACAAAAATCAAAGGAGAGAGAACAAACCAAATGGTAGAGACTGGTCCAGCAGAACTTTACTCATGAGAGTAATCTCCTTGAAGTCAATTAGACTCATCACATGAATAATGACTACTTGTAGGGGTATGATTTTGCAGGATCTGACCCTTATTTTGGTATACACTGTGTTACGGTTTTACCTTTTCTCCTCCCGTCCTCTTTTGCAGCATCAGTCTGGCACTGGTAGCCTTTGAGTTAAATGGTGGATGTGCGCACAGTATTTGATGCACAAACCAAGCATGAGATTATAATATTTTGTTAATGATTTTCAATAATGATCCAGTTTCATGAAAAGCGCATAGCAATTTTTACATAGATTCATTTTAACTCTAAACCAGTGATTTTCAACCTATGGTCCGCAGACCCCTGGGGGTCCACAGACTACATGTAAGGGATCTGCAAAAGGTTGTTGTTATCATAGAACAGTGGCTTTCTAACAGTGGTCCATGGACCCCTCCAAGGATCTGCAGACTTCCAAAGGGGTCCACAACTCCATTTGACATTTTTAGGGGGGTCCGCAAATGAGAAAAGGTTGAAAACTACTGATCTAAACTGTTCCTGTGTTTGAATTTAAAATATGATTTATTCATTTTTTAAATTTCAAAAAGGCTTTCGGGAAAAAATAAATTTATGTTACAAACCTCTGAAATCTGGAATGGTTTTGATGAAAATAGCCTTTTTATAAAAATGATTCACAAGAAACCAAATTTGTGGGTCACAAAATGGCCTGGAATTAAATGAACATTGTCAGATAAAATTCCATATGCCCTCCTCTGACTTTTTAATACTCTTTTGATAAACCAAGTGCTCTAAAGCTCGAGATAGCTGAAACAAAAGTGACCTCCAGTGGCTACATGTATTATTTCTGGCTGATGTCAATTTCTCTTCTTTTTTGTTAGTATAGTGGTTTTTAACCTTTTTTCATTTGCGGACTCCTAAAAAAATGTGAATGGAGGTGCAGACTCCTTTGGAAATCTTCGACAAAGTCTGCAGACCCCCAGAGGTCTGTGGACCACAGGTTGAAAACCACTATGTTAGAAGATAGGCAGAGTAAAATCCCAGTTACATTTTGGGATATGAGTGTTTCATTCATAGTAAAAACACTGAGGGTACAAAACAATCTTACAAAGTCTACATATTAGTGTCTCTATATAACAGATGTAGAAATTCCACACTGGAGCTCTGACCCTGTTAGGTGAATTATGGGGGCAGACTCGTGACCTGACACAGAGCCGCACTGAAATCAGTGGGACTCTGCACAGATGCCAGGTTCCCTCTGCACTGTTCTCTTTGCAGGACTGAGGCCTAGTTTGCTAACTCTGTGTAGTAAAACCTTGCGCTGCTGAAGCTATGTAAGTAGCAAGCTACTACGGTTGTGAAATACCCTGTTAAGTAATAATTTCTGAGAAGTTATGCTGTCAAGAATCCGATGCAGGCTTCTAGAGGTCAATTTGTTCACACAAATTCAAGCTCCAATTGTCAATTTTTTGTCAAAACAGTAATAAAACTATAAAATGAAAGTATTACCACTTTTCCTGCCTTCTCCTGTATATTTAATTTTATCAATATCTTATATTACTTATATCTTATTATTTGGGAAACTTCTCTGCAGGAACCTATAGTCACTTAGGGCCAGATTTTTAAAGGTCCTTAGACAATTAAATATGGATCTAGGCGCCTAGTGGGATTTTCAGATCATCTAAGCAGGTTGGGCAACTAAACTATCCTTGATTTCAATGGGAATTAGGTGCCAAAATACCTTTGTGAATCCCACCTATGGGTCTTTGAAAGTCTGGCCCTTAGTCTCTCTGTACAGCAGTTCCTCATCTGTAAAATGGGATAATAGCACTTCTCTACCTCTCACAGGTGTGTGGTGCAGATAAGCACATTAAAAATTGTGAGACGCTTGATGCAACAGTGATGGGAGCCATGTAAGTAGTTAAGATAGCTAGCTAGACAGTGAGGGGCTCTCATTTCAGGGTAAACTTTTAACTCACTCTTGCTCTGCCAACTTCTGCTTTCAAATTGTCCTGTCTTGAGGATGTCTGACTGGGTCTTTCCTGGAAAGTCAGTTCTACTTGTTATTCATTGAACATTTTTGTTTGGACAAAAAATGGCCGAGCACTTACAGAGCCCTTCTTTTAAAGCTTTTCATTTGTATATATATTAGAGAAATACTTTTCAATAGCATGTCTGCTATTGTTTACAGACATGTAAACAATAGCAGTGTGGCTTATTGGGCATCATGGTGGACTGGGTTTTAGGAGACCTAGGTTCTATTCTCGTTCAACCATTGGTTGAGCTTGGTCAGGTCAGCCATTTCTCTTGCCTCAGTTTTCCCATCTGCAAAATGGGGATAAAGATGCTGCCCTCCTTCATAAAGTGCTTTGAGATCTACTGATGGAAAGAGCTATATAAGAGCTAGGGATGATGATAATGATTAAATATACTATAGATTGCAAAATAACTCCCATCCCCTATGGAAAAGTATAAAAAAATAACATTAGGATAAAGCAGCAGGAAGAGTGAAAGAGAAATTATCTTATTTTCAAATTCATTGCCCACTGTGCTTTCATCCAGCACTCCTGTGTTAGATTTGTGATGTAGGAGCACTGCAGCTGGTAGAATAGAACCTGAAGAAATGTCCACAAAGCATCTCTACAGAGCACATGTGTGTGTGAATGTGTGTGTGTGTACGGAATGCTTTACTCATTTGCGAGTCTGTTCTCAAGTTGTGTGTGTGTGTGTGTGTGTTTGTGTACTGCATGCGCTTCACTCATTTGCGAGTCTAACTGCTCTCAAGTTCAATGTGGAGCTGGGGACTCACTGAGAAGATTATTGGTGCTAAGACTTGGTGAATGGTGACAGGAGTGAAAAGGGACAACTTGATTACTCTGTTTTTGAAGTCTCTCCTTGAGAGTACTTGGAAGATTAAAAGGAGAGCACTAAACATTCTCGCACATAGAGTTTGAAGGAAACCTAGAAGAAATTTCCAGAGGGTTCTAAGTTTCTGTGAGATGTTGGTAAGTCTTCTTATAATAGCTGACTTAGATTAGGAATTATTTGGTTAACAATTTACTGTTGATGTATTTTTCCTTTAATATACACAGTCATCTTCTTTCTGTTGTGTGTACATAGGTCAATTCCTGTGGATATCAAATCTACAATGCTTTTTGCTTGTTTGTACGTATTCTGCCCACAGCATTACATTTCAAAGGAGCTTGATCCTGTAACCCTTACTCATGTGAGTAATACCATTGAATTCAATATTCTTCCTTCTCTGATGTGTGCTGGTTTAGAGAGTGGGTATGATTGACACATTTCAATAGATCAGGAGCTAGCAGAGTGTTGAAAGCAGTCCCTGGGAATCTGTGAAGTACAAAGAAGAGGGAAGAGGAGGAGGAAGGGGCTGGCGTTTTATCATAGAATAGCCCAGTGGCAGAGAGAGAGCGAGGTGATTTATTAATAGAAGTTTGGCAGACATACTGTACCAGTGTTTAATGACTGCAGGAACAAGACTAGATCAGGTTTCTAATTTCTGGCTGGCATCACTTGCCCAATGGGTGATAGGTTAATAGAGAAGGGGAACAGAACAGTCAATTTTAAATGCTCAGTGTTTTATGCAGAAGGCAGCTTAGGAGAAAGGGACGTTTTTACAGGCACACTGAGCCTGGAAAGGGTTGTGGACTGAGCACCCAGTTTAGCAAAGTACTTAAGCAAGTGTTTAACTCTAAGAGTGTTGGTAATCCCACTGGAGTCAATGGGACAACTCACATGTTTAAAGGTGAGCTTGTGCTTTGCTGAATAGGAGCCTAACCATGTTTCTGGGAGACAGGCAGCGTTAAAGATGAAGGCTTTGGACAGAGAGTAGAGTCTGAGAGAAAGTACAGGAGGAAATGCAGGCAGGGACGGACAGTGTAGAATAGAGACTTAAAAAATGATGACGGGGACCTTGAATCTGAGGCACAAAAGGAGAAGAAGCCAGTGAATGGATTTGAGGGTGAGTGGGGTGACAGATCAGAGAACATGTTGTTAAGGGCCCATATAAGATCCATGAAACATTTTACTCCCAATTAAGCCCTCAAATGATGATTGAGAAGAACTTAACTGGTGCATTGGCCTTGTGCTAGTCCTCTGCAGAGTGGTGAATGTGTACACTCACCGTGGAAAGCATAGCCTGGTATGGACAGGGAATGGTGGACATGTGGTCACAGCCTACTCGGGAAAGAATTTCATAGCAGTGTTGGTGGCGGAGATAAATTTACAAATGAAATGGCTTGGAGCTGCTTGTGTGCGTGGAGAGGCGAATCCTGGTCCTGTTAACGCCAAAGAGTGTTTTTATATTTTCCTGTTTTTCTTTTCTTTTCTTTTCTTTTCTTTCTTTTCTTTTTTTTTTTTTTGGAAAGGGAAGAGAAAAGCAGGTTACAAATATAAAGACGAGAACTAGTAAATTCTGCAGTCCTTACACAGTACATGATTCAGTGACTTGAGTCTTCATTCAGCAAAGACTTAAGCGTGAGTAGGTCTGTTCAAGTCAATGGGACTGCTCACATGCTTAAAGTTAAGCACATGCTAAATTGCTTTGCTGGATCAGGAACCAAGTCATTTAACCACATACTGTTATGCAACAGTCATATTTCTAGCACATTTTCTGGGTTTGGTCATACAATACATTGGCCACCTGATCATAAGAGCGTTTCTTTCCGTTCTCCAATTAGATTCGTGAGCTAGAATATTTAGGTTGTTGGGAAATGTCACAACCTGCTATTCGATTGTTTGTTTCTGTTCTGTGGTGGTGTACAAGCCATGCACCATATCATGCATCTCAGCTGTCATGAAGCCTTGCGGTAGCATGAAACTGGCCCATTAAGAAACTGGTAAATCAGGTTTTGATGTGTTTCCCAATCTGCATTTATTTTCGATGGCTCGGTGGGGGCGGGGGGGGGGGTGGTGGGGGTGGGTCTGGGTGCATGGAGCTCGGTTGGGAGGTTCTGGGTGCAAAGAAGTGTGCTTGGGTGCTTGGGGGGGATGCACAGGGGTTGGGCAGATGGGGGGGTGGGTCTGACCTGGCATCAGCCGGGGCATCCCCAGCCCCCTGCCAGTGATTCACCTCTCTGCCAGCTGCTCTGAGTGCCCCAAACTACACGCCCGCACTGCTGGGGAGGGGTGTGTTACTGCTCTTGCAGTCACTTTGCTCCCCCCTCAGAAAGGGGACATGAATTCTGCGTGTGTGCAGTGGTGCAGAATTCTCCCAGGAGTACTTTGACTATGGGCACACTATGTTAGTAATGTCACTTACTGTCCCTACACATTACCTCCGTTTTCAAAGGATCATGTTTCGTGCTGACTCTGGCATGCTGAGGTTGGCTGGGCAACTTGAAACAAAGCGGAAAAGAGTTTGTAGGTGATGTGGTCCCTTAGCCTGGCTTTTGTCAGAAGTGGAATGCTGCTGTGTCCTGGAAACCTGTGGATCTCAAGATTAATAGATTTCAAGGCCTGTAGGGACCATTGTGATTATCTGGTCTGACCTCCTGTGTAACACAGACCATAGGTCCCCCACTCTCCTGCCAAATTCCTAGAACAGATCTTTTAAAATTGTTAGTGATGGAGAATCCATCATGACCCTTGATAAATTATCCCAATGGTTAATTACCCTCACTGTTAAAAATTATGCCTTATTCCCAGTCTGAATTTGTCTAGCTTCAAGTTCCAGCCATTGGATCATGTTATACCTTTCCCTGCTAAATTGAAGAGCCCATTATCAAATATATGTTCCCCATGTAGGTACTTATAGTCTGCAATCAAGTCCCCTGTTAACCTTCTCCCTGTTAAACTATATAGTCTATCACTATAAGGCATATTTTCTAATCCTTTAATCATTCTCATGGCTCTTCTCTGAATCCTTTCCAATTTATCAACATCACTGTTGAATTGTGGACTTCAGAACTGTACAAATAGCATAGGTGCTGACTCCATGGGTGCTCCGGCGCTGGAGCACCCACAGGGAAAAATCCCCCGAGACGCTGCCGACCAGCTGGAGGGAGCCAGGAAAAGTGGCTGCCCCTTCACGTCCGGCGGAGCCTCCGAGAGGTGAGCTGGGCGTGGGGGTGGGGCGGGGCTGGTGGGGAGCTGCCGGGCCCGGTGGGTGCTCTGCAAGCCGAGTGGGTGGGGGGGATGCAGTGTGCCCGGGGGAGGAGGCAGGGGCGGGGATTTGGGGAAGGGGCGGGGACGGGGGTGGAGTTGGGGGGGCACGAGCATCCACCGTCGGCGCCTATGCACACTACTTCAGTAGTGGTTGCACCAATGCCAAATACAGAGATAAATAACCTCTCTACTCCCACTCAAGCTTCCCCTGTTTATACATCCCAGGATGGCATTACTTTTCTTGGCCACAGTGTTGCACTGGGAACTCATGTTCAGCTGATTATCCACCCTGGCCCTCAAATCCTTTTCTGAATCATTGCTTTCCCCATCCTATAAGTATGGCCTACATGCTGTGTTCCCAGATGTATACATTTACAGTTCACCATATTAAAATGCATAGCGTTTGCTTGCACCCAGTTTATCAAGAGATCCAGATTGCTCTGTGTCAGTGACCTGTCCTCTTCACTATTTACCACTCCCCCAATTTTTGTGTCATTTGCAAACTTTATCAGTGATCTGCCAAAGGTCAGAGGCAGGCCCTGACGCCTGGCTCACATGACAGCTTGGGTCTGGAAAGAGCCATTCTCCAGTCCTTCCCCCAGCTGTTGTTAGTCCTGGTGATCCCCTGTAAGGGGTCTGATCCAACTCCTATTCAAACCAATGTGAATTGGATAGGGCCCTAAATGGGTTTTTTATGGGGAACTGGAATGAGTTAAGCTGGTGAAACCAGTTCTAACTGAAATCAGTTATCCATATATCCCTGCAGGGTTGCGGAAGTTGATACAGTCAGTGCAGCCATCCCTTGTACCAATTCCCCACCCACAGAGCCCAATATCTAGTCTACAATATCATTGGGATATTGCACTTGTTCCTATGGTGGTTTCTGTGGGATTTAGAATAAGGCCTTGTTTACACTACAAAGGTTTGTTGGCAAAAGTTATGCCGCTTTAATTAAAGCGCGTTAATAAAAAATGCTGTTACATGTCCACACTAGCTCCTTGTGTCGGCAGAGCGCATCCACACTAGCAGCTCTTGCATCGACACAGAGAGCAGTGCACTGTGGGTAGCTATCCCACTATGCAACTGGCCTCAGGGTGCTTTGGGAAGGGTTTGCAATGCCTCATGGGGCAGGGACAGCGTGACATGATGCGGGTTTCTCAATTCCATCCTTCCAGGGGCATCCTAGTAGATTGTCAGCCGATTTTTTCAACTGAAGTGTGTGAGGGAGAGGAGAGTGGTGGAGTCTGGTGCAGGGGACAGCAGGCTGCTATCCTGAGGCAGGGGATGGGAAGGGGGACATCCCCTCACGTCAGCTCCTGGCTCTGCTCAGCACAGCAGTCTCTCCTGAAGCAGCCTACTCTGCCTGCCTGCCTATGGTTCTGTGATTCCCTCCGAGTTCTCCCACAGCCTCCTCAGCTGCAGGGAGCAGCATCCTAAGCAGCTCTGAGCTCTCCATTCTGAGGAATGTCAAAGCAGCCCCGCAGTCCCCTCTACCCTCCCCCCCCAACACACACACATGCTGCTCCCTGCAGCAGCAGTCTGCCTGCCCCTGTGTTCCTAGCGCAGGGCAGAACAGGAGCATGCCAATGATTTGGTCTTTGATCCCCAAACGGAGCCGCATGCTCAGCTGTCAGATCCTTCCCGGAGCTTTGAAAGGGGAGGGGCACAAGCTTGCAGGGCAGCAGAGATCAAAACAGGGAGCAGAGCAGTCACGGCGGGCATTGTGGGATACTGGCGGAAGCCAGTTCTGTCGACAAAACAAACAGCAGTGTTTCTACACTGACGCTTTGTTGCTTTAACTTTGCCACAAAAGGCTTTATGCCTCTCGTTGAGGTGGCTTTATTTTTTTAGTAAAACAGCAGAGTTTTGCTGCCAAAAGTAGCTTTCTAGTGTGTACACCTCCCCTGTTTTGTCTGCAAAAGGCAGCTTTTGCCAACAAAACTTTGTAGGGTAGACAAGGCCTAAGACAGGAGTAGGCGCCTAGATCCACTGCTTTTGCACTCCCGTTTGCCAAGGAAACAGAAGGGAGTACTCGCTCTCACATACCTACCCCTGCCCTTGCAAAATAGCTTCTTATCATCCCGTTTGCTGTGCTCTATTCAGCTGTACTGTGTGTAAGCAGAGTCAGGATGAGCTCTACCCTGACATCTGGTGGTGAGTTGTGGAAAGGGATGTCAGGGATGTCAGGGGCTAATCTTGTTTGCGTGGACACACCCACCCTGCAAAGCATGATGGACCACTTGCCCAAATGGTCACTTTGACTGCTGTGGGAGCCCCAGTCTCTCTGTTATTGGGGCAGGAAGAATAAAGTGTTGTTACCCTGATTATGGGAATCAAGGACAGTGGGCTTTTGTTATGATGAAGGGCCTCACCATTAGCTGAGCAGCGGAAAGATCGCCTGAGGAAAAAAACTTTGTGAACGACCCAAAGTGTTCTCATTGCACGAGTGGGATGTAGATGTGCGATGTCATCTACAAGAGCTGGCTGCGAATGGCATTATTACAGAGTCCTGCAGCCCATATGCCTCACCCATTGTGGTGGTCCGTAAAAAGAATGGGAAAATCCGGATGTGTATTGACTACCGCACCCTAAACAACCGTTCTGTGGTTGACCAGTACACTATGCCTCGAGTCCAAGATGCCTTAGACTGCTTGCTGGGAAGCCAGTGGTTCTCTGTGTTGGATCTCCGGAGTGGATACTACCAAATCCCCCTGGGAGAAGAAGATAAGGAGAAGACAGCCTTCATCTGCCCATTAGGGTTTTATCAGTTCGAACGCATGCCCCAGGGGATTTCGGGAGCACCTGCCACATTTCAACGTCTTATGGAGAAAGTAGTGGGAGACATGAATTTACTGCAAGTGTTAGTTTATTTGGATGACCTGATTGTGTTTGGAAGAACCTTGGAGGAGCATGAAGAAAGACTACTTAAAGTGCTCAATAGGTTGGAGGACTATGGTTTGAAGCTCTCAATAGATAAATGCCAGTTCTGCCAAACCTCAGTGAAGTATGTAGGTCACATCGTGTCCCAAGAGGGTGTGAGTACTGATCCCAGCAAAATAGAAGCACTCACTACCTGGCCACGTCCCAGTAACTACAGAGAACTCAAGACCTTTCTTGGATTTAGTGGCTATTACCGCAGATTTGTGAAGAACTATGCTACGATTGTAAAGCCTCTGAATGATCTTACCAGGGGATACCAGTCTGGAAAACCCAAATCTAAGACCAAGAACAAGGGAGGATCCCGAAAGCCTCCTGTGCAGAGACACTATGGCCCCTTCGAACCGTTTGGGCCGCGGTGGGATGAGAGGTGTGAGAGGGCATTTCAAGAAATCATTGCTTGCCTAACTCATGCTCCAGTCCTAGTCTTTGCTGACCCCAGCAAACCGTTTATCCTGCATACTGATGCCAGTTTGGAGGGTCTGTACCAGGAAGTGGAAGGCAAACGTAAACCTGTAGCCTTTGCCAGTCGAGGACTGTCTGACAGTGAAACTCGCTATCCCATCCACAAGCTGGAGTTCTTGTCCTTGAAATGGGCCATCACTGAGAAATTCCGAGACTACTTGTATGGTGCTCAGTTCCAGGTGTGGACAGACAACAACCCACTGACTTATGTGTTAACAAGTGCCAAGCTGGATGCTACAGGACAGAGATGGGTGGCCGCTTTGGCTAGCTATGACTTCAGCATTCAATACCGATCAGGGAGAAGCAACGTGGATGCAGATGCATTGTCCAGACGTCCAAAGGCACCAGAAGTCTCTGTGATACCCATGGATGGAGTGAGAGCTATTTGCAGTGTGAGTCGTCGAGAGCCAGGGGCCCATTGGAGCCTTCAGGGATGTGTTGCAGAAGCTCTGGGCCTGCCCCCTGAAAGTGTGCCTTCTGCTTCGGTGAACTACATAGCATTGGACCAATCTCCATTGCCCATGCTCAGTGCGGCTGACTGGCAAGAAGCCCAGCTGCAAGATGTTGACATTCGTGATACACTACTTGCCAAAAGGGAGGGGCGAGGGCCAGCTGCGGTTGTCCCACCTAGCCCAGAGGGTAAACTACTATTGAGAGAATGGACCAAACTAAAACTGATTCAGGGAGTGCTACACCGAGTGACCATGGACCCTTTACAAAAGCAGCGAACACAGCTAGTGCTGCCAAAAGAGTACAGAGCCCTGGCCATGAGGGCCCTGCATGATGACTTTGGACATCTAGGGATGGAGAGAACCCTGGAACTTATTCGTAGTAGATTCTATTGGCCCTGGAGGGCTGAAGATGTTCGCAGGAAATGTGAGACATGCGCTCGATGTGTCCAAAGGAAAACTCTGCCCACAAGGGCTGCATATCTCAAGAATATCACCAGCACCAAACCTTTGGAGCTAGTATGCATTGACTTCTTGTCTCTAGAAGTAGACAAGAGGAATGTCGGAAACATTCTAGTAGTGACTGACCATTTTACGCGGTATGCGCAGGCATATCCCACACGTGATCAGAGGGCTATCACTGTCGCTCGAGTACTGTGGGAGAAATATTTCTCAGTTTATGGATTCCCAGCCCGGATACACTCAGATCAGGGGCGGGACTTTGAGAGTCACCTTCTGAAGGAGGTACTGAGGATAGCGGGAATTAAAAAGTCTAGGACAACACCTTATCACCCGCAAGGTGATCCTCAGCCAGAGAGGTTCAACCGAACACTATTAGATATGTTGGGGACTTTGCGACCAGAGCAGAAGGCAACCTGGAGCCAGCATGTCGCATTTCTGGTGCATGCCTACAATGCCACAAAGAACGATGCTACGGGAGTCACCCCATATCTCTTGATGTTTGGGCGAGAACCAAGATTACCCATAGACTTGTGCTTTGGTGTATCCGAGGATGGAGATAGCTACGAAACTCATCAGCAATATGTAGCCCAACTACGAGAAAAGCTGCGGGATGCTTATCACTTGGCTACATCTGCGGCTCGGAAGAACGCAGATCGCAACAAACATCGATATGATGCTAGGGTACGTTTGCAGGAGCTCCAGCCGGGGGACAGAGTCCTGCTGCGAAATTTGGGTATTGCTGGCAAACACAAGATAGCTGACAGATGGAAAGCAATACCTTACCTGGTGATGGAGAAGCTGGGAGACCTGCCGGTCTACAAGATCAAACCGGAAGAGGGTTCAGGGCAAATAAAGACGGTGCACAGAAATCTCTTGCTCCCTGTGGGAGAGTTGGTTGGCACCCCTTATGAGATGGGCCACGACAGGGCAGCCGGGCAGAGCAGAAGTGCCAGGCCACAGCCGCCATCCAACACGGACAACGGGCCCTCTGAAGCTAACCTACCCCTATTCAGCATGTCAGAGAGTGAGGCCGAGGAGGAAGACATGACCATGGTGTATCCTGGAATGAAGACAAGATTTCAGTCTCGATCAGCTGAGCCAATAGAGAGCTCCCCCTCTTCAGCCCTAAGCCCCATGGCGGAGGTATTTAGGCCCGTTACTGGCGCCCCTGTGCCGCTGATGGTACCCCCCGTTGATGATGCACACAGGTTATTGGACAGTGAGGACATCCAGGTGGAGGGGGCCCTAGAGCCATTGGACCTTCCGCTGTCGGAACCAGAGATGCAGGGGCCTATGCCAGTAGCCGAGGGATCCTCAAAGGAAACCTCTCCATCTGTCACTCAAGCAGATGTCCCTCCTACCCCTGCAACAGAGACTCTCAATAGAAGGGACAGGGTAATAAGACCAGTAAAACGGTTAACTTATGATGCACCTGGGGTGATTAGCGAGGCGCCAATACATTTAGCGCACAGATTTGTGAAAGCTGAAGTGGGTTTTCTGAGGCCCTTCGGAGGAAACCAATGAGTTGGTATAAAGGGAGTGCGATTTGTCGGGATGACAAATTCTCGGCTGGGGGGAGGATGTAAGCAGAGTCAGGATGAGCTCTACCCTGACATCTGGTGGTGAGTTGTGGAAAGGGATGTCAGGGATGTCAGGGGCTAATCTTGTTTGCATGGACACACCCACCCTGCAAAGCATGATGGACCACTTGCCCAAATGGTCACTTTGACTGCTGTGGGAGCCCCAGTCTCTCTGTTATTGGGGCAGGAAGAATAAAGTGTTGTTACCCTGATTATGGGAATCAAGGACAGTGGGCTTTTGTTATGATGAAGGGCCTCACCATTAGCTGAGCAGCACTTGCTAGGCGAGGGACATGGATTCCAAAACCCAGTGAATTGAGAGAGGTTGGGGACAGGTATTTGTATCTGGTGACATGGGTCTTTTCTGAGGGTCCTGAATGTCAATTGCACTTCCTTCTCTCTCTCCACTGTAGAATATCAGAGTTAATTTTGAGTTCCTTAGGAGTCTAATCACAGGCTGCTGAGTTGGAATTACTCTGGACTAAGCGTGCAAATGAGCACACAGGCTCCCCTAACTACAAACTGCAATCACTAAAAAGCTGAAATTGTTAAGAGCTGAAATCACTGAGCACTGTGTTAAGTAGTGGGGGAGCCAGAAGATCTATTGCTGAGCGGCTGATGGAGCGGAGCTGCTGACGGAGCGGAGCTGCTGACAGAGCGGCGCACTTGGTGGGACAGCCGGAGCGACTTGCAGGCCGGCTGACGGAGTGGCACTGCTGGCGGAGCGGAACAGTTGGTGGGACAGCTGGAGCGGCTTGAGAGACGGCTGAGCGGAGTGACTCGTGGGATGGCAGAGCTGAGCCGAGCCGAGCCGAGCGAGGCCCCACGAAGGGATGGGGCAGTCAGCTTCGAGCCACGTAAGGTGCCCCCTTACCTCTCCCCTCCCCATTTTTACCCAGACTGGAGGGGGTGTAACACTCTGCAGATGAACTTTTGAACTCTGGGTCTGGACTTTTGGGTTGTTGGACTTTTGGGACTTTGGGTGATTTTTGGGGTTGCTGGACTCAAGAACCAAAGGGAAAGGACATGGCCAATTTGCTGGGGTGGGTCGTTGTTCACAGTTTGGTTTACAAATCCTAGATGTGGTATTTCCCCAGCAAAATGCCGCATTGTTTCTCTCTGTCATTAAAAGGTTTTTCTACACTCAGACTCTGTGCTTGCGAGAGGGGAAGTACTGCCTCTTAGAGGCGCCCAGGGGGGGTGATATATATTTGTCCCAGGTCACTGGGTGGGGGCTCGAGCCGGTTTTGCATTGTGTTATTGGAATGGAACCCCTAGATACGGAACCCGGCCCTTGTTGCTGCCGACTCTGACTGGCAGAAGGGTTACATGTGCATATCTGATTTCCTGTAAATCATTTGTAACGTTTATCAGCTTTAGTAATGGGCCTGATCTTTGGCCCGATCAGCCTTTCATGCCAGTCCTAAATGGGCAGCTGGGGCGTCTCCTGGCATGGAAGAATCCATGAGTGACACAAAGCTGGCTTAGCTGGCTCTTTGCTAAACCTGCCCAAACCTCCCAGGTATAAGGGAGGTTTTGCAAGCAGATGGAGGAGGAAGGTGGCTGGAGTACACGTGCTGTACTCTGGTGAACCCTGCCAGCATAACGGCCCCTCAGGGGCCATTACAAGCCAGTGTAAATTAGAAGATTCCTGAGGATGCTCTAAGGTGTGTCCTGGACTGAACCATCTCCTGATAGTTGTAGGAACGGGAGGGAGGGAGGGGGAACACAAAGGTGATGGAAAGTCACATCTTTTTTTCCACCAAAGATGTGCTGGGCATCATCTTCTGTCCCAATCAGTTTAATGATGACCCCCTTCCCCACATTTTTTGTCAACACCACGGCATCTATTTTAACCTTCTGAAGCAGCATCATGTGCTATTAAAGTGGCGCCACCTGCCCGGGCACTAAATGAAGTTAACTCATTAGGAATCCTATTGCAATGTTCTTACGCATCAGTGGAGCCATTTCTCTCTTTGAACTGATGATGTCAGTTTATAACTATTGAGAAACACAGACACGACTTGCTCAGTAACGGGGGTGGTTTGTTTTCTGTTTTTGAAGGTGGACTGATTTTCTCATTTGAATCAGACTGAGTGTAACCAGAACCCACCCAGTGCCGGTGAGCACATGTCACCTGACGGCTTCACTGACTCACTGCAAGGGGACAGTACATTCCAGGCATGAGCACACGGGATCAAGTGAACTTTTCAACTTCAGCGCTCTACGTATCTCAGGGGTCAGGCTGCATACCTGAATGACTGCCCGATTCTTATCACACCAGGGATCCCTGGAGTTGGCTAGTAAAACTGCTGACTCAGTGTGACCAGTGAATCGCTTGACCAGCAGTAGTCATTTGGGTGCTAATACTTGTACATCTCTCAGTGCGTCTGTCCAGCTTCCTTGGACAGTGGGAACTGCACACTTACACAGAAGGGACATCTAGGGATGGTCTCTTTGTTCTGTGGTTGCACTGTGTCTATCTCACCGGGGTCCTGGCAGCTGACTGGGGCTCGCAGGAGTTGTGGTAATACAAATAATAAATAACAATAAAATAGAACATAAGCCTCACTGGTTGGTTTTTTCCTCCTGTAAGCAGCACACTGGTGATGAGCTCTAATAAATAGGATAAAACCAACAGCGTTTTGACTATCTGCACTGACTTTCATGTTGTGTTTGCCCCGTTTGTCACTTTCATGCTGCTCCATGCTGTAGTGCTATTCAGAGGGGGCCGGCTCGGTGTCATACGGGCAGCACTCCCACACCTTGGGAGTGTGCTTTGGGCTAGGGGCAAGGAGGAGACATGCAGAGCAGGGAAATGCAAAGGGGACTTCAGGAAAAGGAAGTAGTGAGATACTACAGAAGACACGTCACAGACTGGGCCAGAAGTACGTCTGTCACAGGTTGCTCAGGAAGTGTTATGGGTGGCACCCGTATTCATGTAATAGTGTGCAAATCCCCATTCTGATTCACTTAATCCTGCCGCACCTCCACAGGCCTGGAAGAGCCTGACCTGAGTTCATGGAAGGAGACCACCTCTAGGGGCTAAGGGATCCTGAACACAACTGTGAAGGGAGGACTGGGGGAGGGAAAGGCTGACACCTCATGCCCCCACAGGGCTTGGGTGGGTGAATAGGGGCATGAGGACGACTGGTGCTCTGAGGTGGTTGTGAGGATTGAGTATTCTGCCTTCTTGAACCCTGGGAGACCACTGAGGGAAAAGCCTCGTCAGGCGTTCCACAATCAGTGTTTGTATACATCTCTACTGCAGCGTAGTCTTCGGTGGTTCCTTCATTGGCCAAAGCACTGAAGCCAATCTCCAGCCCTGATGCTCTGCTCATTTACACCACTTTTACTCCAGTGTCATTCCATTGCCTGTAATGGAGTTACTCCTGCTTACACTCTGCTTTAGCAAGGTGCTTAAACATGTGCCTGACTTTAAGCACATGACTACCCCTGTTGAAGTTAATAGGACTACCAATGTAGTTAAAGTTGGGCACCTCACTGAATTGGGGCTGTAGACTGGTCGAAGCAGAGAATCAAGCTCTTTATGTTAAATTCTTTACAAGAATACATTGGATATTTTGTATTATGAGCACTAGTGACATTGTGATCGGTCAGTCTTGTTTCAACAATAACAAATTTCAGCACAGTTGAAACGTTTTGTCCATTTCCACTGAATTGATAGCACTTTTTGCCGACATCATGAAATCTTTGGCATCATCGTAATAAGGGGTGCAAAAGTATGGTCCTCTTTTGTCAGCTGGAAATAAGGCATGAGCAACTCGATCTCTGTGTTTGCCTTTTGCGGGAATTTCTTCACATAAGGAGGATTATATTACAGGTATTACGTAAGGAAAGAACAAAATGAGAAAAATATGCTACAGCTTGGGTTAAGCAAATATTTTTGCTGTCACTGTGCAGGCTCCCTTTTTTAAGCCTCTTGTTCCTCCAAGCTAGTTTTAAAATAGATCATATTTGCATGGAGTATTAGGAGGTGTTTGTTTTTTCACTGAGCTGTTTACTCCTGTATTCCTCTGAAAATGGGTGTTCCCTTAAATTGCAAATCCCTCAAGGAAAGCTGATTCAGAAGGAGTCCTGAAGGCCTTTGTGACTTCATTATGCATGCAAACCTCCCCCCTTTCTCCCTCAACCACAGTGGAAGCTGTGGCAGTATCCTCTGGCAAAGAAGGTAGGTCTCTGGTCTTGTCATCAAAGCCACTTCACCGGTAGCTACAATACGCTTGTAGTTTAGGAGTCCAGACCTTTCATTTCCATGGTACAGCCACGCCTAGGGAATGAAAGGCCCAAAGACATTCCTAAAGCCAAATATCTCATGTGACAGAATTTGGCCTTAACTACACCAACTATTTAAAATCTGGCACTGTTTCACCACCTTTGTTGAGGCTCAATCAGCAACAGGAGCACTAGGGTAGACAAGGTACCACTCTGCGTTGTGTTTTGTTTTGGTTTTTTGTTACTACTAAGCCCATATTGAGCAGCTGTAGGTAGCAAGGTGGTAGAAATACCAAATTGCCAATGCTGCTGTTCTCAAAATCTCCTGCTGGCATGACCACCTGTGGAGCTGCACCCCGATAAAGCAATGGTGGGATATTTCCCCAAAAGACAAGTGTGGACACACTAGATGGTGATTGATGTCAAAGATGAATACCAGTGTAAGTGATATGTACCGACCAATGACCCGTGATGCAGGGGACTCAGGTTACTGAAGGAAAATATTGGGGTGGAAAGTGTTCTGAAGTTGTGATTTTATTAAATTGTGGAATAGCCTGACAAGTGAAATGATAGAAGGCCAATCATTTAAAATAGACTAGATTAGACACTTGAACAACAAGTAAAACTCGATGGGCTTGTCTACACCACCCGGCAGTTCAGACTACTTGGGGTGTAAATAGCAGTGTACAACAAAGTGCTTTTCTGTAACTCCCCTCTGTGGACAATGAGGGAGTCAACTAAAAGCTTCTTAATTTGTGGTACCAGAGTCCTCTTCAAGTAGAATTATATTAACAGAAACTAGGAATCTTTTAGTTCACGCCTGCAGTGTCCACACCTGGGAGTTACAGACAAGCATTTTGGTATGCACTGCTTTTCAAACCCCCATCCTCTGTCCTGCAGTGCAGTGTAGACGTAACCTGTTATTTTTTTGTTTGTTTTTGCCTAATTTACAATTAGATTTTTTTTGTTCACACACACACACACACACACACACACACACACACACACACACACAGCAAGTAAAGACCACAGCATTTGTTTTTCTTTTGCTTCACTTATTATATTCTTCCCCAAACAGTCATTTCATTAACATGTTTTAAAAGATTTCCAAAACATATTCATGTATGCAGATACTAAATTTGTGTCACGACCCTTCAATGAGCTGAAATACTGTTGGCTGAGAACTTTAGCAAATGAGGGCAGAGGTCTTCCTGTTGTTGTGTATGTATATTTTAATAGTCAGCAGAGCTCTAGTGTATTTTGATTGGTTCATATCGATCACCTCCCTTTTCTCAGAAATAGCACTGCACAGTGAACAATTGTAGTGAGAGAAATGCATCACATGGGCTGGAACTCTCATTAGACTGTGGGCTTCCTCCTCCTCCTTGCTTCTTGACTTTGACTGGGTTTATGTTCAAGTTTTTAAGTTTCCCAGGTTCTCACCTGATATTTTTTATAATTCTTGTACTCTCCTTTTTCAAAAGGTTGAGATTTGGTTTTAATAATCCAGTATTATTTATAGGGTATTTAAACCTTTATGAACAATACCTACATCTCTATTGTACCTTCCATCCAAGGAACTCGAAGCACCTTGCAAACATTAATATACTCAGTTTCATGCTACCACCGGAGGGTAGATTATTATTATCCCCATTTTACAGATGATGAAACTGAAGCACAGAGAGATTAATGAACTTGCTCAAGATAGCACAGAAAGTCTGTCATAGTCCCAGAACAGAACACTGTCACCTGACTACCAGTCCTGTACTTCAACCACAGGATCTTCCATCCCAAGCCCTTATTACGGGGCGAGAAAGATCTCTTTCCCCCATCATTAGGGATATAACCGGGTTCCATTAAAAACCCTATTTTTACTCTCCATATAATGGTGGTTAGCAGATTGCTTTGAAAATTTGCAGGGTTACTCTGAATGCTAAGGAGACATTTTCTGTAGTTTAAAGAAATTTGGTCAAGGTTAGAGGTTGATACAAATTACTCTGATTTGATATTTTTACTTGTCTACAATTTTTTTGTTTCCCTCTAGTTCCAAAAATGGCTTGTTACTCCCCTTCCAAACTTTCCACAGTCAAGTTCTAAACACTTCTGCACACTCTCTATTGCAGGAAAATAGGATGCAGTTAAGCAAAGTAATTAACAATTATTGTATCTATTTACAGCAGTTATAGTGTACTTATAAGCAGTTTGCCTTCTGGTGTCTAGTTGCAGCATAGTGAGAACATAAGAGTCCTAAACCATTGTGACAGATGTTTTTCTTAGCTCTACACTATGTTTTTGAAACGATGGGAGGAGGATTCTAAATCCAAATTTGCATGTTTGTTTGATTTATTCAGTTATTCTGCCTGTGTTTTGTAGCAATAGATTTATCTCAGAATGGCACCCCAACTGTGATTTTTTCAGCAAAGTCTGAAGAAAATTGTTCAAGCTGATTTTGAGTTATAGAGCAATAAAAATTACCCTGAATATGGACCATTCAGTAACAACTCCATAGTTAAGTTTGCTCCCAGAGTTCCAATAAAAGCCCTATATTCATTACCTTGATAACTTTGCATGGAATAGGTATTTTTGTGATTACTTTCAAGGTATACTAAACATTTTGAGGTGAGGGGTGGCCATTGGAAAGTTTGAAGACAGTTGATCAAACAATTTTTAGCCACAGTTGCTTAAATATGACTCTTAAATTGTTCAAAGTGGCTAATATTTTAAATTTCTCTGGCTAAAAATAGCCTGATTATAAAATTTTAGATTTTCAATACAGTTAAATAGCTCAGAAATCAAAAGCTAATAGAACAAAAATGAAAAAAGACATTAACAAAAATTAGCCATCTGGTTTGAAGCCCGCATCACCCAAGAGATGCTTGAGAAAGCTCTTCATGACAAGAGGTTGGCAAATGAATTAAAATCTGCACTAAAGGCAGGGAACTACTAGTAGCTTGTAGTTTCTTGCCTGATGTTTCCTGAAAATATGCATCCATTTCCTGAGTTCTTCTGAATCCAACAGTCTATGAATAAGGGGTAGCATGGGAAAGGGAGTGGAGGTCGGAGTGAAAGAAGGAAAGGAAGGTTGTCCCAGGTGGCATCAATGGAAAAGCAGAAGGACTTGGGGGCTGCACCCTTTGTTCCTAAATAAATAGGGAGGGATTAATTATTAGCACAATTTTAAATGACCTGATTACTTCATGAACGAATCATTTTGTTTATTGCATCCGTTGTCAGAAAAGTACTGAATTACTCAGTGGCAGTGTCCAGATGACATCATACAGTCACGACATCGCACTGATGTTTGAAACAGTTGAATCAGAAATTAAGGCTGGAAAGGCCTATTAGGTCATTTAGCCCATCCCCTGGTTAGTGCAGCATTATTTCCTACAGGACATGTACATATATACATCCTTTCTCTAGTCTAATTTTAAATGTCTTAGCTGATAGGGCTTTCACCACATCTCCTGAAAGAATATTTCTTAGTCTGAGATTTCCTAGTCTGAGATTTTGTTAAGAAAAAAAAATCATGTATGTTTCCTTATAAAATATTGCTCCCTAGCTCCAAACTACATCCACTCATGCAACCCTCAGTAAATATTCGCCTTCTTTTACACACTTCACTAGATCACCAAATCACACTCAGAACCAGATGATGGGGTCCTTGTACACCTATCTATAATGTGTAGGAAAAGAAGCTTCACGATCAAGGGGAACTTATATTTGAGTGATATATGCTGGTGGTCTCATGCTGCCAGCACTAAAACATCCTTGGAATTTCTAAATATTGTAGATGAGAATTTCCCAACTCAAAAGCTGTTGCATCCAACTTGGGAGAATTTTATATTAAATCTTGTCTCAACAGATAAAGAGGAACCGATTACAGAACTAAAAAATAATGCCTCGAGTCTTGATCACATTATAATGAGCAAACATCATAAAGTCCATACAAGTGACATACATACGCGGTGTTTTAAAATGGAGCCGCTTTCACAAAGCTGAAAATAATTGTGAGCCAAATCAAATGGGAAGAATAATTTAACCAGAAAAGTGTGAATGATAATTGGAAATTGTTTAAGTACACTTTAACATTTGGTTTCTTGGCTAGATTCTAATTTGGGTAACTACATTCTGTTGTCTCAAAATCCCTCATACAGTTTTGTGTGGCTAGAGGATTGCAGTGTGGCTGGATAGCTTATGTGAACCACAGTCCTCTACTGGATGGAACAAACTATGGTCAGTTGAGAAATACATACCCTATAAGGGCTTGTTGGAAACATGAAGATGATAAACTGCAATTAGGACACCAAGTAGGGATTTGTTGTAGTCTTGGGAGAAACAAGAAGAGATTGTGGGATACATGGGAACACTGAGAAGGGTCTATAGACGGTCCAGGAGGGAAGGGGCATGGTCAGGATGTCTACAACCTAAGATCTACTAGATCCATTCCCTGGTTGGGAGGCATAGGAAACTGTGGTTACTAATATACCGTATGAACTGTCATATCCGGGGCCAGCTAAACAGGTGCTCTACTGACAGGCCAGAGGGAACATCACTACCAGACCAAAGTGAATAGGAAACAAATAGGAAAACTGTCTTGTTAAAATTCTACCAGCAAACAGACAAAGTGTTCCCACCCCCATTATTCCCATCTCAAATCTGGCCCATTACCTCATGCGTGCCTCCAGAATGTTTATACAGCACTATGGAAACAGGTGCAATCAACAAAATGACAAAGGGGCTCCATTCACAAAATGAAAGGCTTGTTCAGGTTTCCCTTGTGTGAAACAAAGCCTCTTGCTGTTTTGCTCCCGACCCCATGCACAGACTCAGCAAGCTCTAAAACCTGTGCCCAGATTTACATGACAAACAGATGGATGTAGAGAAATGCCCCTTTTCTTATTTTACATGCACCAGCAAGCTTCCATAAGGCATTTGTGGTTTGCCTATGATAAAATTTACTAGAGACTGAATATATAAACAAACAGAGCACACTGTGTTATTTCAAGAACAGTACAACTGAGTATCGGCATTACAGTGATGAATTCTTTTGTTACATCAGGGTGCTATGATGCCTGGGGATGTCACAAACCTCTCAAGCTTGTAAACATGAATGCTGATCAAGGTTTAGCTCAGCTGTTTGGCCCGTTTGACCAGAATGTAGGTGCCTAAGCCACCTGCTATTTCTCAATATGTCTTGTTTTTCCTTCTACAGTGTTTTAAAGGCACAGGCTCAAATTCACCCTCTGCTGTAACTGCACTGATGCCAAGGGAATTACAGCAGGGATGAATTTGGTCCACGCTCTGCTTATAAAATAGCATAGGGAAAATAAATGTATTCTCCAGATTGGCTACATAAGGCCAGATCCTCCACTGGTGTAAATTGGTGTGGTTCTGTTGACTTCAGCAGTTACACCAATTTACACCTGTGGAGGTTCTAGTCCAGAACCTGTATATAAAGGATATGAAGATTATTGTGTTTAGAAACAGCTCTGTTCACCTATTTGCACAGCTGACTTGAAGAAAATAACCGTTTCTGATCTGATCTGTTTCATATAGTTATTTGTCATTTTCACCCTACTTCACCTCACCAAGGGCGCTTTGTCTCCCTTCCCCAGAACAGCTCCCCTATGGAAGTTCTTCCTGCCCTCCACTGGCTAATCCTCACTCTTGCCAGTGGCTCTGCAGCTCTTCCTTCTCTGCACTCTCCAAAGTTTCCAGGAAGGGATAGCTGCATTTCTGTGCGTGTGCATGTGAATGGAGGGCTGTATGAGTGTATGCATGTTGGGGAGGGGGGCGGGGGAAGGATCCTTGAAGGCTGGAAAGTTGTAAAATAGTTTTTAAAGTTATTGACAGACCAGTGAGCCATGGGCAAAAGGTTTATAAAGATTTTAAATGCTGGAGTACCTGGTACTTGTACAGTTCATCCATCTCACTCATTTCCTGTGCTGCCCTGTATGCCTGGTATGTAGTAGCATTCTATTGACACCACCGATTAAAATGGCAGCCAAGAAACAAGCAGATGGACATAGCAGTGAAGGTGTTAAGCCTGACAATTTAGGTACATCTTCAAAATCACCAAAATGATTTGGGGAGGATGAGGAAATGCTGACTATCACACATGAATAGATGTGTCATTCACAGACATTTTAGCCAGCCATTTGATCATTTTCTATATGAGTGACTACTGCAGGGTCATGAAAGAACAGGAAGGTTGACAAAATGAATTAAAATCTGGCCCAAGGGCAGGGACCTTCTAGTAGATGGACACATTTCAAAGAACTAGGTTTCTGATTTTATTGCTAAAAAAACATGTAGGGATGTATTAAATATTGGTAGTTTCCTGCACACTATATGGCGTTAGCTGGACATCACCTATGTTACATATAGCAGTCTTCCTACACTTATTTCCCCCCTCCTATAACACTCTTCTGATGTAAATCTGCTTTGAAAACAATGACTAGAGGGAATGTTGTTGGATCCCCATGGAAGAACAGTGGTCAAGGGTTCCGGCCCTACACCGCCATATCTGCCTATCTGCAGGCTTTCCTTTAGAACGAGGACTGTGCTACAGTTATCCTTGCCTTAGTCACCTTGCGATTGGATTACTGCAATATTCTTTACATAAGGCTAGGTGTTAAAGCTATTCAGTTGCACCATTGTAGTGGATGGCAGGATGAGGGCCACCGGGACAAATTCTGCTTTGTCACACCTCTAGTGCTCCACAGAATTTATGTATCAATTTCTCTCATGTCCATTAATCAATTTATCCTCACAACGTGCCAATTGATATAGGAGAGTTATTGCCATTTCACAGCTCGGGAACGGAAAGACAGAGAGATCATGACAAGCCACAGGTCACAAAGGAATTCAGAGGAGGAGCTGGAAACAGAACCCTGATCTCGTGTCCCATTTTGCTGCCTTAAGCACAAGATCACTCTTCCTTGTCTGAAATCAAGAGAATTACCATGGATTTACTCTGGTGTAGCAGAAGACAGAATCTGATGCATCGTATCTTCTTTAAAATCATTCATACTTCTATCTATTTTGTTTTCTAGGCCTATTGAATATGGGAAGGTGGTGGGTTTATACCTTGACAAAGAGGGGATCCAACAAGATGCCACTTGGCAGATGCGAAATTTCTCCACTAGTTGCAGTACTGAATAATAATAATAAAAAAAATCTTTGCTTTAGTGTTAGTTGCTTTTGAAATGTAAGCTGGTTGGGATAGTAGCCAAGCATTTTCTCTGTTTGATTAAATCTTTGGTCCTGGATATCAAATAATACTCAACCACAATATTAAGCTACATGATTTTCATATCTGAAAGTTACATTATTTGCCTGGACTTTTAAACGGAGTGTCATCTGGTATTGCACTGTGCCCTTAAACTATGGGCGGGGATCCCAGACTGCCACATGATTGATACATCTATATACACAGAATGTTTTCAGGATTGATACATCTATACACACAGAATATTTTCATGTTTTTCATAGGATTTGAATTGGAAGGCAGTTCCTACTATTGTATGATTACCTCACTTGATTGTTCATTAGTAGAAGCCAACAGTATGTTGCAATCATGTTTGCCAGTGGCAATTCCTGCTACAGGGTTCTGAAATGTGTTTACTTCATGGCTTGTCGAACTTATTAAGAACAATTTTTTTTACGTTACTGCTGGTAAAAAAAAAAAGCTGACTCATTAATAAGTACAGACATTTTCTTATTTTAAAAATAATTGTTTATTTAGGCCCCAGACTAGTCCAGTAGGTTCAGGGCAGAAAAAGAGAACAGTAGGGGTGAATAAATATGCATGATGCAGGATCCACCTCTTGTATACATGATCCTGGGGTTCTGGGTCAAGAAGCAGGCAGCCCCTTGCAAGCCACCTGCCTTTCCTCCCTAGTCCCACCTGAGCCCCTAATACACTCAGTCATGCAAGCAACTTCTCTGGACTGGGCTACATGTGTAGGTGGCAATCTGCCACCCCAAAACTTCTCAGCTTTTGCAGAACTCAATTCAGCAGCATGAGCCTATACAGCCTAGCCCTATGGAGGCACAAACTGATCCCCCCCCTCTCACAGCATGTAACCTTCTGGAGAGTGGGGAAATAGGGCAGGGAGAGCTACGAAACCAGTGGGAAATGAGAGTAACACCCCGAGATCATTTAAAAAAACCCAGAGAAGAAAAAGCTTGAGAAGGAAAAAAAACTGTAGCAAAGGGGAGGGAAAGAAAATCAAGAGAGATGGCAGAAACTTTGTCCAGAAAAGGCCACAGGGCATGGCCTCCCTGCCAATGCCTCCCAAAGAGGGACAGGGCTCCACTAGACCAAGACTGAACTCCCCCTCTCATAGGGTACAATTATGAAGTTCACTAAAACTACATTCAAAAGCATCATCAGCCATATCAAGAATGGGACTTATAGATTTGTCCTCTATTGTCTATAATAGATTTTTTTTTATTCCCTGACTTTTGTATTAGATGCTGTGCTGGGTCTTTTAATCTTTACATGCTGTTAAAAAAAACCCTCTCTTTCCTATCATCTTGTATAGTGTTTTCACAGCATCAGGAGGAGAAGGCAGGCTTTATAGTTAAAGTGCAGGGACTGGTTGTTGAGAGATCTGCTTCTAGTTCTGACACTGACTTTCTGTGTAACCTTGGGTAAATTATTTAATCTCTCTGTGCTTCAGTTTCCTCACCTGGAAAATGAGGTTAATAATACTTACTGGGTGTTCTGGGGTTCAGTACATTGATGTGTTAACATCGTGTTGTAATCCTTAAATAGATGGTTTCTGTGGAAGTGCAAGGTATTATTATACACACCAAAGAGCTATTTGCCAAGCCACCACCTTCTTGTCACTCAGATCCCTCCTAAAACTCACTTTCTATGTGGAGCAGGGTTCACTTGGAGGCCAGCAGGTCTAGTGGGCAAGCCGTGGCTCGTCTTTCCACCCACAAAGTCCTGGGATGGGCTTGCCTGATGGTCAGTGGGCCCAGCAGTCAAACTGCAGACCGTTGTTCCCCAAATGGAGCGGGAGGGGAAGGAAGAGGGACCCAGACTGTACCACTCCACCAGGTCCCAGCTCAGGGCCCAAGGGGGAGAGGGCATGGAGTGTTTCTGATGCCTCTTTCTGGTGCACCTGACCAGCTGTCTCTGGGCTACTTCCTACCCCCTGCTCCCTTCAGTTTGTGGCATTGTTGCAGCCCCCATCCCCACAGCAGGGAGTCGGGGAGGGAAAAGTGTCAGTCAGGCCCCTACTCTCCTGGTTGGGGTCTTACCCACACAGCCCAAACCCTTCCCCTATGCTCACTGTCCCCAGAAGCTGCAAATGGGCTACCTCCCTTCCAACAGCTTCGCCTTCACTCTCCCTGCTGCTTGTTACCCACAGGCTGTGTTATCCAAATATATGTATCTATCTAGTGTGTTTGTAATACACATACATGTTTAATGGAATCATTAAGAATGGCACCTACCCAGAAGTGAGTGAACTTTTACTGTGACTCTTGTTCTTCTGTCTCTGATTCCCCCTATTGTTGTTTGTTTTTTACTTGCTTAGTCATGTCTAAATTAGGTTCTTTAGGACAGGAATCACGTCATGCCTTTTTATTTGCTCTGGAAGGTTCCTAGCACACTTTTGGGTGTTGTATAATGAAATAATGTTAATTAAAGGGTAACATTAATTTTTGTAAGCATTCGTGCCTCAGAAGCTTGCGAATTTGAATGTTTGCAGAACACACAAAGTCTGCAAACTCTGGTATATTTGATTTTGAATTAATATTGATGGAAAATCTTTTAAAGGATTTGCTCAGCTTTAGTTAACACCACATTTATGGATCCCATATGATTAGTACCTTTCCTTCCAGTCCCTTTTCCCTTCTTTTTTTAGTGGATTCCCTCATGTCTATTAATCTTTCAAAGTGGGAGGCTTTAAAATATTTTGACTACATATTAATTCATTTTACCGTGTTTTACTGCTGTAATGAAATTTTTATTTTCTACACTAATATAAAAATATAACTCCTGCAGAAGGGGCCCAAGCTACAGTTGGTGTTTGTAACCCCAAGACTCTGAATCTGCAAATGCTAACATATCTGCTTAACTTTATGCTGTATGAGAAGTGCCATCATAGTTTTGTCACTGCCATCAGTGGGGTCAGGATTTCACCCACAGTCCATAAAGTTAAGTGAATACATCAATCCTTGTAAGTTCAGGGGCTAAGTTTATTGAACCACACTAATTTTTACGATGATCAGAGCCCTGAAGGACTAGATGCGAGTTCTTGCCTTGTGTTTTTTTTTAATACGTGTGCCAACCTACCGAGACAATGAACAGTGGAGCAAGACAGGGAGAAAGCTATGAACTGTGGAATAAGCAGCAATCCAACACACCAGCTGAATAAACATTAACAACAGTTTTGCATTTGATCTTTAGGACGTGTAGGGCTAAATGCCATGGATGGGATGCCTAGATGATGTGGGGGTGGTGGGGAGTTTGAGCTAGGGTGCCACTTTTCCACTCTCTTGTATTCCTGTGCTGGGGCTAGACACAGTCTTAGGGTTCGATTCTGTGCTGCGCCTCCTGGAGGCACAGAATAGAAGGTGCAACTCTGGGGGATGAGGGGCAGAGATGGCTTTACATCACCTTTGCACCCTCTGGGTTCTGGGCTGCCCCAAGGGGACTGAAATACCTATGGAAGTCCTATGCTGTGCCTGCTTTTGGGGGAATTCTTCCTTGGCCCCTTGGGGTGCATTAGTGGCCCCTATATTCCGCCAGGGCAGTGAACATGGGCTGGGCTGGAGGAACGAATCTGTCCCCTGTTGTCCTCAAACAGGATGGAAAAGCAAAGAATGTGGGTTCACAACCCAGCCTCTACCCTTTGCACTGGTCAGTGCACCCTACAAACGAGTAGGGAGTCTGATCAGGCCAGAGGTCCAGTGCTCCCGGGCACTCTGACTTGGGTGGCACAGTGCCACTGGTTGCGAAAATGGACTTCTAGAGCTAGGGAAAAAAGCAGAAGTTTTTGAAACTTGTTTTCAATGTAGCTGAAAGGTTACAATGGACATGATGGCAAGATAGGTGTCTTACAGTGCATGAAAGAAGCAGGAGGAGACATGTATTACAGTAGAGAGACTCCAAAAGGAGTTCGTTGATGCACGGATGTGCCAACCCATTTTCATTGCTACGTTTTATTTCTCACCATTTCTCTTTGTTTATTTGCTTTTAGATTCCACTGATGAGGGATCCTGGCTGGATCCGAAATGTCTGGACTCGTAACCTGAATGTGAGTGTGATTTCAATTGTTACCGCTATTTATTGTAACTGTAGTACCTACAGGTAGGGCCGGCGCTGGGCCTTGTGTGGCTCAGTCTGCAGTAAGATGCACAGGGCCACATTCAGCTCCTGCCCCAGCTTCCATTATCCCAACAGCCCATATCCCAACATAGCCGTCTGCATGAGATACCAACACCTCCCTGCCAGTTGGTGAGGCTGTGCAGAAACGGGTGACCCCCTAATGTGGTTGTCACTAGCAGGGGAGGGGAAAGTGGCAGCATCAGGGAAACTTTGAAGAACTTGCCCTGAGAGAGGAGAATAGAATCAGACACGAGAACCATTGAACAGGGATGATGTGGGGAGAGTTCCACTTCATAGGCGTGGGTAGGGCTGCCATTGCATTGCCATTCCAAGGAGCGATGCATTAAAAGAGGAAGATCAAGGCAACAACGGAAGAATTCTGTCAGTGTCTTTAGAATATATTTCTTAAGAAAAATAAAATGCTGCTGGGAAATACTCTCACTGTGGTGGAGAGGAAGGAAGCTTAGAGGCAGGACTGTCTGAAATCTGATATGGGAAGTCCTTGACCCAGACCTACTAGGGAACAACTCTGCTCTCGGTTGTTGTGGCTGACTCATCTTTGTCTCATGATGCACCTTCTGTGCAGGCCAGATGGCTTATACAGCCCAGCAGCCTTTTTGTTTAGACAGGACAGGTTGGGGCAAGGATTTCAATGGGGTGATGCCAATTTACAGCAGTTGATGATTTACCTCTATATGTTTAATCTGGGATTGACAATGGAATGAAGATGCTGTGGACAGGTGGATGACTGGAATAGACAGAAAGAGAGCTGAAGGTGGACCACAGCTGGATTGGGTTAGATTTGGACCTTCATCTCAGTGGATGAGCTAGGTAAACAAAGCAATGACCTGGAAATCCAAAACTCCTGCGGAACAACAGTCAGGGAAAGAGCTCAGATGCTAGAGAGAAGCTCAGATGATACTGTAGCTTCTGGAAATCAGTTTACTAGTAACTAAAGAAAGTCTGAATCAATGCTCCAGATCTAACTTCTTCACCCCAAAAGTGAAGTTTCTGGAAAAAATTTGGAATCTCATCCAGGTGAGATTCCAAACTTTCCAACACAATCTCACCTGCACTTGTGATATGCACCCATATTTGTTTGTTCCATAAGAGTGGGGAATTTATTTCTGCTATTATGCATACTGAAATACTGTACTCCAAGTGTAGTTATCAATGGTTTGCTACAAACTGGGAGAGAATATCTAGTGAGGTCCCACAGGGGTCAGTCCTGGGTCCTGTACTAGTCAATATTTTCATTATTGACTTGGATAAGGGAGTGCAGAGCATAAAATTTACAGATGACATGAAACTGGGAGGGGTTGCAAGCACATTGCAGGACAGGATTATAATTAAAAATGACCCTGATAAATTGGAGAATTGGTCTGAATTCAACAAGATGAAATTCAATAAAGACAAATGCGAAGTACTTTACTTAGGAAGGAAAAATCAAATGCAACTACAAAATGGGGAATAATGGCTAGGTTGTTGTAGCGCAGAAAAGGATCTGGGGGTTATAGTGGATCACAAATTGAAGATGAGTCAACAATATGATGCTGTTGCAAAAACGGCTATCATCATTCTGGAGTGTATTAACAGAGCATTGTAGGTAAGACACGGGAGGGAATTGTCCTGCTCTACTCGGCACTGGTGAGGCCTCAACTGGACTACTGTGTTCAGTTCTGGGCTCCACACTTTAAGATGTGGACAAACTGGAGAGGAGAGCAACAAAAATGATAAAAGGTTAAAAAAAACCTGGGCATGTTCAGTCTTGAGAAAAGAAGACTGCAGGTGGGCATACCTGATAACAGTCTTCAAATATGCGAAGGGCTGTTATAAAAAGGACAGTGATTAATTGTTCTCCATGTCCACTGTAGGTAGGACAGGAAGTAATGGGCTTAATCTGCAGCAAGGGAGATTTGGTTAGATATTAGGAAAAATTTCCTAACTATAAATGTAGTTAAACTCTGGAATAGGCGTCCAAGGGAGATTGTGAAATCCTCATTGGAAATTTTTAAGAACAGGCTGGACAAACATCTGTCAGGGATGGTCAAAGTTTACTTGGTCCTGCCTCAGCACAGGGGGCTGGACTTGATGACTTCTTGAGGTCTGTTCCAGCCCCAAATTTCTATGATTCTGTAGTATTGGAATACATTTTGAATGTATGGTTTGTCTGAGTTAGATTTTGATTTCCTCTTTCTTTGGTATCATTGCTATTCTGTGTAGCTAGATCCCCACCTTTTGTCCTGTGTACTGCTGGAATGTTGCATACTGTATAGAAAAATGGAACAGAAGGGGAGAAGTGGTCTTTTAAGAATAGCTGCCCTCTAAATGTTGCATTAAAATGAAATCATAGGAGATTAGGAAACGCCACTCTGCTCTAGGAAACAGAGGATTTCAAAACATTTGACACGCAAAAATTACTTTAACACGAAAGTGCAACTGCTTCTGGAATGAGACATGTTGTCTGCTTAAAAGCACACCACTACCCTACCCAATGTCTTAAGGTAAACAGAATCAAATGAGTCAAATCCAGGCCCCTGTGCCGTTATTTGATTACATGATTCCATCCACAATGGAGAATATTTCAATGAAAACTCTGAGAAGGAGCTGGGCTGTCACCTATGGTTGTAGGGAACTGGCATCTGCTATCACCATGCTGAGTATCTTGGAAGCTTTGTTTTGTTATGTCCATATTGCAGAATGTGAGTGTGATGGGGAAAACCTGGGTGTCCAAAAAGTGTAGCTCAGAGGCAGTCATGTATGCTGACATGACTCTGAGCTACCTGTGGATAGGATTTTGTTTGTCTATTCTGTTAATTGTATTTTCTTTCTTTGTATTCTGAGAAGGCCTTTGTGTTATTCTGGTGCTCTAGAGCTAGATACTTCTGCATCTGTTTCTTGTTTTTCTATTGTTTTACTTATGTGGTGTTAAATACAGAAACGTGCATTTTTTAAGTAACTTGTACAAAATATTCAAAATAATGGGCCAGATCCTCAGCTGATGTAAATCAGCAGAACTCCACTGATGTCAGTGGAACTATGCTGATTTGCATGAACTCAGAATCTGGCTCAAACATTTTTAGATTGTTAGCTCTTCAGGATAGAGACTATCTTTATTTATGTGTGATGTACAGTGCTGATCACACTGGCAGTGCTAAGCAAGTAATATTAAAACAAGCTTATCTTTCATCTATAATGAAAATCAAAGTGCTTAAGGACAAAGTTGTTCCTAGCTGGTAGATTTACCTGTGAACCAGGGAAGCAAGAATGGAAACAAGTCTCTGATAAGCTTCCAATTAGTTCATAGTGTCAATGAATCATGTAAAATGTACTTTTCAGGATCAAACAGAAGGTTTGTTGCATAGAGAGAGCCAAAGTCTTCCCTGGTGTAGTTTCACTGAAGTAAATGACTCCAGTGTACTTTCTGAAAAAAATGCTTGCACATCAGAATAAACACCCTCGAATTCACTGGCCTCAGTGGTTGATCTTTCCCATTGTGTTATTTCCTGCATGCAATCACTTCCTCACTAGGAATGTTGACATACATATTCTTTATTTTTGTGTCTACATGCAAGTGCTTGCAATTACTTTTCAATTATGCACTGAAATGAATATACCCAGAGCCAATTATGCCTGTCCCTTGTGGGGAAGCTTTTTCCTCATTGCACAGCCTTTTCCCTTATTGCACAGCAGGCAGAATTGCAGTTCTTGGACGCTAGGGACTGCTCTGTCCCAAAATTCCTAGGGGATCCTGGAGACTAAAATGGGACGAAAATGGGGACATGTCCCCCCCCCAGACCAGCCCTCTCTGTAGTTCTCTCCTTGGAACAGAGTGACTGCACACTGCCCCTTTACTATGGACTATCTTCTCCATAAGATGTGGTGGTGATGAGGTGTTTAAAGACCAATGAGCTGCCACCTATAGGTCTTCTAAATTAATACATTGTGGGATTGAGAGCCCGAGTCCTCTCCCACTCTCTTCTCCCATCATAACCAGGAGACAAGGTCTCTGGGCTGGGATCTCTTTTCTTTCTTCCTCTCTCTCTCAGGATGTGTCCCTAGCTGTGAAGGTCTCTCTTCTTCCCTCTCATCTGAGGAGATGGGGTCCTTCTAAGAGAGGTTTCTCTTCTCCCATTCTGACTTGGGGGGAGGGATAGCTCAGTGGTTTGAGCATTGGCCTACTAAACCCAGGGTTGTGAGTTCAATCCTTTAGGGGGCCATTTAGGGATCTGGGGCAAAAATTGGGGATTGGCCCTGCTTTGGGTTGGACTAGATGACCACCAAAGGTCCCTTCCAACCCTCATATTCTATGATTCTATGACTTTGGAGACTCAAGATGGGGCTCTAGGAAGTTGGGGGCCTGAGAGCTAGCTGGGTGAGTGGGAAATTATTTGTTGTGAGACAGAAAAAAGATCAAGAGGCTCTCTTGGCAAGAGGTGATATGTCCCTAAAAGTTTCCAGATGAAGGAGCAGATTTGCTGTTTATGCCAATGAACTAGAGAGCACAGGAGCTTGCTGAGGAGAGAAGGAGGATCTGTTATGGAGCAGGTTGGAGATTAAGGGGATTTGGTGTGGATGAAGGGCTGCAGGGCCTAGTGGGATAACTGGCTAAACTTATCCATATCAAAGCAACTGAGCTTCCCCAATCACTCTGCCTGTGTACATTTTTAGAATGCTGATGCTGGTTTACTGCTGGCTGTTACTGAGTTGTTTGCAATATTGATCTTGGGGTTCTGGGTGCAGTTATGTCTTTATCTGTGGTGAGTGTGGTTGGATCTTTGCTCTCACAGGCATAGTCTGAAAGTGAATGATGGGGCTTATGTGTTTTTAATCTTATTTTTATCATGTTCCTAGGAGATGGGCAAGTATTATAAAGAGGAGGTATTGTATCAGTATTATGATCACAAATAGAGCTGGTTGGGAATTTTCCATCAAAATTATTTTTTGATGGAAAATGCAGTTTCTTCAAAATTGAAATTTTCCATGCAAAAAATTGTATGTTGTAGATTTTTATTTTAAATTTCCCCTGGGAAAACTGATATGGAATTTTTTTGGGGTCAGTTTGACCTAAATTGAAATATTTCAGTTTGCTAAACTGACCCAAAACATTTCACTTAGAATCCATTCAACATTAAAATGCATTTCTCTGTGGTGGCACATTGTTTGAATATATGATGGCCCTTTATTTCCTGTGGTCCAGGCTCCCTGGCCAGATTACATTTCCCATGGTGCTTTGTCCCAATTCAATTGCAACTTTGTCCCAATTCAAATGCTGAAATACTGGAATTTTCAGTGCGATGAAAATTCTGATTTTTTGGCTCAATTCTAGTCACACGTGAGCAAGAAAAACTAGGAAAGAGTAAAATTCTTTATATTCCTACAAGCTGTGGGTCTAGCATCAACAATTGCAGTTCCAAAATCAAAACATGACAATGAGGTTTCTGCAATAACAAAGCCAAGTCTGGCTTGCCCCACCTCTGCTTTTTAGACTAGCTAGAGTTGGTAGACAGTGTCCTAGTATTACATTCTATCCAATCACCTTTTCTCCAGTTGCTGAACTGCATGGATAAATTCAGGGAAGTTTGTGCTGCAGATATAACCTGAAGTCACCAGTGACTATTAGAAACTAAGCAAGTCTCCACGCTAAAGCGGGAGATGGAACATGTCCGGACGAGAACAAATTAGAAAAGGTCTTTAGTTGTGTTCTTATTTTAGTTGATTCCTCGGAATTGGTGAAAAGCTGTTGACTCCACCTATTGTTCTATGTCTGAGATTTGGATGACCTAATTCTGTGTCTGAACCATGTGCAGACCTGTTTCTAGGATTTCAGCATAATTCTGATAATTATCTTATTCAACAATCATAGCTTTTCTAAAACATATGACCTCAGGAACAGTAAGATGAAGCTATCTTTGATGTCAGGCAGAACCAAAAAGAGAAGACCAGATATTTAGGCCTAGGATCCTTTTTCATGCTAAAAGAACAGGAGTACTTGTGGCACCTTAGAGACTAACAAATGTATATCAGCATAAGCTTTCGTGGTCCACTTCACACAATGGATAAATAGCCTGTAGAACACACTGCTGCCGGATTTCACTGAGGCAAATTACAGAGGAATCTTGATTTTACGGATGCAAGTCTTACGAACGACCAGTTATACAAATCATTTTTCCAAGTTGGGAAAAAAGATCACACAATGAAAGTGATATTGATAAAGAAGAAGTCAACATACCTACACATTCTGATACCTTCAATGCATTGGAAATAGCTTGGCAATGGTTTGAAGGACAAAAAGAAAGCAATGACGTTCACCACCCGGCAATTTATGCACTAGCCCTGCTGTAATTTTGAGATGTTCAGCATTATGAAATTTTTGATTTTTATGAACTCCTCAAACCCCAATTAGTTTGTAAAATAGGGGTTCTATGGTATCCCCAAACTCCCTAATGCAGGGTTTCTTGGCACCAGCATCTGAAACATCTGGTTCTGACACTGTCAATGACAAGATATTGGACTAGATCAACTTCTAATCTATACCCAGCTGCAAAAGCCAGTTATGACAGCTCAGTACAACCTCCTTATCATCCCTGGTCTTAGGGGATGAGTATGGGAATGATGTCAGACTATCGGAGATTTGGGGTAGGAGAGGCTGTGGCCAGAGCAGACCTGCAACCTGGATATTCCGTGCCTCTGCAAACCCCCACTGAAGCAAGGGTGAGGATTGCTCTAGCCTACACCAGTGGGTGCATTGACCCCCACATCCACTGAAGAGGGAAGCTTCAAGCTACCTAATCTTTTCCCTTGTGCTGGAGCAGGGATGAAACAGACTTTTCTTTGGAGTTGAAATCTCTCATGTTTAGTCTCATGCCCTGAGGGGTGTGCATATTTATTTATTTATTTATTTTCGATTGAGCAAAATTTCTTCGGATGTTTTTGAGTGAGGGAAAGGTGAAACCATGCACAAGTGACAGAGGGCCAGACTGCCCCCACTCTCACAGTAAAAAGTCGTAAAAGAGGCCTGAGGATGAGGAAAACTGCATGAAAGTCACATCTCCAAATTCTTCCCTGGACAAGGGTTTGTCGTCCCTCCCTCAGATCTCTTCAGAAACCCTAGGAATCTTCAAGAGGCCTAGTAATCCTGCTGCCCTTTCCTAGCCCCTTAGACGGCAAGATGGTAAAAGTACCTGTGTCCTGTCTACACTACCACTCCTACCATTGGTAGCACCCGTGCAATATACCTGACAAGCTCATTAGATGTCTGTTGTAGAAGAAAGCCTGCTTCACCCATACATGGGAAAGCAATGGACAGAGCTAAGTCACTCTCCTAGATACTACTACACTTAGCATGCATGTCTGTGTACTTGACTGTATTAAGAAGCTAAGGAATGCTAGTGTTAGAGCAAAAGGCACAAAAGGCTGGGACTTACATTGTAAATAGGGTGACCAGATGTCCCAATTTTATAGGGACAGTCCCGATATTTGGGGCTTTTTCTTATATAGGCTCCTGTTACCCCCCATCCCCGGTCCCGATTTTTCACATTTGCTGTCTGGTCACCCTAATTGTAAAACTCAGGGAAGTCATTTGAAAGTCCCATTGGAGTTTTACCATTGACTTCTATGAGAGCACTACTAGATCCTTAACAATACACAGCCTATTACAATAGAAGAAAAGGTTGAATATACAAAAGACCTACATGTTATCTTAAATTGGCTACTGCTGTTAAACTCTTGCCTACTACTAAAAAGTGTTGAAAAGGGCTATTGTTTTACATAATGATGATTTAAAACAGTGAACAAACCATGCACAGGTGCCAGAAACTATTTGTCAGTCAGCTAAACAAAATATTAGAAGTTGCTGGGTAGGTTAATTCAGTGTCAGCAGCAGAATTGCCCAGTGAAATTGAGGGCATGAGAGAGATAAAAGAAGCAATGTTCTCCGGGGAGTCAGTTCTCAAATGTTACTTGCACTCCAGGATTAAACCCACTATTCAAGAATTGGAAGGAGACATGGGAAGAGTAAAGCAAATACTATACTCCTCAGAGTATAGTGGCTCTTTGTCTAACCCTGAAGGCCCCCAAAGAAAGGTTTGTACCGTTTCCTTGTAGCTAGTTTAATGAACAGTATTAATTTTGTTTTACTTTTGATTAGCTATGCTGTGCTTTCAAAATGTACTATACCCAGGCATATGCTTCACTTCTCATGTGTGGGGTTAACACCTGTGAGAGAAATTTCCTTTACTTTGTCCAGGACAGCATTTGTGGAAGATGCCACAAGAGGACTGAGATGACATTGCCAGACATGTACCCAATGAATCTGATCTTGCATTCCTGAAAACCTCTGTAGATGTCAATAGCTGTTTTGGCTGAGCAGGCTTATGAGCTCAGGAATATTAGGCTATGGTTGAAGAGAACAATGCAGAGTAATGCAATGCTTTGACTTTTATCAAGACTCAGAAAGCATTTGTAAGCATCCAGCTTCCACTTGTGTAACTTGGGCATTATTACTTACAGTGCTGAGACCCAGTTCATCCATGGTATAACGCCACTGATGCAAGTGGAATTACATCAGTGTTGATTTTTCATCTCTAATTTAAACATTCCCTTTGGTCATTTGTGGACCAAAGAAGTAAACATTTGACTATGTTTTCCTGTTCCAGAAATCAAATATGCTGGAGCACAGTGTTTTTAAAGACATTTCTTCGGGTGAAACCTCTTTCAGGATGCTAGGGACAAATGATTCAATGAGGTTTGCATGACATTCTAAACTGAGTGGCAGAGCTGGGGGAGGATTCAGAACAGGGCCAGCGCTCCCACTGGGCGACCGTAGGCGGTCGCCTAGGGCGCCAGGATTTGGGGGGTGGCGGGCGGCTGCCTCCTGGCTCCACGGCTGAGCCGGGAGGGTGGTTGGCCGTGGCTGCCTCTTGCCTCCTGCGTCCCGGCTCTGCGGCTGAGCCGGGAGCCAGGAGCTGGGGGGGCCGGGGGGTGGCTGCCGCGGCCCGGACCCACGGGGAGTGGGGGTGGGGAGCCGAGCTGCTGCGGCCCACGGGGGTGTGAGCCGCTGTGGGCGGGAGTAGCTGGCTGCCGTGGGGGGTCGGGCGGGCGGTGTTAGCTGGGCGGGGGGTGGGGGGCGCAGGGCTGGTGCAAGGAAGTTTCGCCTAGGACGCAAAACTTCCTTCACCGGCCCGATTCAGAATCTTTCCTTTGAGAACCTGTAGCTTCAAGTCATGTAACGTTCTGAGCAGGTAACTTCTCAAGTGGCCCATTAACTTCCTTATAGATATTTTTTGTGGAACTATTTTGCAAGGGCAAGGATAGGAAGGAAAATCCCTCATCATACAGTACAAAATCAAATCTGGTTATCCTAGATTCTAAGATCAGAAGGGACCAGTGTGATTGTCTATCCTGACCGCCTGTGTAACACAAGCCACAGAACTTCCCTGAAATAATTCCTCTTTGAACTACAGCATATCTTTTAGAAATACATCCAATCTTAATTTAAAAATTATTAGTGATACAGAATCCACCACAACCCTGGGTAAATTTTTCCAGTCATTAATTATCTGCACTGTTAAAATGTATACCCTATTTCCAATCTGAATTTATTTAGCATCAACTTGCAGTCACTGGATCTTGTTACACTTTTATCTGCTAGACTGAAAAACCCATTACCAAATATTTGTTTTCCATATAGGTAATTTTAAACTGTGATCAACTCATCCTTTAACATAATAGGTTCTCCTCTTGCTAAGTATTCTTTTAAAAATTATTTAAGACCCAATCCTGCAAACACTTAAACGTGTGTGTAATTTTACTCAATGGGACTATACTCACATGAGTAATGTAATGTATGTGTGCAAGTCATTGGGATCAAGGCCTAAATCACTAGCCATAACACTTATTTTCAGCCAGCAACATAGACTTCCTTAGGTCTATCACTATAAAGCATGTTTTCTAATCCTTTACCACTCCCATGACTTCTCCCAACCATCTCCAATTTTTCAACATATTTCTTGAATTGTGGATATCAGAATTGGACATAATATGCCAGCAGCAGTAGCACCAGTGCCAAATACAAATACTCAAGATTCTCCACTTTAGGCATCCACGGTTTGCATTAGTCCTTTTGGTGACTGCGTCACACTGGGCGTTCATGTTCAGCTGATTATCCACCACGACTCCCAAATCTTCTTCAGAGTCACTGTTTCCCAGGCTAGTGTCCCCCATCCTATATATGGGCTACATTCTCTGTTCCTAGATGTATGACTTTACATTTGACTGTGCTAAAACACATATTGTTCTGAAATATGAGCACAAGGGAGTGAAATGAGGTAAGTTTAGTATCACTGTAGTGGAGCATCCTGTTGTGTACACATTATCTTGCGCTGATCCTGTGGCTAACTCCAATTTTAAAAGGTCCAGGGAAAGTAACTACAATTTTTTATTTGATAAAAAGGAAACAAGAGAAGAACATTTTATCTTGACTCTTCTTCTCTCCACGTTTCACTCTGACTTACAATATTTCTGATGATGATATGGTCCCCCTGAGGATGATGTCACAATCACACCTCTCAACAATGAGCACTTCATAGGATATAGGGACGATATGGGGGACCAAAGAAGTGAGGGAAAGAAGGAAGAGAAGAGAGGGTGACAGAAGAGCCTGGTCTAATACGTCTGCGATGAAGCAAGCTATGAGGCTATAATGTACAATGTAAGAATTGTTTCTATGTGGAAAACAAAGTCAGAAAGCTAAAATTCATGGAATGCCCAGATCTCAGACAAAGACAAAGCAGATTTGAGTGTTGGTTTAGGCTGGTATCAGCTGCTTTAGTATTTGACAATTTAGACACAACACAGAAGACCAGATGGTTTCCTAGGGAATAAGGTAAAAAGATAATACTGTATTAAGATGGGGTAGAGCTAAGGTTTTTTACATATTTTTCTAAAAGCAAGTTGTTTGCTATTCAGGGCTCCAGCCAGCTGAAATTGGAATCAATGGGAGTAGGATTGGGTCCACAAAGCAATGGTTTTGTAAGGATAGGGGACTAAAAGTGATAACAAGGCGCCAAAGAAAAGAGGGAAAAACATTTTAGAAGCCTGTAAAATTAAACAGCTTTTAATGAAACATGTTTCTAAGGAATTCTTGAATAAATAAGACATTTGAGAAGCAGATTAAATGCCAAGATTCACATACTGCAGCGACAGGTGCTTCTGTGACCAAAATCAAATGAGGGACAGAATCTGATATTAGACAACTGCTCTTGAACCTGTCTGAGTTAGACTAACTGTTGCTTTTTTTCAACTGACGGAGCATTTATCTAAAAAATCTGCAGTCCAGGGCCCAATTCTTCTCGCATGCTTACATCAATGTAAAACTAGAGCAACCATATACATTGACATCAGCTTAGCTACTTTGGATTTGTATACTGGTCAAAGTGAGAGATAAGGTTAGCCCCAGATTCTAATTCCATCTTTGGCTATGAATTCATTGTAAATTCACTGAAGGCCAAGCATCCCTGTGTAGTGAATGAACATATTAATTCATGTACAGTATGCATATTAAAAGTGTAACATCTAGAAATACATGCATAGCTAGAAACTTGTGAATTGAAAGACGAGCTCTGGCTTTAGAGGGGAGGAATGCTGGGAATTATCAATTATAAATTAAAGAGTCTTTTAGTTTGAGTTGGGATTTTGCTCATCTTCCAGGAAAGTCTAGTGACCCAGGTTTGGATCCAAACTCTTGACATCTCCCTGTAAACGAATATGGTTATTGCCATGTAGGAATCTGTGACTGAGTGTTCTTAACCTTGCTTGTGCCCTTAAAAATTGTAACAGTTTTACTGTCGGAACAAGAGATGGGCCAACATCAGTATCTTTAAAGTGAACCCCCTTTTAATGTTGTGGTAGGAGGAATTCAGATTCAAATCCTGGGACACAAACCAATGTCACTACCACCCTTATCACCTTCAACTATAAATCTTGGGGAACAGCAGCGCTGCAGAGCCAACTATGTGCTGATTTATAGCCAGACCACAGACAATCCACTGCTAAAGGGACAGATTCATATACTCTCACTCAAACAGATAGCAAAATGCTACTTATGCAATCTTATTGAAACAAGTGGGACTACTTGTTCAATAAGGTATTATGCAACATGAGTAAGGGCATCAGAATCTGACCCTAAGTTACTGAAGAATTTGTCCCATGGGGATAGCCTGAAAAGTCCAGAACAACCAGGACAAGGGACTGTCGAAGAGAACAGAAAACAATAGGTTGAAGAACCAGGATGCTGTTCTGCTGTTAATGTAAATGTAGAGCTGCTTTGCAAGCACTTGGCTGTCTCTACGGTATTATATTTGCATCAGGACTATATTTTCTCTAAAGAGTAAGAAGTGCAAATATTACTGAGCACATCATCATAATGATTGGCCTGTGTTTAAAAAAGTGGAAGTCACAGTCAGGTTATCCCAGGCCAAGCAGCATATGGCTAGACATGTTAAATATTTGAGCACATAACTCGATAATTCCCAAAGCTAGAATTCCAGAAATTAAAGGAAAATAGATCAATGAGGAAGAGAGAGAGAGCACAGAGAGTAAGGACAAAATAGAGGATAAGAGGTCATACAGAGACAACGAGGAGAGTAAACAGTGGTGTATAGCAAAAGATAGAGAAGAAGGAGAAAGGAGCAGTGAATTGAGATCCTGGAAGGGCAGAAGTTTTGCTGAACTACATCCCTGTGGAAGCTATAGGATTGGAAGACTAGCAGGAATCACGGACCCTGAGGCATAGTGGAGTTACATGATGTCCATCAACTCAAAAGACAGGCCAATAATGGGTTAGATTCTAGATGCTGATACAGCAGAGTGCAGACCAAAATCTAATCACATCTAAGTCAGTGCTGGAATTATGTACTAGTATATCTCAAGGCCTGGGATGACTGCTGTCTATTGATAAAGCATTGGATAAGAGTGCGAAACAAAACCAAAAGGACTAAGAGTTAACTTCAGAGAACAGTAGGATATTGTTAGGGCTTTTCCCTTGAATGTTACATTGAATGAATAAGCTTGTTAGCTGTTCCTTTGTGTGAACTGTGATTCATTTCGGTTTTTAACAAAGATATAACCAGTGACATAGTTTTAATTTTGGAAGTGCAGGAGCAGGAAATAAACAAGAGTTTGAGGGAGTCTGGAAGGCTGCACAGAGTCCAGTGACATCCAGCAATTAAGCTTTGGTGGTGAGCTGTATGAGCACTAGCATCACAACTCCCTCAGGATTAACAAAGGTGGGGAAGGGATTAGTGGAAAGACGTGCTGCCAGAAATGATGAGTCTGATGGAGGGATTAGAATTTGAAACCTTTAGGAGGAGGGGTTAAGGGAGAGAGCAGGCAGGTGCTTTCCCAACATAACTGAAAAACTAAGAAAAAATTGAAATGTTATTGAGTAGTTATTTGACGGTGAACTTTGCACATGCCTGGATTTTGTGCTTGCAGAGGGAGCTGCACATATTAAATAGTAGCTTTGCAATCTGGCCCAAGGATACTAAAGGTAATGTGACCCTCTTCTTCCTCAAAGTTCTTCCTAAAGTTGTCTCTCCTTTACAAAATGTCCATATGTGTGTGATGTGCTACAGTGCCTCTAACCCTTCTCTTCAGTTTGTCTTCCCCAACACTGTTTTTCTTTTCTTTTCTCCTTTTTCTGTTATCTTTTGCTATGCACCATTGTTTACTCTGCTCATTGTCTCTGTATGAACTGTTATAGTCTATCTTCTCTTTACTCTCTGGACACTCTCTCTTCCTCATTGCTCCATTTCCCTTTAATTTCTCCTTTGCATACTATCACAGCCCGCTCACCATAACAGACCTTCAGTACTTGGGGTTCTTCCTAAAACCTTATTTAAATGTGTTTACCATGGTTAGTAACCCCCTACTTTGAATGTAGAAATTCAGCATACAGGGCTCTCTCACACTTTCTCTCTGTTATATATTACAATAGTGGGTTAATGAGAGTGAATCACTATTAGGCTAAAACCTTCTACTTTATAATCCGTTATAAATAAAGATGATAAATCATCTGGTCGGGGTGAGGTGGAATTGAAAGGAGTGTTGCCCAGTGGATAGAACACTGGAGTGGAACTCAAGACTGGGTTCTCGTCTCAGTTCTGCCAGTATCCTGCTAAATGACTTTGAGCAAGTAACTTCATCTCTCTGTGCCTCTGTTTTCTGTTTATAAAATGCGGATAAAAATACTGATGTCCTTTGTAAAGTGCTTTGGAATCTATTGTTGAAAAGCCCTATATAAGAACTAGATATTGTTAATTATTATTATTACTATTCCTAACTCTCAAAACTATGGGCTTCTAAGCAAAAAGAACAATAGATATTATACATGGAAAAATGATGAAAAATAATCTGATTTGACACTTGGGACTGTTTTTGTATATACTCCCACAACTTCTCAACCACACTACAATCCTCCCATAGTGGGTCTGCTCAGACAATGTGAATACTAATGATCACCTTTAAGGATGACTAGCTCAACTGGCCTGCACTCTTGCAACCCATTCCCTCCTGTGGTGTCACAGGAAGGTTTATGCACGTTAGGATTCCACACCTTTCCCCCCAGAACATCAATGATGTCATCCACTGGTGGTTCAAGGCCTTAGTGGTGGTCCACATAGAGTTGACTGGTCATGTGTTGGTGCTGATTCTCTTCCTCATTTCCAGATGATAAACTGTATTACAAAAAGCCTGCAATGCATTAATCCAGGAGCGGCTCTAACAATTTTGCTGCCCCAAGCAGTCGCCGTGGCCCCACCCCCGACACAGGCAGACGTAGAGGGGCCCCTGACGCAGGCAGTCTGAGTCCCACGGCGGCAAGGGTAGAGCGGCAGACCTGCCGCCGAATTGCTGCTCCGGCGGGCGAGAATGGGGTGGCAGTCCGAGTCCCGCGGCGGCAATTCGACGGCGGGAAGAGCGGATCTGCCGCCAAATTGCCACCGCGGGACTCGGACTACCATCCCATTCTCGATGCCGCACTGGAGCCAGCCCTGCATTAATCTTTTTCCTGATATTACTTCTTCATGTAAGCAACTGCTGTCATTGCCACAGAGACGTTATTTGATCATGAATGGGAAAGAAAGTCCCTTGCATGATCATAAATAGGAGATCCATGAGGTCATCTCTGAATGTCGTCTACACTTTGTAAAAGTTTGAGAACCTCATTCCTAGAGGCCTTCTAAGACTTCTGAGTTCTTCCAGTTCAAAATTCTTCCCCCTCTTCAGTCCCATTAAGGTAAGCTTGTAAATAAGACTCTGAAGTTATCTTGCTTTCTCTCCAATGATCTTGGAGCACTTAGTAAACATTAATGAATTAAGCCTCACCACAGTTCTCTGAAGCAACTATTAGTAATAGCCCCATTCCACAGATGGGAAAATGGAGACACAGAGAAGTGTAAGTGCCCTGTTGATAGTCACAGAGAAGTCTGTGGCAGTTGCAGGAATACAACACAGATTGCTGACACTCTCTTTCCTGTGCTTTAGCCACAAGACTCCTTCCCCTCAAAAGATATCTTTGGAAGTTGCATTCCTGAGGTCCTTGGTGATGTGAAGAGTCTGTATTTGGTACACAGAGAAGAACGCTGCAGGCAGTGGTGTAGCCAGGTTTAGAGCACGGGGGGAGCGGAGCTAAAAAAAGGCGCCGGGAGCAAAAAGCGTCAGGAGCAAAAAAAGGCGCCGGGAGCAAAAAAAATTGTTCCGCTCTGGCTGCAGCGCAGGAGCAAAAGGCATCGGAGCACAAAAAAGGTTCGGCTTCTGCTCAGTGTGGGAGCGGCCGCTCCCCTCTGGCTACGCTACTGGCTGCAGTGCAAATTCTATCCTGTGTTTCTCTGCTGACTGCCATTTCCTAGTTCCTTCTCCTCTCTCTGTCCCCATCTCCCTTTTCCTTTCCTCTGCTCTCCTACATGCAATCTCCTTTGCGTGACTCTTCACTCCCCCTCTGCCCAATCCTGTCTGTTTGGCTCCCCCTCACCCTAGCAGCTCGTGCCCCCCTCTGAGCACTGGCCCGCTCCTTGCATGAGTTGCCTCTTCGTATCACAGAGCTGCGAAGATGCGCTTAGCAGAGGTGATGGTGGCGCACACCCGTGGGTTGGAAGCAGCTCTCGCATTGAAGGGAGGTGGAGACTCAGTGGGGGAAAATGCCATCATAGCTAGGATAGATGCACGTGAGATCATACTGGGAAAGGACCTGGCCATGGTTTTAGTACTGAGCGCTACTCAGGTGACAGAGATCAGTGTACCACAGAGCATGGCTCGCCAAAGGACCCCCCACACCCCCACACCACTGAAGCAGTCGGAAATTGTGCAGAACACTTTTACTCTATGGCTAGATCACGCCACTTGCGGCAACTTCGGGTTTGAGCTCGGCCTCCCCCCTTCTCATATCTGCTCGGGAACCGTCCGTTTACATGACGCATCCCCGCCGCAAAAAAAAAACTCAACTCATGCAAACCAGCCAAGCCGAGCCCCTACTCCAGGCGCCGGCGAGCTCAGGCTGATTTTTCACCTCCCACCCGGCTGTGCTGGGCTCAGCCCAGGCAGCCTCCTGATTGGCCGGCGGGATCACCTCAGCTCTCCGCCTCCTCGCGCCGAGTCACAATACGAGAGGCGGCGGTGAGGGCCCCGCCAGGGGGACTCCACACAGCGGCCTCCGGGAGCCCGAGGGTGTGAGACCCGCGCGTGACTACGTGACGCTGCTTGCCCCCCAAAAGGGAAGCTCCTTGGCAGTGCAGAAAGCACCCGGCGTAACCCGTTTTTACAGGCTGGATCCTGCAAACTCCCCGCCCCCCATGCACCGAAGTGCCCTGATTCCCCGAGGAGCGTGTGGCTCCGAATCGTGTCCCTCTCCCTGGCAGAAGTCGGTCCAGTCAAAGATATTATCTCCCACCCTGTGTCTCTGGTGAGTCCCAGGGCTAGTCCTGTGGGTGGAAGGCTACCAGGATCGGGCCCTTCATCCGGTCACGTTGGCCCGGACGCCATGTGATGAGCAACTGCGTTTGCGAAAGACGAACGCCCTTCCCCGTTCAGAAATCCCTGTGCAGTGGCCCCCGGGTTTCTGATACAGCGCTTGATTATTTTTTTTGTCACCCGTTAATTAATGCCCCGGCTTGTTCGCTTGCTGGCTGCTTTGTTATGGCTGGTCCGCCCCGGACTGTCAGATGAGGGTGGATTGTAATTTGGGCTTTTTCTCTCCTCCTCAGCTCCTTTTTTTTTTTTTTAACGTCTGGCCAATGAATAAAATTAGGTCCCGCGTTTGCCTCCCCTCCCTCCAGGTGTTTGCACAGAATGAAACTTTTATTATAAAACATTTGGCCAAAGACGTCCTGACACTGACAGGATTTCAGAGTAATGCCTGTAGACTTCTGTTTAATTTCTAATGAACCCTAGTGAATTCACCCCATTAAATTCTGTAGGACTTTTCCAGCAGGGGAGGCAGGTTTGAAATGCACCCCACGCACCAAGATCTGTCTGCACCGAATGGTGAGCTTTTAAAAAAATGAATGAACATTAAACCCCCAAGGCGGCGGAGTTTCCTTACCTAGAGCCTGATCCAAAACCCATTAAGTCAACGAGAAGAGTCACTGACTTCAGGGAGCTTTGGATCAGCCCCCAAATGCCTTATCTGGTAGGATGCTGAGGCTCTCCTATGAGATGCTTTGATTCCAACTGAAGTCAGTGGCTGTTTGGGAGACCAGGTGAGAAAAGGAAATATCTTTTATTGGACCAACTTCTGTCAGTCGGAGAGACAAGCTTTCGAGCCACACGCAGCTCTGTGTCTGGTCTCTTTAATATCCTGGGACCCCAGGGCTACATCTACGCTGCATGCAGCGGTCGGGGACATTCACAGGGTCAGGCCCCCAGCGACTGACACTGGATAGGTCTGCTGCAGTGTAGACTGAAGGCTGCTGTTTGGACGCTCTCCCGATTCCCCTTTCGTCCCCCCACCTACCCATGTCTGTGGGTCCCTCCTCTAGGGCGGGCACCAGACAGCCAGTGAGGTCAATTGACAGCTCTGCAGCAAGCTGTTTGCACACAAAGGCCAGTCCCAGGACGAGGCAGTAAGTAACCGAGCTTCCTCTCAGAGCGATAAGGTGGGTTGGATAAAATATCGGTTATTGGACTAACTTCTGGTGGTGAGAGACAAGCTTGGGAGCGTGCACAGTGCATCCTCTTGATATTCATCCCTACCTCCTTCTTTGCCCTAGAGGAGAATGAGGGGTGAGTGTGGGAGGGTTGTGTATGTGTGATGTGTTTTTGCCGTCCTGTGGTCCTGGGAGCTGTTGATGCTTTCTGTCTGGGGGCGGGTGTGTGTGTGTGTGTGTGCAGAGAATCGATGATAAAAGGAGGAATTGGGGAGTTTATAAAACAAAAGGAGGATTTGGAGGGGAGCCGATGTGAAAGAAAGAGCTGGGTTTTTAACTGCTTTGGGGTATGTGACCGGTACCCATTGAAATCCTGAGCTTTAAGCTGGCATCACCAGGCAGGCTTTTCATCCTCCTCTGACATGTGGTGCCATGACCTTGCAGGCCCCTTCTCTCACCTGCTTGGGTTCAGATCTGTGCCTTGGAAGGTCTGAATTGCCTGGAGCACCAGCTTTTTCCTCTTAATTCCGGGTCTGGTTTTAGTAACAATTTAAGCAAAAATAATAATTCTGGTGAATAAATGATATAACTTACTTTCCTCCAGCTAAATTCTGTTTTCAGGTTCATCTGGGTATTTAATTTTAAATTGGCTTGCTGGAACCATCAACACTAGGCTTTAGAAAGTGCCCCACCAGATCCCCAAAAGGCTAGGATGAGAAATCCTCTTTCCTTGTCTGTCTCAGTCAAAAAATGAGAGGAGAGAGCTGGGTTTCTCTCTTTAGTTGTTTATTCTCAGCAAAGTGTACCCTACTCCCCTATCAGTAGCTGTGACCTGAGCAGGAAGCTAGGAGTTAGGAGATGTGGAGTCTGTTCCCAACTCTGCAACTGACTAACTGTGATCGTGGGCAAGTCACTTCACCCCTGTGTGCTTCACTTTTCCCATATGCCTTTGAGATCTACTGAAGAAATGTGCTACATTAATGTCACTAGACTACATCCTAGTTTATCTGAGAGGGGAAGAGGAAAGGAGGATAACCAGGCCAGGCAGAGATTTAAGGTTACAGTGAAAGCTGGTTAGAGGGTAGTGGAATTTTATGTGTAAAACTGAACTTTAATTTTTGTTTTGTATTGTTTTCCTTCTGTAACAACTAGCAGTTGTTCTGAGCGATAGACCCTCTTTGTCTTTTAATAAGGGGGGATTTAAATTTTCATTATGTCCTTTAATATAAGGTTTTATAGAACGTAATTATATTCACCCTCATATTTGAGACTGTGCTTCAGTGAGAAGAACTGGTGTTGTGTTTTGAAGAAATGCTGTATTTTGTGCGAATTATATTTTTATCATAAGACAAGAGTGTGCTTCAGTACTATGTAGTAGCCTGTCTAATAATACTTAGATAACCAAGATGATGTTTTCACCACTGGTGTGTGATAAACCTTAACTACCATGCTTTGGAGTCGATTTTCTCTTTAATATGTAAACTCATTGGCCTACCAACAGACCCCTTAACCTCCAGTTTGTTCTGTTTTGTTGTTGTCTCTTTGCTTGTTTTCACTACCATGGCAGAAAATATATGTCAGCAACTTTTAAGTAGCTGTAGATAAGGATTTGTCATTGTCAGCATTTCAATTATAAAGTCAGATGGAAATTTCTGCTTGCTTTAAAACTGGCATAAATTCCTCAAGTGAATTTAAAAATGAAAATCAAGTAAAAAATAATCCCCAGCAAAATTATTTGATAATCTCAAGGGTAAGGCTGTGAAAAATAAGAGCAATGGAACACTAATGGATTTCTGATGCTCCTAGATCTTTAATAGCTTTGTTTTAAACTAAAATCTTCATGTTATTAGCCCAGGATGTGGACTACATGCCAATATCTGCTTTCTTGACTCATGTGAGTACCCCATTCACTTCAGTGTGACATTGGGTTGTCAGAAGATGAACAGGATTTGATCCTAGGCCCTTTTTCATACATCATATGTGTATGCTATGTAGGTATGTGTGTGTATATGCACACAAACAAAATGTTGATCAGAACAGCTCAAAATATAATAAGGGTTTGATTTGAAACTCTTGAAATCCAGAAACTATAGAGTCAGAGGCTAAGAGACAAATCTCACTTTGTATTATTATAAACCATACAACTTAATTGAAAGAAAGGGACACTAGGCCACCGAGAGGTCTCAGCTCACAGTTGAATATGCCTCTGTTCTTGAATCACCGGATCACATTCTGCATTGTCTTACCTACCTAAAACTCCTTTGTCTTCAGTTGGTCAGCACCAGAGCACAGCCTGCTGTATTTTCTCCAGTTATTTTAAAAGTTTCTAAATCTCATGTACCAATTTGTACTTTGCTGTCTATCTGTTGCATTTATTTTGACCCCATTGGTAAAGTATGTGAGCACCTTAGAATCTTTACTGTATTTATCCTCACAACAGCCCTGTGAAAAAGGGAAATATCCATATTGGTCCTCATTTTACAGATAGGAAACTGAGGTACAGAGAGACTAAGTGCGTAAGGCCACTGTGGTTAAGGAGGCAGCTAAACCTCGGTTGCTCCACTCTCAGGCTAACAGGCTAACCACTGACCATCCTTTCTGCCATTGAACATGAGGATTCATCACTAGCAAACTTCCGCTCTCCAATCTGATTGAACTCGCTTTTTTGGTGTAAAGTGCTTTTATAAACAAAACATCTAAACATAGTACTGCATTTTCTATATAACATCAACATTTTCAAACTGAAGGACTTCCTGGGCTTTTGGAATGACAGATGTTGAAAGTGATGGCAACTCCATACAAGCTAAAGGGCATTTTTATAATGATCTATTGCTGTAGTTCTCAAATGTCATTGCATCATGACCCCCTTCTGACAACAAAAATTACTACACGACCCCAGGAGGGGGGGACCAGAGACCAAGCCTGCCTAAGCCCCACCGCCCCAATTGGTGGGGACAAAGCTGAAGCCTAAGGGCTTCTGCCCTGGGTGCGAGGCATGTAACCTTAGCCCTGGGCGGTGGTGTTTGGGCTTCAGACTTGCTGGGGCCCTGGGTCAACACCAGCCTTGGCAACCGCATTAAAATGGAGTCGCAACTACAGGAGCTGACTTTTGTCGGCGCCCGTGGGTGCTGTCGCTCAGGGGCGGGGCCCCGCACCGGGCCCCGACCCCGACGCCGGGTGATGTTGCGGGGCCCCGACGCCGGGCGACGTTGCGGGGCCCCGACGCCGACGCAACGTTGCTCGGCGTCGGGGGTGGGGCCCCGCAACATCGCCCGGTGGTGAGGTGAGCTGGGCGCGGGCCCCGGGGCTGGCGGGGAGCTGCCAGTGGGTGCTGAGCACCCACCAATTTTTCCCCATGGGTGCTCCAGCCCCGGAGCACCCACGGAGTCGGCGCCTATGGTCGCAACCCACTTTTGGATCTTGACCCACAGTTTGTGTAAGATAAAGAAATACAAGTATTTGAACAAAGGCATTCTTGTTTGATATGTGCTTGTGTAATACTGACAGACCCTGGTTGTTGGCAGGAGGGCTTGAACCTGGGACCTCAGTGCATGAGCCTCTACTGCATGAGCTAAACTCATCTCTCTCTCTCTCTCTCTCTCAGTGGTCTCAGTACCACTAGATGGGACAGAACACCACACCCAGAAAGTGTGTGGATTACACTTGCATTTCAAACATGGAAATGCAGAAGTGAACTGGGACCTTTATTAGGGTTGAACTGCAGAATATTTCAGATATTTGAAAAATAATGGTAGGGCCTAATACATTAGCAGAGGGTAGGTTACTAGGCACCTCATAGACAAACACAACAGAAGTGTGTAGGTGTGGTAGGGGCATGTTTCAGCAGCTAGGAGGCTGGTGGGCCTGATTTTTCTCCTAGGCTGCTGCCCCTGGACCATGCTGGGGAGTCGTTTAGTACTGGCTTTGGCTAAGAGGTGTGTGATTAAAGTATGATATATTTAAGCCATATTTTTAATATCCCAGCCTTTCTTGTTGCTTTTCTGGCTTAATCTTATTTACAGAATAGTCTAAAGCAAACTTCTTTTATCCGTCATGTTGGCAATGAGATGAATTTTTAAATGCCAGGCATACCATACTTGGAGCTTATAAGGTCATATCATCATGGCCTAGATAGGCTATTTCTGAATAGGTGAGTGAGTGATCCATGACTTCAAACAGGTGGAGTTTCCTCCTTATTCTTCACTTGGGTGGGTGGCAGCAGGATTTCTCCTCTTCTTCCTTGTGGTGATACCAGGAACTTTACTCCAGTCCCCGCCCCCAAATGAGCATATCACTTGTCATCTATGGAAGCCAAAGCTGTTTGCTTGGGGGAACCTGTGAATCTGCATTGGTATTCAACCTGTCCCAACTCTCCACAGCTTTTTTGCCACTGGTTCCTCTGTCGTTTGCTGCCCTCCTCACCCTGAAATAGCCGTGTAGGAGTCTTTTCACATCACAGAGGGTGAAAGCAGGTCAGTTAATACTGACACTATCAACATGATTGATCTGCTGAAGACCCAGTTTATTGGAGTCGGGGGGAACAATGCTGTGAAGAGCAGATTTGTATCTAGCTGTGCACTGTGGACCCTAACTCCTGTGGAACCACCACAGAGACCTCGTGTCAGAGAAAGGGGGAATGAGGGTGTGAAGGTGAACCAGCATATTGGACTGCCCCTATCCAGTTCCACACTGCCTTTTTGTCCCCTCCACCACTATGGGCAGAGGGAATAATATGGCTCATGATGACCAAGAGTTTAAAATATGATATAATTAAGCCATATCACACTTGGGAGGAGCTTCAAATACAGGTGACCATCCACGTCATCATTGAGTTCTCATCCCTCTCTTTCCTTATGAAAGAACCTTGTGGCATTTCTAAGATTGTATGCTTAACAGTTATGATCCTATCACCATAATATATGAACATTTTCACAATCTTCAGTGCACTGTATTTATTCTCATAACACCCCTATGAAAGAGGACGTGCCATCACCCCCATTTTACAGATGGGGAACTGAGGCAGAGAGAGACTAAATGACTTGGCAGTGGTCATGTGGGAAGCCTGTGGCAGATCAGGGTCTTAAATCCATAACTCCCAAGTCCTAAACTGGTGCCCTAACTATTGGACCATCCTTTTTTGCTTCAGGAAAGGTTGGATCTAGGCTTATGGTTTGATTTTATCTTAGAGCTAAGCTCAAGGAATGAACTGTGAGTCTGGATATTAAATCTGCTCAACAGCTCAGGAGTGGGTGTTCACCACTGGGTAACTGGGTTGGACCCATCTCTAGTGCTCAACAAATATAAAGGACATGATTTTCAAAAGTGACTTATGATTTTGGGTGCCTTCGTTTTTGGATCCTCTACTTGAGATGCCTGAAAGACGGCCTGATAGTTAGAAAGTGTTGGCTTTTTCAAAGCGCCTTGAGTTGAGCACCCAAAAATCACTAGTTTCTTCTGAAAATGTTGGGCATAGGTTTTAGGTTTTGTACGTCAATGATAAAGAGTGGTACATCCAATTTTTGAAAATTTCAGCAATGACTTTTCATGAGATACTTCAATCTAATAAATCAGTCGTTATTGTGGTTCATGATCAGACACATAGCATTAATCTTAATTTTGCAAATAGCCATCCAAAGAATTTTCATCCAAAGTATATTCTTCCCTTCAGCATGCTTTTAGCATAAGTCTTTCGAAAATGTACAATCTTATAAGGCTTTTTTCTTGGCAATAAAGTACTGTAGAAGGAGCTAGTATTTAATAATGCAAACAGCATTGAACTCTTAGATCCCAGAAAAAAAATCAATAATAATAGGATACTGGCAATTAGAACTCATTTTACAAGTTTTAAAATGATACATTGTGGGCAAAACTCTCCATCCAATTACACTAGTGTGAATGATGAGTAACTCATGGAGTCTGGACGGGCCAAAATGTGGTTTTAGGATGTAACAGTTACTCTTCCTGGTTTTACATCCTTGCAACTGAGACCAGTGGGCAGACCCTTAGCTGGAATTGTCACAGCTCCGGTGACTTAAATGGAACTATGACTATGAGGTTTTGGCTCCTTCCAGCATTGCATTGGTTTAGTGAAAAGTTCCTACTTATTAAAGGGATAGTATACATTATTATTAACTGTTGTTATTTATTATTTGTATTGTTATAGTGCCTAGGGACCCCATTTGTGGGTGAGGGTTCCACTGTTCTAGGTGCTGTACAGATATAGCAAAAAGACATCTCTGTAGTTGTGTTTTTTATTGAGCTTTTGGTTTGCCTTTCATTTTACCGTGCTGCAGATCATCTTCTTGCAGCCTGCCAGACAACTCTGAGTGCAACATATTTCTGACCCAAGAACTTGTTAATGGCAACTGGAAGTGCAGAGGGGTTTCAGGAATCTCCTGATTCTGCTTTCTATATTCTGGTGCATCAATATCATTGTGAAATGTATGTACAGATACTATGTAAGTGTAAGGAGTTATGTATATATCTTTGTTGGCGTCCGTTAGTCTCGAGAGACGATGGATATGCGCCCATGGGGAATGTTTAGTTGATGGTTGTGCATATGTGTATATATACACTGAAGATATGTTATTGAAGTCTATGTCAAGGTATTCGTCACCAGAAAACAGGTTTTCTGTCAGACAAGAGATGTTTAGCCATCTACCTGTTTATGTGTAAATTGACTATTGCCTCATTCACAATTGGTTCCTTATCATCAGTCTGAACTGAATGCAAATGAAGAATTGTAAAAAGGAACTTCAGAAATAAACTAACAGGAAGAGGAACTCAGCAGGAGAAGAGAACCTTATCTTTAGGTGCATATAAAAGGTTTGCTTGAGTATATTTGGGGGTACAAAGGAGATACCTGGGCATCCCTTAAGTAAGAAGTAAATGGACAGCAGACTTGCTTCGTGAAAAAATGGTATCAACTAGAGTTAGCTGAAAACGGTGAAAATAACTTTGGGTGAGATAAGCTTCTTTAGACAGGAGGTTAACCTGTTAGCTAAGTTTAGTCTCTAGAAAGGATGTTATGATTTTGTTTTTATATGTAACCATTTGTTCCCAATATTCTTATTCACTATCACTTGAATCTCTGTATTTTGATAATAAACTTATTCTTGTGTTCACTATAAGTATAGCTATGTGCTTTGATGTTAAGCAAATTACTGGTCCTGAGTTGACTCTTACAAGCTGGTGTGTACTGTTCCTTTGGGAACAGCAGGCCTGGTAATTCAGTAGATAAGGGGCTGGACACTACAGGGAATGCCCAGAGGACTTGGTGTGTGCCTATCACTACCTGTACAGAGAGAGTGAGGTCTGTGGAGGCCTGGAAGGTAGTGCTTGTGCTGCCAGAGGTTATTGGTTTCAGGGAGCTGATCCACAGCCAGCATAGACAAAACTACTTCACGCTAAGTGCAGGTGGTGGTAAGAGCCTCAGCACCCTGGGTACCCCTGGGGAGTGACACAGTGTTACCAAAGCTATTATTGCGTGGGATTTTCAGAAAGCACGAACTGACTTAGGAGCACAAGTCACTTGAAAGTTAATGGGACGTGTGCTTTTGAAAATCCCATCCATTATTTGATTGAGTCCTGATCAAAAGACTTTACAATCTAAATTTTGATGTGACCTAACGAGTGAGGGCAAAGAGCAGTAAGGTGGGGAATTGGGGTGACAGGAAGGGTACAGGAACATGATTATAAGGTAACTCAGTTAAAAATATGTGGACATTATGGTGGCTCCTTTTTAAAGATTTCATTTATAGGTATATTTATATATAAAATGGAGAATAAAGATGTAAGACAGTGAACTTCGTTATTGTGGGCACGTGGGAGAAGTGAACTTTTAGAAGAGATTTAAATGAGGAGGTGGTAGTGGCTTACATAGATCAGCCTGGTGTAGGTTAGTAAAATATTTAATATGACAGCTAACCATTTGGTTTTGACCTATTCATCTACCAGAAAACCTGTCTTCATTGGGAGCTCAGTTTTGCAATGCAATATGCTGAATGTGTCTTACAGTCAAAGCGAGATGAGGATGCTTAGCAGCTCTCAGAATTAGGCTCACGTGTCTTCAGGTTGAAAATGATATCAGGTAGTGGGAAAAGTTGGCTAAGTGCTTTTATTTTCATTGTAGCTACATGTTGTTGTCCCAAGGTACAGATCTGCCTGTACATTCTAGTTCAGTACAAAGAACAAAATGATAGCTCATTTTGAACCCACATGCTCAGGGTTCAGCTGATCGCCATATTTGGGGTCGGGAAGGAATTTTCCTCCAGGGTAGATTGGCAGAGGCCCTGGAGGTTTTTTGCCTTCCTCTGCAGCATGGGGCACGGGTCACTTACCGGAGGATTCTCTGCATCTTGAAGTCTTTAAACCATGATTTGAGGACTTCAATAGCTGAGACATAGGTGAGAGGATTATTCCAGGAGTGGGTGGGTGAGATTCTGTGGCCTGCATTGTGCAGGAGGTCAGACTAGATGATCATAATGGTCCCTTCTGACCTTAAAGTCTATGAGTCTATGAGTCTATAGCAATTGGGAAATTTTAACAGAAGCAGTGCAGATAGTTGGCATAATTTCTCTTTGATTTTATTAACGAGCTTGGAGCGGAATGGCTTTATATTTTCCCAGTAGCAACAATATTTTCATATGGTATGGCATCCACTACCATACAGAGAAAGATTATGTCTTTGTACAGTGTGTTCTTGTGGAGGTCAGAGGGCCACTAAATTCAGTGTAAGGAATACTAAGGGTTATATCCCCTGAGCTGAAGTTGTTTACTCTTGGAACTGCTGCCTGGATAGCGAGTAAAAGACTTCTTGGAGCAACTGGAGTAAAACACATTGCCAAGCCCATGTGCAGCCTCCTTGGGAATTGAGGAATGTTTCCTGGAATGCTGGCATTCTCTGGAACTGACCCTGGACCCAGAATATAAACTCTCAGACCTCTGTAGGCACTGAACAATTTAAGCTTTGATTGTATTGCTCTTTAAAAATTAAATGTGGTTGGGAATCTCAGTCAGAATTCTGAATTACTTCATGCTGTAAATAGCCTTGTGCCCCTTTCATGCCCTGAAAGCACAACCACTAAAGCATTTTTTAGAAGTTTGAAGCGATCCCAAAACTTTTCCATAGTTTTTATCAGCTCTATCTGGTGGCCAGCAGTTTTAAAAGTATCAGATCCAGTTTGTCTGGACTTCATTTTGGAAATGAATGAGGATGTATGAAAATACACATAAAGACGGAATAGGATTTCTTTATGGTCAGGGAATGTTGTACATTAAACAAATGAACAAAGCACTAGAGACAAAGGCATTACTGAGGGGCTAAAGCGGGGGTCTCAAACACGCGGCCCGGGGGGCCACATGCGGCCCGCGGAGTTATTTCCTGCAGCCCGCCATAGGTGCCGACTCCACTGGCAGCCAAGCTCCAAACATTACTGAGTGTTTATATTTTATTAAAATCCCTTTTTGCATTATAGTTTTTAAAAAGTTAATACATTGACTTTTAATAGAATACTATATTACTCTTCATTTTTTTCATTTTTGACTATACTTTTGTATCATTGTATGAAAAGGTTTCAGTGATGCGGCCCTCGGGCCAATTTACTAGTTCTCATGTGGCCCTCGTGGTAATTTGAGTTTGAGATCCCTGGGCTAAAGTCATCTGAGCTGGAGCAGAGGGGTGCAAACTGCACCTTGACTCTCTGCACTCTCAGACGGCTTCATTCTGAGGACAGGCAGTATTACTGTGATTTCTGCTGGGTGAGGGCAACTTTAAAATCCTCTCAACATGGCTGCTTAGGAGCTCCACTGGCATAAGCTGCTGAGGGGATGCACTGAAGCAGCACATCCCCTGTCCTCTTCCCTGGCTGGCATCATTGGGACTGTGCCGGGCCCCCGAGTTCCCTCTCATGTGAAGAGAGTTTGTGGCTTCTTTGAACCGCTCACCGACTAGACATTCTGTTGTTGCGGGACTCTGCCAGGTCCTATGGCAGTATCAGGCATAGACTGGGGTGAATCAGGGGCATGATGTGCTGGGCCCAATTGTAACAATCTTTAAATTTATTTGAGCTGAAAATAAAATCTGTTTCTTACTAGATCTTAGTTTTAAAAAAATCCCCAAGTAGAAACAATGGTAATATTTCCAAAGCAGCAGTCTGTGCCCAGAGCTCTGGCTGCACTAGGATACTGCTGCCCCTTAAAGGTGCATTCAGCCCGATGCATGTGTAATCAAAGAGCCCATAGAGGGAGAGTGGTTTGACTCCCTTTCTTGATAGTAGAAGGTTTTACTCTGATGCACCAGTTAGTGAATATTTCTTGTTAAAATGAGTTAATCAGGAACATGTTTTCTAAATAATAAACAGGAGACATTTCATATTCCTGGAGATTAGTGAGCTGTCTGCATATGACTGTATACCTCTTTCAGCTAACTCAAAAAGCTCCAATGGCCATTCTAGCATTCATTGACACCGTGTGGATTTGTGCTCCTCTCTGAAAATTTTCACACCATGAACCCATTACTTAATTACAAACATCCATATATTATTAATTATAATACATTAGTGCTCAAGTTCCCAAAACTTCTCATTATAAGATCCTGTTTTCAGTTGCTTATAACTTTGCCAGACCATAACCTTTTGAGACAAGATTTTCTATGCTGGATATCAGCTTCGTGCTGAAATTTTATGGAAAATTTCAGACAAAACACTTCAGCCATTTCCAAGAATGAAGTTAGTGAAAAATACACTGTTTTGCCCATGTTAAAAAATGCTGACAACCTCTCCTTTGAAAAGCTGTAGTACCCTCATTCTTTGGAACAGGGACTTGAAATTTGGCAGGATGGTGACCTTTTTGTTAGGGATTTGCCTTTTGCTGTCCCTGTGAAATACATCCAAATGTGACCAAGTTATAATCCTTTGAAAAATCTCAATTTGCACGTGCTGTGTGAGGAGCTCTCTGATGATGTGAAAATCAGAAAGGAATCATACAAAAAGTGGAGACACGGACAGATTGCTAAATATGAGTATAAAGAATAGCACACGCATGCAGGGACAAAATTAGAAAGGCGAAGGCACAAAATATGTTTCATCTAGCAAGGGCAATAAAAGAGGCTCTATAAATATATTAGGTGTAAGAGAAAGAGGAGGGAAATGTAGGTCTATTATTTAATGGGGAAGGAGAGCAAATAACAGATGATGCAGAGAAGGCTGAGATGTTTAATGCCATTTTTGCTTCAGTCTTCGCTAGAAAGGTTAAATGTGACCAGATGCTTAAGACAATTAATATTAACAAGGGGGAAGATTCCTTGGGCCAGAGGAGGGAAAAACAGGTTAAAGAATATTTAGGTAAGTTAGATGTATTTAAGTAAGCAGGGCCAGATGAAATTCACCCTACAGTACTCAAGGAACTAGCTGAAGCAATCCCTGAATCATTAGCGATTATCTTCAAGAATGGTTGGAGGGCAAGTGAGATCCCAGAAGACAAGGGAAGAGCGCAAACAGTACTATCTTCAAAAAACAAGAAAAAGAGGACCCACAAATTGTAGACCAGTCCACCTAACTTCGATACCTGGAATGTAAGGCTTTTGACACAGTCCCACATGATGCTCTCATAAGCAAATTAGGGAAATACTGTTTAGATGAAAATACCTTAAAGTGGGTGCATAGGAGCCTGGGGCCCCCTTGTATGTATGCATTATGATATAGTGTTTAATTCATATTTAAAAGTCAGAAGGGATCATTGTGATCATCTAGTCTGACCTCCTGTATAATGCAGGGCAAAGAACATCCCCAAAATAATTGCTAGAGCAGATCTTTTAGAAAAACGTCCAGTTACATGATCACATACTATTTTTTTTACAGGAAAAGTCTTATGAAGTTTCTCTCTCTCCCCTTGTACTGGAGTGGGAGATTTGCTCTTGACTTAAGTGGTGGTGGGAAAATCGGACCAGCTGAGGGGCAACCCACTCTCCCAGTCCAACTACACAGGCAAGGCATACTCAATATTGAAAACAAAAGAAAGTGATGTAGTGGAGGAGGAATATGAAACAAAAAAAGCGTGTCAATTTAGATACAGTTGGTGCAACATTTGGGAGTTGCAGAGTGTCAAAATCTGACTGTGGTTTCAGTAGCGTAGCTAGGGGGAGAGCGAGGCAGCGGCCACTCTCCCAGGAAGCACAAGTGGCGCCTTTTTAATTTTTTGGCACCTTTTTAATTTTTACTCACCCGGCGGCGCTTCGGGTCTTCGGTGGCATTTCGGCGCTGGGTCCATCACTCGCTCTGGTCTTCGGCGGCATTTCGGCAGCGGGTCCTTCAGTGCCGCCGAAGACCCGGAGCGAGTGAAGGATGTGCCGCCGAAGACCCGGAGTGCTGCCGGGTGAGTACAAGTGGGTGGCGCCTTTTCATGTCCGCTCCCCCTGTTCTCTCCACCTGGCAACGCCACTGTGTGGTTTAGAACACAGCTGTTCTCTGGAGTTTTGGAGTAGTTATAACTCTTTGAGTTATGAGCTGCACTTTGTTTTTTGGCTTCTAGTGTCTGTTCAAAAGAATAGCTCCTGTAAATAAATTAGACTGGGTATTCTCAATCTGTGTGAAATCATTTCTTTTCTAACATGAAAATAACCCATTGCTAGAATGTAAAGGTTTCTGGATTATTCAGAAGTCTTGACAGTAACATTGATTTTGTTGACTACATGTATCTTCTGTATGCTTCTTTCCAGGCACAAACCATGAATTACGTTGGGCAGTTAGCAGGCCAAGTATTTGTTACTGTGAAGGAGCTCTACAAGGGATTAAATCCTGCCACGTTATCTGGATGTATTGATATAATTGTTGTCCGTCAGCCAGATGGAAATCTTCAGTGTTCCCCTTTCCATGTGCGCTTTGGGAAAATGGGGGTTCTGCGTTCTAGAGAGAAAGTGGTAAGAAATCTTGTTACTTTTCTCTTGTTTTCTCAGTGTGTGAACTCATTGCATTTAGTTACAGAATATGTTACAATCTAGCAGTCAAAGCTTTTATTAGATGGTTTTTATAAAGAGCCTAAATTGTATTTTCATGGTTCAGTTAAAATGGTTGATACTGATAGCATTATTTTAATGCATAATGCGTAGACAGTTGATCATAATAACTACAAACCAAACTACAGTTAGGCAAATGTATTGACTGAAAATACAGTTTCCATGTCTACATTTAGACTTTTACTTGGAATTTCACAAGATATAACTATGGCTCATGTTATTTAACGTGATAATATTTATAGGATTGTGTTGACATATTGACAAATATGTTAAGTAAAGTACATCTCAAGATTCCTCTCATTATAGCTAAATTTTAAAGTTTTGCTATAGTTTCTGTTAAATAATAATCTATACATGCTCATGATGAAATACTTTCCATAACTGTTGCAATATTCCTTTTCAATATGGGACAAGGTTTACAGTAGAGACCTCGGTTAACATTAAGTTCTCGTGGTTTTACACTAGGACCTTGTTGTTCATCATGTTTATTTAATGACCTGGAAAAAGGTGTGAATGGTGAGGTGGTTAAATTTGCAGATGACAAAATTAATTAGGTTATTCAAAGCTAGAGAAGGCTGTGAGGGACTTCAGAGGAACCTAACAAAGCTAGGAGAACTGGCAGCCTCATGTCAAATGAAAGCCACTGGTGACAAATGCATGATAATTTGGCAGAACAATTTGTACTGCTTACACACATTTTGGGTTCTAAATTAACTGTAATTGCTCAGGAAACAGACCTGAGTGTCATTGTGGATAGCTGAGTGAAAACTGTTGGTCACTACTTTTCTGAGTCAAAAAGGAAAACGTGTATAAAGAGTGGGTAGAAAATAATATTGGATAATGACATTATATAAATCAGTTGGATGCCTTGGCCTGAAATACTGTGTTCAGTTATGGTCACCCTAATCTCAAAAATGATATAGCAAATAGAATGGGTGACTGAAATGATTAGAGGCATAGAGATATTTCTGGCATGGAGGAGAGATTGAAAAGATTGGGGCTATTTAGAAAGGGAATATGACAGTGATTAAACAACAATGAATGGTGTGGAAATGGCAAATCAGGTTTTCCTATTTCTCCTTTATCATAGTGCCAGGACAGGAGGTATTTAATGAACTTGAAAGGCAATACATTTACAACTGATAAAAGGAAATACATTTTCACTCAATGTACAATTTGTCTGTGATACTTTTTGACCACAAGATATCACTGAGGTCAAGAGCTCAGTAGGATTTAAAAGAGATTAGAAATTTATGTGGCTAATGCAACATCTACAGTTACATTAGATAAAACAGAATTTTTTATAGGGGATAAAAACCTTCATGATTCAGGGTGCAAGCCAACCATTAACTAACAGAGGTTAGCAAGATACTGCCCCAATAGGCAGCTTTCCCCATAATTATCTACTATAGGTTTCTTTCACCTTCTTCTGAAGCATCTGACCAATGTCAGGGACAGGATAGAGCAATAGATGGACTTGATATGGCAGTTCCTCTGTTCCTAAGATTGCTTTATTTTTATTGTTTTTTTCCTCCCCCAAGGTTGACATAGAAATTAATGGAGAATCTGTAGATTTGCACATGAAACTAGGGGACAACGGAGAGGCATTTTTTGTACAGGAAATGGACAATGATCAGGTAATGTCCAAAGATGATTTTCAGTAATCAAAATTCTGGTGCATACACTGTGGCAGCGATTTTGAATTTAGGGCTTTTGTTTAAAAATGTACCTCTATCTAGTGTATGTTTAACTGTGTCATTCTGATAGTTGCTGTGCATTTTTTCTCATGGAGGTTGGTACTGGATTAAATTAGTGTTTCAGGTTTGAACTTTGACAGCTTGGCAAAGCCCATTGTCAAAGTAATAAGTAAGGCTCAAATGTGCATGTGTGTGCATATGCGCACAGGCACAAAAATAGGCACACTTTAGCACACTCCAAATATCCACAAATACATTGCCTAATACACACTTGGAAATCAGTGATTTACACTGCCTGGGCCTATGCTTGCACAAATCTCTGATTTGTGTGTGTGCATTGAACGTACTTATCCAAAAGTGCACATGTCTTTTTAAACATTTGGTCTTAAAGTGTTCATGTTACTCATTTACGGTGTTATTCTGCATCCATTACTCACACCGAATACTACTTAAACTAGAACTCCTGTTGTGAGACTCTGTGATTAACTGCTATGCAGTTTAAATGAGGGCCACACTAGTGTTGATGAAACTTCCCACAAGGTAGAGAAGGGGAAACCTTTTAAGGGTATTTGCTTTAGGAGTATGTGATGATTGTTTTGATTCTCCAGCATGAGACACATTTTTACACCCCGATGCACCAGTTCAGTCCCCTCAACTTCAGTTAAGAGTTGCATCCATGAACAATCTTTCGCCCCACGTCTTTACATCTAAATATGTTTGATGGTAGCAATCATTTCCAGATAAACAAGATTTCTAGGAAACTTTCCACATGTGTTTTAGATGGGGTGTGTATATTATTTAGTGTATATAACCACCTCATAAAGAGAATCTTTGGGAAAGTTCTGGTCTCCATGAAATCTTCACATGATGTGATGCAAGTGATACCTGTTACTGATGCAGAGGTTACTAGCTCCCTATTGTTTCCTGGGAGTGGTGTGATCAGCACGCAGATCATGGGGGCATGACCAGGACATAAGTTATGAATCTTCACTTAAGAAATAGTGGTTCCATCACTTAATAAGCACTGAATTCTGCCCTGGGATGTGCATAATGCCTGCGAAGCTCCCATTCAATTGGAGCCTAAGCAATCACCTAATTTATATTTGAATTGTCTTGTGTGAAAAGCAAAAGGAGCAATTGTGTTACAAGGCAGAGCCCTAACTGAGTGTGGAAGTGAATGTGCCTTCCAGGGTGCAGCATATGCTCCGCTGTGCACCTGGGTAGTTCCATTAGCTTTTATTGGGTGGGTGTGGCTCTGCCTCCTCCCTTCCTGCCCTCCTTTGGCCTTGCAGGGAGACTACAGCTTGTTGGGGCACAGGGCAGAAGCAGTCTCTGTGTTCAGGGAGTGTAGGGACAGTAATTGTGCCTCTGGGTGGGATGGTGTGGGGAGGCTTCTCAGGCTTCTCCTTCCATCCATGCTGGGGCCTGGCACAGTCTAGCCCAATGTCTCTATTCTGATGTGTTAACATTTGAGATGGGCTGAGCCACGAGCTTTGGGTATGGATCCAGAGCAGAGTCTGCGGAAGTTTGGATTTAGGATTTTGGTTCAGGCCCATGAGAGAGACAGAGGGTGCTGAGCCATTAAGATGGATCGGACTTACCCCAAAATTCTATGTTGTTTGGACCCAGCCTTCTGGTTTTGGCCTATATTTAGCATCAACTGGCTAGAGACTAGAGCTACTCATGGGCCAGTATTAGCTACACAGAAGAACCCCTTAGTGCAGGTACCCTCCCTTGCTTCCTCTAGGAGCTGCCACCCTGAAACCATTTCCCCCTGGCTTGGTGCCTAGGGAGCCCACATGAGGAAGGGGCACTCTGGGCCTGAGTTGTTTTGACAGTCAGTTATGTTAATGGACAGAGGCCATTCTGCTCAGATGCTAGACCTATATTTTTGACTGTGCGAGGGAATAATATACCCCCTGGTTTTGATTTCTTTGTCTTCAGGAGGTAATTCCTTACCACCTCGCTACATCCCCCATTCTATCAGAGGGAGCTGCTCTGATGGAGTCACAGCTGAAGAGGAACTTGATAGATAGGGTGAGGAACCTGGACTCCAGTGGATCCTCACAGGTATCAATCCCCAGTCTTGCTTCCCAGTCTGCTATAGAAAGCGCCTCGATTTGTGTCTCCGTGAAGAAAAGAAGGAAGAGGAGGAGGAAATCTACCCATAAACTTGACAGTTTAAAAAGAGAAGACAATGGAGACACGTCAGAAGATGAAGAAATGTTTTCAATACAGATTAGTTCAGAGGAAGAGAATGAGCCCATGGACAATATGAGGTATCATCATTTATAATGCAGCTCTAATGCCAGATTGAAAGGATTAAATGTTTCTTGCATGTATTGCACAGAGAGGGGACGCAGGTGTTTTTTTTGGATGTGTGTGTAAAAATGTCCTTCTGAATTAATAACCAAACCCTCAAAACTAGTTATGAAATCCGAGAGACTTCTGGTCTGAAACCAACATGGAGAAAACCCCTTTTTAGTTTGGCTATTACTTCCTGGTAATGTATAGGTACAGGAGTCTAATAGATACCAAGGATCAGAGCCTTAGCTAGTATAGATTAGCATTCCTCCATTGATTTCAGTGGACCTACACTGATATACACCAGCAGATAATTTGACCTATATGTTGTGTCCATACAGTGGATAAAACATTCTGATGATTAATCCAGAATATTCAGATCCACTAATTACTGGAGCTATCATTGTCCAAGCCCCATAGATCCTGAAGTTACAAGCATGGAGAGCCAACCTCTCTGTGGGTCCTCTCTTGGTCCCCTTTGTTCAGCTCTGCAGTTGGCTCTCCCTTGTTTTCCTCTCCCTACCTGTGTTTCGGAGCAACAATAGCTCATGGGTGCATTTCTGCTTTGAGAACTGGCAGAATAGGAGGGAAGCTTGTGATGTACAGTGATTACTGCATCAGATTTATCCCCTCCTACTGTACGCACTTCCCACCCCCCTGTGCATCTGAACCAGAGAAGTCCCATCTCCACAGTCTGCCTACAGAAGGGATGTTGAGGATTCAGAGGGTGAGAGTAGCATGTAGCAGAGTCATTGCTTCCCCCTTCAATTGCCCCCCCCCCCCACATCCACTTCTTCAGATTTCAGCTTCCCTCCAACAGCACACATGGCTGAGGAGCATCTGGCCCTGAGAATGAGTTTTAACCTAGGAAATTGACAGCAAAGCGACCAGGAGAATATCTATGGAACTATAGGGTGTGAGTCAGACTATGGTTTTCTCCCATGATTTGATTTATACCAACATCTGGGTGTCTTCTTACTAGAACATGTCTGCATTATTCTGTCTATTAACTGAGATATGAGGAAATTTAATACTCAAGCATTATTTTAACTTCCATTTTTTTTTAATGCTCAGGATATCTGTTACGGATGTGTTTAGTGAAGAAGTGTCTGAGATAAATGCTTCTGCAATCAGTATGTTTTCGCAGTCTGCACCATACACCCATTCAGATGGAGAGTGGTCACCCCTTCAGAGGTACAGTATATAGAAGTAGAATATATAGTTTTTTTTAACCATCTCTCCTTCCTCACTTAGTCTGACTTGCTGCCTTCTCAAGTCTTGTTGAGTCAAGCATTGTCACTATCAACTACTAGATGAATACCTTCTTCAGTTGAATATGCAGCATTGTTGTAGCCATGTCAGTCCCAGGATATTAGAGAGACAAGGTGGGTGAGTTCATATCTTTTATTGAACCAACTTCTGTTACTGAGAGAGAGACAAGTTTTCGAGCAACACAGAGCTCTTCTTCAGGTCCGGGAAAAGTACTCCCAATGTCACATTTGCATTTTGCTGCGACTCTGGGAGAACCTTTCCCAGACCCAAAGAAGAGCTTTGTGTGGCTTGAAAACTTGTCTCTCTCTCACTAACAGAAGTTGGTCCAATACAAGATATTACCTCACCCACCTTATCTCTCTACATTTGAGTTCAGAGAGTATGCAACAGCTTTAGGGCAACTCTACTCTCACTTCCAGTCTTCAAATGTGGACTATGCTGTGTTTGAACCCTGGAATATTTGCCTTATTCTGGTCACATGCCCAGTGCTGATGTCTGAAGCTGGGAATCATGCTGCCCTAAACCAAAAATTCATTTGTCCAGAAACAATGATCTAATCCTGCAGCACTTACTCATATGTATAGTAACACTGATGTTCATGTCTTGGTATAATTACCATATAGAGGGATGAACATTCAGTGGAAGTTGAATCCATGCTACAGTGAAAGACTTTAATGAATTTAGTTATGAGTCTATTTTTTTTACTTTGGGCCTGATACTTCCAAGAACTTGCAGATTGGGCCCTAATATGTAAAAAACCAAGATTCTTTATGATTCAAGAAAATAAGCTTCCTTTGTCTATTTCAAAAAATGATTTCTTTAGTTACAAAGGTGACTATAACATGGAATGTTCATTATAGATAATAAACACATATACATACAGCGTATTATATACATATATTCCTTATGCATTTCTTGTTTAATACTCTTTGTGTACATACAGTGTGGGTGTGTATACATTAGAATCAGTGTGTCAATTTGGACTGCATTTCTTCCTCCTGAGGAACAGCCTCAAAGCTGTTCAGTTAACATCAGACAAATCCTCTTTCCGCATGTCACAGTGAGGTTCCAATGAAGTCTATTTCTGTGCAGAGACTTGGTGGCTAGTTGACCTGTATGCTACCTTTTGTACTTCTTGATTGCAATGCTTAGATTCTGAAAACTTGAGATGTACAGTCCTGTTTTCAAATGGCTTTTGAGTGCTTGAAGAGCTTGTGTTCATTAGCACCTATTTTGAATAATGACACCCAGTTTTTCTCTCTTTCAATATATCGTGCTGTCCAGTAAGCCTATAGATTGCACAGGGCCATCCTCTCATCTCACTGTTCCAGCAGATGGAGGCCTATCTAGTTCTTGTCCTCATCAATCCTCTCACTTCCCTGCTACAGACAGGTAGAGAGGAGTTATTCTCTGCCTCTTGGGATGTGCGATTAATCCTTTAATGCATTAACAGTATGTGAATTTTGCCTAACTTACAAAACTGCTTATTACTAACCTAGACACTTGGGAGGAAAATGCAAGAGAGCAGAATTTCCTTTATTTACCTCCTACCTGGGCTTTGAATGTAGGTAAGTTGCACAGAGAAGTCCTGCATTGCACTATGATGGGTAATATAACATCAATATAATGAGAAAAAGGATTAGAAAAATGGAAAAAAGACCAAGAAAACATCCAAGGACAAGTATCAGAGGGGTAGCCGTGTTAGTCTGGATCGAGTTCTGTGGCACCTTATAGACTAACAGACGTATTGGAGCAATACGTCTGTTAGTCTATAAGGTGCCACAGAACTCTTTGTCGCATCCAAGGACAAATGATCCAGCTCCTCGGCTAGTGTTAATTGCTGTAGTTCTATTGAAGTTAATACAGACATTTCCTTTCAGGCTTTCTGTAGTTTAATTTAAAAAAAAAGGTCATTTCCATTTCACAGAAAACGGGGCCTTCCTGCAGAGTTTGCTTTCCCTCTATGATACCACAGTATTTTTAAATGAAAAATCTAAACCTCCTCACAAGATGATGCTTAATCAGACAAGAGAAGGGGTGGCATGAGTAAGGGAGCCTTTTTCTCTTGTCCTCCTATCTTGATTCTTTGGGTGGGGAATGGAAGCTTTTCTGTACTTTGGAATGTGGGGGAGAGAGCATCTATAGAGAGGACGGATGGTCCAGTGCATAGGGCAATAGCATAGGATTTAGGAGACCTAGATTGAAGTCCCTACTGTGCTACATCCTTCTTATGTAACTATGGGCAAGTCACTTAGCCTCTCTGCACCACAATTTCCCATCTGTAAAATGGGAATAATAGCACCTCCTTACCTCACAGAGATGTTGGGGACCATGTATCTGAGCACTTCACAATCTTCAATGCATTTATCCTCCTATCACCACAGTAAGTATCTACGATAGATTGCATAACGTTTAAGGGATATGACATTTGTGTAATATCTGCTGACTCTAGTGACTAAAAGATGACTTGCTAAAATTTTTCCTGCTACACTTAGTAGCTAGTGAGATACCCCTGTAGTTGTTACAGTTGCCCTTTTCGCTTTTATTTTTATACAGAGTGATGATGTTTACGTCATGCATCTCTTGTGGTACGTCACCCTCTTTCCAGCATTTAAATAACAGCTGATGAAGATATGGAAATAGGCTGTCTTTGCACTTGAGGATTTCTCCTGGGATGCCATCTTTTTCAGGACCCTTGCCACTTGATAGCAAATCAATGGTCTTGCTTAGTTCTTCTACAGTGGGCGCCACATCTAGCTGTGGCATGACCTGTAGAGTTTGTATTTGGTCCAGTGATTCGCTGGTGACGTTTCTTTCTTGTGTGTATAGCTCTGACTTTGCAAAAGTCATCTTATTGCGCCTACAACAGCTGGCGAATCGTGTCTATCCTGAATCACAGTGCGGATTCAGGGCTGAAAGATCAACTATAGACATGGTATTTTCTCTGAGTCAACACCAAGAGCAAAACTGAACATTGTACGTCGTCTTTTGGACCTAACCAAAGCATTCGACATAGTCAGCAGAGCAGGTCTGTTTTTTTTAATGCCTATCTCATAGAACTGGAAGGACCTTGAAAGGTCATCGAGTCCAGTCGCCTGCCTTCATAGGACCAAGTACTGTCCCCCAGATTTTTGCCCCAGATCCCTAAATGGCCCCCTCAAGGATTGAACTCACAACCCTGGCCAATGCTCAAAACCACTGAGCTGTCCCTCCCCCCCTTATTTGTAATACTAGAAAAGATAGGATGCCCACCAACCCTGTTATGTCTTATATGTTCATTCCACAACAACATGAGAGCAACTGTCCAGCTCTGAGGTGAAAAGCAGCGTGAAGCAAGGATGTGTTCTTACCCCTACACTCTTTGGAATCTTCTTCTTGGTACTTTTGAATTGCTCATTTAAGTACATGAAAGATGGAGTGTATCTCCACACAAGATCAGATGGGAAACTCTTCAACTTATCATGACTTAACTCAAAGACCAAAGTCAAAAAGGTGCTAATCAGGGAACTTCTATTCACTGATGCTGCTGCCCACATAGCCCATAATGAAGATCTACTACAGGAAATCATGGACCATCTTTCAAGTGTTGGTCAGGCATTTACTCTCACCGTCAGCATTAAGAAAACTGTTGTATTAGGACAGGGAGCTCTACAAAATCCTTCAATCACCTTAAATGCAAACCAGCTAGAAGTAGTCTGAAAGTCCAGCTATTTAGGTTCTACAGTGACCACCAACTTCTCACTGGATGAAGAACTAAATGTTCGCATTGGAAAGGCTGCCACCACCTTTAGCAGACTAACTAAAAGAGCATGGAACAACTCAAAGCTTACTATCAAGACCAAAATGTTAGTGTACCAAGCTTGTGTCCTCAGCACTCTCATGTAGGGTGGGGAAACATGAACAACTTATGCTCATCAGGAGAAAAGGTTAAATAATTTCCATCTCTGCTGTTTACGCCACATACTCAGCACCAAATGGCAGGATAAAGTCACCAACACAGAGGTTCTTCAAAGGGCAAATTTATCAAGTCTGACAGCCCTGCTCACACAAAGACGACTGCACTGGCTGGGTTGGTTGCACTGAGTAGGTTGGAAGAGAGGTGCATACCCAAGAACATGTTACACGGGGAGCTATCAGAGGGAACAATAACAACGGGACATCCCAAGCTTCACTGTAAAGACACAAGCAAGCGAGATATAAAGGAATTTGGAATTGATCCTGACCAACGGGAAATCTTGGCAAGTGATCATAACAAGTGGCACCATCGTCTCCAACAGGGTATCAAAGTCCATCACAGAAGCTGGCTCCTACAGCTTGAAGAGAAAAGAGCCCGTAAGAGGCAAGCAGCTCCCAATCAAGATACATACTTTTGCAATAACTGCCAAAGATTATGCAAATCTTGGCTTGGACTATTCAGTCACATGAGACATTGCAAAACATCTACTTCATAGATTGCAATTCCCACTGTCTCTCATAGATGAAAGGATGCTGACATGAGTGACTAAAGTAAGGTTTCCATTCATTCTTGTGTAACATCAACAGAATGCTGGATATGGTTCAGTCATGGTTTAATCTGTAATAACTAATTGAAGACCATGGAATTTCACAAGTCTCACCAAGGGCTTAATTGGAAAACAGTGGGTCTGCACAGTGATAACAGGGCCTAATTCAGCCTATGGAACCTTTATTACTGATGTTGATTTGAGAGAAGGAAAGAGCCTAGTTTGAATCGCTGATCTCAGGCAGTCTTTGTCAGGTTGGTGGTTATAAAGATGGAAGCTCTCAATGCCGTTTTACAGTCATTTTTCCAAGCACACCACTTTAAATAATCAAAAACACCTCCCTTCTGTGCTCAAATGCATCTTTTCTCTGTCAGCGAGAAACAGATAGATAAAGACAACATCAGTTCCTTTTAGGATTTGATCAGGCAGCTAGTGTGCTGTGAATACTGCTTATTCCCCTGTACACATTCCTTGTGGTCTCTCCATCCGTTTGTCGTATCCCCCTGTCTCTTATCTAAAGCTTAGATTGTAAGAGCTTCAGGCCGAGACACTATTTTGATATCTGTTAGCACAGCGCCTAGCATGATGGGGTCCTACTTTCACGGCACTACTGCAATGCACATAACAAACGTCAAAGATAATAATAATTTCACTAGTGTTTATTGTATGCCAGAGGAATTTCCCACTTTTGCTATACTGCCTGACCTGTCGGTGCACATCACCGTGCTGTGTTGATAAATGGACTATTTTGAAAATTCTCAGTCTTATCCAAATATTTACTGCTTTAATGAATAGTTCCCTTTGTAAAAAAAATACTGTGCTCTTTCAGGCATATATTCTGTAACAGTTTCTTCTGGCTAAATTCAGTCTGTTTTGTGGGATTATAATTTATCCCCCCATAGTCTTCAACATTATTCTCTAATCTCCCCACCTCTCCCACTGAGATCCCACCCTTCCATTTATTTATTTCTCTTCTGATGTACGCCTCCGAGCCTTGAGGTTCATGTCATGATCACCATTTTTTAAAACATGGCCAGGATTCCTTTGGGAGCCATTAATATTCTTGAGGCTACTGAGTGATGCAAGACATGCCTTCCTCAGGAGTTTAGTACATTATCTGAAGAATATTCCCAACCCTTTCCAAGCCAGAGAGCAAAAAATTAGAAGTGGGAAATGAACCTAGAAGGTCTCCTACATGGCAGGACACAATCGCTAGATTACCAGTCTTACATGGTCTTGATCTTGAATAAGTCCAGCTCATCCCTGATTGAAGCATGCAAAACTCTGCCATTGCTCTGGCACTTAATTTGTCCCAACTCAGTAAAAAACAAAACAAAAATCTTTAAAGACAGTATGCAATGTGATCATGAGCTTTTTTAGTCCTTTATCAAAATTGATTTTGACAGCAGCTATGTGCAGTGAATACTGTCTTAAGCAGCCACAGCATGGCAGAACTATACAACATGAGGTGTGAAGGCAGAAGTATACACATATGAGCTCATAAACATAGCTAGTGCCTTCATTAATAAACCATGGGTCGCTTCAGAGAGGTGTTGGTCCGTGGGAGAAGCGATTTAACATTATTAAGGGAACATGGTATGTAAAGAAAAAAGTCCGTGAGTTTGTCATTGTAAGCCCAAGGGAAGTGCTGAGGCAGGAGGATTCCCACATCACAGATGAGGGTATTTAAATTCCTGGTGATTTTTCATATAATTCTGCCAGGCTCAATCCCTATCCATGGGGGGAGGATTTCTCTCTTGAGTTGAGTAACCTCATGGCCCAAAAAAGACTGTGCACATCCATGGAAGAGGAAATCCTTTCCAAGCAGAGCAGTGGTAGTATGCTGCAAAGAGACAGTGCATTTGCATCATTTGCTTACGTTCTTTCTCAGCCTTGGAGTCTCCTAAAGTGTTTTTTTTTGTGATGGTTCTAAAGGCACGGTGTGTTGCAGAGCTGAACTGTGTAGCTTTTTGCTTCCCAGTAACCTTGTGCAATGGAATCATGGTAGTTTTGGGACTTCTGTGGGCAGGAAGAGGGTCCGAGGCTTTCATTTTTAGGGAGTGACAGCTCACCTCAGAATGCTAAGAACACCAACCCCAGCTTGCTATTTGTAGATGGCATGGGAAACTAACCTTTGCATAATGTTCCAACCAATCCAAGTAGTAGAAATGCTTTAATACCTTTCTTTCTTTTTTTGTGTGTGTGTGCAAATAATGCAATATTTACTACTTCTTTGCCTTCTGGTGCATGTTTACATTTCTGATTTGATATTACAGCACTTAATTTAAGAGGCCCAGACATGCCAAACATTCTAATTATAATTCTTAGGCACTTCTTAAAGTTACATTACTGTTTGTGTGTTAATCTACAAGGGGAGCTCTATAGAAAATAATTTTGGAATGTGAACATCTTTTGCCTTCTAAATTTTTAAGTTTTGTTATATCTAAATTGCATTTAAGCAAAGACAGACATTTACAAAATGAAATACTGAATATATATGCACTTTATTGTGCTTGTGTGAAATGCTCAGTAGATACAATATGCATTCTTTGTTTTTTTGGGGGGAGCAAGGATGGATTAGTAGGATTGCTGGGTTCAAGTCCTAACCCTGCTCAGTAGCATAGCCAGGAGGGGAGCAGGGGGAGCGGCCGCTCCCCCTGTGAGCAGAAGCGGTGCCTTAAAAAGGAAGTGGCGCCTTTTTTTTTAGCAGAGTTTAAAAAAAGGCGCCGCTTCTTTTTAAGCGTCGCTTCTTGCACTCACCCGGCAGTGCTCCGGGTCTTCGGTGGCATTTCGGCGGCGGGTACCACCGAAGACCCGGAGTGAGTGAGGACCCACCGCCGAAGTGCTGCCAAAGACCCGGAGGCGCCGCCGGAGGCGCTGCCGGGTGAGTACAGGGGGAGCCTGGGGAGGCGCCTTTTTATAGCGCCGCTCCCCCTGTGCTCCGGACCTGCCTACGCTACTGACCCTGCTACTGATTTACAGTGTTCCCTTGGGCAAGTCACTTAGGGACAGATTTTCAAAGGTAGTTAGGTGTCTAAAAATGCAGATAGACACCTGGGCCTTGATCAATGGAAGCTAGGAGCCTAAATACCTTTGTGGATGTGAGCCCCAGTGGGATTTTCAAAAGTGCGTAGGTGCATAACTCCCATGAAATCCCACTTGATGCCTGTTTGCATCTTTAGGCACCTAAATATCTTTAAAAATCTTAATCTCCCCATCTGTAGAATGATGAGATTGTGGTGAGCATTGATTAATGATTGTAAAGAGCTTGGAAATTAATAGGAAAAAAATTTTCTACAGCAAGGACCCTTGAAAACGTGTTGAATTTCTTAAATAACTAATTACTTGTAGTAGGAGGAATTTAGCATTTTCAATGTTTAAGGTATTTCCTATAGCAAGCACAGGAAACTACAAGGGCAACATGCAGATAATTAGATAACCGAGTCTATTTATCAGAGGGAAAACTGTCAGGTTTTAAGATCTGCCATTGTGTTAGTGCAAAGTAATTGTTATCTGAGAACAGTCAGACTAAAGAAGCTCAATCTATTTAGTTGATCTAAGAAAAGGTTAAGAAATGTCATAGTCATGACAAATTCAGATTAGAAGTAAAAAGCACATTTTTAATAGTGAGGGTAATTAACTGGGGGGACAGCTTTCTCAGGGATGTGGTGGATTAGCCATCACTTGAAGTCTTTAAATCAAGATTGGATGTATATTTAAAATATATGCTCTAGCTCAACCAGAAGTTATAGGCTTGATGCAGGAATTTGGGATGAAATTTGAGGGTCTTGTGCTATGCAGAAAGTCAGACTAGATGATCAGAGTCATCCCTTCTGGCTTTAGAGTCTATGAACCATCACTGATTAGTGGCTGATTTGACCATTTGTACTATTGACTACTGACTTTATTGCATTAAACAAAGATGACTGGTGATGTCACAGACTAGTAATTTACTAATTATCACTCTTTCTTCCATGTGTTTTTATGCATGGCTGCACTCCCTGAACTAGTCTGTACCTCCACTACCTTCAAATTCCTCCTTAAGACCCTGATGCCGACCAAAACCTGACAGCCATTAATGGGTGCACAGAGAGCCAGTCTGAGATAGTTATTTTGAAAATGGTTTATCGTCCTTCCACATCTTTGATTTGCTGCTGAGCTCCTTAGATTTTTGAACTCTTTGGGTCAGTGACTGTTTGGAAGGTGCCTAGTGTATTGTGGCAACGTTTGTAATACAGATAATATACAACAAGAATGCTGCATAATGCAGGTTGGCCTATGCTTTGTTTTTACTTTAGCTGTTTAAGAAGTACCATTTTGTTTTCCAGTCCCTCAGGTTCCCGCCCTCCCTCTCCTAAGAGTGATTCAGAATTAGTCAGTAAATCTTTGGACAGGGGGATGCAGAAGAATAACCCACAAATGCACTGGGCCTGGGGAGAACTACCTCAAGCTGCAAAGGTATCAAACATCACTCCTGTTTCAGTCCTTCCAGTATCTACTGTGTATTGTTAATGGGGCACGTGTACATGCAGGTGCAATATTTCACATAGCTGATGTACGTGTTTGATTTTAGGCTTTTACTTCATACAGGCAAATCAAAGTCAGGATTAAGAGCTGAATTATGTTGAGTCTTGAAAGATGAGATTAATATCTAATGAGATAGAGAAGGGGGAGCCAATGAAGGAATTCAAAGGGGGGTGGTGATGCGGTTTGATGGATGGGCTAGGAAGATGGCTTTAGAGGCTGCAGTTGGGATGGGCTGGAGAGGGCATTGTGGATTTTTGGAATGAATGTCCAACAGGATGAGGTTGCACTGATTGACACGGGAGATGATGAAGACTTGGACAAGAGTTTAGCTGTTGGGATAGAGTAGAAGGGTTGGATCTTTAAAGTATTGCAGGGGAAGAAATGGCATGTTAGGGGCTTGGCTTAGATAGGAAATATTGATGTAGGCAAACATTTCTGCTAAATGAGGAAGGCTTTGCATGTAAATACTTTGTCTACAGAATTAAAGGTACTTGGTGTTGTTCATATTTGTTACTGACTGAAACAGAGAACATTCCTGGCCAAGATTTCATGAAGTGACTAGTTATTTTGGGTGCCCATCTTGAAGTATGTTAAAGGGAGCTGATTTTCAGAAAGTTCTGGGCACCCACCTTCTGACAGTCAGGTCCTTTCAAGGTGTCTGCAGATGGGCACCCAAAGTCACCAGTTGATTTTGAAATTCTTAGCTCCACCTGTAACTTTGGTTATAGATAGCGAGAGACATCAGTGACTGAAACAACCAGGTACAAAAATGCTGTGTCCCACAATTGCCCTATGGACAGATGATGCAAAGTAAAATTTTCAAAAGTGCCTAAGTGACTTATTGACATGGGACATAGGCTCCTAAGACTTAGGTTCCAAAGTCACTTAAGGGTTTTTTGAAAATTGTACCCATATATCCAACTAAGAGGTGCCTTTACTATGGCTTTGTAAGCATATGGATCACAACTGTTCATTTTATGTCACGTATTAGAGCTGCATAACAGTGAGTGAGTGCTGAAGTAAATGCAGTGTTTGGCACTCGGGGTATGGCAGCGGATGGTGCATGTCTAGCTGCTGCATATTCTAACCAATAGGCTGACTCTATGACAGGACAGCCTTGTGGTGTGTAAGCCTGGAACGTTATCATAAACAAGACTCAAACTAACATCCTGGTGGTCTGTTGGCAGCTGCTCTACTAAGCAGCAGCTCTATCAAGTAAAGAAAAAGGGGGCTTAGTTTCTGGGCAGGCTAATAGGAGTTGTTCTGAGCATGGCTCCTCAGAGAATCACTCTTTGGATACCTTTCACTAGGAGCCACCACTTTTATTAGAAGTGTTTGTTCACTAAAGTTCCAGTGTTTTAGCCACTCAGAGTGTAGCTCCCCTTCTGAAATCAACGGGAGTTCTATTTAATTGGGCTGTTAAGAACCAGTGATGCAACTAACTGAGGTTTGCAGCTGTAGCTGGTTTACTTGAGAATCAGCTTTCAGTGGGCATGGAAACGGGCCCTATTCCGCTTCCATTCCGCGGAATGCCTTTACCTCCCATTGAAATCAAAACCAAACAGAGCAGTGCAAGGTAGAGCTTTGTGTGAAATGACGAGGCTAAACTCTGACTATTTTGTGTGTCTCTTTTTCTCAAGGGCTTTCATTATACTGATCTGTTTATTTTTTCTCCTAGTCCACTTCTCTACTCAAGGCAAAGGAATCCAGCATGGTGAATGTAAATCCTTCGGAAAGCACTCATTTTCGGGTAATTCAAAGTGAGTCTGCAGAGGAGATAAGCAGCTTGACTGCTTTACTTGCCATTGGACAGGCAGCTGCTGCGGCTTCCAATGAAAATGACCCCCAGCCAGCGCCAGATGAGATAAATGAACCAGAGATAGAGGCTCTAGGAGCAGCTGCACCATCACTGCCTGCAAATGAGGAAATCAAACAAGCTGCAGCTTGCTTAGTCCAGCCAGCAAGCAAAATAGATTCCCCTTCTAGAAAGAAAGGTAAAGCAGTTGATCCTGCAATTCTACTCATGTGATTTTGCAACTAGATCCCACAGTGATTAGGCACTTTGTAGGCAGATGAACTAATCTATAACACCAGAGCATTTCTGTAGAGACTGAAAGGAGAGCAATATGCCTTTTAACATGAACAACAGCTGAGCATGTGTGTGTGGAGTGGGTTTTTTAAAAGAGATCTGGAATGACAACGAGAGAAATAATTTTCTCCCTTGGTTACTGTATTTAGCAGATCTGTGCAGATAAGCAGGGTTGCAAAATTTGTACTAAATGCTTCTCTATTTCACAAACCCAGGGGTTGCAGAAGCAGGGGTTGCAGAATGTTGTGGTCCAAACATGCTACAGGTTTCCTTTTCAGCGGTAGGCTGACCTAGGATATGGGAGACCTGTGTTCAAATCCCTGTCCTTTGTCACCAGGGACAAGTCACTTAGCATCTCTGTGTCTGTTTCCCATCTGAAAAATGGGGACAATAGTGCTTCTAACTGGACAGGGATGTTGTGAGGATAAATATATTAGAGAGTGTGAAGTGCTCAGATAACATGGTGATGGGGGCCATATAACTACCTAAGATAGGCTGATAGCATTTAAGGCCAGAAGGGACCATCACAATTATCTAGTCTGGCCTCCTGCACATTGCAGGCCACAGAACCCACTGCTGTAATAAACTCATAACCTCTGGCTGAGATACTGAAGTCCTCAAATCATGATTTGAAGGCTTCAAATTACAGAGAATCCACCATTTACACTAGTTTAAACCAGCAAGTGACTTGTGTCCCATGCTGCAGAGGAAGGTACCAGGAGTCCTCTAGGGTCTCTGCCAGTCTGACATAGGGGAACATTCCTTCCCTCCCCAAATATGGCGATCAGTTAGACCCTGAGCATGTCAGCTAGACCCACCAGCCAGACACCTGGGAAAAAATTCTCTGTAGTAACTCAGCCCCTCCTCATCTAGTGTCCCATGTCCAGTCGTTGGCGATATTTGCTATTAGCAGTCACAGATGAGACACAGGCCATTGTAGACAATCTCATCATTCCATCCCCTCCATAAACTTATCAAGCTCAGTCTTGAAGCCGGTTAGATTTTTTTTTGTCCCCTCTGCCCCCCTTGGAAGGCTGTTCCAGAACTTCACTCCTTTGATGGTTAGAAACCTTCATCTAATTTCAAGCCTAAACTTGTTGATGTCCAGTTTGTGTCCATTTGTCCTTGTGTCAACGTTGGTTCTTAACTTAAATAACTCCTCTCCCAGCAAAACCAAACCATTGTAAAGTTTTTTTTTGGTCCCTCACTTGTTAGGTATCCAAAAGAGGTATCCAGGTTAAGTATCCAAATGAGACATCATGCGTAGCCGGCATTGACTTCAGTTGGAATTGTGGGTGCTCCGCACCTCTGAAAATTAGCCTTTTGGTGTCTCACAAAGGCATCAAAAATTAATGGCCAGTTGTGAAACTTTTGGCCTTGCAGTTTTGTGTCCTTGTAGATAATTGTTTTTTCTTTTAACTATGAATTATGTGCACATGCTTTATGTGCTTTATAGCTTCTTAAGAAATAAGGTTTTTTAAATTCTTGTTGTGTATTTGGAAGACACCAATTCATTATTTATTTACTCTGTGTTTGACAGATAAACGAAGCCGACATCTTGGTGCTGATGGTGTCTATTTAGATGACCTCACCGGCATGGATCCAGAAGTTGCTGCGCTTTATTTCCCCAAAAAGTATAACTATTTATTTGGATTGGACTATTTTAGTTAAATCTCCATCTTCTCCCATCAGATTCTTAGCAGGTCTCAATGTGCCAAGATTATAGGAATACTGGCTGTAAGAAACATTCAGCTAACTGAGAGTCTAGGTCAAAAAAGGATGTTGGGAAGGATACCTAAAATTATGCAGAGAAAAGATGGGATACTTGAAACTTTGTAACAGATATATACTTGTTCATAAGAAATGTGATAAAAAATGCTAAGCATTATATACTAGTGTCAGACTGCTGTGCAATTTCCGTTAACGTTATTGGGAGTTATACTCATGGATCAAGGGCAGTATATGGCTCTTAGCATAAAAGATACTCTAAGGGATATATATGTACAATATTCTTTTCACCTTGATAGTTACTTGAAATCACATAAAGTTTAGTATTATTAATATTATTATATTACTCTAACTTTACTATAGTGATTGACCATCTAGAAATACAAATACAAATGATAGAAAATTATTTTTGGATGACACTTATGTCTTTATTTACAAAAATGTGTTTTCTTCCCAAATATATCATCATTTTGGTTTAATTTCCATTAGAGTTTCTTTTAACATTTGTATGATCCTCTTCCCAGATCATACTATAGTGGTTATGTTGACAGAAAGCCATTCAGCAACAACTAAAGTGAAAATAATTTGAATAGTATCTTTTTCTGCTTTCTTAAACATTGTCGTTGTTAAGGATGGACTATTAACATTGAAACAAAATAGTGGTAGATTGTGCTGCAAATTCTTCTCTCAAATGCCCTGTTATAACTCTGGAAGTCATTGTAACAGAGAGAATTTTGTCCCTGTGTGTTCTAGTAAATAATGATTGATCTACACAGATTTTGATCCAATATAAGTATTTAAGGGTGATTATTTTTTTACCAAAACAGTTATCAGTACAGCCTGTAGTGTGGATGCAGTTATATAGATACATTATACTGGAATAGCTTATTCCCCTTCCCATAGCTATGTTGATAGAAGCACTATTATACCAGTGTAACTGTGTCCATGGTAGTGGGGGTTGTACCTCTATACTGGTGTGGTTAAAGCAGTACAACTTTTGTGTATGGATGAGGCCTGAGAAAGGCCACTAATTTGAATTCCTTGTCAAAGAGAAGTGATTTCCTGTTATGTCGGAGAATCACACAGTTTAACGTTGTTTGCCTTAGGGCATAGCTACACTTGCAGATGTAGAGCACTGGGAGTTAAACCAGCCTTTGGAGACTGCAGCAAGGAAAACGCTGCCGTGTGTTTACACTTTCAGTTGCAAGCGCACTGGCGTGGCCACATTAGCAGCTCTTACAACGCCACAAAGAGCAATGCATTGTGGTAGCTATCCCAGTGTGCAAGTGGCTGCAACGTGCTTTTCAAATGGGGCGGGTGGAGTGTGACAGGGAGTGTGTTGTGTGTATGTGGCGGGAGAGACTGTTTTTGGGGGGCTGAGTGTGTCAGCATGCTGTCTTGTAAGTTCAGACAGCAGCAGACTCCTCTCCCCCTCTCTCTCAGACACGCTCACAACAGCAGCATTCCACACTAATGGCTTGCTTTGTCCCGGAGCAGATAAGCATTCCAGCTGTCAAAAATGGAGCTTTCAAAACAATGAGAAGGGTGGCCACTTCACTTCAGTGGATTATGGGACGTTTCCAGGCCAAGCACAGTGCAGTAATGAAACACCTCGTCCACACTGACGCCCGGGCGTTTCAGCTAGGGTGCAGCAAGTTTTATGCTTCTCATGAAGGTGGATTACCAGGAGCACTCCAGCTGCAGAGTCCAGGAGCTCTACTTGCCTTGCCAGTGTGGACACATCAGGAATTACGGCGCCCGGGGCTGCTTTAATGCGGTCTAACTTGCAAGTGTAGCCAAGCCTTAAGTGTGTGCACAATGTGGGTTTGGGCTTGTGCAGGGAGAGAATTTGGGAATGATACAGGTCAGAAAACAATGAGGACTGAAAGACTTTTTTTTTCCCCCTCCACAGCGGTGATAATAATGCACACGGAAAGAACGCAAATGAAAATGGACCACGGTCAGCGAATCAGTCCCCTCACTCGGGTGGAAGTTCAGGTGTTGATAGTGGTGTTGAAGGCGTCTCGGATGGAATAAGAGACTTGCCTTCAATTGCCATTTCACTCTGTGGAGGTCTTAGTGACGACAAAGAGATAACAAAAGGTACAGAATGATCCTGTACCTTATGATTACATGTTGTTAATGAATTCTCAACTCCTGTTAAAAAGGAAACAGTGCCCTCTTGTGGCTAGAGGTAGGAATTTAAGGCTGAGGGAGTATGTAGCTCTTCTCATTTGGATAAAAATAAAAATGTCAGAAGTTCTAGGGTTATTAATAGTATATTAATATTATATTACTTACTGTAATATATTTTGGAAATTACTGTATTTACAGGTTCACTTCATGCAACAGTAATAAAGGGGTGCATTTGCCATTTATTATGCCTTTTACTGCAGTGTATAATTGGTAAATTCACAGCTGTCACTACCATGGACAGGTAGGATGGGCCAATGGTTAGGGTGCCAGCCTGAGGCTTGGAAGGCGTAGGTTCCATTTTCAGCTTCGTCCTAGACTTCCTGTGTGATCTTGGACAAATCATTAGCTCTCTGCACTTTGGTTCCCCATCTGTAAAATGGAGATAACAGCTCTTCCCTACCTCGCAGGAGTGTTGTGAGGATAAATACATCAACGACCTTGAGGTGCTCTGATATGAGTCATGGGAGCCATTGAAATATCTAAGACTGACACAGCACTGAGTACTGTTTAGAAACTAGAAGTTTAAATATTCCATACAGAGGGTAATTTACGAGAAAGTAGTTCTATTTATTATTTTGTTAATAATCCAAATAATTGTGATTCTTGAAGGTAAGGAGGGGAAGGGGGTGTTTGTCAAAGAGGATGCATTTTCATTTTCCTCCAGGCCCTGCAAGTATTGATCAGGTTTCTGGCTGGGGCTGTATCTCTACATCGAGTCCATCAACACCTGTTCCTAATTAGCCAGAGAAGGTCACTGAAGAGGCACATCCTTACCCAGGAGTGAAAGGCCTGATCCTGCAATGTGCTGATCACCATAGCTTTCATTGAGCACCTCCTGTGAGGAGTTAAGGGCAGTCAGCAACTCCCAGGAAATACCCAGCACCTTGCAAGATTGGGGCTCTAAGCCCTGTCTCCATAGTGCTGCTAGTCTCTGCCACCCGTGTCGTGAAGGACTGATCCTGAAACTTAGCTCTTCAGAATGTTTTAATGCTAGTTATGGGGGGTAGGTTTTCCCATTGCAAGTACTGTACTTATGTGAGTATGTTTTAAATATTTCCAACAGATCAGTTCTTACAACAAGCAGTAACGTATCAGCAGTTTGTGGACAATCCTGCTATCATTGACGACCCCAACCTTGTGGTTAAGATTGGAAATAAGTAAGTCCATTTCAGCAGGTAAAAGTCTGGACAATGTGGGAAAAGCACTTGCGTGTTTTTAGTGCTACCCTAGGGCTTATACCAGCTGCACTATTGCTAAACAAATGGGTACTCATTTTCCTACTGTAGATTCACCCTGAGAGATTCAAAGCCAGTTATAGCTAATTAAGTAACTAACTTGGATTTCAAAGAGCTAGTATTTAATGCAGACAGTGTTCACACTCAATACCTAGAGTAAAAATAAAATAGACTATAAACCTTGCTAAGACGTTCATTCAGTACAACTGAATGATGAATACTTATGGGGAAATCATGATCAGCCTGTGTCCATTCTATATGCAGAGAAAGAACCTACATCCACAGAATATATTATTCCCTTGCCTCTCTGCTGACTCACTGTGTGATTTTGGACAAGTTGCTTAATGTCTTGCCTTGGTTTCCTGATCTTTAAAATGGGGATAATACCACTTACCTACCTCACAAGGGTGTAGTGAGGAGAGGACTAATTAGGGAAGGTCTGATTAGGTAAGATGCTGGAGACCTCGGGTGTGGTGCTGTGCGGATCTCACTCTCGTGGGCGGCACTGTTGAGGATTTAGCTTCCTAACTGCAATGGGGGTTGCAGGCCCTCAGCACACCACAGAAGAAAGTCAGCACCTCACAGAACCCAAACCTGAACATTTGTATAGCGCCTTGAAGGGGCAAAGAGCAATACAGGTGGCTCGTAGAAAATGTAGGTCCCTGAGCTATGGTACAGAGAAATACAATTTCTGCTTGGGGCTTAGCTTTTCTTTCATGATCTCCTATGTGACTTCTCCTCCTGTGGAATTGTGGTACAGTAAATATGGACTGTTCTTGTACTGGGAAAGCTTTTACACCAGGTACGTACACAAGGGAAGTGCCAAGAAGAGGATCGGTATTTGGAAATTTGGTCACCCTTTAGAGCAATTCAGAGGAGGAGGGTTCCCCAGCCAGCAAGACAGAGTCTTTAACCAGGTTCTTTGAATATTAACCTCATCCTGAATAAGTAAAGTATGATGTTAACGTTTTACTGGAACTTTGCCTTAAGAAATAGACACAACCAAAGTAGTCTAAGTAGGACATGGATTTGCAGATCCAAATCTGAACTTCATGGCTTTATTCTTTAGTTTAAATAAACTCCATTGCTTTAACTGACTGTACTATTAGTGTTAGGCGGTGGATTGGGATTGATGGTATTACAAAATGTAACAGTACACAAACTTTTTTGATTACCCAGGTACTACAACTGGACAACAGCTGCTCCACTTCTATTGGCAATGCAAGCATTCCAGAAACCTTTGCCAAAGGTGAGATTGAACATGAAAGTCAGTGGGGAAAGCACGAGCTGGGGTGTTTTTCATTTCATGAATTGAAATTCATGAAGGCAGAGAGAGTCTGCACATCAGTAGGAGCCATTCACACATAACCAGTCACATAGCTTGTGCTGACAACATAGGGCCAAATTCAACCCAAAATTAAGTGGGACTAAGGGCTTGTCTACATGGGAAGTTAGTGCGCAGCAAACTAGGCTGTGAATGTACAGCACCCTAGCTACGTCACACTAAATCCCATGGGGAATTAGTGTATTAAGATAAAGTGTACAAAGGCACTTCTAATGTGCAGTAAGAGTGTCCACACAGGAAATTAGTGCGGACTGGCTAGTAAGCTATAAATTCACACTCTGCCTTGCTATACTCTAACTTCCCTGTGTAGATAAGCCCTAAATTTGGTCTACACTGTATTTATTTGCTAGCTTATAAAAGTTCAGAAAATATCTAGAGGATTATAAAGTCCAAAAGAGGATGACCCTTCTTGATTATTTATCCTCCCCTTTCTCCTTTGATTAATATTCACTGGCTTGTAACCATAGGTTATATTTACAGATAACTGTGTGCTGTAATTGAATATTTGGTGTCTGTACCTTCTATTATGTCTGCAGAGAGTATACAGTTTCAGTAGAAACAGTGACTAGAGGTTTGCGGTTAATGGACAACTATTGCAGAAGTAGTAGCCCTTGCTTTAAAGTGTCAGAAAAGAAGCATGCATTCAAGCAGGGAGATTTTAAAAGTGCTTGCCACAGTTTAGGGTTCATTGAGAAGACTCTTGGGAAAAATATCTATACCTAGATTTGCAATTTTGCTTTGCACACAAATGATGTCTTTGGTTTTGACCCATGTGAGTTCAAATCCCCTTAATGTCACTTTGAGTTTGGAATCTAAACTCATGCAAAGCTTCAAACTGACACTTACTGGGTACCACTGCATTACTCTCGCCTTTCTGTGAGAATCATCTGAATCTGCAAATATGCATGGTTCTAACGTAACACCGTACATCCGCCCACACTCCATGTAAACTGTATGAGTTTGTAATGAAACACAAAACCAGAAGTGTGTTGTTTCATTGCAAACATTTTGCTAAGATCTATGTCTTTGGTAGATAAATGAGAAGATTCAGGATAAAATCCTGACCCCACAGAAGTTAATTTCACCCTTATTCTCCTGGGCTATCAATAAAAATATAATTCATGAGCACTAAATTCACTACATTTGTTTTTTAAAACCAGTATTTACATTCCAAATGTTGGAAACTTTCTAGAATGAACCAAGCTAATCAAATGAGGCAACAGGTACTGAGCAATACATTAAATTGGAAAGATTTACTTGGGTGAACTATAACCCTGAAAATATTACCATCCTGCTTTCTATTACTGATCTTCCAACTGATCTTCTTACTTATTTTCATACATATTAATTGGTTTGGTAGAGCTTTGATTTGTTCCAACAAGAGAACTAAGTCATTGAAATGTTAAAGGATTTTATATGTTGTCAAAAGAGATTGTATGAAGTGAATGTGAACTTGGAGCTTTTGCAAAGGAATAGTTGATATTGGCTCCCATTCAGCAAGGTACTTAAGCACATGCCTAACTTTAAGCCTCTGAGTAGTCCTGTTGAAGTCAATGGAACTAGACATGTGCTCCAAGTTAGGCATGTGTGTAAGTATCTTGCTGAATTGGAGCCATTATTCTCAACAATTCAGATCTCGACTCAAGCTGTTCCTCTGCTTTTTTGCATTTCTTTAAAAGAAGCCCCAAAGCTTATTTGCTCAGTTTTACCTTTCTGCCATTTATCTCACTATCTTTCTCTGGGTGACCACATCTTGAATACTGTGTGCAGATATGGTCGCCCCATTTCAAAAAAGATATATTGGAATTGGAAAAGGTTCAGAAAATGGCAACAAAAATTATTAGGGGTATGGAACGGCTTCCACTTGAGGAGCGATTAAGAAGACTGGGACATTTCAGCTTGGAAAAGGGATGACTAGGGGGGATATGACAGAGGTCTATAAAATCATGACCAGTGTGGATAAAATAGATAAGGAAGTGTTACTTCTTCTCATAACACAAGAACTAGGGGTCACCAAATGAAATTTATAGGCAGCAGGTTTAAAACAAACAAAAGGAAGTATTTTTTTCATATAACGCACAATCAACCTATGGAACTCCTTGCCAGAAGATGTTGTGAAGGCCAAGATTATAACAGGGTTCAAAAAAGAACTAGATACATTCATGGAGGATAGGTCCATCAATAGCTATTAGCCAAGATGGGCAGGGATAGTATCCCTAGCCTCTGTTTGCCAGAAGCTGGGAATGGGTGACAGGGAATGGGTGACAGGATCACTTGATGATTACCTGTTTTGTTAATTCCCTCTGGAGCACCTGGCATTGGCCATTGTTGGAAGACAGGATACTGGGCTAGATGGACCTTTGGTCTGACCCAGTATGGCCATTCTTATGTTCTTATGCATTTTAGATGCAACAGTAAAGGGGAGCTTTTGAAAAATCTAATATAGTTAGAGAGAGAGATGGATGCTGTAGCTGAACTCTGCTTTTCATCTTCCTAACTACTAATAGAATTTAGATTTGATTGTGGTTTGTCTTACAAGATCCCTTATCACCTACACAACTTTACACTGATCTTTGGAGAGGAGGGGCAAAATCAGGCTTACAGTGGAAAGCTGGTTGCAACCTTAAATGAGGAAAGGCCATCATATATTTCCATAAAAATGTCCTTCTCCCTGAGTAGTCCTATAGGCAGATTGCAAAACACCACTGACATCCTTGTAGTTTTAGTAGAGAGGCCAAGGGCTCCTGGGCGTGAAAACGAAATCCTTTCATGAATCAGACACGTTGGGTGTTGAGTTAGTGAAAGAAAGTATGTGATGTTGCCCTCCACACTGTATCTCTGGATAAAAAACTTCAGGGTCTAGTCCTTGTCAATACAGCCCATGTCATCACTAAACTCATATAAAAATAGTAACCCCACTACTCCCCACAAATTAGTGATAAATATAAATGTTAATTTTCTTTTAGAGAGAGTAACCCACCATCTTGCCCTTTAGTTTGTAGCCTTTGTACCTGAGACCTCTTCCAAAAAGATGGTCACCTGTTTTTTAATATTTTTTGTAATTTACGATTTTCACTAAACAACCTCAAATCAGACTATTATTTACCCATGCTAGACATTATACTAATGCCATTTTATGCTTTCTTTTTCTTTTTTGGTTTGATCTCCTTTTCTTTTTCCTTTAAAAACTCCTCAAGTATTCATGCTCAAGTTTCTTCAGTGCAGTTCTGGATGCCATTAGGTTTTGCTTTTATAAAATTTATGGCCCACAGACAGTATGTTTCCTTTTATTCTGTTTTATTCTTGGTTGAAATTGTGTTTGTCATTTTCCTTTGTTTGCATGTGTCAGGCTGTCCCTTTCTTTTGTTCCATTATTTATGTTACCATCCATTTATCACAGGCCACTGTGGAATCTATTATGAGGGATAAGATGCCCAAGAAAGGCGGAAGATGGTGGTTTTCATGGCGAGGGAGGAATAGCACTATCAAAGAGGTAAGTTTAAAAAGCAGATAAAGTTAGTTTTTGGCTGAGGTTTGAATCTCGTGTATCTTACATATGCATCCTCCAGAGGTTGTGCTTCTACAGACAGTACAATACCCAGTTTGATTTAGGACACACACAAGAAAGGCATTTAATCCAAAGCCCATACATCAATGGAGAGACTCCTATTGACTTCAGTGGATAAGGCCCTTAGCTAAAACATTTGTCTATTTCACTTCTACATTTGTATTCACTGCATCTACCTTTGGCAGCATAATCTAATAGATTAGTCAGGGGCATGGGAACCAAGAACTGCTGAGTTCTTATCCCGGCTGTGTGACTAACTTAATGTATGTCATTGGGCAAGTTGCTCACCCTTTCTACAGTTCTGCTTCCACATTTGAAGGATAATGATATTTATTACTAGAGCTGGTTGGAAAATTACAACGAAAGCTTAAATTTGGATGAAAAAAATAAAAGAAATGTGTTTCATCACTTTTTGTTAACACCCCACCCCCCCGCTAGCCCATTTTCCAACAATCTCTGGGGATTGGGTGCTTTAATTACATCTTCAAAGTTGTTTATGAACATTGAAGCACTGTGTAAGTGCTATAATAACCACTGTTCTCTTGCCCATTAGACACATTTAATCTCTAAAACTGCTAATAAAAATCTGTCTTCATATAATTTTTAAAAAGTTGAAATATCTGATACTTGAGTTTTCTAAATTTACATAAAATAGTCATTCTTGTGAACTTTAGTTATGAGCTTCATATAATTCGTTTTTGTTGCCATATTTTTCTGCAACTTACTGAATTCTAAGAATGACTGCCTTCTTGGAAGTGTTCCCTTGTAAACTGAGCTGTGACAGCTACAATTAGGTAGAAAAAGCTTTAGTAAATGCTGTCCATTTGTTTCCATGATAGCCTCGTGTAACTTTCATCATTTGAGATGAAATTGTCAGAGCTAAGTCTGCTCAACGTAGGTTTGGTTAGTAGGTTTTGTTAATGGTTAATGGAGTTTCTGTGCAGTGAGTGGCTACAGGATTGGTCCCACAATTTCCACCAATTCTTGCCATTTGAAATCAGCTCTCTTTCTGTATCTGCCAAGGAAAAACAAATTTCAGTTTCTGATGTGGTTTATACTTGCGAGTATTATAGTGCTCTGTGCAAAAAGTTTCCTACAGTAAACCCTTGATTTTTTTTATCATATACATGCACAGAACCAAGTCCTGCTTGCCTTTCTCACATTTATAGTCTTGGTGAAAGGAATAGGAATACCTGCACGAGTGAAGCAAACAGGATTTGGCCAACAAGATTATTTCCTTTAAATATTTCCTCTCTCTGTCTACTATGGAATTCACAACTTCTCATATCTGTGTTTTAGGAAACCAAGCCAACGCAAGGTTTGAGTGGGAATGTGCTTACTACAGAAGAGACGTCATCACAAATGAGCATTGCAGATAGGTGCGCAAAAAGAGGGCTATAGCCAAAGTAACTCTGGGCCATTTAAAAATGAAAGCAGGATACTTCAAGTCTTTGAATGGCAGAGCAGGGGCAATAATGAAATCTGGTTGAGATTTGAAATCTGTTATGCTATCCTATCTCTATATTTGACCCCTTAATATTGGTGAAATTCACCCATGGTAAAATCCACTTCACTTCCATAAAGCCTAAGCAGATGAAGTGTGGGGGGATTCTATCCAGGGCCAGGTTGTGGGGCTGCAGTACTTTAATGAGCCTTTTCCAAACTTATTAAGTCTGTAAAATTGGACTTTCTTGTTCTGGCATCTCCATATGACTACTCTCTCTCCTCTCTCTCCTTATTTGTTAGCCCTTCTATTTTCAATCCTAGCCAGATGCAGGAAGTTTAGAAGCACCTACAAATAAATAATAATCGGGCAGATGATCTTCCAAAGCTTTTTGCACCTCACTGAAGTCAAAATGTCCCAGATCCTTTTAATGCCCCCTGATTTATGAAAACTTGCACAGTCCGATATCTCCTTGTTTGCTTCTATGTACCAGAGGAGGCTCAGGAGCATAAGCCGTTCCTTTCAGAGGGATTCTTATACCATCTCTCCCATGCAGGGGACAGGAAACTCCACAGCTTTCTATTACTTCTTCTTCTAAGGAGAAGCAGAAGAAGGGGTTTCAAAGCCAGCAGATCCTGGCTTTGAAATTTATGCAGCTCTTATAGTATCCCTTGCTGGCCCCAGAATCTCCACTTCGGGAGTATTCTGCAGGGCCAGCAATAAATTACCTGCTGAAGTCCCATGGGGATGAAGTAGCAGAGAGTAGCTGTCTCCTGCCTGGTCTCCTTTTTGCACAGCCCAAATCCCATGGAGGTGCAACTGAGTGGCTTACCATGAACACAGCAGTGCCCACTTCCATGCTGTCCACACTCAGATCTGCCAGAGCTGGAGAGGGAGTAGTAAGACCCAGATTCAGTTATAGCTTAAACATGCTAAATTAGCATGAGGCTTTTTGGAGGCTGACATTGCAATCCAGGAGAACTAGCTGGAATGAGGAGCCACCAGTGCTTAATTTGTGCCAGGGCAGAGCCCCGGCACCTCTAGGCTCGGCAGTTCACAGCCCTGGCACCTTTGCTGCATCAGTTATGAATGTAAAAAACTGCTTGAGCCCCAGCACCTCTTTCATTACAAATTAATCACTGGGAGCCACCTTTTGTTTTGGAGACCAGAGACTGGCAGGTTAAATGTGTGGCACATAAACTGCTGCCTCAATAACATACATGATCCCAAATCTGCAAGATCCATGAGTGAACCTGAGAGGACACATTCCTCATCAGTGATGTTTGGTTCTGTTGTCCCTTACATGTTTGTTTAAAGACTCAGCCTTAAAACAGTATTGGAACGTCAATCAGACTTCACTCCTTAATTACTGTTTTGTGTTTGCGTTTTAACTGACTTCAGAAACAGTTCAGGAAGGATTTGTTGCTGAAAACCATTCTGTGGTCAATAGAATATTGAGTAGCAAGCTGTTTTTAGTCCAGATATAGCAACCACAGAGTCAGGCGGGCTATAGCTTTAAATGCTGCCAATCACAACATGCAGTATTTATGACACCAGGGTCAGGACTTCCCAACAACATGCAGAACCCAGCTGTGATGGAAAAGAATGTGAACGGTGATATATTAAAGATCACATTGGCAGTACGTTAAGAATATTTGAAGCTACCACCTAATATGACAGTTCTGTTTACCATTAAAATTCTTTCTTCTGTGAAAAATTTTCGTTGACAGGTTTTTAAAAACAATTGTGGTAGGGAAAATAGTTTTATAATGATGCATTCTTAAACTAATATCGTGCACAGGAACAAAAAGTTGCTGGCATTTCATTTTAACATTTTGAGGAGGGTAATCCTGCCAAAGTTGTCAGTAAAAATATAATCCCATTGACAAAAATTGCTGCTTTCACAAAGAATGGATGGTGCAGGTTATTTTCCATTAGAAAGTTGCATTAGTCATGTTCTGGGTTTATTCTCTAATTGCTGAATTCTTCATAGATTAAATAAATTCTTTTTTTTCTCTTTTTTTCCCTTAGAATGAAACTCCTTTGTAGTTGCTCACATTAGCTAACAGATTTTATACCTTGTTTGAGTTTTTTAATGAGTCAACATGGACTGTAATTTAAGTCTGTTAACTTAAAGTGACAATACTAGCATATAGACAGGTGAATGACTTGAAGAACCCAAATATTAATAATGGAAGACATGCGTGAATGAGAATTCAGCACTTCATTGATATATTTCTAAAGTCACGTTGTAAATAACCTCCCAAGAGAGAGTACTTAGAAGCAGAGAATCAATTGACTTATTCAGTGAGTCAGTGCTAATGTATTTTTAATGGATACCCAAATGCATTTACTGAGAAATGATTGCATCGTTTTTTGTGTGTATGATGTTCCAGAATAAAGGATGAATCTTCTTCAAGCGATGAAGACCCGAGAGCTGCAAAACCAAACATTGGGTCATTACAAGCAAACTCAAGTCATCTCTCATTATTGTCAGGAATCAGTTACAAAAAGACCCTTCGACTCACTTCTGACCAGCTTGTGAGTTATTTTTACATTTTCCTTCTGAAATGTCATTCCTAGCACAACAGGCACAATGCAGTTATTCAGGCTAGCACAAGGTTAATGACCTCTTAGTATTTGTGCTGACTACTAGGTCTTATGAAATTTTAAAAAATGTATTAATGTTTGAAGTAAATCTCATGCTTAATCTAAAAGGTGGTGTATTGACAAAGCAGGAGACTGAGGTCTTCCAAAATGGCAGCCTACAGTTAAACTCTGAAGTCTGCATTAAGACACCTAAATAAGGGACCTGATTTTCAAAAGTGCTTAGCACCCAGCAGTTCCCATTGCACCTGTCAGGAGTCTGTGTATCTTGTCTCATGGATGAAATTCCGTACTGTGCCTCAGAACTGGCAGCACAGGTGTGGATGTGAGTGGTTTTAAGGGACCTTTGTACCCTCCCTATCTGGGCTGCCTTTGGGGCTGGAGAGGCCCTGGGAATAATTTAGACAGTGCTGGGAGACTGTCTAAGTTAGGATTGCCTCCCTGAACTGCTTGATGGCCTAAAGTGCTGCCAGGAGTCAGCACAGTGATGTCTGCTATGGTCCTTTCCCTGATACGTCCATCTGACTCCACTCCTGTCCCCAGCATGCTCCTTATGCCAAGTTTTGTAAGGGAGTCCTCAGAGGACAGTCTTATGGCTGTCGTGCACAAGAAGAATCCTCCACCAGCTGGAAATGAGGTGTTTAAGGCTCTTTTATGCTGCTCTAGCTCTTTTACCCAGCTTAAAGGGGCCAGGCTCTGTGTGTGTGCATGTGTGTGTGTATGTGCACATGCATACAGATGTCTGTGTGTGTATTTCTCTCTCTTTCTCTCTCCCCATCACGCATGCAGACACACACACACACAAGATAGCAGCTTTTAAAAGAGCCGTTTGTGAATTTAGTGTGACCAGGACCATATTAATTTCAGTTCCTCTGCACAGAGGTGTTGTGACTAATGCTGATAAATAATGCTGTTGCTGTTCAAGCCCAGGGTATTAATACTTGATTTGGAAAATTTGGCTATTTAGGAAAATGCATTTTCTCATATCTATACCCGCAGCTAATTAATTTTCAGCAGTAAACACATTTGTGGAATACAACATTAGGCAGCCCACGACTCCCAGGTGGCTAAATGAGAGAGTGTTCTCTGTAGTTGGCAAGAGGACTAGAATTTGCCTTAAGAGACAGATATGGCTTATTGGTCGTATTCTGTAACAAACTGAGAGTAGGAGTATACAAATTGAGAGCAGGGGTATACAAAGCCAAGGGGGCTTATTTTTCAGACTCAGTAGTTTTGCAGGGGCTTGAAGCCAAATCTGTTTTTTGCTGCCATGAACACTTCAGGCCATACCGTGCCACTGATTGCAAAGCAGAACTCCTTATTATTTTTAATTCAGCTTATGAATCAAGGGCACAGCATGGCCCTTGCAGCCAAACTCTGCTTCCATTATTCAGTAGATAGTCCCATGACAGGAAGGGGATTAACACATGCCTAAGGAAATTAGCATCCTCCCATTTGTGTTTATACTATTTTGTCCATTTCACCGGCACAGTTTGATCTTGCTAATAACGTTTCACAGAAAAGTCTAAAGCTCAAGAATGGCCCTAATGATGTGATCTTTAGTGTTACGACACAATATCAAGGCACGTGCCGCTGTGAAGGCACCATCTACTTATGGAATTGGGATGACAAGGTTATTATTTCTGACATCGATGGAACTATCACAAGGTAAGCTGACAAACGGGGAAGATTTTACCTACCAGGCAATATCTCCTTCAGGCTCAAAAAATCGTATTGACGTAGGGTTGGGGCAAGGGACCATCGTGTTCAGGCTTTGAATTTTCATGTTTAACCTGCTTTTCCAATGAAGCAAAAAATGTAGGGAGCTCCTATTACATTGACTGGATTGTTAAAGGCTGGTATGTGCCATACTGTTGATCTGCATGTTACTTATAGGCTTTTCTGTGGTGCTTATCACAGTAGTATCTGTGCACCTCTCACACATTAATGAGTTCATTGTCGCGTCCCATCTGTGAGGCCCGCTGGAGTGATGTTCATTCTGGTTTTAGAGATATGACAAATTCCAGAGCTAATCCCGTGGGACAAGGCACTGTGATCTAATGGACAGGACACCAGAATAGGAGTCTGTGGATCTGGGGTCTATATCTGCCACTGAGCTGGTTGGGTATTGACTATGTCACTTCACTGCTTTGTGCCCCTGTTTCCCATCCCACCACCATGGTACACCCGGTCTGTCTTTTCTCTTTGGATTGTGAGCTTGTGAAGACAGGGACTGTCTGATTGTATCTGTGCACTGCCTTTCAGAGTGGAGCCCTCTGTCTTGGTTGGGGCCTCTGTGTGCTACATAACATAAACAGTAATACAAAATTCATTATACTTACAATGGGGAATGCCACTGGACCCAGTAAAGCTATTTCCCCCATTTTATAGAAGGTGAACTTATGCCCAGATCCTCAAGGGAATGTAGGTGCCTTAACTCTCAGTGAAATCAATGGATGGGGTGCTAGATGCCTTTGAGGATCTGGGCCAGAGGGATTAAGCTATTTGCCAAGGTCACACAAAAGATCTGTGCCATATCTTGGACTAAAAGCCTGATCTCTTGAATCTCAGGCGAGTGCATTAGCCAAAAGACTGTCAGCCACTCTGCTAGTCAATGAATGCTTAGGAGGGCATGTATCAGTACCACCCTTTCCTTAAAAAAACATTTAAAGTTGCTTCTGCCTGTTCTTTGGAAGTTATTTCTTGCAGTGCATTTGCTCTGTTTTTCCCCATCTTTATTCAGGTCGGATACTTTAGGCCATATTTTGCCCACTCTTGGCAAGGATTGGACGCACCAAGGGATTGCAAAGTTGTACCATAAAGTGAGCCAGTAAGTATTCAGCAAATCTCTTTGTGTTGATTTCTCTCAATTTAAATGCAAAACCAGATGATGCCTGTTCACAGCTCCAGGTGTCCTAGCAACTATTTACAAGAATGGTGAATATAAGAAATGGGTAAATTACACTCACAACAGGAAATTGGACAGGATAAGTAGGATCAAGCAAAATGGTGAAGGACCTTAAAAGTGAGGACAAGAAGCTCGTGCCTAATGCAGTGATGAAGGGAGAACCTGTAGAGGGATGCAAAGAGCTGATGGGGGAGGGAAGGTTGATGGCATCCGTGTCAGAGAGAAGATTATGGTAGTCAAAATGCAAGGTAAGGGCCTTTGCTATGACAAAGCCCCACAGGTGCGTTACATTTAAAGTAAGGTTGATGCAACATTGTTGCTGGATGCATAATGTCTCTTCTTAAGAGGACTCATTTCAGTAAATGGTGAGGGATGTGATGTAAATACACAGAGCCAGATTTTACGTGGGGGCCATACAAATCTCTGATATAGATTCTCCTCTACTGGTATAAATCAGTGAATTCATTGGAGCTATGCAGATTTTTGCTGTCTGGCTTGTAATGTTTTTACTCCTTAGTAATAATTTGTGAGTTCTTATGGTGTAAAGAGGTTAAAGATCTGAATCTCTAATAGTCATGGCTTATGTCATAGGCAAATAAAATATCACAATTGTGAAAATGTCCACTTTATTATTAAAGTAATTTCTTCCTGGTTTGTTTGTGTAATAGAAACGGGTACAAATTTTTGTATTGCTCGGCACGTGCGATAGGAATGGCAGACATGACCAGAGGATATTTGCACTGGGTCAACGAACGAGGAACAGTGCTACCTCAAGGACCTGTGTTGTTAAGTCCAAGCAGCTTGTTCTCAGCCTTTCACAGGTATCATTAGGTAGTAGCTTGTACCCAATACAAAATTTACCTCCTATGTGACCACTTTAAATTATTCTCAGAGTTTCCAGTAGGAGTTGGTGCAGCCTTTTGTTGAAACCAACCTCTAGTAGGCAACCAAAGTTTGCTAGTATCTTAGATGGTTACTTAAGACAGGTCTCATTTTACAGTGGTAGCCATTAAAAATTCAGCATTAACCAACAGATACCACCTGTTCACTACACAGTTACCATGGATATTTCCTGTTATCAGTACCTTCATGAATGCTGACTTTTTAATGGCAATCATTGTGCAAAAAGTCTGTCAGACAGTGTATATGTTTTATATTAATTTTTTTTACAGAAGAGTATTGATCAATTTCAGTGGTTTTTGAAGAGCTATTTAATAAAAATGTCACATTCAGTTTCATGTGGAAATGCATATTTTACTCAACCATATCACAGAATGTTATAACGAGAACATGTCTCTTTCTGATTGTGAAACTAAACTGTGTGGACATGGAAACCAAATATAATAAGTTCAAGCACATAGCTTAACACATCACATAGATAGTGAAGCTAATATCTACTTTCTGCTTCAATGAAGCTTGTTAAGTGACTACTGAAAATATTGTGGGTTGTTAAGTGCTGCTATGAAAAGGTTTATTTCATTAAAATTGTTAATGGGATGTTCTTCGAAATGTTCTACTGACAGTCTGCTATGTGTCAGTCAGTATCACTCAGCGTATTCTAAATATGAGAGACCTTGGAGATGTTGTAGCTAGGGGTAATAAAAGAGTAGCTTTCGTTGCTTTCCACTCTCCATCTCAGATATCTTCAAATGTTACAGCTTTCTGCATATATTTTAGACAGTTGGCCAGAGGGTATCCCACAGAAATGCGTTTAGTATCAGTGACATATATGCTGTCACACAACAACTGCAAGTGAGTCATTCTTAGCGTAGATTTAACCAGCGTGGCTTTTGGGAAGTTCTGGCTCAGGGTTTGTGTGTGTTGGGGAAAGGTGGCTTTCCTCCCACCTTTGTGCCTCCTTGATCCTTGAGTCATCTGGGGAGCTGCTTCAACTCCTGATACAGGTTAGAGCTACCTGAAGGTCGGCCTAGCTTGTACATGGCTGCCTGTTGCTCTGCCCATACAACCGCGAACAGCCAGAGCCCAACAGCACTCCCACCATGCCTCTGTTTCCCTTGCAGCATTTCATACGTGTGTTCCTGGGCTGGGGTCTACTCTGGGGAATGGTGCAGGGCCAGTTACACCAACTCTGCACCATGCAGCATTCTCTCTCTGTCATGGGAATTCCCTCGGGGACAACTCTGTCACCTGTTTGGTCCCATTTTGCCAAGAGAGGCAGTTGTGAAAGAGCTGCAGCCCAGAGATGAACTGGCTCTTCTATTCATTATTCTGTAATGAAGCACTAAAGAGAATTAGAAGATGCCAGTGTCTCTACTTACCTCTAATTGTCATTGATGGATGACCGCACCAGTAGAGGCAGCTTAATTGAAGGTAGTCCTTTGGCTTTAGTACATGGTGAAATTTAAATCCCAGAGAGAGAGTAGAGAAGCTATACAAAGGGAAGGCCATTATAATCTATTGACCCATTCTGCAGTTTTCAGTAAGGCCGTTTATATCATTACATTACATATACCATACATCTTTATTTAGAAACCACTGTCTATAATTCATTACCCTTGTTTAGTAGCCACATCTTTACCACATGGTTTTTAATAAAAGCCCCCTTGTTTAGGAGGCTTGTTTTTACTGTGAACACATGCAAACATTTACATTTAATAGGAGCCCTGGCTTCTAAATGAAGTTGCATGGAGGTTTTCAGTGCTAGAATATGACTAGATGAAATGTATTACATAAAATAAAAATAAAGTAGCGGATGTACTTTTGAAATACCTCCTTTTTTATTTTAGGGAAGTGATAGAAAAGAAGCCAGAAAAATTTAAAGTTCAGTGTCTGACAGACATCAAACATTTGTTTGAGCCGAACACAGAACCCTTTTATGCTGCCTTTGGAAACAGACCTGCCGTAAGTAATAGCTGTGATTATTTTTGACTATGAAGTGCAAAAGTGCTGCTGCTGTTATTCAGTATTTGTTTTGTGGTAATGCCTCAGGACCTCAAATAGGAATTAAGGCCACATTTTATTGGGCCCCATAAAAACTAATAATGTAAAGTCAGTTCCTCCCTCAGAGATTTCACCATTTAGGATGTAGATGATATGCAATAGGTGAATAAAGAGACAAACATGGAGGGCAAGGTAGCAGTAGAGACATATGTATTTGCATAAATTAGCAGTCCCAGCAATCCCAGGTGGTTGACAGCCTAACTGTATTTAAAATCTGTAAAGTTGTTTGAAAACACTGAGAACAGTGCCTTTCTTCGGCGCTCTTAGAAATGTTGTCCAAATTCTGCTCTCATTCAACCAGCACCACCACAGTGAGCAACATGTGGTTGGTGTAGTATAAACCGAGGCAAAATTGGCAGGTGAAAGTCCGTGGGACTTAGACTCCAAAGTTACTTAGCCCGTTTTGAAAATTGTACCCCTGTGTCTGTTTAATCTCCTCTAATAGTTATAACATGGGGCTTGTCTACACCAGTGGGGAGTAAATTCTAATCTGCACTAGTGTGTAGCATGCTGACTGGCCCATCTGGATCTTGCTGCCAAACTGTAAAAGTTCCCTAGTGCACATTAACGGAACCCATGTTACAAACAGCACTATGTTAATATGCACTAGGGAACTTTTAGTACATGCCAGCAGGGTCCACATGGGCCACTAAATGTGTGACATGATGGTGAGGACAAGAATTTACACTTCTCTAGTGCACACTAATGCACCATGTAAACAAGCCCTTAGGTCCTATGGATTTTGTTAGGCTTAGTTAAGGTTAGTAACATGCTATGAGAGCTTCAGATGCAAGATAACACATGTATATTCAGTACCAATACTTTGCACATCAGTATTCTTTATATATTCTTCTGCTCTATATATTCTATAAAGAATGAAATGTATTGTGCAAAGGCAGAAGTATGGTTTAATTTTTCTTTAAGTTAAGTTTTTTCTTTCTTTGCCAGGATGTTTATTCCTACAAGCAAGTGGGGGTCTCTCTAAACAGAATATTCACAGTTAATCCCAAAGGAGAACTTATACAAGAGCATGCAAAAACCAACATCTCATCGTAAGTAGTAATTTGTCCTGAATACTTCATGGGCCAAATTCATCACCCGGTTGATGATGAGAGTTACACCAAGGATTTATTTTAGCAAAGGTTTCCTCTAACTGTTTAAAATGAAATATTTGGATTGATATAACATTTGATTACTTTGATACCAAGTCTCCACTTGACATTATTTGAACTAACAAGAAAGATACTCACTGAGCCAGCAATTTAAAAAAAGGTTTATTTTATTCGCTTACAGGGATGCTGTCCACTTCTAGTACAGTCAGTTTCAAAAATAAGTTAAATGTAGTTTCCCGAGTCCCTCCGCCATGTTTTGTTATCTCTTAAATAATTTTTTCTTTAAAGTTTCCCCTTTTCACAGTTTCCGTGTGAAAGACTTGGGCAAACAAAAACTGAAACGAACTATATAGTGGGCTTAGCTAAAAGTGGCTATACACAAATCCCTGTCCAACTGAAGTTAATGACAATTTTCCAGAGTTTAAACAAACTGAAGGCTTGATTTTGGAAGCACTTGCACACACTAGACATCCCATTACAGTCAACAGAACTACTCACATAAGCAGGGTTCTACAATCAGGCCCTGAAAAAAATATAAATAACTATATTTTTCTCTTTCAGTTATAGGACCCTAAGGGTAAACTGGTAACAATAGTGGACAGAAAAAAATCAGACAAGTGTAGATTTAAATGCGTGTGTCCCTTTAATTCTCTTAGTGTCTATGAGCCAGAATGTGAACCTCTTGTTCATACTGGTGTACAGTTATTCACAAGAGCATTCCCGTTGACTCAGTAATACTACTTGTGTGAGTAACTGCTCACTAGTGTGAGTGAGGGTTCGTACTCCTTATATCTGAGAGGTACACAGAATGGTTTGCAGCAGGTAACAAAGACATTTAAAAAAATCATTTTATAGAGTCACGGGTAGAGGGGGAAAGAAAAGAAATAGTGCATATAGTTACCACGCTACAGTCACTGCACGTGAGCAGTCCTGCAACATTAGAGGGATTGTTACAACGTGGTGGTACGATAAATGTCAGGACGCTGCAGTGAGTCAGCCAGCTGGAAAGAATATGGTTTGAGATACTGAAACCTCATAAATATTTTAGTCCATATTTGCAACAGTGACTAATGATTTTTGGGTGCCTGCAGTCCTGGGTTCTCCACTTGAGACACCTGAAAGGGGCCAGATTGTCAGAGAGTGAGTACTCAGCTTTTTTGAACAAATGAAGCCTCTTTAGGATGTCTCATGTTGGGGACCCAGAAAAGGAGAACCCCCAAATTACTAGTCACTTTTGAAAATCTGGGCCTTAATGGTTGGTTTTTTTGATAAATAATTCTTCTATGTGGGCTTCACCGCCTAACCATTTCCAAAATGAGCTGCAGTAAACTCTGCTTTCCAACACATAACCCTTTCAACATCACTGCTCAAAATGAATGCCGATGAAGGGGTGGAAGCCGGCTGGTTGGACTGATCATTTCATGCAGATGAGCTTTAAATTGTATTGGTAATGTGCATTAGGGTTCCTAGAGCCTTGGGTAGGCATCTTTATTTTTAAATCAAAATAAATAATCTGAGATGATTTAAACAGTAATTTTTCCCCCCAGTTACGTCAGACTCTGTGAGGTGGTTGATCACCTGTTTCCTTTGCTGAAAAGAAGCCATTCTTCAGACTTCCCTTGTTCTGATACCTACAGTCAGTTCACGTACTGGAGGGAACCACTACCACCTTTTGAAAACCAGGATATTCATCCATCCTCATCTTAAATGCACCTACAGCCTCTTGGCCTCAGTTCAAAGGACAGGTTATCTTATATTTAAAGGACACAGCTTGGTTTTTGCCTTGGACAGATCAGCTGGAATATGTGCTATTGTGAGCATTGTATTCATTTGTTAAAAGCAAATTTGGAACTGTGTTTCCACGCTTAAAGTCACATTTCCAATGACTAGGAATGGGAGTGGTGCTTCCAACTTCTCAGCCAACATGCTCAAAATGTGCAACAGTCTTATTAAAAAAGATCAATTACAAGTGCAATGATACTGGTTTTCAGTTAAAAATACTATAAGGTTTAGTTAAAAAGCCCACCAGCGGTTCTCAACCTTTTCCACACCATGTCTGCCATGAACCACCTTCCCATCTAGCCAGAACCCCCTTCCATTTAGCAGGATGGGAAGGGCAGGGTTTCAACACCCTGAGACCAGTTTGTATGTCTGTACAGGTTGTGACCTCTGTCAAATTAAAAATCTCTCATTTAAAAGAATGGACAGTAATCCCCTCCCAAACAAGCATAGGACTGTATGAGAGTTATTGGGCCAAAACTTTAGCTGGTTTAAATTGGCTTTTTTTTCCTGGGAAATAAATAATGCACACTGTACATTGAAAGTAAGGGAAATAAAAACATTTTATCTGATTCTGTCATCCCTACTCACCTTGAGCAGTACCTTACTCCAAAAGCAGTCCATTTGGATTAAGATACAGTGTAAGTATACAAATGGAAGAATTCGACTCATTGGGGGAAATCCTGGCCCTGTTGAAGTAAATGGCAAAACTCCTGTTGACATCAGTAAGGTCAAGATTTTACCCTTTGATTGCACTGAGTTACACTTTGCTGGCGCTGACAGCTTCAAGGGATTTGTCAAAACTGAAAAGTATTCTGTGAAGCATTTTCTATGGCTAAAATGTGAACTTGCTGCTGGTTAAGGGTGAATTCTCGTGATTTCACCTTGCCGTATTTTTTCAGTTGTGTGTGCTTTGCAATACATCTGGCCATCTTTGGCATCAATGAAATCTTCCTTTTCACTTTCAGTTCTATACCTGAAAACTTCTTTTCAAATTTGCACAGACACTGGTTGTTATGACTCTGTTATGTTACTTACTTTTCGATGCCTTAAATTTTAACTGTGTGCATTGGAGTCAATATTGCAGATCATTTGAGAGCATTTTTCAAATAATGTATGGCAGTACTTTGTTTTAAATTGTAACTGCAACTGGCCATATGCCAAATGATCAAAAAATGTGTGCTTGGAGATGAATAGTAAAATGATTATCTTCTTTATTTTTAAAGATATTTGGCTGGGGGTATGTCCAAAGCATAATTGTTCTCTGAAAATGACATCATGGGATTCCACGCTTAGTGTATTTCAGTTTCTCCCATATCAAATTTGCTCAGTTTAAAAGAAAAGGATAGACCCTGCTCCTGATTTAACTCAATGGAAGTTTTGCCACTGGCAGTGGGAAATAGATTGGTGCTCCAAAATACGGATTTTCTAACTGCTGGCCCTGCATACTCACTCATTTGGGATGTTATAGTCCAGGGGCCAATTCACATTGCCCTGCATCTTGATGTTGTGTAATCATTTACACAAGTGCCCAAAGTCTTTCCTTCTTGTGCAGCATTACTGGATCTCTGATCCAGGAGAAGAATATTAGGTGCACGTCAGGTGCACGTATGCTGTAGTTAAGTGAGAATTAGTGCACAAGGAGGAAAAACACATTTCAGTTCTTAGGTCAAGTGTGCAGGGCTGGCAGTTTTAAACAAAAACAAATATCTTTGTTAGTGTAAACTGAACAAATTTGATATTGAGTCCCTGAGACACCATCAATATGGGCCTTAGGGTGCCAATTTAAGAGAGTCACGTCTCTATGTTCAACCACACTTTAATTTATATAATGTGGCTCTTGGCTGTATAAGCCAGGGATTAGGAGTAGTGATGTGATTTTTATTTCTGTATAAAGCCTCAATGAGACCAATGCTACAATATGTCATACAGGTTTTGATGACCACATTTTTAAAAAGATGTTGAAAAATTGGAGAGGGTTCAGAAAAGAGTTACAAAAATGATTCAGGGTCTGGAGAAAATGCCTGAGAGCGAGAGACTTAAAGAGCTTAGTCTGTTTAGTTTAGCAAAAAGAAGATTGAGAGGTGATTTAATTGCAGCATATGAGTACCATCAGGAGGAGAAAATACTGGATATTAAAGGGCTCTTTAATCTAGCAGAGAAAGGAAAACAGGAACCAACAGCAGGAAACTGAAGCCAGACAAATTCAAATTGGAAATAAGGCACAATTTTTTAACAGTGGGGTATGGATTCTCCATCTCTTGATATCTTGAAATCAAGGCTGGATGCCTTTCTGAAAGATATGTTTTAACCAAATACAAGTTATTAGGCTCAATACAGAGGTGTAAAATTTAATGGCCTGTGATATACAGGAAGTCAGGGTGGATGATCCAATGACCCCTGCTGGCCTTAAGCTGTATGAAACTATGAAATATTCTTTGTAGATATTATTTATTACCTTCTGTCATTAACTGTTGAGTTACTGGATGAACATATTAGCCATAGCCTGTCTGTATTTATTTTGCTAATGGCCTGTTGTAGTGCATTTGTGATATAAAAAATTTGCAGCCACTTGATAGGATGCACTCAGTTCAGTTGCCCTTCTGAAGTACTTAGGGCCTGATTTTCAGAGCTGAGCAACTGGAGCTCCCATTGATCTCACCCAGAGTGAAACACATCTGAAAGGCAGGTCCATAGCGTTTATTTGCTGATGTGCCAATAAGTAGTGAATCCAGTTTTAATCACCTTTTAGTATTGGAAACAAAATGGCAGTGTAAACGAGTAGCTGATTTAAACCATTTCAGTTTGAAGACCCTACTACACTATGGGGCACTGTGCTCTGTCAAAGTTTGACTGTAGCTGTATCAACACACAAAGGTATATTTCACTCTTAGCTAATATTTATTAAATTGGCTCACGGGGAGAACAGTTTGGAAAATCAAAAGCTTGTTCTGTTAGCAACAAAAGATTTTGCTCTATTTTAAAATATATTTTTAAGTGTACACTATATTTTGCTTTGGCTGTCAGGCAGTTGTCTGCATACATCTTTAAACTGGATTATTCATTCATAAAGAACAAAGTGGAATGGTTAAAGGAATTCTTACTCTTTCCGTGAAAGAAAAATGTTGCCTGCTTTCAGTGTAATGGTGGTTTCTGTTACAGAAAGAATACTTTTTGCTAACATAGTGCAAATACAGACACCCAAACCACAATGTGCTCTATTTCTACAATAGACATATTATAAACTAGACTATGCAGTGGTGACTATTGTTTATTTTCATGAATCTGATGACTATCCCACTCAACATGGGTGGTCGTAGGAGGTGGAGGGTAATATATGCATCTCATCAGTTATATTGAAGCTAAAATTTATTGACAACTTTTGGGGTTGGGGGAATTTTTCATTTTGGTTTTTGGTTTGGCTCATCATTTCTATTTCTATTTATATACAGGATTTGCTCTGTCTAGTGCACTGATGGAAATCATTGTAACACCTCATTTTGATGCGCTGAATGCAAAGACGTTAAAGATATATTGTAATAAATGCAAACAGCTGAAAAATAACGTTCTACCATTTCAATTCTGCGACATCTTAAAAATAGTCAGCTTTGGCCTTGTGTCTTTTGGCCAACTTGAAAGAATATTGTGTTGTGTGATAATTGTGTCCATTAGTAATGGATTGTCTTTTATCAGAGTGACCCGCTGTCACATTCAGCATTTGTAGTATTCGCCCTGTGGGATCGCAGAGAGCCTGTGACCCAAACCTTTGGAAGATGCCAATGAAAGTGGCCTGGCCAGAGTGCTGCTGTTCTCCCACTATTCCTGGCTGTCAAGAAGCACTTTAGTGCCTGGAGCAGCCAGGCAGACATTAGAGCAGCCCTGATGCTAACTTACTGTAGGGACCAAACAGGCCTCCACGGCTTGACCCAAAATTTGAGAGCTGCAAAGGCCTAAAGCCAGGGTTTTGGCTCCTCCAGCCCCATCCATCCCCCCTCTCCTCAAGTCCTGGCCTGAGTACAGCTCAGCCTGACCTCAAAATCTGAGCCTGGGTGTCCAACTCACATCCTTCAGGTTTGAATGAGACCCTGGATACATAAGAGTCTGGTCATGTCCCAGTGAAGGCAATAGGAATGCTGTCATTGGCTGTAATGGGACCAGGACTGCACAGTAAGGTTTGTTTTGTTTTCCGTTCCATTGCTGAGAAATAGACAAGAAAAATAATTGCTGCTATTTACGAGAATACAAAAAATGCATTGTGCTCCCTCTGCTGGATTTGCTGAGCAAATAATGACAATCGGTTCTCAATGCTGCCAGGCTGGCATTAGTTGATGATTTAAAAATACAAATGTTTAGAATTAAGAAGGTTCTTCGGCAGCCGAAGTTCAGTTCAAAATTGTGAAAAGAGCCATGTTTGGGCAGCCCACACTCACGGCAGCACCAGGCCTCTCTATTGTCTGCGGAGCTCTGACCTGTGTAAAAGTTTACCCTAAAGCTCTGGAGATGGGTTTGAAACAAGGGTGCTTTTTAAATGAATAATCACAGAAATGACACCTTCGCCTTTGTAAGGACCTATTTATTGCTCCTGGGATAGCCTGTGAACAAAGGATGCATAAAAAGTTTGAGGTAACAAACTCTCAGAGGAGCTACACACTTAAAACTGCCTCCCGGTGCTGCAATGGAAGAAGGAACATTTCCCTTTAAATATAGAGGTCTAGACAGTTGGAGTGCTTAATGTGCTTTGCAAATGGCACCAAATACCTTGGGAGAGATTTTTGCAAGCTGTAAAACCAAATACAAGAAACTAGTTTGTTCAATATTCAGGCCCAAATATAAGCACGTGGAAATATGAGGCCTTCAGCTCACCCTCTTGGGTACACCCAAGCTGGGCACCATTTTAAAAGGCCTTCTCTGTGTGTATCCACAGTAAAGATACGGCTTTGAAAATGCACACGAGTGATGCTGAGGTCTAATACAGCAGACTACAGCCCTTATGGTTTTGGAGGAAAATCCAGGCTTTCCTTGGCCATAATGCATGTCAACTATGCAAGGGAAGGGCTGAGTGTAGGTGATCACCCAGGATATTGCCCCTTTCCTCCCCCCGACCCTCCCAGCTTTGTTGGGGCTCCTGCTGTGGCAGCACACAGGGAACGGTGCTGCAAGATCCTCTTGTCCTGCCCGGGAGGGGGCTACTGAAGGACCTGCAAAGGCTACTTTAGCCATTCAAGTCTAGCATGAGAACAATGGGCGCAGGAGCAGGGAGAGGAATGGGGGCAAACGAGCTTGGGGAGCAGAGGCAAATTCAGTAGTTTAGCATTGTTTCCATGAAGCGCCTGTGTAACTGCTCTGGGGCGAGAGGTAGAATCTTCCCTTCTCATCACTGCACATTGGTTGAGTGCTGAGCCCAGCTATTGGAGTCAGGCACTGGGCTCAGGCTTTGGCCTGAAAGCATTTTGCCTGAAATTGTGCCAGGCTTTGCTTTGAGAGCATTGTATGAGAGAGGTGAACAGGCCCTTTATGCCTGGTTTGCCAAGTAGGCGAGGATAAAACTGGTCAAGGACAAATCTGTTTGTCAAGTGGCTAAGAGGGTCTTGCAACCAGCCGAGGAAAGTTGCAGGTGCCGTTACATTTAAATCTTAATTAAGTACAATACCCTCCTAATTTGGCCATAGACTTAGAAAACCACATAGCAGCTCACCACTCTGAAGTAGGGTATACAGCTCCATAATACCACATGAATCTATTTTCAAAAAAGGCTTGGATGGGCATTGTGACTCTAATTCAGCAAAGAACCTAAGAACACGCCTAAATGCTTTGCTGAACTGTGGCCTGGAGAGTTACTAACTGATCTCAGTTTTCTAATGGTTACACTTTCATATGGCTTCCAAGCCTATAGCAATGTCAGGTGTTCAGTGTACTGCCAGCACTCTATTTATCGATACAGGAAATCCATTTTGCCTTGCCTTGCTTTTAATGAGTTTTGCAAGCAAGTGGCCCCTTCCTGTGACTCATTTTGTGTTTTCTGAATGGGTTTTGTGGGTTAAAGTTTCTCAATTGTAAAGTAACCGCAATGTCTGCTTTTCCTTGTCAACTGGAATCTTAACAAGGAGAATACATTTTGGAACAAAGAAATGTAAATGGAGTAGAACAGTTCACATTTCTTTACAAAATTATATAAACAGCCTTTTCCGAGACAGTTAAAAGAAACATGCAAACTGAAACTAGGTCACGTTTTCAAATTGATTTGTTTAACAAATAGGTTTGTTTTAGAACATCACTTTTAACACCAAAAAGCCAGTTTCGTTGATTTGTCTCAATATCTATTGTTTGTCTTTTGATTTATAACCAATAAGTATTCCAAAAATAAACACCAACGGCCTTACTCTGATGTCAGTTACAGCAGAGTAGCTAAGTCAAGGTTACCGCTCAGCTTCACGCAACTGTAACTGCGAACTACATTTTCATCCTAAATATTGAACTATCCTAAAGGAGCCTTTAATTCAGCGACTGATCCTGTAACTGCATGATTTTTAATCTTAGATAGTTTTTGAATTTTAATGCACCAGGTGAGGAACTGGGAGGATTACTTCTGCTTTTGTTTTAGTCTTTTGGAAGATGTATGGCAGAGGAGGGAGAGAATCCTATTTAAATTTGTACCATTAACATGGGATTCATAGATTCCTAGCCCAGAAGACAGCATTGTAATCATCCGGTCTGATCTTCTGCATAACACAGGCCATAGAACGTCCCCCAAATAATTTCTAGAGCACATCCGTTAGAAAAGTATCCAATCTTGATTTAAAAATTGTCCGTGATGGAAAATCCACCACAACCCTTGGTCAATTGTTCCAATGGTTAATTACTCTCACCATTAAAAAGTTGTACCTTATTTCCAATCTGAATTTGTATAGCTTCAACTTCCAGCCATTGGATTGTGTTATACCTTTTTCTTCCAGATTGAAGAGGACTGGGGAGCTGCGGTGGATCCCCCACAGCGGCTGGGGAGCTGCTGGGTATCCTCCACTGCCTGTGGGGACTGGGGAGCTCCGGGGGATTTCCCTGCCAGCAGTGGCAGCTGAGGAGCTGCCAGGGATCCTCCGCCGCCCGCAGGGACTGGGGAGCTGTGGGGGATTCCCCTGTCACTAGTGGCAGCGGCAGCTGAGGAGCTGCCGGGGGATCCCCTGCCAGCCGCGGGGACTGGGGAGCTCTGGGGACCCCTGCACCCGCAGGGGAGCTGTGGAGGACTCCTGCCACTGCAGGCGGCAGGGGTCCCCTGCAGCTCCCAGCCCCCACAGGAGGTGGGGATACCTTGCAGCTCCCAGCCACTGTGGGCTGAAGTCACGGAGGTCTATGGAAGTCACGGATTTTGTGACTTCTGAGACCTCTGTGACCAAATTGTAGCCTTAGTCATGATTACTTGTAGCTAAGTTACCATTAATTTTTAGTTCTGTGATCAGTTCCTCTTTCTCTGTTAGGACAAGATCTAATAAAGAATTCCCCCATGTTGTCTGCAACACTTTTTGAGTTAGGAAATTGCCATCTATCATGTTTAGACATTCCAAGGGTGTTTTAGTACTGGCAGCATGAGACCTTCAACATATGTCACTCAGATTGAAATTCTCCCATGATCACACAGCTTTTTCCCTGCACATTATATCTAGGTGCATAAGGAGCTGGTCATCCTTATCCCTAGTGTGATTTGGTAGTCTACAGCAGGCACCAACAAGTGCCCCATCTATAAGGACATTGATCCATAAGATCATTTTCATCCACATGATCAGTGACTCATAACAGGTAATGCTGGTTTTTGACATATTTGCAATTTTCCCATCCCCTTTTGCCCACTTGACCCTTCCTAAATAGGTTATAACCATTGATTTTAACATTCTAATAGTGTGAATCATCTCACTTGATTCAAGTAATACCAGCTAGATAGAATTTATGCTCAAAGGAGCAAATCCACTTCTTTTTTGTTACCCAGGCTCCTAACATTGGTGTAGAGGCAGTTCAAGAATTTCTTCTCTTCATGTCCTTTGGGTCCTTGATTAATGTTGTTCTGAACATCTTGCTTTTGTGCTGAGTGTTCTTATCTTCCTTCTTTTTACTCTTCCCTTTTGCTGTTAGTTTAACCCCTTCCTGACTACTCTACTCAGCCTGTCCTGGAGGAGACTGGCTCCTCTTTTACTGAGATATAGGCCATCCAAACTATACAACCCCCTGTCACCACAGAAGATAGACAAATGTTCCACAAAAACAAAACCCTACACCAATTACCTATCCAGTGATTCACTTCCAGAATCTTCTGCTTTCTGTCTTCATTTGCTTGTGGGACAGGAAGAATCTCAGAGACGATCACGTAGACATTCTTCAGCACACCTTTGAGTTCGCTGAAGTCATCTACTATCTGCGAGATCCTGCAATGCAATGTCATTAGTGCCAATATGAATCACCACCAATGGATCCTTGCCCATAGACCTCAGAAGCCCATCCAATCTTAGAGTAACATTTCATGTCTTGGCCCTGGGAAGGCAGCACAGCATCCTGTCATCCACCTGTCCCTTACAGAAAGTTCTTTCAATTCTTCTGAGTATTTAATCTCCAATAACTATCATCTGTCTTCCTTGGATGGTTGGAGACCTCTTTGCTGGCCAGCTTGATTTTCTAATAGGTTGGGCCAAGTTGCCATCCACGTGTGTCCTGTATATCTCTCCATTCCCTTGGACTTGCTGCATCAGAAGCATCTTCCATAGTGCTCACGTTGAGGACCTGGTATAAATTTGAAACTTCTAGATGTGTTGAATTCCTCCTAGTCATATTCCCTCTGGGGCCACAGCCTGCCCATCCTCATTTGTCTCCAGCCATATAGAATGCACTGTTACCTCTTGCCTCTGGTGGTTACGAGCTGCCAGGCCTCCTCTTTGACTTCCTCTCTGTGTGATTCTTTGGTGGCTAGTTCCATTCTTCCTTGAATCTGGAGTACTGGTGTTTTTCCAAACCTGGCCGTCTAGGAACTCATCATTTCCCCTGATTCTCTGTAGCATCTCAAATTGCCCCTCCAATCCGAGAATCTTTTCCTCCAGCACAGCCACCAACTTGCACTTCCTACATATGAAATCCCTCCTGGCTTCAGGTAGGAAAGAGAACATGGCACATCCATTATAGGTCACCACCACAGTTCCAATGCTGGCCACACATTGTGCTGAACCTGGAAGGAAAGCACCTCACACTGAATTTCCAAACTCTCTCTGAAACTCCAGTGTCATCTGCCTCTGTTCACAGCTTTCGTGTTCACCTAGCAAGTGACTTTTTATACAAAGGCTTCCTGCTTAGCTCAGCTCAGCTCTGCCCCTCACTAACAGGGAGCAATTAACGACTCAGAGACTTCAAACAGCTGGACTGATCAAAGCTCCAAGGACTAAAGCCTCCCAGCCTTTAACAGGGCATCCTGCTTACTCAGAGGGATACGCCGTCGTTCCCAGTAACTGGCAGTATTAAGGTACTGTGTGGAAGTAAGGATAATTTTACCAGTTCCATAAAAGGTCAGCTAGGTCTAACAGGTCTATGTGCAAGGTGGTTACAGACAAAGACATGAGAATGGAGAGCCCAACGACATTTAAAAAGCAGCACTTAAGAGCATATAAAGCCAATTGTAACTGAGGGCAGAATCTGACCCACAGAATCATTATCACTGCACTCACCAGCTTGACTTTCAAATTCCAGGATGAGGTTGCAGGGCCATCCGTTAGAAAAAAACATCTTTGTAATCCGAAACTGGGCCAGCTGAATCTGGAAATTGTTGAAAAGAAACAAACAGACCCCAGGATGCTATTTTACATTCACTCTTCTGAGAGGATCCACACGTTCAGTAAATGTGTTTCTGTTTCATGGACCACAAGACTGGGTCAGCAAGAGACTGAGAGGAAACAAACCCCAGATCAGGAAACATCTGTAAAAGACAGAGAATGATCCAGCGGCCAGGGCACAAACCTAAAAGCAGGGAGGCCTGGGTCCAAGTCCCTGCTTCACCAGAGACTTCCTGTATGAGTCTGGGCAAGTCACTCAATCTACCTTGTGTCTCAGTTCCCCATCTGCAAAACGGAGTGCTAGTACTGTTTATCATTACCTCAGGAGAATAACCCCTTCAGGGGTGTTGTGAGGATAAAATCATCAGTGTTTGTGAGGAGTTCAGATATTACAGTGAGGAGGGCACTATAGGTACCTGTCTATTTATCTCCAGTATTTATATTGCTCCCACAGTAAGGATAAGGAACTGAGGCCCAAGGTAGACTAAGTGACTTGCCACGTTCATGCAGGGAGCCTGGGCACAGCTGCAAATTCTGAGACCCAGTTGAGTGCCCTTGCCCATAGACAACCCTTCCTAACCCCAGAACAAAGATACATCAGAATGAGGAGCACAGGGACAAAGGGCATGTCTATATTTACAGCTAAATTGTCACTGCTGCGATCAATGCAGCGGTGTTGATTTAGCGGGCCGGGTGAAGACCCACTAAATCCATAGCAGAGCGCTCTCCTGTTGACTTCTGTACTTCAGCTCCCCAAGAAGCATAAGGTAAGTTGGTGGGAGAGCATCTCCCATCGACACAGCGTGGTGTAGACAGAGCTGTAAGTCAACCTAAGTCAACTTCAGTTACATAACTTACATAACTGAAGTAGTATAACTTAGGTGGACTTACAGCTTTAGTGTAGACCAGCCCAAAGTCCTAATACGTCAAACAAAAAGCCAGCTTCACTGGACTTCAAGCTTAAAAGGTAGAACATAAAGATAATCTATTATTTATGATTTGTATTACGGCAGCACCTGGGAACCCTAGCTGTGGTCCCCATTGTGTTAGGCGCAGTACAGAGAGACCAAAAGATGGTTCCTGTCGCAAAGAGCTTACACTCTGAGTTAAGACAAGAGATACAGGTGGTTAGACAAACAGACAGCTGGGGGAGCACAAGGAAACAATCTTGGTCAGCAAGATAGCCTAAGTAAGCCAAGTTTCTGCATTGCAGAATAAGTTAAAAGTGGCTTGGGAAATTTGAACTTGAGGCATTGTGTAGTATTTAATACATGGTCAGCCAGCCATTAAACACAAAAGGTGTTTGCTAACTGGTTACATCCCAAGCTATTCTTATGACCTGGTTCCAAGTACTACAATAGAGCAAGCAGTATGTAATTTAAGCATGTGTAGATTTAACTCTTGTTGCTTACAGCCTCTGTCTACCAGTTTACATAGGCTGTCTCTGGTTTCTATAAGGATCACTCGATTGATTGATATGCAAAACAGGAAGATAGGATGTTTCTGTGTGGAATGGTATTTACAGAGAGATAGCATCTAAAGAGAGGTAGTCACAGGGTTACACAAGCAGGCCATCAATTATAGGAGACTGAGGTTAAAGCCAGCTGGCTGTTTCAAACAACACCAGGTGTTAGCAAAGGCAAATTTCCTGTGTTGCAACACAGGAGCAGAGCAGCAAGCAAGACACAGACCTCCAGTGTGATGCAGGGAGCAGAGCCTGTCATTTTCATTTTTAGTGCTGCCTTGTGGGGGAAAAAAGAAATGTGTAGAGCCTGGCACACCGGTGTTCACTGCTCAATACCTACTGGCCCTGCCAACATAGCGTTCAGCTATAGGTCTGAGATGTAAGGGGCGGTGGGTGGAAGCATGTATCCTGCTGGGTGCACTTGCTTTGCAATAGGAGTCTGTGACAGAGCTCTGTTGGTCCGCCGGCCTGCTAGGGGCAGTAAGGAGCTCTTGTCTCACGTACAGGCCTGGGTCACACCCTCTGGTAGTGGGGAATTAGCATAAGGAGGGGTCTGTGGCGCACCCCGCAGGCAGGGGAGCGCCGGCACGCGTCTGGGGCGCGCCCCGCAGGCAGGGGAGCGCCGGCACGCGTCTGGGGCGCGCCCCGCAGGCAGGGGAGCGCCGGCACGCGTCTGGGGCGCGCCCCGCAGGCAGGGGAGCGCCGGCACGCGTCTGGGGCGCGCCCCGCAGGCAGGGGAGCGCCGGTAAGACTCTGCGTCGCTGTTGGGGTTTGCCTACCCGAGGCGGGTTGGCCAGGGTAGGGGAACGCAGGCCCGCCCACCTTCTCTGCGTTCCAGCCCAGGGCCCTGTCAGTGGTGGGGGAGAGGGTCCCGCCACTGGGTCAGCGGGGATCCATCTGCAACACGCTGACCCCCTAGACTCCCCACACTCCAGTCCTGCCCTGGGCTACTTCCTACCCAAACCCTGGGTTGGGTCCCTCCAGCTCTCCGGGATATTCAGCCGTTGGCAAGTGCAGCTCACCCTCGGCGTCAGGCTTTCCCCGACTCAGGTTACTGCCGGGCTCCTCCCGTTCCTGGGGGTATTCTGCTGCTGGCAGCTCTGGTAACCCCGGTCTGTCCTCCGGGGCCAGCTCCGCCTGGTCCAGGGCTTCCCCTGGCTTGGCAGCAGGGTCTGAAGGGAGCAGTCTGTGTCTACCTCCCTTCCTGGTGCTGCTCTCACTGGGCTAAGGGCCCCGCCCTTTATACTTCCTGTCCCACCCCTCCGCTTCTGGGGGGGTGGAGCCGGCTTGACCTGGCCCCACCCACTCCAGCTGAGAGAGTGGCTCTTTACCCTCTGGCTCAGAGGGAAGCCACCCTGGCCCCCTACAGAGTCCTTTTAAAAAGAAAAACAACTAACAGATTGAATTAGAGAAACACCATGAACCTTCAACTGTTTAAAGATGATTAAAGATGGGGCAAAGATTAAGGTATCCTGATATTTATTTTCTATGGTCAGTGCAACAGGGAGATAGTTAGGCTCTAACTATATGAGTATAGTTAAAATGGTATAACCTCTTAGTGCTTATATACTGACATAGCTTATTCCTCTATGGGAAGGGAATAAGCTACATTGGTATAACCGTGTCCACATCTTGTGTTGTACTGGTATAAGTATATCAGTAAAACTGTGGATAGAACACTGGGTACGCAATGCACTTACCAGGCCACACAAATAAGGAGGGAAAAAATTGGCAAACATAACCTCAAGGAATCAGAAGAAAACCTTAATTGAGTTTCTCTCAAACTCTGTTTTGTCTGTTAGAAATAGCCCAAATGGCTGGAAGTTTGGTTTAGTTAAAACCATATTTTTTTTATTTTATCTTTCTAGGAGTTTGGTTTGGTTTGGGATTTGCAGCTTATATAAATTCCTAAAACAAAAATCTTCATTTACCAAAAACCAGCAAAGATTGTTAGGTGACATCGGTGTACTTACCTATCCTTAGCACTTAGAAGCATGAAAATAAATATATAATGCCACTGTAATTTTTTTTTTAAAATGCCCATATATTAAACAATCTGATGGTCATTTTCACTCTTGGGTTGCTAAGGTTGGGTACTTAAATCCATTTTTGGCACCTAAATAAAAAGATGCTGATTTTCAGCGGTGCTGAGCACCTACCAGCTCCCCTGGACTAGTGGGAGATCTGAGTACTCAGTACTGGTGATGATCAGGCATTTTTTATTTAAGTATCTGAATATGACATAAGATGCCTAACTTTAGGCACCTGAGTTGGAAAAATTTGGCCATTATTCTTATCAAGTATGAAGAATATAACATATTTCACCATAAAGCACAGCCTTAATTTTGACCCATGGATTCTATTTTTAATATATTCCCAAATATTTCCTTTTGAGGGGTACAGTTCAGTGGGAAATATCATTAGTTAATGGCCTTATCAAGTAAAGGTTCTTGAGACTAATGTCATAAATGCAATTTAATAGGAAAATTTGAAAATCACTGATGATTCAGTGGAGAAATTATCCTGTATGTGGACTTGTATTTACAGTTGATTGAAATACATTATTACATACATAAACACTTGATCGTGCAAACATTTACACTTGTGAATAACTCTGCACTAGTGAAGAAATGTTTTTTTACTCCAGTGGGATTAAGTATATGTGCAAAATGAAGCGCATATGTTTTTGCAGAATTAGGACAATTATTTTTCTGTTTCTTTTTCAGAAATATGTTCTGATGTGTTTATATTTTATATCTTGAGTTACTGATGAAAAGAATAGCATTCATTTTAAGTGATGGGAGCAAGAAGTAAATTATTGACACTCAGCCCCAGGTCCTCAAAGGTATGTAGGTGGCTATCTCCCCCTTAAATCAAGGCACCTAAATATCTTTGAGGAACTGTGCCATAGGCTTTGTCTAAAATGGCAAATGAAAGACAAACTTTTGTCCTTCAGAGGTGTTAAAAAAACACACACACACACACATCCCCGAAAGACAAAAGTTTTGTCGACGACAAGCGCTGGTGTGAACAGTGCTTTGTTGGCAGGAGCACTCTCCTACTGACCACGCTAATGATGCACGTTGGGGGTGGAAGGTCAACAGGAGAGCTCTTTCCTGCCGACAAACAGCGGCTACACTGTGCTCCTTTTAGCGGCACGGCTGTTGCGGCACAGCTGGGTCGCTAAAAGCTGCATAGTGTAGACATAGCCTTAGAGTCCCTAAATAATATTTTTTTAATCAATTGTTATTTTACTGGGTAATTTGCCAAGTGTAGGTTTTAGGCAGTTTATTTTATTTTTTAAGATGTTTCATTATTCCCCATTTGTATACATACATTAAAATGCATGTTTACAAACTGAATATAAATGGGATAGAGGGGCAGCCAGTTTATTGAATGAAATTAATAGAGCTAGCCAAACTAAAAATGGCTGTAAGCACACATCCATGCTTTCTTAATAGGTTGGAGATGGAGGTGGACAGAACCTGTCAGTTAAAATGCATTGTCTACAGATAAAACACTCCCCAGTATCTTTGCTTTGAGGTGTTGGAAGGATTTGTTGGTGTTTTGGTGGCCGTCCAACATCCTGAGAGATGAAAGGAGATGTGACAAAGTCGGTCCGTCAGTGGTGCTTAGCAATGATATGGGAAGAGAACTTGATGTGCGAGCGGTAAACCTTCCCACATTGGCTACAGGTCCACTCGCCAGATGGAAGTTGAAGCATACGCTGCTTCCTGGCTCACCTGTGAGCCTCACCCTCAGCTTTCTGATGGCTCTCCATGGTGACTGCACCAGTCTTAACTCGGCTTCTCCAAACTGAACAATTGTGGGCAGGATTTTCCCAGTTGTCAGTGGGAATGCTGAATTTCTTGAGGCCTTCCTTGACCTTATTGCTGTATTGGAACTTGGCCTTCCTCCGTGTCGCAGGCAGTTCTTCAGTTGTTAGCGGCTGTGTATATTTTCTGCCTGCCTTTTCTTTTCTTTTTTTCTTATTTTTTTTGGTCAACTTCAATGATGGAGAATTGCATCTGGTTTTCAAATCATGGCGATTTTTCAAACATTTATTATTGCAGTCCTTGAAAACTGCTTCTTGCGTGCGCCAATGTCAGAATCCACCTATATTTCAAATTTGAAGTGTGATATGATTTTATTGGGCAGGCACAAAACACAAAGAAACGTTAGACCCTCTGTCTTGATCCTGCAAATGTTTAACTATTTGTTAACTGATCATGCATTTAATTCCATTATAGTCAATGGGGCTGTGCATGTGAATAAAGTTATGCATGTTTGTAGAATTAAGGTCCTTCATAAGGATTTCACAAATGAACTATTTTCCAAATCTTTTATGAACATATGACTTGCCAGATTGGTTCAGGCCTGAGGTCTATCTAGTCCAATATCTTGTTTCCCATGGTAGCCACTACCAGATACTCCAGAGGAAGCTGCAAGGAACCCTATCATAAGCAATTTTAGGGTAATCTGGGATGTGTCCTCCCCTAACCCATAATAGTTAGAGATTGGTTTAAGCCCAGCATGGGAGTTTATATAATGTCAATCTTAAAATGTACTTGCTTAGTTGTTTTAAAATGTTCAGCACGTGTGCTGTTTGTCAATAAGATTTAACCCTATACAGCTGAAAGCATGAAGAGTTTGGTTTTCTTTTCTTTTTGAATACCAAGGGGGACAATATAAGCCATCACCATCACAATAAACTGCACACCTGTAGACCTAGGTGTAGACCGCTAGTCCTACAATTCCAAAAACACATGCCTCTACCACTTGAGCTAATGGAAGGTCTTTGTTACTGGTCAGTTTTCAAAGCATCCTCGTGTTCTTTTTAAGCTGCAGCCAGCCAGTAGGGGGCAATATGTTCTCACAAACATGTAGAACCCAAACCTTGCCCCACTGAACTGCAAAACACTCCACTGACATGGCTGAGATCAGAATTCCAGTAGGAGCAGGTTCAGGCCCCAAACTGTCAACAGAATCATTAATAACATTACTTAATCACGACCTGTTATCTCCACACATAGACAGTAAAATAGTTGGAATAGATAGTTGGAAGGGATAGTAACAAGGCATTTTTGAGCAAGACCGAGATGGAGAACTTCAGACAAAAGTTGAAATTGTTTCATTATTTGAAACTTAAAAGTTTGACCAATTTTCTCAGAACTTTCCAGAAACTGTCTCCTTTGCCTTCAGAGTAAATCTACCGATTTTTAGGACGCAACATTTTTTCAATTCAAAGTTATAAAGGTGGTAAAAATAAGGCTTTGAAATGGAAGTTGTTTGCAACCTTTAGATACGATTTACAATGCTATTATAAAAACTTGCCTAGCTGCTTTTTCAGCATCTGTGTTATGGAGGAAGAAGGCCTGAAAGGTTGTTTGTACTCTCAGCTTGTTTTTTACCTTAGGGCTTGTCTACACACAAAAGTTGTCCCAGAATAGTTAAAGGTGTATGCTCCCCCATAGTGTACATGCAGTTATGCCAGTATAAGTGTGCTTATCCCAGGATAGCTTATTTGTATAAGGAGGGAATGAGTTACACTGATATAATGACATCCATACTAGGAGGTGTACCAGTAACACTGTATCTGTTAAAAAAAAAAATCACATCCCCGCATCACATAGTTATACTTGTACAACAAAAAGGGTGTGGACCAGGCCTTATAAATATCTGGAATGTAAAATCTGCCCCTCCTTGTTTCAAGATCTTGGGAGGTCTCAAAGATGTTTATTGTGCACTTTTAACTCCTTCATTCAAAGGGTGAGGATGTTAAATCTTGAGCAAAAGTTTCCATTGAAATTTCACTCATTGATGTTAAATAAATGTTAACAACGAGAAACAAACCCAAAGCATTTTAAGCACAGTATGGCCTGGTCTACACAACAGAGTTAGGTCGACATAAGGCAGCTTACGTTCACCTAACTCTGTAAGCATCCCACTACATTGACAATAGCTCACCTCTGAGAGAGGCGTAGTGCTTAGGTCAATGTAGTTAAGGTGACGTAGTGTCTATGTAGACACTGTATTACTTACATCACCTGTTAGCTGTCAGCCCTGTGTGGGGCTCAAAGCTGGAGCCTCCCCCCACCCCGGGATGAACAGCCTGAGCTATCAGCCCCACGTGGAGCTCACAGCCGGAGCCCCACGTGGGCAAGGTGTCAGCCCCGGGGAGGGGTGGGGGCTACAGCTGTCAGTGCTCCACAGTGCCCCACAGTTAAGTTGGTGGAAGTGCTTCTGGTGAGGACGTGTACTGCTGACAGAAGGCGTTATAGTGGACATGAGACACCGCTTTAATTACTGTGGTGGCTGTACGCGAATTAATTTAAATCGACTTAATTTTAGAGTGTAGATGTGCCCTCTGTCAAAATATCTCTTCCCCTCTTCACATATTTGGCTGTTGTGATGTCACTATTGCACTAGTGCTCCAACCATCATAGGTTATGTTTCCACTGGCCAAAAGGTGGTCTTTTTTGTTTTTGTTTACAGGTAGATAACTAATGCCTATTAGATATCCCACTGTGAAATTTTAGTGGCGACAAGGCTCTGTCTTTTTACTGAGAGGTAGGTAGGTCAGGTCAGCACTGTACTACTGCCTATGCTTCATCTTGTGGTAAAATTATGGTGCCTTGTCTTCATTAGGATTGTACAGTGGTCTAGCCAGCATGCTAGTTATCCTGAGGTAAAAACCCACTTTTTTTTAAAGCAGTGAAGACAAAGTCTTAGAATCTTTTATGCTAGATGGGTCTTGAATTTCTAATATGAAAAGCAAGCAGGAAAACAAACAAACAATCTTCCAAGTCTTTTTTGATTAAAAAAAAAGCTACTGCCTGGAATATTAATAAACTCTTTTCATGGTTACTCACTTGACTGACTCAACCTAAAATAATCTCTTTTCCCCTTTGAAATATCCATGCTCTACTCCTAGAACTGTAAGGGAATGAAATGGGAAGACACACACTTCATGCCGAATATACATATATTATGTAGAGCAAATCAGCTTGTAACATTACCAAAATACATGTAGGATCATGCAATAGCCAGTCCATGTCATAGCCAAAATACCCACAGAGGCAGGCAGGACAATAGTTTCAGAATTGCCCATATACATCTATGAAGGTGCACAGGGTGAAACCATCCCTAGAGTTACAGTAATAGTTTTCTGATAGGGTGTTTTCTTGAGTGCTGTTAAATATATGAGTATTTATACAATAAGATTACACAGAAAACTGTCCTCAGTATCACAAAAATGCTGTACATGGCCCTAATATTGCTCAGTATACAAGCAGTTAACTGGCCCAGCATGTACATTGTATTGTGTGTATTTTGTGTTATCCTGGGGCTGGTTATGTCTGTGTTTTTATGCACACACCTATCAAACACATATGATAGTGCAGGAAACCAGCCCCAACATAGCAAATATACAGGCTAATTTGAGCGACGTGAACCTCAAAAGGGCTGGAGTTCAGTTCAGATGTATATCTAAACTGAAGCCTCCATAACAGCCCTCCATAATATCCATGTGTCTCACTTTAAGGGAGTTACACTAGTGATGAATTTGGCCTAGCGATTGTAAAGTTAACATAGGTCATATTAAAGGCTGAGTAACTGTCTGTTGCTCAAGGGCTAGATGGTGTCTTTAGGCACAGTCCTGAACACGGGATGATGCATAAATGGCACTATGGCAGGAGTAGCCTCCAGAACCATTGTACTTCTGAGCCATAATTCCCGCTCCCGGCTTCCCTTTTGCTCTGAGGGGTAGGAAATTGCTGCTGGTCTCTACCACCGACACATTATAGTGACTGTCATATTGGCTCAGTAAAGCTAATCAGAAGAATTGAAACCAACATGTCAAATGAAATAAAGACAAAATTAATCCTGGTCAACCATTACATAAATTCTCAAGGATGATATTTAGGAAACAAAGGCATCATCCTATGTTTTTTGCACACTTGTCTGCAGTGAGAATTCTGAGTGTCGGAATGCAGGCTCAAAAACTTTGGGATACATTTGCTTTAAATGGACTCTTTTGCTATGGGGATTTGTCTGCACTGACTGAGCTGTTTAATGAGTGGCTCAATAGTGCTGCTTTTAAGGTTATAACACATTGGTCACCTCCTTTGAGATCTGCTGACAAAAAGTGCTATATGAGAGCACAGTATTCTTATTTATTATTTATCCAACATGAATACAACTCATTACAATCACCGTGTAATTTGACACACTTACGGGCTTTATAACATTTTGTTGTGCTTTTATAAGATTATATACAAAGGTGGTTAGCTCATTGGATGTTTTATGCATTAATCTATGCCAAGATTTTAAAAAATGATTTTGGGTGCCTCAACTTTTCAGTGCTCAACCTAAGATGTCTTGGAAGAGGCCTGATGTGCAGAAATGCTGGGTGCCTACCCTCATAAAATCAGGCCTCAAGTTTGGCTCCCCAAAACTTTTGAAAATTTGGTACATATCAAGATACATTAAAGTGTTTAAGATGCCATTTCTTTCTTAAAAGCCATTCTACACCCTCTTTTCCATGTCTCTTCAATAACAGAATAAAAAAAATTGCCAATTATATTGGAAGCAAATAGCTTTGATTTTATTGCTAAGGCAGCAAGAATGTTTGTATTTAATTACTATGGTGTGATACTCCTGCTTTCCTGATAAATCCATAACCTGGACCTTGAGGTGTGTATTGCAGGTTTGTGGGCCAGATCTTCAGCATAAGTCAGTATAGCTCTACTGAAGTAATTGAAATTATTCTAATTTACACCAGCTGAAGATGTAGTCCTATAAAGCGTTAACTGCATTTCAGTGGGGGGTAAAATGACTCTGGTCGTAGTTGTGTGTGTGCAAAGCACTTTGGGTTACATCAGAATGAAAGGCACTATATAAATGCCAGATAGTCTTTATTTCATACATATCTAGGGCACTGAACTACTGCTACAGCTAATAATTACTCTAATAGATGGACATTCAATTGCATTAACCTTGACACAACACATACTGAGTCAGATCCTCAGTTGATATGAATTGGCACAAATTGCCATCAATGGAGTTAAGCTGTTTTACACCAGCCAAGGAGCTGGCCCAATATTTCATTATATATGTACCATGAGGTTAATTCTTATCTTAGATAACTGGAGTACTAGTTCTGATTGTCTCAGAAAAAATAGCTACTGCAGAGCCATCAGGAAAGAAGGGTTTTATTCTCTAGCTTAAATGACTGTAACTGCAATTTTTTCTCTATCTAACAAGGCTGTTCTCCATATCTTAGACTAGAGATGGCCTTTCAGTGCTTACCCACTGGTTTGCTTGGATTATCTTGCCATTTTCCAAAAAACACTGCTTGCTCTCCTTGGGCTACTTTTGGACATGCGTGATTACTGGGTCAGTCCCTGTGGCCCATTCCCAGACACTCTGGTGAGTGACAGAGTTGGGGTCACATGCTCCAAGATTTGGGGCTCCAGGGTGAATATTCCCAGAAGGTGCTGCCAATAAGCAGGCTGCTGTCAGTAAGGGGCATGGGAAAAACCCAGTGACCACAATGAGTGGCAGGGACAGGAGACCTAAGGTTACAGCTGTACTGTGAGAAATGAAGCAGACTTTGGTTTTATAAAAGTCAGCGTGAAAAACCCAAATGCTTTTCCACAGACATATTTTCCATTGGACTGGGCTTCAGCCTGGTTCAGTGAACACAAAGCTACAAATATTGCAGCCATGCTATTCACTGCTCTATCGTTAAAGCTGTAGCCACACACTTTTTCTGAACTGCCCATTATGAAATGGCTTTGGTAAAATAGCCCTGAAAAATCTGTTCCAGGTGTCAAGAACTATTATTTTGGATTGAGGGCATAGGGATGAGTTGTTCATTAAGTTAACCTCTTGCTGTCTCTGTCTTTCTTTTATGAAGAGGATGACAAATCTGTTATTTCCTCCTAGTGAATTATGCATGGACCTCGCCGTCTTGAAACCTAGGTTCTAATCCTGTGATGATTTGCTGTGTAACTCTGGATAAATCTCATAACCCCTGTTTTCCAGTTAGCAGAAGAACAATGCATATCCCACAACCTCACACGTGTGATATGTAAAAAGCTATATGGGGATTATTATCTTCAGGGGCACCCCAGAGTTTGGAAGAGCAGCAATGCAGAGGGGAGAATAAACCCAACTCTGCTGTATGCTACAGAAGAAGTCAGCCTTGTGTTGACTTAAGGTATGTCTACCTGCAATTAGACCCCCGCAGCTGGCCTGTGCCAGCTGACTGAGGCTCATGGGGCTAGGGCTAAGGGCTGTTTAATTGTGGTGTAGACGTTCGGGCTTAGGCTGAAGACCAAGCTTTGGGACCTTCCCACTGCACAGGCTCCTAGAGTTGGGCCCACAGCCTGAGCCTGACTGTCTGCACTGCAATTAAACAGCCTCACTAGCCCTGAGTCAGCTGGCAAGGGCCAGCCATGGGGTTTTAACTGCAGCATAGACATACCCTTAGTTACATGACCGACATTTACAAGGCAAAGAGTGCACGTCATCTTTATCTTTCCCTACTCTTTATGGGCCAGATTGTGCCTACAAAGCCTAGGCCTGTGTCGGGGACAGTGCAGAGCCAGGCCACCTTAAGGGTCGGCCTGCAGGCAAGTACCTCAGGGACACTCTGGACCTGGTTCTCTGCTGCTTTGCACCTTGTGCAGTGCAAAGTGCTATCACTGATGTAGCAAACGATTAAACAAGGTCAGGGAGAATCAGACCCAAATTATCCTGGAGCTCCATGGCTAACAGTAGAAACTAACATACTGCACCAGCCCTCAGGCAATGCAGCAGGCAGTGCCCTCCACAGGTCTGGTGGCTGTTGCAACAGGGGGGAGACCTAGGGCCATGCCCATTTTTAGGAGGCTTGTATCACGGGACGCTCACAGGAAGCACTATCCATGCTCTGGAGTGTGTAGGGTTTGCAGCTATGCACAGAGGATGCTGGCGGGTTGAGGTGGAGAAGTGGCAGATTTTACTTAATTGCCACGTGAACAGAGACTAAAGCTGGGATTATTTTCAAAGGAGCCTAAGGAAGTTGGGTGTCCAGCTCCCTTAGGCTCCTTTGAAAATCCCAGCTTAAATCACCCAGAGAAGTTTGCCACACACTAGATCTGAGCTACAGACCCCTTCAGGTAGTAAAGTACAAATGATGCCGGAATGTACGTTGCTCATTTGATAATGAGTTTCCTCTCTTGCCATCCATCTGCCCTTGACTTTATACTATGCTTATGACCATGGTATCTCTCTCTACAGTAGCTTCTCTTCCAGGTCCATTGCAGCCACCCTCCATTTTAACATCCCTTTCTGACACTCAAAATACTTGGCATTTATGTTGAATTGAAACAGCGACTGCTTTTAATTTGAGTCTTGAAAACCTTTCTCTAAAGCATTTTCAAAGGGATGGCACATCATTCTCAAAAACACGACCAGACTGGCCAAAGCCATGCAAGAAACTGCTGAGCCATTCTATGCATTCTCCAGAAGATGGTGCCCTGCTGCTAGAAAACAATACTGCAAGCAGCAGTCATTCCAGTTCACTGGCAGAATGTCATACAAAACGCTTTGTGTCTGTCAGCACATTCCAGGAAGGTCACAGTGAATGATGAATGCTCCTGTGTAGGAGCTGCAGATTTTTTTTTCCATGAATTGCATCACTTGGCAGACTCTTGGCTTCATTCATTTGACTCCTGTGGTTACAAACCTTTCCCAATTGTTGTGAGCCTGCTTCCTCCACAGGCCCTCTGTGGCCAAGGCAGGATATTCATGACTGACTGGCCTGGGGAAGCTGGATTGTTTCCAGCTACTTTCCACAGCAGTGTTGCTCACTTCCCTCCCCCAGAGGTCTGAAATATCCTGTGGTTCTGGTTAGCTTTCTCTCCGGATGCATAGCCACTAAAGCATATGCATCACCATGTGATACCCAAGGTTGTTTCAGCATAGCTAATTATGAGAGAGGCTTTATTTAGACCCTGTGTCTATAAAGACAAGTAAAACAGTCCTATGTTAAGTCAGGTGGTTATTTGATTTTATCCTAACTGAAAAGCTGATTTTCATCGGCACTTAGTACTGAAAATTCTCCATTGAGTTTGGATATATGTCTAAGGTGTGTAAATAATTCTAATAAACTATGATGTCATCTTTGCAGCTTAGTTGCTATTTCCTATTACTTGGTCCATAATCCGCCCCCGCCCCCTTTGCAGCTTACTAAATGTTCATGCAGTTTGTGCAAATGAATAGAACTGTTCTCATTTTTTGTCCTAATACACAGAACAAAGAACTATTACTTTTCATTGGGAAGTAACAGGCACAGTCAAATCCTGCAGTATTTTCTTACTGAGAATTTTGCCGGTGTAAGGGCTACAGTATTGGGCTGCTAATTCCTAGGCATTAATGTCACTTGTCAGATGCTGAACATTTTTGCTCAGACATACAGAACATCAGTTTCCTGGTGTTAGAAAGCAGTACGTATGGGGGAGGGGTATAAACTTCTACTGTTGGATTTTAGGCCGGATCCTGCTGGGAAAAGTCAGCAAGGAGATAGATTTCATGAATGCAGGTAGTCATGTCCCCTTTTTTCTGTCTCATCTGAAAGGTGGCACCACCAGACGACCAATGTCTCTTTACCCAACCATTGGGCTGAGGAATTGTTTAGTTTCAACCTTGGTTGTGGCTCCCTCAAGCATTGCTCCTGAGTCCAAACTTGGGCCGGGGGGCGGGGGAGAGGAATAATCACCTTTCACTGCTGAAATGTCAAGGTGTTTGGAAATGGAAATGTTTTGCAAGTTACTGCAAAGATGACTGAAATGCAAACTGCCATCAGATAATGGCTACTTTTTGCAAAATGTCGGATGAGAGGGAAAATCTGTGAAATTTAGAGAAATTTCACACTTACAAACACACAATTTCAAGATATCTTTCATATTCTACAAGAAATGTCAGAAAATGGAAAACCACTAGTTACATACAAGTCTATTGTGACTTTTAAAAATACTTGATTCAAAGAAAGAAATTATTTGATGATTTTTCTTAAATTACATTTAATTTGTTGCTGCTATAAATTCACCAAGAACCAAGTTTGCACCCACTTGAAAACCAAATCAAATACATACTTCTTTCCTGTCTGCTCCAGTACACTCCAGGTGGCTATGTCAAGGAGCACAGCTAATGGCAAATGCACTTCTGACCCCAAACTCTGCTGAGATCAACAAGCACTAACATCAAAGCTTCATGTCAAGTGAAAACTCCGTGAGCATCATTATATGCTGCTCTGTATTGGTGGCCTGATCCAAAGACACCCATTGACTACAGTGGGCTTTAGATCAGGCTCTAGGTGCAGTGTGGAATTGTACTACCCCAATGGCAGAGCTGAAGACATTGTGCTTCTGAGGCACAAAATCTCCTAGGAGGCTCCTTATCACAGGGCACCATCCTCACTACGCCACTACTTCAGAGGGTGCAACATGTGCTCTGCCCTCCAGCAGATCAGGTCTGCTGGCTGGTACAGAGTGCACAAGGCAATGACCCTACCTACGCCTCCTCACCTCTTTTGGGTGGCTCATATCCCAAAAGAGACAAGGTAGGTCAGGTAGTATCTTTTATTGGAACAACTTCTGTTGGCAGAAGGGACAAGCTTTCAAGTGTCACAGAGCTCTTCTTCCTGTCTGGTTGAGCTAAAAACAAGTTAGGACACAGATTATTAAGCATAAGGGGTTGATGCATCCTGTAAAATGAAGTGAGCAATTGAGGGTTAGATTATTAAGCATAAAAGGGTACTGGGTCAGACGAATGGTCCATATAACCCAGTATCCTGTCTCCCACAGTGGCCAATACCAAGGCTGTTAAGCATTAAGGGGTTCACGTATGTTGTAGACCACTTAAGTGGTCTAATCCTCAACTGCCCAATTCATTTTAACTGGTCTCCTACAGCATATGTGAACCTCTTGGCTTATGTTGAACAGTCTGTCCTAACTTGTGCTTAGCTCAGACACTCAGGTTACCTTGCTCAGACCTGAAGAAGATCTTTGTGAATCTCAAAAGCTCATCCCTTCTGCCAACAGAAGTTGGTCCAATAAAAAATATCACCTCGCCTACCTTGTCTCTCTCTTATCCTGAGGCCAACACAGCTAAAACAAGATTGCAAACAACTATGGATCATTTACCGAAAGACGCTCACAGGGAGAGATTCCTGCACTTAGGTGAGGGTAAGGAATGCAACTTTGCTGCCTGCAGGTGATGCTGCTTGTGTCACAGCAGAACTGCCAAATTGCATATTTGCGAAGGTTGGACCAGTGAGAGTCAACGTGAGTCTGCCTTGCAACCCTGGAGCCAGTGTGTTATGAAAAGTTTGGGGAGCTGCGGAAAGCCGGTTCAAACTGGTGCAGAGAGCAAAGAGCATGAGAACGGGGGGGCTTTCCTGACCGAGACGCCCGCAGGAACACCCAGGACTTAAAACCCTCCCAAGAGTGGAAGCAAGTTGAAGATCTACAGCGGACCCCGGACAGCATGTGCACAGGACAGAACTCCCGTCCACCCTTCCCCCTCTTCTTCTTACGTTACACCTAGGCTTGGCCAGCCTTGAGTTGTGCATGTGTGAGTATGAAAGTGGATTAGGGCTCAGGCACTAATGCTTTTTTCCTTCCTATGAGTGACGTGGGGGACACCCTGCACTCTCCGCAGTTATTTTATTATTTTATTAATAAAGCTTTAAAATTTAGTCACTTGGTGTGTTCCTGTATCTCCATCCCGAACGATCCTGCAGTCTCAGGCTGATCACCTGAGACCTTAGGCAGATTGGTAACAGAAATCTGTCACATTTGCACCTGTCATCCTGCAGCTGCACAAGAGCGAGCCCCAATTTGGCCTTGTGCAGACAGAATAAACACGAAGGCTGAATCTACATTTTGAGCTGGAAATTACATCTCCACTCCCTCGCAGGACCCTAGGTACTTATCTGGAGTGGCTGGCCCATCCTGCTTGATCAAAGCGAATGTGTGGACGTTACACAGGCTGGAAATTACATCTTCAGCTTGAAGATGCACTAAAAGCAGGCTACAGTCATTTATACCCTGGCATGTTTTCTTTCTTTGCACCATGATCGTTTTGGCATGGTGCACAAGGCGCAGCATATCACCCCCAATATCAGTGCAGCATTCAGATACAGAATGATAATAAGGGGAAAATCCTGAAGTCTTGACTGTTTTCACTCAGTCCTTATTCAGACAAATCTCTGTTACTTCTATGACAGGTAATAGGGCATGGTAAAAGTGAGTAAGAACTGCAGGTGTTAGCTCAGAACAATTTTATATGTATATAGTACCTATCAAACCTAAAGGAAAATAAAACTTTTAACCAGCGGTGGCATAGCACCACTGAAATGCAACCAGGGCAACAACCAACCTACATAGAGCACAACTGTGAATTTGGGACAATAACAACCCTTTCTTGTAGGAAATGCAGGACTTTTAATGTCCTTACCCAGCAGATGGGATGTTGGTTTTTAAGGTCTCATGCAAATAAAATCTCCTTGTACATAAAGTATCAGTCACATTTTCTTTTCAGAAAAAGGCACTTGAATTCCACAGCGATAGGCACCTTAGAGATACCAGAGAGATAGATCAGAAGAAGCCAATATGCCTGGAGTTTTCTGGAGTCCTGCAATGGGGGAAGGCTGAGCCCTTGAAATTCATTTTACTCCTTAAGTTCTGAGGCTGATAGGCTGGGGAGAAAAAAAGTGAATCCCTTCTGGGGAAAGTAAATTGTCTTCTGGGTCTACATTTGCAGTGCCGTACTTGCTTTTAGTAGAAGCAACAAAGGGTCCTGTGGCACCTTATAGACTAACAGAGGTATTGAAGCATAAGCTTTCGTGGGTTAATACCCACTTCTTCGGATGCAAGCAGTGGAGATGTCCAGAGGCAGATATAAATGTGCAGGGAAGATTCCTGCCACGCGCCCCTGCCGGGAGATCCCTGCCCCGCGCTCCGGCTGCCGCTGCTGCTCCAGCCCCCGGGGGACTCCCGCTCCGCCCCCCAGCTGCCGCAACCGAGGAAGCCCAACCAGGTACCCCAATCGTGGCTGCATTGGCCACCAGGGATCCCCTGCTCCCCGCTGCTGCCATCCATGCAGCCAGGGGATCATCACCACCCGCCGCTGCCGTCTGAGCCCCCGGGGGCCCCCTGCCCTGCGCCGCTGCCGCTTATGCAGCCAGGGGACCCCCACCACCTGCCCCAGCTGCCGCTACCCAAGCTGCCCGGGACCTCCCACCTCGTGCTCCAGCCACCCCCGCCCACGGCGTCCGAGGAGCTCACCGATGCGCCCCAGCAGACGAGACCCCGACCCGCCACCCGCCAGCTGCCACAGAACCTGAGGGACCTGCCCGCCCACCACCCGGCACCCCGGTTACCGAATGACCCCCCCACTGTCCACCAACCACCGGGGGACCCCCCCGACTGCTCCCCTACCGCCCCAACAGCCAGGGTCCACCTCCACGCTCCTGCTGTCCCAGCCAACGAGAGGCCCCCGCACCGCCCTGCAGCGGCTGCAACCCCTAAACACTTCCCTGCACATGAATATTCCCTGCACATTTATATCTGCCTCTGGACATTTCCACTGCTTGCATCCAAAGAAGTGGGTATTCACCCACGAAAGCTTATGCTTCAATACCTCTGTTAGTCTATAAGGTGCCACAGGACCCTTTGTCGCTTCTACAGATCCAGACTAACACGGCTACCCCTCTGTTGCTTTTAGTACACATTTAGTGTGAGATTGTACCTTTAAGGCACATTCATATGCTGGGAGAGAGAGAGAGAGAGAGAGAGAGAGTGTGTATATGTGTAGAGGTATTAGGCTGCCGCACTAAGACCAAGCCAGAATTCTGGCTGACAACGCAAATTCCCCTTAGTGCTCTGTTGGAGTGTAGGCTGCAGTGGCAACACAGCGAACCTTATGGCTGCAGTATGTGCCCCATCCTAATGTCCAATAAGCTCTGCTGACTGGGGAGGAGGAAGGGCAGGGTGTTGGCCCTGCCCATAACTTATCCCAATTCTCTCTGCACCCCATTTTGGGAATGAGGATAATGGCTAGTTTGGAATTACTCTGCTCCCCAGACTTACTGTGACTGGCCCCAATATAGAGATGCAAAGACTCCTTAGGCTGTCTTCATCTGCTTACACATCCATGCATGGTCAGCCACAATCCAGTCCATATCTTGGGCAATTCTCAAAGTCCCACCCCATGCTCTTTTTGAAACCCATGAGAGGAAGAAGCTATGGCAGCACTGGGATTTTTGCCAACATTTTCAAATACCTGTGCCCTAAAACTTGGTACTTAAATCTGGATTTATGGCCAGATCCAATGGCCATTGAAGTCAATGGGAAGCTTTTAAATGACATCAGGGGGTTTGGTTTCAGGATCTAGCACCTTAATTTTCTTTAAATGTCTAAATATGGCTTTAGGTGCCTTAAATTTAGGGACCTAAATTTGTTGTGTAATTTCTTCTGCATCCCTAAGATTAGGGGTAAAAACATATACACATGACTTGGCCTGATTTGGTGGGAAGGAGAAGGAGAGGGACGAAAATAGATCAGGAAGAGTAAAAATAAAACAAAGTTTTATTTTTCTGATTTATTAGAAATATTTCTAGGATGTTATAAATTTATTACCTGAGATAAAAGACTTAATCGTTACTAAACTCTTTGGCAATTGTTTTAGTAACATTAATCATGATGAGCTCATTTGGTGTTAATGGGGATGTTTTAAGTACTTTTATAGGATTTTCACTGAATTCAGAATTAAATAATTGGGCCATTATTCTAAAGGATTTCCATCATCCCTCAGGGAAGTCCCAATCTACTGGTTTGCATCCGCTCACAGTTTTATTTCTTCTCAAGCATTAATTCTGATCGCCCTCAGTAATTTTAGTGCATCTTATACCCTTTATTATTTTGACCCTTCTAGGGGCGGACTCTAGTTGTTTGCCCTTGGTAATCCATACTGTCAATGGAGACTTGTATGAGAAAGATTTAAAATGTCACCAAATGAATGGGGTGATGGGCAATGAGATAGGAATGATGATGACAATGACTATATATTATGAGGAGGCCAAGGAATCTGGTGACTTTTCACGACAGCCAGACTGGATTAGCTGTTGGCTGGTTAGGCAAATAGTATGCCAAAGTCAGTACAGAATGTTTCCTTAATCATACCTAACACTTAAGGGCTTTGACAGCCATCTATGTCTAAAGAATAATATAACCCCATCAATAAACTAACCTTGCTACTTCATGAAAATATGCACAATTTTTTTTTGGAATAGTCAACCAGCTTTGTTAGCCCATATTCAGGTTTCTCTCAGAACAGCTTCTAGTGTGGAACTTCATCATGATTACTTTAAAAGGTAAGTGCTGGTACATTTCTGACTATAAACTAACTCTGGGGAAAAAAAAGAAATGTGTTCCCGCTTAACACCTCATCTGGAAGATCAGATCTGAGTTGTCTTTGTTTAAACAGATTAATCTTTCTCAGTGCAAAGGTCTTTATCCAAATCATTGTATCAAGTACAGTAAACAATCCATACTACACATGACTAAACATTAGCTTTATTGGTTCCATTCTTCAAGGCACTGTGCAATAATGAAAAGCATATTGTAGAACCAAAGAATGTATACATTTCAAATTTGCCACTTTGTTTGTATTTTTAACTAGTAAATTACTCAATACCTCAAATAGATTTAACAATTGCTATTATTCATTCACGAAAAAAGTTCAACCACTACATCATCTATAGCTGTTAATTTAGATGTTTTTAGGATGGCTTTACCATTATGTTTGACTTTGCAATAAGTGGGATTGTTAGCATATGTTATCTTTTTACCATAGGTTCTAAGTGTCTCTGTTTTTGTAGGCTTCAGCTTCAATACATGCGTCTCAGTGCCTAAAACACACATTGGACATGGCTCACAGCTACACTCCACCAAATATAATGTGCCCAAGACCTAAATAAAAACATATGACATGTATCCTGTTTACATTTGCACAGTTATAATAATGTCTTACTCTACAAAAGAATTACACAGTCGCTTTTCCATTTTAAGACTTTCAAATCTATCCACGCAGATACTGTACGTCAGCTGTTATTATTCACTCTATTGCTATTGCAGGCTATAAGTGACAAGCATACCATATGTTTCTCCACTACAGATATAACTTGACTTTCTGATTACATACTGTGATGACCCAGGGTTTCCCACAACCCTGGGTTTCCTTCCTTGGATATCTGTAGCCACCACCAAACTTCTCATTTGGAAATTTTACCTCAGGGCACCTCTCCTTCTGCTTCCTTGTTGCAAGGACCCATCTCCAGGAGCAGGGGTCCCCTGATAGGTATGGTAGGTATTATTTGAAGGCTGCTGCAGACATTCCTATTCACCACAGCTCCACTCTGGACTGAATTAACCAACATGCAACTTGTTATTTACAATTAAAACCTATGAATGAACTCCAGTATGGGTCATCTGTCAATATCAACTGTCCTCGTCAGTCCCTGGAAATCTTATTTCATACCCCCATTCAGGTTGCCTTTTCATGAGCCCCAGAGTCTGATGTTCTCCCAGTCTGCTCTCACAGGAGCCTGGAACTCTGTCATCCCTGATGGACCAGTCTCTGGAGTCTGGAGTGAGCTTTCTTGGCAATTTCAACCAGCCCAGACCAAAACACTGCCAGCTGGCAAGTGTCTACACTCCCTCCTCTGAGGGCCTCTTCCTGCAGCTAACTTTTGAACCAACATTCGGGTGGCTCCTAGCAACCCAATAGGCCCTCACAGAGTCCTTAGGTTTCACACCATTATACCACTTCCACCCACATATTTTAGTTCTCACATACCTCATACCTAAACAGACCACATACCCTAACGATCACCACACGTATACTGGGTCAAGTCCTGAAGTCTTTATTTGCTGCTTATGCAGGCCTAACTCGTTTAGAGTTTTACCTGAGTTAGGTCTGATAAAAATGTCAGTAAGGATTTCAGGATTTGGCTGACATATAACAATCAATACAAAATTAAGCCGAGTCACTGATGCTGCTGTGTCATTATTTCAGAGCACAGTCATGCTGAACAACAATAATAAAAAACAACATAAAGAAACATGTCCTGCGAGTGCAGTTTTTCATAACTAATGCTTTGGGTTACAGTAAAGTAAAAGTAGTTGATTAATTGTAACATTTGTCTTCGCTTAATAGATGCATAGATTTTAAAGCCATAAGGGACCACTATGATCATCTAGTCTGATCTCCTGCATGACCCAAGCCATAGGATTTCCCCCAGTAATTCCTGCAGTAGGTTGAATTATTCTCCACTGCTATGTTAGAACACTAGGAGGCCTATTAGGTATTATGAGTACTACTTCATGCAGTATATTGGGCTAGAATCCCAAATAGCTTCATTGCCAGCACTGGAATTACTCTGTATGTACATTGATGAAACTGAAATCAGAATCTGCCACATTGTTTTTGATGTTGTGGTAGCTGTTGCCATGGAATAAATAAATATAATGAACACTTCCACATAGTAAATTACTTTATCCTGAGGTGTGAAATTTAGATAGACTCTTTGAAGTTCAGGTAATTGGCTTCTTTTGGCCTAATCATGCATTCAGAACTTGGTCAGTTGACAAGAGTGAATCTTAAAATAAATATTTTTATAGAGATTCATAACTTTTAAGGCCAGAAGGGATCATTATGGTCATATAGCCTGACCCCCTGTATAACACAGGTCATAGAATTTCACTCAGTAATTCCTGCCTCAAGCTCATGTCTGGTTATGCTAGAGCAGATCTTTTACAAAGATACCAGTATTGATTTAAACACTTTAACCAATGGGAAATCCACCTCCTCCCTAGCTAAGTTGTTACAAGGAATTTAGAAAGTTACATGCCTAACAGTGAAGAATAAAAAGCTAAAAAAAGAGTAATATTATAGCATCAAAATCTCTGACTATGACCAACTTGCATATTGACGGTCACTTCTGTTAAAATGCAAAGTCGTTGTATTTTAAACAAAGCTTTATCTAATATCATCAGGAATGAAGCAGTTTAAGTAGCAGTGGCCATTCTGCTTTTCTGAAACATTCTGCATCTGTGCAGCTAACTGTGCATAAATAGCAAGCAGAGATCCAGGATGACATTGCAGGAATATTAAAGTCATGTCACATCAGCCCTGCCATACCTTCCGAATCACAATATCCAAAGCATATGGCACTCAATTTGCATCGATATCAAATTCATTGCAGACACCTTGACAATCATGTAAGGTTTCTATTGTCTGTTTTGGAGGCAATATTGGTGTTTCCTTTGCATTGTTATTTTTCTCACTTATTTCCTGTTGTTTCATGCATGATGTCATGATTCTTGTCAGAGGAGAGAAATATATAGTCATCTTTAAGCACCAAGACTAAAGTGAATATATCCATTGTGCTATTATACTAACCACACTTCCGAAAGGATATGTTCCAACATCAGAACAATTTGTTGGCATGGCAACTGGCCTGGCCTGAAACAGTTCTGCTGATGTGCTCCCCCGCCCCCCCAACTCCTCTGAGATGGACTCAGTAGGAAATCCCCTGTTCCAGCTGAGTAACTTCAAACTCCCTTTATACAGGCCCTGTTATTGATGCATTCTCAGTTAGAAGCAAAAGGTAGTGTAAAGAAAACTAGCCTTAAGAATGGGCAGTAAATATATATTTTCATTGACAATTACCCTTGTGGGAATTAGCCATATGCAATCAAACCAGTGATCCATCTAGTCCTGTAGCCTGTGTCTGACAGTGACCAGTTCAAGATGCTTCAGAGGAAGGTTAAAAATTTTTTGTAGTGAGTAATTATGGAATAAGCCGGCCAAAGAGTATGTTTCTTCCTAAGGCCCCCTAAATTGTAGGCTGAGTTATGCCCTGAAACTTTAGGGTCTCTATCCTCACCAAACTTTTTCTTTAATCCATAATCATGTAACTGGAAGTTCTCATTATCCACATAAATTTTCATTAACCATTAAAACAATGAAAATGTTCTCATTATCTTAAAGTGATGGAAATTTTGCATTGAAAACTTTCTGCTTTCATCAAAGTTTCACTGAGAAGGGGCAACAACAACACTACCAGCTGTGCTCCATTTAAAATACTGTGGTTCTCAATGGTCAGTGCTGTCTAATAGATAGAATAAATAAAAAGCAGGCCAGACTCATGATTCTAATCCCCATTCTGCCTCTAGAGTGGTCTGTGATCTCAGGTGAGTCACTTGATCTATCTGAGTTCTAGTTTCCTCATCTGTAAAGGAGGGAATTCATTAGGGCTGGTCAAAAAATGTCAGTCAAAACTTTTTTAACAATGGAAAATTGTGTTTTCAACTAAACAAACATTTTCATGGACAGTGCCTGCTTTTCTCAAATATTGTCAGTATTTTTTGGTTGGAGAACAAAGTTAAAATTGCTTATTTTTTTGGCAGTTTTCAATACAATTTTTTTTTTGAAATTTTCCTCAGTGAAAAAACCCCTATTTTCTCACCATCTCTAGAAATAATATTTACTCATATATACAAAGCATTTTAATATCTTCTGAGGAAAGATGCTACATAAGTGCTAAGTATTGTTTTATTATTAATATATTGCTAAGAACTTACTCAAGTAAAACGCCCATTAACTTAACAGTTTTGCTTGTGTAAGGGCCAAGGAGGGACTGCAGCAATAAATATTAGAGAGTTTTGATTGTGAAATAATTTAGGAACCAACAGTAAAAGCATTTCATTGTTAATGTATCATCACTATTTACAATGGGTATGCAAGAGATAGCCAAGGGGGCAACTCTGATTCATTATTAGTGATTCTGAAGACACTGATAAATATAACCAAACAATACTGTGTGTGTGTGTGTGTGTGTGCGCGCTATGAGGAAAGGTCCCCTGCTTGTATGGGTGCACCAAAACAGTGACATGCATAACTGCTGATAAGAAAGAGCTGTGTTTGCTTAAAGGGAACAACAACCAAAATTAGACTAAAATATTACAGCCCACAGGAAACTCAAGTATGATGTGCCACAGGCACAGAATAAGACACACCAAGGTGCACCAGTGCCCAAGACCCCTGAATGGCAGGGAATTGATTGAGACATATCCAGATAATCCCAGCAAGTGACCTACACTCCATGCTACAGAGGAAGGCAACCCCCCCCACCCAAGAGACCACTGCCAATTTGACCTGGGGGGAAATTCCTACCCAGTCCCACCTCACCTATAGCCATTGGCAAGAAGCTGAACATGTGAGCAAGAATCAGCCAGCCAAGCACCTGAGAGAAAGAATGCTCATTGCCACCTCAGAGCCCTGACCCATCCCATCTCCAGCCAAGGCCATCCCTGATGTTTCAGAAGAAGGAGACCAAAACCCCCCAGAATTAAACTTGTGTGTGGGTGGGGAGAACCCCTTCCTGATGCCTGCTGGTGACTGGCTAAAGCCCTGAGGCATGAGCCTTAGGAACATAAGACATAAACAGAGGGGCCCCCAGGGAGGCAAAGCCCTGTCCCCTCACCATCATAAGCAATCCCATCATAAAATCCCACTCAAATTTTTCCAGCCCTCGCTTAAAACTAATTAAGATGTTTGTTCCCACAATTCCTATTTGGAGGCTGTTCTAGAACCTCCCTCTCTGATTGTTAGAAACCTTCTCCTAGTGTCCAGCCTGTATTTGTTCATGGCCAGCTTATGCCCATTTGTTCTTGTGCCAACATTGTCCTCTAGCCTAAATAGCTCCTCTCCCTCCCTAGCTTGTGGTCCACTATAACCCCCAGATCTCTTTCTGCAGTACTCCTTCCTAGGCAGTCATTTCCCATTTTGTATGTGTGCAACTGATTGTTCCTTCCTAAGTGAAGTACTTTGAATTTGTCCTTATTGAATTTCATCCTATTTACTTCAGACCATTTCTCCAGTTTGTCCAGGTCATTTTGAATTATAATCCTATCCTCCAAAGCACTTGCAACCCCTCTCGGCTTCGTATCATCTGCAAACTTTATATTTGTACTCTCTATGCCATTATCTAAATCATTGATGAAGATATTGAACAGAACTGGACCCAGAACTGATCCCTGAGGGACCCCGCTCATTATGCCCTTCAAGCATGACTGTAAACCACTGATACAGGGCCGGCGCGCCCACTAGGCGACCCTAGGCGGTCACCTAGGGCGCCAAGGTTTGCGGGGTGGCAGGCGGCTGCCTACTGGCTTCCCGCTCAGCCGCTGGGTGCCTGAGCGGGGAGCCGTGGGGCAGCCGCCACAAGCCATCCCGCTGCTGAGCAGGGAGCCGCGGGACAGCCACCGTGAGCCTCCCCCCTGCTCAGTGCCTGAGTGGGGAGCCGGGGGGCAGCTGCCACGAGCTGCCCCACTGCCCCCCAGCTCAGCGCCTGAGCAGGGAGCCATGGGGCAGCCGCCACGAGCCACCCCGCTGCTGAGCAGGGAGCCGCGGGGCAGCCGCCACGAGCCTCCCCCCTGCTCAGTGCCTGAGCGGGGAGCCGGGGGGCAGCTGTGGTGAGTCGCCCCCCTGCCCTGGGCTCCCTGCTCAGCTCCCGCAGCCCACGGGTGGTGGGGGGGACTGAGCGCCCGCGGGCAGGAGGAGGCTGAGCTCCCGTGGGCGGGGGAGCTGGCTGGGGGGTGAGGCATTGCGGGGAGGGGGAGACTGATCTCCCACGGGCGGGGGAGCTGGCTGGGTGGGGCGGCATTGCGGGGGGGAGCAGGGCTGGTGCAAGGAAGTTTCACCTAGGGCGCGAATCTTCCTTGCTCCGGCCCTGCACTGATAACTACTCTCTGGGAATGGTTTCCCAACCAGTTATGCACCCACCTTATGCACCCACCCACGCTCCATCTAAGTTGCATTTCCCTAGTTAGTTTACATCCATGAATTTAATTATTCTTTCCTTCACAATTTATTCCAAAGTCTTGCATACTGCTGAGGTCACACTACCAGGATTGTAATCACCCAGATTCCGCTTTCCCCTTTCTTAAATACAGGTACAACATTAGCTATTCTACAGGCATATGGTACTACCCCCAAATAGATACATTTATTACAAATCCTTGCTACCAGACTAGCAATCTCCTGTGCGAGTGCTTTCAGTACTCCGCTGAGAGAGAAAGTATCCTGGCGATCTGGCTAAGAGGCAGAAAAAGTTGGAATAAATAAGAAATTGTCATAGACTAAGTGTAATCATCCTCTCCAAAAAGTAATGAGCTTGCATCATTTGGTCTCTGCTCTGGCCAGACAGATGTGCAAACTATCAATGCTGTGCTGCCCTTCTGTAGTGATAGGCAAAAGGCCAGCTCTGAAGACACTGAATAAGATCTGCTTTTTCTCAGACTCATTTATTCAGCATTCAGTCTCCACTAGGTCACACATGATCATGATTTAGTCATCTTAAAATCTGAGCAAGCACCCCTCTTCCTGTGCCATAATTACCACAATTGACATTAGCAGAGGCACTCAACAGGGAGCCCCACAAGAAGGTGCTGCTGATTTTAAAATTCCCTGCCATAAAAGAACAACTTGAATCTGAAGATCTCCAGGGTACACTGCAAAACTCCTCTTTCCCCCCCAGGAAGTTGAAAATGAAGGGGGGAAATTTAAAAGGATGGGGGAATTGTTGGATGGGGAATATGAATTTCAGTTTTCTGGTGGGTTCTACCAAATTGTGTTATGGTTATGTTTGGGTATTGCGCTTGAGGGTATTTTAAATTATGTCAAGAGCATATAACATGTATGGATAGCTACCTCTTTTTAGGATTTTTATAAATAGATTTATCTATCTGCCCTGATTCCTTGAAATTGCAAATAGTTCCTTGATAATAGTTATGAGCAAAGAAGTGTGTCTCCCATTACACTTTATGTTGATTTGTAGTGGTTAATTTGTATTTTTTTATATATATTTCCAAGCAACGTTTATAGTACACAGGTCTACATCTACCAGGTATAGCAGTCTCTGAAAGGTTTCAAATAAACATGGGATTCCTCTCACCTCAACAAGCTAACTGACTTTGACAGCTAAATTTCCCCTTAAATGTTTAGAACTTCCTTTATATAGAAGCGAGAGTCACTCTGATAGGCTTAATTTGTCCTGCAACATGAATGTGCTAAACTTATTAGCCATTCAAGTTAGAAAGACTGTAAACAGTAGAGTGATGACATTTCCACGGTATGTACTATATAGTTTGTGCCTACAAAAGTAAAAAATATTTAGCCAGCAAAATTCATGCTGAAGTTTGACAGAAAGTTCATCCTAATTCACTTCTGCTCTGGACTGGATGTTTCCTTGTTATATTATTGGTTGTAAAGGGGAACAGAATATCTAAAAAAGAAAGATCCTTTTTAATTGCATCACATTTATTCATATTTTTTCACTAGAAACTAAAAAATTCACAACAAATAAAGCAATGTAAGGGATTTATTCCAGTACTGTATTATGGGTCAAAATTTAGTAAAACTGAGCAAACTTCAAGAAACAGCAGAATCAGGCCATCATCTATAATGGCAAGAAGCAAAACACTCAAACTCTGGGGAAGTTGGGGTTTGTATCTGGATCTGAACTCTTTGGTTTTGCCCTTCTGTATAAAATACATTGTCTTTGTTTCATTCTTAATCATGAGAGATGTGGCCTGTCATTCATGTTTAGCAGACACATTTGTTTATTGCATTATGTCCTCGATTCTCTATAAAAATTGTCTCAGGAACATTCAGGTAAATATATGGACTGAAGTCTGGTGAGATTATGGGCCAAAATCAGTCCTGGCACTAGCAGGTGCAGTTCCCAATGTGGGTGGCTAATTCCAGGGTCAAATATGTCCTTACGATTCCTTTGTTCAAGTTCATTATCAAATAAAACTACCAGATACTGCTGCTGCTTCAGGAAATTCAACAGCATCACACTGGACACATTATTTGAATGGCTTTCATGTTTCTGCTAAAGAAAGCCTTCTACAGCCAAATACATGGAGGTTAAATGCTGGCAAGGGAACAGTCTTTCTAATTTTAAGACTGCCTGGAGAATTTAGCTAAGAATGATAACATTACAGCTGATACTTGGGAAATCTTGGTAGCTCATTGAACAAAGTCTATGACTGTAGTTGGAAAGGGAATGTCTATTGAGGGAATTCTCTATTGATATCCAGCTCCATTGTGCTTCTCAGGAGTGTATTATTAGTGTGGAAGAAGGTGGATAATGAGAATACAGTACAGAATCCCAGGACAGGTAATAACAGTGGAGGTAAATCAGGGGTGTATGAAAATAAATGCTCACCTGACTTGAACATGAAAGTGCTCTTACGTACAGTATCAGTTCTACAGCACTCATACACACCTGACCGCTCTGGAGTGGTATTCCTCACACTGAGGCAAATGCTGTTGGAAATGCATTGTATTATGACAGCCACTTACAAAAGTCTGCTGCAGAGTAAAATGAATAGGCATTGTACCCATATCAGACATCTGACTCATTTGGGGGCACTTCTATCATACAATGCCCTATCTTCAGTGTATACACCTATGCAACAAACATAAGAACATAAGAACATAAGAAAGGCCATACTGGGTCAGACCAAAGGTCCATCCAGCCCAGTATCCTGTCCACCAACAGTGGCCAATGCCAGGTGCCCCAGAGTGAGTGGACCTAACAGGTAATGATCAAGTGATCTCTCTCCTGCAATCCATCACCCCCCTCTGACAAACAGAGGCTAAGGATACCATTCCTTACCCATCCTGGTTAATAGCCATTAATGGACTTCACCTCCATGAATTTATCCAGTTATCTTTTAAACCCTGTTATAGTCCTAGCCTTCACAGCCTCCTCAGGCAAGGAGTTCCACTGTGCACTGTGTGAAGAAGAACTTCCTTTTATTTGTTTTAAACCTGCTGCCCACTAATTTCATTGGGTGGCCCCTAGTTCTTCTATTATGAGAACAAGTAAATAACTTTTCCATATTCACTTCCTCCACACCACTCATAAATTTATATACCTCTGTCATACCCTCCTTTAGTCTCCTCTTTCCCAAGCTAAAAAGTCCTAGCCTCTTTAATCTCTCCTCATATGGGACCCGTTCCAGACCCCTAATCATTTTAGTTGCCCTTCTCTGAACCTTTTCTAATGCCAGTATATCCTTTTCGAGATGAGAAGACCACAATTGTACGCAGTATTGAAGATGTGGGCGCATTATGGATTTGTATAAGGGCAATAAGATATTCTCTGTCTTATTCTCTATCCCTTTTTTAATGATTCCTAACATCCTGTTTGCTTTTTTGACTGCCGCTGCACACTGCATGGACGTCTTCAGAGAGAACTATCCACGGTGACTCCAAGATCTTTTTCCTGATTAGTTGTAGCTAAATTAGCCCCCATCATATTGCATGTATAGTTGGGGTTATTTTTACCAATGTGCATTACTTTACATTTATCCACATTAAATTTCATTTGCCATTTTGTTGCCCAATCATTTAGTTTTGTGAGATCTTTTTGAGGTTCTTCACAGTCTGCTTTGGTCTTAACTATCTTGAGCAGCTTATTATCATCTGCAGACTTTGCCACCTCACTGTTTACTCCTTCTTCCAAATCATTTATGAATAAGTTCAATAGGATTGGTCCTAGGATTGACCTTTGGGGGACACCACTAGTTACCCCTCTCCATTGTGAAAATTTACCATTTATGCCTACCCTTTGTTCCCTGTCTTTTAACCAGTTCTCAATCCATGAAAGGATCTTCCCTCTTATCCCATGGCAACTTAATTTACATAAGAGCCTTTGGTGAGGGACCTTGTCAAAGGCTTTCTGGAAATCTAAGTACACCATGTCTACTGGATCGCCCTTGTCCACATGTTTGTTGACCCCTTCAGAGAACTCTAATAGATTAGTAAGGCATGATTTCCCTTTACAGAAACCATGTTGACTTTTGCCCAACAATTTATGTTCTTCTATGTGCCTGACAATTTTATTCTTTACTATTGTTTCAACTACTTTGCCCAGTACGGATGTTAGACTTACCGGTCTATAATTGCCGGGATCACCTCTAGAGCCCCTTTTAAATATTGGCGTTACATTAGCTATCTTCCAGTCATTGGGTACCGAAGCCAATTTAAAGGACAGGTTACAAACCCTAGTTAATAGTTCCGCAATTTCACATTTGAGTTCTTTCAGAACTCTTGGGTGACTGCCATCTGGTCCCGGTGACTTGTTACAGTTAAGTTTGTCAATTAGTTCCAAAACGTCCTCTAGTGACACTTCAATCTGTGACAATTCCTCAGATTTGTCACCTACAAAAGACGGCTCAGGTTTGGGAATCTCCCTAACGTCCTCAGCTATGAAGATCGAAGCAAAGAATTCATTTAGTTTCTCCGCAATTACTTTATCATCTTTAAGTGCTCCTTTTGTATCTCTATCGTCCAGGGGCCCCACTGGTTGTTTAGCAGGCTTCCTGCTTCTGACATATTTAAAAAACGTTTTGTTATTACCTTTTGAGTTTTTGGCTAGCTGTTCTTCAAACTCCATTTTGGCTTTTCTTATTACATTTTTACACTTCATTTGGCAGTGTTTATGCTCCTCTCTAGTTACCTCACTAGGATTTGACTTCCACTTTTTAAAAGATGCCTTTTTATCTTTCACTGCTTCTTTTACATGGTTGTTAAGCCACGGTGGCTCTTTTTTAGTTCTTTGACTTTGTTTTTTTTAATTTGGGGTATACATTTAAGTTGGGACTCTGATACAAACAGGTTCCATTACATACATATCATCAGTATGACATTCATACAAGCCATGGATTACATTTGTCACCAGTTCTTCCTGCAGGTACCCAGAGTCCCTGAGGACCAAGCCCGCCACAGAAGTATCAGTACGTGATGCGGTCCCATACACAGAGTGGAGAAGGTGCACGCTAAAGCTACTTGAGACATTTGATGGTGCTCTTGAAAGGGCTCATCGTAAATAAGAGATTTTTGTCTCTCCACGGTTCCTTTTTGGAAAGCTCTGCTCACATTTTTATAGAGAATCTGAAAAGGGAGCAAACTCACCCAAGTCAATTCTGCTCTTTCTTGTTGCCTCGGAATCATAAAAGTAGTGTCTATTTTGGTGCAACATATACCAGCTAAGACAGTGCCCCAGAGGAAACACATATGGGCCTACTGCGTCTACATCTTTACTTTCTCTACTCAGAGATTTCCCAAGATAGGGCCAGATTGTCTCCATCCCTGGTACTCAAACACCATGGCAAAGATGCTCAGATGTTATGGTGAATAGGGACACAAATACTTAGACAGAGTGCAATTAGTTTTCCCCATCCTTTAGTCTCTTGCTCAAGGCTCATCAGCCTTTCAGAGGAGCATATTCAGCACTACTGGAGAGGTAGCACAGACACCATGATCCAGGAGACACTAAGCCTACCCAAGGCACAATGTCTCATCTCCTAGCTTCCTGCTGTGGAGAGATGACCCTATACTACTTCCAATACACAGCTGTGTGCAAAAGCCACAAACACAGCCATTAACATCTTTACAGGATGTGAAGCTTGACAGAGGGAAGGAGAGAAGGAGATCTCACAGCTCTGCTGCTAAGTCATTTGTTAAGGAAACTTAATTTTAATTTGTTCCACATGAATCCTGGGAAAATGAAACATTTGAAAAAAGTGTATACTTCTAGTCTAGATAAACAGTGCTATAAAGAATGGAAAATATGTATTTTGTCAGGAGGTACCACTCAAAAAATGTTCACATCTGGCAATAATTTCCTCAATATTCCTTCAATGTGCTACAGAAGACTGGCTCAGCATTCTTACCCAGTTGATATGGATCAGATTTATCACTGTGGTAATGTCACCTGACTTGTACAATGTTTAAGTGGTGAGTCAGCAGAGCAGTGAGCTGTAGTTATGCAGAACATACAATATTTGTCCTGTTCTCTTTCACGCCCTCCAACCTGGATTGAGGCACCTAACTCCTTCTGAGGTCTGGGGTTGAGGCCACACCCCTCGCCTTCACATTTCCCATTGACTAGTTTAGTGGGCTCCCACTCAGCTTCCTGGCTTCTGTGAAATCCATTCTCAGACACCTAAACCTCCCCATGCTTTTGATATGGAGCCTGGGTGCCCAACTCACTGCTATGAATTTCACTGGGCAGCAGGGCACCTGAAAGTTAGGCATTGCAATGCTGAGTCCAAGTCCCCTTAGTGGATCTAACCCCCAGTGCACAATATCAAAGTTATTAATTTTGTAGGTCACCCTTGATAAGCTGCTCCAGCGAGATTAGTATAGGATATCAAAGGACTGCTGTGAATGTAAACCTTCATTTGTAAAATATCTCTGTGATGGTGTACCCCATAAAGCTTTATGGGGAGATGCTTATAAATGTATATATTATATAACTGGAATATGTTTTATGCTACATGTGCCATGTAACATATCTCTGTAAAAGTTATGATCTACTGAATCTATTCCTCCTGTTTGTATGCATGTATCATTTTTGTAGTTGAATTTATAAATATTGGTTGTATTTCTTGAGAAAGAAATGTGCAGGTTAAGTGCCCCATCAAGAAGCGCTTAGACAATAGAGCTTGCAGGCACCGATCCACATCTGAGCTTCGACAAGAATGTGGCTTGGCTGGTATAGGAACTGAGTTGTGCATGGACATGTGACTTGCCCATGTGACCCCAAAACTCCATTCTATAACTGGATGCTACACAGGGAGAGGGAGGGATATCCACCCAGAGGAGAAAGTCTATTTAAACCCCTGGGAGACCCCTCCATATTGTCTTCAGCTGGCTAAAGAGAGAGCCTCTCCACCACCCCCCAACAACACACCTGAAAGAGACAGGAACAAAGGACAAGGACAATAGGGGGTGTGAGTGATTGCTGGACCCAGGCTAGGAGGACCATAGCCTGTAAAGGAAGTTTACTGGAACTGGTGAGGTTTCTATCTGTATCCAGTGTGATTAGACATAGATGTGTGTTTTATTTTATTTTACTTAGTAATTCACTTTGTTCTGTTATTACTTGGAACCACTTAAATCCTACTTTCTGTACTTATTAAAATAACTTTTTACATATTAAGTAACCTGGAGTACGTGTTAGTACTTGGAGGGGGGCAAACAGCTGTGCATATCTCTCTATCTCTGATATAGAGGGCAAACTATTTTTGAGTTTACCCTGTATAAGCTTTATACAGGGTAAAACGGATTTATTCAGGGTTTGAACCCCATTGGGAGTTGGGCACCTGGGTGCCAAAGGCAAGAGCACTTCCTAAGCTGCTTCCAGGCAGGCCTACAGCTGTTAGGGGACGTGGTTCAGACCTGGGTCTGGGTTTGCAGCAGGCTAGCGGGTCTGGATCAAACCAGACAAGATTCTGGAGTCCCAAGCTGGAAAAGGCAAGAAAGCTGGGGCAGGAGTAGTCTTGGCACACCAGGTGGCAGCTCCAAGGGGGCTTCTGTGATACCAACCCGTCACAATCGCTAGCCCTTTTCCTCACATAAACAGAATTAAAATAACTTAATAAAACTTTCTGGATATTCTCCTCTCCTGTAGGTCACAGAAACACAGGAAATGTCCTCTCTGATTTCTACCCCACCAGCCACATATCTTCAACTCACAGCCCTCTCACACCCATAGGAAGGGATCTTTCAGAGATCTGTAGAGGCAGGGCCCAAAAAGAGAAACAGGAATGAAGGGAGATAAAGGGTCTTCTGTCAAAAACATATAGCTAAGGTATCAGAGGAGTAGTCATCTTAGTCTGGTTCTGTAGAAGCGACAAAGAGTCCTGTGGCACCTTATAGACTAACAGACGTATTGGAGCATAAGTTTTCGTGGGTGAACACGAAAGCTTATGCTCCAGTACGTCTGTTAGTCTATAAGGTGCCACAGGAATTTTTGTCGCTGTTACAGCTAAGGGTAGCCTAAAATCCCTCCTTTACCTGTAAGGGGTTAAGAAGCTCAGATAACCTGGTTGGCACCTGACCAAAAGGACCAATAAGGAAAGAAGATACTTTCAAATCTGTGGGGGGAGGTTTTGTTTGTGTCGCTCTTTGTGTTCTCTTGGAGACAGAGAGGGACCAGGGTAAGAGAAACCATCTCCTAAAGCCCTACCTGAAATAAGCATTTAGGATTACAAAAATTGTAAGTAAAGCAAGGAAAGGCATTAGATTATCTTTTGTTTTTAGCTTGTGAATTTTCCCTATGCTACAGGGAGGTTTACTCCTGTTTTTTGTACTTTGAAAGTTAAGCCTATAGAGGAATCCTTTGTGTTTTAAATCTGTTTATTACCCTGTAAATTTACCTTCCATCCTGATTTTACAGAGGTGATTCTTTTACTTTTTTAAAAAATAAAATTCTTCTTTTAAGAACCTGATTGATTTTCAGTGTCCTAAAAACCCAGGGGTTTGGTCTGTGCTCACCTGTACCAATTGGTGAGGATATTATTCTCAAACCTCCCCAGGAAAGGGGGTGAAGGTTCTTGGTGGAATATTTTTGGGGGAAATAGTAACTCCAAGTGGTCCTTTCCCTGAATCTTTGTCTAAATCACTTGCTGGTGGCAGCAATCCCATCCAAGGACAAGGAAGGATTTGTGCCTTGGAGAAGTTTTAACCTAAGCTGGTAGAAATAAGCTTGGGGGTCTTTCATGCGGGTCCCCACATCTGTATCCCAGAGTTCAGAGTGGGGAGGGAACCCTGACAGCTTCCTTTCTGTGTACCTACTAAACTCGGTGGGAAAGGAGAACTTGCAATAAGGTGTAGGAATCTCATACACAACATTTGTGAGCCTTTCAAGGGGCTGCTACCAACCCCTAAGCCTTAAGACACTTATCATAGGGGCTCCCCTAGCCCTTCACAAGCCTCAGTGGGGACCCACCACTTTTCCTCCAAGACTTAGGAGGTTCATCAAGCCACCTCTGGATCTCCTTAAGCTCCTTGTTAGCCCATAACACCATTTTAGCTTCTTCAGGGAGCAAAAGCCAGCTAAAGAGCTGAGAAGTCTATGATGTTCAGGGATGGAGGGTGGAATGGGGGCTCTGTTAAGCACCTGAAGGCTCTCAGAGGTGGTGTAAGTGGCATGATGAGTCTCACAAGTACAGATGGTGGAAAATGGGAATTATTTTGGCAATTTTTTTGTGAAAAATTCCGTATGGCTTTTTCAATCAAAATGTCAATAGTTTGACAATTTTTTATCAGAATTTTGACCAGTTCTATAGCTGGTCAGAAGACAGGATGAATATTTTGCTAAAATTTGTGGAAAAAAAGTGATTCCCCTCAGCCCACCCCTTTTTTAGGTCTAAATTTGAAATTTCAATTAAAATGTCAATAAATTGAATGTAAGAAAATTGTAAGCATCTTTAGTCAAGGATTGTGGGGTTTGGAAGATACCAAGACAACCTCACAGGATTCACAGGAGTGGAGAATGGAGGCCCATTGTGGGAAGCTCCTCTATAGAACCTGGACAGGAGAAAGCAAGTAGGAATTGAACTGAGGCCACTAACTCCTTTCACACAAAACCAGTCTTCAAATGAGGACCAGTTTTGGCATAGGTAAGTTCAAAAACAGTGACCTGGAGGTGAACAATCTTCTGAACCATCTAGGCCAGGGGTAGGCAACCTACGGCGAGCTGATTTTCAGTGGCACTCACACTGCCCGGGTCCTGGCCACCAGTCTGGGGGGCTCTGCATTTTAATTTAATTTTAAATGAAGCTTCTTAAACATTTAAAAAAATCTTATTTACTTTATATACAACAATAGTTTAGTTATATATTATAGACTTATAGAAAGAGACCTTCTAAAAACGTTAAAATTTATTATTGGCATGCGAAACCTTAAATTAGAGTGAATAAATGAAAACTTGGCACACCACTTCTGAAAGATTGCAGATCCTAGGCCCTTAAAAACATATTTTTCAAACAAAGCTGGGTTCTTTTTAAGATAGGACTTGGCAAAGGAAATCAGACACCACTTCATTTTTTCATACCTCATAACTAAAATGTACACCCTGGAATCATTACAATAATATAGGTGTGCTGCTTTTTTTTTTTTTTGGCTAATGCTATATCAAGTTGAGAAAACGTCCCCAGTTGCACCTGCTTTTTGTGCTGCTACCAAAGTTGTCATTTGGTTAGCACTAGTCCATGTTCCTCACATTAACATCAATGAATGGTCCAAGGGAATGATTATGGTCTTTATTCTCCCACTGTGCAGTGCATTAAACTATGGCACAGCTTGCCACTAGAACATGGAGCTGAACTTTTGGGAAAAAAAACACACCCCACAATACTGTGGCATGTGTTTAGCTTTGAAACATTCTGTCCTGTTTATTCTTAGCAAACATTACTGAGGAGGTGGACCTATGGGAGACAGAATAGGCCAAACTCACTCCAACACTGGTGTCAATCCAGAATAAATCCAACGATGTCAATGTTGCCTCTTCCATTCCCCATTTTCCCTAGTTTTCTATTACACCTTCAGTATTGCCAACCCCGAATCATGACCCAACCCCCCTTCGCCCCCAAATTAACGAGATTGGCTTAAACATCATGAGATTTTAAATTAAACAAATAAAATTGAGATTCTTTTTGTTTGCCTTCTCCTTTTTGAGCCATTAGAAGTTCACGCTGGTGATATTCTCTGCAAACATGAGGTCTATAAACTTTTTTTTTTTTAAATGAAAGCTGAGATTCTTAGCTGATCAGTTGACTGGAGCTTAGAAAGAACACCAAGTATTGCAATTAAATTACTAGAGTTGGCTTCACCATACATTTCAACCATTTTGGTTGGATTGGAAGAAAACAGGGTCTAGTGAAGAGCTGTGGGATAGGAAGGAGGGGATTAGAATGTCTAGGTGGGCTACAGGAAAAAGTAAACCAAACTATTATCTTTTACCAGTTTCACAGTGAGGTATGGGAGATGTTAGTAGTTAAAATGCATAATGGTGTGTAACCCTAAGGAAGAGTTTGCAAACAGAGAGTGAGCGAGAGAGAGAGCAAGTGATCAGATTTCTGCAGCTCTAAGACTTCTAAAAAATGTTTTGGCTCTTTGTTCATTCGACATAAGGAAGAAAAAGGTATTTAAAATCTAACTGAGGCTAAAAGAAATTGTTTGATGGATCTCAAGTGAATTAAAATATTTACTTAATATGCAGCAATTTAACTGAAATAGAGAGACGGAAATGTATGTCCCCAAAGACATCAGCTGTTCTAATGGCTCCTTGAATATAAAGAAATGCCTGCTGCTTGACTGAAGTGTGTCCAAAAGGCATCACAGCGGACAAAAACTTGAATTGGTCTGCCGGGTTCATTTATGATAGCAAAGCAATATAATCCGACAACAGGTTTTAGGCTGACAACATGGTCCTTCAGCTCCTAAAAGCCACAGACAAGGAGCTGTAATCTAATTTACACAAAAACACACCAATAAAATAAAGTTGCCCAGTTAATAAGTCATATCACCTATTCTCTTCCAATAGAGAGACCACTTAAATAACTACTATATCAATTAATATGTCTTGATTCTTCCTAGAAGAGGGGTAACACACAAACTTGGTGTTCAATGTGTCCCATCGTCACCACTTAATAACTGTAGTGTCTTTATTCTAATGCTCTAAATTGCAATTCACATTTATTTCATTAATTTGATCTAACCCCAATCACAGTTTTGCCTTTTAAATAGAAAATGCGTGGCACTTATGAGCCTCTCTAAATATTCTTTGAGTTTGCAAAATTAGTTCAAGTTTGCAAATCCTTCACTTCCTGTCATTTAAATCCAGACTTTTTATATAAAACTAATTCAATCTAGAACAATATCCATGTTTTTTAGATTAAGGGAAGCCTTTTTAGATAAAATCATGACAACCAGTGCTAGCTAATTGTAATAGTGAGCCAATAACAACTAGTTCTTCCATAGCACTTTTCATCTATAGACCTCACATGTTTTTTGGAAAGGGGGTATTGTTCAGAGGAGGAAACTGAGGTGCAGAGAGGCAAAGCAACCTGCCCAGTAACAGGGGGCAAGAATTCCCAGCCTCATAGGTCCTTCTGATTAATGGGGAAAGAATCTCCTAAATCCATGGAATCTCCTAAATCCATCATCCTGAATGGAAGGTCTGCTCCTCTGGCTGTCACTCTGCCTTGGTAGCACAGCTTCTGCGGGGGAGGGGCAATGATTAAGATCCACCACAGGAGCAAAATACTGTTGCTTCCACTGCCATTAGTAGACTTATAATCCAGTAGACAAAGTGTTCACATGAAACACTAATGCTGAGTTAACTCCTCTGGCTTTGTTGACAGAGAGAGGAAGAAATTTCTTGTGACATCTTTTGAATTCCAAGCAAGACACAGCAGGCACTCAAATACAAAGCCAGAGAAGAGAATTCCGCAAGAAAAGTACCTTTCATCAGTGTGTGCAGAGAAGCCAAGTACTAATTATGATGAGTTTCAATAAATGTGGGACATGAGTCATGACGAGTTTGCAAATGAAAAAGTCAATATATCCGAAACACAGAGCTCAAAACCAGGCATGGTGTCCATATCACTGTAGTGACGTTGCCTTAGCTTATAGTAGACTAAACAGCTTATTGTGGTTAGTATTTCATTTTTGGACAAACATACATGGAGTCCTGGGTACCTTTGATCTTCGAGAGAAGATTGTTTGATTGTGCGGTAGAGAAGTCATTAGTAATCAGTTAATTAGTTAGGGCCAAACTCTGCACCAGGGTTCAGGGAGCTTTCCCACATGCTTTGCACATTTACACAGGGGACCAGCACAGTCCCTGCCATTGTGCTCCATACACATACAGACTGGTGTGTGTTTGTGTGTGTGTGTCTACTAATTCTTTGCTGCCTTGCACCTTGTCTAGTCACAACAATACAAAGTGGGTACAGTGTAGAAATATTAAAGAAGGTACGGACAGTGATTCCCCCAAGTGAAAGTGACGCCCCATAATTTGTCCCCCACAATTTAAACCTCATAGCATTACCAAGTAAAAGATCTCTTGGGTCCCTTGTTAAACTTACAAGCTACTGTATGTATAAACATTGATTGCATCTGTCTTTTGAAAGGTACTTTTACTATGTAAAACTTACAAACAAGTTAGTTGCCTCTGCGCTTCAGGCAGTTTACTCTCTAATTGATACAATGTAAACAAACACTATAAGGTGTTAAGTGACTTTCACTTCATTGTAACAAGCAACGGCTCCTGGAAACAGACCCCCCACCCTCTGTGATTAAAGGGCTGGGAATCTCAAGTGAATAAGCACACACCCCGAAAGTGGTGGAGACAGTAAATTAAGATATAGAATGTATGTTGATGAATGCATGATATACATGAATGGCTAGGGAGGTGCCAGCGTAGAAAGGGAGTATCCATCGGCCGAAGAAAGGTTTCAGGTGGACCGATACAACCCCCGGAGGGTAAAACTGGGATCCACCCCAACACCTGGAAGGATGAGAAAAACAAACTTTGGACAGTGTGGAGCCACCAGGAATGCCACCAGGAATGTGCCATCTGCTGATTGATTCAGCAACAGCATGATGAAGCAATTCCCATAGACTGACATAGGAATAAATCCCTATAAGAATGGGCTCTAGAAACTGAGGACTTTGAGTCTCTGGTTCTGCTGCCAACCTCCAAGAGCATCAGATGAATCTGACAAGGACTCGGCTTCACCCTCATGCCCAGGTTACCTGGGCAGTAACTTGGCATGAGCAACTTCTAGGCTGGTAACTATGACATCTATACAGAACCTGTGTGTGTGTGTGTGTGTGTGTGAATGAATGTGAAACTGAATGAAATGTTATAGCTATAACTGACTGCTTACTATGATTCTTTTTGTATTCACAATAAATGTGACATTTTGTCTTATCCCCTTTAAAAAGATCCTGCTGGTTTTTATTTTATTGGTATAACAATAGAATGCCACCTACTGAGAGTGGTAGCATTTCACATTCTCTTTGCACTGGGATAAATGATTACACAAGATGCAGGACAACAGCCAGTCAGGCCCAGGGCCCATAATGTCACTGGACAGCAGTGCACTGGGTAGCAGAGCTGGAACAATGCAGACTAGGCAGGGGAACTGTATGCTGCACCCTATGAAATACTACATTTAACTCTTATGTGTGTTTCCATCCCCAACGCTGCCTCCCTCGGGCACAGTGTCTTTGTGAAATCCTAGAGGAGCAGTGCACCATTGCACCTGCTCTTCGCGCAGCCTGTGCCTTAAAGTCGTAATGTAAGGCCTGATCCAAAGCTCAGTGAAGTCAATGGGAGTCTTTCCGTTGACACCAGCAATGTAAGGCCTGATCCAAAGCTCAGTGTAGTCAATGGGAGTCTTTCCGTTGACACCAGTGGATTTTGGATCAGGCCCACATTCCTTAATGTTTCTATACCACTTTGAAGATGGAAATAAATGACATATAAGTGTTAAGTACTATTATTACTGTAGAGTACACAGCCACATAAAGGAACTCAAAAAATGCCATGTGCATTTCATAATGATACAGCGCACATTTGTAATTTTCTCTAGCCTAAAATCATTGTCTATTTATAAATTAGTATGCCCATGATTATCAATTAGCCATTCAGAGAGCTATTCATTAAAAAGCCTTGCTCCATTACATGCTTTCAAGTAACTTTTTTAGTAAAGACTTCACCCAAATCAGTAAAGTCTATTTAGAGTCTATGGGTCAAAGTACACACTGTCTGCAGTTTCTGCATCACACTTGCTCCTCCACTTAGCTCTACATTGTTTTGCAACAGCTTCTGAGCAACATACTCAGGACATTAACACTTTCCTTACCACATCAGAGGAGTTTAGCGATCCAAACATTTGATCTTTCAGAAAAAAGAACCAATCTTTAAAACAGAAAATTGTTCAAAATTTTTTTTAATATTATGTTTAAATAAAGAAAAGGGACAAAGCTGCAAAAATGAGACCTGGTTTGGGAATCAGGAGGATTTGGATAACAATTACCTGGTCCCCAAAATTTGGGAGTGTTTGGCTTCAGGGTACCAATGCACTTTATTACAAAGATAGATTTTAATCATACAATACTGATTCAGGTGTGACAAAGTGGTTTTTTTCACCTGTTCCATGTTCCTTTTTTTCTTGTGGATATTCCATACTTGCCACTGACATAATCTTCCATCAGGGCCAATGCATTTACCACGTTTGAACCATTGTTGTCTAGAAACAAAGTTATACATGTTTTAAAACAGCACTATGGTCATGTGCAATAAATAACCTAGTTTCTATAGCTATTTTTTGTTTAGCATTAGAGTGTGAGTTGACAGTCCTTGTTCTCCTGGCCCTTCATCACAACCATGGCCAGCATTCCCGCCACTGCAAGGACCTGAGTTCCTTTGTGCCTTATTTCAATGTACAACAGTTGAACCACACTGCACATTTAAATAACAATTATTTGCATATTCAAAAACCTCCAATGCGCATTTATTTAAATGTGTGATTCTCTCTTTGTTACTAGTCAAACAAGGAGATTGGTGAAGGTTTTTGCAATTAATAATTTCCTCCCCTTTGACCATCAGTGTGGAATATTAAGGGATAATCCTAGATCAAGAAGGAATATTTTTTATACTTTCTAGACTGTGAAATATACAAATCTCCTTCTGTCTTTTCTAAACTAAGGAAGGCTAGAAATAGAAATCTTAGGGGTGAGTATGTGAGATGTACCATAAGTGAGAAAACAGCTCAAAGTTTCTGTAAAAAAAAACAACAGTAGATCTACAGTACCATTGATTCCAATGAAGACTGGTTTAGAGTTTATTGGACCACTGGAAGGATCCAAAGCAGAATATGTGCAATAATAAGAACTGGATTTGTGGAAAAAATAATGGTGATTAAGGCTGTGATTCAGCAACGTACTTAAGCTTGTGTGTAACTTTATGTCAGTGGGACTAATCATGTGCTTAAAATTATACACATGCTTAAGTACCTCATTGAATCAGGGCCTTAATGCTTAGTTATAGAATTGAACTCTGTCTTTTTGTTTCTGGGAGGCCATAAACAGACATTCAAACCAATATGATGCTCACCAGAAGCCAAAGTTCGCCTTCTTGAAGAGCTACAGAAATGTATTGATATTAAGAAGACACACAGAGTCCATTTCTGTGAACAAATCACTTGCACATACAGTTTCTGAGCATTAATGCATGTTGCACACAAAATTAGAGGATTTACACATGCAAATACTGTCTGAAGTCAGTTTGCACAAATAGGACTTGCATGTGCAAATTCCATTATTGTGCATAGACAACTGCTAGAACTAAAAAACCATATAGGCAAAGATGGAGACCACATTTCCACGTGTGGCCCCTGAAGTATTTTTATGCACGACTAGCATAATTACTTGGAGAAAAATAACCAAGATTCGGAAATTAGTAAAACAAGTGAAACAGCCCTGAAGGGTAACCAGGCCTTTGTGATTTGACACATTGGGAAAAGATCGCCAAGGTCTTTGTGCTGGTGTAGAAATCCTTTCATAACATAGATCCTCAGTACTGTAACTCCTCACTTAACGTTGTAGTTATGTTCCTGAAAAATACGATTTTAAGCGAAACGATGTTAAATGAATCCAATTTCCCCATAAGAATTAATGTAAATAAGGGGGTTGGGTTCCAGGGAATTTTTTTTCACCATGAACTAGCACGCCACTGAGCCCTAAAGGGTTAAGTCTTACACTTTACAAGCCAGCAGGAAAGGAGGGAGAGCAGAGATGTGTTTCAGAGATAGAGATGTGCATTTCCAATTAGGTATCAAGAGTTGGGTCAGAAGTACACTGCCTTGTTAATTAGATCAGCAAGCCCGGCAGCTGCAGCTTCTGCCTAAAGCAGCAGCTCCCTCCCTCATGTGTCCCCACTGCTCTATGGAAGATGGGGTAAGCAAGGTGCAGGGAGACATTAGCCCCCCTCTTCCCCCCCCCCCCCCCAGCAAGCAGGCAGGAGTCTTGGAGAGCAGCAGATGGCAGTGGGGGAAGGGACAGCTAAACTGCCATTGATAGCCTGCAAACGACCTTAGAATGGAGCATTTCACAACTGTAAACGAGCATGTTCCCTAATTGATCAGCAACCTAAGAACGAAACAACGTTAACCGGGACGACTTTAAGTGAGGAGTTACTGTACTTGTTTCTGACCTATGTCCTCAAAAGGAGAAATCCACATCAGAATATCTCATAGCCCACCATCTAGGATGCTATCCTGCATTGTGGGACTGCCAAGCTCAAATCCTTTTTCCATCAGGTAGAGAGGAGATTGAACCTGGGTTACTCACATCAGAGGTCAGTCGCTAACTAGTGGGTTAAAGGTTACAAGGGAGGTACCACACGAATCCACATATCCCCGTTCCCCATTTTGTGAATGTCACCTCAGCCCCAAAAGTATTTTTTGGATGAAACTATTTGGCAAACTAGAGACAAATTCAGAATAATTTCTGTTTGCCAGAAATAAATTCTGGGGGGCAAATTTAACTCTTTGCTGAAAAAAATTCTCCCAGCTCTAGTGTGCAATCATGTTAGGTGTAGATGAAAACCATGCTATAATGTAAGTCTGAAGAGTTTCAAACATAAGTGTAAATATGGGCAGGGCTCTGCATGACTTTTATAAAATGTTCCCAAGTTTTCTAGTACTATTTTGTTTAAAATGTACATACAGGTTAACCACTACCAAATAATCCCATTTTCCAAGTCCCTTTGGGTGGTCATTTAAGAATGACTTCACTGCGTATTATTGTATGTCCTTTTAAGAAATCCAACACTACTGGCTTTTATTCTGGTGCTGAAGCAGATTGCTGGGACTCTGCTAATAAAACAGCATTAAATCTGTATCTATCAATGTACCTGAATTTAGATCCACAAGACACTGCCCCACTGAAGTCAATGGCAAAACTTGCATTGATGTCAATGGGGATAGGACTTCACCCAGTACATATATAATCACTACACTGAAAGAGAACAGCCCATCCATCAAATCAAGCAAAAACGTCGTGCTAGCCCATTGGCAGCCCAACATAGGAATACTTTGGGGCTCCTGACCCCTCTCCCACCTCGGAAAATACCAGTTTCATTATTTCCACAAACCAAATAAAATATACCAACAGCATATGTTAATGCCCTTGTTAAAAAGGTCCACTTTAAAAAAGATGAACAATATTTTTGAGGTAATGCTAAATCAGGGCCCTCTGGAGCTGCCTGTGGCCCTAAAGCAATTGCTTAGTCTGCTTATGCCTGCTGCCACCACTGACAATAATCAGTGCCCATGTTGGCACATTGGCTCAGGGGCCCAGCATCGAATGGATATGGAAACGAAATACACATCGCTGATTCTGAATACTCAAGGAGCTAAGGCTGCGAAAAACACCCTCTCCTGCCTACTGCTTGCCAGAAGTCAGGTTTAGACTTGGCCATGGTGATCTATGTTTCTTTGTCCGTCAGCCTTGACTACTGTAGTTCACTGCCCATAGGAATGAAACCACTGGCCTTGTAAAAAAACGCCCATTGGTTCAGAATACAGTAGTCTGCTTACTCAGCAGCACAGGCCTCTGAGAGCACAGTGTCCTAGGGCTCTATTCTTTTCAGTGGCTCTTTGTTGAACATAGGTCAATTTTAAGGTTTCAGGCTCAGATCCTGAAAGGTATTTAGGTGCCTAATTTCCATTGATATCAATGGGAATGAGATGCCTAAATACCTTTCAGGATTTGGGCCTCAGTCCTCATTTTCAAAGTCCTCCATAGAATCGACCCAATGTACTTGGAAGTCTCACTTGATATGCTCATTGTGACCTCTCATGACAGCTATGTTCCACTGGAACAATAGAATTGTCAACCTTAAAAGTGAAACTCATGTGCATCAGCAACAAAGCTTTCACTGCCCCTGGCTCCCCACTGTGGAACTCCGTTCCAGACAAGACCAGAGTGACCACAAACTTCAGTGCCTTCAGAGTGAAATGCAAAACCCTCTCATTTGACCTAACCCCACCAAAATCACATATTTAAAAACAAAAACTACCCCTCCCCCCCCCAAGAAATCTCTCTCTCTCTCTCTGTAGAATGGGAGAAGAAAAGACATCTTTCTGTATTTACTTTAATAATTTTGTAGAGTGCTGATAAACCATAGTGATCAGTGTAGTAGAAGGAACGAGAGCGAGAGATAGATGGACAAGCAGGTTAACAGACAGACCAAGAGGCAGTCCGGGTTAAGGTATACTGGTGGGACAATATGGGCAAGCTTGGTGATTCTGTTGTCTCTCTTCTGTGGATAAACAGTGGTGCTTGGATACTACTGTGATGAAGGCCATATAAAGGACTGGCTGAATGAATGGAGGAAGACAGCCTGTGTCAAGCCAGCATATTTCATTAACACTAAGTTCACATATAATTATTATTTGAAGCTATTCTATATTTCTGTATAAGCAGCTAGGGAAAGACTTTCCTGGAAAGAATTAAATATACCTTTTACTTCTATTTTTTAGCCCAGGAGAAACAAAACTCATCTGGTATTCTCATCTTTTTCCAGTGATTGAACTGCTCAGCATTCCCATTCATTCAGGGAGAGGAGGAATGGGAGAGGGGAAAGTTATGGGAGAGAAAGAAGCAAGCAAATAAGAGGAAAAAGAAACCTGCTAAGCTCAGAAGATAGGAGGAAAGAGTCTTTCACTAGATGCTCAAAGAGGAGGCAAAGCACAAAAGACAGGAAATAAACTGGCATTGGAGTTTTGCTGGGATAATTTTTTTTCCCAAAGCACTCAGATGCCATGATGATAAGCACAGTATAAATACTTAGATACCCTGTGATGGTGATGGGCTGTATTAAAACAAAAACAATAATTAAAAGAATGCTTTGTTAGATCTCAGTTCCTATGCAAGCGAGCATGGTTAAAGGATCATTTCCTTTTTTGAAAATGAATATTGAAAGTTTGATGAGAAGCTTGGGAGAGAAACATTCTGGAAGTCAAAGGAAATGCAATCGCTATATGCAAATGAGCTCAATTAAGTTTAGCAGCCATGTATGAGTGCAAATGAGAAAACCAATGATTTTCAAAATCTAGTAATTTGATAGCTATTAGTCTCATTAGACTTTCTCTTTAAAGCTTAATTATTCAAAAATACAGCCCAACTGAAGTGTAGTTTATAGAAGACTCATTCTTAAATGAATTACACTGAGATTTCCCCCTATAATTGGAAGTTACAGCAGCGATTATAATCCTATGCAGTAGATAGGAACATAGCATCAATTTAATCATGGCAGACTCTCATTTTGGGTTCCACCCTGAAAGATATTGAGCATCCTGACCCAGCCAAGTAACACATCTAAGCGTATGCATAATTTTAAGCACGTGAGTAGTCCCACTGAAGTCAATGGAGCTATGCTGATTTACACCCACTAAAGATCTGGCCCTTGATTTTTAAGGGCTTAATTTTATGCACCGTGAGCAGTCCCACTGATCATACATCTGCATTAATCTTTGCAAGGTCTGGGTCTTAGGCAGGTTTTTGTAAATTTAAGTTTTGTTTCTCGGTCACCTGAGGTGAGTGTGGGATAACCCCAGTGAAAACATCATTTCACTGACTGACTATGAATCTGACGTCTCTGAGATATGGCCATGAATGGGGCAAACTTCTATGTATAAAAACAACTCCATTACTAAAAAACACAATAGCCATCCAAGCTGGGGGCCTATCTTGTTCTCTTTTCTCAGAAAAAAACCCGTGTTGACTTCAGCAGGAGTTTTGCAAAAGCAGGGATCAGCCCATAACTAACTAGTTTATTACAATGCCCTTCATCATGCATTTTGTCTAAGAATAATTGAAATTAACCAGAGATGCTGGGCCAGATCCTCAGTTGCACCTATTTGTACCAGCTGATTATTTAGCCCACAGTGTTTCCAATCGGTATGCAGGGTTAAGTTACTATATTGTTATAAAACTTGTCTATCCACCCTTTGTCATCCTAGGTCTCCTCCGCACTTCACCGTTCCTTCATTCCCCCTTATTTTTACCATGATTATAGGGAATGGGAGGTAAGATCCACTTTCATAAAACCAATTAAGGACAGCACAGCATCAGCAGTGATGAGGAGCAGCAGCAGCAACCATGAGTGAATTTAAATCAAACAGTTTATGAGATGTAAGTTGTGCACGGTCAGTGGAATATTTATTAACTATACTGTTTAAAATGAATCTAGATCTGACAGAGCCTCACCCAATAGAAATATGTGAATATGAAATGTACAAAATGTTAAATTATTGCTTGCGCATCAGCAAAGTGTCTGCAACATTTTATACTCTCTCCTTATAGGTGACTGGCAAATATGGAGGCAAAGAGACACAGTTTTTAATTATAACATGTAACATCGTCCTACATTTATACAGTTCCTATCCTCTTGAGGGACCAGGAGTTCAGAAGCGTTTGAAAATGAATTCTTCTTTACTCAAGGTGGCTGTTTTTCAATGGTCGTACTGTTATCGCAATCATCTCTCCATTGCTCTAGTCTGACAGAGTTAGAGAGAGATTTTAGATATCACATCACTAAAAAACAGCCACCTTTGGAAGGGATGGGTTAAAGCAACATGGGGCTTGGACTGACCAAAATTTCTTCTGAGATAATCCAAAATTTCAGGCCCCCTTGGTAGAATAGCTCCCCACAGACTTCCTCCCAGGAGTCAACTCAGCCCACCACAGCAGATGGCAAGCTCAGAGCAATTATCTGTGTTCTGCACAGCTGCCTGCTGCTCAGCCTCTGACTCAGAGTTTGAGCCCCTTCTGACCACGTGGCCTGTATCCAAGGTTCCTGCTCTAATCTGCCCATGACATTTGGGATAGAAAGCAGCAGCTGTTTAGGAGTATCCATCATCATCATATGATGATTTAAGACAGGAAGTGAATACTTTCTCTAGTTGTAACTACCAGACAAATTTAGTAAAATTGACTGTAGTTATTCAAATAGAATGAGGCCAGAACACCAAGGTAAATATGTATACTCCTGAGAATAGAGTCACAATGGGTCCTTAATGAGTGCAAATGGGGCTTGATCCAGTTCCCATTGAATTCAATGGGAATTTTGCCTTTGACTTTAGTGGAAGCAAGTTGATAGATAAATAGAAGTTGAGTCCCCAGGATGAGGAACTTGAATTGGCATCTTCAGAACAGATCCTGTATATAGTGTTGGAATATTGGTTTGATACTGCAGCCCAACAAAGAGCCCACCCTGTCACAGGCACCCAGGCATTGTTCAGCCGCCATCTACTATTAGATCTATTGTGTCTAAACAAGGTTATTGCATGACCCGGTCAGACCAGGTCTGTATAGAGTCCTAGGTTCATGGGCTGGTTAAGGTCATAAACTTATAATATAAATTGTAACATTTAATTACAATATAAATGATAAAATTAAATGTCACGATTTAAGTCTCTAAACAGTTTGGAGACAGTTTATATGCAAGACAATATATAAAGGAAAATTGCACTGTACTGTATGATTCTTTATGGGTTTCTTCTACTTTAATATTATATAAAATTCATGTTACTAGGTGCCATATTTATGGAGAAATTTATAGCCAAAATATAGCTATTTTATTTTATTTTATATTATTTTGCTGCAGAAGCAACACAGAAAATTGCATTTGACCATCTCTCTATTTTACTTGCATGGAGATTTTGCTGTGAACTATGGAATCCATTTTTGTTTACAATTAATTAAAAAAATCCACATTATAAGAGCTCTAATCACTTTGCTAATTATCAATGCTTTTATTAAATCAGGAGAAATATATAGGAGCTTTCCATGGGCCAAACCAACATCTGTACATTTTCATTTGCATTAACCAAAGACTGTGTAGCCTAGAGATAGAATTATTGCAGGTTGCTCTCCTCCCCAGATCAGAGGTCCCATGTGTGGGTTTATGAACCATTTGTGTGTGTGTATGAGGGGGAGGGGAGGTAAGTTAGCACTAATTGTGTCTCTCTGACCTTTATCAATTAAATAGCTAACCTTCTCTACTGTGACTTTTTGTATCGATGTAATTTTACAAGCCAAACTTATAATGATCTAAATTGGCATTTTTATATGTTAAATGTTACGTATTGGACAAAATGGTATATGAAATACATAGTGGCAAAATAAAGAGACATTTGATTAAAATAATATTTCAAACATGAACATTTAAATGAGAATAAAGATGCCCCAGAGGCTGTCACTGTTTTCCATCTTTGTGTTATACATGAGTGCACTTGCAAAACAAACAAACAAACAAACAAACCAACCAACCATGGCCATAGATACACACAGGCATTGTTTGATGGTCATTAGTGCGGATGGAAGAGTGATCCTTCAAGACCAAAACCACAGGCCCCCATCATTTACCCTAAAGGAGAAGTCCTTCAGTTATGAGATAATAGTGGGCTTTGTTGTCACTTGGACCAAGTACTAGACAAGATCACACATGTCAGGCCATGGTATTATTACACATCAGCTGAGCAGAGAAAGAAGTTCCAGTTTAGGAGGGTAGTAGAATGTGGGAAGTGAGGAATTCTTAACGCCCTGCTATACTACTTCTTTTGTATTGTGTCCTTACAAAGGCTTCTCCTCTCCCTTGAATGTGACATGCTGCTTCTGAGCCAGTAGCTATGGCCTTCTGCGGCATGCGGTGGCTGGAAGACTTGGTGTCTCAGCCATGGAAAGGGCTGATTTTAGACATGTCTAATATTATATTTGGTCACACAGACATGTATGTATGTGTTGGAAAACACAAGTTATTCAGCTCTTCCCAAATAAGTGCCAATAAACAAAATAAGACTGAATCATTATGTATTTTGTTCAAGTCACATTTTGGAGAAGCTATTTTAGAAAACATTTAGAAATGGTAATGAAGAAAGAAAGATGTATTCCCCGCTCTCCCCTGCCTTTAAAGCTAGGTTGCCTAACTTATTGTGTACAGCACAGGCCTCAATTATGTTAAGGTATGAAGAGACACAGGCTTTTGACACCGTCCCACATAACATTTTCATATGCAAACTAGGGAAATATGGTATAGATGAAATTGCTATAAGGTGGTGCACAACTGGTTGAAGGACTGTTTGCAAATAGTTTATTCAATGGTTCACTGTCAAACAGGGAGGGTGTATCTAGTAGTGTCCCGCATGGGTCAGTCCTGTGTTTGATACTACTCATTAGTGACTTGGATAATGGAGTGGAGAATATGCTTATAAATATTGCAGCTGACACCAAGCTGTGAGGCGCTGCAAGCATTTTCGAGGATGAGATTAGAGTTCAAAACTACCTTGACAAATTGGAGAACTGGTCTGAATTTAACAAGATGAAACTCAATAAAGAGAAGTGCAAAGTACTTTGCTTTGGAAGAACAAATCAAATACAACCCGGGGAATAACTTGCTAGGGGGTAGTACTGCTGAAAAGGATCTGGGGGTTATAGGGATCATAAATGTCTCAACAATGTGATGCAGTTGTGAAAAAGGCTAATATTCTGGGGCATATTAACAGGACCATTGTATGTAAGACAGGGGAATTAACTGTCCTGCTCTACTTGGCACTGGAAGCCTCAGCTGGAGCTCTGTGTTCAATTCTGGATGCCGCACTTTGGGAAAGATGTGGATAAATTGGAGATCAATAAAAATGATAAAAGGTTTAGAAAATCTGGCTGAGGAGGAAAGGGTAAAACAATGGGCATGTTTAGTCTTGGGAAAAGAGGACTACATGGGGACCTGATAATAATCTTCAAATATGTTAAGGGCTTTTATAAAAAGGACAGTGATCAACTGTTTTCTGTGTCCACTGAAGATATGATAGGTATCAAGATAAGACAAGAAGTAATGGTCTTATTCTGCAGCAAGGGAGATTTAGATTAGCTATTATGAAAAGCTTTCCAACTATAAAGGTAGTCAAACTCTGGAATAGGCTTCCAAGGGAGGTTGTGGAATCCCCATTTCTGGAGGTTTTTAAGGACAGACTGGACAAACACTTGATAGGGATGGTCCTCCTTAGTGCAGGGGGCTGGACTTGGTGACTTTCCTGAGGTCCCTTTCAGCCCTACATTTCTATATTATCAGGGAACAAATATAAAAAAGTCTTAATCTGTATACAATTTTTTGTTTAATTTAATCAGGGACCACAAACATTAGAATGCCTTAAACATATAGTTATTGCATGATATTATTACAGGGCAGAGTTAAGGTCATTTCAGTGCCTATTCTGTGCATTTCCATACCTTAATGTTTGGATTTATTTTTAAGTGTAATGTTAATTGTGAATTTCCTGGGGTTATAATAGTTGGTTTGGGGATAATTACAAAATTCCAGAAATGTTCTTTACCATTAAGTGACCTTAATTCCATCTTAATGCATTTTTTTGGCCTGGGAATAGATAGATACATACAGACATAAATATATATATTCATTTACAGTTTAAATCTTTCACTATTTTCCCTTATTAGTTCCATGAAACATTTTTATAGAGAAACAATTTGCAGACCATTCGCAAAGTCATTGTAAACCTTTTTATGAAAGTATATTTTTCCATTTCACAGACTTTTAAATCCTTTAGGATGCAGCATCTGGTTTTGTGACAGCTACTGCAAACCTGGAAAAGTGCAGCTACGAACATGCTTTGAAGTGAAAGAGGGAGGGCATCAAGCAAGGAAGGATGGTAGCAAACAAAGAAATCAAAATGCAGATTTTTCTTTTTTAGGGCCATCATCTAGAACAGCCTTCTCAAAATTAAAAATACCAATTAACAAACAGAAAGACATAGGAACATTCCTGTCATTGTGTAACATCCACATCATTATCCATTAAAGTTAAATAGCTTTGTCTCTTGGGAGGTTGGGGAAGTAAAAGTAGTTATGTGATCAAATCACCGTCGTATGCTCTTGTTTTTTTTCCCATGCTCAATTCAATCATGTATTTATTCACCAAACTCATTAGAATTGCAATGGCAATCAGAATGAGGAAATGGTCTTCATCTATCATCCTGATTCCAACAAGAAGAGGTAACAGACCATTTTTGTTACAATGTATTAATGCTCATTACTGCCCTAATAAAGATTTGTGTTGCTTTTCCAAGAAACAAGCTAATCTGTGATTTGCGTTTAGCTTTCAAAGGAACATCAGACTGGTTTTTACAGGACATAAGCTCACTGGAGCAAGGAAAGAGGTATCAATTTCACCACCATAAAGCATACTTTCATAAATAAAAGGAAATTAATATAAAGAAATTGAGACAAAATTTAGTTACTGTAATTACAGGAGCCTACATTCTACTGGTGGGGAAAGCACTGAATATCTCTTGATTGACTGTCGATCTCTGTGTATAAGCAGAGCATTGGAAATCAGTCTGAAACCACCCCTGTAATATGGTTCTCATTGGAAAAGCTTAGAATGCATGTCTACACAGGACATGGACAGTACTAAATCAATAGCTAGCCTCTGATCTAAGCACATATTCTTGTGCCATGTTCCATTTGCCACATGTAAACCAGACATCTTATTTATTGTCTGGATTTACACATAATATGGATCATCAGCTCAAGAACATTTATAAGTACTTTGGAAGACCAGAGTCAGAAGAGATCATTCAAAATATCATTTCCTGATTAGGTTTCTTGATGTACCAGAAAAAGTCCAAAGGATATATTAACACTGTGTACTGGACCTTTTGTTATGTTATGTTTACTATCTCACTAGATTTCAAAAGGAAGCAGCGTTTTGTGGCATACTGCATGCGTACCGATTAAATGAAAGGTATGTCACAACCCCTCTTTTCTGGTGTTGCACATCACGGCCATTTTGTGGGATGGCGTATCTGAAAAGCAGGTGTGATAGATCTTTCACTTGCACAGATGGTGTTAGAAAACACCACCTCCCAGGTAGAATTTTGGATAAAGGTTTTTATTTTGCTGTGTTCTCTCATACATGGTGTTAAAAGTTATAGAAAATGATAAACATTGTATTAGTCCCAAAAATCTGAAATATCAGCTAATAATGGCCACATGAAATGTCATACATTCATGTTTATTTATGTTGAGTTGTGCAGATCTTTTTAAATTATAGACTCACAATGTATGGAAAATGAGACCCTTTAAATGGGACAGTTCATATCAGACCAGAATTATAACTGTTTAATTCTACCATGGTTTACAAATGGAACTAAATATCTCCAAAGATGATCCCAAATCCCTGCAATATTCTTGCCGACTGAAGTTTGTGTTAGCTACAGTCGGTCATAAGCACAGTCCTACATTTAGGAACAAAGAGGTGACATAGAGTGCTGGGCTATATCCTGGAAAGCTGTAATTCTGAAAAAGGTTCAGGGGCGAGTGTGAGAAACCAACTGAGTGTGAGCTCCCAATGCAGTGCTGTGGCAAAAAGGGCTAATGCGATCCTTGGATTTAAACCATTACTGGTCCAGTTCTGGTGTCCACACATTAAAAAAGATGTTGAAAAACTGGTAAAGATTCATAAAAAGGCCAACGGAATGATTTCAAGTCTGGAAAATCAGCCCTGACAGTGGGAGACTAAAGAAGCTCAAGCTATTCAGCTTATCAAAGAGAAGGTTAAGAGAAGGTAAATCTATAAGTCCCTATATGGGGACAAGATAGCTGATACCACAGGGCTCGTTAATCTAGCATTCAACGGTATAACAAGATCCAATTGCTGTAAGATGAAGACTGGAAATGAGATGCACATTTTAAATAAAATGGATAATGAACCATTGGAACAAGCTAGAGTTATAGTGGATTCTCCATCACTCAAGTCTTTAAATTGAGGGTGGATGTCTTCCAAAAAGATATATTGTAGCTGAACCAGAAGTTATGCTCTTGAGGCAGGAATTATTGGGTGAAATTCTATGGCATGTGTTATGCAGTGGTTTGGACTATGTTATCACAATGGTCCCTTGTAACAGGAAATTGCAAATAAGTTGTTTCCATTTTTCATGAACACTTTAGAATTTTCAAAATGTTCAACCAGCATTATAACCTTTAGCAAACATATGTATGAAAATATACATACACAGTCCTAGTGGCACCTATATTATCAAGGTTGCTATAGGCCATTCATTCCATCTGAAGGCTGAAATAACCTTTTCAGGTGAACTAGCCTTTACATAGGCCAGTATCAAGACAGAAGAATCTGATTCAGTGGTGCCTTATTATAAAGATGCCCATTTATAGCCAAATCATGTCCTTTTGGGGATTTCTTTTCCCCCCCATCCCCCAAGGTGGATCCAACATAAAATGGTAGTTGGAGTAAGTACTCCTCACTTACTGCCCTGATTCAGGAACATACTGAAATACATATCTAACTTTAAGCAGGCCCAAAGTGTTCTAGTCCCAAGTCACTTACCTGAGATTTGTATCAAGGATTTGGTGGAAAAAGTTGATCCATAGTGACTATTTGATGTTAGAACATAAAGCATTTAAGAGGAAGGAAGACTTAGGAGCGTGGAAATGCATCATAAGGAATGACCAATTTGAGTGCTGTTTGAAGATTTTTAATTTTGTTGGCCCGAACTCTTTGGAAATAAGAGAACCATTTATACTTGGAAGTGGGCTTGCAAAACCATTTCCTCTGATGTATATCTTGTTCTAGGGACGTAACAGAATATTCCATTTCTGTAAACTTTAATAATGGCAAAGGAAAAGGTGTGTGCAGAAACAAGGAAAGCCAACTTTTTGACCCAGGCTATTGCTGTCTGTTCCCATGGTTAAGCATAACATTGCTGATACATGATTCCTTCTTCCCTTGGAAAGGATACCTGCAGTAAGTAGAATTTCTGCCTTTCCCTGAAAGAGTGACCCTTTTACTGGTAGTAGCTTGGCAGGTACTTGTTTATTTTTCAGATATTATGGTTACAAAAATAAAAATGTGCTGGGGGGGGGGGGAGAAAGAGGAAGCAGATTCTCCTTGTAGATTACATCAATTTACACCAGACCGACTTCATTGACTTTGGTGGAGTTACTCCTGATTGACACAGGAATAAGTGAGGAGATTCAGGCCCTGACGTTTAATTTTTGTTTGTCCTGCAGGGAAATTCTATTACAAGAAGAAAGACATTTAAGTAGTACTATGGTCTATTTCTGTATGGAAGTTATATATCACTGGATTAGATTTCTTATGATAGTAAGCACTATGCTCTGTAATAGGGGTTTGAACAAGAAGGACTTTAATTGTTAACAGCTGTTTCCACATACTTAATAAAGTGTGCATAGCTAATTTAATCTTTATAACGTCTGTAACACTGTTTTATAAAACATGCATTGGCGCTATGCACATTTTTCAAAGAATGCATCACTCATTCTGACTATTGAATCCTGTCTATCTTTTGATTTCAGATACAACTTTTTGAAAGCTCATCTCTTTTTGAAGGTGTAACAGTGGCATGAGCAATTCTTTAATATTTAAAAAGAACCATGAAAACTCTCAGGCAAAAATGTTATTAAACATACCTGTTGTGCTTTTCTCTTTATGATGCTTAAATAAGAGAAAAAAAGGGATATTTTTTAAAAGTTTGATTTATCCCTGTTTTCTTTTCTCTCTTTTTTTAACATTAGAAGTATCAGGAATGTCAAATCTGTTGTTCACCAAAAACTTGTTGGAGTTCTCAGATATGTAGTGCAAAGCTTTCTTAACCCTTAAGTGAAAGAGCAGGGGAACTGAATTTTTAACAAAGGCCCTTTCTATACTGGGAATTTTGCACCAAATTCCCAGTGTAGATGCACTGCGTCAGTGTAATACAAGGTTTATAGGCTACCAGGGTAAGTCTCACTGGTCCAATAGCAGTTTGAATCCATGCAGTATATAAAGAGGGCTTTTGTTAAAGATTTGTCACCCATGTGCCTTCAATTAAGTTTTAGTTACTCAAGTTTAGATAAGCCCAAGCCTGTCACCCAAGTGTGTTTTAGGCAAACTAGGTGTTTCCAAAGAACCCAAGCAACAGCAGCTATCTAAAATCTTCACCTCTTCATTGCCCAGCATTCACTTTCCTGTGATCGGAATTTTTTTGAAGAAATATTTTTCTGATAGTAAGTACTGTTTTGTCAAAAGTGAAGCATCCCAGCTCCTTGCAGTCCAGGCTCCCAAGGCTTCCAGCATCTCTAGGCTGGCACGTGGATAGCCTTAGAGCTGGGGCTTCCAGACTCCTGGCAGCCCTGAGAACCCCAGTTACTTTATTCCCACCTTCTGGGCTAAGGTTCCAGGCAGTTTGGGGAGTCCCAAAAATGTTTTCAAATTACAGTTAGAAATTTCATTTGCCATTCTGGTTCAGAACATTTTTTACATTTTGGTATTTCCCCCAGGATGGGAATTCCAGTTTCCAGTCAGCTCTATAAATAACCGTGTACACTAACGATATATAGTATGCAAGGCCTAGCTCCCAGGGTTCTGGTGGCTTCTGAAACACTGAAGACAATGAGGAACACTAGAGGGCTCACAAACTATTTGAAGGGGTACTACTCAATTCCTATACACTAAACAGCTCACATTCTGAGCTGTATCCCAGATGCAGCTTGAGAGGCAGTTAAGAAAAAACTGACCTGGTTTAGAGGGGAAGTGAAGGCAGCTTTTAAAAGTGAAGGCAGCTTTATAAAACTAATAAAAATTATATATAACAAATGGAAGAAAGGGGAAGTTGATGATAATGAATATAAAGCAGAAGCTAGGAATTTTACAAGATTGATATGGAAAGCGAAAAAATGCACAAGAAGAAATCTATGGCAGCAAAGTTAAGGACAATAAGAAGGAGTTTTTAAAAAACGTATAATTAGGAATAAAAAAGCTCCTTATGGTGGTATTGGTCCATCACTAGATGGACATGCTGGAATTATCAATACTAATGCAGAAAAAGCAGACGTGTTCAACAAATATTTCTGTTCTATATGTGAGAGGAAAACAGATGATTTAGTCATATTATGTGATGATAACACTCTTTCCATTCCACTAGAATCTAAGGAGGATGTTAAACAGAAGCTACTAAAGTTATCCATTTTTTTATCAGCAGGTCCAGATGACTTGCATCCAAGAGTTTTAAAAGAGCTGGGTGAGAAGCTTGCTGGATCATTAATGTTGATTTTCAATAAGACTTAGAATACTGGGAAAGTTCTAGAAGACTGGAAGAAAGCGAATGTTGTGCCACTATTTAAAAAGGATAAATGGGATGCCTGAGGTAATTATAGACCTGTCAGTCTGACATAATTCCTGGGAAAGCAAATGGAGCAGCTAACATGGAACTCAATTAATAAAGAATGAAAGGAGGGTAATAGAATTAATGCCCATCATGACTGGTTTATTGAAAATACTATTAAACTTCATTTTATTTGTTATTTTTACAAGATTGCAAGTTTGGTTGATGAAGGCAATAGTGTTGATGTAATATACTTACACTTTTGTTAGGAGTTTGACTTGGTACCACACGACATTTCAATTTTTTTAAAATAGCACGATATAGAATTAACAGGGCGCACATTAAACAGATTAAAAACGTAGGTCTCAAAATGTAACTGTAAACAATGGAGAATCATCATCAAGTGGATCTGTTCCCACAGGGATTGATTCTTGTCCCGATGCTATTTAATATTTTTATTAATGACCTGGAAGAAAAACTCATCACTGATAAAGTTTGAAGATGACACAAAAATTGGGGAGTGGTAAATAATGAAGAGAACAGATCACAGATACAGAGAAGTCTAGATTGCTTGATATACTGGGCACAAGCAAACAATATGCATTTTAATTAGCTAAATGTAAATGTATACATTTAGGATCAAAGAATGGAGGCCACGCTTATACAACAGGGGAATCTATCCTGCAAAGCAGTGGATAATCAGTTGAATAGTGCAAAGCTGTAGCCAAAAGGGCTAATGCGATCCTGGGATGCATTAAACAGGGGAATCTCAATTAGGAGCAGAGTTTATTTTATCTCTGTATTTGGGACTGGTGTGGCTGCTACTGTAATATTGTGCCAGTTCTGGTGTCCACAATTCAAGAAGGATGTTGATAAATTAGAAAGGTTTCAGGGAAGAGCCATGAGAATGACTAAGGATTAGAAAACGTACCTTTTAGCGCTAGACTCAAGGAGCTCAATATATTTAGTTTAACAAAGAGAAGGGTGACTTGATTACAGTGTATAAGTGTCTACATGGGGAGCAAATATTTAATAATGGACTCTGTAGTCTGGAAGAGAAAGGTATAACATGATCCAGGCTGGAAGTTGAAGCTAGACAAATTCAGACTGGAAATAAGGTGTAATGTTTTACGTGGTGAGAATAGTTAACCCTCAGAACAATTTACCAAAGGTCGTGGTGGGTTCTCCATAAGTGACAATTTTAAAATCAAGATGGTATGTTTTTCTAAAAGGTCTGCTCTAGGAATTATTTTTGGGAAGTTCTGTGCCCTGTTATACAGGATGTCAAACTAGATTATCATAATGGCCCTTTCTGGCCTTAGGATCTAAGAACTGGCATTCAGCCACAGAGCCCTCTGGGAAGCCTGGGAAGGGATTTTTCCTCAGACAGGGAGCTCATTCTGAGGGGCCCTGCGCATATAGTTTGGTTGTAACGGCTGCACCATCCATCTGGGTGGTGCTGGTTGCTTACTAATGTAGCTGGCGGCTCTGTAGGCTGGGATGGACATGGGGAGGCTGTGACCATACTTCCTGTCTGCTTTGGTGTGCCATATGTCCCAGGGAGTTTGAAAAGAGCAGTCCCTGTACTCCCTCAAGCAGAGAGACTGCAATAGTGACAGGGCCTTGAGTGGCTCACAGAATCAGGGAGGCTACTTGAATTCCCCCCAACCCTGGTTTATCCACAAAAGGGCTTGTTGTGATGTAGCCCAAAGAGTTTAACAATCATTAATCAATTGTATGAGGTGTCTTACTGTGTGCGTTTGAGTGACTGGTGCAAATTAATGTTTGATGGGTCTCATTTGAAACATTTTTCTAAACTCTAGGCCAAAAATCACCATCTATCAAAATACAAAGCTCCCATTGCTCAGTGTATTTTTATACAAGCAAATTAGAATATTTTATTGATGCTGTGCGCTTGTTCCAATGGGCAAGAGATAGCAATTAAATGGCCAACCTAGTGTACAACTCATCATAACTGGTAGTCTCAGTACAAAGACCAGGGACTGAAGGAGTATGCAGATTAATCTGCCCACTTATTAAAAGTGTTCCCTCCAAGTAAGACCTGGGACACGTGGAAGGAGCAATGTGGGGGGTGGATAGAAAGCCAGGGTAACCACTGGCTCTTCTGTACATGTTCTGGGGTTAAATAGAGGATTTCTCCCTCTAAAGTTGTTAGCCTCTCTCCTTTTACAAACACTACATTCTATTTTAAAACACTCTAGAGAGAGAGAAGGCGGGTGAGGTAATATCTTTTACTGGACTAACTTCTGTTGGTGAAAGAGACAAGCTTTTGAGCTACACAGAGCTCTTCTTTCATCAACAGAAGTAAGTTCAATAAAAGATAGTTTCAGGATATGAGAGATACTAACATGGCTACAACAATTCTGCAAACATTCAAAATACTGTACTGTAAACTCAAGTGGCAACCAGATGAGAGAATGTGGATCATAGGAATTTCTGGACTAGATAAGACTGATGGCTGATCCAATTAAATATTGTGTTCCTGATAGTGGCCAACACCTCATGCTTCAATGGAAGGTGCAAGAAACCCTGCTTTAGGTAGTTATGGGATAAACTTCTCCCAGGGAATGTTTCTTTTTAGCGCCCATTAGATGTGGAAAGGAGAGTGGCAACTAGCAAATGTTGTGCTTGGTTTCATGTAACTGTTCTTGCCCCACTGACTTCTCTAATCTAGGGTTTCAAAGAGTTGGCAAATTATTTCCCGGAGCTGAGATTTGTGCAAGTTCTCTCCCTACAGCTGATTTAGCATTATTCCACAGAACAGGCAATTTGTCCATTGATCTTTCATGCTACTCTTAATATTTTTTCCATAGTAAATACACCCTTCAGCTTACTCCTGCCAGACATCCTGTCTTCATAAAGCCATGTGATGAAAAAATGTAAGCGAGAAGGAAAGGATATGGGGATCAGAATATTTTAAGAAGAGTTTGCTGGAAACCACACAGAAATACTCCATTCGCTCCTGTGAATGGGTAACTCATTGTGTATTTGTTTTTCATGGCCCCATTTCATATAGTGTCACTGCACTCACTCGTTTCACTTCGCTCACCGTGAGCCTGATGGGCACATTCTCGGTTGCCATGAAGATGAAGCTTACCAGGCAAATGGCAGAATGCTCCTGAGCTCAATAAAGCAGCGGTGTGGACAGCTCTCTAAAGTGCCAGGTTTCAGGTCATTAAGCAGACAAATATTTCTCCACAAAAAGCGATATCTCACCTCATTAGTGTGAAAGGCACTTTTGAGATTTATTCTCTTAGAAATGAGATGACGGGGCTACGTAATGGAGAATGAGAAAGTATTATACAGATTCACTCAGAAATGTATGATCAGCCAGTGAGACAGATGACTCATAGTTAGGAAAACAAAGATCATGTGTCAGTGAAGTCAGAGCTGATAACAAACTTTAATTCCCCATTTGCACAGCTCATATACATTAGAATTACACTGCATGCTCAGAATCAATCTGCATATGCTGTTTCTACTCAGTCTCACAACCAGTAAACATATTAGAAAAGCATTTTAATGCTCTCTTTCCTCATGAAGCTGGATACACCATGTTCCATTAATTTGCTTTGTAAAGCAAGTGTATTGTATATGTGTTAATACATTCTTGCTTGTTCTCTCTCAACATGACATTAGACATCACATGGCATTAGAACGTGCATTACTAGAGCATGCTTAAAGGTAGGTCTGTTTGGGAGGTTGGGTGGATTAGGAGATTGGTACAAAGGCTACACAGATATTCATCTTTAAGTGAAGGACTCAAATCCATTCCCTCTCAGACTCACAGTTCTGTGTGGGTGTGTGTAATTACCAAGGCTGGCCTTAGCAAGTGCGGGGCCCGATTTCAACGGGGCCCTGCCACTGAAATGCTGCCGAGACAGCGGCAACTATTGAGCTGCGCCGAAAGTACTGCGCCGAAACAGTGGCACAAGTGGCAGCTTTTGAGCTGCCGCCGAAGTGCCGCAGAGACAGCGGCAGCTACTGACCTGCCGCCAAAGTGCCGCCGACGGACGTTGCAGGGCCCCTCTCCGATGTTGCGGGGCCCCTCTTAGGTGTGGGGCCCGATTCCCCGGAATCGGGGGAATCGGCCTAAAGCCGGACCTGGTAATTACATTAGACACAGTTACAGTACAATGTTCAGGCCACATCCTGCAGGTGGACCCCTGCATGAGGATCTGCCCATGTGGTGCCAGCTACAGGATCTGGCCCTTCATTTGTACAGTATCACAAAATCCAGGAACACCCTGTTGGTCTCAGAGTCAATCAGCGAATAAGGATAGAGTTTGATGGTGTAAATTCCTCTGCTTTGTTTTTTCATTTGTTCTGCATTTTGCCAGGTATCCTGGAGATGCTGGGTACAGGAGGTATGTTTACTCCTAGTGCCTGCAGTTCTGTTTGGTTCTTTTAAAAAATCAGTTATTTTTCCTCTCTCACTTCCAGGCTTTCAGGGCCAAATCCCAGCCCAGCTTATCTCAAGAGAGCCCACCCAGGCTGTGTAGGCCTGCTGGAGTCTGAGGCTGCAGAAGCTGAGTAAACTGCTTAGGCCCACATTGTGATGCTGTGTATAAGAAAGGTGACCATTTATATCACTGTTGTTACCACTATTACACAACTACCACAAGTCTTGTACAAAGTATGTCATGTAAGGTATCCATGGAAAAGTTATTATTTGCTTTTATTAATAAAACTTCAGTTTACTACGGATTGGCTGACAATGAGATATTTGGGTAATATCTAAAATACATATTGACTTGGAGTAAGTGTCTGATCCTTTGGGATTAGTAAGAACCTCACATATGGTGAATTAGGGTTTCAATAACCCCTCAGTATATCAGACCTGTTTGTCTGGATTGGAGTCAAGGGCTGGAAATTTACAGGGGATTATGTTTGACCTCTGGTTAACCACTGTGGTACTGCAGAAGTACTTTTGTTACTGGCTTGGTGAATCTAATTATAGAACAAACCACCAGTTTTGGGGGCTTGTCTGCCCTAATGCTTGCAGTCTGGCCTGAGTGTGGCATTCTCAGTGTGGTCCATCCCAGGCACTGAGTCACACCGACTATAATAGGGTGCTGGTCCTTAGGTATATGTATGTCTCCTAGCACCTTTTCAAAGCTCTAGCTCAGGGGTGGCCAACCTGTGGCTCCGGAGCCACATGCGGCTCTTCAGAGGTTAATATGCGGCTCCTTGCATAGGAGCCAACTCTGGGACTGGAGCTACAGGTGCCAACTTTCCAATGTGCTACAGGGTGCTCACTGCTCAACCCTTGTCTCTGCCCCAGGCCCCAGCCCCACTCCACTGCTTTCCCCAAAGCCCCCGCCCCTTCCCCATCTGCTGCACCCTTGCTCCTCCTCTTCTTCTCTCCTCCCTCCCCCCCCCCCCCCGAGCCTCCTGCACACCACAAAACAGCTGATCGTGGTGGGTGGGAGGTGCAGGGATGGAGGATTAGGTGCTGATCAGCAGTGCTGCTGGTGGGTGGGAGACACTGGGGGTGGGAGGGAGCTGACGGGGGCTGCTGATGTGTTACTGTGGCTTTTTGGCAATGCACATTGGTAAATTCTGGCTCCTTCTCAGGCTCAGGTTGGCCGCCTCTGTCTAGCTGATGGCAGCGTGAGGTTGCTCGAGGTCAAATGATAGAAGCCTGGAGGCAATACCTCCTATAAGATGGCTGCCAGCTCACATAGTCAGAAGTTTGCAACATCTGATGGTAGTTCAATTACCTGTGTTAAAGGATTTGGTGGTTTCAATTCACTACCCACATTGCAAAAAAATCACAATCTGCTCTATTTGGTCCTCTTGCCATCTTTGGGTGTCAATCAGGCACTTTTCAAAAGCACCAAGGAATGTTTTAGTATAATGTATATAGTCATATACACACACATAACCAGTATAGCAGATATGTTACATACGTATATAATCAGAAGGGATTAATCGAGAACATAGAATAGGTGACATTTTTATAATCAGTTTGCAAGATTACAATTTAGCTTTCTTCCAGATTACAGGCACAGTATGAAACAGCACAAAAGTGTATGTCACGCATCTTTAAAAGAAATATTATAGGAATTAGGCTGTGTGGAATGTGATGTCATGCAAGGTGACCACCACCTAACTGCAATTCATGTGTAATTTGTTCTGGCACTAAAGGATCAGAGAGAACTCCAGCAGAATATGTTTTTTCCACAGATTAAAAACACTTTTAAAAAGCAAGTTTAAATGTCAGGAATAAATTTAAATGCAGGTAAGCGGAGTTCAATTTTTAATTTGCACTTGCTCCCAGGCATGTCAGGGACTTCAGGGGAAAACCAACTACACTAGCCATATTCTCTTTACTTTAAAGATCTAAACATTCCCTGTTCAATCTGTATTATAATGCAACAAGCCATTAAGGGCTGATTCTGAAAGCTGTGTGAGTGCCCTACACTCCCATTGTTTTAAGCACAGCACCTTGTAAAATTAAGACCATGCAAGTAAGTACTAAGTATTCTACAATTTTTAATTTTCCATTTTTAACAGAGAATGCATTTTAATTGATCACTAACTGAGTGGAACACTGCATAATTTGCAAGTGAACTGATTCTCTACTGGAATTTGTTCTCATAATTCTGTCATTTACATTCTTTCCTCAGAAAAAACGGCAGAGGTCTTCGCTGAATTAATTTCGTTGCAATCTTTGAACACGATAAACTAAATTATCCCAGAGGTAGAAAAGTCAAGGAATTAATTTATTTCATAAACTACCTGATGTTCTAAAACCCACTCTACAGTAATAAAATCATCTCCATGGTAGTGGTTAGCACACAAGTTATTTTTAAAATACCAGGTGATAATATGTCAGGGTAGACATATACTGAATTAAAGGCCATATTTTTATTCATTTCTTTATGCATAGTCAGATCCTTATTTCTTCATGTGGATTTTGCATATTATAGTTGCATGATTGGACCCTAAGGGAGTTCACTAGTGCATATGTGTGAATTTAGTGTGCACAGAAAACAAGATTTTCAAATAGGGTCGTGGGACTTGCTTAGTATTTTGAATAATTAAGGAATGATGATAGTGAATCATAGTGGACCGCAAGCTACGTATGAGTCAACAGTGTAACACTGTTGCAAAAAAAGCAAACATCATTCTGGGATGTATTAGCAGGAGTGTTGTAAGCAAGACACGAGAAGTAATTCTTCCACTCTACTCTGCGCTGATTAGGCCTCAACTGGGGTATTGTGTCTAGTTCTGGGCGCCACATTTCAGGGAAGATGTGGACAAATTGGAGAAAGTCTAGAGAAGAGCAACAAAAATAATTAAAGGTCTAGAAAATATGATCTCTGAGGGAAGATTGAAAAAATTGGGTTTATTTAGTCTGGAAAAGAGAGGGGACATGATAACAGTTTTCAAGTACATAAAAGTTGCGACAAGGAGGAGGGGAAAAATATTCTTCTTAACCGCTGAGGATAGGACAAGAAGCAATGGGCTTAAATTGCAGCAAGGAAGGTTTAGGTTGGACATCAGAAAAAAAACTTCCTAACTGTCAGGATGGTTAATCACTGGAATAAATTGCCTAGGGAGGTTGTGGAATCTCCATCATTGGAGATTTTTAAGAGCAGGTTAGACAAACACCTGTCAGGGATGATCTAGATAATACTTAGTCCTGCTATGCGTGCAGAGGACTGGACTAGATGACCTCTCGAGGACCTTTCCAGTCCTATGATTCTATTTCAAAGAGGCAAATCACTAGCTATGATTTACTGTAATTTTCTTTCATAAAAGATCATACTGCATGCAACTTTATGAATACAGCATTTAAAAATACATAAACATGTTCATGCTGAATGTTTTTATTAGCAGTATAGAACAAGATTGTTCCTGGCTGTGTGTGTGTCGGTGAGGGGAAGGGCACAGGAAATGGGGGAGTGGGGAAGAGGGAAAACAGAGACTTTCTCCCCCACCATACATATTCCCCAAAAGGGCCAGGGATAATTGCAGCCCCTATGCTTGGGGGGATGGATGGATTACTCTGCCATTGTGTGGTCTTGGCGGGCATAAATTGCATGACCGTTGCCCCACCTCTAACCTTCTGCACTGGCTCATGGAACTGGCTGTCCACAGAGAAGAGCACTCTGGTCCATACCAAAGATGGTGCATGCACATGGAGTTGAAGAAGGCACATTCTCTGAGTTCCTCTTGGGACCACATAATTGTGCCACAGCACGTGTTCAGGGCTGCAGCTAGCTGCAAGAAGATATCCCCTAAAACAGAGCAGATTATATTTGTGTGGCTAACTTCAGTAATGGATAATCTCTTGTGTGGGCTGTAGATGCCTGATATTGAATGAGTCTCCAAGCCTTACCTCCCTTGCAGAGCCTATACATTTGTGGACAAATATACTTGTGGGATAATTTCACACCCAAATATTTTCACCAGAGCAACCAATGTCATTTACACATCTAAACACCTCCTTCGTGAGCATATTTAAGTATTTAGACATCTGAATTACATCAAATGAGAAATATTTTCGCTCGCAATCTGCTGGTGCAAAAAGAGATAAGCTGGATTTTATTCATCTGTCCTAGAAGGATTTCCAGAAAGATTGCTAACTTTTTAATGAAAAGCTAATGATTTCATCTATTACCTCTTGTAACTGAGAATTCTCAGTGTAAAGCTACGAGTTGTCAGTCTTAAGCCCATAATAACATGGCATGTTGTTTTAATTGCTTTTAAAAGAGGAAAATTATCTCAGTAAAGTTTGGCTAGTCCTGACACTTTAACACACTTCTTTGTTTCTTTTCATCAGTTCACTGCCTCACAAAATGGGTTATTAATCAGAAATTACTGGGACTGTGGAAGATTAAATTAAAATCTGTGGAAATATCTTTCATCCTGCTTTATCCTTTTATGGGACTGAAACTTGCTTTGTAACATGAGGCTATTTCATAGCCACTGCAACTTTAGAGTGTGAGCTCTGAGACCTATAAATTGATTGCTACAGTTCATTTGTGATGGATGTACAGCACTAAAGTTATTAATCATCATATTTTATTATAAGAATAGTTTACAGTGTTGACAATAACCATCACCTTTGGGCTTTAGGAATCTTTGTTTCCCAGGTTATAGGACTACAATGCAGGGTTTTTGGTTTCTTTTCCCAACTTTTTGGACAGGTCTACATTAAAAAGTTAGATCAACCCAGTTACGTCACGCAGGGGTGTGCAAAATCCATACCTCTGAGAAACATAGTTAACATGTCCTAAGTCCCAGCATAGACAGTGCTAGCTGCCACCTCTTGGGGAGGTGGATAAACTACAGCGACGGGAGATGTGCTGCTGTAGTATTTCTAGAGAAGAAATAGCCAAAATCCTTCACAGTGCAAACTGATGCCCTGCTGTCTTAATTCATTTTCAGTCAGAAAGACATGATGGCACCAAGCAATGTGTGAACTTCCTTATTCATCACAATAGACTGTTAACTTTGAAGCCTAATTACAACTACTTAAATGCCAAAACTATTAGTGGCTTCAAGTTTTGTAGCTGCCCAGATTATTACCTTAATTGACATGACATCTAGTCAATCTGAAGACAATTAATACCTTTTATAAGAGGTGGGGTATATCTCCCCTCCAGGAAATGAAAAGACATCTCTGCAGATTTTCATTTACTCTCCCACAGATTTAGGCTGGCCCAGTGATTTCTATTAATAACTTATTTTGTATAAAAATATACCCCCACTTTTTATATATTATACACTCACAACCCTCATGGGGATGGGGTTTCATAATATAATGAAGAGCCTAATTCCTTTTCCACCTGACGTCAGTTGCAAGAATCCCACTGACTGCTTCAGAAGCCGGATGAAGACCCAGCCCTCTTTTGGTTATACATGGGAGGATCAGAAAAATGTTAAACAGGTGTAAGAATTCTATTCTACACATATTCCGGTAACACATTCATCACTATCGTATCTGAAAGCCTTCCAGAGTGTATTAAGCAACCTAATAGCCATCATGTTTGTTTCATTATCTCCCCGTTTCATCTAAGCATTTGTACAGCACGCATTGCTGTCTTATCTGAGTACCTAACAAAATTATCAGCACCAAAACATAAAAATCCGCACAGATCTAGTTTTCTACCTCCATCCCCTAATAAATTGCCAACATTCCCCGCAGCTCCTACCAAGCATCATGGAACCCTCTGATAAATGAAGGGGGCAGTAGTGGAGGGATGGGGAATAATCAGACAGTTGAGCGACTGGAGAAGAGATGATAATCAAGGATTTAAGTGTTTTGTACTCACAAATGCTGGATGATATAAATTCTCTTTTTCTCATTGGGTTGAACCTCAGTACAAGTCTCAGTGAATCCTGTCCAGCACCCATTGGGAGGAGTCCTCCATTCTTTGGGGAGGAGAGCTCCAGGCACATTTTGATTGCTCCAACAAAACTCTTGGGTGCACTTGTTTTTACTATTGAAGGAATCCAAAATGAAGGAGGGCGTCAAAACTATGAAGTGAATAGACCAGTACAGTTCCCAAAACGTATGTGAATGGAAATTAGTGTTTGTTATTAGAAAACTGCTCTAAGATATCTTGATGATAAAAGGTAATGTGGACAATCTAATTCTTCTTCTCCTTCCGGCTTCAGGGGAGGAATTGGGCCTTAGGAAAGGCTGTGTAGAAAAGCTTTGTGGCAGGGCAAGGTTTGAAATATTTTTGATACTGGCTTCAAAATTGAGGTTAGCTGCATAACCATTTAATCAGTGACTGGATGTGAAAATGGTCACCCTAAACATCATCCAAATATTCCTTCACATGTACACAACTTCCATTTAAGTCAATGGGAGCCACATGTACATATGAGCAGCACATTTGGCTTTTCCTATGCATGTGAAATAAGTTAATAGAGGTGGTGGAACAAATAGTTGCTTAAAAATGGGAACCAAAACATTTGCTTCCTGTTCCAAAGTCAGAAATTTTTCTGTTCCATGAGAATCTATGTCACTAAATGAGGGCCAAATTCTCTGCAAGTGCAACTCCATGAAAGTTAGTGGAGTTACATCAATAGAGAATTTGGCTCTGAAGGTTTAAAGAATTATTTTAATTAAGTGATAGCCTTGTGGTTTCATAAATGTAAGCTATGTTGTTTACTACTTCCTTTGAAGTATTCGCATCCTTTACTCATTCAATTAAAATGTGAGCCTGCATCATATGGTTTGTCCAATTCATTTATTCTGAGTGAAGAAAATCTTCAGTTTTATCAGAATCAATGCAAAGTATCTCATAGACTCATAGACTTTAAGGTCAGAAGGGACCATTATGATCATCTAGTCTGACCTCCTGCACAATGCAGGCCACAGAATCTCACCCACCCACTCCCGCAATAATCCTCCCACCTATGTCTCAGCTACTGAAGTCCTCAAATCATGGTTTAAAGACTTCAGGATGCAGAGAATCCTCCAGTAAGTGACCCATGCCCCATGCTGCAGAGGAAGGCGAAAAACCTCCAGGGCCTCTGCGATCTACCCTGGAGGAAAATTCCTTCCCGACCCCAAATATGGCGATCAGATCAACCCTGAGCATGTGGGCAAGACTCACCATCCAGACACCCAGGAAAAAGTTCTCTGTAGTAACTTCTAACATCCCATCACTGGCTATTGGGCCTATTTACCACTGATAGTCAAAGGTCAATTAATTGCCCAGATCATGTTATCTCATCAAATCATCCCCTCCATAAACCTATCTAGCTTAATCTTGAAGCCAGATAGGTCTTTTGCCCCCATTGCTTCCCTTGGAGGCTGTTCCAGAACTTCACTCCTCTGATGGGTAGAAACCTTCATCTAATTTCAAGTCTAAACTTCCTGATGGCCAGTTTATATCCATCTGTTCTTGTGTCCACATTGGTACTGAGCTTAAATAATTCCTCTCCCTCCCTGGTATTTATCCCTCTGATATATTTATAGAGAGCGATCATATCTCCCCCCAGCCTTCTTTTGGTTAGGCTAAACAAGCCAAGCTCCTTGAGTCTCCTTTCATAAGACAGGTTTTCCATTCCTCGGATCATCCTAGTGGCCCTTCTTTGTACCTGTTCCAGTTTGAATTCATCCTTCTTAAACATGGGAGACCAGAACTACACACAGTATTCCAAATGAGGTCTCACCAATGCCTTGTATAACGGTACTAACACCTCCTTATCTCTACTAGAAATACCTCGCCTAATGCATCTCAAGACCGCATTAGCCTTTTTCACGGCCATATCACATTGGCGACTCATAGTCACCCTGTGATCAACCAGGACTCCGAGGTCCTTCTCCTCTTCCGTTACTTCCAACTGATGCATTCCCAGCTTATAACTAAAATTCTTGTTATTAATCCCTAAATGCATAACCTTACACTTCTCACTATTAAATTTCATACTATTACTATTACTCCAGTTTACAAGGTCATCCAGATCGTCTTGTATGATATCCTGATCCTTTTCTGAATTGGCAATACCTCCCAACTTTGTGTCATCTGCAAACTTTATTAGCACACTCCCACTTTGATATAAAGAGACTTGTTATAGTGTTTCAAATGTTCTCTTTTGCTATGAATACTTAAGCCATTAATTATCACGGCCATTAAGGCACAAGAATTTTATCAGATAGCTAGCTACACATTATTTTATGCTGGAACCAACCATTACTTGCCAGTAGAGAGAATACAAATTATTTTACACAAACACACACACACAGATTCATTTGGTATAAAATATTATAAAATTAATACATATACATACTATATAACTGATAAATAATAGGGTTAGAAAATTACATGAATCATAAGTACTTTCTAATGAGACATCTAAAAAAATAATCAAAGATAAACACATAAGCCTCCATAGTATTTATTATTCTATATAAAAATATTTTAATGCCACTTTTTAAAATTATTAATCATGCTACTACTGTTATTACTTCCTGGCTTTAACCACACAAGCAGCTAGACTGTACTTCAATTCTAAGTTGTCTGAGGCACAGACCATCTTTTTTTTATGCATTACAGTACAGAGCAGAATGCGGGCCTGGTCCATGACTTAGGATCCTAGGCATTACCACAGTATAAATAATAAAAATCAATGTACTATAGAGAATACAACCACATGAAATATGACCCTTGCTTATGCTTGCTCCCATAAGCTATGGCAGCTTACCAAGTGGTTAAAGCAGATTGGAGCAGGAAGGAGAGCTGAGCACACCCGCTATGGAGTAAGGGGAGCTTTAGGGGGAATGTTGCTCCTCCAAGCCAGGGAGACGGTGGGGAATTCTCCTTCTGCTTCTAGCTGTGGTCCCCCTTACTTTAACCTCCTGAGCTCATCAGACCTTGACTCTGATTCTAGGGCTTTTTTCATGGTGTTCCTTCTGCCAGCATGTGTTTCCTATATATACCATGCAACCTCATCCTGCTTCTTCAGATTTCTCCCCAGGAGTCACATCTCTCAGCCCTTCCAACACTGACCTAAAACACTGAAATATTTAAAATAAAAAGGAACTAACAAGACACTGTGATCTGTTACTGATGTTTTCCTTTCCCTCCCCGCTCCCATCTTGGTTCATTGTCATCCCATGCTGTGGCACGTATGAATTAAGTTATGAGCTCTTTGGGGTTGGTATATTTAGATAACTAGCTAATCATTTTGTGCAAAACTCGCAGCTGGAATTTTAGAGCCTAAGTTGAAGCAACTCTGAAAATTTGGCCCTCAACATTGTTTTAGAGTGAGATATATTGTTTGGAGAGCAAACCTCAGACATAACTAGGCTGCCTTCTACATATCCAAAACATAGCTTGACAAAGTTACAAAAACATCTATTATTTGAAATGACACAAGCCAAGAGCTACATTATTGATGACATAACCTGAGTTCAGACAGTGGTTTGAATGTTCCCAGCTGGAACGCCCACCCTCACAAGCCAGACATGATGCTTATGTAAAGATGATAATCACCTACTGACTGCCTGCTCTCTGCCCATGCATTTAATATATTATATTCAATACAAGACCTGATGCAAAGCCCATTTGAAGTCAATGGGAGACTTCCTACTGACTTAATAGACTCTGCATCAAGCCCATAAGCTCTTCTTCACAAGAGGCCACACACAACTTATCAAACTCCAATAATATAGCACCACCAAAATGCATACCTTTGGTACCAGTACCTGACATGCCACACAAACAGTGGCCACAAGTACAGTTTTGGACAAGGACCATGACCCAAACTAATAATCTTATGAAAGTTTGCCACGGTATCTAAAGTTTGTCCCACATAAATGGAACCTAGGGGTTTAATGTTTTGGCTAAAAGATCCCAGCCACTCCCACAGTAAGTTCCATGGAATTCAAATAGAAGCTTGGAAATAAGATAGGGTGAGTTAACATTGCTAGGAATCAGACTAGTTATTCCAGGGAGTCTAAGTATTTGAAACTTGATACTTCGATCACTAAGCAATTCCCACCATCCGCTCAGCTAATATTAGACAACTCAAGTTGTTTGCATCATTTGTTGGTTTTGCTTGATTACCACCCATTACTGGGCAAGGCAACTGTTAATGTAAAAACATAAATAAAAATCTGGCTCCTCATCACAGTCTGTAGGGAGTTGTCTATTGATAAAGGTAGATAGGCCATCAGGAGCTCTTACTTGTAAACAGTCAACAACAAAAGTAGAACATGCAAGAAACATTTCCCTTTTCAGATGTGTGGTCAAGACTGAGACTTCATCCCCGTAAGAAGAGAATGTCTTTCTAACACAGCTGAATCAGGAATATGGCATATCAGTGTGGGACAACTACTGAAGAAGGAAAAAAAATCAATGGGCAGAGGTTTAAAAATAATACACCATTTAACTGAATCTGAAATCATCATATTGCTTTCTAGTTAGTGTATGTATCCACATATTCTTACAATTGTAACCTCCATCCTTCCTTCCCACTTTCCTCACTTCCTGTATTTTCTTAAATCTATTTGTGGCATTTTTGTCTACCAGTCTAAGTTTGTACAGCACCTACCACAATGGGGCCTTGAGGCGCTTGCGACGGAATTCACTCACCAGAGTGGTGCCTCCTGCTGCATGTCTCAGGGATTAGCTCTCTCAGCCAGCATGCTCTGTCCTGGTGGTGCCTCTCTCGCTGCCTTCTCTGCCTGAAGATCCATCTCAGCCTACAAACTGCAGCATCCTTTTCATGACTCAGCCCTCCGGCCATGCTGACATCCGCATTTCCCCCTGCTGTGGGAGGGGGAAGTATCTCCCAGTTCTATAATCCAGCCACTTCTCCACTGGTGAGTGAGGGGGACACATGTCCACCCACAACTCCGGGTCCTGGTCCAGGGACCATGTAACATCTCTGCCAGTGCTGCTTCATTCCCTAAGCCACTTCCCTGTGGCCCCAGCACCTTCTTTACCCTCTTCTCAGGGCCTCCAGCCAGCATGTCCCAGCAGTCAGCCAGGAGCTTCCTCTTACTCCCCTGGTCCCTGCCAGCAACTGTTCTGTCCAAGGTGCAACCCTTCCTGCAGCTCACGAGGAACACAATGTTCACTCCCAGGCTCCCGCAGCAACTGACTGTGTCTGGCCCTGCAGCTGCTTTTATGTGAACTTGCTGGGCCTCGATTGGCTTCTCCCTGTGCAGACTCCCTAGCTTGCTTTTAAACCTTTCCTTTCGGGTGTGGGATGAACACCCCATCACAGAGCTATTGTAATAATAATTTCAGCATAAGACCATGTCTACACTAGGAGTGTTTTAATGCCACTGTACTGGCAAAGCACTTCTAGTTTGGACACAGTTATACCAGTATAGTAAAACCATCTCCCATGAGTGAAACAAGCTCTACTGGTAAAAGCACAGCTTTGCCAGAATAGCTGCATCTATACTAGGAACTTCTGCTGGCTTAGCTTTTTCAGTCAGGGTTCACACCTCTTCACACCATTGCAGGGCAGAAGTGGGTAGTGTAGATGTATTCTGAACTGTATACCCGCTTCCACTGACTTCACTTAGAACTGAAGGAGCTAAACACATTTGAAAAATAGGCCCATGGATTTCCAAGTAGGGTACCTAAAATGAAAATTTTGACCATCTTGTGTTTAAGAATTTAGCACTAGAGAATTTGAATGGAAATTCTCCTTACCCTGTTTTGACAGACATGTTTTTATAGTGTGAAATGTGTGAAAATAGAAATATTATTGTTGTTCTGAGTGTTCCTCTTTGAATGTATCTGGGAACCCGAACATCAAAGATTTGGTAATTTAAAAAGTTATATAGTTGTAAATCCATATCCAGAGAAATAGCTATGAGGAACTAATATTGTCAGTGTTGCCAGACACAGAAATTAACTGACTCTCTTTATTAATGCTTTGTAAAATAAATCATTCTCTATATGGTGATTATCCCTTAAATATGCTGTAATGCTCTTCTGCCTTGTGTATATAAAAATATCAATCTCAGCATTTGCAAGCAGCATTAGAGTAAATATCAACTCTGTGCATATGCAGTAGAGGGAAGGAAAGGCTGGGAAGGAAACAAGAGACATGGTTTAGATTCAAGTTTCCAGGAGATGTTCTAAACAATGAATCAACTGGTAATCACATGCATGTGTATGCACATGCTTGCATGTGTGTGTAAAAAAGTTTGCTTCTGTAGTCCAAGAGTGCCTCATTTCACACTCAGTGAATTGTATGAGACTATCTGTGTTGCATAATTTACTCATGTGTTTTGCATTGCTCTATGATATCAAGTAAATTCCTTAGTCAACTCCCATAAACACTGCTTAAATCATATCTGTATCAGACTTCTTAAATGGCCATTAAGATTGTGCCTGTGGAAATGTGAAAGTTTTACATTTGCTGGCATAGGGAAAAGGTCATTATTTATTCTTTGTAGCTAGCTAGATGTATGAAACCTTACTTGCTGGAAGGATTTCTTGGCATTCCTTAACATCGTGGAACATGTTAAATATTTCTTTTAAAAAAAATTGACAAAAAGGAATATGACTATGTGTTAAATGTTAGCTGGAACCAAAATTACAGAATTAGATGTTCATGTTTATCCAGGAAAGGTGGATGGAAGCTTGGAAGTATTAAAGGCATTTTCAGCTGAGGCGGTCTGCATGACACATTAAGCACCAATGTACGATTATTTAAAAAATCAGGCCCCCCCTTACTGTTCCCATTTAACCAATGGCAAAGCTCCTATTGATTTCAATGGAAACAGGGTCAGGCTATATGATTTGATTGGAGAAAGGCAAAACCGCCCTTTCAGCCTCAGGTATGTGGGAAAACACTTCAAGGATTAAGGGTCTGATGTTACTCCCACTGAAACTGGGAGCTTTGCCATTGACTTTGATGAAAGTAGGAGCTGGGCTGGGAGAAGAGTGTTTTTTCCATGAAGTTTGTCTTCAATGGCCCTGCAGTGCTGCTGACACCACATTTTGTAAGCTATGCTGTACTTTTGTCATGGCTGCCATGGGAGTCAAGGATTCCATGATATTCAAAACAACATTTTGACATTTGGGGATTTCTCACTGTGTGTGGCAGATATAATGGTGAACAGGTGGAAAAAACATTCGGAGTCCTGAGAGCTACAAGAGGGAGAATACTGTAATGTTCTGACTACAGACACCTTCTCCTATGATGAATCCTATTGAAGTAAATAAGACTGTCCAGGAAGCAGGGCCTCCATACTAGCAGATCTCAATACAGAGTTTAGGCCTTGACCTCCAGTGGAGGATATTAAGGCCTGGTTTTTCACCCACTGAATTAAATGGCAAAACTCCCATTTAAGATAACGGGAGCAAGATCGCACATTTAGAGAACACTTGGTCAAAAACTATAATGCTGTGACACTAGAGAAACAGTTACTTGAGAATTTGGATTCACCAAATAATTGTGAAGTGCTCTCATCATAAAAGAAATACAACCTTATTGTTTTAGAATGTAGAATGCTAGGCTGGGATTTTACGTGCTGAAGGGACCGCTATGATTCTCTAATCTGGCTGTCTGGTAACACAGTCCCACAGAACCTCACACAGTAATTTCTGCAGGAAATTCATTACTTCGGTTTGAGATACAGCATATCTTTTAGAAAGATATCCAGTCTTGATTATTTGTAGTAATTATGGTTTACTCTAACTGGGCAACTGTTCACTGTTAACATGGCACTTGCACTTTTGTTATTTTCCCTAAAAATTAAAAACAAAGGCACAAAGTAATAACAGTGACTCTTGATTTTATTTTCACTATATTACCATAACTTTTGCCTTTTTACTGTGGTGAACCTATAAATTTATGTAGAAATTTCTATGACAAAAACATGGTCCTGTTTATAATGCTATTTTGTAGTGTTAAAAACCCAGGTATATGGGAACTCTGATGCAATTTCAATAAATGTATTTAAAGTTAACTCCCCAGGTATAAAACCAATTTTAACTCACAAGAATCTGAGAATATGCCAGAGTATTTATGCCAGCACTATTACAAAAGTTGAACAGCTGAAAAAAATATGCATTTCATTTGGAAATGGTGAGAAAGTTGATTACATACAAAAATGCATCACTTTTTGTGTGTTTAGTCAAAATATATCTGAAACTGCTCCTCTGAGACATTTTTATGACCCTGTGTCTGATTTTCCTATTATGTTTCAACATCTGATATGAACATTAAGTTATATAACTATTATATGCGTTTACTGTATATAACAAGTTACATATATTCCAACCCTTCTGACTATTTGCAATCTTTAAAATGTAATGAACTGAAAGACGAGCTTTGAGCCTTGGGGCCGGATTGGTGTTTTGCTTAACCACTGAGCTGAGAACAAGTTTTAGTAGGATAACTTGTGCTGCATCACATCAATAATAAAACTAATGACTTAGATGCAAGCATTTATGAATAAGAAATAAGTCTCTAAGAATGTTATAAACTTAAATGAAACAAGTCTTAAACAGAAGGCAGCTGCAGGCACTGGATCTAAACTGCATTAAGATGACATAATATTCTTTTGGAAACAACAAGGTTTCCACTGACGTGTTCTATAAGACAATCCCTCAATGGAAATTATCAACAAAATTTACATACTGTGATGAATTATGACTCATACTGAAATACAAGTTTCAGTGGGGTTTCGGCATCTGAAAAACATTTATAACTAAGACTGTGACACTGAATGTTCAGTTTCAAGAATATTTTCTGTTTAACTACTACTTATAGAAATGCAAAGAAAGGAGTAATATTTTCCACTGATGGTGGTGGGAGTAAGACAGCATTTATTACTTTTGTTCAAGATGTTTTCATTGTATTCACATGCTTGCACATATTGAATTGATAATACTGTTGGATTCTATACAGGTCCCTTTACCAGCCTCATCACTGTCATATCTGAGATCCTTCCACTACTGTAGTAAGTGATGTGACTCCCATGTGGTTTGTTCAATGTCATTCTCTTCCCAGGTGGGAAATTGTGCGTGCAATGCTATGTATGTTTTCCATTGGTGGGGGCGTGTTTGGGTTTTTTTTATATGTATACACATAATATATGAATACTGTGTTTCTGTTGGAGAAGATAAGGTAAAAGAAGCGTGCCTTGCAAGTGGAGTGAAAGATGGTGAGGTTTGCGGTGGATACATAGGCAAAACATTCTGATATTTTCAAGGAGCAGATTCACACCTTTTCACTTTCAGCTTGACGCTATAGAGATACTGCACTCAAAATGAAGGACCTGGGAGCAGGTCATTAATATGCCCAGGATGTAGGATGTAAAAAGTGAGGGGCAATTAAGTAAAATCTTCTTCAAATCTTGTGTGAGTTCACTTCCTAAATCACTGATGGAATTATGTCAGATGTGTTGTTTTTCAGCCATGTATCTTCCATGGTGGTTTTTCTAAATAGCTGAGTAGCTCATTGAAAGCATTGGTTCTTTCTTCTGTTTATGCTGATAAAGTTGTTCTCCATTCCTATGTACTGCACTCAGGGCATAGAAGAAGATATTCTCACATATGCATTATCTGTATACAAGCACTGATGACCCCAGGCAATATAAGTATTACTGTCCAGTTTCTGGTTTCTAAGGCAAGTGAAGTCACTAGTACTGAAGTACCGTGAAAGAAGCCATTGTCCTTTTGTTATATATTCACATAATATGCTGCAGAAGAGGCCTAAAAGTAGGTTTCTGCTGTTCTATGTTTTTTAAAATTCTTACTGGAAATAGTGTGAAAACTGCAGCTGGAATGAAAAATGTCTTGAACAAATACCAAAAGGATATTTTCAGTAGCAGAACAATGAGGTGCCAAGTACAGCTGTGCTTTATATTCAGGTCATAATAAAATTATTTCAAATTTATGTTCCCTAAATATTCTAGAAAGTTAATAATGGGGAAAACTCCTATTCTGCCCTGAATCAGATTTGAAAAGATACAAAATATGAATAATAGAAAGGCAATTTTTTTCTGTATAGAACAACTGCTGTTTGTCCTGGCCAAAGTGGTATGTGAGGTCTGGGTATCCTTATTTTTAACTATGTGACAGGTACACATATGTCAATGATTTCCTAAGGAATTTATAAATGGATTTGAATCAACTTCTAATTCCATTTAGAGTTGGATATCACCCAGACAGACAACATTGTTAACAGTAACTATGCAGAGCTTTCAATTACTCATGTGTACATCAATCAATCCATGCAGAACTCAACGAGAAGAAAAATGTAGGATCCTCATTATGGACCATTTCCGAGATCAAGCAGTGGGCATGATTGTATTTCTCAGTACAGGGAACTGGGCTAGATGACCTATCAAATTCCCTTCCAGTCCTGCATTTCGATGATTTCTACTAAAAACTATGTACCAGGGTCATTTTTTTGCCCTTGATTCATTTGCATGTTTTTCTCCTGTCTATAGATTTTATCACCAACAAACTTTTCAGCATTTGGTAATGCTGCAACCACTGTGCAGCAGGTGAAACAAAGGAAGACAAAATCAAAGCTGATCTTTGAATGTCAAGACATGGCTAATGTCTTGATTTAGTAGTATTTCATAAATAGTAAACTGGTTGATTTTGCTTTGAGTGGCATTAAGGGTGCAACAAATAACTGTTATAAAGTTTCACGTTAGTACACTGACTCTTCCAACTATATTTTGAGATATCACTGCTTCCTTTATGGTAGAAAACAATGTAATGCTATCATAATTCCTCAACTCTAGGTTGTTGGATAGAGATTTACCACTCAGCAGATTGGAGTAACAACTCTTTATTAAGGCAAAACACTAGCAAGCAATGATCATTTACTTACAAGTGGGAAGCTAATCAGGGTAACACCTCACACCTCCAGGACTAGTCAGTACACAGCTTCAGCTTCCCTTTGTTAGGCTGGCTATGTTTAACTTTTGCTTGCTATGTATAACTTTTGCTATCTCATTATGTATATGTATTAGTTTTTAGTTTCCCTAGCAATTGGACACCCCTGTCAGTGCAAGTTGTGTTAACTCAAACCTGTCTTTTCTAGCTCTGTAGTTGCTTCCATCTTCTCATTTCCTCACAAACATGATCACTCTGCATCTTTCTTACACATGCATTACACTAAACAGGATTACTCTGCAATTACTTACACATTCCAGTTCTACTTATGCTGAGCTGTTAACCATTATCAGAACAAACTTTTTCAGGCCTGAATATGCCTTTGCTCCAAACATAGGTCATTCGTTCAAATATGACCCACTCACTAATGACTGCAAGTCATTTCCATCTGATGGATGTTTAATAGCCTGTGTAAAATGAGTTGGTAATTATGATGCAGTTCTCTGGGGAAAGGTGTCTACATCACAAAATCCACTAACATCCACCAGTCAGCAGCTTTACTGTAAGTTTCATCATGGGAGACAAGGATTGAATGGAGTCAAAAACTAAGCTACCCTCTTGCTCTTAGATATGGCCAACACTGAGGTAATTAACTAGCTGATGTGGTGGTTCAGCTTGGTCTAGTGGATAAGGCCCTAGACTGGGACTCTGAAGATGTAAACTCTATTCCTGTCTCTGACACTGATGTATTGGGTGACATTGGGCCACTCACTTCATTGCTCTGTTTCCCTTTGTGTAGCTGGATGATTTTTTAGACTGCAAACTCTTGAGGCCAGACCATGTGATTTACAATACCTAGCACAATGGGGCTCTGACGGTGGTTGAGGTTTCTGGCCACCATTGAAATGAGGCTAGAATGGCCTCTACCTATGAGGGAGACACAAGAACCCCAAATTTATTTTAAACATACACAACAATTTCATGTAACTCTAGTGATGGAAGAGAATCCGGTACTTCCATTTTGCTTGGCAGAAAATATATGTATATATATACACACACACACACACACACACACACTTCTTCCTCTTTGCTCAGAGAAGTATTGTAATTTTCACTTTTTATTGCCAGTTTTTAATTAGACAAACTAATATTCAATTTACTCATTTTATTTTATTTCCATTTTCCTGCAGCACAACCTATCAAATTTTGGCATATATGTGATTTTCAGCACTTAATTTTACCATGAGATTTGCAGTATTCCCCACCTAAGTATAGCAAACACCTCAGGTATGGTAAATATCTAGTGAGGTAAATAGCAAGATTGTTCCAGCTATAATGCAGGGATAGTTAATCCTTAGTTTGTCCTATTACCTCAGTGAAGGTACTGCTTTCTCCTTTGCTTTATACAAATACTGTGTTTTTTGCATAGGCACATATTTGTATATTTATTTGTACCTATACCTTTATGTGTAAGTAATCTGCATTACTACAAGCTACCCAAAACTGAGTGTGCTCCTGTTGAGATTCTGAACAAAGACAATCTCACTGCTCTGACAGTGTCCCACAAACCATCAAACCAAAGAACAATCTACTCTGCCTCCCTGCTAAAAACAAACAAGAATGACTTTTGTTTTCTATTGCTCTCTTTGTAATGCATTCATTAAAAGGAACTTCATATATCAGGAAGATCTGAGTCACTAAATATTGTCTTTTTGAATCTACAACAGGGTAATGGTAAGAAAACATATCTTTCAGTCTAAGCACTTTCAGATTTTATCAGACAGCTAAATCAGTTCTTGGTATTAAGTTAAAGAGTAACCTCTCTTTTTCATAGCTTATCTGTTTTCCATTCCAATATACTTTAAAAGAAATCAGTACAGGGCATTCTGTTAAACATCCCTGTTCAGGATCAACGATACAGATTTCAGAATAAGAATTGCAATTTATTTTCCTATGTTGTTTGCTGTGGACTCCTTCTGGACATAAATGCTAATCTTACTTCTGGCCTAATAATACTTTCCCCCCTGCTTCCTTTCTATTTTTCTAGTAGTATGACTTGTCTATTGACACAGCAAGTTCTTTTTAGACTTTCATAAGTCTTTGATCTCGATGTGTTCTTTCTTCCATTGGTTTTCTTCCACCCATTGATCCGAGTGATTCCAAACACATTACCATCCTTTGCTGTTCAGCTTTGAGTTCCGATCTTTTGGGGGTTTGATCCTGTGCCCATCTAAGTCAATGGAAAAACTCTTATAGACTTCAATAGGGCACTTGGTGGATACTCATGTTTCTGTTTCATGGCAATAAGCTCAATTTTGTCTTTAAGAAAAGGGATATTTCTCCTTCTGTTTAGAATTTCAGTGATTTATAATAGGAATGTCAGATTAGCTATTAAAGTTAACTGGGAGGTTGCAGGGGGAGAGGAACTGTTCAATATGACCCGACAGCCCTGATTCAACAAAAATGCTTAAGTACATGCTTAATTTTAAGCATATGCTGAAGCCCATCACTATTTAGCAAAACACATAGGCATGTACTTAACATTGTGCATATGCTTAAGTTCCATTGAAGTCAAAATGGGGCTAGAACATACATAATATGTTAAATAGAGGTACATACAATGAGCACATTTTTATGAGTTCTGCTTGTGAAGTGTCCATGATAAAAATGTTCTTAGATAATGTCTTCACTCTTTGACCAGGTGAACCTGCAACAACTTTTGCATGGTGGCTGACAAGGATTAAAAGAAAAAAAAATCAATTATAGCCTTCAGGAAAGTTAAGCTTTGAAGAAAATGCAGCAGAAAATTGGAGAAATTGAGAAGAAAGCTTTCATCCGCATTGCAATAAGAATAGATTCTAAAGAAGAAAGACTGTAGGTTGTATTACTCTGCCCTGTGGCAGAACCAGCTGCAGTGAAGCACTGAAACTACTGGGAAATTTTCTGCCAAAATAGTTTTTGATAGAAACTATGGTTTCTGCAAAAATGTCATTCCTGCAAAATTTAAATTTTCCACAGGAAAATATAAATTTTGCCATTATTTTTTGATTTTCTGTTGGGAAAAAAATCAAAAGGACACATTTCATTTCACAATGGTTCAACATTAATGTGTCCACCTGAGCAACTTCGGTGCCCCATGGGAGTTGAAGTTTGAGTGCCTCATGCCCCTATTCTTCTCCTATAGGCTGGGCTTGCCCAGTTGAACAAGATCTCCCATGATACACCACAGTCTTCCCTCTGACTGAACTGCCATGCTGCATCATGTAAGATGTAACCTGTCCAGGGAGACTGACCGGTAGGGAAGAATGGGGACATGAGTGTTCCAAACTACAGCCTCTCTGGAGTTCTGAGCACCACACTGGCTGAGGTGGACAGAGATTAACATCCAAATAACCAAAACTAAAAATTTCAACATTTCAAATTTTTTTTTTGAGAACTACTCATTTTGTGAAAAAGTTTTGATATTTTGATCCTGATTTGGGACTAAAACAAAAATTAGAAATATTGAAAATTCCCATGGGATGGAACTGTCATTTTTTGATTAAAGTGCTTTTTTATAGGGTTGCTGTCCCTGCCCAGACAACTTGACCAAGTTTAAAAGGCCTTAAATCCTTAAACCCTCATTATTCCCGCCCCCCAGAGCTTTTACATGGAGATTGGTTTTTAACACCCTATACCGACTTATTGATGAAGTAAATAGGGTCTAATAGTAAAATTTTCAAAAGCACCTAAGGAGTCTAAATCTTATTTTCAAAAGTGGTTTAGGCATTTAGGAGCTTATGTTCTATTATCTTCCATTGAGACTACACTAGAAGCTTGTTAATGGTATAGAAACACTGGTAGACCTGTAACGAGAGAACTGAACTTGACATAACTGCAGCCATTGTGTGTGGCCAGCCACCATTAGCTAAAAACCAAATACCACATAGTTAGGAATAATTGTTAGGATTCTCAAAGCAAGGCCGAACAGTTGCATGATTGCACTTTTAACGTAAGACCGGACATACTGGGTCAGACCAAAGGTCCATCTAGCCCAGTATCCTGTCTTCTGACAGTGAAGAATGCCAGGTGTCCCAGAGGGAATGAACAGAAAACCATCAAGTGATCCATTCCCCGTCACCCTGGTCAGTGATTTGGGAGGAAGTGATCATGATCTGATAGAATTCAAGATCCTATGGAAAGGAGGACATGAGAACAGCAAGACAAGGACACTGGACTTTAGAAAGGAGGATTTTAACTGACTCAGAGAAACACTAAGCCAGGTCCCATGGAAAGACCAAATAGGAAGAAAAGGAGTAGAAGGGGGCTGGCCGTTCCTAAAATATGTAATACTAGAGCAGGGATCAGCAACCTTTGGCACGCGGCCCGGCGGGCCAGGCCGGTTTGTTTACCTGCTGCGTCTGCAGGTTCAGCCAACCGCGGCTCCCACCGGCCGTGGTTCGCTGCTTCAGGCCAATGGGGACTGAGGGAAGCAGCGCAGGCTGAGGGATGTGCTGGCTGCCACTTCTTGTAGACCCCATTGGCCGCATGCCAAAGGTTGCTGATCCCTGTACTAAAGTCTCAACATCAAGTTAGTCTTGAGAGAAGCGATGGGTTTCCCAAGCCCCTGGATAGGTTATAGCAGCAAGACAAGATAAGCACAATAAGCCAATGATCTAAAAGATTATATAATGACTCCGCCCATTGTTCAAATTAACATATTGCTGACACACAGGTAATTACCCTCAAACTATGTCTATTAAAGTATATAAGTTAAATCCTAATTTTGGGGCCCAGGGGAATGAGTTAGCAACTCTCCTGGTTGACCAATAGGTACATTCCTGGAGATTTAAAGCAAAAAAGCAGTAATTAGTATTTAATAATAACAATTGTTTATATGTTTACCCTTGCATTTCTATGGGCTAGGATTAGCATACATCTGTGAGGGGAGTGGTGTCATAACTCATGTCAATCATGTTAGGCCTCTCCCCGAACTCTGTCTTGGGATCTGAGGGGTATTGTACCACTATCTCCTCCCTGTATTAGGGAGTAGCCGTGAGGCCTTTCTCAGCATTTCATGTGTCTATAACTCGCGATAAGGATGCCCAATTACATTCGGAGTTATGCTGACTTGGCTCACTGACTTGAAACACACAAGGTTATCTGATTACCCTAGCTTTTTCTTAGCTATGTATTGTTCTTTGTTAGCTAGTCCTCATCCGGGCCTACAGAAACTGTAGTTAGTTTTTACATCCACAGTAAATGGATTTTGGCCCTTCAAAAGCCAAGGCAAAGAATGAGTTACAGCTGACAAGAAATGTTAGAGACAACAAGAAGGAAATATACAAATATGTCAAACAAAAAATAAAGATAAAGGATGGTGTTGGCCCGAAGGTGAGCTGGTAAAGGAAGATGATAGGAAGGCAAAGCTGCTCAATGCCTACTTTGCTTCTGTCTTCTCGCAAAAAATAACATGTGATGGATGACTAGCAAAGTTACCATAGACAAAGGGAAAGGGATGCAGTTTGGGATAAGTGAAGAACACATCCAAGATCTTCTGACCAATTTGAATGAATTCAAAATCAGTGTAGCCTGATGCTATTCACTCCAGGGCTAACATAGTGCCCATCTTTTAAAAGGGGGAAAAGAAGAGCTGGGAAACTATAGACCAGTCAGCTTGACCTCGATACCTGGGAAGTTACTAGAGCAATGTATAAAACATTCAATTTGCAAATACCTGGAGGATGAAGGGGTAATCACTGGCACCCAGCATGGATTTACCAAGAACAAATCATGCCAGACCAGCTTGATCTCCTTCTTTGACAGGATAACTAATTTTGTGGATAGGGGGAATGCAGTGGACATAATATACCTGGATATACCATAATATACCAGTAAGGCTTTTGACATAGTCACACATGACACTCTGATAAGTAAGATAGAGAAGTACAGGTTCAACAGAACTAACATTAAGTGGATATATAATTGGTTAAACTACCACAAACTATTAATGGAATGATGTTGGATTGGAGGGAGGTCTCAAGTGGGGTTCTACAGGGATTTGTTCTGAGTTCCGGTGTTGTTTAAAATCTTTATTAATGATCTGGATGTAGGTACAGAGAGCATACTGATCAAGTTTTCAGATGACACAAAGCTTGGGGGAGTTGCCAACACTTTGAAGGACAGAGCTAAAATTCAGAGGGATCTTGATAAATTGGAGAACTGGGCTACAGTTGAATGAAATTCAACAAAGTGAAATGTAAGGTGCTACACTTAGGCAAGAAAAACCAAATGCACAAATACAGAATGGGGGATAACTAGCTTGGCAGCAGCACTGCTGAGAAGGATCTGGGAGTTGTGGTGGATCACAACCTCAACATGAGTCAGCCATAGTGGGGGAAAAAAAAAAAGCAAATTCAACTTTAGGTTGTATCAACAGAGGCATAGCATGCAAGTCAAGGGAGGCGATAGTACCATTCTACTCAGTGTTGGTTAGGCCTCAGCTGAAGTACTGTGTCCAATTTAGGTCACTAATGCATAGAAAGGATGTAGAGAAACTGGAAAGGATCCAGAGACAAGTGACAAAGATGATCAAAGGGATGGAATGCAAGCCATATGAACAAAGGCTGATGGAACTGGGTAAGTTTAGTTTGGGAACAAGGATATTAATGGGGGATATGATAGCACTCTTCAAATACTTGAAAGGCTGCCATAAAAGAGATGAAGAAAAGTTGTTCTTGCTTGCCACAGAGGGCAGGACAAGAGGCAGTGGGTTCAAACTATAGCATAGCGGATTTAGATTAAATCTCAGGAAACACTTCCTAACTGTAAGAACTGTAGGACAATAGAACAGACTGACCTGGGAGGCTGTGGAAGCTCCTTCACTGGAGGTTTTCAAAAGGAGGCTGGATAGCCATCTATATTGGATGGTTTAGACTAAACAAATCCTGCATCTTGGCAGGGGTTTAGACTAGATGACCCTTGTGGTCACTTCTAATTCTATTATTTTATGATTTTAATAGTGACCACAGTGTAATTAAAATTTAACGTCTTTATAGAAGGGAAAATACCAAACACATATGCCACAATAGCATTTAACTTCAAAAAGGGGAACTACACAAAAACGAGGAGGCTAATTAAATAGAAATTAAAAGGAACTTTCACAAGAAGGAAATGCTTGCAAGCTGCATGGAAACTTAACCCCCCCCCCTCGTATTAGAGGTTCAAAGTATACCCCAAATTAAAAAAAACTGTTTTTGTTTTTGTAAAATGACCAAAAAAATGCCACCATGGCTAAACAGAGTAAAAGAGGTGGTTACAGACAAGACATCTTTTAACAATTAAAAGTCAAATCCTGAGGAAAATGGAAAGGAACAAACTCTGGGAAGTCAAGTGTAAAAGTATAATTAGACAGACCAAAATAGAATTTGAAGAGCAATTAGCAAAAGACAAAAACCAACATCAAGTTTTTTAAATACTTCAGAAGCAAGAAGCCTACCAAACAGTAAGTGAGGGCCATTGAACTACTGAGGTCCTAAAGGAGCACTCAAGAAAGACAAGGCCATTGCAGAGAAACTAAATGAATTCTTTGCATCAGTCTTCACTGTTGCGGATGTGAGGGAAATTCCCACACATGAGCAATTCTTTTTAGGTGACAAATCTGAGAAACTGTCCCATATTGAGATGTCAGTAGAGGAGGTTCTGGAACAAATTGATAAATTGAACAGTAATAAATCAGGACCAGATGGTATTCATCTATGGTATGTAACCTATTGCTTAAATCAGCCTCTGTACCAGATGACTGGTGGATGGCTGATTTAAAGGCTCTAGAGTTGATCCTGCAGTACCAGACTAATTGGTTGAAACTATACTAAAGAACAGAATTGTCAGACACACAGATGAACATATGTTGGGGAAGCCTTTGTAAAGGCAAATCATGCCTCACCAGTCTATTAGAATTCTCTGAAGGGGTCAACAAACATGTGGACCAGGGCGATCCAGTGGATATAGTGTATTTGGCCTTTCAGAAAGCCTTTGATAAGGTCCCTCACCAAAGGCTCTTAAGCAAAGTAGGCAGTCATGGCATAAGAGGGAAGGTCCTCTCATGGATCAATAACTGGTTAAAAGGTAGGAAACAAAGGGTAATAATAAATGGTCAGTTTTCACAATGGAAAGTGGTCAATAGCAGTCCCCCAAGGATCTGTAGTAGGACATAGTCATAAATGGTCTGAAAAGGCGGGTAAACAGTAAGATGGCAAAATTTGAAGACAATACAAAGTTACTCAAAATAGTTAGGTCCAAAGCAAACTGCAAAACTGGGTGACTGGGCACCAAAAAAGCAGATGAAATTCAATGTTGATAAATGCAAAGTAAAGCACTTTGGAAAACATAATTCCAATTCACCACCTGGATCACCTGGATCGATCGGACTTCAGCTGTCGTTAAGACTGCGCCGATCACAACACGTCTGCCATTCTTCTCGCACTCTTGCCTTTCTTCTCCACGTTCGTCTGAAACGTTTAACGATGTCATCTTCCCATCTTCTTGGAGGCCGACCGGGGGGTCTTTTCTGTTCTCGCGGGTACCACTCAGCAATGATTGCGGTCCACCTGTTATCCGTGAGCCGTGCTGTGTGGCCCGCCCATCGCATCTTGTTATGTCTGCTTTCCACGACAATATCTTTCACACCGCTGCGTTCTCTGATGATTTCATTTGGTATACGATCCAGAAGGGAGATTCCCAGCATAGCTCGTTCCATTGCCCTTTCAGCTACCAACAGCCGTTGCTCTTCTCTCTTCATCAGTGCCCACGTTTCACTGCCATACAGCATGGCTGGCAGCACTGCTGAATTGAAAATATTTTTACGTGTGGTCTTGTCAATTTTTCCTTTGAGGACGTCCTTGATGGAATTAAACGCACACCATCCTGCCCGAATCCTTCGCGAGAGTTCTCCGTTCAGGTCTTGGCGCATATTAACTTCTTGGCCCAAATATATGTACTGTTCCACTTCTTCGATGTCTTCTCCTGTTACCGTTATTCGGGCTTTTTGTAAGACGTCTGATCGCATATATTTCATTTTGCAGCGGTTCATTTTCAGGCCGACCTGACTACTTTTCTTGTCGAGTCTTCGTAGCATGCTCTGCAGTTGGTTGGTGCTTTCGGCAATTAGTACAATGTCGTCTGCAAATCTGAGATGAGATAATCTCTCTCCGTTTATGTTGACACCACTCCTCCAATTGATCTTGTTCATAACCATTTCGAGGCAGGCGGTGAATAGTTTCGGTGAAATTGTATCTCCTTGCTTTACGCCTTTCTCGATTGGGATGCAGAGGGGAGTTTCAAGGAGAGTAATGTCTGTTGTACATCCAGAATTCGCTTCCTTCAACAAACTAATGTACTGCGTGTTAATGCCCTGCTCTGCGAGCACCTTTAATATTGTGTTAAACTCAACGCTATCGAAGGCCTTTTCATAGTCGACAAAAGCAATGCACAGCGGGAGTTTGTATTCCCTCGCTCTTTCTAGGAGCTGGCTAAGGGTAAATATATGGTCGATTGTACTGAAATTTCTTCGAAACCCTGCCTGCTCTCTCAGCTGTTGTTCATCCAGACTCTGCGAAAGTCGATTCGTTATCACCTTTGTGAAGAGCTTGTAGATGTGAGAAAGCAGGCATATAGGGCGGTAGTTTTTAAGATTTTCTCGATCACCCTTCTTGTGCAGCAAGATGGTATTCGACTCCTTCCAGCTTGATGGTATTTTTCCTTCTTCAAGATATCGACTGAATCTTAAAGCGAGGGCCTTCCAAAGTTTTTCGCCTCCTGCATAAATCATTTCTGACGTTATTCCATCTTTGCCTGGAGCTTTTCCCTTCTTCATCTGGTGTAGTGCGCTTCGGACTTCGCTGACGATTATTGGGGGGACGCGTTCTTCTGAGTCTTCGAGGGGTGGGAGGGGGACGTTGATTCTTGATTTGAACAGTTCTGTATAGAAGTCCTTGCAGACCTCCTCCATCCCTGCTCTGTCGATTACTGTCTTTCCATCCTTGTTCTTCAATGCTGTTACGCTCAATCTATACTGCATCAATTCCCGCTTGCATGTCCTGAGGCTCTTGTGTGATTCAGCTGTTTTAAGGAGCTTTTCTTTCCAGAAGTTCTCGAAGTCATCCTTCAGTTTTCACTGTATAAGCTTGCACAGAATGGAGTACTCGAGGTTGTTATCCAAGCTCCTTTTCATGTTTCTCCGCTTCTCCAACAAGCTTTTCGTTTCAATCGAGATTCTTCCCTTCGCCTTCTTCAGCTTTTTAATTTCAGCTGCTTTTATGCAACATCTCAACTTGTCAGCAAAGCTACTATAGTCCTCATCACACTTTTCCATCTGGCTCCAGTCAAACCCAGAAATCGCTTTTTTCAGCTTTGCTTCATCGAATGTCTTCGGCTGCTGTTTCCTGTTTGCCATCTGTAACGCCTTCTTTTCCACCGCTTCGTCGAAAATCAACTTCGCTCTAAGCAGGTGATGGTCACTGCCGGTGTTGAATGGCTGCACCACAGAGACGTCTTGAACGATGCGCCTTTTATTGACTAAAATATAGTCGATTTCATTCTTACTCTTCGCGTTTGGTGCGATCCATGTCCACCTTCTTGAGATCTTCTTTTTGTACCAGGTGTTTGCCATGTACAGTTCTTTCATTTCTGCCATCGCTACCAGCCTCTCTCCTCTTTCATTCCTTTCGCCGCTGCCGTATCTCCCTATGAACTTTTTGCCAGCTTTCCCTCGCCCGACCTTGGCGTTGAAATCTCCCATTGTGACAGTGTAAGTGGACTTTTGCGCGAGAGCTCTTGCAAGCTCTCAGTAGAATTCTTCCACTTCTTCGTCCTCACTTGCACTTGTGGGAGCGTAGGCCTGGATGACCTTGAGGGTAGCTTTTGACTCCATCTGAAGATGCAGCACACCGATACGTGATGATGTTAGCTGGCATGATATGACTTTCGAAGACCAATCTTTATTGATGATAAATCCAACTCCTCCAACATTTCTAGCGCCATCTCCCTTTCCGAGCCTCACAGCACTTCCATCCTTCCAGTTGACTTCCAACTCCTTCTTTCGTCGGTGTAGCGGGGTGGAACCCCGCTCCTGCCCTAAGGGGTTGGAAATAGCCCTGGGAGAGGGCTGAGGCTCAGAAGCTGGGCTGATGAGCAAGGCAGCCACAGCTGGGGCCAGTTTAATCAGGGCCCAGCTGGCCCTTATAAGAGGGCAGTGGGCCTGGAGAAGACACTCTCTCTCTGTCTTTAGAGAGGGAAGGGCTTGGCTGCAGGGACCTGACCAGGTACCTAGGGTGGAGCAGGGCTGGGGAAGGCCAGAGGAGCTGGGGGGCTCTGGCCTGAGAAAACCCCAGGCTGTGGCCTAGGGTTAGGCCCCACTAGGTATGGGGGTTGTGGGGTCAACCCACGGGTAGGCCGAGGCAGCAGGTCCAACCCAACCTTGCCTGTGATGAGTGGCTTATACTGCAGTCTGCCCCAGGGCGCAGGGGCTAGCTGGTGACTGGCAGTAGCCTACAACTGAGGCAAGGTGGGGATAGTGGGTTGGGGGTTCCCTAGGGAGGGGAGACCCTAGAAGTACGACCGGTGGGGTACTGCCAGGGGGCAGCACCCCAGTTAAAGGGGCACCGGGTCCTGGGAGGGACACGGGCCAGAGAGTGGGCAGCCGGATCCCCGGCCAACAGAGGGCGCTCTAGAGGCTGGTGAGCTAATTCCCAGGAGAGACCAGCAGGAGGCGCCGCCGGGTGAGCCGAACCCTGCCACAGTCGGGTTTCGCAGACACCAAGAATATCACATTTTATCCTTTTCTTCTCCTCCATCAGATGGTTTAAAGTTTCCTCCTTTGCCAGTGACCTACAATTGTAAGTACACACAGCGAGGATTGTCCTTTTCCATGTTGGCCTAGCACCTGACATTTTTTAGCAACCTCTTGTCGCTCAATTTCCGCTCTGCCACCGTAGAACGTGCATTTACTCGTGTTGTTTTAGCCATTAACTTCAAGCCATCCCACTGGCTAGGTGGGCAGGCATGCGTACCTCCTCAAGCTTAGCTAGCCTTCAACCTCTAAGGAGAAGGAAAAGCGCTCTTTCCTCTGAGAGAGCAACCCTCCTCCCTGGATTGGATAGTCCGACACCTTTGTAGCATGGTAAAACCTACCAGGGCATACGCCCCGCTACCATAGCTGTCAGATGGCCAGGGTCACCGCTGCACCACGTTGAGGCGCTGAGGTAGGATTTTGCAGCAGTATAATTCCAATTATACATACAAAATGGTGGGATCTAAATTAGCTGTTACTGCTCCAGAAAGAGATCCTGGGGTCATTGAGGATAGTTCCTTGGAAACATCTGCTCAAACGTCAGCGACAGTCAAAAAAGCTAACAGAATATTCGGAACTATTAGGAAATGGATAGACAATAAGACAGAAAATATCATAATGCATCTATGGTACTCCCACACCTTGAATACTGTATGTAGTTCTGGTCACCCCATCTTAGAAAGGATTTACTAGAATTGGAAAAAATACAGAGAAAGGCAACAAAAGTGACTGAATATGGAACAGCTTCCATATAAGGAGAGATTAAAAAGACTTAGTCTGTTCATCTTAGAAAAGAAAAGATGGAGGAGAGCGGGATATGATAGAGGTGTATAAAATCATGAATGGTGTGGAGAAAGTGAATAAGTTGTATATACCCCTTCACATAACCCACGAACCAGGGGTCACCTAATGAAATTAAGAGGCAACACATTTAAAAACAACAAAAGGAAGTACTTCTTCAAATAACACACAGTCAACCTATGGAACTTGTTGCCAGAGGATGCTACGAAGGCCAAAGGATAAATGGGTTCAAAAAAGAATTAGATAAATTCATGGAGGACAGGTCCATCAATGGCTATTAGCTAAGATGCTCAGGAACGCAACCCCGTGGTCTGTGTGTCTCAAAACCTCTGACTGCCAGAAGCTGGGACTGGATGACTGGGGATGGATCACTCAGTAAATTGCCATCTGTTCATTTCTGACTTACCTGGCACCAGCCACTGTCAGAAGACAGGATGCTGGGCTAGATGGGCCATTGGTCTGACCCAGTATGGACGTTCTTATGTTCTTACGTGATGCAGGATCATTTGCCTCCTTAAACATGAATACTTAATGAACCTGCATCTTTAAAGCAAAAGAGAGAGGGCAGGAATGGTGGGGAGTTATCTTTCTCATAGATCTTGTCCGTCTGTACCATATGCTTTTCTTTTGCATCCTACTCTTTAACAAGCTGCTTTTCAGACCAGCTCCTCCACTCCTGAAATGAGAACAGCATCACTGAAAAGCATATAAAAGCTAAAAATATACACCACTAAAAATGTTTCAGGGACAAAAAAAAACGATGATGCCTATACTTACATGACCATCCAAGGGACCACCTAAGTGAAGCAAATATCCTTCACTTCATAGAAGTTGGTCTGTAAGTAAATATTGAATAAAACTGTCCTAGAAACAATTGGGATACTTTAAAGTTGTTGCATAAGGCAGGGGGTTGCTTATTGGAGATGCATTCCACAAGCCTGCTCTACACTTTAAAGTTTTACTGTTGTAAGTATTTTGGTTAGGAGTGAGTGAGTGTATTTATATCTATATATTATAATATATATTATTTACCTAATTACTAATTAGTTACCACCACTAAGCAAGCAGTTGCAGTGGGTGTTTTACTCAATATTCTGGAATCATATTGCAAGTGTGCACAAAATACGAGTCTTGGCAATGAATGATTGAACATATAGCACATGAAAAAATGTGGCAACAAGCCTGATTCGGCGCAAAAGAATTCAATTTATGGTTTTGCTTTTGCAGCAACACGATGCTTACTTTGTCTGTTAGGACTGAAAGCACATCACCATCAACTCTAATGGCCTAATTGTAGAGATGCTAAACTCGGGATTGACACACAATCCTTCTCAAGGGGCATTTCCAAGTCACAACAATCAGAGAGAGTTAGGCTGAGATTTTCAAAGCCCGCTAGGAGATCTGAACACCCAATTCCTCTGGTACATGATTCACTCTGAGTGATAACAGGAATTGGGTGTCCAAATTCCATAGGTGGTCTTTGAAAATCTCAGTTCAGCCTTTAACGCTGGAAGCTGGGGCCCTAAAATAAGCAAGAAGTGTTATCATCCACCTAAACCGTCCTTGTAAATAGGATGTCTGGAGTGTATTTTCATGCCACAAGATGCATATTGATCTAGAACCTTAAAAGATAATATTTCAGTTTCATTCTAAATGCCTTCTCATAAAACCTTCCAGAGATAACAAAAGAAAAGGACCCAGAGCATTGTATGAAACATCAGGAACCTACTGAAAATCATTCCACTGTACTTTTTAATCCCCATTGCCTTTGGCTTCCTCTGTCCTGAGTACTGTATTAGCAAGTAAAATTTTACAGGAACACGTCTCTGTGTAACTAATTTTGCTATTTTGCCTTATGTTTTCATCTGCCTTTTGAATTTCCATGCTTACAGTGAGTTAATTTATGGAAACAATGTTGGATGAATCACAAAATATTTAGGTTTGGCTCTGAATTTTGGAATAGTCCCATGTGTATTTATGTTCAAGACTTGTGCATTGAAGATTACTATTTTCTATCTCCTGGAATCAGCTTGGTTTGGTTTGGATCTTTAAACTGGCCTGTGGTGTTGGGAAGAGTCTGAATTTTCCAGTATTATTCATCAAAATCTGTAAGCCTCTTTGTGTCAAACACCATTCATTTAGCATAAACTGAAGTCTTCTTAGGGCAACATATAGAGATAAAACATAATTACCAAGATCATTGTTGAGACAAACAATATAAAGCAAGGGAAATCAAGTTACACCACTTTTTTATTCACGCCATTTAAACAGTTTATGGCCTACATTTTCCAAATCTGACCAGTGATTCTGAGCCTCAATTTCAGATGCCTTAAAGGGGCCTGATAGTCAGAAGGTGCAGACTTTATCAGTGATGAGTTTATGTTTCCCTTCAGTAATTGGTAAAAATGTAAAATATCATAAAGGCCAAGAACTGATCCTTGTGGGACTTCACTAAAAACCCATCTGTTTGATAATGACTCCCTGTTTACAGTTACGTTTTGCGACCTATTGGCTAGTCAGATTTTAATCCATTTAACATGTTTTACATTAATTCTATATCATTCTAGTTTTTTAATCAAAATGTCATGTGGTACCAAGTCAAATGTGTTACAGAAGTTTATTACAGCAACAATATTAACTTTATCAACCACATTTATAATCTCATAAAAGATATCAAATTAGTTTGACAGGATCTGTTCTCCATAAATCCATGTTGATTGGCATTTATTGTATTACCCTCCTTTAATTATTTATTAATCTAATCCAGTAGTCCCCAAACTTGTTACCTCGTACCCCCTTACTCCTGTCTACAGTCCCCTCCCCCCCAGAGCTGGGAGTTGGACAGCAGCTCTGGAAGGGGTGGGGACGTGGACAGGGATTAGGAAAGAGTTTCCCCAAATCTGTATGCATTTATTTACCTCCCTCAAGAGATTAAACCACTTTACAATCCCACGCCCTCCCTCAATGGTTCTCCGCACCCCCCTAAAAGGGCATACCCCACATTTTGGGGATCTCTGACCTAATCCCATATCCAGGGCCGGCTTTTTCCATATCTGACCTAATCCCATATCAAGGGGGCCCTTTTTTTTTTGCTTCTACAAAGTCGGCGGAGCCCCGCCGTCGTTATTCACGTGGGGCCCCGCACCCGCTAAAGCCGGCCCTGCCCATATCAGCCAGTACATTATCTTGCCTGGGATTGTTGTCAGACTGACAGGCATATCATTACTCAGATCATCTTTTTCACCCTCTTTAAATATTGGCACAACATTAGCTTTCTTCTTTTACTTCCCCAATGTTCCAAGACTTACTGAAAATCATCTTTAATGGTCCAATGCGCTCCTTAGACAGCTCTTTTAAAACTCTTGGATGCAAGTTATCTGGACCTGCTGATTTATATTCATCGTTAACTTCACATTTAACAAAAAATCAGTACAACCTTCCTCACTTGTGGGATTGTGACTTTTTAGGCACCTAATAAAGTGTTCTTAAACAATTCCAAATCATCATTCACATTTTTCTGATTAAATTCTTCCACCCAGCTGATTTACCTCAGTTGTTTTCAGCTTAGTGAAATCTGTGAATCAGTAGGGGGGTAAGTGAAAAAGTTCCTGTCTATTGCTATTTATTACTCACCAATGACTAAGACTTTGCAAATAAAATAAAAAGTGTTTTGTTCAATGTTCATTGGAATTAATTGACTTCAGTCATTAATATATATGGATGAACTTACTGGAACAACTTTACCATAAAGGTAGCAGAAAACTGAAGAAGCTGAAAGTGTGGTAAGGCTACTGCATTTCAAAGGTGAAATATAGAGAAGTATGAGCATAATGGTTAGATTTCAGTTCTGTAGATGTCAGAAGCTGAGAGTCCAAAGGTTGGGTATTCTATAAATTTATACAATTTTTATGCCACAGGCACTTTACACAGATGTTTATGGTTTTGGGATAACATATTTCAACAGTCAAAAGGGCCTAAGCCCAAAGAACATGCCTGAACCAGCCATTTAACTTCCAAAGTGTACTCTGCAAAGGTGCAGGGGGAGAAAAAGCTAACTAAACTTAGGAAATTTGTAAAACCAGCATGCACAAATGGCATGGTTATCTTTTTACATTTTGATTTCCATGTCACTTTTGCATGGAGATTGTGTAATGAGACGTGGTGTATAAAATACTTGCCCTGTGCAGTTGTCCAAGGCTGGGACAGATCTTAAGGAGTTTCTCCCATACATAGGGGCTGGACACTGCCTTGACTGGGCTTTAGCCACTGTTAAAACTAGCCCGTGTTAAGCAGGCAGAGTGTGGCAGGAAGTGCCTCTTGAAATTTTTTTACCCAAGCATTCACAGGGAGCCTCTTTAAGATCTGATGCCTCCCTGAACTCTAGCTTAGGCAGAGCAGTTCTAGACAGGCATCTGTCTTAATGCCACCATTTAGCCCTTAGTATTTTCACTCTATAGCACCTCCCATCCGAGGATTTCAAAAACGATCTTAGAGACCTTAACCAGCCTCTACATTCCTGTGAGGGAGGGTTAAAGATTGTTCCAATGTCCACGTGGTCAAAGAAGGGCTGGAATTGGAAAGTGGTTTAATCTCTTGGGAAGGTAAATAAATGCATACAGATTTGGGGAAACTCATTCCTAATCTATTTTATTTTATAGATGGCTAAACTGAAATCTCTAATCTTGGTTGGTGAAAGTCAGTCAGTCACCTAAATCCATATGATTTAGTCCCATTGTCAAGGACTCCACACCTACTGAAAGCAATGGGAGCTGCACTTGCCCCTGCGAAAGGTAGGCAGCCCATCTTGGTGTCCTATCATGGACTTACATGATTAACTTTAAGAACCCAAGGGTGAGTCTGCTCTGACTCTTATTTAATACTTCATGCAAAGACAAACAAAACCAGCAGAAGCAAAGTGTGCACAGAAAGTTACCACTTTCTGCGTTCCTGCTCTCACTCACAAATTATCCTCAGTTGCTGTGCAGCACTTGTAGCTCTTCTCTCTGCATCAAATATCTTAAGAACACGAGCTCGGGCTGTCTCTCATCAAAAGTGAGAGCATCCAGCCAGGTGCTACTATGTTTGGGAATTGCCTGCTTTAAAAATATTACATTTGAGCAAAATTCTGTCTGTCTGTTAGGTAGAGAGTAGAGCAGAGAGAAGGCAGTGGGAGGAAGGAGCCTCCCCCCTCACTCTCTCTCTCTCTCACACACACACACACACCTTGCACAGCCCATATATGGATGAGGTAGAATTGCACTTTCTGTGCTGAGGGCACAGCAACTACCCCCCAACCTTACCACTAACCAGTCCCTTACTGTGCTTGGGACACATGTAGCCACAAAGGAGACACATACTGACCAGCAAAGCTAAAGGGGCTTTGCAGACAGACAGCTGTATGATGGAGTGAGTTGTGCCCTGTTTTAGGGAGCAGTCTGCTTTGTCTCTCTCTCTGTTTTGGGGTCCTTGTGTGTTATCGTTCTGAATTCTAAGAAATAAACAAGTGCTACATTGGAACCTTCTGGCAAGAATATTTTTTTAAAGCTAACTTCTCTGTGTTTATGCTGCGAACATAAACAGTAACTCTGAGTCAGCTCATTGATTTCAATAGGAAAAGTTTCAAAGTAAGGTACTGCTGAGCATGAATAATGGTGGCAAAATCTGGCCCTAAGGGTATGTCTACACAGGGGTAAAAAACATAAGGCTAGCCTGGGTCAGCTGACTTGGGCTCATGGGACTGAAAAAAAATCGCTGTGTAGACGTTCAGGCTCAGGCTTGATCCTGAGCTCTGGGACCCTGCAAAGATGGAAGGTCCCAGAGCTCAGACTCCAGCCAGAGCCTGAACATCTATGATGATTTTTAGCTCCATGGTCCAAGCCCTGCGAGTCAGAGTCAACTGACCCGGGCCAGCCATGGCTGTGCTGATGCACCCTAACTGACTTGCTAAAAGTGCACAGAAAAGCTGAGGTACTCAACCCAAGTTGTCGGAGGACAACAGGACAAACTGACACAGCCGTGAAGGGTGCTCAAGATGACATGCTGCGGAGAAAGAGGACAAGTGGAAAAATCGTTACAACATATCAAGCTCTGATCATCTGTAAATATATTTTTTGAAAAGTTAAACTAGACTGGTTCTTGGGCAGGCCTGTATTTAATGGCCAGCACTTGTGTACTTGATAATGTGACCAGAAACCAACTCTGGTGGCAGTGCAGGGATAACATTTGTGTAAGAATGTATGATTCATGAATGGTTTCTTTAATCTAACATGCAAACAAACACAGGATGACTCTGTCCAACATCAGCCATACATAGCGCCTTTCTCTTTTTAATATAAACCTATTTATTCCAACCAGTGAAAGGAAATTTCCATTTTCCTCTTGTGTTTGAGTGCTCCTGCATCTCACTGAAAGTCAAACTAAAAGCAACAAAACTAAAAGCTTTTCCAGCCCCCGCACTGCAATTCAGCGAACTCAGACCATGTTCAGAGGAAATTAGCAAATGTTGCTAGCCATTATATATTTTACTTACAAGACGCTAGAGTGAAGAAATCATGGGGAAATTAGCAGTGTGTGCAAGCTCCAGTATTTATACAGTGCATATATTTCAATTCCATGCTCCCTTCAATGCTGTGTCAGGATTTACACCTGTGCAAAGTGGGTATAAAACATAAGCAAGTCACAATGGTAGCATATTTTTCACACCTACTTTGCACAAGCATAAATAACTCTGGAAGGTGCCAGGCAATGAAAAATGCACCCATATGGGCCTGATCTCTGACCTCTGTTAAGGCTGGATTTGGCTGGTACTACATGTTCATATAATAGAACCTCCTCCCACCTACCCTTTTGCTTCCCTGTGCAGACTGCAGATCTGGATATGTAAGTATTTGCCTAGAGTAGGCAGGGGTGTAATTTGCTTCTGGTAAAAACCAGCAGAGCTTGGCAGTGACAATTAGACCAGGGTGGAGAAAGCTAATTGTGTTCCCTGGAGGATTATGAAATTTGGAAATGTGGTTTTGTTCTGATTTAGAATGAAAAATAACATTTTCAAAGCTGTCTGTGAAAGAAAACGGAGCACTGGCTCCAGGGCAGTCCACCTGGTGGACTGACTTGAAGCTGCAGACTCTGGAAGCCTGGGCTGCTGAGGAATGAAGTCAATGGAATTCGACTAGGGGAAAACTGACTTAATTAGAATCAAATCCAGTGGCTACAGCAGCTCAAACTGAGACTCACTGGAATGGCATATCTCTACCAGAAAACAAAGAGCACTATCAAAATTTCAGAGTGACATTAAAATGATCCAATCCCTATTAAAATCCATAGATTGTAATCTCTGGCCTGAGTGATATGCTGTGACATTAGAGACCAATAAACACATACTATACCAATAAAACAAAATATTTTGCAAGGAAACTTTGGCAAAGTTTATTGCTAACAGTTTATCATGGAATTGGAGTAAATGACTTTGAGGACACTGTGGTAACTGGAAGTTAAAGAATGGCTTATCAATGTAAACTGAAAATATGTTAACTACAGTTTGTATTAATTAGCCGTATTACTGGGTTTGATAGTAATGAATGCAAATATTTATGATTGTTTATAAATGGACCAAGGTCTAATCATTAGACACATCATGGATATTGGACACTGATGAGTAATTTAACCCAGTCTATTTTATAGTTACTCAATTATATTTATTCGTTATTAGCACAGCATTAAAATTTATGAAGGAATTTCATTAATTTAATTGGGATTAATACTGAAAGTCACAATGATTCAAGCTAAGTTAGAAGAGCACAACTGCTGCTGTGTGTATAGGACTGACCTCAAATATTGCTCTGCCAATACCGGCCATTAAAATATTTCACCATCTGTGCTTACATACACCGACTAATTATTATTTTACCATCACAAAATCATTTCAATAGGTGACATATTTATGGGGGAAATACCTACCTATACTATTGTGGAGAAACTCTTTTTAACTGAAGAAATAAAATACTCAGTGAATTAAGTACAAATTTTACAAGACGTATCTGTTGGTATGAACAGACTTTTTCTCCATCTGCGCTGATGAACCCCTTTCCTTATGCATAGCCCCATTGCAATAAATACTGGGCTACCTCTGCAGAGCTCTTTGCAGGAGGAGAGCCTTAGTTAGATCAGATTTCATTGTAACTTGACATAAATGGCTCGCCGTTTTGTAACTGGGCAGTTAACAGAGCTTTTATGTTGCTGAACTGTTTTTATCTAGCCTCTAGTTTTTCCACATGTGAAATATATTTATATTGAACCATAGTTAACATGAGTTAGTATATTGCAGAGATGAAAGGAACTGAATCACATTCTCTCTGTTTAATAGGTCAAACCTGCTTTCATCGCGCACTCAACTCCTGCTAGTTTTGGGGCCACAAAGCATGCAGGGTCTGGATTTAAACTGTTAACCTGTCAGGAAGGTAAAATCCCCAGGTTTGCCACTTTTGGCACACCACTTGGGTCCAGATCCTCAAAGGTATTTTGTTCCCTAACTTCCATCCTTTGAGGATGTATCATAGAATCATAGAATCTCAGGGTTGGAAGGGACCTCAGGAGGTCATCTAGTCCAACCCCCTGCTCAAAGCAGGACCAACCCCAACTAAATCATCCCAGCCAGGGCTTTGTCAAGCCTGACCTTAAAAACTTCTAAGGAAGGAGATTCCATCACCTCCCTAGGTAACCCATTCCAGTGCTTCACCACCCTACTAGTGAAAAAGGTTTTCCTAATATCCAACCTAAACCTCCCCCTCTGCAACTTGAGACCATTACTCCTTGTTCTGTCATCTTCTACCACTGAGAACAGTCTAGATCCATCCTCTTTGGAACCCCCTTTCAGGTAGCTGAAAGCAGCTATCAAATCCCCCCTCATTCTTCTCTTCTGCAGGCTAAACAATCCCAGTTCCCTCAGCCTCTCCTCATAAGTCATGTGCTCCAGCCCCCTAATCATTTTTGTTGCCCTCTGCTGGACTCTCTCCAATGTATCCACATCCTTCTTGTAGTGTGGGGCCCAAAACTGGACACAGTACTCCAAATGAGGCCTCACCAGTGCCGAATAGAGGGGAATAATCACGTCCCTCGATCTGCTGGAAATGCCCCTACTTATACAACCCAAAATGCCATTAGCCTTCTTGGCAACAAGGGCACACTGTTGACTCATATTCAGCTTTTCGTCCACCGTAACCCCTAGGTCCTTTTCTGCAGAACTGCGGCCCAGCCATTCGGTCCCTAGTCTGTAGCAGTGCATGGGATTCTTCCATCCCAAGTGCAGGACTCTGCACTTGTCCTTGTTGAACCTCATCATATTTCTTTTGGCCTAATCCTCTAATTTGTCTAGGTCCCTCTGTATCCTATCCCTACCCTCCAGTGTATCGACCACTCCTCCCAGTTTAGTGTCATCTGCAAACTTGCTAAGGGTGCAGTCCACACCATCCTCCAGATCGTTAATGACGATATTGAACAAAACCGGCCCCAGCACCGACCCTTGGGGCACTCCACTTGATACCGGCTGCCAACTAGACATGGAACCATTGATCACTAATGATGTAGACCATCATCTCTCTCAGCCACAGTTCTCCATCTGCTAGATAGGGACAATATTTCCTCTCTCTCACCTTTGTCTGTCATGTCTACTGAGGGGGAGATTTACAAAGACACAACCGAGAGCTAGGTGCGCAACCCCCATGGACTTCTAATGAGAAGAGGGTGCCCACCTGCCCTTTGTGACTTAACGTCTCCCCCCTCAGAGAGCAAGCTCTGCCAGGCAGGCTCTGTCACTTACTCTGTTCAGGGCCGGCTCTAACTTTTTTGTCGCCCCAAGCAAACCCCCCCCCCCCAAAAAACCCCAAACAACCGAGCGTTTCCCCGCCACCCCCAGTGCCGCCCCGCCAAAACAACCCCCCCGATCGCCACCCCACTGAAAAAAAAAAAAAAAAACTGAGTGCCACCCCGCTGAAACAAAAACAAACAAAAATAACACAACCCCCGCACCCTCCGAGCGCTGCCCCAAGATTGGCCGCCCCTTAAAAGGTGCTGCCCCAAGCACGTGCTTGGTCGGCTGGTGCCTGGAGCCGGCCCTGACTCTGTTAATATACAGTAGCTAGCACATTACAGTTTTTTGGCCTCTTGGCACAACAATGACACAACTAATAAATACTATTAACAACAGCAGTCCATGGCATCTGCAGAAAGCCTGAGTTACTTGGTGAAATCCAGCGGTCGAACTGACACCAGGGCTCAGTACTATGTGTAGCCCTGCCCACCATGGCACAGCTTCCACTACTGCCGCCATGCTACTTGTATAGGCTGCTGGGCCATCTGTGTACTGCATGTCCCATGGCCTTTCCCTTTGGTCCACACCAACCTTTCATTGCCTTCTACACCAGACCAAATATTGAGACCCCTCTATTATGCACAGAGGATAGCATGTTTAATAGCCAGCTCCTCTGTGCAGTCTCCACTCAGGGTGTAAGTGCTGTACATAGCCTTGTGCGGTCCCTTTGCACCAGGGTGCGTTTCACCCTAAGAAGAGTCACAGTTTGATTTTAATAGTACTCTCCAATCCCAAGCATACTGCTTGGCTGGTCCAGGCATTGTTCCTTTTCCTGTCTAACTGGGGTGCCAGTCATGATTATCTACCACTGCAACTCATATTGTCTGTGCAGTCTCCATTCACAAACATTAATCTATTTTCACTTCTCATTTACATGGTGGAAAGAGCAACGTACCCAGTGGGGATTTTCAGCTCATCACTACGTATATTTAAAAAAAAAAAAAAGTCACCACGCAACATAGGATGTCGGAACTGGCTCAGTAAAGAGAAACCAACAAAAATAAATAGTTCCTTCTACTTTACTACTGTAATTAGAGGCAATGCTTTGGTTTCCTACATTTGCAAAGTATTTTTCAACTTAGATCTTAAATCACCATCTCAAGCTGGAGATGGAAGGCAGCAGAAAATAGCTTGCCTGTTTTGGCAAGTCCAGTATTATTTGTGATCCTGTTTTCTTAACAAAGCACTCGAGGAGATGGATCTCAAATTCTAGCTTTGAAACAGTGCAAGTAAAATGCCTCGAATCAGCATCTTTTATGTATTCCACATGGTAGGTGGGATACTAGTGATTAAAAATGTGCTGGCTTGTACATTTCTAATACATCTGATACCCAGAGATAGCATCAGATTCTGAATGATTGTGTTACACTGTATAATAACAAAAAATATTTGCATGACCCCTTTTCTGCCCAAGCATCCTAGACACCTTATACAAAACAATTAAATTGCTAATAAAACATATTTTTAATGATGCAGTGCCAGATATTTTGGCAAATAGAACAATTTTTTAAGCTGTGGTTTGAGGAGTGGGAGTTAAGTCAGAAGAATTTCTCAAATCAGAAGCCAAGGCGATCCAGAAACAAGGGTTGGACCAGCAAAAATACTGGCACAGCACCTGTTGTGTCCCAGCACTCCACTGCATGCCCTCCAGTCTGGCACAGAGAAAGGTATGTGGGACCTAATCCACGTAGACAGGTGGTGTAGGGGGTAAAGATTTGGTATTGAAACAGCCAGCCAACTATTTGAAATTCAAATAACTTCCAGATAGCTTTTCCAGGCATCCCTAAATTTGTTTTTATACTGCTCAGTTAGATATTCTTCATAGTGTTAACTCAGATAAAGTAAATATTGTTTTCAATAGCTGAAGTAGTTATTGAGCCTTTCTATTGGTCTCTTCTTCCATTCTGTACCATTCACCTTTTAGTCTTCTCATTCTGGAAGTTTTTAGTAATAATTCGATGAATTCATATTTGACGTATGGTATGTCCATAAGGCATTAAGATTACTTCTTTGTCAGGTATAAAATTGAAAATATCTAAACAGGATATCACATCTCATAAAGAAAGTATGCATATTACACAAACTTCCAAATATAGAAACAGACAAATACATTTTGACACCTGAACATTTTAAGTAACAGAAACATTTCAAAAGACAGCAGTTTGAGCACACCCAATTTGTGTTGATCACAGAAAGTCTGATTTCACAGAACTGGATGTGTGTGTGAAAGTGTATGCAGAATTGCATGCCTAAATCATGCTCATAGTTACCATAATTGCTCACTGGAAATAAACTGAAAATAAAAGTAAATCAAGTGTGGTCAAAGATCTGTACAATTACCCAATTTGCAGGTGCAATAGGGATCATCATTTTGCATGCCCAGTTTATTCAGGATGTATCTGTATAATATTATTGGGAGTCAGCAGATGGGGCTGTTAGAAACAATGTATAGACAGTCAAATATTGGAAGAAATACTATATTAGTTTTGGTGCAGTTCTTTTTATCAGGATTTGCTTATACCTAGGTGAAGCCTGATGCCTCTGTAAGACTATCCAATTGAAATCCATGTCTTAGGTTTGGAGCTGCTGACTAGAGGGTATGCCCACAAAACAAAAACAGTAGGTGGCGTCAAATGCATGGTAGTATTTTAAAGTGGATGCAGTGCTCATAGAAGTATTGAATTTACAGCAATGGAAAAATATAGCTGTGTTTACCCACTGGAGCAGTATAGCATGGGTATTGTCAAGACAGGTTCACCATACCAAAATACTGGATATGGAAGGCCTACTCCTAGAAGGTGACTGACTTGATGTTCTCCTCCTTGGCCTTTCTACTGGCATTCCTAACCAACAGTATCAGTTAGTTCTAGTTGCTGTGTTGGTAGTTTTTGGAATATGAAACTGCACTAAATCCACAAGACCATGGGACAGCCTCAGATGGTAAGAGCTTTTATGCAATATTGAACTGACTCACAGTTGTCCCGATGACCTAAAGGAGAAACGCACCATAATTCCATCATTAGTTCATTGAGCCATCCACTTCTTTGACCATTACAAAAAATGTAATTACAAAGGCCTTTCAGGTTATTGCTGCTGAGGAACGCTTATCTCAACGTCTGAACTTTTCTATTGCTCTTCTAAGCAAAATGGGTGCAATGTCTTTTAATAAAAAATATTTCCATGTTCTGTGGGAATCTTTATTTCGAAGAATGTTCCATAGGCAGGTGATGATCTGCAAGAGTTAAATACTTAACACTGCAACAGAACCAGACCCTTTTGGTTAGTTAAGCACATGATATATTTGAAAATGGGTGTTGGATTGCTTTCACTTAATGCTTTTTTTCAGTGACTCAGCGATTGAGACTGCCCAGTGTTTAAATTACACTGGCTCTGCATTGGTCTAAAAACCACCAGCTTTACTGATCTTAAACATTCAGAACTTTAAGTTACTGATTAGGAAAAAAAAAAAATCAATGTGGCTTGCCTTAACAGGGATGACCTGAACTCCTATGGCTTTATACCAAAAGTACTTTGCGCTTAATAATGATAGTAATTTGTCATTACACAGTGCTTTTTTAATTTGAAAAAACTCAAATTAATTTAGAAACATTAGTTATTTGAGCGTCATCACATCCTATGAGAGAAAGTATTATTAGAATATTAAGCTTACTAGAGGTATACTTGTGATACTAAACGCCTCCCTGAAATCATGAAGAATAAAGAAATAAAACACAGGAGTCATGATTTCCAATCTCTTCCCCTAACCAGTGCTCTTCATCATGGAGTGATCATGTGAAATTCTATCGGCCCCAGGAAAGTAATTTTTTAATGGGAAAGTAAAATATTGTTTTTCTCCCTCTAGCATCCTCATGGTAAATGGTTAGAAGATTGTGCACCTTGGATGGTAAATTTTCCTGGTCATTTTGCAAGTGATCGGAGGGGAATGTGTAATGCACAGAGCCATGGGTTGCATTTATACTCCTATAATAATTAAAAAGTTAAAAAAGACTAACACTCTTGTCCTGAGCATGTTTTGGGGGAAAATGCTCTAAATCCCCAGGGGCTTATTCTACATTCCAAAAAATCTGATGGACTTTCAGGATTTTGTGCAATCAGTGGACATCGGACTGATCATATCACAAAGAAATTTAATCTAATAAATTGTATAGGAAAATTGCCACCTGATTTACCTGAATTGTGTATTTCTAAGTGTCACAGTTCAGTGTAATTGGACCTGTATTCCCTCTCTATGGTCTATCAAGGGTATAAGCCTTCCGGCTCCCCAGCTCTCATATTTCTTGAGTAGAGACCCATGTCTCTCCCCATCCTGACGGGGTTTTTTCCAGGCTGTGCAGTTCCCTGCCTAGACTGAGGGTTCCTCAGCAAGTCAGACTGGCTGAGCGTGCCTGCTTTGTTTTTCTTCTCAGAGATTATAACAACATAACTGTTCACCGTTATGAGGTATCACACAGCTTTGCCTAAGCAAGCACATTTATTCTCTAAATGAACACATTACAGAGAAAACATATTAAGAAGAGTAAAAGAACCTACACACGTGACAAGAAGTTTACCAGAGATCAACTCAGCTCCAAGAAGGGCTCTGGCAGGTGAACAGTCCTCCAAACCCCACCAAGGGTTTTTTCTCTGGTTACAAGTTCACTCATGAACCTTTCAGTCACTCCTTTATACTGTTTTGGTCTCTGATCTTGCCCTCATTTATCTGGTGATCAGCAGACCAAGGTCCCGTCCTCAGGGTGAAGCTTCAAAAGACTGACTTCCTGCATACCCAGAGGCTGTATGTCATTTCAAATAGTCTTTCAAGCTCATAACACTTCCCAAGGTTTATGTTAGTCATGTCTCGCCCCCTCAAAACGATTAAACTTTGCATTTCCAATACAATAGACTCCAAAGATACTTACACTTAATTCAATAAGGTTTGTCCAGGAAATCACACACTCTCACACTAAGTACATACAGTCCCATTCATTTAAAAATAATATTTAATGATGTCCTGATTCGTGGATCAATGAAAGTTAATAGATGTCATAATTACTCTAATTTAAGTTACAATATTTGTTCACTTATAACTGTAGCTTATAATTGTATTTCCCGCCCCCCCCCCCCCCCCCCCCGAATTATAACACCACTAGGCCCCAATCAAAGATCAGGGCATTGGTGTGCTAGCTGTTGTAAAGAGCAATTGCCCACAGTGACAATAAAGTGACATACAACAGGTGAGTACAACAACCGAATGGGGAGGAGACAAGGTAACAGTAAAACAAACATCATTAGCGCAACAAGCAGCTGTCTCAGCACATTACAGCAGTAGTCACTGTTGATTGCTATGTAAGCTTCACAACACAGGTGACTAGATATTTAAAGAAGGATAATGTAGTGGCTTTAGAGGTATTAACAGAGAGCTGTCTCCCATGCATAAGCTGCAGCAGCAGGGGAGAAAACCCAAAATCAACTGTAGGCAAACTGGACTAATGGGAGATGAAGACTGGCGTTGCTGGCAGAGCAGGAAGGATGTAAACAGCTTTTGAGTTTATGAAAATGTAGTTGTTTAACAAATAATGATCCTCCTGGGAAGCTTTGAAATATACTGATCTGAATTTTCAAAGGCAAGGTGCCTAGACAGCACTGATGGCACAGTACCTGTGCATACACTTATCATATTCACAAGTCCCACATTTCGGCTCCTCTTTGTAGGCAATATTTGAGGCTCGTGTTTGTTTGCAGGCTTGATTAATTCAACTACTGTACTTTCTAAATGGTTGGGTCTGTGTATGAACTGAACATGCATCAAAGGTTCATCACATCCCCATTAATAATTGTATTCCTTCATGTGGGGTCATTACTGTTCACAGGTATCAAGGAGAACTTCAGCTAAGATTCATTTAAAAATTGTGCTGCGGGAGAGGGAAGGAGACATTCCACACTTTTGAATGTAGATGTTTCAAGATGAGCACTGGAAAAGCAGTGGATACTTAGGGCCTAAGAATTTATCCTGGTCAGTCTTGAATGGCTAGAGCAGGGTCAGCAACCTTTGGCACCCAGCCCGTCAGGGTAAAGCCTCTGGTGGGCTGGGCCAGTTTGTTTATCTGGAGCATCTGCAGGCACGGAGCCCCGTAGCTCCCACTGGGTTGTGAATGCCATTGTGTGGATTTGCAATAACCACAATCTAGTGTCAGGATTTTCCATGGATCTTTTGACCTAAATTGTTAGAAACACATGCATGTTTTTGTACGTCTGATTTGCACTAAGACACCTGGCACTACAAGTCAGGAATTTGTACTCACAAATGTTGGTGCAAAACCTCAGTATGAACATACACTTTGGTATTATGCATGCAAAGCTCTAGAAATGTAGGTCACACATGGTCTAGAGAATGCTAGCCCAGTGTGCACCATGGGCTCTTATGTAGGAAGTCAACACTATGGTCTAGCTTATCTGAACAGAGAGCTTTGCTCAAACAAAGTCAAGTGCAATTAGCCCCACCGTACAAGTGGAGGATCTTGTTGAAGGGATAACATCCCAGTGACATAAAGGGGGACATTACCATGGTGAAATTACCTGGGTGAAATTTAAAGGTACACAAAATAAATAACTTACCAAAACAAACCTACAGTTCAAAGTCCTCAAAATATGTTAAAAGCAAAAGAGGATGAAAAAGTTTAAGGGATAAAGGATGAACCCAGTTCTAGAAATTTTACACCTATGCACAGTGATGCAGAGTATTCATGATGACATAAGATTAAAATCCCCCTTAGGTAACAGTTTACACCCTGTGTAAGAGTAACTCTCCTGTACTTTTCAGTGTTTTCATGAAATATGGGCCTTCCTTGTCCTTGGCACCACAGATATAAGTGCAGTCAGACTCATACACAGCAGCAATTGGCATGACAGTCTATTTTGGTTTGATGCTTTTAGAAAATACATGCTACCGAAGGAACACAACTCTAGCATGCACATCCCTTCTTTCCGTGTTATTACTTTTATTTAGATTACAGAATGCAGCAAGCACTTGCCAAACATATAGTGGTGAGATCACTGCCCAAAGGAGCTTGCAGTCTAAGAATAGGATAGAAAAGTCTTATCTTCACAGCTGTAGGGAGAGGCAAAGCTTCCATGCTGACAGTCCTTGGACTCTGATATTTTGGCTGGAGTAATTTCATTTCATGTTGCAGATCAAACCTTCTAGATAATCTTCTCTGATCTTTCATGTTTCAAGTAATTAATGGCGATGAGCTGTACTTTATCACCCCTACGCCTGAATATCAAAATACCAGTAAGTGTCATGGTTTCCTAAAATGACTGTACAGTTTGGTGATAGTTGTGTGTGTGATTTAGCAACCTCAGCATTGCAGTGCTGTATTCCTAAGGGATTAAATTTTAAGAGACAATGTCCTATAAGAGACCACTGCCCACAACACAGCATTCTGGATTCTGGCTGTCTGTGCATGCACAAATGGGGCTCTCACGGATTCTATTTCCTCCCTCAGACATGGGAGCAAGGAGCAGCCAGAATCATAGTCCTTTTGCTCTCTAAGCACATGGTATAGGGTAGCGACAGAGCTGCTAGAGATGGCACCTAACTCAAAAGGTTATGTGATGGGAGCTGGTGAGGGAATGGCCGGAGCCCAACCCTCTTGCATACTGGCTGGTGGTAGGAGTCTGGTGCTGAGGAGTATGTGTGGTCCATCTCCAAGAAAGAGGGGAGAGACCCACTTCAAAGCACTCTCCCACAATGCACCTGACGGTATTCTGCCTCCTTCAGAATGCTGCCCTGAGTTCCTTCAGCAGTTGCCACTTGGGTGCTTCACATACACAGCTCCTCTCCCTGTGCAGTGGCTGTTGTTCTAGAGACCACATTACATAACAGAAGACATACCAAAGCCTGTGAGAACTGTCAGAATGCAGCAATACCACCAGTTATGGGTAAAGTGTACCAAGTGTAGCTATTCAAGCTTGGGGATAGTAGTCTCAATTTTACGCAACCATATCTAGATCACTTTGGTGGAGAGATCAGGATGGATCTCTCTTAAAGCATTTCTGAATCCTTCCTCTGTCTTTCTTAGACTACCAATTTTCAAGGCTAAACACCTACAACCGGGGACAGATTTTCAACAGAATTCAATTACCATTTAAACACTTACATATCGGCCAGATTTTCAAAAACAGGCAGCCATCCACTGTGACCCAGCCAGATTCCCAAAAGAATTCAGCACCAAACATTGTGAGCTCTTTTGAAAATCTGGCTACCTATTTTGGACCTGAGCTTTTTTTTTAAAAAAACAAGTCCTTAATTTCCATGGAGAGTGAATGATGTTTTCATTTTCATAGACAGGAATCAGCACTTCTGCAATGTTGCTGTCTTGTCCCACGATAATCAAATCAGGCCATGAAGTTAGAGAGCAACTCTTGCAGGATCCTTTGTAAGGGTTTGATCCAAGGTGTCTAATTGGAAAAGCATCACTTTCCCAGGGCCAATCAGAGTGTGTGTGTGTGGGGGGGTGAAGTAGGAGGGCCATTTGGAGCTGGGCCTCAAGATCAAAGGGGGCCTCAAATTTAGACACTTGTTATTTTTTTGGCATTTTATAAGTTTCGCAACTTGTTTTTATGCGCTTCCCTATCGGACCAAAATGTGACACACTCTCTTAACTTAGAGCTGAAAATTCAAGCAAATAAGAGATGTGATTTGATAAAAGACATAATTTATTTATTAACTGATATAGATTTGGTCATATTAAAGAGTTTAAAATATTCATAAATATTGCGTATTTTTGTCAGTTTGCCTGCAGCAGTGGCTTCAGGTGAACACACCTTCAACGTGTTGAAGCAGGTAAAGAACTATCACCGTTCAACTATGGGACAAGGGCGTTTGAATGGGCTCGCCATGCTTAATATCAACTGTGACATTGCACGAAAGCTAGATTTTTCCTCAATAATTAGTGCATTTGCACAGAAAAAGGCTAGAAAAGCATTTGTTAAATAAAAAAAATATTCAAATGATGTCTCACTCTTTTTTTGGGTGCCTTATTTTGTTTTCGTGTGTCATCATTTCTCATTTTTATTATGGCTAGGGGCCTCAAAATCTGGAAGTGGCCCCGGCCTCTCTGGACCGCTGAGGGGGCCTGCACTTTCCTTAAAATGTTACATTCGAAAGGGTGGGCAGGCATCAAAGTCTGTGCAATATTTCCTTCAGCAATATGTCTCCACCCTAAAAGAATGCCATTGGTATCTTTTATTTTGTAATAGGGTTTGATGTTGTCTTTAACAAGCATACCATATAAGCCATTAGCAGGCATTGTGTTTCTTATAGATTCTAAAATGAAAGTGTGTTTTACAAATCCTAACCAACTTTGTAGAAACATGAATATTCTCTTGTAGAGCTCGATTGTGTAAGGTGCTAAGCATGGTGGCCCTGACGAAGTACAAGCTAACCCGGTGCTTAATTTTAAGCATGTGATTAGTCCCATTCACTTTAATCTCTCCTCCTTTTCTGGACCCTATAGAAGGCATTTCACACTCTTGGGCTTTAGGGGGATGGAGCCTGGAGGAATTATAAGGAGGAGTTCGGAGGGAGCTTGACAAAGAGGCATATGGGGTGAAATTCCGGTCTCATTCAAGTCAAAGGGAATTTTATAATTTAGTTGAATGGGGCCAGGATTTCACACAGACCCCGGTCTCACCTTCCAAAGGGTCTGCTTTACATATTAGAGCTTGTCAGAAAAAAAAAATTTGACCGCAAAATTTTCCCACTTAAAATTCATTTCACTCAGAGTTGAATTTTCCAACAAAATGAAAATAAAAATGTTCAGTGAGAGTCAAGATAAAAATGAAAATTTTAATTTAGTTTGGAAATTTCCACCTAAAACTTCAAATAATTTCAAATGAGTGCTTTTCACAGCGGGATGATTTCTTGATCAGCTCTATTATGTATTCTGAGGCACTCCACTCCTAGGTTCAGCTGGAGTCAGGGAAAATACCTGATAATGCCACTCTCTTTGAGCTGCACTGCCAGTGGAGTTAGGGGTGGTATCCTGGGGCTCAAAGCCAGTGCTAAGACATTGGGCCCTCCCGTGCTGACAACCCTGGCCTCCCATAGATCCCAGGACCCAGCATGCTTTGAACAGGGACCCATAGCCTATTCCACAGGAAGGTAAGTACAGCCTCCACACTACAAAAAGTGAGTAACTACGTGAGGAGATTTTTCATGCAATTTTTTTTGTTACTGAGTGTAATAAAATGAGTGATTTTCACCCCACACTTTAGTTTTTTCCTTTTTTGATCCAAACTAAAGTTCACTTATTTCATAAAAGTTACAGAATGGCAGAGTTCTAGAGTTTCATTTCACTTTGCCACCCTAACTTCTGAAAAGTAAAGAAATAAAATGAAAAATGAAAAAGTGAAAAAGAAAAACCCTAAAAGTTCTGCACTCAGTGGCACAAATTAATAAAGGAAAAAAAGAACAAAGGAGGAAAAACCAAAATTTCAGGTTTCGATGGAGAAACAACATTTCTAAAAAAACCCAAAGCTTTTTGCAAACATTCTGAGTTTTTAAAAAAGGCAATTCTTTTTTTGGATGGGAAAAGAGTTCTAAATGAAAAAAGAAAAATTAGCCAGCTGTAATAGGTAGAGCTGGGTAGGAAACTGTTTTCCCGTCCCGAAATACTTTTTGAGATGTCAAATGTTTCCCATTCTGAATTGGGATGAAGAGTCTTTTTGTGTGTGTGTGTGTGTGAACAAAAAAAAAATTATTAGATCAGGTCAAAGTGCTTTGTTTAGATTTCAACCTTTTAAAAAAATTAAAACATTTTTGAATGAAATTAACAAAGTTGTTTCAATGTGAGCTTTTGTTTCAAAACTGTCAAAACCGGATCTTGACAATTTTGAAACGTTTTAATGATCAAAATGGAAAGTTCATCAACCCTTTCCTGCAAACAGTTTGTTTTGACAAAACAAACTGTTTTTTCCAACAAAAAAAAGTTTCAGTATAAAAAGTTTCATTCCTGATCAGCAATCCTAGTGAATATTATTATGCCCATTTTGCAGATGGGAAATAGAGTCCCAGAGATCACACAACAAGTCTGTGGCAAAACCAGGACAGAAGAATATAAACTGCATGTGCATCAGAAGAAAGATATTCAGTTTTAAATTTTCTTTGAAAAAGCCATGTTCCCTGCTTTATAAATGCTGTGTTGTGTTGTTGAAAATGTAGCCTGAATGACAAATACAGTATGCTGTGTATATCCTCAGATGCTGTTAATCAGAGAACACTCAGAGACTATGCATAGGTTTTCACTGCAGCTAGAGGAAAAGAAATTAAAGAAGAAAGGGCAAGACAACAACATAAGACCAGAAAATACTCTTATCTGGGTGTCCATCTCTATGTTTTTACTATTGTCGCACTAACATGACTAAATGCAGAAGTGAAAGAACGCCCCTCCCTCAAGGACAAAAGAGGAGCCTGACCACTGATGGAAATATAACTGTTCTGACCACAAGACAGTTGCTCTATAGACGTCAGAGAAGCATTGCACTAACTCTGCTAAAGTCCATTCAAGAGATTGTAGCCCAGCTGGAAGACGCATTTTCAAATGGATAAACAGCTGAAATGGAATGTTTCCAACAGTTTTAACTTGGGGCAAAATCCAGAAAAAAATAGGTTTGATTTAGTGGCATAGCACAGTCTTTTGCAGTGCAGAAGTGACATATGTTTCTACTCAATTGCTTGAGCCCTAAAGCTGCAATACTGTACAATAAATCTCCATAGGTTGATTAAAAATCCCACCCCCCTTGGTCTGTCAGTGCTTGAATTGATGACCTTTAAAAATGCAGCAAACCTCATATGATTTAAAAGGTAGGTATTGATAAAGGGCAGTAGTTTGTCGTGAGGGATTGGAAAATATTGGTCTTTTTGATCTGATGAGTTGTGCTTTAGTATTTTTTAAAAGCACCCAGATAAATGCTTTACAAGTATGAATGAATTAATTCATTTAAGGGCCGGATTATATCATTTAGTGTCCAGCCCACATTCTGTAGAGTGTTGCTCTAAATACATTGGAACACATTGGCTTTTTAAATAGAAAGCACCCTCCTTGAGAAAGTGGAATGCGGAAATTGCTCCTGCTAGAAGTTACCAGTTATCTGTGCTCCTCTGAGCACGTGAACTGTTCCCTTCTAGTACCCCCTGCAGCACTATCCACCCCAAAGGAAGGAGGCCAGGCTAAGTCCCCACCAGCCTCCACACTGGCCGGGGGAGGAAGGCATGCACTGTAGTCTCTTAAACGGTGTTTCAGCAGGCATGGTTCTCTTGTGTAGTGAGGACAATTGTGCATTAATTGCCTGAGTGCCTTGAAGTCCATTGCCTCCTGGAGCTCGGCTGGGGCTATGCACCAATCTCAATGCAGGCCAGTGTCTTGATGCTACCACCTATCCTTTGATGGCTGGATAACACATGGGCTTAATTGTGTTTGGAGAATGTGGTAAGAATATGACTTAAGTACAATGAATCTAGTGGTCCTAGTGCTGGTGGACACTGGTTCACACCACTGAGTCACTGCACAATCTGGCACAATGACATTTTCAGTTTAGCAGAGGCTAAGGATTACAAGTCAGGGGTGTTGGAAATAAAGGATCAGAGCTGGATGGGGAACCATGAGCAACACCGGTCTATGCTGTCACGAGCTCTAGCTTACGCTGTCAATTTCTCACTTTCAAGATAACTCAGAGCTACTCCAGACTTAAAAAGAAAACGGAATCATGACTTGGTGAGTCAGCACACTTTTCTGCTTTTCCTGACCACCACCTGTTGGGTTAAACCACACAGCACAAGAAACACTCCGAATAGAAACAGTAAATATGTTCCCACCCATCAGTGAGCCTATGAGTAACTGTAAATCAAGGAACAAAGCAAATCACGAGTAACTGTAAATCAAGGAACAAAGCAAATCAGCAGCTGGCATTGTAGCTGGGTTAATTTTATAAGGTGCCAACAACATGGTCTCTACAAAGTCACATTTTCCACAATATTTTTAGAACTATTCTTTGTAATGAAAAATTGTGTGTGCAGTTTATTCGTTCATACACAAAACACAAAGAGACAAAGCCACATTCACAGAGATGACAGAAAAATAGGCAAAACAAAGTAAAACTCTTGAGGACTGAAAACGTTAGACTGAAAAATGTGTAAATTTAGGAACATAGAAGTTGTCATACCGGATAAAACCTAAGGTCCATTGTGGCCAGTATCCTGTCTCCTACAGCAGACAGATCATAGAATATCAGGGTTGGAAAGGACCTTAGTAGGTCATCTAGTCCAACCCCCTGCTCAAAGCAGGACCAATCCCCAATTTTTGCCCCAGATCCCCAAATGGCCCCCTCAAGGATTGAACTCACAACCCTGGGTTTAGGGGGCCAATGCTCAAACCACTGAGCTATCCCTTCCTTCAGAGGAAGGTCTTAGAACCCGCAGTAGGCAGATGTGAGAATCTGATTTTGTACTAAGGTAATGTGGCCCTCGAGACTAAAATCCTCTGGTTAGTCACAGAATAGGTACATCTGAGGCAGCAGCAGTGTGAGATTCCCACAATGGAGTGTGCCTCAGCTCTGACCTGGACTGGTAGCCCACACTGGACGAGACAATCAGGGCCGGCTCCAGGCACCAGTGCAGCAAGCGCATGCCTGGGGCGGCAAGCCGCAGGGGGGCCGCCGGCCGCTAGCTGCGAGGGTGGCAGTCAGGCAGCCTTCAGCAGCGCTTCTGCAGGAGATCGCCGGTCCCGCGGATTCGGCGGCAATTTGGCGACGGGAATGTCGACAGCGCAGGACCGGCGGAGCCCCCGCAGGAATGCTGCCGAATCTGCGGGACCGGCAACCTCCCTCAGAAAAGCTGCCGATGGCTGCATGACTGCCGTGCTTGGGGCAGCACAAAACATAGAGCCGCCCCTGGAGACAATAGTTTATTTTCCATGTTGATTCGAGGCTGCCAGAGATGACCATTAGTGCCAACTATCGTGGTGAATTCTGTCACTAGGAACTAGACCAAGATCACCAAATTCATTCTAAATAGGCTACAAAAATAGTTTTCAGATGTTAATATTCAGCATGAATGAGATTTGGGAGTTGGTTAAACTTGCTTTCTCAGGTTTGTTGCACTTCCCTTCCCCACTACCTGTTTTTATTCTTACTAATCATCTTTAACATGCCCTTTTCACCTAACTGCAATTGCTAATTCCAAGAAGGCAAATTGTGTTTCAGTTGAAACAATCTCCTGAAACCTGCCCTCAATGTACAACTGAGTAATTGTGGGTTCTATGAGTGAAACATTGCAAATTTCGTACTTTCTGCGAGATAACTAATCCTCACAATAATAACTACAAAATAATGCTTATGAGTCATTAGAGAAATACATATATTTAAATTACAATAATGACAACATGGTTAATTTTGAGGAATACTATATAAGCCCTTTCCTTATTTCTGAGCATATTTTTGAGCATAGTAATATTCTGATACTCTGAAAGAGATAATCCATATGCTTAGTGTATCACCAATATCTTAGTTTAAATCCTCAAAGCCTCACACCACCAGTGTAAGTCTACACTTTCACACGTGGAAAAAATGAAGCAGAGCTTTAAGGGGCAATTTTTCAAACAGCTTTTGATTTTGAGTGCTGAAACTGGGAGCGGTAGAGCCTGATTTTTTCAGAAGTGCTAAGTGCAATGAATCATAACTGTACACACCCACCCACCGGATCTCAGGAGACTGAGCACTTCAATTCAGCACAGAAAGGCACAAAAACCTTTCTGATGGCCATTACATGAAGGCCACCCAGGCAGTCACTGAAAGCACTGAATTTTCGAGGTGGCTTTGCCCAGCTGCCCCATCTCTCCCTGGGAGCAGTAGCAATAGCAATGTAAATGGGCTGCTAAGTCCCCATGGTTTCTGTCCAGTTTCCCCTCTTGCCATCTGGGATAGCTTCCAGAGGTGGTAGGATCTGCCCCTTGTAAGGAACCCCCTCCCCCTATAGACACACACACAAGCAGTAGCATGGGGGACTGGGAACAGCTATGTTGATCAGCTATGCTCATGCAGCCATACCATCCCTACACCATGCGCGGAGGAGCAGCAGCAGTTGTGGCCTGACCGAAACCGCGTGAGCGGCCCTCAGATGGCCTGTTCCCTTTCCCATGCAGCTAAGGCAGTTCAGAGGATGGGGATATCTGTGTATAATGGTAAAAGGTCTAACCTATAGTACTCGAGCTACAGGAGAACTTCTTTAGCTAGCCAATACTAGCAGGGTGTACAGTAACTGGGGCAAACCACCAACACAAGTCAAGATCATGCACACTAGGCCAGTGTGTGCCACTGAGCAACCACTGCTCCAATTGAAACTGAAAGCAGCTGCTCGGCACCTCCGAAAAGGTGAGCACATAAAAATGGAGGTGCCCAAAATCAGTGGCCTCACTAAGGGCCTGATTTTCAAAGGTGCTGAGTGCCCACAGCTCCCAATGACTTACAAACGAGTCCTGCATACTGTGGTCTTCTGAAAAAATCAGACGCTCAGTGATTTGCCAGAAGTCACAAGGGTCAATGTTAGAACCAGGAACCCACGGCTTCCCATTTTTGTACTCAGACCAACAAAATGTGCCTCTACCGACCAACAAAATGTACCTCTACCTGCAGCTATGGCATTCTTCACTATATCATTTAAAGCAAAATATCCACAGTACTTGGAGACACTGGCACCACTGTGCTTTTGTTCCTTTTAATGTTCGCCTATCTTTAAGAACGTTCTGACACTGTCTACCTCAATATAGACAATGCGATCTCACACATCCTTTTCACTCCTTGTCCCTCTGGAAGGGCAATCGTCTGCCTATCTAACTACTGCCAGGCTTTCTGTTCTGTAACAAATAAGAACAAGTAGCTGGTAACAATCAGCTTCCTCTCAAAGGTACCAGGGCTTGTAAATTGTGGGGGAGACTTCCAGTAATCCTTATTGAAGCATTAAACATTGGAAATTAGCAAATTCCTAAATCCCACCTATTTTATTACACACTATGCCAGCAAAAAGAAAACAAGAAAAATGTGGCAGTAATTTCCCTGACTTTTTCTGTCAACTGGACCTAGTTCAAGAGGTGTTGGAAGTGGTTAGTTGGCTACAAACGCTGATACTTGTACTGCTTTGTCAAATGCAGCACAAATATCAAAAGGTTTGTATCGCTAGAATTTGGCAATTGCATCTGCAACAACAGGAGCAAACTAGTGTTTGGGGCTGCTGAGGTTTTTGTAGAAGATGCACACAGAAGATGCATGGGGAGCTGCAAGTAAAGTGCAGTGCAGCTGTTTAAAGCGTCACCTGGTATGGAGGGTGGTTTGGAGACTTGTTCAAGAAAGTGCACCCACTACAGAATTTTTAATGGAAGGATTCGAGGCATTAATGGAAACTGCAGCCCCAAACATCCATACAAGAAATATCCTAAGTGTCATCAGCAGGGGAGTAGCCTTCATCACCTGCATTACATTCCCTTGATACACCAGCCATCTTGTATACGACACCCAGAGACAACTAGGCAAGCACTTGACAGCAGTTTGCGCTGCATGCTACCCATATCACAGTTTAGCCAACCTCTAGCTCAAAGAGGAGGAGGAATGGGAAGAGGGTGAGAGGCCCTATGGGCAGAGAAGAGATCAACCATATCCCCACACCAAGATTTATGGGTCAGCTGACTAATGGTGGGGTGAGCAAGTCTCTCCAATGCACAGGAGTGACAAACTATTACAAGCCCCGGTGAGGAGTTACAAGATGATCTAGAGTCACAAATGTAGAAGTTGTCCAATATCAGTGGGAGTTAAAGTCACCCTTGTACAATGGTCCCTTCTAGCAGAGGAGTTTGATGCCAGAGAAAAAAACTCCCACAATGAAGGCATTAAAGCCAGTCTTCTCCTCCACCTGCATAGATCAGTTTTCTGAGTGCCAGCTCTGGGAGGATTGTTCAGTTTACGAATAGCCAAAAGGCCATGGCCCTGTCCCATATGTCCTGGGTACCACAGGCTACACTCTCTTCAATGTACTCTCCACAGCCAATGTGGTGACCTGTTGGAATAAGAGGATGTTTTATGCAATCAGTGTCCTGATTGTCAGTGATACAAAGTACCCTGCTGACACAATGGTACGGTACAGTCTCAGCTGGGTTAGCCTGGAGAATTGCATGGTGACTGAGTAGTGGTTATGTAGTATGTGTGGGGGTCAATTACAATGTTAGTATCTAGCATAGTGCCATGAACAGCGTTTCCTGCTAAACACATTCCTGTGCTGCAAAAAGACAGTGTTGGCTCCTTTAAGACTAGTTCATGATGCCTGTACCTAATCCATATGCTCCTCCCTTTTATAATGCTGGCCACCATCCCACCAGGATGTCCATTTTCTCTGTAGAAAAATTGGGCCCTCTATTCTTATGACATCCTCTCCTCTCACCTGAAGATGTTACTGGGAGAAATGTAGCTATAGATGTGTCCGTGTGCTCAATTTCAGGAGCAAATAGAAGAGGTTCTGTATGCTGCAGGTACTCATTTGTCCATAGTGAGAACAAATGCATCATAAATCAACCCAGTACTTAGTATATTGTTGGATAGTTAGGACAGATAGTCAGCAAGAATTATGGGACTAATATTACATCAATATTGTACTCCTGTAGGCAAAAGGGCCTGCATTTCTCATGGCAAGTGAATCTAGCACATGGCACATCAACCTCATGAGAAAACAATACTAGACTACAGTTTCAATTGTGGCAGTTGAATGTTCTATATTTAACATTAACTCAACCATACTGAACTCACAACCAAGCTGCTGTCAAGAAAACGTCCAGTATGGCCTTTCTCTAAAACTTGCTGTCGGTATATTTCTCCTGCCTTCTTGAGCCTCCTGTCCCGAGTTACACTGCTAAAACTGGAAGCTGTTTCAACACATGGTACAGCAACATGTTGGAGCAATAGCAGGGACTTCTAGTATCCTATGAGTTTATTTTTAATCATACTTTTTTTTAAAGAGTGCTTGTCCATCTAGCTGCGTGTACATAGGCCTTGTCTACACTGGCGTGTAGGGTACATGTAGCTACCATCCGCAGTGAGAACCTGGACACACCCAACACTGCAGTGTGCAGCTACGTGCAGCAGTGAAAGGCTCTGGCAGAGGGGACCTTCCTCACTGTTGGAGAAAGGCTCTGGCTGCTCCCTGTGGCAGGGAAAAGCTCCGGCAGTGGGGAAGCAATAGGACACTACACTGCAAAAATAGGGAGCGACAGCTTGTGTGGCTAGAGAGCTACGTAGGGTTCATACCCTAAGGTTCAGGCATGTATTTACTCACCTAAGTAGGAAGAATTTTGTTTCAGGTCAAACAAAATGTTTTGATTTCGGGTGTTTTTAACCTTTAAAGCAAAGGAAACGAAGGGCTAGAGCAGGGGTGGGCAAACGTTTTGGCCCGAGGGCCACATCTGGGTATGGAAATTGTATGGCGGGCCATGACTTCTCACAACATTGCGGGTTGGGAGGGGGCGAGGGCTCCGACTTGGGGTTTGGGCTCTGTGGTGGGGCCAGAAATGAGGAGTTCAAGGTGCAGGAGGGGGCTCCGGGCTGGGACAGAGGGTTTGGAGGAGAGCAGGAGGATCAGAACTGGGGCAGGGGGTTGGGGCATAGGAGGTCAGAGGTGCAGGGTCCAGGTGGCGCTTACCTCAAGCATCTCCCAGAAGCAGGGGCATGCCCCCGTTCCGGCTCCTATGCGGAGGTGTGACGCCAGCCAGGCGGCTCTGCATGCTGCCCCATCTGCAGGTGGCACCCCTGCAGTTCCCATTGGTTATGGTTCCTGGCCAATAGGAGCTGCAGGGGCAGCTCTTGGGGCGGGGGCAGTGTGCGGAGCCCCCTGGCTGCCCCTATGTGTAGTAGCCAGAGGGGGGACATGCCGCTGCTTCTGGGAGCCATGCGGAGTGGGGCAGTCCCTAGACCCCACTTCCACTCCCCAGCGGGAGCTTGAGGGCTGGATTAAAATGTATGACAGGCAAGACATGGCCCGCGGGCCGTAGGTTGCCCACCCCTGGGCTAGAGGCACAAGGACATTGTGGTGTTGCTCTCCTTGTATCCAGTGGATAGGACATTTCACTAGGCAAGGGTTGGACAACCTGTGGCTCCGGAGCCACATGCAGCTCTTCAGAAGTTAATATGCGGCTCCTTGCATAGGTGCTGACTCTGGGGCTGGAGCTACAGGTGCCAACTTTCCACTGCTCAACCCCAGGCCCCACCCCCACTCCACCCTTACCCCAAAGCCCCCGCCCCTGCCTGCCCCCTCCCCTGAGCCTGCTGCACCCTTGCTTCTCCCCCCTCCATCCCAGAGCCCCCTGTACACAGTGAAACAGCTGATTGCGGCAGGCAGGAGGCACGGGGAGGGAGGGGGAGGTGCTGGGGGCTGCTGACATATTACTGTGGCTCTTTGGCAATGTACATTGGTAAATTCTGGCTCCTTCTCAGGCTCAGGTTGGCCACCCCTATGCTAGGCTACAGAAGACTTATAGTTGAATCCCTGCTCTGAAGCAAGCACTTGAAATGCACCTCTCTCCCTCTCTGGAAAGTGCCCTAATTTATAGGGTAAGTCTCTCTCAGTCTTTCCTGTTGCAGCTGTTCCACTTGTTTAAATAACTAGTCATTAGGCCAGAAAAAAGGAGAAACTGACTCTATAGCTCAGTGGTTGGGGCAGTTGTTTGGGATGGGAGGCTGAAGTTCATGTCTTTTCTGTGCCTGATTCAGAGCAGCTGAGTGCCCTAATTCTGGTCAGTCTCAGAAGTTCCACCCAAGACCTGAAGAAACCTTCCTCAGGAATTTTTCATCAAAACCCAATACGTTTCCACATAACATTTCTGTTTTGATAGAAGAGAGTTTAGTTGAAAAATTTCCAACCGGCTCTGTTCAGAAACCATGTGAACTTTCAGTGGCTAGTGGTTTGGCAGGCAGATAATTCAGTTTGCAAGACAGATAATGCCTTGTCAATGGAGATGAGAAAAAAGAAGAAGACTGTGCCTAGAAAACACTTTAAAAGCAGATACTAAAAAAGGAAGGGGGGAGAGGTTAGAAATAATCCACTTTCTTGTTTTGGAAGACATTTTTGTCAGGGAAGTTTGCTTTATGTGTGAGAAAAAGCTTTTATTCCCAAATTTCTAGCTTGCTGGCTGCCTAGAGGCAAAAGTATGTGGAAAAGGGAGAGAGGAAATGAGAAAACTAATAAAAACAGAAAAAAAAATCCTTTTAATAAATAATGTATGTGTTTCTGGTTTTGGCTGAATTTTTACTTGGTGGTTCATTTGATTTTTGGCTTTGTCTGAACTAAATATTACTACAGATAGCCTGGCACAGAAATAACTGGAAAGCATTCCTTGTATATCCGTGAGTGAGAGTTTATTATTTAGGCCAGCCATCATTTGGAACTTGTTACTGTCTTTCCACATACAAAATTTTGGTGGAAAAGGGCGGGGGGAACCCTTGGTTTTGAGTTACCTATGAAGTAACACCGGGCACTTGCACAATGGTCCAGTCCAAGGGCCCATGCACCACTGAAGTCCCATTTGAACTCTCAGCAAAATGGTCCATTGCACCGGGGTGACTTTCACATACAAAGCTTTGCCATTTAGTTCAAATGTCCTTGCACTGTCCAGTATGTAAGATTGTTTATCTGTACACAAGTAAATAAGAAAGATCATTTTGCTCTCATGGAAAATGCACTGATTTGTGTGTGTTGGAAACCCTGAAATTCATTGGCATTGCACTGTACTAGCAGCAGCATAATGTAAATTCCAGGTAGAGAATGAAAAAGAGAACACTGATGAAGAAGGGATGAATAGTCTATAGGTTCTGTGCTACTTTGTACGTTGCTTTAATAGCACAACAAACCAGCTCATCTGCTGCAACATCTGTCATTAAAGTCTTACATGGCACCTTGTATTATTGCAGCACCTCATGGATAGCAATCAATATTTACAGCTTTCAGTATAGTAGCCGTGTTAGTCTGTGTCAGCAAAACGAAAATAAGAAAGAAAAACTTGTAGCACCTTAGAGACTAACAAATTTATTTCAGCATAAGCTTTCGTGGGTTAATAGCCACTTCATCGGATGCATGGAATGAAACATACAGTAGACAGATATTTATACAGTCAGAGAAACATGATAAGGTGGAGGTGCATAGACCAACCTTAAGAGGCGAATTAGTTGAGAGGAACCATAACAGCAGGGGAAGAAAAACCTTTGAAGTGATAAACAAGATGGCCACACAGGTGTGAATGAGGATCGTTAACTTAAGGGAAATAGATTCAATTAACGTAATGGCCGAGCCATTCCAAATCTCTATTTAATCCGGACGCAATGCAACCTAGTTTGCATATCAATTCGAGTTCAATAGTTTCTCTTTGAAGTCTGCTTTTGGAGTTAATCTGTTGCAACACTGCTACCCTCAAGTCTGTCACTGAGTGATTAGGGAGGTTGAAGTGTTCTCCTACTGGTTTTTGAATGTTATGATTCCTGATGTCAGATTTATGTCCATTTATTCTTTTGCGTAGAGACTGTCCGGTTTGGCCAATGTACATGGCAGAGGGGCATTGCTGGCACATGATGGCATATATCACATTGGTAGATGTGCAGGTGAATGAGCCCCTGATGGCGTGGTGGATGTGATTAGGCCCTGTGATGGTATCACTTGAATTGATATGTTGACAGAGTTGGCATCGGGCTTACAGCCTTTCTGACACATCCTCTCTTCCCCCCACACCAACCCACTAGATACTGATCGGCTGAGCATTTGGCTATATAGTAAATATCAGATTAGACGTCTGAAAGTAAAGACAGTTGCTCCTTGTGAGAGCCATTTTAAATCTGCTTGACCTGTATGTGCATTAACATGCCTTGCAAAATTTGCTTTCTCTTTGCAAGATGCCCATCTGTGCATTTGTCTGATACAGGATGCAGGTGGCTTTATGCGTTATAATTTGGATATAATGACCAAAACAGGGGTTGGAATTGCCCAAATTCATGCACATTAAAAGGCTTCCACAGCCCTTTGTGGCTAGCAGGAGTCATCTGGATAAGAGCTCAGTTAATAACACTGTTTTTGCAACATTAATATGAGTCCATACTTACAGCCAAATAATGCAAAACCAGAATTTGGCTCTGTTTTTAATGGAGCACTGGAAAAAAGGGATTGTTGTTAGTTGCTGCTCTCGAGACAGAATGAGACCACAGAATATAGATTCCTGTAGCTCTGAGAAATATTGGTCTTTCCCCCCCACCCCTCATTTCCCAGCACAGCATAGGATACAATTTGTCATATCAGATCAAAACATCAAACTATTAAGTCCTTTATTCTACATCTTTCAATGGCCAGGATCTTCAAAGAATGCTTCAAGGAAAAGGCAAAGACTGCTCCATAATGCACCTAACAAGATGTGCCTGAAGTGTTTGACAGTATCCTTCATAAGAAAGTGATCGTACAAAGGAGCCACTAAAAAAATAACATTAACAATCTAAAACCATGGGCCTCTTTCTTTAGGAAACTTTTATGCAAGAAAGTCTACACATTAACCCCAAAGTAAGATTCTCCATGTTTTATGTGGTATTTGTAGCTATGTAAATTATGATTTTGTTTTAAATTTCTAGAAGTCTGCTGTAGAAGCTGCCATTGCGTGTTCATTTCATATATGAGACACATACATTTGCAGGAGAGAGCAGTGTGTTTTGTTCTCTTAAATTGAACGAAAACTTATTAAGACCAAAAACTAAATGGTTGCTCTGGATATGGAAAACAGAAGCCATCTATCACTGCTGACTTCATGTTCCATTTTCAGAGAGTCTCTTTAAGGTATCCATTTATACAGTGGAGTCGTTATTTTTTTATAAGTTTACTACACTTTATGGAATACTACATAGTCACTTAAATTTATGTAATAATCAGGCTCATGCTTACTTTTAAAGATCCATACATTACACTAATCTTTGTAACAGCTTTTTGTGGCATTTCTTGTTAACAATTCATTACTAACGTATCTTATAAAGTGTTCCAAAATAAGTTATTAATGAATTTAGCTGCACCTAGTAATTATTTCATAAATATTAATAAAGCATATATAGAAAACAGGAACAATGTAAAATGCTATTAAATAGCTAACAGTCCACAGCAAACTAACATAATTCTCTAAGCAGTTAAATTGTGGTTATTTGACTTTCATCTCTCGGTGAGAAAGCAAAACAAAAGTTAGTTCGGAAAACTGTCATTCATTGTTTTTGGAGTAGAAGTCAACCAAGATTTCCATATAATCTTAGACAAACAGTTCTTGATTTGCAACCAAAAATATTAGTAGTTTATTTTTTTAAACAAAGAGAACAAAGAACGAACCAGTGATGAACAACACATGTCCCAGAATAACAACACTAATACCATCAATGCTGCTTTACTTGGCAGAACCCTCCTCCTTTGTTGGGTCAGCCATTTTGGCCACTGGCCTGAAATTTTTTCTGTGTAGGCTACTGCCATGAAATACAGGCCTGAAACTTTATCACTGAAAGCAATTAATTATTAATATTTATTATTTGTATAACAGTCATGCACAGGAGACTCCACTGAGATCAGGGCCTCATTGCACTAGACACTGTACAAGCACATCGCAAGAAACAGTCCTGCCCTGAAGAGTTCATGATATAAATAGAAAAGATAGACAAAAGTGGGAAGGGAAACCTTGGCACAGAAGGAATGAACTTGCCCAATGTCACCCAGCAGGATAGTGGCAGATCCAGGAACAAAGCCGAAGTCTCCTGAGTCCCAGCCCAGTGCCTTATTGAGTGGTGCATGCTGCATTACTGCAATTACATCAATGTGGATAAATTATAAATCCAGTGGCTAGCCTATGTAAGCAGACTGAGTGCTGGGCAGATACATGGAGAAGGATCCTTTCCTTCAGGCAGCAAAGCAACTTCACTGTTGTTCCCTGGAGACTACTTCTGAACTCTATAGCAGTTGCCTACTTCACTCAGCTGGTAGGGGACTAGAGGGTCTCTCTAGTAGGATCCAGTGATTCTTAGCCATGCAGGAGAATTGCATATCCCCATTGTACAGCTCTCCAAATCCAGCACATTCACACAGCTGCATATATTCCACTTCTTTGGGGCCCTCTATGGCCAGGGATAGGGTGACCATATGTCCTGTTTTGGCCAGGACATTTTTTAAGCCCTGTTCTGGCCGTCCCGACTTTTTTGGCAAAAGTGGGCATTTTTCCCATTTGCTTTTTCCAACTTGATCAGTTGGTAAGAGCAAATGGGACAAATATCCATTTTTGTCAAAGAAGTGGGGTGCAGAGGAATGTGCGGAGTGGGGGTGAGCAGCGATGCCAGTCCCATGCAGGAGGGCAGGCAGGGCTCAGGCAAGCAGCAATGCCAGCCCCATGTGGAGTGGGAGGACCCGGATGAGCGGCTCAGGCCAGCCCTGCATGGGGGCGGTGGTGGGGTGGGTCGGGCTAGCCCCATACAGTGTCCCTTTTCCCTTTGGGAAATATGGTCACCCTAGCCAGGGAGTGAGAGGCAGGATTTATTCCACGTTGTACAGGATAAGGTCAGAGCAAGTGCCTTAACTTTTAGCTGTTTTGTTGTTGGTGTGTGAAAATGTGTCACACGCAGTCATTTTATGCATTTTAATGTATTACATAATTTTCAGCCATCCACACTTTCCTTACAGTTCACACAACACCTATTTCATGTACTGGGCGTATTGCAGAAGTTTAAGACATTCATTACCAGATGAGTGAGAAAAACCAAGCAAAGAGAATTAAAAACCATCACAAAAATTATTAATGGAGATATTAACAGCCAGGTCTGTCACAACACATTATAACATTTCCTTTGGAGACGTTACAATGTATCAGGGGGAATGGATAAGATGACCCAATAGCTCTTCTCTTTCTCTCATTTCATGTAATCATGTCAATCAGTAGTATGGATCAGAATAATTTTATGCCTTCCATCACTTCCAGAAAAAAATAATTGTAATTCACTCCTATAAAGCAGATCCAGGAGCTGCAACAGTAACATCACTTTCCATTCTTCTCCTCCATTCCCTCTTTGATCTACCAACAAGGTAGGAGGCCCATCCCAAAGATGTTAGGGCTACAGCCACAGCAGGACTTAGGTGCCTAAATCCAACATTTAGGCTCCACTGAGAGCCTTAAAACTGCTACTTAACCCTGCCGGCCCTCAAATTCATTAGGGACCTAAGTTTCTGCTAGTAGGCATGCACAAAACCGTCTATGTCTGATGCTGCTGAACTGCCCAGTGTTCTAGCTCACACCTAAGCCCCAGTGTGATTCACAAGCTGGAGTTCCCCTATCTCGCCTGTAGGGCCTGATCTGGTAGTTTGAAGTGGCAGGGGTGCTGTGAGCCCTCCCTAGAATCAGACCCTGTGTGGCCAGAGAACACTGATGTTTAGTGCACCTTTTACTCCTTCCCAATGTCACAGCTACAGGGCAATAGCTCCCTGCACCTCACTCTAGGTGGAACCAGGGAGCCACGCAGACTGGATCTTGGGTACAGCCTCCTGGTTGCCAACTGTGTGAACAAAAGAGGTTCAACTTGGTTTTGGTACCTCTAAGAGCTTTCCTTTTAGAGCAGGGGACATCATAAGTTTGCCTTCAAAACAACTTCCAGCAGCCTCAAAACAAAACAAGATTTAGTCTGTCCACAAAGGCACAAGGCATACTTCCCTATCTAAGCTTAACCGCCCTATTCAGAACTCAGGGAAGTCCAGCTTCTTCCCATTTCCCAGTTGGGAGACCCAGCCTGTCCTCCTCACAGCATCTGTCTCTGTCCATCAGTTTACACTGACATACCCTGTGCAGCAACTTCTTCCTTTTCTAGAGTCTTGGAGATTTTAGATCCCTTTTGATCCCAAACTTTTGCCTTGAAAAGAGTAAACCATTCTAGCCTGGATGGAGTCACACAGGTAGTTTATTGATAGCCCAGCCAATGCTTCCTCAAAGAGCCTTATCATTGCCATTGTTTTTACCTTTCCTGCCTGGTTCCTTTAACACCATCCTTTGATTTAACTCTTGGCAGTCAGGCAGGTTAATATCAAATAGGTATCACATGTTATTTAAAAACATAACACACACAAAAAACCAACCCTACCCATAACTCCCTCATTCCTCCATACCAAAGCTACATAGGATACAGAAGGGCCAGACCTAAGCATCTGGCCCAACATAGACAAGTACATTATTATTTTGGGCTACCTGTAACCATTTAAAAAAATTTAACCAGAAAAGGTTCAGAAATTGGATTACCTAACACCATCAGCACTGGTTGCTGGCAAGGCAAGGGATTCAAGGTTTTAACAGGACCCACCTTGCTCTCTCACAAGCATTCTTGCAGTGCTATGCACATCCAATCAAATCCTCTTAGTTATCATGTTGCTAACTATCAGGCCATCAACATGTGACATTCCCCAGGATACATCCCTCGGCCCGTGCTGCTTCCCGCAGCCCCTATTAGCCTGGAACAGCAAACTGCAGCCAGTGGGAGCTGCGATCGGCCAAACCTGCGGATGCCGCAGGTACACAAACCGGCCCGGCCTGCTCGGGGCTTTTTCTGAACAAGCGGTGGACCGGCTTTGAGAACCACTGTTTTACACTGGTTTTCTGTGAGAGCAACCACTCCTGGTCTATTCACACACAGCCGCCAGTATATAAATCACTACTAGCTATGGTGTACGAGTGCTATAGCCATCCACTCATTAATTATATTGCATGGTAATACCAGCAGACTCCCAGTCCCAGAATTTCCCCCAGATATATGCGTCGGGTACTGCCCAGCACCCTCTAGGACAACACAAACTCATATAAAGTCCGTCATTTCATTAATAGAAACTGATGTGCACAAGCCTTGTTATCTCAAATGGAGCTCCCCAAACACTTCAGTCCAAACACACACTGGGTTAGATAAACCAATACAACAAGTTTTTTAACTACAGAAAGATAGATTTTAAGTGATTACAAGTAATGAGGTATAAAAGTCAGAATCGGTTACAATGAAATAAAAGGTAAAATATAAGCTAATATCTAATTTAACAAGCTAAGTCAATTAAAAACAAAGGTTTCTCTCACCACATGTTTAGCAGTCTTACTGGCTGGAATCCTTTCAGCCAGGACCTCTCCCCTAGTTCAGTGTTAATTTCCTTGTCTTTCAAATGTTGATGCCGTGAGTAGAGATGAAGAGAAATATTTTTGGGCCTCTGTTCTCCTTTCTTATAGCTCTCTTTTTCTTTGAAAATCATCTCCAGCTGAGGTTCAGGAGACAGCCAGTCTGCAGAGACAGGAACCTCCAGCTGTTCATTGCCAGGATGTAAATTTCTTACTCACACCCCTTTTCCTGCCAAAGAATGGCTGCTTAAGCAGGTGATAGTCCATTTAATTTCATTGACACCTGGCTGAGGTCTCAGTTTGTCTTTTGTCTCTGAGGAAGTCATTTGTGCCTGTTTCCCCAGATTTAGAATATGTCTTAGTAATATCATAGAGTAGAATCTTATAACTTTACGTACAATGTTGCCATACATATTTTGCCAGGAAAATAATGTTCAGAAAATTATGGGTTTTCATATGATCTCTCTAACAAGGTATACTTTGTACAACATCCCTTATAGTTTTGTAAAAAGGGTCAGCATAGGGATGCAGACTGTCACAAAGTCCCAATGGGTCTGTCATCAAGCCCTGCTGAAAGGCATTTATATTCAGATCAGTCTATATCTGACTATTTTCCTTTCTACTCTCACCAGCTCTTTCTTTTTGTGTTTTGTGTTAACAGTACAATACTTACTTATGTCTTTCCTAATCAAAGGCCCTCATCACATGAAATGGGGCAACACTTCCTAGGGTGCATGGGGAATGTGCCATCTTCTCAGCAATAAGACCGCTATTCAGCAAAGCACTTAATCATGTGATTAAACAGTTTGTACTCCTTTAATTTAATGCTTTGCTGAACGAGGAACCAGGAAAAGAACAACAGGTGAAAATGTAAAAATTACTTACCAGCTAGAAGAGCATAAGACATAGCTAGCAAATACAATGTGGCCACTATAAAGCTGCTCAACTTGGCTCCACCAAATTTAAAGAACCAGCCCCAGAAAGGCATGCTGTGAGAAACAAATGATATGAAGGTAACTCTGCAGCAGGTGATATTAATAGAAAATTATAAAGGAAGCTATTCCTAGGGAAAGTCTTGCTTTATCATTTCAATTGAAAAGTGTTATGTTTAATCAAACCCTGCTTAGCTGAATGTTTCTACTCCTTTGTTCTATGTGGATAAACAAGGTTATATAGGTTGCTGTTGTTTGTGGAGGGGAGGGTTTCCACCATTTATTTGTTAGAATGAATGTTTGTTTGAAACCATGAGATGAAGTTTTGATTTTATTATTGCTTTTATTTTGTACAGAGCTCTGATGTTTGAAGAGGGATGTTTTAGAAAATAATAATAAAACAGGGACCTTATATTAAAAACAGGAGAAAGCAATTGCAACAGTGACTAAGTTACGTCTTAAGTGGATATTTTTATAAGGGATGTTTATTTAGTTTAGGCTTAAAACCTAACCCATGTATGTATTTGAGTTGCTGGGAAAATCGAATTTCTGTCCTGTGGGACATTCTGAGTTTTTGAAATTTGGTTTCATTCTGATTTGAAACAACATGTCAAATTCTTAGAATTTCCTGTGAAATGAATTATTCTGAAATATTTCATCTGAGGAAAATCAAAAAATGTTTTTGACTTTAATATACTAAATTATAATATAAAATAAAAACACTGACTTTAATCATTCAATATGCTAGAGCACATAAGCCAACATGTTGAAACAAAATGTTTTGACTTTATCAACTACGAAGTTTTGACTTTATTGAAGCGTGTTGATGATTTCCCATTAAAGTGTTGATTAAATCAGTAAATTCCTGTGAAATATTTTGATTTTGTCAAATTAGCATTTTCTGACAGAATTTTTTTGTTCAGCTGTATATTTATACTTATAAGTATCTAATACTATGATACCATACTTTGACATAGAACAAATGTAAGGGCTCAATTGTGACTTTGTTACCCACCTGCTTATGTGGCATTAGGCATGCTCTGAGCTCTGAGCATGCCTACCAGCTCAGGACCTGTAGGTGCCTACCTTCACCTGGTTTGAGGATTAAGCTGGGGCATAGGTGTGAAATAAGTGCCTAAATGCCTGCCTGAGGCATCATTGCACATGTCTAAGGCAGTAACATGGGCACTTTTACAGAAGAAATTTAGGTGCTGAGTGAATTCAGATGCCTATGGGGTTAGGCAGCTGCTGAGTGGAGGATCTGAGGGTTGCAGTAGCACCTAAATCCAGGGTTTATGCACTTAAGTGCCTTGGCAGAGCTGGGTGAAAGTAATTAACAGTATAGGTCGGTGCTCCCTCCCATTGTGTTAAAATCCTTATTTAATGAGGCAGCGTTTGTGAAAAAAACTATTTCAATTATTTAAACTATTTTTGTTTAAAAAATCTTTCTGTTAAAAAACATCTGACTGATTCTGTTAGTCAGAAGAGACTCTAATATATGCGAATGGGGGACAGGACGGGGAGGAAAATGACTCAACATACCAAATGACATGCATTTTTTGTTTAGAGGGGCTTGTTAAATAACAAACATGAATATTTTCAGTATTGTTCTTGTTTCCATTTTGTCTTGTTTGGATAAATTAATTCATTGTCAATATTAAAAAGTCAACTGATACAATTTTCAGCAGTAACTAGCTGATTTAGGAGTCAAAGTCCCATTTTCAAAAATGACTCAGGTGCTTAGGAGCCAAAGTCTCATGGAAAGTCAATGGGCCATAGGTTCTTTAGGGCCAAATATTTCAAGGTACTTAGGTAACTAAAGCTATAGATAGGTGCCTTGTGGGATTTCCAAACGCACCTAGAATTAAATCTACACTGCAGCTGGGAGTGAGCCCTCCAGCCTGGGGAAACAGACTCCTGCTAGCTTCACTCAAGCTAGCATGCTAAAAATAGCAGTGTGGAAGCTGCTGCTCTGGTGGAGATTGGGGCTAGCCACCCAAGCTCAAACCCCGTGGCTGTGGGGTGAGCTTGAGAGTCTGAGCTGCTGCCCAAGCCTCAATATCCAAACTGCTAGCGTGAGTCTGTCTACGCATGCTGAGAGGCTCACTTCAGCTGCAGCATAGACATAGCCTTGGTGCCTAATTCCCATTGATTTAAAAAGTGAAGAATCCCAGTAGGCACCTACATCTATCAGTCTGGCCCTTATGTATTTCTGAAAATGTTACTTAGCGTCTATTAACACTTGCTACACAGCAATGTCTTTTCTACCTAATTATGGCCTGGAATGAATTTTTCAAGCAAGTAATAAACTCCTGAAATAAGTGGGTTAAAATAGAATTGCTGATTGATTCAACTATGTTCTGGGAAGTGTCTGTTTAATAAACATATGTTCTTGGTGCTCACTATTTATTAGCACTAAATTTCTCTTCCAGTTAATAATTAGACAATTAATGTCAATTGTCTTGTACGGGCTATATTTTATTGACTGCCTCCTTGAGAAAGGAAAAGCTTAATCCTTGCTGAATTAAACTAGAAATGTTAACTCTAGGATAATTATCACTGTTCTGTAAAAAATATTTAAAGTTGAATTTTAATCATCTGGTGGAAATTAAATTTTAAACCTGCCATCTACGTCGACACTCATAAAGTCAGATTTCTGTATTGAATTGCAGCTTTCAGGCAATTCTCACACACAAGGCTCTGTATCAGGCACAGAAGGCTGCATCCAGTCACTGTTCATTTGAGTGTTAAACTTCAATTTCCAGTTGCACAGATGTTCAAGGATCCTTTGAATTTAATGAGGATGACTCACCCAACTGAGGAGTAAAGAGGATGGACTTTAAGTCCTTTAATGCTCTCAGAAATCAATGAATTCCAGATGAAAACCATTCAGCTAAATCTGTGCTATCATCATGGACTGTCCATTATCTTCTATGTCCTCTTTGCTTGTCTTGCTGCTTAAAATATAGTGCATTTTGAAATGAGGGTTCTAATGACCTTTACATAAGTCACAGTAATGATATAACATTTCCTGTCTTGTTTTTGAATTATATTGCAAATGGCTCAAATCAATTTATGAAAATTTTGGTACAGTTAGTTATTATGGGGTGCATCTTTAGCCACATGCATAATGATATTTTGCTTTCCACTGCCACTATGTCAGTTAATTTGGATTAATTTCTGACTTGTTTCTGATTTAATATCTTGTTTTTCAGAAGCATGGTTAGAAGTATACAAATCTATTGCTGTATAAGGCTACCTGATTTGGTATATACATTGCAAAGTATTGATCCTATTAAACATATTTACCATCAAGACAATATTTAAATTATAGACTGTTGAGCAATAAATTAATTGTCCATTTGTTACAAGGGTGACCAGCTTTTTTGGAATTTGTATAATTTCTCATTCTACTGGGAATACAAAGCCAGATTTTCAGAAACATATCTATACAATGATGTTCCTAAATTGGATGTGCAATTTGGATTTTGCATACAAGTGTTGATTGCATATGCAGATGACCATTTGGATGTGTAAACTGATGAATGCATGGAATGACTGCAGTTTCACAAATTTGGCACACAAATGCACACACTTTGGGAGCCAGAGGGAAGGTACTGTCATGGATTAAAAACTGGCTAAGTGACAGGAAACACAGAGTAGGAATAAATGGTCTATTTTCATCATGGCAAAAAGTTAGCAGAGGGCACTACAGTGTTTCATAGGAGGACTGGTGTTGTTTAATATATGTATTAATAACTTGAAAAAAGAAATTAAGCCATGGGACAGCACAATTTACAGGCGATTCAAAATTATTTAGGTTAGTCAAGTCCAGAGAGGACTGTGAGAAAGTTCAGCAGGACCTACAGATAGGTGAATAGGGAACACAATAGCAGATAAAATTTGAATGCAAAGTAATAAACATCGAAGGGGAAAAAACATGCATGCATCTCATAGGCTTCTAAATTACTAGTATCCCAGGAAAAGGACCTGGATGTCACTGTGGACAGCTCAATGAATGGGTCTTGCCAATGTGCAGCTGTGATCAAAAAAGCAAACAAAATGGTGAGATACGTAAGGAATGAGATGGAGAATAACAAAGAAAATAGTATAATACTATTATATACATCAATAGTACTGTCTCATCTAGAATACTGTGCACAGTATTGGTCACCTTATCTCAAAAAGGATATTGCTAAAGCAGAAAGAGTTCAGGAAAGGGCAACGAGAATAAGTATGGACATGGAGAAACACTCACATGAGTGAGAGAGATTGAAAAGATTGGGCTTGATTCCCTTAAAAAGGAGATTAATAAGTGAGGACAAAGTAAAAGTACATAAAAGAATGAATGGTCTAGAAAAGGTAGATCAGGAACTTCTGTTCTCCCTGTCTCAGAACACAAGGGCAAGGGATAAAGTCCGCAAAATTGAAGGGGAGCTCATTCAAAAGTGAGAGAAGGAAACGGTTTTTCAGACACTGTGTAATCAGACACTGCAACACATTGCCACAGGGTGTCATTGAGGACAAGAATTTAGCAAGAGTCAAAGAGAGATTGGACTTTTACACGGATAACAAGAATAGTCAGCGTTGTTAAAGCTAAAAAAAAAGTTTTGTAAGGGAGAGAAACCTCATACTTCAGAGTTCAAGCCAATCTCTAACTATTACAGGTTAGGAGGAAATTTACCCGTGGCGGGGGGGGGGGGGGGGTGGGGCAGATTTTCCCACTACTCTCTATTGGAGGGTCTTATCCTGGAACACCTGGTGCTGGTCACCATTATCAGCAGGATATTGTACTAGGTGCACCATGGGTCTGAACCAGTATGGCAATTCCTATGTTCAGTCTCAGTCTGCAATATTGGTAGATAGCCAATGTGGTCCTGCTGACCCAAATTGGTGTATAATGCATGCTTCCCATTCAATGCAGAGCTCATAGGACAGTGAGCAGGCGTATGAATGGGGAAAAGGGGAGCTAGGGGAGCAGGGCCTGCTGATCCTCTTCTTTGTCCCCTTGGGAAATAGCCTCTCCTCTTCTTCTCAGGGATCTTCCAAGCTTAGTGGTGAGAGAGAACAACTCCTTCCCTCGTCGAACTGTCCCTGGATTTGGCCATAAAAGGCAGTTTTATTATAAGTTCACAAAAGCATTGTAGTTACTTTTTTAGTGATTATACTTGCTCTCATCAGGCATCTATGGCCTGGATACATTAGTGTTTAAAAGTGAATTAAGATCAGATCATATTAAAAACAAATGTGGATTGCTGACTGTAGCAATGCCCAAAATGATGTTGAGGCCTTTGATTAAATCTGAGTAGAAAACATTCCCCCAGAGGCACCATTGGAACATATGTATAGGGCCCTTCGTTTCTGGCTTTTCCAAAAACCTCTGAAAAATACCTGGGTTTTGAAAAATCCAGTAGTCAGACTTTTCTGTCGTCTACCTGGATTTTGTACATGCTCAAACTCCCCAGACCCAGCTCCCCCACTCTGCAGACTCTCCAGTGGCCGGCACACCTCCCCTGAACAGGGGAGTGTAACTGCCACTTGGTGGCTGCTGCAGTTGTGCAGAGAGAGAGAGTGAGATGGGATGGGAACCTGCTGAGACCACGGACTGCTGCAGTGACAGGCCACAGAAAGTGCAAGGCCAAAAACCATGTGTACTAATCCCCTCATGACCCCACCCTTCAGTGCAGCCCTACAGCATATATGCCCCCCCCCTTTCAGGTACCCCCTTCTCATCCCCTCATTCCCCTTTTGAGGGTCAAGCACCCCCTTCCCACCATCCCATTCCTCCTGGCACACTCTCTCCACCTCATGTCCTCTGTCACTGTATTACGTATCCTCTCTCCCCATCAGGCACCCCCCATCCCATTCTCCCGATAGCCCCTGTGAGTAGCTGGGGTCGAGACATATCTAAGACTGCAGGAGAACAAGCCTTAGAAAAGAACTTTGAAAAAAATTGCTGAGAGTCTTCGCAACCACAGACTGTTAGAATTCACGCCGACGCCCCTTATGCCAAGCATAAGTGTGCAAGGCACCAGCAGTAAACTGCTTTTGGTTTTAAAAGCTTTATTTTTGTGTAAGCAGAGTCAGGATGAGCTCTACCCTGACATCTGGTGGTGAGTTGTGGAAAGGGATGTCAGGGGCTAATCTTGTTTGCATGGACACACCCACCCTGCAAAGCATGATGGACCGCTTGCCCAAATGGTCACTTTGACTGCTGTGGGAGCCCCAGTTTCTCTGTTATTGGGGCAGGAAGAATAAAGTGTTGTTACCCTGATTATGTGAATCAAGGACAGTGGGCTTTTGGTTATGATGAAGGGACTCACCGTTAGCTGAGCAGCACTTGCTAGGCAAGGGACATGGATTCCAAAACCCAGTGAATGGAGAGAGGTTGGGAACAGGTATTTGTATCTGGTGGCATGGGCCTCTTCTGAGGGTCCTAAATGCCAATTGCACTTTCTGCTCTCTCTCCACTGTGTAATATCAGAGCTAATTTTGAGTTCCTTAGAAGTCTAATCACAGGCTGCTGAGTTGGAATTACTCTGGACTAAGCATGCAAATGAGCACACAGGCTCTCCTAACTATAAGCTGAAATCACTAAAAAGCTGAAATTGTTAAAAGCTGAAATCACTGAGCACTGTGTTAAGTAGTGGGGGAGCCAGAAGATCTATTGCTGAGTGGCTGGTGGAGCGGAGCTGCTGACAGAGCGGAGCAGTTGGTGGGACAGCTGGAGCGGCTCGCAGGCGGAGCTGCTGGCGGAGTGGAGCACTTGGCGGGACAGCTGGAGCGGCTTGAGGGACGGCTGAGCGGAGTGACTCGTGGCATGGCTGGCGGAGCAGAGCCGAGCTGAGTGAAGCCCCACGAAGGGACGGGACAGTCAGCTTCGAGCCACGTAAGGTGCCCCTTACCTCTCCCCTGCCCATTCCTACCCAGACTGGGGGGGTGTAACACTCTGCAGATGAACTTTTGAACTCTGGGTCTGGACTTTTGGGTTGTTGGACTTTGGGTGATTTTGGGGGTTGCTGGACTCAAGAACCAAAGGGAAAGGACATGACCAATTTGCTGGGGTGGGCCGTTGCTCACAGTTGGTTTACAAATCCTAGATGTGGTATTTCCCCAGCAAAATGCCGCATTGTTTCTCTCTGTCATTAAAAGGTTTTTCTACACTCAGACTCTGTGCTTGCGAGAGGGGAAGTACTGCCTCTTAGAGGCGCCCAGGGGGGGGGTGATATATATTTGTCCCAGGTCACTGGGTGGGGGCTCGAGCCGGTTTTGCATTGTGTTATTGGAATGGAACCCCTAGATACGGAACCCGGCCCTTGTTGCTGCCGACTCTGACTGGCAGAAGGGTTACATTTGTAATAGGGTTTAGAGGCAATGGTTTCACAAACAATAAGCTCTTACTTTTATCTGTTTGTTACTTTTTGTCTGTCCTCCCGTCCCCCAATATTAACCCTGACATTGACCAAAAGACTGTGAAGTTACTTTTTGCTCTGATTTTTCACCCGTTTTGTTTAATTTTTTTAATGAACATTGATAAATTCCTGGGAAATTTTAGGAAAAAAATAAAACTGGCAATTCAGGATCTTACATGGATATCTGATTCCCATTTCCCTCTCTGCATTTTCAACACCTATATCACCCACATCTTCCTCCCTGCATCATTCTGGCTAGTGTCTAGTAGATTAAAAAAAACCCACAATTTTTGGCTGACTGCATTTCAGCTGCAGTTTGATAGAAGATTTATTGAAATTCCTACAATTTACATCAATATTTGTCACTGTGATATGAGAAAGAAAAGGGTTGGCGGGGGGAGGAGGGGTGGAGAGGGAAAGAGATGTTCACCATTTTAAACATGGCAAAGAAAACCTCACTGATTTTTCATTCCACCTCAGAGCCTGTGGTTAACTGTCTTCCTCATGACGGTCTTTTGCACTGAAAACATGTTGGCTAGAACATGGCTCCTGGTATCCAGCTTTACTGCCATGGCATATTTGCAAACAGCATCTTTGTAAAAACTAGTATGAAAGCCATCAAATAACCAAGCAATGCAGTGCAAAGCTCAGCTCTTGTGCTGTGCCTCCTGATAGGTGCAGCACAGAAGGGGTAGTCCAGGGGTAGGGCAAGGAAAGGTGGCCCCATGACATTTTGAAACCCGTGTTCCAGATTCCGGGTTACTTCAGAGGCAAAACATCCCTTGGTTTAATTTAGAGCAGCCCCAGACGCTGTTTTATTTTATGGCAACTTCCGCAGGTTTGCCTGTTAGTTGTGCATCAGCCCAGAATCTCTGTAGTATTCAGAACTAGGGCCCACCCCTTCCCAAGCCCAATTATTCTACTACTGGCCCCAGCCCCACGCCTAGCATAGCCATATACCAGCATTTGCAAGGAAGGCCACATGGTCTAGAGCAGTGTTTCTCAAACTTTTTGATTCCAGGGACTGGCTTGCTGCCTTCCTAAACTGTGTCAGGGAGATCTCAGGGACTGGTGCTGGTCCACAGACTGGTCATTGAGAAACAGTAGTCTAGAGCATGGGACTGAGAAAGGGATCTAGTTCTAGTTTATTGTTGAGTAATAGTTCACCTCCCTGTGCCTTAGTTTTCTCATCTGTAACTTGGGGATAATGATACTGACCGCCTTTGTAAAGCACAATGAAATCTACGGTAAGAAGCGCTATGTAAGAGGCAGGCATCCTTACTAGAATGGCTTATGTAGATCTTGCCCTGCTTTTGTGTTAGGGGAATTCTCCCAGATTTACCCTTATATGCTGGTACATTGTGCTTCTCCAGTAACACAGGTGAGCCATAAATGTGGCTGAACTAGCCAGTCAACTAATTTTTTGGTTTCTTTCTAATGCTGAAGTGAATTCCAGGCCTCTGTCTTTCCCCTCATTGGACTATCGGCGTTACACATTCTAATTCTGTAATTCAGCAGGTGCAACAGCTCACGTTATTGCAGGAAAAGTTTGATTTTACTGTAATTTTTGGTTTGAGATTTACTCTAAAAATAATACATACAGTACTGCAATAACAAATAATACACTAAAACAAGATTGACAGAGTTGTCACAATAGTGAGCACTTACTGACACAGCTCCAGAAGATGAATGGATGTTATAGTTACAATTGCACTTGTTGCTGAGGTGTGCTGAATCAATTATGTGGAACATGAATCTGTGGCATAATTTTTTTGAGCCCTGCTGTCTGAAATTTGGGAACGTGGTTGTCAGAAAGAAAATGAGAATCTAAAACCTGTGGAACATATGGTTTAATTTTATACTTTATTATGTGGAAGAAAAAAATAAAATACATGCTCTGTAGCCAAATCCATTTTTAGCAATAAAACAAATATTAAGGGTAAATATCTTGTTTTATTTATTCCATTTAGACCGAACAAGATACTGTTCTGTATTCAGTTTGCTGCTGTACTTTCATGTGCTCTACTTTCTAAGTCTTTGTTCGCATGATTCATTGTTGCCTGATGCAGTCTGACGGCCCGGTACTGCAAGGGACTGTGTGGTTCCCAAGAGTTCAGAGAAAACAGAGGGGCCTCAGCGCATTTCAGGCAGCCTCTCACAAGATTGGGCCCCTGGTGTTTCATTTATCTGTTTGGTTCTGTATTTCACTGGGTTGCATGAGTACACTTTGGTGGATGCTCACTGTACTGTATAGAAATTAGGTAGTATCCCTTGAAATTGTTGGGAGCTCTCTCGTAGGCCCACCTGTCTATTATTGAAGAAGCAACCAGACCCTAACTAGAGCTGGTCAGGAATTTTCCAGCACAAAACATTTTTGGGGTCAGAAAGTGCTGATTCTTTGAATCCAGAACTTTGTGCAGAAGCTTACCGGTTTTGACTAAGCTTTCATTGAGAAGGCTTTTCTCACAGGAGAGATTCCCCCACCTCAAAGGTTAGGGCATTCATCTGGCCTAAGGAAGACCCAGGTTGAAGTCGCTGCTCTGAATCAGGCAAAACAGGACCTTGAACCCTGGTCACCCGCATACCAGATGAGTACGCTAACTACTAGGCTAAGTATTTGGCTGTTTGAGGGTGGATTGCAGGCCCTCACTCTCTCAAAATTGAATCCGTGTTTCCTGGTCAGCCCTAATTCTAACAGTGTATATACGTAGCTAGACCTTTATATTTGTATATAGTTAGTAAATATGGTAATTTGGAATCTAACTGTGGCTATGTAGTTTCCTCATATTCTTAATATAGTGTAAAGAGAAAAGACCTAATATTCATGTTACACCCTTATGAGAAAATATGACCATCCTGGCTTTATTCAGAGTGCCTACACAAAGCCTATGCACCATGCACCACTTCTGTCCCTTTCAAGCCTGATTGTGGATTTACATGGTGCATAATCCTATTGACTATTCAGGTGTGGGTCCCTCTCACTCACTGGTTATGCATAAAAAATTTCAAACAGTCGTCAGATAATGCACAGTAAACCTGTGACGCTCCTTGCCAGAGGATGTTGTAAAGGTGAAGACTATAACAGGGTTCAAAAAAGAACTAGATAAATTCATGTAGGATAGGTCCATCAATGTCTATTAGCCAGAATGGACAGGAATGGTGTCCCTAGCCTCTGTTTGCCAAAAACTGGGAATGGGCGACAGGGGATGAATCACTTGATGATTATCTGTTCAGTTCATTCCCTCTGAAGCACCTGGCATTGGCCACTGTTGGAAGACAGGATACTGGGCTAAATGGACCTTTGGTCTGACCCAATATGGCCTTTCTTATGTTCTCACATGCATACCAATGAGGCATAAGAAATCTTGGATTTTTGGGGGGATGGAAAAACTGTTTTCTGCACAGCTTGGTACATTCTGGCAGCACTAGCTCTGTGCTTCTGTGGTTTGATTGGATCAATGCAGATCCTACACAGATTTATGTTTATCTACACATAAAAAACTACCATATATATTCTGTCTGAAAGATTATACTGACATTTTCAAAGATGACTCGGAAGGTTAGCCACACAACTCCCATTGAAATGAACGGGAGTTGTTTGTATTGGCTAAATCCCTTGTCTGCTTTGACCATCTCAACCTTTAATATTTGAGTAAGGAAAAGAACAAGAGGAAGGGACACAAGCTAGGTTTCCAAGAAGAGCACAGTGTATGTCTCTTTTGTTACAGGCTGTTCATAGAATCATAGAATCTCAGGGTTGGAAGGGACCTCAGGAGGTCATCTAGTCCAACCCCCTGCTCAAAGCAGGACCAAACCCAACTAAATCATCCAGCCAGGGCTTTGTCAAGCCTGACCTTAAAAACCTCTAAGGATGGAGATTCCACCACCTCCCTGGTAACCCATTCCAGTTCTTCACCACCCTACTAGTGAAAAAGTTTTTCCTAATATCCAACCTAAACCTCCCCCTCTGCAACTTGAGACCATTACTCCTTGTTCTGCCATCTACCATGTTCTATCATCTTCTTCTGTTGCCACTCTAAGATCAAACAGGCTGCTGCATATGCAAACACAGTCCTCAAATGTAAGTGTACAGTCACCGGAAAACTAAAACCTTACAGTTTTGTAGCTACATGCACCATACATTATATATAGGAGCATTGAAGAAAGCACAGAATTCACTCAAAACACACAATTAAATAACTGGAAATCTCCTCAAAGCACAATGCTTTTGCTGAAAGTAAAACCAAAATCACCTTGTAAGCACCTAGAAGATAAGGAGGTGGTAACTAATGGTCAATATGGATTTGTCAAAAACAAATCATATCAAACCAACCTACTGTCTTTCTTTGACAGGGTAACAATCTTGTGGATGGGGGGGACAGAAGTAAACATGGTATATCTTGATTTTAGTAATGCTTTTGATACTGTCTCACATAACCGTCTCATAAAGAAACTAGGGAAATATAGCCTAGATGAACCTACTATAAGGTGGTCATGCAAATGGTTGGAAAACCATATTCAGAGAACAGTTATCAATGGTTCACAGTCAAACAGGAAGGGAATATCGAGAAAGGTCATACAGGAATCTGTTCTGGATCTGAATCTGCTACATATTGTCATAAATGATTTGGATAATGGCATAGAAAGTACACTTATACAGTTTGCAGTTACACCAGGCTGGGAGGGGTTGCAAGCACTTTGCAGCAGGATTAGAATTCAAAATGATCTTGACAGACTGGAAAATGGTCTGAAACAAATAGGATAAAATTCAGTAATGACAAATGAAAAGTACTGACCTTAGGAAGAAATAATCAATGGAACAAATACAAAATGGGAATTGACTGCCTAGGAAGGAGTACTGCAGAATAGGATCTGGGGGTTATAGTGAATCACAAACTAAATATGACTCAACAATGAAATACTGTTACAAAAAAAAGTCATTCTGGGATGTTGTGACAGGGGTTCTGAGTCTCGTGTTGACTCCATATGCTGTCACTCAAATCTCCATCAAGATGGGTTAATTGGGACCTAAATAAGGGATCAATTAACAAGTAGGGCCACAGCTGAAGGGTCAACTAGAGGGGTAAGCGACCCCAGCAGCTGGGACAACTAAACAGAAAGAAAGGGAACCCTGGAAGAAGGGTGGAGAGATTGAAGGAAGGCAGAGTTGGCTGCTGCTAGTACTGCTCCCTTTCTCCCCAGAAGTAAGAGTGGGAGCTGACTGGGTCATGTAAATAATATTACAGTCTGCTAGATCACTAGAATAAAGTACAGTGGTAGTGAAGGTGGCCTGGTATGAGTGTGGTCTGTTCCAAAAGTGAGAGAGATTCACAGGGAACCACCCCATGACAGATGCATCACCAGGAGTTTTGTAAGACAAACACAACAAGTAATTCTTACACTTTGCTCAGCACTGATATGGCCTCAACTGGAGTATTGTGTTCAGTTCTGGGCACCACACTTAGTGAAAAAAGTGGACAAACTGGAGAAAGCCCAAAGGAGAGCAATACAAATGATTAAAGGTTTAGAAAATGTGTCCTATGAGGAAAGGTTGGGTTTGTTTTGTCTGGAGAAGGGAAGACTGAAAGGGGACATAACAGTCTTCAAGGACGTAATAGGTTGTTATAAAGAGGAGGGTGATAAATTGTTCTCCTTAGCCACTGAGGACAGGTCAAGAATAATGAGCTTAAACTGCAGCAAGAGAAGTTTAGGAAGTTTTTCCTAATGTCTAACTTAACTGTTAGGGTAGTTAAGCACTGGAACAAATTACCTAGGGAGGCTGTGGAATGTCTGTCACTGGCGGTTTTAAAGAGCAGGTTAGACAAACACCTGTCAGGGGTGGTCTAGATACTTAGTCCTGCCTCAGAGCAGGGGACTGGACAAGATGACTTTGAGGTTCCTTCTAGTCCTACATTTCTATGATTTTGTTTTTTGCATCTGCCAAAATCTGGGCATTTGCTTTATCTGCCAGGTTTTCATACTGTCCTGTGGGTAATAACAAATATTTATTGAGGTATTACCCTTATCCAAGGATCACAATATATTTGTTAAATATGAAACATTTTGCTGTGTGGTAATAGGGTCGGCAGATTTGTTTTGTAATTTCAACAGATAATATAGATTTTTATTTATTTGCATTTTCTCTGCTGCAAGACAATTATTTAATGACAGCAGATGTAACCCCTAAAAGCTGTATGTACTGGTCTCAAACAAAAAGCCACAAGGCAGGGAGTGCAGGGATGTGTCCAGTCTTAGGCTGGAGTTTTGTCAGTGGAAGGACCAACTAAAGGCAGCAAGAGGGGGGTCTGTTTGTCACATGTTGTTCAGGAAGAAATCAGCAAGTCTTTAGCCTTTACAATAGGGGGTCAGTAATGGGAGAGTGCTTGGGGATGTTCCCCATAAGAGTGGGAAGTAGGGTGTTGAGATACCCCCTGCTTCTTGATGGCTCCTGCTTGGGGATGGTAGATGGCTCCCTTCAATCCCTGCTGGTGAGTGAGTGAGGCCATGGCTGAGGGGCCCGAGACACTGGTTCTCTGTGGACACAAGGTGTGCGGGAGGGGCTGTGGTCCTGGCTGTTCAGAACACAGACCCCAGGGCCAGGACTGTGACAAGAAGGATGAGCCCCTGGCTGCAGGGGAGGCCATCCCCCGCTGAATGGCTCTAGCCCGGGAGCAGCGGATGGCCCCTCGCACTCCCAGCCGGTGGGTGAGTGAGTAGAAATGTGACAGCAGGGCTGAAGGGGGCTCCCTGTGCAGCCGCATGGCCAGGATATGTAAACCCTGAAGTGCTCAGTGCTAGGGAGGTTGTACTCGCCAACTACTAGTGAGGAATATTTTTTTCAATCGATTGTGTGTCCGATTAAATCCATGTTTACTGGCAACTATCTCAACTGAATCCTGCCAAGCCTAGTGATCACAAAGTAACCCCATTTTATAGATAAGCTAAGGCATTGAGGTTTCAGGCCTAAATGTTCAAAGATGGCGCACAACTTAAGATGCCTGATTTTCACCCTCAAATCCCGCTGAAGACAACGGGAACTGCAGGTGCTCAGTACTTCTGTTTCTAAAAGTAGAATTTTCAGGTCTGAGGTTTGTAAAGTTGGGCACCCCAAAGATGTGGACAGTTATGAAAATTTTGATCTAAGTGACTTCCCCAAAGCCACCCAATGAATCAGTGGCTGAACTGGGAACAGAACACTGCTCCCCTGTTCTTCCAGGGTACACCCACTTCCCTCCACAGCTATACCTCAGTGTTCAGAATATAAACCAAGGAGCAAATCCTGCAGACACTTATGTACATGAGTATCTTGACACACACCAGGAGTTCCATTGAACGCATCTTGATGAGTGGGACTGGAATGACACAATGAGACAACTCGTGTGTGAGTGTTTGCTGGATCAGGGCTTTCATTATAATGTTAAAGATTTAGGGAAAAGCTTACTGTATATACATTGTCAAACAAATATCCTAACCTTACTTCACAGAGTCCAATAAGCAGCGAAGAGGGGGGAAGAAAAACCCCAAACAATCAAATTGGCTATTCAGGATAGTATTGCCGCTCAGTCACAAAGCCAGCAACATTGTAGTCCTGGTGCTGGGACTTCACATAATTCCATTGTTCTCCAACCTGTTTCTTTCTAAAACTTTCTTTGAAATGCTCCACACAGCAATTTTGTAGTTCACTAGTTATTAAAAGCTAGAACTAATTTAGTTTTATGTTTCAGTGACATATCTTGTTGTGCAGCATACAAATAAATTGCTAATACTGTTAAAAATAATCAATTTCACTGTGCCAGTAGCAAGATTAGTGTGCTAAACAGTATATGTGCTTCCATGAAGAATAAACCTTAAAAATAGGTCTTCCAAAGTATTGTTTGTACTTACATTTAACTTAACTAGAAACAAAGAAATGCTATGAGTCAATGTAATGCTGCTGCAAAAAAAGTGAACATCATTCTGGGCTGTATTAGCAAGAGTGTTGTAAGCAACACACGAGAAGTAATTCTTCCGCTCCACTCTGTGGTGATTAGGCCTCAACTGGAGTATTGTGTCCAGGTCTGGATGTGGAAGGATGTGGACAAATTGGAGAGAGTCCAGAGAAGAGCAACAAAATGATTAAAGGTCTAGAAAACATGACCTATGAGGGAAGATTGAAAAAATTGGGTTTATTTAGTCTGGAAAAGAGAAGACTGAGGGGGGGACTTAACAGTTTTCAAGTACAGAAAAGGTTGTTACAAGGAGGAGGGAGAAAATTTGTTTTTCTTAACCTCTGAGGATAGGACAAGAAGCAATGGGCTTAAATTGCAGCAAGGGAGGTTTAGGTTGTACATTAGGAAAAACTTCCTTATTGTCAGGGTGGTTAAGCACTGGAATAAATTGCCTAGGTAGGTTGTGGACTATAGGAGGAGGACTATAGCCTGTAAAAGGAAGTTTGCTGGAACTGGTGAGGTTTTTATCTGTATTCAGGGTGATTAGACATAGACTTGCGTGTTTTATTTTATTTTACTTAGTAATTCACTTTGTTCTGTCTGTTACTACTTGGAATCTCTTAAATACTACTTTCTGTACTTACTAAAATCACTTTTTACTTATTAAGTTACCTAGAGTACGTGTTTGTACCTGGAGGGGGCAAACAGCTGTGCATATCTTTCTATCTTTGAAATAGAGGGCGAACTATTTATGAGTTTACCCTGTATAAGCTTTATACAGGGTAAAACGGATTTATTCAGGGTTTGAACCCCATTGGGAGTTGGGCACCTGGGTGTCAAAGGCAAGAGTACTTCCTGAGCTGCTTCCAGGCAGGTCTACAGCTGTTAGGGGACGTGGTTCAGACCTGGGTCTGGGTTTGCAGCAGACTAGCGGGTCTGGCACAAAACAAACAGGATTCTGGAGTCCCAAGCTGGAAAAGGCAGGGAAGCAGGGGCAGAAGTAGTCTTGGCACACCAGGTGGCAGCTCCAAGGGGGTTTCTCTGATACCAACCCGTCACACCCCCCCATTACATTTCCCATCAAGCTCTTCAACAGTCACCACCACACATCTGCTGCAGAATGCTCACAGGCCCCGACTCTTCTGACTTACATCATTGTAACTACATTGACTTGAGCAGAGTCATTCCTGATTACACCAGTATAAGTGAGATGCAAAGCAGGCTCAGTTTTTAAAACTGTTTAAGAATCAGAATCAAACCCTGTAGAGTATCAATTTTCCATGTCAAGAGATGACATATTGAGAACAATTCCTCCGTAGACACTGGATAGATGTGAGTAATAAGCAAATATTTAGGGATAAATTTGTCACTTTTATCTACATTGAGATGTACTTTTTGGTCTTTAGGTCTTACATTTTATAAATGGACAAACTGTAACAAAGAAAAATTTTAACTGATTCAAAAGCACTGAGTGAATTCATTTCCAAACTAGGATGAAGAACCAAGACTCCTGGATTCCCTTTTTGTCTCTGCCAGTGATTCTATGACTTTGGGCAAATTAGATATTTTTTTTTCTGTTTTCCCTTATTCATCTATAAAATACGGTAATTTTCTTAACAATGACCTCTAGTGTAAGGTCATTGGTATTTGTATATTTCTTTGGGATTCTAGCATGGAAGATGTTATATAAATGCAAGTATTAATATTTCTTTCTGTAATCTTTTCCTTTTTTTGTTTATGCAATATCTTATCTTCTGTCCTGCTAACACAAGATGCTTTCATATTTTTATATATACACACACATACATATATACACACATTGCACTATCATAGAATCATAGAATCATAGAATCTCAGGGTTGGAAGGGACCTCAGGAGGTCATCTAGTCCAACCCCCTGCTCAAAGCAGGACCAAACCCAATTAGATCATCCCAGCCAGGGCTTTGTCAAGCCTGACCTTAAAAACCTCTAAGGAAGGAGATTCCACCACCTCCCTAGGTAACCCATTCCAGTGCTTCACCACCCTACTAGTGAAAAAGTTTTTCCTAATATCCAACCTAAACCTCCCCCTCTGCAACTTGAGACCATTACTCCTTGTTCTGTCAAGAGTGTGGCGAAGTAATCTATACATATACATAGACATTATTTATTATTAATAATAACTGTAACAATACCTAGCTCTTAGATAGTGGTTTTCATTAATAGATCTCAAATATTTTACAAAGTCTCATTAGCCTTATTTTACATATGGGGAAACTCAGGCACAGAGCGATTAAGTGGCTTGCCCAAAGTACGCAGTAGGCCATTAGCCAAACCAGAAACATAACTCAGGAGACCTGAGTTCTAGTCCAGTGCTCTGCTAGGCCATGCTGCCTCTTGGGGTACATCTACATTTCAATAAAAGACCTGTGACATGAGTGCTGCTGGCCCAGGTCATCTGGTTTGGGCTGGGATTAGAACATTGCAGTAATGAGATGTTGGGTTGGGCTGGATCCTGGGCTCTGCGACCCCAGGAGAGGGTTGGGTCACAAGCCTGAGTCAGCTGACCCATGCTTTGAGACTCAATGCCACAGGTTTTTTATTGCAGTGCAGACATACCTTTGGTTATTACCTGAATAATTAATGTTGGGATAGGAGAAAAGCATTCACAAAGCTACCTCATTGTCCTCCTTCAAATTCCCCCTTAGAACTCTCTTTTCCAGTATCGGTCGGTCTGATAGGCAGTGGCAACAGCAAACCAGATTGTTACTTTTTTATAGATATCACAAGAAAACAATTGAAATAATTTGACAAAATTCCCTTGCTCCCTCTTTTTTAAAAAATACCCAGGAAGAGGTGGGGGGAGGGGGCAGGAAGAGGCAAGGAGAATGGGGCAGGGTGGAGGTTTGGAGAAAGGAGTGGATTGAGGGCAGGGCCTAGGGCGGAGTGCGGCGGGAGGGGGAGTTGAGCACCCCCCGGGAACGCGAGAAGTCGGTGCCTCTGATCTGTGATCAGATACAACCACTGAGTCAGAACTTCAGCTGTGTACACCAGAATAGCTCTGACTCTAATTAAGTTGGCCTGACTTACACCAGCTGAGGATCCAGACAAACAGTCCATTTTTTTAAAACTTCATTATATATTTTACTCTTGGAAGAACAGTATGCAATGGAGTGGACTTTGCTAAAGATCCATAAGGCCCATTGCCTCACTACAAGTGTTTTCTCTGAACCAGTCAGAAAGTGCCCTTCTACCTTTGTACTTCATCAGAAGAATGCAGTAAAGTAAACTAGAGGCAGCCTGTAACCTAGTCTCCTTGGCAATAAAATACAATATGACCATTGGAGAACTCAAGGAAGAGAAAGATTACAAAGGCTGGGGTTAGTGATTAAATTTAGCCACCTGGTCATCTGTTCCTTTATTATGTTTTGTTATGGAGGAAACTCATCAAGGCTCTGCCTCTGTCCTGGGTCAGGAGTGGATTTCTCTCAACATTAGTATTTTGTGCATACACCACGACACCTTTCCCTTCCCCCCTTTAAAAAACAAAAACAAAACAAAACATTTCTCGTAGCTCTCTTTTGATCTCACTTCTCAGTTGCATGAACAGAAACCTCATCCCACACAAGACAGACAGTCAACCCACTTGTGATAAATAATACACCTGCTTCTTCATGAGAAATACCTGGACCAATGAAGTGAGCCACTGTAGAGGTTTTGATTATAAAGCCATGAGTTACTCTGGGCTGTAAGTTAGAGTATGTGCTTGAAACACTTTGCTTTTGCTGGAAGTGAACAGTGTCAAGGACAGGTCTCCTGAATAATGCCTCTTATCTGGGGATCTGGCAGCACTCGGTGTAGTCCCTTTGCCCTCTGAAAAGAGAAGTCAGACGAATTTTTGAATTTTATATCAAATATACCAAAATAGATTCTATATGCAGCATAACAACAAAGTTCCTACTGGACTACAAGGGTAGAGTCTTCTGTGGTATTGAATGGAGACTATAATAATCAATAAATGTACTGTATAGCTGAGCTTAATTCCATTAAAATCACGAGACAATGTACTTCTGAGTAAACAGCCAGGTGTTCTTTGCAAGCCTTTGTATCATTGTTTAATTCATATTATCCTAGGCAACACTTACCTTCCCATTGGTTTACTCAGGAAGATACTCAGATTTAGGGGAAGCTAGATGAATGTGTGGATCATATGCTAGCATAGGTCAAGATTTGTATACCTTTACTCACTTTGAATAATGCCTTGTTCCATCAGAATCTCCATTGACTTTTTGTGGAATAAGGTGCTGCTCATCTCAACCATCATCAATATCCTATTAATATAACCATTTCTTGTGCCTAATTAGATACTTTATCTTTATGTTCTTCCTGTTACAGAGACAAATTCTGATCTCAGTTTCTCACAGAAGTGAGATGCTCAGCCCTCTGACCTGATCCAGCAAAGCATGTAAACACATGCTTAACTTACGTGAGTGAGTATTCACATGCTTAAAGTAAAAAGAAAGGATGGTCCATTAGTTACAGCACTAGCCTGGGACTTCAGCAACCCACAGTCAGCTCCCTGCTTTGACACAGACTTCCTTTGGGACCTTGGGCAAGTCACTTAGCCTCTATATGCCTCAGTTCCACATCTGTATATGGGGACAATAGCACTTCCTATCACACAGGGGTTTTGTGAGATAAATATATTAATTGTGAGGCAGTCAGAAGTCAAAAACCAGAATTTATGTAAGAAATCCCAATCCTATGTATTGACTGCTGGCTCTGTTATATAAATCAGATACACACGTAGTGGTCAGCCTTAGACTCCAATCCTGCAAACAGTAGAACATGTAACTTTACATACTTGAGAAGTGCCATAGAAATCAGAGACAACTTTGATACGTACAGATAACCACAGGAATAAATATTTGTAGTATTGTGGCTTAAACAGAAAAACAAATGAGCTTAGATATCAAGCTCCAAGCAACCAGATGGGGGATTTCTCATCACACAGAGGTGCAGCTTGTTTCCTTTTTATACTTCAGGAGTATGTTGTAGCAGATATACAGGCATTGTAATTTTGCACCAATATTGTATTAATCTGATTGCAGTATTCATATAATTCTCATAAATAACAGTGTCTGTTACCATTCCACATTAAAAAATGGTGCATCTGTAAACCACTAGCTGGCATGTTAAAGTCAGGCATGTGTGTGCTCATAATGTTAACTTACCTACAGCAGATAAATGATACAGATCACACATTTGTTGGATGTGCTCATTTATTGAGCCATAGAAAGTGTCATTTGAATTTGCCCTAGTTGAGGCTAAAAGGAAACTAAGTCAAACACACTCATACAGAAAAGCAACTTCAAGTACAGCAGGTGAAAAAAAATTCAGAAAAAATGCCAATTCAGCAAACACTGAAATATTATGCACATTTGTGTCCATTTCCCCAAACTGTTAGTTTCCGAAACAAACCACAAGAATTCTGAAAAAAATCAAAATGTTTTGACATTTTCTTTCAAAAGATTTTTGAAATGATTTGATTTTTTTTGTTTGAAATGACTTCATTTCAAACTTCCTTTTTTTAGAAAAATGCATAAAATGGTTGAAATTTAAACAAAATATTTCAGTTTCATCAAAATAGATCTTTTGTTTAAGCCACATTTATTTTTCAATGTTTTGTTTTACTAATATATTGGTTTTGATCTGAGCTCAATTTTTAACTTTTTAAAATGGTAAATGAACCAGAAAATCCATTCTTCAAACCACCCTGCTTCCGAGCAACCTATGTTAGTCTGAATGATTTCCAAATTTTTGTTTTGAAATAATATGAAAAAACAGAGGAAATAGGACCCTGTGTGTAAGGCGTGAATAGAGCTCAGCATCTTGCAGAACTGAAAATGTTAGTACATGTTCTTTGTTCCAATTTCTGTGACTTGACAGAAAATTCACACCACAGAAATAAGGATTAATGTTCAATTTATCTGATCCAGGTAGTTATATCTGTAATTGAACATTAATCCTTATTTCTGCACTGTGAAAGGAATATTTTAATTTGCATCCTAATTTTTCTCATATACTTACAGGTTATTTTTAAAGTGGTGTTGTAGCCATGTTGGTCCCACAATACTAGAGAGATAAGGTGGGTGAGGTAATATCTTTTTTTGGACCAACTTCTGTTGGTCTCTTTCACCAACAGAAGTTAGTCCAATTAAAGATATTTCCTCATCCACCATGTTTCTCGGAATATTTTCAAGGTAGAGATCTAAATAGAACAGCATATGTAACTAAGTATATAAATGAACAGCTCAAGTAACTTGTCTAAATCTCTTAAGCATGCAAGTGCATGTGTCTAGTCGCAGAGTTTTCCTTTTAAATAGAAAATGTTTGTTGGATTAGTTGACATTACTACTTGCAGCTGCTGTCTCAGGAAATTATGCTCATTCTTAACTTCTGATAGCAGTCTCTCAATACTATTCATCTGTTCCTCTCGACATGAGATTCCCCATTCTTATTTTAGACTTGGCCACAGTGGCAGTTGGTGCCATGACACCTTAGTAATTTCTATGAAAAATAAGAACATTTCATACTGTAAAGCTCATATTTGTAAGTTAAAAGTGTCATCAGTATTTCTAATCTTTTTTTAGAAGTCATCAGTAAGCGTGACACTTTTTAGCACAACAAAATCTCCTGTCACTTATAGGCCTGGTTTTCAGTAAAATACTCTACACCTAATTTGCATATTCACTATAGACTCAAATCTGTTTTTGTATATGCCTCTGGCTAGATTTGAATCTCCTAGACTGTAAACTCTTTGAGGCAGGGACTATCATTTTCTGTGTTTGTACACTACACCTCTCAATGGTCCCCCACCAAATTGGTCAGTGTTATTATTAAACAGACACTTATCCTTGTGCACCTCAGGGATCTGAGTGTACACACAAATTAGATGAGCATTTGTTCAGGTGGCTGGAAGAGAATGCTTCTAAACTTAGGCCCTGATCCTACAAATGCTTATACATGTGCTTAACCTTACATATGTGAGTAGTCAACTTCAATGGGAACACTCACGTACAGTTAAGCACCTCTATAAGCATTTGCAGGAACAGAGCCTCACTGAAAATCAGGCCATGTAATGATTAGTGGATGAATTTAGACACAGGTCAAGTTTGGTTTGCTTCCAGTGCCTATTGCAAGCTTCAGAGGGACAGAGTTAAGATATTGTGAGGATGTGGACTGAATTAAGTTTAATACCTTTGGGGTCCATTGTACAAAATGCAATTGTTTATGGTTTATTGCATGTAACTTCTCTAGGAGACATGACTAAAGCAGTCTCTGGGAGATATTAGAAACTACTAAGGATTTCTGGGGACAATACATGTGAACTGAATTTCCTAGGATATACTTGGGGGTGAGAAGAATGCAAATGACCCACCTTGAATCCATCCTTTTAAAGCAGCACTTTGAGCAGAGAGATCTATTTTCTGGCTGATTACTTATTCACGGTCTCTTCCAAGAGCCAAACTGCATAAATGAGCAACTCTCTTACTCATGAGCAACTTACTTACTCTTGTTTGGAGCAAAGGGTGTGATGAACTTGAGACCATAGGAAAACCTCTAGGTGGCAGTTGAAGGACTACCCCTACCAGAGCCCATGCTGCAGTTGGGGTGATCTCTGGTAAGCTTAGCAACATGCCTGTAGGTTCTTTTATTGTTTTTAAATATGTTTTCTATGTATTGCTTTTACCTTAGAAATAACGTGCTTGGTTAGAAAGAACTGTATGATAACTTCTACCTGGGGCAATTACACTATGTACTGTCTCTGAAGAGAAGGCAAAAGAAGTCTGCTTAAGCAGCCTAGCTTTTGCTGGGGACTTCACAGTATAGTCAGAGGACTGTGAAGCTTGGAAATACCCCAGTGAGAAGAGAGAGAGAGAGGGAGAGATGTGTATCTCCACCCAACAAAGGCAACAGTGGGAGCGCCGGAAGAGTAGAATGGGTGCCCCTGATGAATCATAGAGGGGTAAGGTAATATAGGCACAGTTGCCCTGAACTGTAATGTATTGTTACTTAAGTTTTGTTTTTCCTGGTTTTCAAAGGTTTAGAGATTTGCTACCCTCCATGTTCTGAGAGGGCATGAGGATGGGCTTGGAAATCTGAACTCTGCATTTACCAAATTTCCAGGTAGTGATTATGAATTATGTGATTGTAAAGAATAATAGTCCCTGAGTAGAAGGAAACAGACTTTGGAATGTCAGTTTGTTATATTTCTAGGTTAGATGGAGCATTTTTGGTCTTTTCCCCACTGCTGTGTAAAACCTCTTTAGCATCTATCAATGCTGTTTCTGAATGTGTTGGTATGTGCTGCCATTAAACACTGCAAGGCTCTCCTTCTAAAGTGTAATCACTAGTCCCTATTACGACTGCTTGATTCAAACTAGAGTTTTGTCTTTGTCCAGTAAACTCACTACATCTTGTTTATATTCATTATGGATGAATCCTGTCTTTGTTCCAAAGGAACGCTGCAGTTGTCCATTCCTAAGGAATGAGGTTGCATATGAAATTCAAACTCAGGTAATCTTTCCAGGCAGCACAAACAGTAACTGCTATCACAGCCATCTTATGCCTCTCTTGTTAACTGTTACTTCAATACTTTCTCGAGCACTGAAGATTTTTTTTATCTGCAGCTGTGCTGTAACTGTTCAGCTGCGTAGCTCTATTGAAGCCAAAGGAACTGTGCCAGTTTACTTCAGTGAGGATTTGGCCTCAGATATTTATTTGCTATGTTCTAGAGCAACATACATACATATTGGTGGGTGAATGCAGTGTACAAACTGTGCAAATCCATCTCTTCCTTTCTCTATGTATGCGCAAACATACATATGAATGTCAATTGCTTGTAAAGTATGCAATTGGTCTTTTCTGCATTTCTGAATGATGAGAGAATTTCAGCCAATCTGGATCAGCATAAATGTATTATCCCCGGGGTTGGTGATTTTGTCTAACAGAACTTGTATTATTTTAGCAGCTCGCAGTGATCTTTTCTTGGTCCATCTGGACTTTTGGCCTATTTGTTCCAGATCTAGCCTGTTCACTCCTCTGTGCTCATTGTCTGGTCTGTTCTTTCTGCTGGAGGAGACCAGTTGCAATCTAGGATCAATCCTTCTTGTGGTGATAGTCTATGATTGATCGATTCTTGCTAGCTGGCTAGTTCCTCTTCCTTTTGTTCCCCTAATGCCCTTCTGACCTTAGCTCCGGCTTCTCCATGACAAAGTAATAGCTGATCCTACCTATAGCAACATTTGCTAGCTAGACTGTTGCTTGCACTGGTTCAGTTATAAACAGTGTAACCCTTTGAGCTCATTCCATCCCTGCTTACATCAGCAATACTGCATTTCTATTCAACTGTACTTCAGAATCTAAACTCTCATTTGAAAAATATTAAGTGTCTTGGCATCATGGTTACACAGGGCTGGTCCACACTAACCCCCCGGTTCGAACTAAGATACGCAACTTCAGCTACGTGAATAATGTAGCTGAAGTCGAAGTATCTTAGTTTGAACTAAAAGGTACTTACTGTGGGTCCAGACGCGGCAGGCAGGCTCCCCCGTCGACTCCGCGTACTCCTCTCGTGGAGCAGGAGTACCGGTGTCGACGGCGAGCACTTCCGGGATTGATTTATCACGTCTAGATAAGATGCGATAAATCGATCCCAGAAGATCGATTTCTTCCCGCCGAACCAGGAAGTAAGTATAGACGTACCCAAAGAAAACCTTCAAAAGGTGAAGAGGATGTAACCAGTGTAGCAATATACACGAGTCTGCACACAGCCTGAATCTGTAGCTCTGACAGAAGTGTGAATTCATCTCGGTGGGGCATTAACCCCTAAACCTAATGATGACCATTGGAATGGCGGCATTGTTAATGGTCATAATTCTCATTATCTTAGCAAAAGTGCCAAGCTAATATTCTCCATTGTTATATGCAGTGGCTAATATCGGTAAATGGGAGGGAGGCAGCCAGTAACTGAAGGATACCTCAGTTAGGGATTAAGAAATTCAAGCCCCCATTCTCCTTAAAAAATGTTATCACCACCATCCCTGTCTAAGGGCCAGATCCAATGTACATTGAATTCAATGAAAGGATTCCCATTGATTTCAATGGGTGTTGGATAGGGCCCCATAAGAGAGACGGGGTGCAGGGGTGCGACTGTGTTTCCTCCCCAGAAGCAAAAGACCCATTTGCCTGGTGGGTGCCAAAATCCCAAATCGCCTCTCACACCTTCTAAAAGTTTCCATGATTCAGTTGTCAAAAACTCCTCCTTCCCCATGACAGCTTCTATGATGCAAGTCTTCACTGTCAGTACAAAAGATTACAGCTCACTGAAGGTTTAGGGACAATGTGAAATAAAGTGAACTTAATATAAAAATTGTATCTCCTTGCTTTACGCCTTTCTCGATTGGGATGTGGAGGGGAGTTTTGAGGAAAGTAATGTCTGTTGTACATCCAGTATTCGCTTCCTTCAACAAACTAATGTACCCGCGAGAACAGAAAAGACCACTCCCCCACCCCCGGTCGGCCTCCAAGAAGATGGGAAGATGACATCGTTAAATGTTTCGGATGAACATGGAGAAGAAAGGCAAGAGTGCGAGAAGAATGGCAGACGTGTTGTGATCAGTGCAGTCTTAACGACAGCTGAAGACCGATCGATCCAGGACCAGGTGATCCAGGTGAATATAAAAATAAGCGATCCAGGTATACTGCACTGGATGTGCTGGACTGGCCTATGGGGAGGGTATAGTCCCAGGGTTCCTGCTGCATAATTCCAGGTTCTTAGCACATAATATAAGTCTAATGTGTCACACAGGCCCTGGGGCTTTGTTCATATTTTGCTGCAACTTGTGGTAAAACTGCAAGCTTGACTGTATACACACTATCACCCAGAAGACAGATATGCAGATCCGCAGCTGGTATAAATTGATGTAACTCCAGCGACTTCAGAGCTACATCAATTTATACCAGCCTATAACCTTTTGTATATAGTTTCTTTTCTCATAGGGATAATGAGGCTTAATTAAGGTTGATAAAATAAATGAATAGGTAGTGATTTAAAACGTGGAAGTATGTGGAGGCTAAAAAAACTTTTCATCTGAATCAGATGCCATTTCTTCCCCTGCTGTTATGGTTCCTCTCAATTAATTAGCCTCTTAAGGTTGGTCTATGCACCTCCACCTTATCATGTTTCTCTGACTGTATAAATATCTGTCTACTGTATGTTTCATTCCATGCATCCGATGAAGTGGGTACTAACTCACGAAAGCTTATGCTGAAATAAATTTGTTAGTCTCTAAGGTGCTACAAGTTTTTCTTTCTTATTTTCGTTTTGCTGACACAGACTAACACGGCTACTACACTGAAAGATGTCATTGTGTTTAGCTGGTCTATACCATTGTGTAAGCTCACTAATGCTATTCGATCCATCTTTCCCCTTCTCCCTGCTATCACTGGTTAAAACCACCTTGTTGCATCTTGCCTTATTTAGGCTATACGCTCTGTGGGACCATCTTTTACTTTTTGTGTACAGTGTCTAGCACGGTGTGGACTTGATCTGTTTTGGGGACCTCATGGCTCTATTTTAATACAAATGATACTTTTGAGAGCCTCATATGAAAGGCACTATAGGGGTGTAAAGTATTATTATTATTGTGCCTTTGAAGCTTTTTTTTTTTGTTTGGTTTTTTTTGTTTGGGCATGTAGAGGATCCCTTCTGGTCCCAAGTGCAAATTAGGCGCCTGACTTCAGCCATACCTTAACAGAGTCACTCTTTTAGCACTCATAATTATTTACTAAGTGGCTGATGGCTCTGGTAATTCGTGTACTTGCATGTCTAAATTAACTTAATTGTATCAACTAATTGCAGGGTCAAAACTTTGGCCCCAGAAGTCATTTGGATCACTCCTGTGTGAACAAAAGCAGCAGGAGATGTCTAGTCATAGCATTTTTGAAACAGGATCATGGAGATAACAGTACTTCATAGAAATTATAGCACTTAAGTGTTGTTAGGGCATTTTTTATATTATTTGTACATTTTTAAATAACATTGGGGACAGGCAGATTTCCAGCCATTTCACTTTCTTCTGCTTTAAGACGGGTTTACTGAAGATTTAAGATTTAGGAGAAAAAATATGCTGGGGCTGCAGCTTTTGCTTTACCTGAAAACGCAATGTCAGTTTAATTCTTTCTGAAGCTTCAAGGGACCTCAACTGTAAAAACTGGAGTCTCCTGAGAGTATTAGGAGAATAGACAGTGAGGAAGCTGCAAGGCAGTAGCTGCTGTTCTGGGATTCTCAGAAGTAGAGATCCAGGTGTTGTTATTAAAATGAGCTGCTGGCAGAATTGCAGAATCACTAGTTAAGAAGAATGGATTCATCATTGCCTAGAGGGATGACAGGAACTCAAAGGAGATTCTCTCCAACAGGGTCCATTTATCTCACAAAGGGCTGCAGTTTTGAATGACTGTGGTTGAATTCTGTCTTCCTCTCGGTTTCAGTTATTAGTTATCACTGATTTGACTGCCAACTCCATTCTCTCACACTCTCCCTTATTTGTTTTGTAGGGAACTGTCAGAATTATAGCCCTTGATTCTTTAGAAATGCTGGATAGCATCAGCCTATTTTTCCATTAAAATTCCTCTCATCTCTGTAAACACCTCTCTCTAGTCACAGAGAATGTCTCTGCCATTCACGAACAATACCCCTTATTATTATCCAGCTGGTACTAGTCCCTGTCTGTCTGAGAATGCGACCAGTTCTAACAGTGCTATATACTTACACTCATGATAAACACCATTAAAAAAAATCATTCCATGCCAGATCCTGACAAAGGGTTAAATGACACCTTACCTTTTTGTACCACCTATAATGGTACTAATTTCTAGCACAGATTATAGTGTTTGGGTGACTGCAACCCACAGTATCTGCACCGACACCATAGTCAGCCACAGAGGCCCTTGCTTACTCTTGTACAATCTGGCAGCCTGCCTCTACAATAGATGGGGCATCACAAAGAAATCACTTAATACACACACCTTTGGCTCAGTAGAGTAGAGAAGTTTGATAAAAGAACAAATTTACCCTGAGCACTGAGGAACCATCAAACTGAATCCAAGCCTCTAGGGAATTCATTTGTTTTAACCAACAAGATAAGTTCTAGATGATGCAGCCAGTGCAAAACCTCTCTATACCAATGAAATCTGGAGTCCAGTGTCATTATCAGCATTAACCACATCAAAACATAAGACAGCAGCTGACTCTGGTAACAAATATGTTACATTCCAGAACAAAAAGCATTTGCTGCTGTTTTCCAGTTACACTAAAGCAAAGCTCACTTTTCTCAGATTACAGCATGATCAAATTGGTTATCTGTTTAAGGTACTTATATGGCCCTGCATCACCATAGTACCAAGCGCCTCACAATCTCCAATGTATTTATCCTCAACACCCCCATGAAGTAGGGCAGTGCTATTAACTGGAGCCCCTAAGTGAATTGCCCAAGGTCACACACAGGAAGTCTGACTGAGCAGGGAACTGAAGCCACATCTCCCAAGTACAGACTAGTGCTCTAACCACTGGCTCATCCTTCCTCTCTATGTACACGTGAAAGGATATTTTCAAAGATGGCCATTGAGAATCTGGCAGCCAGCCTGTGAGAGCTCCTCATTTTCTGTTGATTCCAGTCCCCACTCTGAGAGGTGCTGAGTATCTGACTTCACTGAGAGTGGCAGATACTCAGCAGGTGTTTGACACGTCTCAGGAGAAAGCCCAAAGGCAGGAAGTGACAGTTCTCAGTGCCACTGAGAAGAGTGTACAAGCCAGTGGCTTACTAACTGCTAGACTTTATTGGGGGGAAATCATTAAAAATAACCTAAATTTACTTATTTTGTTCACATTACATTTTAAGACTAAGCATACAGATTAATTTGCATTTATGGTGGCTTGTTCCAGCTGCCCTTGAAGGCAATGGGAGTTTTCCCATTAACTTCAGTGTGCATAAGATCAGGCATTTAGACAGTTTAGGCCTGATTCAAAACCCAATGGAGTCAATAGGGGTCTTTTTATTGACTTTAGTAGGCTTCGGCTATTTTTCTTTTTTTTTAAAAAAAGAGAGAGAAAATCACTTATCTTGTCTGATCACATTCAAATCAACATGGATTTAGCTACATTTTCTAAATTGCTATCCCTCTCAGTGGGCACAAGTTGGCACCTTTGCTGGAAGTTTCAGCACTGACACACAGACTTGAGTGAACATGGAGACTTTGTCTTGCTCTTTAAAATTGGTCCCCTCAGGTGGCGAAGCTTTTGCTGTTGCCTGTTATCTAACTTTCTTACGGATAAATAGAGGACTTCAGTCTCTAAGGCTCTCAATCCAGCACTGTTAGCAACTGATCCAGTGGAGTTAATTGAAGGTCTCCCATTGATTAAAATGGGCATTGAATCTGGCTCTAGGCTCCAGTCCAGCAAAGCACTTACTTAACTTAAAGCAAGTGGGTAGTGTCAGTGAAGTCAGTGGGACTACCCATGTGCTTAAAGTTAAGCACATTAAGTGCATTGCTGGAGAGGCACCTTAATTGACACAAAATTCAGTCAAATTATTTAAACTAGTTATTGTTTGGTGCTATACAAGACACAAAGATGCAGTACTTACTTCAAAGAGCTTATCTAAATAACAGATGAAATTTTGTTAGTTATGACCCTTTCTCTACTACAGTAGTAATTGTTTCCTTTCTTCTGTATTAAGAAGATTGACAGCTTGTCACTTAAACAAGAATCTCAAAGACACAACTGAGCAGATGATGCGGAATGTTCATGAGAAATGTATAGGAAATGCCAGTTTGTTTAAAATAGGGCAAATCTGGCCCTCAAGTTACACCAGACAACCACACTAACTTCCCTTGTGTTGCCCAAGTATAGTAGAGAGCTGAGTTTGTGCCATTTCCTTGTAGCACTTGTCCTCCTCTTCCCCAAAATGTGCCCTAGATAATGAATTATGCACTATTACTGACGTATATCATATGATTTGAATATGTATTCAAAATAACTGTTCTGTGCAAGAGGTTTCCCTATGCTCAGGATTCCCAAGCTTTTTCTAAAGTCTGAATATTCTTAAACCCTTTTTACACTGTTTTTAGCATAGCTTTAATAAACATAGAAGCGACAAAGGGTCCTGTGGCACCTTATAGACTAACAGAGGTATTGGAGCATAAGCTTTCGTGGATGAATACCCACGTCTTCGGATGCAAGCAGTGGAAATGGATCACATTTCCACTGCTTGCATCCGAAGAAGTGGGTATTCACCCATGAAAGCTTATGCTCCAATACCTCTGTTAGTCTATAAGGTGCCACAGGACCCTTTGTCGCTTCTACAGATCCAGACTAACACGGCTACCCCTCTGATACTTTAATAAACGTGACCCCCTAGTTTTGGATAAAAATGATTTAATTGGAGAAGCATGTTATTGGTGGCTATTCTAATTTAGAGTGCTTACCCTCTTCAGGGCTCTCTGCAGCTGACTGCACTGACGTCATCGCTAGTGATATTGACACATTCTTTTGTGTGGTGTGAATGAAGAACTAAATTGATCCCAGTGGGGACTATGTTCACAATGAATAGAAGTCTGCCACTCTACCAGCGATAGACAGCATTAGATGTCTGTTAGCATAGTACTTGATTTCACACCCAAGTCAGTCAGAACAATGATTTAAGTTGTTTCATGTTGCTCCCAGAAAACTGTGATTTTGGCTACAGTAATTACATGCAATTTAATAACAGATAATAATTAAATGACAGAGACTGTGAGTAAGAGCATTTCATCTGTAGAGCTCAAAGCACTTTGCAAAGAAGGGCAAGTATTATTCCCATTTTATAGATGGGGAAAACAGAAGGTCACAGAGCTAGGGGCAGAGCTGGGAATAAAAAACAGGGACTAGATCCTCAACTGGGGGGGAATAATCATCGGTCTGTTGAAATCGATCATGCTAAACTGATTTACATCAGCTGAGGATCTGGCCTCAGGTCTCCTGAGCTCTAGTTATTATAGAAACACTGTTCCTTATGCACTGATAGTGTGTTCAGAATTTCCACACAGTGGTGGTGTTGGTTTTTTAAACTAAGAAAAATACATTGAGATCTCAATTTTTTAAATCTACGTATGGTACTCACACAGCTTCCATTGCTGTAGCATCTGAGCACTTCACAATCTTTAATGCATTTATAGTCATAACACCCCTGTGAGGTAAGGAAGCACTATTATTCCCTTTCACAGTGGGGGGCACAGAAAGGTTAAGGATGGGAGCTACAAAAGGTACTTAGATGTCTAAACCCCAGACCTAGGCACCAAGATCTTAGGTGTAGGTCCCTAAGTCCCACAGGTGGCTCCTGGGACAATTCCCTAAGCACCTAAGTTTCTGCCTCTGAGCATGTGCGCTGGTGCCTCACTCTAGGTTTCTGAGCACCTATCTTGCCTAGATCCTAGAGTGATTCATGAGCCAGGGAAGATGGGAGCTTGTCCACCTAAGCCGTGTGCAGGGCCTGATCTGATAGGCATACTAAGAGCCCTACTAGACCAGACCGCACTCAAATTCTGGCTGGAGACAGTGGTGGTCACCTTTTAGCACAGTTGTTAGAATACTTATTTGGGATGTGGGGTACCCAGCTTCAATTGTCCGCTCTCTGCCCCAGGGGGAGAAGGGAAAGTGGATGGGAGAGAGAGGAAGAATTTGAACACCTCTCAGGAACAGTGATCTAACCACTGAACTATGGGATATTCTGATGTGAGGCTCCCTCAGTCTCGCCTATTGGAACTGCTCCACTGTGGATAATTAACAAGAATGTAATTGGAACAAGGGGATTAGGGCTAGATTCTCCCATTTCTGTCACAGGGCATGGTCCTTCATGCTAGATTTCTCTTTGCAAGGAGTCCTCACACACTCTTACGTAAGTTCACCACAGTGTACTTTATTTGCAGCATCACGTCCCAGCACCATAAAGCTTTTTCCCAAGCCTCAACATACCCCTTGGCACAGGGGGCGAGAGCTCTGACCTAGCTGAGCTCCTGAGGTTCTTTACCCTTCCTTCCAGCCTTCCCCTCACCCTTCCTGTCTCCTATTTAATAGTTCCCAGCTGATAAGCTGAATCCTCTCCTTAACTAGTTAATCATCCAGTCCTAATCATTTATCTCCCCCAATTTGTGCCATGCAGGGACATTTACAAAGTGTACAGAGTGGTGAGTCAGCCTCAGGTTAATTCTGTCACAACTTCCCAGGTGGGTGCTCTAACCACTGGATTAGAGAGTCAGCCTCACTCTCTCTCTCTTTCCCTCCCCCATGACTATTTAAGCATTTTTCCACAGAGGAACAACCATGAGGCTGCCTCCTCCTCTGGTTGTTTTGTGTGGAGTAAGGCGGGTACCTAACTCATTCCCACAAGAAACTACTTAGGTGCTTAAGCTACCTGATTCTAGGAGATAGGTTCCCATTTGTGGATCACCAAGCAGAGACAGATGTCTATGTTTGGGCTGCAGGGAAATGCCTATCTCTAAGAGAGGGGCAGGGCTTAGCACACACCCTCTCGTCTGCACCTCCCTTTAGCTAGCTCAGGCATTTCCCTACCTAGCACGCTGGCTTTTCTGGATTGTATTCTTAAATGCCCATTTCTCCCCATTCATTGTATAGAGAGCCTGGTCACCTAACTCAGTTTTGTGGCCATCAGTGTTGTTCCTCTAATTTTCTAGGCTCCTAAAAGTTAGGTACTGTGATGCTCGGCATTGCAATGTCTAAGTCCCTTCATGGTTCCTACTCCAAGTGACTAGAGCAAAGTCACATAGGAAGGGAATTGAATGCAGGTCCCCCAAATAGCCTAACAGCTGAACCATCTTTTCTCACTTAACTGATATTTAGTAACTGTCTGTCAGGATCCTGACAAGGGCAGTCAGGACCAAGGGTCATAGCAGGGTCAGAAGTGAGGCTGAGAGTAACAGAGGAGTTTGTAGACAAATCCCAGGCTGGGGTCGATACCAGGGATCAGAGTTAGAGTCAGGTTTCAGGGTTTGGGTCAGGAGGTGAGGTCCAAATAAAGCTGAGGTAAAAGCCAGGAGTTCAAGAGCAGGAGTCATGGCAGCAATAGGAGATCTACACTGTTGCCTGGATACTTCCTGGAATGCCCCTCGGGTTTATACAAGGCGAGGAGCCAATCAGGAACCATGAGGCTGCTGTCTGTCAGACCCCTTGATGTGGAACTTCCCATGGTCTGTGCCCATAGCAGGCTGTAGTTAGTGGAGCATGAGCTGGTTATAGCTGCTGATGCTGGGGTAGCAGCATGAGGTGTTTACTGCTTGGCAGCTCTGCAGGCCTAGATTTGAGGCCCACTTGGCCTTATGCTGCGTGTCGTGTCTGTGCTGAAATTTTTTTCTACTATAATGATGCCAGTAGTAGCAATGAAATCAGGCATCTGTCTGATAAGTCATCTATGACTTTGCCCCCCTCAGTTCTCATGTTATTTTCTATTTCTCACCAACTTCATTTGTTCTACAGTCTTTAGGGAGTTTGCAGATGCTGTGAATGCTTCCTCCTAGCAGATCTCCACCTGTGCTCGCTTTTGTGCATCATGCCTGAGATAGCTCTGTCAACACCTTCTTTTCTTTTCTTTTCTTTTCTTTGGAGTTACCATAATAATAATTCTGGAAGAGTCACCTCTAATCACTTTCACATGATGCTTGAGTATTCAAAATGTATTGTTTGCCTCTTTAGTCATGAGTCTTGGCCCACAGGAACAACATACCATCACTCATAGCTTCTGACTTTATCCAGAGATCATAGAATCATAGAATATCAGGGTTGGAAGGGACCTTAGGAGGTCATCTAGTCCAACCCCCTGCTTAAAGCAGGACCAATCCCCAATTTTTGCCCCGGATCCCTAAGTGGCCCCCTCAAGGATTGAACTCACAACCCTGGGTTTAGCAGGCCAGTGCTCAAACCACTGAGCTATCCCTCCCCCCTATAAAGGGAGTGCTATGACCGTATATGCTGATAACTAAATTTTTCATAGTGGTTGAACTTTTTGGACACCCCCCACCCTCACTGTGTTCCCAGAGGTTGTAATTTTTCAACATTCCCTGCTCTTGCTGCCTGAGGTAGTTGGGGGTGTAGGGGCAGACATTTTAGTTTGACCCCGATTCATACAGACCACTGAGTCTCTCTCTGCTCTGCTTTACAGGTGTTCATGCTATCTGAGGAAATAAATCTGGGTAGGAAAGATAGAAAATGTGGCAAAAGACCACCTTGGCTTAACCACGAGATCTTGCAAGATCTAAAAAATAAAAAGGAGTCATATAAAAAATGGAAACTAGGACAAATTACAAAGGATGAATATAGGCAAACAACACGGGAATGCAGGGGCAAGATTAGAAAGGCAAAGGCACAAAATGAGCTCAAACTAGCTGCAGGAATAAAGGGAAACAAAAAAACTTTTTATCAATACATTAGAAGCAAGAGGAAGACCAAGGACAGGGTAGGCCCACTACTCAGTGAGGAGGGAGAAACAGTAACAGGAAACTTGGAAATGGCAGAGATGCTTAATGACTTCTTTGTTTCAGTCTTCACCGAGAAGTCTGAGGAAATGCCTAACATAGTGAATGCAAATGGGAAGGGGGAAGGTTTAGAAGATAAAATAAAAAAAGAACAAGTTAAAAATCACTTAGATAAGTTAGATGCCTGCAAGTCACCAGGACCTGATGAAATGCATCCTAGAATACTCAAGGAGCTAATAGAGGAGGTATCTGAGCCTCTAGCTATTATCTTTGATAAATCATGGGAGACAGGAGAGATTCCAGAAGACTGGAAAAGGGCAAATATAGTGCCCATCTATAAAAAGGGAAATAAAAACAACCCAGGAAACTACAGACCAGTTAGTTTAACTTCTGAGCCAGGGAAAATAATGGCGCAAGTAATTAAGGAAATCATCTGCAAACACTTGGAAGGTGGTAAGGTGATAGGGAATAACCAGAATGGATTTGTAAAGAACAAATTATGTCAAACCAATCTGATAGCTTTCTTTGATAGGATAACGAGTCTTGTGGATAAAGGAGAAGCGGTGGATGTGGTATACCTAGACTTTAGTAAGGCATTTGATACGGTCTCGCATGATATTCTTATCAATAAACTAGGGAAATACAACTTAGATGGGGCTACTATAAGGTGGGTGTGCAACTGGCTGGATAACCGTACTCAGAGAGTAGTTATAAATGGTTCCCAATCCTGCTGGAAAGGTATAACGAGTGGGGTTCCGCAAGGGTCTGTTTTGGGACCGGCTCTGTTCAATATCTTCATCAACGACTTGGATATTGGCATAGAAAGTACGCGTATTAAGTTTGCACATGATACCAAACTGGGAGGGATTGCAACTGCTTTGGAGGATAGGGTCATAATTCAAAATGATCTGGACAAATTGGAGAAATGGTCAGAGGTAAACAGGATGAAGTTTAATAAGGACAAATGCAAAGTGCTCCACTTAGGTAGGAACAATCCGTTTCACACATACAGAATGGGAGGAGACTGTCTAGGAAGGAGTACGGCAGAAAGGGATCTAGGGGTTATAGTGGACCACAAGCTAAATAGGAGTCAACAGTGTGATGCTGTTGCAAAAAAAAGCAAACATGATTCTGGGCTGCATTAACAGGTGTGTGGTGAGCAAGACACGAGAAGTCATTCTTCCGCTCTACTCTGCGCTGGTTAGGCCTCAACTGGAGTATTGTGTCCAGTTCTGGGCACCGCATTTCAAGAAAGATGTGGAGAAATTGGAGAGGGTCCAGAGAAGAGCAACAAGAATGATTAAGGATCTAGAGAACATGACCTATGAAGGAAGGCTGAAGGAACTGGGTTTGTTTAGTTTGGAAAAGAGAAGACTGAGAGGGGACATGATAGCGGTCTTCAGGTATCTAAAAGGGTGTCATAAGGAGGAGGGAGAAAACTTGTTCATCTTAGCATCTGAGGATAGAACAAGAAGCAATGGGCTTAAACTGCAGCAAGGGAGGTTTAGGTTGGACATTAGGAAAAAGTTCCTAACTGTCAGGGTGGTTAAACACTGGAATAAACTGCCCAGGGCGGTTGTGGAATCTCCATCTCTGGAGATATTTAAGAGTAGGTTAGATAAATGTCTATCAGGGATGGTCTAGACAGTAACTGGTCCTGCCATGAGGGCAGGGGGCTGGACTCGATGACCTCTCGAGGTCCCTTCCAGCCCTAGAATCTATGAATCTATGAATCTATGAATCTATGAAAAAGAATCCATAGACTAGAGTCTGAGTTTAAAATGTGTTTCACTAGCCTGGGATGGATGTATTAAGGGTGAAATTGATCCTAGCATAGAGAGGCAGCACAAAGTCCCCCACACCATTTAACCCCGCTGTGGGGGCAAGCTGCAGGCTATGCAGAGGTCTTTGAGTAGGTCTCACTGTGCAGAATAATGCTGAGACTTTGCACCACTGCAACAGTCTTCCTGACAGATTCTCCTGCCCCAGCCCGGTGAAAATGCGTGAGGGTGGGGGAGAATGAGCAACAGAGGGAGCGGGGATGGAGTGAGTGGGGGCAGAGCCTCAGAGAAGGGGTGGGGCCTCAGAGAAGGGGTGGGGTAGGGTAAGGGTGTTCAGTTTTCTGTAGTCAGAAAGTTGGCAACCCTAGCCAGCCTGGATATATAAATATATAGAGTAAGAGGAAAAAATGATAAGTTAGCAATCTGGTTGACCTCCCAGGTCACGGGAAAAATGCTCAAAATGGAATTGGACACGAGCTCCACAGTGCCCGTTATCTCACATTTGGAATATGAGAAAACTTCTAAAAATACCAAATTGAGGGAGACACCAATGTTATAAAAACTTGTATGGGAGAAAAGATAGTGACAATTGGATTAATGCAAGCGAATATGGAGTATACGATAAGCAATGTTTATTAGACTCATATGTCATTATAAGGGGAACTGGCCCTGTGGGGCTATGAATAGTTACATAAGGGTTCTCCAGATTGGAAATCTATAAAGATGCTGCAGTTACTTTCAGCAGATACCACTAAAACAGTTGAACAGCACTTGGGAGGGATACTAAGTCAGACATGAAGGGTATTCAAGGAGAGCATAGGAAGTCCAAAACACATGAATGTTAAAATAGTCGTAGCCAAGAAAGCACAGCACAAACTTCACAAAGTTCAACCTGTTCCTTACAGTGTTTGCTCAAAGGTAGATGCTGAATTGGAATGTCTGGAAGGAGAGGGCCTAGTTTCAAAAGTAGCCTAGAGTGAATGGGGAACACCTACCATTCCAACTGTGGGGAAAAAAAGAAAAGAAAAGAAAGTGATGAAGTACGAGTGTGTGGAGATCTTAAGGTCACCATAAACCCCGTACTGAATGTTGAAAAATATCCCCTGCCTCGAATTGAAAACATTTTTGCTACACTGCCAGGGTGACAATGATTAGGCATAATTGCTTTGTCACAGGCCTACCTCTAGATAGAAGCTGAGGAACAGTCAAAGGCATTCCTCACAATCAACACACAAAAGGAACTGTACCAGTACAACAGGGTAGTGTTTGGTTTTTCTTGAACTCCTGCTACATGGTAACGGGCAATGGACCAAGTTTTGCAAGGTATTCCGAGAACACGGTGTTATTTGGATGGTGTTATTGTGACCAGTGGAAGTGATGAAGAATATCTGGAAACCCTGAAAAGGATATTAAAATGTCTAGATGAATATGGGTTATGAGCCAATTGCATAAAATGCTAATTTTTCAAGGACTCAATAGGTTATTGTGGGCATGTTATTGATGCAAAAGGCCTGCATAAATCTCAGCAGAAGATTAAAGAAGTCCTGGAACCTCCACTGCCAAACGGTGTGTCACAATTTAGATCATTTTGAGGATTTATTAACTACTGTAGCTGATTTGTACCAAAACTACCAACTATATTGTTTCTGCTGAACTGTTTTCTACAGACTGGTCATGTGAATGTCAAAAAGCTTTCCTGGAACTTGTGACCAAACAATTGGTCACCTCAGACAGCGTGCTTATGAACTTTAACCCTTTCTTGCCTATCAAGTTAGCATGTGATGCTTCCTCACTTGGAATTAGGACAGTTATATCACACATTATGCCAGATGGCAGTGAGATAGCATTTGCCTCCAGATCTTTCACAGCATCAGGATGTAGCTATGTACAAATAGACAAGGAGGCTTTAAGTCTGGAATGGGGTGTGGATAAATTCAACCATTATCTATATGGGAGGAAATTCACCCTTGTCATGAACTACCAACCCCTAGTAGCAATCCTTTCTCCAAGGAAGGGAGTTTCTGTGCACATATGCATTCTTATCTGTTTACATCCATGATATCAAATTCGAAAGTACAGAAATGCATGCAAATGTAGCTGGGCTTTCCCTCCTGCCCCTGGTAGTTGAAGGGCAACCTGTAAGAGAGAGAATCTATTGAATTTGCCAACTTATTTCGGATTGAGTGTGCCCCAGTTGAGTGTGCCCCTGTAGTTTAAATCAAGCAAAAAACCCAGAGGGATCCTATGCTAGTTTATGTTTATGAAGCTACTCTGAAGGGCTGAAATATACTGACAGCTCTAATCTGGCCCCCTTCTATGCACTGAAAAATGATCTTACCATACAGCAAGGATATGTTGTGCGGAATTCCTATTGTCATACCTAATAAACTGCACTCAGTCTTAGAGGAGCTCCATGTAGGTCACCTAGGGGTAGTAAAAAATGAAGGCACTTGCCAGAAGTTGTGTATGGTGACCAGGCATTGACCAACAAATGGAGCAGCCTGCTAAGGAATATTCAGGATGCCAATAGGCACAGTGCATGCCTAAACCAGTGCCATTACATCCTTAGGTATGGCCATGAGCTTCCTAGCAATGTCTGCATATTGATTTTTGCAGGACCATTCTGGAGAATGATGTATCTAGTGGTGGTCGATGCCCATTCCAAATGGCCAGAAGTTTTTTGCATGAAAATCGCTTCAGCTGCATAGACAGAAGACAAACATCAAAGTTTGTTTGAAAGAACTGGACTGCCAGGACAAGTTGCGAGTGTAGTGGTCCTCAATTTAGTTCAGGAGTATTTTGGTGGTTCAAGAAGAAAAATAGTATTAGACATATCACCTCACTACCATGCCACACAGCAGAAATGGCTTCGTTGAAAGCAGGGCTTTGGAGCAGTAGGTTTATGCCCGGAGCTGGAGCGGAGCCAGAGCAGAGCAATTCAAAAATTTGATTGCTCCAAATCCCTGGTTGAAAGGGTTTAACAAACTTTTAAATAAACCTTGTGATCCATGAAAGATGAGAAGGGGCCATTACAGCAGAAGCTGGCATGCTTCTTGCTAGCATATAGAAATGCAGTACATTCCACAATGAACCAAACACCTGCAATGGTGTTTATGGGTGAAATATCAGGTCATGCTTGGACTTATTAAAGCCAGATTTATGTTTACATGTCAGAAATCATGGTGAGAGGGATCAGTGTTCCTTGTCAGCTACAAGTGGGCCAGTGTCGGTGCGTGGTTATCAGAGACCAAGTACACGGCTTCCGGCAATTGTTAGTGCACAAACAGGTACTTTGTCCTTTGTACTGGAAAGCAGCAGTGCTGAACAACCAGCATCATCTGAAAGAATGTTTTGAGTCAGACATTGTTGAAGACGTGCTACTTACTCAGAAGAGTGTTGAAAATGGTGGCAGCTGCTATCCCAAAAGAAAATGCAAGCCTCCTGAAAGACTTGACTTGTAACTGGGCTTTTGGTGGTTTTCCCAAACGTAGTTCTGAAGGTGTTGAGCCCATTTCATTTCTGGGAAGAGGATAGATATTATATATTTGAACGTATTGGGTGGAGTGTTGAATCTGTTTAAGTGATTTCACAGTTTTAGTTCTTTAACGAGTTACGTATGTTTAATCTATTGTGTGACGGGGCAAGGCCAGAGGGCTATAGGAAAGTGGTAAGGAACCAGTATGTTAGCCCCAGGCTAAACAAATTCCTGATACCTTATGGCAGTTGCTCCAGGTTAATCAAGACACCTGGGGCCAATTAAGAACTTTCCAGAAGGCAGGGAGGTTGATTGAGACACCTGCAGCCAATCAGGCTGGCTGAAACTAGTCAAAAGCCTCCCAGTGAGTCAGTGAGGGGTGCATGTCAGGAGCTGTGGAAGGAGGTTGCGTGTGAGGAGCTGGGAGCAAGAGGCACTAGGAGCTGAGAGTAAGAGGGCGTACTGCTGGAAGATCCTGTGGTGAGGATAAAGAAGGTGTTGGGAGGAGTCCATGGGGAAGTAGCCCAGGGAGTTGTAGCTGTCGTGCAGTTGTTCTAGGAGGCACTCTAAACAGCTGCAATCCACAGGGCCCTGGGCTGGAACCCGGAGTAGAGGGCGGGCCCGGGTTCCCCCCAAAACTCCCAACTCCTGATCAAACACAGGAGGCGTTAACCTGGACTGTGGATTCTACTAGAGGGGAAGATCTCTGAGGCAAGCAAAATCCGCCAATAAGCGCAGGACCCACTGAGGTAGAGGAGGAACTTTGTCACAATTGTTATAAGAGCTTCTTTCTTTCTTTCTTTCTTTCTTTCTTACAAGAGAGAGTCAACCATCATGGTTCCAACCTTGTGTAATCAGAGATTTGTGCTATGTCTGCTATACACAATTTCCTAGAATATCTCTATCTTGGAATAAGATTTAGCATTTAATTTCAGAGGGAATGTTTTCTTTTTGGGGAAGCTGGTAGATGGGAAGAAGAAGAGGGGGGAAGACTTGGCCTTATGATAATAATTCCATAAACTCTTTCCAAAGGAGGACAGAATCATTATCCCCATTTTACAGATGGGGGAACTCAGGCATAGAGGGAGAAGTGACTTGCCCAAGGTCACCTCGCAGGCCAGTGGCAAAGGTGGGAATAGAACCCAGATCTCCTCTAGACCAACCTACAGTAGCTTCAACCTTACCTAAGGAGTTTATTATATTTATTATAAAATAAACCTTTGAAGGCAAACATTTCATTTATGAGGGTGTTCTTTCAAGACTTGCATCCGAAGAAGTGGGTATTCACCCACGAAAGCTTATGCTTCAATACCTCTGTTAGTCTATAAGGTGCCACAGGACCCTTTGTCGCTTCTTTCAAGACAGCATTCATGTATTTACCACATCAGATATACGGAAAGGACCAGCCTCATACAACAAACAAGGTTGACCTACAGAAGATAGTGAAACCATTCATGCAACTACTATATAACTAATTAGGCTAGTTGGAGCAACTGTTTCAGTTCAGATGTTCACACAGCAGCCATTTAAATTTTGACAGGTACATCATCAATTGTAACACTGGACAGAGGATCCCAGGAAGGTGAAGCACAATATACCAATGTATTTTTGTGTGTGTGTGTGTTCGGATTAGGAATCTGGAAAGCTAAACCACTAGGCTTTGATGCATAAATGAATGATTTTTGCATTGGAAACATCACCCAATACCAAGGTAGATTGCCAGAACACCCTTATCAGCTAATACCAGTAGAACATACAAAAGAGATGAAGGTGCACTCAAACTCAACCAATTTAATTTTTTCTGTAGCGATAAAATGGTAAATTCTATAAGGGCAATGTACTCTACCTAGCTATATTAGGATAAATCATGCATAGTCAGGCTTTTGCATAGCTATTGTGTAGCTCAATCAGGGTATATGCTCATTCTCAGCCTGGCAGGGAAAGAAAAGCAGAGGAAAGAAAAAAAATCTGAAATATGGAATTTACACATTGTGGAATGAGTAGAATATGATAATGTATGTGGGTTAGGACACAAATCGGGATTCTGTCTTTCATCCCTCTTGCAGAACCCAGGATGACCATTCCATAACAAATGAATAAAAATAAGATGCAATTGCCTGAGATGTAATGCAAAGTGCAGATTCAGCTCCAAATATTCTTATCTAATTTGTCTGCCACATTTCTAAAGAGACTCAGATTTTAAGACCAGAATGGACCACTATGAGCCTGACCTCTTGCATAACACAGGTCATGGAATTTGCACCCATGCTTTGTGAAAGACAGATCTCACATGACGCCATTCTTTGTACCAATGGCCCAGCAAATGGAAGAAGTGCCAAATTAGTAAATGGCTAGCCCACAAAACCGCATGGGGTATTTTGGCTTCTGCTTTAAATCTGTGGTTACTAATGCCCACTGTCTGCATGCAAAGTCTTACGTATCAGGTTGCTTCTCTGTGCCTTCAGGCAAATCTGTACCAAAGGACTAACAACACACTTGGTAAGCTACTACCTCCTAAAAATCACTAGCAATGAGCCAAGTTTCTGTCAATGCTAGTATCATAAATATTACAATTTCAACAAGTAGATCCAAAATGCTTCATTAAAGCCATCATATCCTATGCTCCAGATTGCCTGGTACGTGATACCAGTTAATATAATTATTGCCTGGGCCACGCTGAGTCCAATCCTGGGTGTAGCAATAAACATAATGCAAAGCCCACAAGAGTTCAGAAATATACCTGGACTCCACAGACAAGTAGCCTAATTCTATCTATAGAACGTATAAAGCTGCCATCTTCCTAGTATCTGAGTGCTGCTTTAATGTATTTTCCTCACAACACCACTGTGAGATTGGGAAGTACTGTTACCCTCATTTTACAGACAGGGAACTGAGACACAGCCTCAAAGGTATTTAGGCTCCTAACTCCCATCTTCCCTTTCAAGATCTGGGCCAGAGAGACTAAGTGACCTGCCCAGTGACACACAGAAAGCCTATAGTACAGCAGGTAATCAAACCAAGGGCTCCCAAGTCCTACTCCAACTGGCCATGTGGCTTAACAATATCTCCCTGGCAGACAGCTTCAAAATGGAGTTTATCCAGGGAGAATGACAAAGAGGTCCCAGGGGTAAAGATATCTTCCACACCTAACCCTGGGTGATAGCCTTGAGGAATGACCTTTTTCTCTGTTTATTTACTCAAGAGGCATAACCTGAACAATGTGAAATTCCTACATACAACCCTGACCATAAGTGGTGAGAGGGTAATGCAGTCTGTTCTCATTCAGTTCCCTGGCTTCCGTACTGAGACTGTCAAGAAGGCAGCCAGTGAGTGCCAATTTTGTTAGTTTTTATGCTGTGGATAGCACCAGGAAGTCACGTGAGAAGTTCAACTCATTCAATAGAGGTCACCAAACAACCATCAGGGTTAACAGCTTTTTAAATCACTAAGGACCTGGCTTGGATTTTAAATCATTACATAAAAGTAAAGAGCCTTCCATTACCAGTGCCCCGAGACTTCTGGTTCTTCATGACCCATACTTGTTGGATGACACTAGAAATGTGTGCCAGGGGGAATACTGGAAAACTGTTTGTTAACTTTCTGATCAACACCGTTCTCCTTATTTTAGTCCACGGAACTGGCTTCCAGTGTGTAGTTTTCAATGGTACCTTTCCACTTGGAAGAGCATAGTTCCCTTCCCTCCCTGCTTTGACAGGATTGGTCCCTTATATATCCAATAGACAGACGGATAAAGTAATGGATGCTTATTCTTAGGCCTCTCTGGTTTGCCTCACACTCAGTGCGTGCAGGTGAAGATAGCTAAAGCCTATTAGTTTGCTTCCTGTGAAGCAAGAGTCATCTTGGGTCATTGAATGAAAGTCTGTCCTGAAACTCAAAGCTGAGCCAACATGTAACCTTCACAGTGTTCCAGTCCTGGGAAAGTAAAACATGCCAGCAGAGGAGTTCAGCAGATTTGTTAACATAAATATCATTATGAAACAGAAGGCGAGCTGTCTCATAGCACAATTCAGGAAACTCACGATAAATATTACTATTCACTCTGAATATATGCTTTATCCTTGCACAGCACAACATTTGAATATTATCCTGATAAAAGAGCACCTTATTAAAAGAACAGTTTGTGTTGTCATGGGGGAGGAGCTCTGTAAGTGGTGGCTATTGCTGTATAAAAATGAATATTACATTTATGTACCTATGACAAAGACCATTCACCTACACTAGCAAGTCTCTTCTCCTTCAGATGTCACCTATTGTTCTGGTTGTTCTTCTTTCAGCATGTGTCTCCTTCCTAACCCAGTCCCTTTCTTTTTAGCTTCCTCTCCAGCATCCCTAGGCCCATCATCTTTCTGTTTCTTTCTCCCTTCCTGCACAAACTGGTTTCTCTCTGCTCTGAGTTGCCTCTCCTGCTTATCTCTTTCTTGCTACTTAGGAGTTTCCACATGATTGTAGCTTTTAACAGAAAGTATTAGCAGTGGCCTGGTTGGCTTTTAATTACATTTTTTCAAAAGAAAATACTTCTATTATGGGTGTATTAAACCTATAATTACCTCTGATAACTGCAGTCAAATGGCAATTTAAGTGTATAAAGGGCTTTCTTATTCATTTTAGTGAGTTGGCACATTACAAATCTGAGTCATATAGTTCTAATACAGCAGCAAATAGTGTTACAGGGCAATCTAAGGGGTTTTTTTTATAAACATTTCCCTTCAGCACTTGGGAGAGGGGAGTTGGGGCAGTCACATGGATAGGAGCCAAATTCTTTTGCATTAGAGGTGTTGGGTTGTGAATTATAGTGCGTCTGGGAAAGAGGAGTAAATGGTATAATAGGGTAACATGGATTATATGGAATTCAGTGGGTACATAAAACAAGTCTAATTCATACTAGGAGATGGAAGAGGCTGCAAAAGGAAAAACAGGAAGCTGGCAATAGAGTGGAGGGGATTTGTTTTACTGTATATTCCCCAGTTGCTTGTTTTCCTAGTTATGCACATCTCCTCCAACTCTTCAGTGTACAAGTTACATTGGTCTGCCCTCAAATACCATATTGGTGCAAGTTACTTTATCCATTACCACAGTATTTTCCTTACTGTGCTTAAAACAGCAGCTATTTTTTAAAAAAATGTGTTTGGAAATGTATTGCTTGAGGAAGACAGCCAGTTGAGAGGTCTAGGGATTTAAGTCCTATATGTATCTGCATACCTACCCAGTAAAGCATGAACAGCAGCACAAGTTTCTTCTCACTGCTCTGCCAATGTGTCACAATATGTGGGGTGCTGGGAGTTGCACACATGTAGGTGGATGAGGAACTAGGCCCTTTTAGGGTGGGTAGCCAGATTTGCAGTAGCTCAGCTCGATGTAGCCCACTAAAAAGGGAAGAATGGGCATTGTAGCAGTGCTCAGGCGAGCCACCCAAGCTCAGGTGTTGGGTGGGCTTGGACTTGGGCAGCTAACCAGAATAGATGCCAGTGCCATGATGTCCACAATTGCTATTTTAGCATGATAGTTTGAGCTAAGTTAATGCCAGTCTGGCTACCCAAACTGGGAATCACACCTCCCAGCTGCAGTGTAGACATAGGCTTAGTTTCCATCATGCTCAGTCAATCCTTGATTTCTCCACTGAGACTAGCAACAAGCATTCCAGTGCTACTGCGAAAATGCAGGTTTTTTCGGGGGATGTGGACCCCTGTCCATTGGGTACTGGATGGAAACTACTAAACTGATCTTCCACACAGGGCACCAAACAAACAGTCATGAGATGGCTACTTACCTTTGCTCACAACTAACTGGGCTCTTTTTGAGCAATCAATCATACTAACAACCCCATGAGCCAACATAGCTGCTTCAAATGTGAAACTAATAGGTTGGTTATCAATAGGTTAATGAAAACACTGTGGAAAGTGCAAGGAACTGATCTAATCCCTGTGAAATAGGTCCCTTGTGCTGCTCCTTACAATGTTCTTTTCCAGCTCAATTTTCCCTATATAGGACCAATAATACTAATCATCATTCTCATTACTCCTGCTATAAAATACATAGAGGACAGGAGATATTTAAAATAATTATGGTGTTGTCATAAAAAGGACAGTATGAGGGAGGTGTATAAAAATAATTCTGAAACAGCAATAACTATGTGAAAAATGCTAAACTTTCATATATTAATTGAAATGTATTACGAGAGCTCATTTGAAAGGAGATGAATCATAGAATCATAGAATCTCAGGGTTGGAAGGGACCTCAGGAGGTCATCTAGTCCAACCCCCTGCTCAAAGCAGGACCAAACCCAATTAGATCATCCCAGCCAGGGCTTTGTCAAGCCTGACCTTAAAAACATCTAAGGAAGGAGATTCCACCACCTCCCTAGGTAACCCATTCCAGTGCTTCACCACCCTACTAGTGAAAAAGTTTTTCCTAATATCCAACCTAAACCTCCCCCTCTGCAACTTGAGACCATTACTCCTTGTTCTGTCATCTTCTACCACTGAGAACAGTCTAGATCCATCCTCTTTGGAACCCCCTTTCAGGTAGTTGAAAGCAGCTATCAAATCCCCCCTCATTCTTCTCTTCTGCAGGCTAAACAATCCCAGTTCCCTCAGCCTCTCCTCATAAGTCATGTGCTCCAGCCCCCTAATCATTTTGGTTGCCCTCCGTTGGACTCTTTCCAATTTATCCACATCCTTCTTGTAGCGTGGGGCCCAAAACTGGACACAGTACTCCAAATGAGGCCTCACCAGTGCCGAATAGAGGGGAAGAATCACGTCCCTCGATCTGCTGGAAATGCCCCTACTTATACAGCCCAAAATGCCGTTAGCCTTCTTGGCAACAAGGGCACACTGTTGACTCATATTCAGCTTTTCGTCCACCGTAACCCCTAGGTCCTTTTCTGCAGAACTGCTGCCCAGCCATTCGGTCCCTAGTCTGTAGCAGTGCATGGGATTCTTGCGTCCTAAGTGCAGGACTCTGCACTTGTCCTTGTTGAACCTCATCAGATTTCTTTTGGCCCAATCCTCTAATTTGTCTAGGTCCCTCTGTATCCTGTCCCTACCCTCCAGCGTATCAACCACTCCTCCCAGTTTAGTGTCATCTGCAAACTTGCTAAGGGTGCAGTCCAACAAGAATGAGCCTAAAGCACTGATACCTCATTTTAAAAAGAAGAATGGCACTTTTAATTTTTTTGTGGATTTTTTCTTTCCAATACCTGTTAATTATTAAGGCATCAAATCCTGAAGTCCTTTGCTCAATTTTTATTCTCTCCTTAGTCAGAAAAAACTTCAGGCAATATTTGGCCCCAGCAGCATAGATGAACTGGACAGTATTTCACTACTGCCAGATTACAAACAAAAATAACCAAAGTACAATATGAGTCAAAATTTTATTTTGGATGATTCATAACACTCTGCATTGGTATTATATCTCCGGTGTCAGAGAGCTTTACAAACATTTGTGAATGTAGTTTCAGAACCACCCTCTGATATAGATGAGAATTTTTATGATAACTTTACTGCTAGGAAAACTGAGGCATCACAAGGTTAGGTCTGTTGGCCAAAATCAAAGAGACAGTCTGTATTAAAACTGAGGAACTAAGGCCCCAAAACATTTAAGCATATACTTCTGTAACCCTTCTGCCAGGACGAGTTGACAGCAGCAAGGGCCAGGTTCAGTACATAGGGGTTCCCTTCTCAACAATGCAATGCAAAACCGGCTCGAGCCCCCACCCAGTAACCTGGGAAAATCTTATACAGACCCCTGGGCGCCTCAAAGAGGCAATACTTCCCCTCTCGCAAGCACAGAGCCTCAGTGTAACAGAAATCTTTAATAGCAGCAGGTAAACGACACCAGCCTCAAATTGGGAAAACACCGCAACTAGGATCCATAAACCAAACTGTGAGCAAGACCCACCCCAGCCAATTGGGCCATGCCCTGTCCCTTGGGTTTTTGAGTCCAGCAACCCAAAAGTCACCCAAAGTCCCCAAAAGTCCAAGAACCCAAAAGTCCAGTCCCAGAGTTCAAAAGTTCATCTGCAGGGTGCTACACGCCACCCGCCTGGGCAGCAATGGGAAAGGGGGAGGTAAGGGGCACCTTACGTGGCGTGAAGATGATTGCCTCACCCCTCCGTGGGGCTTCGCTCTGCTCCGCCAGCCGTCTCACAGGCCGCTCTGCTCCGCCAGCTGTCCCGCAAGCTGCTCCAACTGCCCCCACGAACTGCTCCGCCCCGCCAACAGCGCCGCTCCACCAGCCGTCCTGCAAGCTGCTCCAACTGCCCCCACGAACTGCTCCGCTCTGCCAGCAGCACCGCTCCGACTGCCCCCACGAACTGCTCCGCTCTGCCAGCAGCACCACTCCGACTGTCCTCACGAGCTGCTCTGCCAGCAGCGCCACACCATCAGCTGTCTGGCCAACTGCTCCACCAGCCACTCAGCAACTTATCTTCAGGCTCCCCCACTACTTAACACAGTGCTCAGTGATTTCAGCTCATAAGACTTTTAGCTCTTTAGTGATTTCAGCTTGTAGTTTAGGGGAGCCTTAGTGCTCACTTGCACTAGTAGCCCAGAGTGATTTCAATTCAGCAGCCTGAAACCAGACTCTTAAAGAACTCAACATTAGCTCTGATATTCCACAGTGGCGAGAGAAGGAGACGCTGCAATTGGTGTCTCAAACCCCCCAGGCCTACGCCACCAGGTATTAATACCTGTCCCCACCCTCTCTCAATTCACTGGGCTTTGGAACCCATGTCCCTTGGCTGGCGAGTGCTGTTTGGCTAATGGCAAGTTCCCCTTTATCATGACAAAAGGCCAAGTACAGTTCCACTGTCCATGATTTACATAAGCAGTATAACAACAGTTTATTCTTCCTGCCCCAATAACAGAAATTCCTGCCCCAATACAGAAAACTGGGGATCCTACAGCAGCTCAAAATGCCCATTTGGGCCATTATGGTTCATACCAGGCAGGGTGGGTGTGCCTAAGCAAATTGGATCAGCCCCTGGAATGCTTTGCCATGACTCACCACCAGATGTCAGGGTGGAGCTCATCCTGACTCTGCTTACACTTCAGTTTCATTTAAGTCAATGGTACATAAGCACATGATTAAGTGTTTTGCTGAATCGAGGTCCAGATCTCCAAACTCCCAGTCTTCTGCCTCACTCGCAAAGCTTTCCTTTCTTAGTTCTGACCTTTTGCAGCACATTTCTGAATCCCTTATGTACGTTGAAAGCTGAAGTAAGAAAAAAAATCAACAGGGAATGTTGCCAATTTCATTTTTAAATGGTGGACTAGGAAATGTGCTGGGTTTTGTGTTCAGACTTCATATTAACAGTCTATAAATTCCCCATCTCCCATCTAAGGGACTCGCAAGCCAAAACAGTAGGTGATGTCAGCCCCAAGAGAATTACTAGCTGCAGTAAACTCTTGACACTTATGTGCAGCAGACAAACATTATTTCCATAAGTGTAGATTTAAAAATGATTCCTGCAAAAGGGGACTAGTTGCTTCATTCTCAAAACACCGGGCCACTTTACAGTATTTCAGCAAGTTGATTTATATTTGGAGCAATAATAATACAGACTACACTGACAGAAGCATGAAATTATTTCCAACATGTCGTGCCCCTCCTTCATTATTCCTTATTGTTCTAAAGCAAAAGATAAACATTTCTTGAGTCAGGAACCTGTGCCTTTGGTAGAATGTCCGCATTTCATACTAAAATTCCATTGCACTTTCTTTGCGTTTTCAGACTTCTACACACACTGTCCTGCTTACTTTGAAGGATCAGCGATTTCAACCTAGTAGGGCAACAGTGAGAGATGATGAGTGAGAGAAAACTTTTATTGTTTGGTGACGATTGAAGCTGAAGCTTTGCTGTGCTATATTCCAGTGTTATTTTATTCATCCATTTAAGTGCTGTAATAGTAATAAGGCTGTATCAGATCACGTATGTTAGAGAGCTAGAAAAGATCTACTGTGTCAGAGATTATCTCCTTGCAGAACATCTCCCAGTCTCCTCCCTGTTGAGGTCAACTTTCACAAAGGTGACTATCACACCCTCTGGCTCCCATTTCCTCCCTCTAATCTCTACCTCTGACCTTCAGCTTTGGACCACTCTCCCACCCACCCAATGGATTGTGCCTTAGGCCTTGTCTCTACTAAGAGCTGCACCTTCTCAGATCTCTCACTAGCCATGTTCTCTCTTTTTGATCAAGTCAGTTCCTTTTGTATTACACATGCTCATCCTGTCCCCAGCCCACTCATCTGTCCCCTTCTGTGGTATCCACCCAATCTACATCCCTAGTTTCTTTCTATTCTTTCTTTGACCCCCATCCTTTCTCATCTCCAGGAATTCCAGGGTTAATTTTCTACTGCTGATTCTCCCCCAGTACTCCAGCCATCACACTTACACCAAACCCTGGCACATACTTAGCATGTTTCCTCTGCTCCTGGACATATTTGGAGAAAATACATTTGTCGTCTCTTCCTTCAATATCATCATCTTACTAACAAAACCGGTCTATTTGTTTTTCACATTGACTTCCAAGTCTATAACTCTGACAACCATTTGTCCCCATGTGGTTTTTAAAATTAAAATAACTATAAACAGACATTTTGACCTGCACAATTGTTATAAATAACTGTGCAGTAGTAGGAAGGTGGAGGGTGTTTTTTGTTTTGTTTTTTGCTTTTAAAGCCAATATATTGTTGAGCAATGCAATGCAAGTGATACAATCCATTATATATCTCCTTACAGGTTTAATAAAGATGGTCATTTGTTTATATTAATATTCAACAGTACTGTCAAAGCATGATTGAAATGCAAGGACTTTCAGAAGTAAAATCTAAAATCATACACTTTTTCCTAAAGCTACCATTCAGAAATTAATAACATGTTTCTTACTCATTGTTGATTATCGTTATTTTAATAATTTATTTCCATGTAAAACTAACACTTAAAAATTCCATTTAGCAGTTGAAAGTATTATACCAAAAGGCAGGAACTGATATAAATTTCTATTCCTTCTGTTTCCTGAAAGGAACCTTCCAGTCCCAGAGTGACCCTTTGATAGCTATTCTCAGTACTGGTGAGTCATTCATTAGAGCCTTTGAGTCATAGATGGTATCAGTTTCATATATATACATCAGAATCACAACTGTATTCGCTATATAAAGAATGAAAGTAGCAGTAGGAGATAAATTACTTCAGCAAAGTGTTTCTATTTTCTTCCTCATCCTAATTTAATATCTTTTGGTGCCTGTGGACATTCATTATTGAAATGTATTGTGTCACCTGCAGTCACTTACAAACTTTATTTTGATCAGCTTGATAGGGAGAAAAAAAATCAAATTTACTGGGCTTTGTTATGCTGGAACTGGAACAGATGTCTCTAGGCAAAGGATATTTTAGAATGACATTGAATGTGTCTTTATTCCTCTGAGAGATTAGAGTGTATAGTCAAACGGATAAGTGAAGGGAATTTCTTGATAGAACTAATTCTAGGACAAAATTTATATCTATCTTCCACAGTTATGAAAGAAATTGTAGGTAGATCAGTTTTTGTTACCTGAATTTTAATGAATGGCATTCCTATTCAATACCTGTACATCTGCAGCTCTTCACATTTTCACCTTTGGTGAAAGAAAAACAAATTAAATTTCTAGTATGGGGGAAAAAACAAGAGTTAAAACACCTACTGTTTTACAGACAGATTCTTCCACCATTTAGGGCCCAACTCATTCTAGATCCAGATTCTGCTACCTTTAACCATGTCACCCATTAGGAGCTGTCCTTATTAGGATTACAAAGTCTCCCTCCCTGCCCTTTCAGATCACCTCTAGGTATCTGAGTGATGCCTACAGGAGTATTTCATTACCAGCTGTCTCTGCACAGGTGTTGTAGGAAGATTCTCTAAAACGTCTTTTTTTAGATACAATTTTTAGGACACACAAATACAGATTCAGGTTAAAAAAATAACTTCATTTGATAAATGAACAAGAAATGGAAAAGATGAAATGTGAGTAAAGCATAAAGTTACTGCAAGTCTATGAAAAATAGCTGTGTTGGAACTATAATAACTGCTGCTGGATGTTGGCTTGCTGGCTTTTTTCCCCAGCCCAGGGAAGATTAAACCCCAAGCTCTGATCTCCTTCAGGTCCTTCCCTCAGGGCATGGTTTGTTAATTAATATCAAACACTCACAAAGCAACACAAAACAAAGCTATTTCCCTGACCAACTCAGACTCTAGGGACCCAGAGGCCTTTCAATCTGCACCCCTCTGTCTGCTCCAAGGCCAATCACAGGCACCAACCTCTCTCCTGTAGCTCCTTTCTCAGCCCTTTACAGTTTATACCTGACCCTGCTTCCCCTGCTGGGTCTAACAGTCAAACAGGGCTTACATAGGCCCTTAAAAGGGCAGATCACCCTGTTAAAATGTTTGTGTGTTGATGTGGTTTCAAGCACATTGTAATGGGCTGTATACAGCACATGGCTGTAATGGGACGCAGTATACAGCACAGCCATGAAAGTTTTTGGAAAGAAACGAAACATGAATAATGACTGGTTTGAGGCCAACTCCGCCACACTCACTCCAGCCATTGAAGAACGCCGCGCTGTTCACCTGGAGTACAAGCGTTCCCCCAGTCAGAGGACTCTACAAGAGTATCGATTTGCCAAGAGCAAAGTACAGAGACTAGCTCGACAGTGTGCAAATGATTACTGGCTCCAGCTCTGCCGGAGCATTCAACTATCTGCTGACACTGGAAACATCAGGGGAATGTATGATGGCATCAAGAAGGCCATGGGACCCACAAAGAAGTGGAGAGAGTCACTAAAGTCTGCAACAGGCGAAAACATCCAGGACAAGGGCAAGCAGATGGATAGATGGGTGGAGCACTACTCTGAAGTGTACTCCAGACAAAACACCGTCACCGAAGCTGCCCTCAATACTGTGGATGGTTTTCCCGTTGAAACTGAGCTGGACGAGAAGCCCACCATGGAAGAACTGAAGAAAGTCATTGAGAGCTTGTCCACAGGAAAGGCTCCAGGAAAGGATGGCATCCCACCAGAAGTTATCAAGTGTGGCATCAACGTCCTCCTAGAACACCTCCACGACCTCCTCTGTCAGTGCTGGGACGAAGGTGCAGTACCTCAGGATATGAGAGACGCCAACATCGTGACCCTCTACAAGAACAAGGGTGATAGAAGCGACTGCAACAACTACAGAGGCATATCGCTCCTGAGTGTTGTGGGTAAAGTCTTTGCACGCGTGATCCTGAATAGACTGCAGAAGCTTGCTGACAGAGTTTACCCAGAGTCACAGTGCGGGTTTCGAGCAGGGAGATCCACAACCGACATGGTTTTCTCCTTAAGGCAGCTGCAAGAGAAATGCAGAGAACAGCACAAGCCGCTATTCCTTGCCTTCATAGACCTGACCAAAGCTTTCGACCTTGTGAACAGAGATGGGCTGTTCAAGATCCTGGTAAAGGTTGGCTGCCCACCGAAGCTGCTGAGCGTGATCCAGTCTTTTCACGACAACATGAAAGGCACAGTACTGTATGATGGCTCGTCCTCTGATGCCTTCGACATCCACAGTGGAATAAAACAAGGCTGCGTTCTTGCTCCCACACTCTTCGGCATCTTCTTCGCAGCATTGCTGAAACGTGCCTTTGGAAATTCCACAGAGGGAGTCTATCTCCACACCCGGTCTGATGGGAGACTTTTCAATCTGGCTCGACTAAAGGCCAAAAGCAAGGTACGGGAGGCAACAATCAGAGACATGCTGTTTGCAGACGACGCTGCCCTGGCCACCCACACAGAAACCGATCTCCAGCATCTGACTGACCGCTTTTCCAGAGCTTGCGAAGAGTTCGGGTTGACAATCAGTCTTCAGAAGACCAAAGTTATGGCCCATGATGCAGAACATCCAAGTATTGCCATCAATGAGTATGTGCTAGAAGTGGTCAGTCAGTTCACCTACCTTGGATCTACCATCATGGACAACCTCTCACTGGACCCTGAGATCAACCGTAGAATCGGCAATGCCTTCACAATTTTGGCCAGATTGTCACAGAGAGTATGGAACAACAACATGCTGACCATCAACACAAAGGTTGCTGTGTACCGTGCATGTGCGTTAAACACTCTTCTCTACGCCAGCGAAACTTGGACCCTCTACGCTTCGCAAGAAAAGAGACTGAACACCTTCCACATGCGCTGCCTCCATCGCATACTCGGGATCACTTGGAGTGATCGAATAATGAACAACGAGGTGCTGGAACGTGCCAAGATCTCCAGCATGTTCACTCTCCTCCGTCAACGCCGCCTCAGATGGCTTGGCCATCTAAGTCGCATGGAAGATGGACGGATCCCCAAAGACCTGTTGTATGCCGAACTTGCCTCCGGAAACAGAGCTACAGGACGGCCCCACCTTCGCTTCAAGGATGTTTGTAAGAGGGACCTGAAGACTGTTCAAATCGACATCAACAGCTGGGAAGAGCTCGCCCAGGACAGATGCAGATGGAAACACGCTCTGACCACTGGATTGAAAACTGGTGAAGACAAGCTGCTGCAGCTTGCCGAGGAAAAGCAGGTTCAACGAAAAAGGAAGCAGCGGCTCCAACCCACAGCTGACACCGCCTTCAAATGCAGCAAATGCAATCGAGACTGCCACTCTCGTGTGGGGCTCCACAGCCACAACAGATGCTGCACAACCACCAGCTAAACATTCCCCATGGGCGCATATCCATCGTCTCTCGAGACTAACGGACGCCAACAACAAAGTAATGGGCTACTCTTCCCCCTTTAGCAGGATTGCAGGTGGGTGTGGTTTAAGGTAGGCTGGGGGAATAGGATTGAAACAAATAGTCTTCTTTTGGTGGGTGGTGCTGCTTTTTGCCAGCTCTAAGCAGGGCTGGCTCCAGGCACCAGCCTACCAAGCACATGCTTGGGGCGGCACCTTTTAAGGGGCGGCCAATCTTGGGCAGCACTGGGTTTTGTTTTTTTTTACTTCGGCGGGGCAGCACTGGGGGGTGTTTCGGTGGGTTGGTGCTGGGGCGGGGCTGTTTCGGCGTGGCGGCGCTTGGGTTTTTTGTTTTTGTTTGCTTGGGGCGGCAAAAAAGTTAGAGCCGGCCCTGGCTCTAAGGGAGAGAGGTGCTGTTAGGGTTCTGACTGCATTAAAAGTAGAGTTTCCATTGGGATAATTTTCTGATGGAAAATGCAATTTCCACAACATTGAAATTTTCCATGGGAAAGTTTTGATTCCCCCCCCCCAAAAAAATTCAATTTTTTCTTAGGAAAATTGACATGAAATATTTCATTTGTCTGAGCAATCCATTTGTTTGACCCAAATCAGAATATTTCATTTTTGAACAGACCTGAAATGTTTTGTTTCAAAACGTTCTACTTCATTCTCCTTTTGTGGCACAGTAGAATCATAGAAGATTAGGGTTGGAAGAGACCTCAGGAGGTAATCTAGTCCACTGCTCAAAGCAGGACCAACCCCAACTAAATCCTCCAAGCCAGGGCTTTGTCAAGCTAGGCCTTAAAAACCTCTAAGGCTGGAGATTCCACCACCTCCCTAGGTAACCCATTCCAGTGCTTCACCACTCTCCTAGTGAAATAGTTTTTCATAATATCCAACCTAGACCTCCCCCACTGCAACTTGAGACCATTGCTCCTTGTTCTGTCATCTGCCACCACTCAGAACAGCTGAGCTCCATCCTCTTTGGAACCCCCCTTCAGGTAGATGAAGGCTGCTATCATATCCCCCCCCACTCTTCTCTTCTGCAGACTAAATAACCCCAGTTCCCTCAACCTCTCCTCATAAGTCATGTGCCCCAGCCCCCTAATCATTTTCATTGCCCTCTGCTGGACTCTCTCCAATTTGTCCACATCCTTTCTGTAGTGGGGGGCCCCAAACTGGATGCAATACTCCAGATGTGGCCTCACCAGTGCCGAATTGAGGGGAATAATCACTTCCCTCGATCTGCTGGCAATGCTCCTCCTAATGGATTGCTTTATGGGATTGTAGTTCTGGTCCCTATTCTCTCCAATGAACCAGGCTCTCTGGAGGACATCTTCCTCGAGGCACAGGGACACTCTGGAATGCCGTTCTGGTATATTTTTGGGGATCTGTAATGGCATTCAGGTCATTCCAGTGCTATCACTTACCAGAAGTAGTGCACATCCATCTAGAAATTCTTTTTGGGACGGAAGCGCTGATGTAGCAATGTTCTGATTTCATTCTGACTGAACTACACAATGCATCATGGAAGTCACACGACTGTTGGGTGCATTGTGGAAGTCTGGCCCATGAGGGATTGAGAGTGCATCAGGATCCCACACTGTAACTCCAATAAGGAAATATCATCAAAAGGAAATATAGTTTAATGTTGAAATGACGTAAAGCATTTTGATTTCAGAAATGTTGCAGTGTGACTGCAAAAACCATCTTAAAGGACTACAACACAAGGGGTTAACCTTCATTATTTCATAGCCCTTGTACTGCCCTTTCGCATGAATTCTAGAAAAGAGAGTTAAAACAGCTAAGCAGTCTGAATGCTGTGATTTTCATTTCAACTGGAAGTCTCAAAACAAAACATTTTGACGTTCCCGAATAGATATTTTTTGGAATTTCTTTTTGACAGAAAATTTGGAAATTTCAACTTTTCATCCAATTTCAGGATGAAAAGACATGTTGAAATATGAGAATTGTCCATGGGAGAGAAATTATGAATTTTGCTCAGCTCTAATTAAAATTTTGTTAGATTTTCACACAGTGTAGTCTGGCCTCATTCCTTTGGATACCCCTGGTGTTCCAATATCATGTGATCAACCTGCTAAGTAGGGGACTTCATTTCTCACCAGCCCCTTCCCACTGTAACCGTTTCTCTTGACTAGGTAGGAGGAAGGACCCTGATCAGGAAGTGACTGGGCACTCTTGGGCAGCAGCAGACGCATGGCCAGCCAGGAGCTGCAGGGAAGTCAGGTGAAGAGAGAAACCCCCAGGAACTGTGTGCAGAACTATGTGTAGGGTCAGAAATTACAGCTGAGTGTAGGTATTGTGGTACTTATGGGAGAGCAGAAGTGACTGGGCAGAGAGACAGCATAGAAAGGCCTCAGTGTGAGCGACATCACTAAGTCAGCCTGACCTGGAAACCTGCAAGACCCTATTTGCTTGAATAGAGACTGGAGTGGAGAGGGCATTCAATCCTTTGTATACGCATTTTTAACATAACTGGATGTAATTATATGGGAAAAATTTTAATAACAAACTATTCAGAGCTGCACAGCATGCCTCAGTTACAATTCTGGTACTGAGTCTCTGATTTCTCACTCTTGAACTAATACCTTATTCTCAGTACATACATAACATTAGAAATATTTTAAACAGGGAGGTTTAAGTAATACATCAAAAAGGCTACTGAAAAATGATAATTTAGTGTGAAGAATGGTGATAGGAGAAATCACTGGTTACCCCCAAGAAAACGCAGGAGGTTATCATATAAATTTACTCCATATAGGAAGGGGAATGTACTCTTAATGCTTTAAATCTGTGACCATACACTTTCCAGATAATGTTGTTAGGTGGAAGTCTGCCTGAAAAGGCCTTTCAGAAATTTGGGCTAGCATGTATTATAATTTTATAAATGAGAAGTGCATGTTGCTATTTTATAGGCCTCAGTTTTTAAAAAAGTCTTAGATCTGTGAACAAGTTTATGATACTGATTATACTTTCATGACATGCCTTCTCTTATGTTTATTTATTTAAAAGCTGATAAAATTTAGGCAACAAATACTTCTTCAATCTGTGTAATTTTCTGTTTCTTATTCTAACCCACGTTTAACATAATAATCTGTTCCACGTCTTTTATATAATCTTTAGGAGCTGGCTGTTTCAAAATGAAGATACCAGTAATCTTCATTTCATATTCATTCACAGCTAAGAAACATTAGGATCTTTGTTGTTTTTCCTCTTGGGTTGACTGAAAGCCCAGGATCAAACATAGTTTTCTTCAGCTCTTGAAGGAAAACTAAAATCAGTATCTTGCTCAGCTGCTGCAGTGGTTAAATATCCATATTTCAGACCCAGAATGAACATGTAGCTGAATCGTCATTTCTCTGGGTTTGTATAAGCTAGGTATGATTCAGTGAGCTATGGTAAAATGGGTATGCAGTGATGATGGAGATACTGTTAATGTACACATTGCTTAGTGTAAATAGAGGTCCCCTCTGTCTGCTCTTGAAAAGTCTAGACTTTTTTAGAATTCTGGCATCATGTGCTTTGCCTGGACACACTAGGTACATGTTGAAGTAGGTACCCTGGGAAGCCACTAATGCATGGTCATTAAGTTGTACTCCTATGCTTTAATGTGCTTGTGGGGTTGTTTGTGGAAGGGGTTTGTCCATCAATAACTTCTACACAATTCACGTAATCCTGTTGTTTAAAACCTCTGGCACATATGACACCTTGATCACCTGCTGCTGCAATAGATGATGTATAGCCATGCACACTTCCATGACAATGGCTCCCACCATGGACTTCCCAAACTGGTGCCTGACTGGCCAGAATGTACCAAGAATAGTCAGCTTCCACCAGGTAATCACCTCTCTCCATTCCATGTCATTGGAGCTATCATCTCATTAGTCTGGCCTAGCTCATCACAGAGGTACAAGAAAGCCTCCTTTCTCATTTTAAAGTTATGCAGCCATTGCTACTCACCTCAGGTCTTGACAACTTAGGCCCACCAGTCTGTGATTATGGTCTAGACTGAAATGTGGCACTCTACTTGGTAGATATCATCCTCGAGCACTATGTGGATTTGGCTACCTACGGGATGGGAGGTGTGTTACTGTTGGAGCAATACTACCATGAGCTCGTCTTGCTCTCTACATATCCTGCCAGAACACCCTCCATTGCTTTGCCACAGCCTTGCAACTACTTTTCAAAAGTTCCAGTTGAAGCTTTGCTCGCCAAGCAAAGGCTGAACTGTCATCCCGGTCTGTGTTTTGAGAACAGGACTTTGAAGTGGTGCCAGTTCCCAGAGATATGTGGGAGTTTCCAAGTGAATTCCCTCCAAATTCTACTGGGCCTTCCTGCAGTAAGCTTTTTAAAACTGCTTGAAAGCCACCACTTTAAGGATCTATACAGCTGAAACACCATGGCTAATGTGGATACACTGCATTATTGCACAATCCCATCATTTCAGTTACCAATCCTTCCGTTCTCTAAAGGAGACGCAGCTCCGAAACAGAATCCCTCCCCAAGCTGCCCATTGAATGGTACATCCACACTGTCACCTTCCTGGGCCAGTGGATAAATGCCACAGATGGGCACTCTGTGAAGGATGAACACCCAATAAAGTAAATGAAAGCCTTGCCTGCAAAAGGACTGCAGCACTGTCAATGGCTTTTATCTGTACTGTATATGAAAAATACAGCCCCATCATGCACTTTCTCTCCCCTGCAAAGTAAGTATAAGAATGTGATGGCTACCAACCAGGTCATGATACAATCTAGGTTTTAATATCAGATGTATACCTTGAATCACTGTACATCTTCAGAACCCCACTGTAGCCCTAGTAGAGTCTGTGAGAGTCACAGTTAAAAGAACAGGTCATAAACCAGAATTTCCCATGGAACAAAAATAATCTGCTTCAGAACCATCCACATGTTTTGTTTCAATAATGTTGATTCATTTCAATGTGCATGTTATATAAAATTATATATAATATAGACTCTCTATATATTCATAGTCAAAATAAAATGAATTTAAATGTTTTGACTTCTTTCCATCAAAAATTTCATCAAAATCGTCATGTTCCCAAGAAATGCATTTTTTGACGGAAAATTGTTTCAGCTAAGTTTTTTCCCCAGCTCTAGTAATAAACATTATGCATTTGAAATTCACTAGTGTATGGGGGACAGGGGGAAGAAAAACAACAGAGAAAGAAGGCCAAATTCACTTTAAATCTGAAATAACTCCATTTTACATATGTGTAAAACGAGAGTCTGGTCCAGTGTCTCATAATCATAGAACTCTAAAGAACTCTCTGGTTCTAACATGTCTTCTCATAAAATAGCATATAACTTTGTAACTGGAAGACTGCAGGAAAGATGACAGTTGCTTTCCTTCCTGCTTAGGGCTCAGCAGCAGGTACAGGATGTTCTGAGGCACTGCAAAAACTCATTAGTTCCCTCTAAGGAAAGCCGGCCTTGGAGTTCACAGTTATTATCCTTGAAGCTAAATATGTGAGTTGAAATTCTATGCAGCTTTAATGCGGCATGTTTCTGCATTTACTGTATCACCTCAACTGAACCCTCTTGGCTCTCAGTGCCTTGCGAGAGCCCATCAGTAAAATTACAGGTTTCTGTAAGCAAATGCTTCCAGTTATCAGGTAATTACTGGATTAATCAACAGAAGTTTTCACAGCTCTGGTATTTTTTGCTGAAAGAATAATTGATTTTGGTATTTTACCTTGAAATGAAGAAAGGGATAACACTTGGACTCAGAGACCAGAGCATAAATAGATTAGTATTTCTGTAGGTGCGGCTTTCGATGCTTATTTGTGCACAAACCTTACGTGACCAGTGAGCTGATCATTACGTTCTGTGCTCTCTTACATATCCCGGTACTACTGTTGGCATTGGACAATGGGCAAAAAGCTCTTTGCTTACAGGTACAATGGACTGATATGGTTAAACAATAATTTTCTCAAAACAATTCTGTTTGCATTGTAATCCCCTGATTTTGATAATATGTTAAGCCAAATTTTACATTTGTGCTAGGAATCCCATGGAATCTGTATGTACATGGTATAATTACATGAATATACCAGATGCATAAATTCGTGCTGGGGACCAGACTGAGAGAGGCGCATGCTTCACCATTAAAAGGCAGAGGGACTGCAAGAGACTGCTACCTTACACAGCTGCATAAGCATTTCCCACAATAGCAGTATCTGGCCTCTTTGCTCTCTGGAGTTCAGGAGGCAGATAATGAGGTAGATGGGAGGCAGGGCCCTGCACCAACCCCTTCTGCACTGGCCCATAGAGTCTGGTCAGTACATGATGAAGAACAATCTGCCTGACTGAGGCACAATCCCCTTGGTGATCCTGTTGGGGGCAGTGCAGGTCTAGATCTCCCTGACCACAAGGCTGTGGCATAAATGCCATAATTTATCCCTATTTGTGCACACACGCTCCCATCAGTATTAGTGGAAGTTACATGCACACATTGAAGGGAAAATAGAGAAGACGTCCAGCCAAAATGCTCACAAAAATATAGCAGCCCAGTCATGCAGTCAGAAAATTCAGAGCTTGGATTTAGATTTCAGATGCCCCCAAAGTGTCTAATCTAAATGCCCTGTCTACATGCTTATCAACACAATACCTGGGAGTAGGGAAGTGATTAGATATGGGGTTTTAGAAAAGGAAAACAGTCAGACAATACTGTATTTTAGAATAAAATCCAAATATTATAGGATGTACTGAACCTGATTTCAAAGCTTCTGAATCTCATTATAAACTGAATCAAGGTCAACCACATTCAAGGTCAATCACATGTATACGATCCACAGCCTCGATTTGCAATTTAATTCATAGCCTGAACTAGAGCTGTCATTTTATATTAGAAACTAGGCTAATTATGTTGTTTTGCATGAAATGGAAAAAAATTATAAATTTTGGTTTCAGAGATGGGAACGCAATCGACAGACAGTTCAGTGAGGGTAATGTCGGGGGGAAAGACTGGGTGATTATCACAGGCTAAATGGTAATTTCTAAGCTATGGAGTCAATGCTAAGGTGATCTGCAGATAAGAGTGCGGACCTCTATCACAGAAGGCAGCTGCTTTCAGACGGTAAGGCTGAGACTTTTAAATTATTTCAATATAGTCAATATTCATGCAAAATCCCACAAATTGACAGACATCCCATAGCTGGTCAAATAAAAGAGGCACATTTAAATGTAATGGACTTTACTGGAATACCCCATAAACCATTCTGCAGAAAGGGAATTTAGAGGCCATGAAAATTTATGAGACAGACCTTGTGTAGTTTCTTTCAAAGTTTCCCTGCAATGGGGAGGGGATTGGGGCTGTAGAGGAGATAGGTTGCATGCATAGCTTTCTCAGCTAGTGGATCCTTCGGATCTAAAGGGAAAGTTACCATTCATCTCACAGGGACTCAACTCCTCCACCTTGCTTCTCTCTCCACTTACCTCCCATTTATCTGCCACTGCACTGCGTCTTCATTTGTCCTTAGTGTGACGGGGCAATCCCTTAAAAATAAAAATTGCTTTCCCATGTATTTCATAAAGTATGAAGGATAATTGCCCAAATCTTGAGCTGTGACAGAGCTCGGTGAGTTAAAAGGAGGCAGTAAAGTTGCCTTTGCATCCTACAGATCCTAGAGCCTTCCAGCAGTCAGTCTAGCTGTTCAAGTTCCACTTGAGCCCCAAGGGACTATTGAAGTAGCTGGAGATAATCAAAGTGTAGATACCCCTAGCCATGCCCCCCTTTCCTTAGCCACACCCTTTGTACAGTGCCTGATGAGAAAGTATTATAGGAGCCACTCAGGAGGTTCTGTGCCACTCAGGGATTCCCTTCGGTAAAGGGAATCATCAGATGGCTGATGAAGCAGCTTCAGAGATACTTTTGCCAGAGTGGTGCAAGGCATCAGGAAGAGGTGTGCGTCTGGCCCATACGAAGGTATAATGAGATCCAATGTCTGGAATGGAAGTTCAGACTGGAAATAACGTGCACATTTTCAAAAATGAAGATAGTTAACCACTGGAACAACTTACCTAGGGTTGTCGTGCATTCTCTATTATTGGAAAACTTTTAATCAAGATTTGATGCTTTTCTAAAAGATATGATCTAATTCAAACAGGAATTAATTCAGGGAAGTCCGGTGGCCTGTGTTATACAGGAGATCAGACTAGATTACCACAACGACCCTTCTGGCTTTATAATCTATAAGTGCAGCTAGTCTAATTTCAATTTGGCATTTCAAGTTTTCTTTGGAATTACCATAATTTGTTTGCTTCCTTGTTTTGGTAGTCTTGTAAATACAACACTCTTGCAGGTAGCAATTGTATTTTCCTTAAAGTTCTGTCCTTGAAATAGCAGAAGCAGTTGGCGTAACACAGTTATAACTCCTCTCTTTCCATTGTATATATTTTTAAAATCTTTACCCTTGGTTAGTGTGGTGTGTTGCTTGAGTCAGTATTTCCTTATTTACACACCTCAGGCCATTAATGACCAGTTTTGAAGGCGTTTCATATGTTTTGAAGAAGAATAAGAATTTGTAGTGGATGGAAGGACAGAACAAGAAATGTTCATGCAAGTCTAGTGATAACACCACTCAAAGAAAAGATGACAACAAGCTAGGCTACAAGTAAGACACATAACACCTCACTCTGCCTTCTACCAGCATCAATCCCAGAAAAAATTATAATTTCCAGGTTACAGGGCAAAAGGAAGCAAGTAGGCATGTTGCTGTGACCGTAACAGTTGCAACAGCATCAGATCCAAAGGCAGCAATGAAAACAGCTACAGGTGCAGCAGCTTTGTAGTAGGCAGTAGATCCTCTTGTTTCCTTTTGCTGCTCTCCAGATCCAGAAGCAGAGTGCTGAACCTAATCCTCTGAACGTCTAGGGCCTCATTGAAAGCCCCTTGCCATCAATAGAGGTCTTTCTATTGACTCTGATAAGCTTTGGAACAGGCCCCTAGTTCTGAATTAAAATATCCCTCTCTTCCATTAATCCACCACATCAAGTGAGTGAGTGTCCTCACTCACTTTCATGGCTGCTTCTCAAGATGGATGGCAATAATTCAGTAATGTCAATGAGATGCACAGCTACTGCCCGTTTAGGAGGGGTACCAACAGTTATCATTAGTGATAAACCTGAATCAGCTACAGCCCGGGTGTCAGGATTGTTACACAAGACTTACAGTGAGATGTTACTGGTGCTGAACACAGGCTAGCTAGACACTGATTGGTAAAATACAAAACAATGGGTCACATTCACCGGTTCAATCTGTATTTTTGTGCCACTGCAGCAATCAAAGCGGTCAGACACCCAGCTTAGTGGTTGCTTTGCATCAATGGAGCAGTGCTAAGCAGGCAGAGAATACCAGTGAATCTGACCCGTGATTTTCATCTCTGATGTCTGTGATGCTATGATCTAACGCCTTCTCCAGCTATTGTTACTGGCATTGTCTAGCCAGCCAGTGCTTCAGTTACCTTTGCCATGTCAGTAAATTTGCAAGGTTGGTTCTACATACAAATATTTTCCACTGTCTGTAGGCTAACCAAGATAGACACAATCATTTTCCATCAGTCTTTCACATTCCACCAAAGCTGTTACACTATATGTAAAAAGGTAATCCTATACAATTAGATAATTTATATTGCAAGGTCACTTAGATGTATTAAAATGTAATTCAATACAGTTGAGATGAATCTGCAGACTACTAGTTGCTTCCATGATTCAGCAAGAATCATTTGGTAATGTAATGAAAAAACCACCCTATTATTCTGAGTATTTTAAGCAAGTCAACAATTTCATACAAAGTTAAGGGAAGGAGAATTTATATTGTAGGAATCTTGAGGATAGTTGGGCATATCTACCTTTTAAAATAGCACTATCAGCAACCAGGTTAAAGACTGTAACAAGTACATACTTTGCAGGAGTTTTGATATACAATATAAACTTCATGTACTGCACTGACAGCCTGTTAATTTTGTTCTAGAGATTTCGACAGTTCCATTGCTGTGCTCCTTTTTCTTGATCCTGCCAATAAAATGGCCATCGTGCATGTGTGTGAACATGGAGGAAGAAGGTGGATGAAACGTGATGTGTAAAACATCCAATTAGCAGAATGCCCTAAACCTGAAACTATATCATATAACACACATACTGAAGGGACCACTGCTTGTCAGAATCCCCAGAAAATGTACATAAATGCACACTATGAAAGCAACAATAGATATAGTGAAATTTTGACAGATTCAGCATTAATTAGCATCATCTTTTGTATACATTTGAGATCATGCACAGAAATCCACACAAAAAGCATCACCCTGCATGTTCAAAATATAATGACATTGCCAAACATAAAATACAAGAGACAGCTCCATGTTACAGGACATTACAGCTGAGCGAATAATAGCTTTTTTTTTGTTTGGGGACCAAACCAAAAAATCAGAAGAAGAAAAAAAATGATTTGATTTGAATCAAAACCAATTTCAAAACTTTTCCTCAAATCAAAAAACACTAAAAAATCTAGTTTTAAATGAACCGAAACATTTTGGTTCAATTCAAAATGGAGTATTTTGGTTTTTCAATTTGTTTATTGTCAACTGAAATGTTTCAGTCAACTGTAAGCAATTTTTTTTTAGTTTCTCTTTTCAGTTCAGTCATTTTTGGTTGTTTCCCCCCCACCCCCCCGCGCTTTAAAAAAAGTTTGGCCAAATTTGAATTCAAAATGCCATTTGGAAACAAAAAGTCCAAACAAAACATTTCAAATGTTTCAACGTTATTTTTATAGAAAGTATGTCTGAGTCAGTTTCCCCACTCATTTTGTATTGTTACCCACTGGTTATTTCTATCCTGGGACAGGAGACTGGGTAAGAGTCAAGTAAGCAATAAGCATGTTGGTTGCTATGAATGGTTCATCAAGAACTATGAGTGTAAGAATGTATCTGCCTTGGAGTTACAATGGAAGACCAACAACCAGACCATTAACTTAATGGCTACTGGCCAAGGGCATGTGAAAAGAGCGTGGCTGAATTTGGAGACAAAAAAACACCATGTGAACAGACTAGTGATATAAGAATTCTGCCATCCAGTGGAGTGGGAGAATTGAATCCTGGGCGCTTGGGCAAGTGAGCCAGGGAGTGTTGCCGGCATGCACATGCATGTAAGCTTTGCTTTCCTCTTTTCAGCAAAGAACCCATACACTGTATTTTAGTTGACTAATAAATGCTGATTTGTTTTGAAACAATTGTCCCGTATTGCTGCAAACGTCTGTTGGTTGCAGAGCTCCCAAAAAGGGATAAGTCTCCTACTGTGGTCTAAACATATTTGGACCCACTGGAGAAGAGAGGAGAAACAAGGTGCTGAAGCCAGGGAATCCAGTCTCAGAGTAATGGAACTGTGGGGCTCCCCCTTGCAAAAGTGGTAGCCTAGGGAGTGAGGGTTGGAGGCAAGTTTGCCCCATGGATCCATGACACACTTCTTTTACAGTAAATACTGAATGTCACAATGTTTCCAGTGAATGCTTGTAAATGAAGCATAAAATTTGGTTATGAGATACAGTAAAATAAATTAATTTCATGTACTTTTGCAGTTTTTGATTTTATATCTTCCAAAACTGCTATAAGGATGACAGTCACTGAAAAGCAATAATACACTGCAGTACAGTATTGTTGCTACTCTTCCAGATTGGCATTGGAGTAGTGGTTTGCAGTTTTATTTGTTTGGAACTTGAGAGCTTGTCTCCTTCTGTATTTTTTATATTGTTGCATTGTTTCTTCTCTTTTCCCCCTTAAAAATTTATATGATGTTGAATCTTATCAAGGAAAGCAAGGCTTTTGTGGCACCTAGCCAGAGCAATCTACCCAGAATCTATCTTTCTTGCCTATTTCCCATGGCTTTAGATAAAATTGGAGAGTGCTCAAGGAAAAAAAGAAGAAGCCAAAAAGCTTGTATTGGTTTCTTACATAAAAATAGTCACACCAAAAAAAAAAAAAAAAAAAAAAAAAAAAGGCCAGCAATGAATAACTTGATGTCACTGAGTTTAGTCCACAGAACTGAATCATGGAACTGATAATTCTGGTGCATGGAACAGAGGCTTTGGTAGATGAAATTGTAGCATTAATATTTGGATCATCATTCTATGGTTTAAGGTCAAATTAGTATGCAGAATAGCTCCTGATCTATTTTAGTCTCTGTAGGCCAAATCTGAGAAAGAGAGCAAAACCCACGTTAAAGCGATTTGTATTGGGTTAAATACCCAGAAGTGTGGCAGTGACAAAAGATGGGGTGAAATCCCGGCCCTGTTGAAATCAGTGAGGCCAGGATTTCATTCATGGTGTTTTAATATGTCCCTGAGGACCTTCTGATCTGTTGAGGCAGTCCACCATGTGCTGCTGCAATGTAGGATGGGAGTAGGGGGACACAACCTCCTGCTCCCCTCCAACAAAAGCCCTACCCCACACTGATTTGCACCCCATCATGCCTCTATTTCATAGCAGTGCAGGCACCTCTTGCTCTATGATACACACAGGGATGCGGCTGAATCCCATTGCACGTGCTTTCTTCTACCTAGCCCACTAATTCACCATTACATAGGCATGGACATCCTGTCAGGAGCTGGCACCACGATATATATATTCTCTTTTCTTCCTGTTATAGTCTATTCACAACAGTGATTCTGGAAGGGTGTGGCATCCTAATGATCTTATCCCAATATGTCCCAAAGAAACATGCCTATCACCCTCACTTAGATTTCAGATTTTGGATCACAAGGTACCCTTTAACTGCAGCTGTGGAAGTTGGCTGAATTTTTACAGTGATTCCCAATTGCTGAATCTATTATTATTAAATAGCATGGCTATGCTAATTCTCCTATTTATATTAGCATAAAAGTAATTGAATAGTAAAGCTGCTCAATTTGAATCAGAAAATCATGCCAGTAAAATAATAGTAAGTACAAATCTCTTTTCTTGTGGCATCAAGTAAAGCTAGCTTTTGTGCATAAGATTTTTTTTCAAAATGGAATTAACCATGGAAAGTTTCACAGGGAATTCACATTTTTTTCATAGCAGATTTAAGGGGCATTTGCTAAGATAGGAGTTGCCATGGATAATGTTAATTCATATGAGCAAAGCAAACAAATAAAATATACTTTAATCACCTATGAATATGCATAAGCAAAATATTGCTTCTGTGGTTGGATATCACAGGTTTTAAATTTAGAAAAATCTTAAAATATTGATCATGAGGGAAGATTGGTCTACTGGGAATAGTCAATCAAAAATAACGTTCCTCAACCTAATTAGATTAAGTGGAAAGATGATTTAGGTAACAAACATATTACATAAAACCCCATAGATTTGTTTTGTAATATTAGTCAAGAAAGAATCTTTAGTAACCGCTGTAATAATTTAAAACAATGAAGCCCAGAAAACTGCATGTCTGTTTTCAAATATTTATAGAGTAACCTGGCTTACTTTGTCAGAGGAAGAACTGAGCCTTCTTGACAGGTGCACCACAGAGCAAAAACAAAACACACAAACCATGGGTTAATCTTTGACACCAAAAGCTTACCAATGAAATGTATACAATACACAGTGAGTGAGAGGGGGAATGGGCGTCAAAGGAAGGAATGGGGTAAGATAGCCAAGGGTTATACTAACAAAGACACACAGTAAATGTATAGCTGGAGGATACATTATATTTATTTAAGAAAGCTTTAAGGTCCCGATTCTCATTAGACTTAGCACTCTTTGAACTGCTAGGTGTAAAGGGGCCTTAGTGTAAATAAAAATCAGGCCCTCAATTAGCTAACTCACACTTCTAGGTCAGTGCAGGTTCAGCACAAGTTTTCGTCAATGCTTTCTGTTGATATTTTTTTAAGTTCCAATTCATTCCCCATCCTTAGTCCAGTCATTACAGATCTGATATAATATACAAACACCATTCACATTCATGTTGATCTCACTATAGCTGTGGTTGCTGTATGGCTCTTGGACTACTGGCACGGGATACATGTATACACCATGAACTGTTGCTATCAATATTTGTCTACACTTCCATTTTGCATTCATCCTTCATTACTGATGTTTCAGAATCAATGCAAAGTTTAAATGGTCATGTAAAATTTCCCAGCTTTCATTTCCCCTAGAGTTAGTCAGAAAATGTAGGCAAAAAATAGAAATGTCGACAACATGGAAGTGAAAATTTTTGTAACATCTTTCCCCCTCTACCCATTTTCTGACCTGCTCTGGTTTTTACAATGTGCCCAGCAATATTAGTATATGTGACCAGGGTTCAATCCTTACCTGGTGTCAATCAGCATAACTACTGATTTCAATAGTGATATGCTAGTTTACACCACCTAAGGATCTTGTCCCAAGACTGCAAAAATTAGAACTAGGTGACATGTTTCAATCAAAGGGCGTATTTGCCAAAAATGTAGTTTTCAGGCAACTGAAACTATTCACGAATTTGAGTCAAATTCAGCAAATAATTTCAGGCAAATAAAAAAAAGAAACAAAAAACTAAGCTTTATTTAGAAATGTTGCTAGATTTGTTAAAAGCATAAAGGGTAAAATACACCTGAAAACATAACAAAATGGAATATTTTTTTCCGCCCAGTTCTTCATTTTGGCAAGAAGACCCCACAAAATTCAGTTTCAGTTCAACCCGAAATGAATATTTTTGGGGGGAGTTTTTGATTTGGTCACCAAACTGAAAAATCAGTTATTCTAGTTACAGCTAGTCAGAACACTGTTCTATCTAGTATTGTAGTTCTAGTTTAATTCAAACTGCCAAAATACTCCATCACTTTCTACAGCAAAGGAGAGTATATGTCTTTGCCTCACAGCAGGGACCATCATGATCATCTTAGTCTGACCGCCTGCGCATTGCAGGTCACAAGACCTCACCCACCCGCCCCTGTAACAAACCCCAAACCTCTGTCTGAGTTACTGATTTAAAGACTATAAATAACAGAGAATCCACCATTTACACTAGTTTAAACCCACACATCACCCATGCCACATGCATCAACAATGAGGGAACCTAATAGTGCAATTCACATTGTTCATAGATTAGGGGGCCTGACAGTTAAAAGGAAAAAAATCTTGTAATAATCACAGCAGTCTAGCAGACTGGAAATTCAGTTAAGGTTGCCAGTCCACCACTCCAACCTTAATTTACCCCTTATTGTTATTATTATTAGCCTGTATTACAGAAGTACCCAGAAGGCCCAATCACCCCATTGTGCACTGACCTGAAGACTTTACAATCTAATTTAAGACAAGACACTTATGGATGTAACACAGTCAGAAGGAATAGAGGAGGCTGGAAAAGGGTAATATGTCATGTCACAGACAAGAACATGTGGTTACATAGACTAGTTATGTGCACAGTTAGAAGGCTTGAAGTCAAATTAATGATCTCAGTTATCCCTACTGGCCTCTTGTGCCTAACTATTGCAGCACATGTGATGTAAAACGTCACATGGGTTAAGTACCATGAAACAATAGGTAAATTTCTCTGCCTGTTTCCTTTCAGCTGAACTAGACAATTGAAGTGTCTTATCACATATTTATATGCACAGTGCGGAATGGAGAAGTGCCTTCTTTGCGGTCTCGCTTTTGCTCTAGTGATTTTAATTGGAAAACAAATTTGGTTGTTAGGCAGCACTGGCTTCAACAAGACAAATGTGTTTCTTTTTTCTTTCCCAAGAAGAAATGTTATATTTATCTTTATAAAGTAATAAGCAGCACGATGGGTGGGAAAGTGCGCTCCTGGCAAAAATAATCCCCAGATGCATGGTATTTTTTTCCTTTTAGTGTTTCCTGGGCTTGTTCCTATTGATTCAGGAGTAGAGAATGCATTCAGTGTCCTCTGTGATGTTTGTATTCATCCTTCAGATATCATGGGCTGTCTCCCCAGCTAGTGTAAATTGGCATGGTTCCAATCCAAGGTATGCAGATTTACACTAGCTGCAGACCTGGTCTATGTCTTTCGAATAGACATAATAATCTTATATTGCTCCAAAGATCAGATTTACCTGCAAGGGAATTGCAATTTATAACCCTTGGATCCAAAGCCCATTGAAGTTAATGGAAATATTCTAAAGGGCTTTGGACCCAGCTACTGATTCATGTGGGGTCGGCAGCAAAGGGGAGGGGTATTCATGAGCAAACAGAGACAAAGAACTATAATCTATTTAAACTGTATCATAATCTGTAGTAACTGCATTGGTGTACATTGTTAGCCTTCAAAGAAGGAACCTTGCATTAGATTCCGCTCTCACTTACTCCTGCATAATTTACATAGTAATTTCCTCCAGATTTATGCAGTAGAATCTAGTCCATGGTTCCTTCTTTGAGGTACTTACACTATAAAATTGGACCAAACACACAGTTAAAAAACAGACTATGTTTTATGCATTTGCAAGGGGACAGAAAGGATGCAGAATCATCTCAACCTTAACTATATATAGACCACAAATGATATCTTACCCAAACTTGCAGATGGCTTTAAGTGATCTCCCTTCTAATGGAAGCCATTAATAAAACACTGTTATTAATGGCCTTTCAGAGTGGAAGACATTCCTTCTCTTTGAATTCATACTAGACTTTCCAAATTCCTTGGTCAAGTTTTTGCAGACTGCAAACAACAGAGCTTTCTCTAGCCAGTTTTAATTTGTGACCTTACACCTCTGGAGATCTCCTCTAACTATTTACTATCTGTTGTGCAGTTGCAAATGTTTTTGTCATTATTTTACTGTATTTTATAGTATAGGAAAGGAATAGTGCAGCAATACTTCTTGTATTCTTTTACGTAATAACTAACCTGAGTTATATACGGCCAATGGGAATATATACTAGAGGCAGCATATTTATTCTGCTAGCAAATGCCAAGTGATTGAACATTAGTGAAACAAAAGGTAAAGAATAACTTTCCCAGATTGTCAGATAGCTTTTACATCTGTAGGAATGCACTGAGGCTCATAGCAATAACTCTAACCAAGTTAGAGAAAAAGCACTAATGTTCATATCTATTCAGGGCTGAACTACATGGGAAATCTAGGGTTCTGAATTTCCCGAATAATAATGTCAAGTTTAAGATTTTTATCCTCTTTCATTTGTACAGAACTCTACTCACTTTAGTGTATGAGCTACACTTATTACACTTTCACTTATGAAGAAAAACATACAAGGTTAACTTCTTACCATAGATACATGCATGCAACATCCACTGAAGTCAATGGAAACTGAGTGTGCCTTTCTGAAGGCAGAATCTCATCTATCATAAATAAAGTATAATTTTAATTAAATTCATGTATATTTTTGAAGAAGCTACCGAACACTTTCTTTGGTCATTATCCTCCATCTGCAGTCCCCTTGCTGCATCCTTCTATGCTGCCATTTCAAATAGAAATCAGTGGGATATTAGGATACACTGGGTATGTAATGCCAACACCCCAGGTGGGTTCCCAGTTGCAGGACTTGAACCTGGGACCTCCATTTATGAGCCTCTACTGCCTTATCTAAAAGACCCTGTTGGCCAAGGTTGCAGTAGTCTCATCAACCTCTAAGTTGCCTAGCCACCACCAGAGGTGGGGGAGAGCACCACACTGAGTGGGCATGGCTTACAGGTATTGCTGTCAGATAAGAACGTGGGTAGGGCAGGGCACTGTATTCGAGGGTCAGGCAGTTACTTTTACATTGATGAGGTCAGTCTGGTAGCTAAATTACAGGGAAGTTGTTCTTTTCTCTTTAGCCAGTAATATGTCTTACTTAGTGGACACAGTTGCTTGCTGGGATGGAGGAGTATGGGGCCATTTCCTACTGGGAATTTGTATTCCAAATAGAATGTAACCCCTTTATTTTACCATTAGTATTATATTGACAAATAATTTCTCTTCACTTTTTGTTCCAAACTGATCAAGCAAAAAATAAAAAAAGTCATATTTAATTAGACACAAGTGAACAAAAGCAGTTAAATGAAAATAACTCCCTGGAGGCTGCTCTGTCCTGTATCACGTTCTAGCAATCCTAATGGAGCCATTACATAGCAGGGGGTTGTTAGGTTAACAGAATGCCACAGCCAGACCTCTGTGCTGTAGGAGCTGCTGTTTTGGTTCTGCACCGAGTACCCCCACTATATAGAAAAGCTGGCTAAATGTGCCATTTTCATTCATAGATTTTAAGGATTGACAGAACCATCATGATCATTTAGTCTGACCTTCTGCACAACACCAAACAGAATTTCACCCAGCGATTCCAGCATTGAGCAGAATGATTTGTGGGTGAGGTAGAGCATGTTTTAGAAAGTCATCCAGTCCTGATTTAAGGGCTCACATACTGGAGAAGTTACCATAACCATTTCTAATCCATTCCAATGGTTTATTACCATCACTTAAAAAAACCAAAACCAAAAAACCAACCCTGTGTCTTAAGTTCAGTTTGAGTTTTTCTAACTTCAGTGTCCAGTTTTACATTGGATCCGATCTCTAGGTTTCTTTATCTTGGGGACAAAAGGCTATTTGACATATTACAGAGTGCAGAGTTCCCTTCCACTAGACTGTTTCCCAGTCTCATAGATGTCTATCAACCACCATTTTTCTGGCCAAAGTTACGAGATACTCTTTAGAGCCTACTTATGCTGCTTCTTATGGTATGTCTACGCTGTGGTCAGGAGGTGTGATTGCAGGATGTATAGACATACCCGAGCTAGCCTTGACCTAACTAGTGCAGCCCTGATAGTGTGGACTGTGGCATGGGCCAGCCAGGGTCTTGGGTAGAGTAGCACTCAGGAGGCTAGCCCATGCTCCTGCTGCTGTGTCTACACTGCTACTGTGACTCATGCAAGCTTTGATCTAGCTAGAACACACCTCCTGATTGAGTGTGGACATACCCAGAGTTAGCACTAGAGGTCACTCTTGGAAGAGGCAGAACACTCTTTTTTTCTAGTGGCAGTGTGTGTTGCTTCTACAGTTCCCCTGCTACAGGGATGAAGCGAATGAGGTTCTAACTGGTGACTGGAACCAGTTCTTATTGTCATTAGGTTACCAGGCTGACTCAGTTTGCCTCCTTCAATGCTATGAGCTTGTTTGTAGTACAAATCAATCAGGCTAGGCATAGTCTGTGAAGAGGCAACCATAGGAGGATGGTTAATAGGATATAATTACACAGTTTATAGCCTTCCTCTGAATCAGGGGCAACCTTATTCTTTGGCTGGATGAAGGTTTAGAGTTTTATGAAAGTAGAAATAAATGTGTTTCCTCAGCTCTTGCTACTACTTTGATGTAGAAATTGAGAGGAAAACCAGGGAGCTGGCTGTAACTGTGAACCAAAATGATCAATTACGGCAACGTCCCTTGAAGTCAGAATGATATTTAAATAGAATTAATTTACAATTTAGTAGTTAAAAATAATAATTTGAGGGAATAATTTTTCAAACAGTACCCAAAAGACTAATAGTCAATTGATAATGGTTCATCTAAAATTCCAATGTGTTTCCAATTTCTTGAATGAATCAACAAACCTGCAAGAATTATTCTTAATAATATCATAAAATAGTGATTCATTTTTTTTTCTGCATAGTTTCCACTGAGTTTAAAAAATGCAGTTTCCTGGATACAATGTAAAAATCAGATACTTTGTTGTAAATAGCTAACAAATGGCACTTTTAATGAAGTTCAAAAAGAGCTTTCATTTTACAACCCTTAAAATGGCCATGATTGTAGGGGGAGAACACGTTTCCCTTTCACAAATGTAATTTTAAAATCAAATTAAGTGTCACGATTGCTCGTCTTCCTTTATTAATTGTAGATAATTAAGTAAATTAATTCAGATTTCTCACCTATAGTTCAGGGCCATGGAGCACACAAAAAAGCATATTAGTTTTTACTCGCAATGGTTAGTGGCAAAGAGCTCACTTTGTGTCATAAAACAGCCATAATAAATTAACCCAAATCAGCAGGCTTCTCTTTTCAGGCAATGCTAGACTAGTGGAGCAGAGTAATATGCATACATTTCACATTTATGCTAGGCTCTAGGAAATAATGGAAAAACCAAAACAATGTGTCCTTTGGAGAGTGCCTGCCAATTCAATGAACTTTGGAGACCTCAGACGTCACTCTGTTGATTGGGCAGGTATTTTACGTAGCCATCCTATAGTATGATACATTATATTATGATGATTATTGTGTAACACCTGAGATTATTGTGTAACAAGTAGGCCAGTGGTCACCAAACTGTGGGGCGCCCCCCTTAGGGATGTGTGGAGGAACATATGGGGGCGGGGAGGTGTGTGGCGGGGTCTGGGCCAGCCCCTATGGGGGCAGGAAAGGAGTATCACCCATCCCCGTTCTGCCCCCAGCCCAGCTCCTACCCCCAACTCAGCCCCACTCTGCCCCCTGCTCCACCCCCAGCCCAGCTCTGCCCTCATTCCCTCTCACCCCTAGGCCAGCTCGGACTCTAGCCTCAGCCCCTCCCCCATCCCCAGTTCTGCCCCCAGCTCTGCCTTCCGCCCAAGCTCCTCTGCTGAGCCAACTGCACAGTAATGGGTGGGTGGGGGGAGCATGGACAGATTCCATTACTGGTAAGGGAGGGCATGACAGGAAAAGTTTGGGCACTACTGTTCTAAGTACTTTGCATAGGTATCAAGAGAGGATCTAGTCTGCAAAGAGCTTTCAATTTAAGCAGACAGCGTACATAGGAGGGAGGAACTAGAGAGAAACAACAAAAAGCAGTGTGAATGGATGCTAAAAACAAACACATGCATGCTTGGAGCTTGCATTATGTACAAGATGGTTTGTACCAGTATCTTTAGGCCAAATCCAGAGCCACCGAATTAATTGAGAATTTGCTATTGACTAGACATTGCATTTCCAGAGCAACATTCCTAGTATTGGCTACCCCATCTCCCTTAAATAAAATCTGCAGTAACAACCAAGGTACCCTACACAGAGCTGGGAGAAGATCCAGAGACTGCATAACATTCACTAGGGACTTCATTATTGCCAGTCTATTTTAAGTGAAAAGTGGTCAAATACCAGTGAGGGGGGTAGTACAAAACCCTAATGTAAGATAGGATCATGACCTTTTGTAGCATTTTACCCAAAACACCGGCCCTCAAAATTAGTACTTGTTGAAATGACATCACAGGGCATAAAAATGCTAGTACTGTGAAATTAGGTGCATTATGGAGGGGAAGAGGTTATACTTTTTTCCTGTGATCTCCAGAAAATAGGCTATAGGACTAGATAAACTACTGTTGATTCCCAATGTTCTTGCTCCATTGGAAAACAGTATTTGGCCTTTGTTCTTAAAAAGCTAGGAGAAAGTAACAAAGTTTTCACCTGATTAGTTACTTAAAAGGGTTAGGTGAAGTAGTGATGACTATTACTACTCTTCTTTAAAGAATTAGCTCTTCTTTAAAATTAAGGTAATATGTTTTACGACATATTTGCTATTAAATTTCTGAAAGATACAATACACATTTTAATATTCTGATAAGTTAGCCAGTCAGATTCTCAGCTGGTGAAAATCAGGATACCTCCACTGAAGTCAATAAGGATATCCCAGTGAACATCTGGCTCAATATATTTAAATAGAGCTTTTATTTTTCTTCTGATGAAATTAGAATTGGGATTCCACCAAAATCAATACAGTGTTTCAAAATTAATCTAGTCAGTGCTATCTAGAGCCAATCTCCAAGTGCTTCAGTGGCACTCCATTTCCAGTATGATCAACCTGTTAACTATGATGGGTTTCTTGGCAAGTAACCCTCATTAACTTCGATTTGGACCATCACAAATAGCAAAATATAGCAAAACCTAAAACAAGAAAAGTGAATGATGAACATTCACATCAGTTTATTTTAAGGAACTAAAGGCATTCATTGAAAAGAAAATGAGATTCTAATTTTCACTTGATTCTCACGTGTATGAGAGTCATGCACATATCGTATATTGATGGGAGAGTAATAGAGATTCTAGTTGAAACTTTCACAAAACTCTAACCTTCCTGAAATCAACGTGGATTCAGGATTCTATTGCTGCTTGAGCAGCAGCCCGGGCTCCTGATTTCATAGCAAACCTGGCTGGGCTATTTGAAAAGCTCCCCCTCCTTCCATCACACACCCCAGTTATCCCCTGCTCACTTAACTACTCTTTTTCTCTGACCAGGTGGCAGGACACCTCAAACTTATTTTGTTTTCAGAACCCAGTGACCCTCCACTGTCCTACTCGCTCCTAAGGTTGTTTAGGTGTTCTCATCTTTCGGTGTTCTCATGTATGTTCACTTCCATCCAGAATAAGGTCCACGAAGTAAGAGCTGCTGCCTCCCAATCCAAAATGTCTCTGGGCATTTTAGGATGTTTCCCTTCTACCACCCTCTCACTAGGGTAGCAAGAGAAGAGAAACTTCCAATGCAACCATGCTGAGAATAGGGTCACAGGGACTCCATAGATGGTAGTGTTGTACAGTAGCTAGGGAACACATAGACACCCATTTGAACCACGCTGTAGGGATTATGGTGGATTCCAGGTAGTACGTGGTTCCTTTAGACCAACATTTACAATGGGATAGGTCAGTTACCAGTTCCTACAACTGGTTCCTGAAGCAGAAAATTAATGTGACCCATGTGAGTTGAACCATAACGGTTTTGCCCCAGCTCTAGAAAAGCCATTTTACAGAACAGAAAGTGAACTGTTTGTGGGAGACTAAGTGATCCCCAGAAAGCAGTAATGATCATTCACAGATTTTAAAGCCAGAAGGGGCTGTTATGATCATCTAGTCTGACCTCCTGCATAACACAAGCCAATCACATTATCCAAATTGTGAAATATCCTGTTAAATGTGGAGCTGCCCGCTCAACTATGGAAGAATACACCCTAGGGAGAAACAAAGTAGTTAGGAAATAATAAATTACCACTTGAGAAGAAAATGTGGATAGGATGAAAGTGTTAGAACACATGTGCAAGATGAAAGGATTTAAGTGCAGATGTTTCCACTGGCAAAGCAATCTATTCACAGTCAAATAAATTTTTATTAGAATAAAAAGTTGCAAATACTTCAGATTTATGGCTGCCACAGCAGTGCCTTAAAGTGACCATGGACATGGGTATGGTTCTGTCTGTACTCATGAGCTAAGCAGAGTCATGCAGAGCCAGAGTCTGGATGGGACTCTAGTTTTAAAATGGATTAGAATAGTTCTCACCTAAGGACTATCTATGGATGATACTGCAGGAAGTTTTGTTGATGATTCAATGGGGGTCCCTCTTCCTTTTTGTCTGGCATACGGTGCTACTCACTTAATATTATTTGCACTCTGCCCTGCCAGTACATCTGCAACTGGGCCAGACAATATCTAGCCCTACGTTTGTAAAGCACTCTGGGATTCTTCTGGATAAAAGGTGCTGTGAAAATGTTAGCGTATTATCATTAAAATAATTTGGCTAAAGTGTGAGCCCTTCAAACCAGGCCTGTAATGAGTAGGGAATTTGGGGTTGGGTAAGAACAAAGCACAGCCAGAGAAACCTTGGTAGGTATGACCCTGGGATGGGAGAGAGGTTTTGGTAAAGGGCTGGCTGAAAGCAGCTTGGAACTGTGAGCAAAGAAATTTCCTCCTGTTTAATTCCTAATATGTTCAGGGAAACAGAACTTACTCCATTCTTTGCAAATAAAAAGAAATGCATCAAAGAAATACCTGTCATCAATTTCTCCTCCTAATGAAAACAACCCACTAGACCCTGAAAACTGGCTAACTGCTCAGGTCAAAGATGGATAACAGCAAATTCAATAACTTTTTGTCTGAGTATTTGCTTCTCTACAATAGAATTTTCACAACACTCTATCCTGTATGTTTTGGAGTCCCGTGTCAATATAAAGCTGTTTCTCAACATAATTATGCTCAGTGGCCCCACGTAGGTCTGGTATTTTGACATCCTTACTAACATGAACAAGGAAATTAAAATTTTTGACAACATTCCCTAAGGTCATGCCTAAGGAAGAAGAAAAGAACACAGTGCCAGATATTGTATTTTGCTGGCAGAAGCTGGTACTGCCTATAACTTGGTTTTGGGTTGCTGAATAAGCAGGCATTGCTAGGTTAGATTATTTCATGATTTCTGGGTAATGTAAGTAGTATCCACCTCTAGTTTAAGTATAGTACATTCTTGTTTGCTGAAGCAGAGTATGAGGATATGCTGTTTAATTTTATATTTCAGAGTCTCTTCCACATTTTAACAATATATTCAGGTGCCTCACCTTTACACAATTTTCTCACAGAGTGTGATTATAAGAATATGCAAACCACTGAGCAATGATGCCATGAAGACCACAGGCATAGTACACGACATACTCATCCACTCCTGGACCCCGACTTTACACTCCTGCCTGAGGAAAACAACTGGCTAAGTTGCTCTGATTTTCCTTCTACAAGGCACACAACCCAATTTCCACTCTAGGACTCTGAGAAGTTTTTACTAGAATCAGACTCCTCAGGCATGGTTTTCACCTTGCAAAAGTGTGGCAAGGTTAGATTTGTCCTGACCAGCTAAGATGGATTCTGATCTGAAAGCGGAAGGGAGGTAGAGGGGGAATAAGATGGGGATGGAAACTGACATTCCAGTGAGGAAGGGGATATGAAGGTCACAGGGGTTGCCATGGTGATGTCTGCTCTGGTCATAACATGCTTCAGGATCAGAAGGGTCAGTGACACATTGGTAAATCCTTGGTGATTTGTAACCCAAACCAGCCAAAATTGATCATTTTGGTAAAGCAGCTCCATCTGGTGCGCACGTAGGCAGAGTAGGCATGTCTATGCAAACATGGCCTGCGCCTGAAGTCTTTTCCACCAGTTCATCACTAGGTGTCAGGGGAGAGCTCATTCTCTTACAGAAGCCTCTTCCCTTAACTTGCCATGCTCAGGGGAGAGGAAGCAAAGAGCCTAGCAGCTCAGCTCAGCTTCCTTTTCTTCCCCCCTTCCTGGACAATAGATCTGGACAATTGTGACCCTTTCCCCCACAGGACAATAGATCTGCTCCTCCCCCGTGTGCCGCAGCACTTGGCTGGTGAAGAGCTTTTGTAGCTGCCCCTGAGGGGAGAGGGGACCCCATGGCAGCCTCCCCTCCCTCCCCCAGCCTGGGAGATGGGGGTGTAGAACCCCAGAAGGAGCAGAGGTGGGGCTCATACTCCGTGATACTATGGGAGGGAGAAGAGAAGAGAGCCTGTATTAGGACTATAGGACGCAATCCAGAGAAGGAGCAGTAAGCGCTGGGAGAATAAAGACCAGAACTGCTGGGTCAAGGGTTCCTCATTGCATCCTAGCTCCCCTCCAGGTGCAGCCTATAGTTAACTGGCGTCTCTTGCCTATATTAACCCCTCCAGGGCTAGTGTGGGGGTGCATGTCCCATCACATCCTGATTTCATGCATGTGAATTGCACAATTTCTATTTACTTGAGTAGGGCCAGCATTTCACCCAAGTGGTCTAAACCAGCACCAAACAAACCTGCCAACCATCACAAGAAATGCTGACCATGAGAAGTGAAAAGCTACCTCCATAGCATGTATGACAATAAGTATCTGTATCAATTGCCTGTTTTGATCTGTATCCAACATGTGAGTTATGCCCTGGATTTCAAAGATTGTGGGTTAAACCAACAAAAGGGAATGAGGGGGCTCCCCATATTCAGATATGTTAATCACCCACACCTATAAGGAAGATGCAGTCATTGATCAATAATTGTGACTCATTAATACTGAGTTGGTCTAACCAATGGAGTAGTCATCACAGGGACATCGGCCATGATAGATCCTATTGAATGCTCCAGCCAACCCAGAGAAATCAGCCCGAGGAACTTTACGCCTCAACTCAGAAATAAAGAAAACGATTGAGCAATATGGCAATGACTCCCTGTGGAAAGTGCTTCTCCTTACGAAAACTCTCACAGAGAGGGGAGCTATGGGGCTAGAGAAAAAACCATTGGGACATGCTATCAGCTAGTTTAAGGGTGGATCACGAAAGGATCTTAGCGATCCAAGAGAATGTGAGTGGGTTCCGTTCTGTTCCATTCTGTTCCAGCCTAACTTAGCTTGTAGTGAAGCATCAGATTAGATGAAACTAACCCAACATGCAGGTTATTTGTTATTTTAAAATCCTTTCCCTCTTATGCTTTGTTCCAACTGCAAAATAAAAATGCTTAGTTTAAGAAGGCTGTGGTCAATGTCACTGGTCACATGTTCCTGAGAGGAGGATCAAGCAGGTTGCCCAAACTGAGATAGGCCTGCAAGGTAATAAGTGGCTGATAAACACAGTTTAGTGAACCTAGGGCCAATCGAAGGGTGGGAGTATCGCAAGGTTGCATCTCAAGACAGATAAGGGCAAGAGGCCTAGCATCTGAGGGAGTCCACTCAGAGACACCAGAAATGGGGTGGAGGTGCGGCTAGCCCCATAATTGCGAAGCATGCATAGTGCAAACTGCCCATTCTCATCCCACCTATTCCAAAGTGTTGAAATGTCATATTGATTGCCTTTCCCCCCGCCCCCAAAACAACTTTCCAACTCACATTAATGGCTGGGAGACCCTTGGTGAATAACTGATTGTGATAAATGAAGGAGGGGGTAGCCCCCGTTAATGAACACCCCACAGCCAGTTAGCTGTAAAATCCCTCTTGGTGTCTGTTCTCTGCTTGCTTTACCTGTAAAGGGTTAACAAGCCCACAGGTAAAAGAAAAGGAGTGGGCACCTGACCAAAAAGAGCCAATGGGAAGGCTAGAACTTTTAAATTTGGGAAAGAAACTTGCCCTTTGTCTGTTGTTCTCTGGGCTGCAGGGACACCGAGGAGCAATGCTATAAGCACAAATGCTGTGTAAGGTTTGAACCAGGTATGAAAAAGTATCTTCCATACCTAGAAGAAATAATTTGTATAGGGAATGTTTAGTTAGACGCTATCGGGTTTATTTCTTATTTTAGCTTGTGGATCTCCTCTATGCTAACCACTGATGCTTTTGTTTGCTTGTAACCTTTAAGCTGAACCCCCAAGAAAGCTATTTTGTGTGCTTAATTTTTGTAATTATTTCTTTTAAGATCTAGCAAAAAGCCTAATTTCCAGATGTAATTTTTTCATGTTTGTTTTTAATAAAATTTACCGTTTTTAAGAACAGGATTGGATTTTTGGTGTCCTAAGAGGTTTGTGCATGTTGTTTGATTAGCTGGTAGCCACTGTTAATTTCCTTTGTTTTCTTTCTCAGCTCTTCCCTGGGGCGGGGGAGTGAAAGGACTTCAGGGTACCCCACAGGGAAGAATTCCCAAGTGCTCCTTCCTGGGTTGAAAGGGGTTTTTTTGCATTTGGGTGGTGGCAGCGTTTACCAAGCCAAAGTCAGAGAAAAGTGGTAACCTTGAGAGTGTAATACAAGCCTGGAGTGGCAAGTATTAATTCTTAGAATCCTTGTGGGCCCCCACCTTCTGCACTCGGAGTGACAGAGTGGGGATTCAGCCTTGACACTGACGTTTTCAAATTACTGAGGATGTGAATGAAAATAAAAATGTCAAAGATTATATATCGTAAAATAGATTTTGTTCATTTATTTTCACATTATCCATTTAGACTTTGTTTTCTGATAATTCATCCTACAAAATGTTTGTTTCAACAAATCAGCATTTTCCAACAAAAAAAGTTTTTTTGAAAAATTCCCACACAGTTCCAGTTGAGAATTTTGTAGTATGAGACTTCTCTGTGCTATTCAATCTTTGCCAGTTTTTGTGATTTACAACATTTATGAATTAGTGACATGAAGATGATAGAGGTTGCACTTCATTATTCTTGATAAACACCACATCACACTATATTTTTTACTTACAGCTTTAATGAGATCTTTGCTGGATAATTCCAGTGTAATTCTTCCGGAGAGTGGACATCCAACCAACATTTCTGAAGGTAATTAGTGAATCAAATACAATGCCAGAAACTGGTAATTATGTTAGAGCCCACGGGTAATAGCAGGAGGTAATTATTTCAATATTAGCACACTCTTATTCAAATTATAGATGGATTGCCATAGCCCTGCTCCAGGAAAGCCTGCACTGTCACTACATCAGTACTAAGCGAATGCAAAAGAATTCTGGAATAAACCAGAGTGCAATACATATCATAAAAGGAAGCAAAGTCACATAAATAAGGTAATTTGATCAGCTAATCTATAATTTTGACAGGCCAAAGTAGTGCAGTGTAAGGAGAATGCAGCTCTTCATAAAAGCGGATTTTTGCTCTGTGCAATGTTGATTAGAAAAATAAGATTCATTAAAACATGGATAGAAAACATCTGGTTATATGGCAGATGGTAATTCAGCTATCAACACATCCAACTGTTAAATGAATGGACTGATTTAATATAAAAAGTATGGCTTTTCTCGTCTCGAAGGCACATTCATTTGTAGATTATTGAAATACTTTTTCAGATTAGATTGAGCTCTTCAACAATTCAACATGATTCATGTTTTCTCAACGTCCTCCCTCCCTCCCTTGGCATATACCTCTATTCTTTGTTTCAGTATTGTTACTAAAACAAAGACAGATGAGTCATCCTTACAGCACTAGAGTGGAAAATTCATGTGGATTTTCCAGGCATGAAAGCATACTGGGCTAAGTTCTTGACTTCAATAGCTCTGTTGATTTCTACAGAGTTACACCATAGTTTACTTTGGCCCACCATATACAATATAGGCAGGCATAATGACACTTCATGATTGCTTAGAATAATTTTATAATCATATGTATGGGACAGAAGTCTCTATTCATGCTATTGTCAGAAACAGATAACTAGGTAGGTGTATGCCCGGAAAAAGGACACTAAAAATATGAAATTGCTTACAAAGTTCCTTCTGAGCTCTTGTAGTCAGAGGGGACTCTGCCATTGTCCGTGGATCAGAGGGCATTTTGGGCATCTGGCTATTTATTACACAGGGTAAAATTCTGCTCTGTGTTAAACTTGTGCAACCTCACTGAAGTTGCATGAAGGCAAAAATATGACCCACAATTGCGGATAAAAAGATAAGCAGGCAGGTTTAAAGACGTGCCTACTGACTAATTATCTTGCTCAAGCACTCTGCATTTGGGTTTGTCTTTTTGTTGGGACTTTGGATGCTATTAAGTAGCGCAAGATAGTTCCTTCTGTAATACTTACATTTAGACACATTCAACTCTTTTTAATTGTAACAGCTGTATGTAAGATACATGATTATTAAGATGTGCTATCTGCAGTCATGCAGTTTTAGAGTGGGTGGAGACCCCCAAGGGTGATACAAAGGAAAGTATCTTTGACTGGATGCTTAGAAGGTGGTTTATATTTTGCCCCCATATTCACTGTTGATGGAGAGTATGGTTCAAATGAAGCAGAGATTCTTTTGGTGGATGGAGGATGCCTGGGGAATTAAGGCTACAGCTCACCATTTAGTAGACTCAGGAGAAGACATGTAGGGTGGTATTATTAGTTTAGGTAAAAATTTGTGGAACTGTGGATAGCTAAGTAATTAAATATAATAATATTTTAATTGACTTTGTTAATCTGGTCCTCTAGTAAGGCCACAGCCTTTTGCCACAGAAAACTGGGCCTTATTTATTCTCTGTGCGTATGAGTGATGCTTAATGTGATTAAGGACAAACAGATTGAAATGAGATCAACCAATTTACCCTAGACTTTGTTCAGTAAATGCACAATAAAATTAAAATTCTGTTCTCAAGTTAGGTAACTTTTAAAAATTAGACTAAATGAGCTACTGGGATATGAAATCAAATATGTATCAACTTAAGGAACCTGCCTGGATACAAGATGGGTAGAAGGTACAAAGGCATTGTGCGCCCATTTCACCACACATCTGTATAAGGGACATTCACCCAGTTTAGCAAAGCATCTAAGTACATGCTTAACATTAAGCACATCGGCAGTCCCATTGACTGTAATTGGACCCAGTTCAGCAAAGCATTTAAAGTTAAAGCATGCGCTTATGTGCTTTGATGAACCAGAACCAATATTAGCAGGAAGAAGGATGGTCATGATTTGAAGCAGTAGCCTGCATCTCAATAGCTGTAGGTTCAATTCCTGTCTGTGCAACAGACTTCCTGACTGACCTTGATCACAATATTTAGGGCCAGATTCTAATACTCTTGCTCATGTAGCATAGTCCCTTATTCTGAAAGTGGTACTATTGAAGCCAGCTTGTCTGCTCATGAGGTGACGTACTACACCACTGGTGGGAGGGTATTCAAATCTGGCCCTTAATCTTTTCTGTGTCTCAGTTCCCCATCTGTAAAATGAGGATGAGACTAATTCCCTATCTCAGAGGGGCGTTACGAAGCTAATTTAATTAGTGTTAAGATATGTCTACACTACAGTTTATGTCAGCATAACTTATGTTGCACCAGGTGTTTATAAGCCACTCCCCTGAGAGACGTAAGTTATACCAACATAAGCGTCGGTGTGGACACGCTATGTTGGCGGGAGAGCTTCTCTCACCAACAGAGTTACTGCGTCTCACGGAAGTGGTTTTATTATGCCAGCGGGAGAGCTCTCTCCCATCCGCATAGAGTGTCTTCATCAGACATGCTGCAGCAGCATAGCTGTAGGTATAAACAAGCCCTTAGTGAGGTGCTCAGACGGGAGATATAACACACCTTTTCAATTGTTGTAGAAGTTGCTGCTATGGCTTTCCTCCTTCAGAGTCCCTGAAATTATCCTGCCTAACTCAGTACTGAACAGGCAGAACACCTCAGGGACTGCCACTCTACACCACTCTGCTTGTTATGCTGGGACTTAAGATTTATAGCAAATACAAGATTTCCCCCAACTTCCAGTTCTCTTGGCTTGAAAAATAAATGTGTAAATTGCATATCCATGGGTAAATCCCCAATAAACCATGACGTGAATAACAAAATAATGTTTTTCAAAGCAACATGATTCTAATAAGCATAAAAATATGGTGGGTAAAAAATATCGCTAAAGGAATTTTGTTCATTTATCTTTGCTAGCTGGACAATTATGTCTAGCCAGGGAGCCCCAACTTTTAAAAAAAATTCTATTTTGGCAGTGGAGACCCAAAGAAACTAGCAAACCCCACCTGCATCAGTCTTCTCATTACTTGCTCTTTGAATTCCATTATATGCTAAACAAGCTTGTCAAAGAAAAAAACACCTTCCTCTGGAAAGAAGAATACTCTGGCATGCAAGTCTGTCCTCAACTAGGTCAGGAACTCAGTCTATTCAAACCTAACCACATTTTAATTTGTGAAAGCTGTTTGGAGCTGTCAAGCTAAGCAGTGTTTTGAGACCAAATTGGCAGAGGTTTAATGACGTGTACCCCACTGAGTAGTTGGGGGCTTAGTGTCTGGCCATATATTTGAAAATACCAATCACTGAGTCTGGATAGAATTCATGCTCTTGTAGACATAAACCAGAACACTCCTTCCTCCCCACCCTACCCTACCCCACCCCATCCTACCCTACCCTACCATTTATTTTTCAAAATTGTAAGTCTGAAATTTGTAGTACAGGAAAAAAGATTTCTCTTAGCTCAGGCCCTGATACCAGAGAACATGCAAACACGTGCTTAACGTTCAGCATGTGCTTCTGTCCAACTGTCAGGGATCAGTTTTGGGACCAATCTTATTTAATGTTTTTATTACTGACCTCGGCACCAAAAGTGGGAGTGTGTTAATAAAGTTTGTGGATGACACAAAGTTGGGAGGTATTGCCAATTCAGAAAAGGATCAGGATATCATACAGGAAGATCTGGATTACCTTGTAACCTGGAGTAATAGTAATAGGATGAAATTTAATAGTGAGAAGTGTAAGGTTATGCATTTAGGGATTAATAACAGGAATTTTAGTTATAAGCTGGGGATGCATCAGTTGGAAGTAACGGAAGAGGAGAGGGACCTCGGAGTCCTGGTTGATCACAGGATGACTATGAGCCGCCAATGTGATATGGCCGTGAAAAAAGCTAATGTGGACTTGGGATGCATTAGGCGAGGTATTTCCAGTAGAGATAAGGAGGTGTTAGTACCATTATACAAGGCATTGGTGAGACTTCATTTGGAATACTGTGTGCAGTTCTGGTCTCCCATGTTTAAGAAGGATGAATTCAAACTGTAACGGGTACAAAGAAGGGCCACTAGGATGATCCGAGGAATGGAAAACCTGTCGTATGAAAGGAGACTCAAGGAGCTTGGTTTGTTTACCTTAACCAAAAGAAGGCTGAGGGGAGATATGTTTGCTCTCTTTACATATATCAGAGGGATAAATACCAGGGAGGGAGAGGAATTATTTAAGCTCAGTACCAATGTGGACACAAGAACAAATGGATATAAACTGGCCATCAGGAAGTTTACACTTGAAATTATATGAAAGTTTCTAACCCTCAGAGGAGTGAAGTTCTGGAACAGCCTTCCAAGGGAAGCAGTGGGGGCAAAAGAGCTATCTGGCTTCAAGATTAAGCTAGATACGTTTATGGAGGGGATGGTTTGATGAGATAACATGATCTGGGCAATTAAATGACCTTTGACTATCAGTGGTAAATAGGACCAATGGCTGGTGATGGGATGTTAGAAGTTACTACAGAGAACTTTTTCCTGGGTGTCTGGATGGTGAGTCTTGCCCACATGCTCAGGGTTCAGCTGATCACCATATTTGGGGTCAGGAAGGAATTTTCCTCCAGGGTATATTGGCAGAGGCCCTGGAGGTTTTTCGCCTTCCTCTGCAGCATGGGGCACAGGTCACTTACTGGAGGATTCTCTGCATCTTGAAGTCTTTAAACCATGATTTGAGGACTTCAGTAGCTGAGACATAGGTGAGAGGATTATTGCAGGAGTGGGTGGGTGAGAGTCTGTGACCTGCATTGTGCAGGTCAGACTAGATGATCATAATGGTCCCTTCTGACCTTAAAGTCAATGAGTCTATGAGTCTATGAGGATCATATAAGTGTACATGATTGCATACCTGGCCTAAGTAAATCCCTTAACTGTTCATAAGCCACGCTTTGTAGTATCAGATAGATAAAACCTTGAAACAAAGAGGGATGCTTACTGTGAGTAACACTAGTAGGAGTTCAATGGGGATGCTTATTCTAGTCAATACTATGCCATATGCAATAGTATTAGCAGGATTAGACGCTACATTTGCATATCTTCACCCAAAATACTATGTCACCGCAGCAATTTCATAAAAGTGTTGCCATTTGAGTTTGGAAACAAACTGAACTATTTGGGCATTCTTGCTTTTGCCTGCTTTTCTGTTCACGGCATAGATTCAGTGAGTACATCATGTGGAACTCTGACTCATCTGGTACAGTCTGATTGTATTCTGGGTATACGTCATGGCAATACAGTATATACAAAATAATTCTCCTTTCCCCTTAAAGAAAATAAAGGACTCACCAAAAGACATGTTTTGACAGGAATTTACATTTACTGGAATGTTTCAGACCAGGGATTAATGACTGGGCATAGCTTGATGATCAACGTTGGAGAGTTGCTATTGTAGTGCTGCAATTATAGGAGTAGTAGGTATTCATTTTCAGTTATAGCTGAGGGAAAGAGGGTGCTGAATCGGTAGGCAGACTATTATGAAATAAATAGGTTTTATTTTTCTATGATTCTTATGTTTAATCCATTAATATATGTGCAGCTAGTGTTTGAAGACACATTTATTTACTCTAGAAGATTGTCCCACTTACACCCAATGGGAAGGCATTGTATGTTTAATCTGGGTAAAACTAAGAGGAAAATCAGTTCAGAACAATACAATAAAATATATTTTCTATAGTACTTTCTTACAAACTGTACCCCAATGTTCTTTAAAGAGTTGCTGACAATAATACAGTTAGAGTTCAATAATAAATAAGAATGCTAAAGGAAATCAACAGGCAAGGATTACACCTGAAATGAGATGGTGGAGAGGTACCTTAAAACAGCCAAAATAGTATATAGGGCTAAAATCTAAAGGGCCAGTTTCACCTCGGTCTAACTCTAATGACTCCAGTGGAGTTAGATCAGGAACAGAGGACAAAACTGAATATAGAAAGCTGTTGGAAATATTCTCAATTTTGCATGGAACCACCAAACCTAATTCTGATTTAGCATTTCACTGCAATCATGGGTAGGGTGACCAGACAGCAAGTGTGAAAAATCAGGACAGGGGGTGGGGGGTCATAGGAGCCTATATAAGAAAAAGACCCCAAAATCGGGACTGTCCCTATAAAACTGGGACATCTGGTCACCCTAATCATGGTGACCTTTTCTAATCTCATTTACACCTCTGATACGTAGGGAGTAGCATCACTGACTTTAGATGAGTAACTTCTGATTTATTCTTGTGTAGTTGAGATTAGAATCTGGCCTTATGTACTCAAAAGAAACTTCCTGAAAGCTTCACTAACATTTGGAAGCCATTGAAGGGAAGTGGAAACCAGTTTTAAGAGAATTTTTGGTGTGTATTTTCGAAACTATGCAAAACCAGTGAGTTTAGTGTGAAGCGGGACTGAATCAATTATGTTTAATTTATGAGATCTGTATCTGAACCCAAAACTTTGCTCATCTTCTGTCTTGTAACCTGTTTCTAAAACCACCCACTTCCTGAGCTGCTCACCCATGCATCTCTCCTGAAGGAAGCTCTGTATAACACTGGACCTATTCCAAAGCCCATTGAAGTCAATGGAAAGATTCCTACTGATTTCAATGGACAAGCCCCCAATGAAGTTTCTTTCTCTGTATGCTCATTACTGCACATTTTCAAATGCTCATAACTTTGTTAAATCAAACCCAATTTTGGATTTGTACATGTAACATAGGCAAGTATGGTCTCTTTACTGAATATATCTATGCTATATGCAAAAACCCTTCATTTTTCAAACCTCTTTCATTTTCATTAAAGCATGGTCACAGAATGTGGTTATAATGGGGATAAGTGCCTTTTGCCTTCTTTTACTCAAACCTAGCTACTCTTTTATTCTCAAACTTCAAAAAAATCATAATTTGTTAGCAATCAGACAAGGAAAATTTCATTCCAAAATAAGAATACTTCAAAGTTATGAGTGAGTGAAAACAGTTATAAATGGTAATTGTTTCACAACTTTAATTATAGGAGGTGCTCTAGTGCATAGTGAATGCTGTAAAATATTGGTAGATCAAAGATTTAAATAAATCATATGAACGCGTAAAGAGTATGCAAAATCAGATTGTTCCCATGAAAAACATATTTTTTGTCAAAGATTTCTAGAAATAACTAACATACACCCACCCAGACACGCTGAAGTCTACAGTTTGCTGCTTCCTGGTAGAGGGACCTTATGAAAAGAAATGTGTGGTTGCACCTTCATAATCCACAAGCTTTCAAGTTCACAGAGAGGAGGCTCCCAGGTGAAGATAGCACGTGGTAGCATGAATTTAAACAAACAAACAAAAAAAATCCAAAGTACTTCAAGACAACTGCAACATCTATGAGGCACAGGGTTTTCACAATGAGGCCTTGTCTGGAATGTACAGGTTTTTGGAAGACAGAAAGCACAAGTTTGTGTGTGGTGGGGAATTGTCATTTATTTTTAAATATGTAAAATGTGCTCTTCCCCATGGCTCAGGATGCATGTACACAATACAGCACACGTATGCAAATAAATCTCTCAGTGATAAGGTATGTTCCCCTTCTTCCCACCTCTTATAGGCAAAAAACTGAGAAAAGAAATTCATTCAAATACTGCAGTCGAATACTGGTATAGTTAAGTCACTACAACCCCTCTAAAAATGTTTATCCAGTACAACTTATTCCCACGTGAGAAGGAGAATAAGGTATCTTGGTATAAGGCATCTTTATACCAGTGTAACTACATCCATAATATGGTTTGGGGTGTATGGGGTGTACCAGTGTAACGATATCAGTTAAAAAACCCCCACCTCTAACCAATATAGTTATACTGGTAAAAAACAGTTTGTGATCATATCTATATATTTATTTAAAATAAAAAATCCCATCAATAACTTTAGAAGCAACTTAATTTGACTACATCTTCTCTCTAACCAGCCTGACTCCAGAATGTTTACTAAAGAATACAACAATGCAAGAAAATGGAAGGCAGCTAGTGAGATTCTGCTGTAAGGCAAACAAATACTGGCTCCTCTTGCCTAATGCACCAGCAAATCAGCCATTGTAGTAGCACCCTGAGGAAAGAATCGAAGCTGTTCTGTGAGCAGTGAGATTACAAGAGGGCTGCCCAGGAGAGAAAAGCTAGACCAGACTCAATCTGTCTTTCAAGGATGGGGATTTGGGACCATTCTGTCGTTGCTTCTAGAAGAGAAGCCAGACCTGACTGGAGCAGCCCTGAATAGTACTATGCCAGACAGATTCTCTAGGAAGCAGAGGCTGGATGAGACATGAGCTATCCTGAGAGGAGAGGTACGAGATCTGGGTCATCCAGACAGAACAAGGGGCTGAACTGGACCTATCCTGAGAAGAGCTGAATCAGACCAGTATGTTTAAATTCCTGTGCAGAATGAGAGGGACCAGTTCTGTGGCAACTTGACTTGACACTTTCATGGTCCCCAGCAAGAACACTGCATTCAGGGTAAATAAGAATTATTTATCCTCATTTTAAAGATAGGCACATTGAGACAAGAGGATGTGTCTTGTCCACAGGAAGCCTGTGACAAAGCTTGAAATGAAAACTGAGCACAAGACTATCCTTCTTCCTGAAAAATAATTCTCCCTTCCTCCCACGTCTTTGGCTGTGCATTTCACTGTAAATAAACCACCTGTTATGTCTGTGATTTTAAAATTGGTTATTTCCATGCAAAACCCACAAAAGGAAGGAAGGCCCAATGTCTGGAATTTTCCAGGCACTAACCCTAGATTCCCCATCAAATTAAACCAGGCGTAATGAGGGATTTTTTCCCCTAACCTGGTTAAGGTCAGTATTGGGACGCTCAGAGTGAGTGACTGAACATCCAGTAGGCAACACTAAGAATATTATTACCCCCTAGTTATAATCACATTAGAACCTTATGGCAAGCCACAGCATACAGTGACATTTTTCATGCATCTTTGTTTGCACTACTGAGAACTTATCATATACAGTTATTGATAAAATATTAACTCAGCTGCCCCGGAGAATTTACAATCTGTGTTTTCTAAAACTCCAATCATGTTGACAGCATTCAATAAATATTATATATGTAGCTGTGCTTACTAAGACTGGATATTCACAGAGCAACTCAATCTTGTTGGCTTTTCAGACACTGAATGGAAGGTGGGGAGCGATAGAAAAAACAATCAGATCTACTCAAACTAAAAGCCACTTGACTCATATTCTTTCTGCTGCAGTAAATGTTATCAGTAGCTATTGATTCATTGCACTAGTAACTACCCGGCAAATCAAAGGCTTGAAAACCTTCCACTTATGTGGGACATATGATGCACTGGGTTGTGGAGTGACTGTAAATGGGCCTAGTTTGAAATTTCAGGCTTATTAGGCTAAACTGTTAAGAAAATTAAACATATTGTGAAATATTCTTTTGTACGCCATGCAAGGAGAATGCTGGCACATCAAAATACTTTCCTTTATAGAACAGCATGAATATAAACATGTATTGGAAAATATGATATTTTAATATTCTTGTTTAAAGCAATCAAAAGTAGAGCACAGTTATTCTTTTTTAGAGGCAGACTGAGCCAACCTTAGTCATGTTGAGCAGGGCCTAGCCCTCAACTAATCTAACTGAAATAAATAGAACTATTTCAGGGTGAGTGAGGGTGGCCCCAGTCTGTCTGTTACTGATTTAGGGCTATATTGTACACCCCTGGAAGCTCCCATATAAAAAGGATTTCCATTCCATATGCGTATTTATGATGTCATTTTCTGCAGATGAGTTTGGACTGCAGAATGAGAGGAGCCACCTTCCTTTTAGTTTACATGAGCCAATATATGATCTCCTCTTAAAGCACTATGTCAACTATGCTACTCATTTATTTTACAGTGGAATTTTCAAACTTCCTCCGTGTTGGCCTAACTCTTCTCCCATTGATGCTAATGAGTTTTACCTTTGACCTCAATGAGGTAGTACAGTTAGACCCAATGCTCAACACTTTTCAAAATCCCATTCTGCATATATTCTTATTCCACACAGGATGTGGGAGACGCCATAGTCCCCTTGAGCTTTGAATCTGTGAAAGCTTCCAACTATTCAAAGGGGGGAATTTTCTTCTTGGAAAAAGCCGTAGAATACCAGATTTCAGCCTCATGTTAATACTCAAGGAAACCCACAACGGGGGCATTCCAAGTTGGTCAGGCTACATTCTAGTTCTTTTGTACTGGCTGACTAGTACAAAGGAGCCACCTTAGAGCACAGAATCTGGCTCATTATCTCTAAAGTGAGGCGAGATCAGTCTCGTATGGCTATTCAGTCTTCAACTTCCTGGTGGAGACTACCTACAAGGATAGTAGTGTAACAGAGTTATGAGTACTATGCAGTCCCCATGTATTTATTTCAATAGCTTACAAGCAGTGTCGTTTAAAAATATTATTGCCCTTGATTTTCTATTTTAGGATAATAAATTATTTTGCAGTAAAGCATATCTGTACTGTATCTGTAATCTTCTCAAGATATTGGTTCATTTACCTTTAATTCGGTTCATTTGTGTTTGTGCTCCAAGCAGCATGTTAAAAAAAAAATCCCTCTAAAATGAATATACTTAGTGGGTTTCCTTTTGTTGATGATTCTCTGTTTATCCATCTATTATTTTCTATCAACATTACAGCATCCATCAATTGAAGGACTATCTTCTTTTCCATTGCTGTAAAGACTTCACTAGAGGAAGGGTCCTTTTGGTTTTCTGACATGTGGCACAGGAAAAATCTTTGATATAGCTATTACTATCAAGTATTCTGCCAATCTAATGATAATGAAAGCTATTTCCTCCCTCAGCTAAAATATGCTCTTCTCTGTAATCATTTCACTCCTCCAGGCACTTATGACTCATCGCCCTGAGGTTGGGATACATGAGGTTGTTTATGAAGTTTACCTGCCAAAAGCATATTAAAACTATATCACTCTGTGAATCAGTATTTTCCTGAGTATGAAGACCAATTAGCTTACTGTGGAGCTATGGGAATAGTTCCACTCTTAAATTCTTAGAAGAGGAACTGAACTCAGAGATGCAAATTAAGATCTCCAGAAATTCTAGAGGGAACTCGACATCTATGTATACCTATGTATACAAGTTTTAGGCAGGTGGGGCAGTTTTTTAGGGGCCCCAAAAGGCAGGTAGGTGCCTAGTGGGATTATCAAAACCATCTAGGATAGAAGGGGGAGGCACAACTTTTATGATTACTGTAGTTTATAGACCTTATTCTAAGGTATTCCTGGAGTTAAATGTATATCATAGGAAAGAGAAATAAAATCTCCGCTTAATGGTGAATCGACACCAATCATTAAAATATTGATGCTTTGGAACTTAAGCCGTGTGCACTGCAGTTCTTTCACACTTTTTAATCACTGAAACTGGCTTCGGTAATTGTGGAGGTGGCATGTTGGGTCTATGTAAAGCAAATAAGCCAGCACATGTGTAGGCTGCCTGCTGATTGCAGAATAGAGTGGTTGTCATTTAGTTGAAAGGACAGATGATTGGAACAGTAGCAGCAACTTATGTATGAGTGGGAGAAGACACAGAAAGAGGCCCTCTGTGCTTGTGCTGCTTGCAGATAGTACAACCCGTTCTTTATTGGAAAGGAATTGAAACACTAACAGATTTCAGTGCAGTGTAAAAGTTAAACATAATAGGTTAGATCTTCAGCCGGTACAAATCAAAAATCAATTGACTTCAATGCTTTACACCAGCTGAGGTTCTGGACCAACACATCTGAGTCTCTTGTCACTTACACCAGTTTTACAACAGTCTGGAATTACTTCTGTTTTATATTACTGAAGCTAAGAAGAGAATCGGGTCTTAGTAGGTCAAACTCACAGTGGTAAAACTCCATTTGAATCAGTAGAGTTGCAATAGGATGAACTTGGGCCAATAACCAGTTTTTAATTTGATTGTATTTACAATACAATTCATATTAGTATTTCGATTTGAATGAATGGCACTTATTATCAAATAGAAGCACTTTATATAAGATGAGCCCAATTCTCCTCTCACTTACAATACAAGGGTGTAAACAGGAAGTAACTCCAATGAAATCACTGGAAATATCTCAGTGTAAAAGTAGTGCAATGAGTAAAAGAATCAGGCCTGATGTAATCTTGGAAACCTGGAAATGTGCAAAACAATCAGTTGCTAGCATTTGCAAGTATTTTCACATGAAAACAAACTTGCATGTGTATTGTCACCAGAACCTGCACATTTGGACAAGTGCAATATTTTGCCAAATTCTGTTAAAGTACTCCTTCCCCTGCATACACACATACATGGCAAAAATAGGCAAAATTCCACCTGGAAGCCCATCAAATTCTTCTCTCATTTGCAGGGAAAACAATTTGCTTGGGAAAATTCATAAGAAAGTAGAATAAAACAATCACAAAATCATCAAAAACATTTTTCACCGGTTGCACAATATTTTTTGCATGGCCCTATCCTTTTGAACCTTTCTTCATCTATTTTGGACCCCAATTCTATAGAGAATTATGTACATGCGTAACTTTAAGCACATAAGCATCAAGTTCTATTAGTTCGATCTAACTTTAAGCATTTGAGAAGCCAGTGGGGCCACTCATGTTCTTGCAGAATCAGAACCTTGATGTATCCAATGTATACAAAAAGGAGACTCTATATGGTATGGCTCCTTACACCCTCCCATTTATTGCTTCTGAATTCCGTGCTTTTGGGACACTGGTGTGATTTTGGGATATGAACTAAATAAGTCAACTAAGAAAGGGAGGGGGAGAGGGATAGCTCAGTGGTTTGAGCATTGGCCTACTAAACCCAGCGTTGTGAGTTCAATCCTTGAGGGGGCCATTTAGGGATCTGGGGCAAAAATCTGTCAGGCGACAGTACTTGGTCCTGCTAGTGAAGGCAGGGGACTGGACTCAATGACCTTTCAAGGTCATTCCAGTTCTAGAAGATTGGCATATCTCCATTTTTTTTTAAAAAAAAGGACATTCACCTATATTTTCAAAAATAACAGGCCAGTGTAAGGGCAAATAACACATCATCCTCCCGCACTGGTCATGCAGAGTTCAGGGTAGTACCATGCTTTATTAGCTTTTTACAGCCCCACTTCAGCACTGGGGAGATTCTTAAAGGGAGAGAGCCCTTGGGGTAGCCACTGGAAGTCCTGTTAATGTGATCCATTGGAGCCATGCCATACCTGGGGAGGAGAGGGCTGGGGCCTGCCAGAGTCCCAGAGAAGGCATCAAGACAGTAAGCCCATGTGCAGAAAGCTGGGGCCTCCCATGACTCTATAGTGAATCTGCATATCTGTGAGCTGGTCCTAGCATGTGAAGGGGCGGAGCAATTGAGCAGGGAAGTCGTCTCTCAGTCAGCCCTCTGTCCTGAAGCAGGGGTAATTGGACCCACAATTCCTGAAACATAAACGTTAACTCTGATTTCTGTGCTAAGTCTAAAACATGTTAGATCACATTCTTTTGCATTTCCCACAAGTACAGGGTGTTAGCTGACTGATACTTCAAAGAACATGACACCTCATGCTTCAAGGCAGGTCTCTCTCTTCACATACATAAGACAACATTGCAGGGAAAAACAAATTGTCATAGTGTTTCCAGGAACACGTAGTAACCTGGCATTTCCTAATATGAGTTTTTTCCATGTCATTTCTCATTGTCATTGGTAACTTCATTTAAAATAGCATTGTCTCCCATCAATTTTTATTTCCATTTTATCGGCTATTTCTCTGGCCTTCAGCCATATTAAACTCAAGCTTTCATACTTTCTATCCATGCATTCTGCATCACACCCAGATTTTACCGTTCTTTGAGGAGCTTTTAGTCAGAAAAAAATGCAGCTTTTTACAAAATGCTGAATCCTACCCTCCATCATGAAGATTTAAAACCAAAAATTAAACATTACAGGTATGTTAATAATTTATAACTAGCACTAAGCAAAGAGCAGAAAAAGTATTTATGAATATTTTATTTACAACATTTTGTGAAATTCATATATGTTCATAATCCCTCCCTAAAATAATGCAAGCAAAACTATCATTAAATTCATTAATCGATTAACTCAACACACTATTCAGCAAGTTATAACTCCTAACCAGGGATCCTAGTTTTCCATGATAAAAAAACAAAATTCTCCAATAAAAAACATAAAATGAATGCTGAAATTTAGTTTCCCTAGCTACAATATATATAGGTATCAGTTGAACACGTTTTATTGATATATTTACAGTTGTAAAATGCTTGAATGATCCTGTCACAGTGCATTGTTTCTTTACTGTTGTCAATGGCCCTGCTGTTTCAGCCTCTTGTTTTCATTTCTTTTCATTCAGTTTGTTTAGCGCTTTCCATGTGTTCTACAATTGTCTGCCTTATAATGTAATCTACAGCCTTGCTGCATACAGTACTGAACAGCACATTACCATCAACGTGAAATTTCTCCTTGCCAAATTCAGTGATTAGGTCTTTAGGGGTGATTTTTAAAATGTTCACCATCTTTTTATAATTTTAATTACTCACGTCTGGAGGGTGACGTGACATTTGAGATACATTAAAACATGAACCCCTATATGCCTTAAGCAGTTTATTAGAGTATGGTTAGCTATGTAAATTTAAAGCGCATAAAAAATTAACCACAAGTGGGGGAGGTTCTGTGCATTGAATAAGTGACACTGGTACTTTCAGTAAAATGCAGTTAATAGTTAATATATGTTTTTATTTTTTCACAAAATGTAAAAACTAAAGATTCTCTGTAAAAATGCAAATTCCGCATTTTTCCATGGCAAACGGACTTCTAGGATCCCCGCTCATAACATTGTAATTAAAAATCTCATTGCATTTTCTGTCCCTGGAAAGTTTAAGAACAGATTGCAAAATTCTCCGATTAATTACTTCAGGAGATTTGTAAATTTTGTGCAACATTTTTCTTCTATGACTATTTTATGAAGAATATACCGTCAATATTAAATATTCCTACTTCAAAATAATGCCATATTGGTTAGTTACTATGTATAAGTCACGTGATATTGTTTCTGTTATCTGCCTGAATTAATAACTTTTTTAAAAATTATCATTAAATATTAGAGCTTGTCAAAAAACAAGAGAAATTTGTGAAAGTTTTAGTTTTCTCATAATTTTTTTTTAATTTGAAAAATCTCAACCAGCTCTATTAAGTATAGAATTTGAAGTTCACTTTTAGTGACTGTCTATGTGGGTATCCAGTCTAAAGATTTCCTTCTCAAATGTATACATGCTATTAAGCATATTCAAATGTATTCATGCTGTCCAATTTGCTCAGTTCTAGTACAAAGGCTTGTTTCCTGGCGATGAAAACTGGGGAATAAAATGCCCAACATTTAAATTTACCCAGGTGTGGTTTTAGGCAGTATAATTTAGCTAATTGATTTATTAGGCTAGCTGTGCCCTTAGGCAGAGCCCTGTGTAAGGGATAGTACGTAGCTGTACCTCCTAGAGTCACTATTCCTTCCCTGCTTCCCAGGACAAGTAATCTACTACTGACCCTGACCACCTGCAGATTACTCTTTGCACACTTCTGTGTAAGTTTCGGGCTCAGCCAAGGCTCCATCCTTTCCCAGACATACCTTGTTCACCTGAATGGGGTGGGGGAAGTATTGGCACTCAGACCCAGCTGTCCCACTGTGCCTACAGAGGTGGTGAGCAGGGTGGGTTGGAGTGAAGGGTTCCTTAGCAATTAAAATAGAAGCAGCAGCGAGAGAGATTAAGCGACGAATGTAACACAGGGCCCCAAAGTAGCATGGATGGAAAAAACCAGTGAGCAGAAAGGAATTAAAAGCTGCCCTCCATTTCCTATGACCTGGAACACCTGATCAGATTAATAGACTTAGATTTCTGTGAAACAAAGCATTTGCCGGGCCTGCTCCTACTTTCATTGAAGCAAGTGCAAAACTCCCATTGTTTTCAACAGGAGCAGCATCAAGTGTTTGATTCACGGGATTAGTCTCTTTTGGATGGTGTGCAGTGTATACCTTGAAGGTTTTATTTTCGGGTTCTGGTTTTGCTAAGAACATCTTGCCCAGCTCTGCTTAGAATCCAAACCTGACTCTCTATTTTTCCTTAAATAGACTTCTGCCCTGAGTGCAGTGAGTCAGTTTTGCAAATGCATATACCCACAGTTGAGTCTGATTCACCCTAATGGCTATTGATTCAACAAACTGTAGGGTGGAAGAAAGGAGGAGTTGTGAATGGAACTGGTCTAAAGGAATTAAATTACCCTAATGCAACTTTTAATGGAATCCACCACCAGTGTTCAATCCTTTCAGAAAGCCAGAAGAGTTGCACTGTCTCTATTTTCAGCCTTTTCCACAGACAGCTTCATTACTATTGCTATGTGTTGATGAAAGGATAAATGCTATTTTTTGCTCACTGTTTCAGAAGGGCTAGGTATCACATTAAAGGCAAAGATCACTGATGTTCTGTCCTTGAAATCCTCATGCTTTCAATTTCTTTCTCAGTGTGTGTTTAAATATTCCCAGGAGTCCCAAACTGCCTCCAGTTGCTTCCTGTTTAAATAAAAGATGATTCTTCTTTGTATTCTGTGGAATCCATTCAAAGTGAAAGGTCATGCCCAAAGGGAGAAAGCAATTTCCTTATTCTTCATTTCAGAGCTCTTGGGATTTGTAATTTAAGTTTCCCAGAACAGTCTCAATTTTAAAAAATTGATATTCTTTGCTAATTTTGAGGGGTGGGTCTTGTCCTAAAGCAAAATACTGAGTGTGATTAGAGCAGCCAAATACAGCATCACACAAAGATACAGCCTGCCTGAGATTTCCTCACAGTTCATTATAATGTACAGTAAAACTAAAATGGAAAAGCCAAGCTAGGCCGAGCCCAGAAGTCTACACTGCAATGAAACAGCCCCACAACCCAAGCCTAAGTCAGCTGGCATGGGCCAGCAGTGGGTTTTTCTTTGCTGTGTAGACATACCCTTTGTCACACTGCCACCACTAAAATTAGTAACAATGGCACTGCTAAAATCCATGCAACTCATATTTGCAAAAGATTGACCTTCATGTGCAGTTATTTGATACATCCATTTTGGAAAGGCATGTGAATAGTGGAGGCTGTTCTGTGCTTCTTTGTACAAACTTTACTTGAAGTCATTGTACATTTATAATTACTAGGTACTTAGGGTACTATTGAGCATTGGCATAAAGATCAGTATTTTTATTAAAGACTATTAAAGAGCCATTAGGCTTATATGATGTCAAAAAGCAAGTTTGGAAACTTGACTCATTTATTTATAACATTGTATTTTCTGTGTTTACCAAATAAGTAATAAAGATAGAGATATTTAAGATACACAAATATCATGGTATGTAAGTATACAAGATGGGTTAGTACAACTAATTTGTAGCTACATTTTGTTTCTTCCTTTCTGGGAATATTCTTCTAATATTGCCATGCTTCTCTTCCCATTATAAACCTGTACAGGTATGAACCTGCACCATGGGATGTGCATGTCTATCCAGTTATTAATATCAACAACACTCCTCTGAAGTCCAGGGGAAATTTTGCTATCTAGGGAGTGCGCTGTCACAGAATGCCACAATTGATTATGAGATTACCCATCACATAGCCACGGCCAATTCTGTATTTGGAATGCTGTTGCATTGCCCATGGGACCATAGGGTGTCAAAAATAAGCACAAAGCTAAATGTCTATTGGACAGCCAGGCTTACAATGCTTCTATATGGTTGTTAGACATGGACAACATATGGCTGCCGCATTAGGAAACTTGATCAGGTCTATATGTGCTGTCTTTGGTCTCTTTACGGGGTTAAATGATGGGACAAGATTCCCAATATTGAAATCCCTAATTGTTGCCGGATGCCTGGCATTCAAACATGCTCATAAAAGTTCAGTTGCATTGGTCTGGGCATCGTTTGTATGGCCGACTCAAGAATTACCAAGGCCGTATTTTACAGTCAGCTAAAGAAAGTCACCCATTTTTATGGTCAGTACAAACTATAGAAAGTCAAATTTGAAAGCATGTCAGGTTAACCCCAGCACCTGGGAAGCAACAGCCCACAAGAGAGCAACGTGGTGCCATATTTGTCATATTGCCGTTAACTGCTTTGAAGCAAGGTGCACTAACACCTTATATGAAAAATGCTAACAGAACAAAGCAAGGAGACAACAGCTGGCAATGGTCATGAACAATTCTGTCTGATCGACACGTAACCATGTTTGCAGGTCTTGCCTTGGTTTGACCTCACATAGATGTGTTTACCAATAGTTTGCTGAATCCTCATATCTCTACATCAACATGAGACGCCGTCATCATAAAGAGGTTTACTCTAATATCCAATAAGGATCCAAAACACTAAAGTTCCTAATAGGTTTCTGAGCGATGGATCCAGAATATGACACTATTTCTAACAAATTTTGTTTCTTTTTAAATAGAGTAGGTGAGGTAACAACTAGCTAAGAATATTTTGAGTTTCCTATTTTTTGTATGAACTGTTGGTTGTCAATTGCTTTATAAGCTGTTTTTCCCTATTAACCTTTATGAGTATAATTTCACCCTTTGTGAAATTCACATTTACTTCATGTGGATGTCACACCAAAGCTCTGTCTTGAGGAGCAAAAAGGGTGTGTTTTTCAATTGTGTTGATTCAATCTAGTTAAATACAATTGGAATGCCCCATCACGAGGCAGGCTAGCAAGTTAGAAATTATATTAGCTGGCAGTGTTTCAGCCTTGGTAGAATGCAGCCCAGATAATACTGCTTCAAGAATTCCGCATGACAACAAATGTCATAGCTTCTTAAAACTTATAGCTCAGTCAACAGTGGAATTTCCAACAGAGTCTATAATATGCAATGACCTCCTAACAGGGTATACTAACTTATACTTTAGTGAGATCTGAACAGAGAAAAAGACTTTTCATATTTCACTACAAAGAGATGCTTTTATTGTAAATCTAATGGTGCTGTTTTGGTTTTATCCTTCTCATGGTAAATTCATAGAATATTTCTCAGAATGAATCCAGGCCAGGCTTTTAAATTAAGTCCTATACTGTGGGAGATTTTGTTTGTTTGTTTGTAAACTTGCAGATCTGGTGCAAGTTTTAAAAGAAAGAAACAAACAAAAAACCTGGACAAACTCCAGGAACAAAATGGATAGCAATAGGAAAGTGTCTAGAATTAAGGTGGCTAAGATTAGCACAGGAATTATTATTGCTCATATGAGAATGCATCTGCTGTGATGCTGGCATCACATTGGTCAGTCATTCTTTGCCTTTACAGGCACATCAACCATGGACCAGCACCAGTACAACTATTATGTATCTTCTTGCTTTTACACATTAGGTCTACTAGGAGAGAAGGTAACACAAATAGCCCAGTGGTGGCAGGGATCAGTACAGCAGAACTTTACATATAGAGGTGGGTGTGTGGGTCACTCCTAATGTACAACAACTTTAAAGAACAGGTTGCCCCATGTGGGGATTAAATTTCCCACATAGATATAAAATTCCACTGCACTAAATACTGGTAACATAGCAAACTTAATACGTTACGGCTGTGTTAATGCTTTGTAAAAGAGTGAACTCACTGCTAGAGCGCACCCTCACAGCCGCGTGTGGCATAGAAGGCTCTCTCCTTTCTAGTGCCACCTGCCAATAGTTGCTCAAGTCCCATGGTAGTCCACCTCTTCTCATGACTAGGTCCTCTGGCCAGCCCCCGCCTTTCAGGATAACAGGAAGTCCTGAAAAAAATCCAAGTGTCTGACACCTCCGTCTGATCTGCTTCCCTCAGTTCTGGGCCCAGTGATTCATACAGACTTTTCTCAAGGCTTCCAGTAGTCCTATCTCACCTTCTTAGAGGCTTCATGCCTCTTTACCATTTACTGGCAGGGGAACTTAAGCCTGTCATCTACACAGGGTTCCGAAAGTCTAGGGATTCTAGGACAGGCAGACAAGGTTCTTCCCCTTTCCCCTTGCTATCACCGCCCTGGACTTCTTCCTATCAAGTTTTTCCTGGGGTCTCTCCTCACCTAGCAAGAGTCTTCCTGTTCCTTACAGTTTTTTTCACTCCCTGCTATCAGGAGAGTGGCTGCAGAGTTTTGCTCTCTCTCCCTGCAGTCTCCATCTGCTTCAGACTTCCTCTGGTTATAATGATCAACATTTCTCCAGCTAGGTTTCCTCATTAACTAGGCCTGTCCCACCCTCCAGGTGCAACCACAGATGGGCTAATTGAGCTCTGACTCTCATTAATTCTATGTTCACCTGTGTGGGATAGACACCCCATCACATGTTCATATCATGGTTTAAAAGAAAAAAAAAGAGTATTGCCTGTACCTGCACCACAATGGATATTTGCACCTGCACTGTAGCTGTGATATCAATGCTTCTTACACTGGCGGGCTGGGCCAGTTTGTTTACCTGCAGCATCTGCAGGTTCAGCCGATCGCAGCTTCCACTGGCCGCAGTTCGCCGTTCCAGGCCAATGGGGGCTACGGGAAGTGGCAGCTAGCACATCCCTCGGCCCACGCCGCTTCCCGCAGCCCCCATTGGTTAGTTCAGATTCAGTTCAGAGTTGACTAAGATAACCATGGAACATTGAACCAAAGAACCTTCTGCGTGGGATCCAGCACAAGGTGCTTATTTTTTAAGTCTTGTTTAGTCCAATCTGCTTTCCAGGCCTCTTTCTGATCAGACCCTGGTTGCATGAGGCTAAGTGAATGTTCTAGAAAGCCTGGTGGGACTTAAGACTTTTTTTGGGGGGAAAGCATTTGTGGATAGGAAGACATCTGTTTTCCTGGATTCGCTGAGCTTTGTGGAGTGTTGCAGCAGTTTGGCGTATCAGTGGAGGAGAAACGTTAGACACAACTGATAGCTATGGTGGTGGGAGTCAACTTAAGGGTTTCAATCTTGTTGACAACTAGCTGAGGTGTTGGCTAGCCCTTTGTCTCTGAGGAACTCATTTGTGGCTGTTCCCCAGACTTGGAGCATGTCTCAGCAATACCATACAGTAGAATCTTATACCTGTACATACAATATTGCCACACACATTTTACCAGTGTACTAATGATCAACAAATTATGAGTTTTCAAATGATACCTCCTTTGTACAAGATTTATCATAGTCGGTATAAAGGGGTGAACATGGGGGCACAGACTGTCACACTACTCAATATCTGGATAGGAAATCTCTAGAAAAATCCTTATGCTAAGGGAAATGTTAGTAGTTCAGTGGGTGGTATCTTTCCCTCTGAATAAATATTTAGTAAATGCTTCAATATGGTGATAAGGGGAACTAAAGAGACATGGTGGGTGAGGTAGTATCTTTTATTGGACCAGCTTCTTCAGACCTGAAAAAGAGCTCTGTGTAAGCTCAACAGCTTCTCTCGTTCACCAGCAGAAGTTGGTCCAATAAAAGATATTACTTCACCCAACTTGTCTCTCTAATATCCTGGGATCAACATAGCTACAACAACACTGCCAATGCTAAGGGGAACTGTAAGTTGCCATCTTTTCAGATGAGATACAAAATGTAAAGACCTTACTGCCTGCATATATTAAATTCCTATGGATTTTTTCAATGAATAGGTGAATAAACTCTGATGAACTTGCCCCTGTACTTCCCGATAGATATGTTATTCCATCCTAAACTGCTGTGTAGTCTTTTTAATGTTATACCCTGTACTCAGAGATAGCTGTACTTTGGCAATTCCTTTACACGTCAGCTAATGTGTAAAGTACACGTTATATTAGTACAAGATCAGTATAACTATCAATGATCAAATGATAGATGTATACCTTTAAACCCAGCCACAATTTATTACAACTAAACCTCATTTATTAAATAAAAGAAAGGGAAATGATTTATAACACTGTGTGGCATAGTAGCCAATCATAATTTATTTTTACATTTCTATATTTTATTCGAGTTATACCATTTTGAGTCAAATTTTTTATTTGTGTTTGTTATAAAACAACTCCCATTTAGCTCATCTATTAAGAAAATGTCATTGTATAGGGATTATTAATAGTGACACAGGCATAAATCAGAACATTATTTAAGCATGTGCATATTCTTTAAGGGAATTACTTAAATGTTTAAAGTTAGGCATGTGCTGAATCAAGAGTACAGTGAATTGTTCAGTGGGGTAGCACATGCAGGCTAATAAGGGTGCCCAGGTTTGCTGTCATTCAGTATGGATAGTTGTAAATGTAACAAGGGTAGTATAACATCACACATAAGAGAAAATGCAAATTGAGCTGGTTGAATTATGTTAAAATAATATTCATCATAGAGCTAGGCCCTGATCTAGCTAACACTTACACAGGTTAGCAATACCACTGAATATTTACAAACACATATTTCAAGAATATCTGGATGAGTGCCTGAATAATTAACTAATCAAAACCAAGTGCTAGGGTCCCAGAACCTGCAAGCATGAGTGCAACATTAAGAATATACATATTTACTGAATGTTGGTGTTAGCCTCTTAGTTAATGAATGAGTTATGCACATAGCCATCCTGATTTTGGCTGTGTTTGCTATTCATATGTATTTCCTGAATACTTTAGATTAACCATTTTCAGATTGTGTGTGATTGTGCAGATTGGTGTGTGAACTTTTTGTTCAGCTTCTCACTGTTTTTGTTTTGTGACTGATCACCCAAGTCATGTGGTATTGTCCCTGCTTCCTGATTGGATGGCTGAATCATTTAACTATAGAACTAATAAGGAAGCATTCTTCTGTTAAGTTTTTGCACAGATAATCACGGATGCTAAAAGTCATGACACTTTCAGCATTCTAAAAATATATTTGCAAAAACTTAGTAGTTGTCTTCACGAATAATAAATAATACAATCGCACAAACCATAGCAAACTAAATTGAGTGCTTTTTATTCATGAAGGTTTTTGTGGCTCAGGCTTCTTTTGGCTATTTCGCCAGCTCTAACTACAACTGTATATGTGAGAAATTAGGCCAGCAAGCTGAATTAATTTTCACAGAGGAGTCATTGGAGCTGTCATATTCTCAGTTTGACCAGGATTCTTTTTGTTTGGTAGACCTCATGGTTGGACTGTTGTGTGTGTATAAAAAGGGAGAGTGAAGAGTGGCAAAATAAATACATTAAAGAAGGAGAAAAGAGTGCATACTGTTGCTGCTCCATCTACTGTCACTAGAAGTGAACTCTCCGGCAAGAGAAAGAGGCCAAATGTTTAGCTGCTCTTTCTAAATTTGCACCTGAAAAATGCATGCCTTTGTTTGCATGTACAAAACCATATTTGCACACACAAATAGGCATGCAAATTCCAGTATTGACAAAAATTCTTCATACGCATATTTAGAGACGAATGTAAAATTTGACTCAGAGAGTCAACATCCAGCATGTGGAGTTTCTTTCCAACACTGGCTCAACAAACATGTTCAGGAACGTAAGTGGGATCTGTAGAACTGTAGGAGAGTAACCCAATAGCCTCTGTTACCACCTCCACACTCAGGTATCAGCTAGCAACAGCAACTATTTCACCAGCCTGAGGAAAAACCAGAATAGTATTTATTGCACAGTATCAAGAGCAATATGAGGAGCACACGATCCTCCTGCTTCCACTTTCTCCACTGAACAAACTGTTCAAAGATCAAAACCAAGCTGTTGCAAAAGTTGAGAACTAAAGAATGTGCAGCAGGTGGTAACATATGTGTCCATCTAGTTCCAGCCAAAACAATCCAATTTGTGGAAAAGGGTACAGAATCTCACTGTGACTCAGAGCTGAGGGGGTGAGTGAGAGAGAGGAATGGCTTCAGCTCATGTGCTGGGCGTGCTGTGATAAATGATTTTTCATTTAACAGCATTAATACAATATACTTGCCTATTGGGCATACAGTAATTTTCCATATACTCTGACTGCAGGCTACTTATGGAATGTAAGACATGCACAGTTGTTTGCTTTGAGATTTGCCTTTCCATTGTTTCTCTTCATCTCTAGAGTAATTTTTAATATTATTATCCTTAAGAGTATAAGTTTAGGAGAGACTGAATGAATTAGATTAGTACCCAGTTATGGAGCCTCTGACCTCGGTCATTGTAATAACTGGAGTATAGAATTTTTTAAAAAATATATGAGCACTTCCTCTAGTGGTGACTGTTACAATACTTGTGCGGCTCAAAATTTTCAAATTTAGAAATGCCAACAATATTTTCAAATTTTAACTAAAAAAATTTCAACAGAAATGTCACAAAATTATCTCCCATTTTCTCTTCAGTAATTATTGTTACTTAACTCAACTGCTAAATAAAATAAAATCCCAAAATGGCTGCCTCCTGAACAGCCATAACAACAAATTTACCACAGGCCAATAATGACTGAAGCGGTTACTGTCTATTGGGTGTTTGGGCCATTTGAAAGTGTTTAGTGGTCTCCATTCAGTTTCTAGTGTCTACATTACTAGAACTACTATCCCAGTTGCAAAACTCACTTGCCCTTTTCTCCCTAGTTGTTAGACTCAGATCAAGGCCATGATTTAGGGAAACTCCTAGACATATGGCTAGTTTCATTCCAGTTTAGAAAAGCACTTGGGCGCATGCTTAACTTTAACATTGACTTGAATGGGATTTAAGTTAAACATGTGCTTAAATGCTTTCCTGAATCAGGGCCTCAGTGTTCATTCAAACTGATCAGGAAATATTAAATTTCCAACCAGATGAAAATGTTTTTTGCTGGGTTGTTGAAAAACAAAAGGTTTTAGGTTTTCAAGTGAAATAGTTTATGGTTGCTGAAAATGTAAACAAAAAGGTCAGTTTTTCTTCAAAAACTTAATTGAAAATGGAGATTTCCTGTGGAAACCTCCATTTTAACAAAAGAGCCATTTTCTATTAAAAAGAGGTTTTGACGGACAATTTCCAACCAGCTAATGATAATGGATAGATGGTTATCTTCTTGCCTAAAAAACTATTTTAAAGAAGGAAATCTTAAAATCTTCACACTTCAGTTCATTGTTCTGTCTCCCTTCTGAGAGAGTGGGAAAAGAGAGAGAGAGTGGGAAAAAAAGATGCAAGACATTTTGTTTCACTCTGATGAGCAAGTATTAACAATTTGGAGATATGCTTCTTTAAATGGTTGGGAAAAAACATTCAGTTTGATGGCTTTTGAGACATCATTAGCAGCACTTTAAATTAAAATGTAATTAAAAAGGGAAAAAAGGAGCATGGCCAGCTCAGTCATATGAAATAATTCATTAAGTTTATACGATGTTTTAGGAACTGGAAAAGAGCCTTAAACAATCCAACATATTTCTTCAATATATGGAAATATACCTATCTCATAGAACTGGAAGGACCTTGAAATGTCATTGAGTCCAGTCCCCTGTCTTCACTAGCAAGACCCAGATCCCTAAATGCTCCCCCCCGGATTGAACTCACAACCCTGGGTTTAGCAGGCCAATGCTCAAACCAATGAGCTATCCCTCCCCTCTGTAACATTAGCTTAACCCCACTCTCCTCATCTTACACTCACTTGATAACTTTGTTGCTTTGAAGAAGGAGGGATCTCTTGAACTCCATTTTTACCCCTTCCTTCATTCTGTTGTTGCTTAGTAAGTAACTTAATCCATATGCTTATTACCTGTACCAGGGGCAGGAGAAAATAGTGGGGAAACCATGCCCTGACCACACCAAGGATGGGACTTCAATAAGGCAGTATGAAGATGCTCTGGTGGCTCTATATCATCCCGCTTAGGGGGAATTACTAGCTGGTTGATTAAGCCAGCTTTATGATCCCTTTATGATGGCAGAGTGGTGCAAAGGGACCATAGTGGACTGAGGAATCAGGCCCAATAATATATAATAAACATTTCTTCCTCTATCATTGACATTTCATTCTATTCATTTTTCTTAATTCTTCCCCATTCCTTCATGCTGAACACTGATGAGAGAGAAATCAACACAAAGCCAAGCAGTCATTTTCTGATCAGAAATTTGAGTATTTGATATTTTGATATTAGACCTGCACTTTTGGGAATAGAAGAAAAGTTGGCTCATGCAATTAGTTGGAGGGTAGTTCTACGGAATGCAGATTTATTGGAATGTGGCTTATATTTTAGCTGATCAACCACAGCCACTTGTGCTGTTTTGGATAGAAGAATCCAGTTTTAATTATTAAGTTAATATTTTGAGAACTGCATTTTTATTGAACTTGCAGGCCAACATACTTCATTGGGACAGCTTACATCAGTTATGACTGCAGTATACAATTGGATGTATCTGTCCCAACCCAATGTACTAGGTCATTGGGGAAATCAAGAAAAGAAAAACCTTCACACAAAATTATTCTCTTAGTATTATAATAGTTTGGAGAGATTGGAACTTTAGAAAAAAGGATATGCAACCCAGCTAGCAATATGACTCATTTCTGCCTATGACATTTCCCTGTCTGTAAGAGTCCTGCCAGCGGGCTGTCTGTGCAATAGGAAATCAGAAATAATTCAACATGTTACAACTCGATAATCAATCTTTGCAGGTTCATTGACAAGTTACACTATCAAACAGGTGAAAATCATCTGCACTGGGGATTGTTGACGTGTAAACTAGAATGTGATGAAGTTTGGAGATATAACACCAAGAAATACTTCAGAATAATGATATATGAATTCTGTATGACTCAACAGCTATACAGGTAGAGAAAGCCCAGCATGACATGGGCTCATTTAAGAAAACTTGAAAGCAAAATTAATCATTGATGTGGCTATTTCTGGAGATGAAACAGTTTTTGAAAGGGAGGAAAATGTGAGATATATACAGATTGAGTGACTATGCCATAAAATAAGATTTGTCTTGGTAATTTAGCAGTAGATATAAAGTGTGGCCAACTCCAGCATTCAACAAGAATGTGTTGGACACACACATTGTCTGGATTTAAACAGTGTACATGCCATGGCTGCCATTCTTGGAATTCCCTCCAGCATTCTTGTATCAGTTCAGGGAATCATGGTTCATTTGGTTGCTCCCAAAATGGAACTGAAAATTGGATCATTATGGGGGATACGCACTGTAGTCCAACATTTTCTGCACTAGCCGAAAAAGCAGATTCTGATTCTTTCCCCCAAAGTACCAAAGAATCAAAACTTCATCAGCACAGGATGGAAGATGACAATACTCAAATCACTAGCACCTGGCTTCTTAACATATGGATTCCCTAGGAGGAATGATCACCAAGAGGGAAAGAGTATAAGGTTTAAGAAGGAAAAAAGAAGTTGAGGGGGGGAGGGAAAGGAATTGAGAAAAGAAAAAGGTCAGGAGAGGAAAAAAGCTGACTGGACAAATGATGAGTTGTGCATCAACTACACAGGGGCATGACACAGGTGAGGTGGGGTAGAAGGGAGGGTCTAGACAGAAAAGTCAGAGAAACACTGATCTAGTGTTTTGAAATACTGGAACTATCAAGTATACTATCTCAGCTAAGACCACTGCCAAGGAGAGTTTTGTTCACACCTGGGGTATTATATGTTGGAACAGACTTGGCAGTGGTGTAAAGAGAAAAACTGCACACGTTTTTTTGGCCTTTGATGTAGATCAGATAAAGAGTTGACAGGTGTGTTTTCAGACTGGCTCAAATGCCTGAAGAAGCATAACTGGAATCTGGACCTAACTACTGTCTGCTAATATCTTGGAAAGAACCTAAAACATATCCAAAGGGTCAGATTCTTATTTCAGTTTCTCCAGTGTGATTATGCAACCAGATATTTGCAGCATCTTGCCAGATTTCCTGCTTCTCAGCAACATTGTATTTCTCTTCGTCTTTGTTCTCGACAGCTAAATGATGACTTCTGCATGAGAGTCACTGAACACCTCCACCAGTTCCAGGGTGGTAACACAGTGTATTATAAATACATAGAAGAGCACTATCTATGAAGTATTTGGGTAAAGGGTTTTAAATAAATAAAAAGCCAAATGCTTAATCTGCAACCATTACCCCTTTGTTAGTTCTTACAAGTTAAGCAAGTTTAATTTGGTCAATACAGTGAGAGAACCCTGACTGCAGTAAGAGGTGTAGGTAGCTCTACCCTCTGAATCATAGAAATGTAGGACTGGAAGGGACTCGGTGGGTCATCTAGTCCAGTTCCCTGCACTGAGGAAGGCCTAGGTATTATCTAGAGACCATCCCTGACAGGTGTTCGTCTAACCTGTTTTTTTAAAACCTCCAATGACAGATTCTACAACCTCTCTAGTGCTTAACCACCCTGACAGTTAGGAAGTTTCTCCTAATGTTTCATATTAATCTCTCTTACTACAATTTAAGCCCATTACTTCTTGTCCTGGCCTTAGTGGTTAAGGAGTACAATTTTTCATCCTCCTCTTTATAACAACCTTTTATGTACTTGAAGACTGTTATCATGTCGTTACCTCTCCCCCGCTCCCCTCAACCCGGGTCTTCTCTTCTCCAGAGTAAACAAAGCCAAATTTTTCAATATTTTCTCATAGGCCATGTTTTCTAGCCCTTTCCTCTGGACTTTCTCCAATTTGGCCATATCTTTCCCAAGGTGTGGTACCCAGAATAGGCCACAATACTCCAGTTGAAGCCATATCAGTGCTGAGTAGAGGGGAAGAATTACTTTTCGTGTCTTGCTTACAACATACCTGATAATACATCCCAGAATGATATTCACTTTTTTGCAACAGTATTTCACTCATATTTAGTTTGTGATCCACCAAAACCCCCACATAATTTTCTGAAGTATTCCTTCCTAGGGCAGTCATTTCCCATTCTGTATATGTGCAACTGATTGTTCCTTCCTAAGTGGAGTACTTAGCCTTTGTCCTTACTAAATTTCATCCTATTTACTTCAGGCCATTTCTCAAGTTTGTCCAGATCATTTTTAATTTTAATTCTATCCTCAAAAGTACTTTCAACCCCTCCTAGCTTGGCATCATATGCAAACTCTATAAGTGTACTCTCTATGCCATTATCCAAATCATTTAGGAATATATTGAATAGAACCAGACCAAGGAGAGATCCCTGCGGGACCCCACTTGATATGCCCTTCCAGCTTGATTGTGAACCATTCATAACTACTCTCTGAGTATGCTTTTCCACTCAGTTGTGCACCCACCTTATAGCAGGTTAATCTAGGCAACATTTCTCTAGTTTGTTTACGAGAAAGGTATTTAATGTAAACTGTATTAAAAGCCTAACTAAAGTTGAGATATATCACATCTCCTGCTGCCACCTATCCACAAGGTTTGTTACCCTGTCAAAGAAGGATATTAGGTTGTTTGACAGGATTTGTTCTTGACAAATCCACGTTGACTGTTTCTTATCACCTTATTTTCTTCTAGGTGCTTACAGATCGAGTGCTTGGTTGCTCCATTATCTTTCTGGGTACCAAAGTTAAGATGACTGGTCTATCATTACCTGGGTTGTCCTTATTCCCCTTTTTATAGATAGGTACTATATTTGCCCTTTTCCAGTCCTCTGGGATCTCTCCTATCCTCCACAAGTTCTCAAAGATAACCACTAATGGCTCAGAGATCTCTTCAGCCAGTTCCTTAAGTAATCCAGACATATTTCATCAGGACCTGCTGACTTGAAGACATCTAACTTGCCTAAGTAATCCTTAACTTGTTCTTTTCCTATGTTAGTCTCAGATCCTACCCCATTTGCATTGAGGTTCACTATGCCACTTGTCCAAACACTGATTCTGTTTTTTTGGTGAAAACTTTGGCCATCGTTGCATTTTCTGTTATTGTTTTCGTTCCTCATTGAGTAATGGGCCTACACTGTCCTTGGTATTTCTCTTGCTTCTAATGTATTTGTAAAATGTTTTCTTACCCTTTATGTCCCTCGTTAGTTTAATCTCATTTTGTTCTTTGGCCTTTTGAACTTTGTCCCTACATGCTTATGTCTTGTTTTTTTAATATTCATCCTTCATAATTTGACCTAGATTCCACTTTTAGTTTCAGGTCATTAAAAATCTCTTTGTTAAACCAATGTTGTTTTTTACCATACCTCCTATCTTTCCTGTGGTATTGGTATCCCATTGGTATAGTTTGCTCTTGTGCCCTTAATAATGTCTCTTTAAAACCAATGCTTTAGCACATTAGAAGATACTCTGCTGCTGAAGACACCTTTGGAATGTAAAACAGAGGCACCTTGAGTTTTGGGTGATACAATTCGTATATATTTAGTATGTAAAGCATTTTGGGGTCTTTGGGCAATTCAGTAATAGTTGAGGACTCACTCCCCACTTTGAAAGGTGATTCTCAGCACTTTGAAGGATCAAGGCTGAAAGGAGTGCTCTTAATTCAAATAGCGGTGATTTTTTTCTTCCTATGAAGCTATTCTTCAGCCAAATGATGGCTCTTTGTAAACTTATTTTCCAATAAATGTGCATGGTGGCATGGATCACACAACCCGAGATAGTTGTGAATTCCCTTTTTAAATAAAAACTGGAAAGCCAGCTTGATATTTTCTCTTTTAAAGACTGAGCATCATTAATTCATGAAAGGATTTAAAAGAAAAAATTGGTAGTAGTATCTTGTAGATAGCAAAATGGTGGCAAGATCAGATCATCAAAAAGAGCGAGCAGTATGTGACGAGTAGAAATATGTAGATGGTAGCTCCAAAGATTATGGACATGCTTTGGAAAACAAAGGCAAGTGTTTTAAAAGAGAAGTTAACTGGACTGTTAATGTTGATTTTCAATAGCTCTTGGAGCACTGGGGAAGTTACAGAAGACTGGAAGAAAGCTAATGTTATGCCAATATTTTATAAAAGAATAAATGGGATAATCTGGGTAATTATAGGCCTATCAATCTGATATTGACCCAAGCAAGGTAATGGAGTGGCTAATATGAGCCTCTATTAATAAAGAAGTAAGGGAGGGTAATGTAATTAATGCCATTCAACACGGGCTTATGGAAGATAGATCCTGTCAAACTAAGTTGATATGTTTTTTCTGAGATTAGAAGTGTGGTTGATCAAGATAATAGAGTTAATGTAATATACTTTAGACTTCTGTAAGGCATTTGACTTGGTACCACATGACATCTTGATTAAAAAAACCAAAATGATAGAAAAGAAAGATATTAACACATTAAATGGATTAAAAGCTGCGAGATCTTAAAATATAAATGTAGATGGGAATTACCAAGTGGCTGTATTTCTAGTAGGGTCCTGCAGGAACCAGTTATTGGCCCTTTATTTAATATTTAATTTATTTAATATTTTATTCAATTACCTGGAAGAAAACAAAATCTGATAAAGTTTGCAAATGACAAAAAATTGAGGGAGTGGTAAATAATGAAGAGGACAGGGTACTGATGCAGAGCAATTTCAATCGTTTGGTAAGCTGGGTGCAAGCAAACAACATGTGCTTTAATACAGGTCTGTCGCATCTTACGCGGGGGTTACGTTCTGCGGTGAGCGCATAAAGCGAAAACCGTGTATAACCGTGAAAATCCCTTAAATCACCCATAAAGTAGTTGTGTATACAACCCTGTACAGTACTATATATACACTATACAGAAATGTACATTACAGTATATAATAAAGAGTATACATACAAAATATAATTTTACAGTACTTTATTTTTAACAACATAACAGAGACAGATGGAAGAATGAAAGAATAAAAAAATCAAAACAGTACAGTACTGTAAACTTGAACAGTTACCAGTCACCCTGGATATTCTTGCTATTCTTGTACTGTACACACTCCAATGATTAGTCTTCCTCTTCCTCTGACAACACTATTAGGAGGTCATCATGGCTTGATGTCGATCTAGGACATGATGGGCCGGGCTCGGGTGACAGAGAGCAAGTCACAGATGAAGTGGTTGGCTCTGGTTCAGCTCGAGAAGTTGCTGCTGGTTGTTTTTTCTTGAAAAACATGGTGATTGGCAGCTGTTGCTGTTCTCTTGAGCTCCTCAAACATTTCTTGGTACGGTTTCAAATCACCCGTAATACTACGTGTGATTTTGAGGCTTCGTTCCATAGAGGGATCATAGTCAGAAATTAAATCATTCAAGTGTTTCGCTGCTTGGAACACTTCAGAAAATTTATGAAGAGTCCAAGTTGCTGGCTCTTCCTGTTCGTTGTCATCATCTTTGTCTTCTGTAGACTATTTTATCAGTTCCTCTAACTCTTCGTTAGTCAATGTTTCTCTATGGCCCTCAATTAATTCCTCAATTTCTTCCTTGAGGATGTCGACGAAGCGATCACCACCCACTTGCCTGGCCACCTGAACAATGCATTCCACTTCTTTGTCAATGGCTGGGAAACCCTAAAAATCATTCACACAGTCTTTCCATAGGTTTCGCCAACATGCGTTGACTGTTTCAGGCTTGATTGCATCCATTGCCTGTTTAATATAAGTGATGCAATCAGCAATGTTGAAGGACTTCCAACATTCTATCACGTTAACATTGGGATCAGCATCCATAGCAGTAAGGATCCGTGAGAATGTAAGCCTCGTGTACGTGGCCTTGAAACAGCTAATGACACCTTGGTCAAGAGGTTGGAGGATGGAGGTGGTATTGGGGGGGAGAAAGGTGACTTCAACGTCGTCATGCGCAAACCGGAGTGCATCAGGGTGGCCAGGAGCATTGTCTACAAGCAGCAACACTTTAAAGTCAAGTCCTTTCTCTTCAAGGTACTGCTTGACCTCCAGAATGAAACACTTGTGGAACCAATCCAGAAATGTTGCTGCCGTCACCCAAGCCTTTTTATTTGATTGCCAGAACACAGGCAGGAGATTTTTGTTCTTGCCTTTTAGGGCGCAGGGATTTGCAGACCTGTAGAGCAAGCCTGGCTTTATTAAATGCCCAGCCGCATTGACACAAAGCAACACAGTCACACGGTCTTTAGCTGCTTTGAAGCCAGGAGCTTGTCATTCTGATTTCGAAATGTAAGTGCAGGTGGGCATTTTTTTCCAGAAGAGCCCAGTCTCGTCAGCATTAAAAACTTGTTCTGGAAGATAGCCCCTTTCCTCTATGATTTCCTTTAATTGTTCAGGGTAGGCTTTTGCTGCCTCCTCATTGGCAGATGCAACTTCACCAGTAGTCTGCACGTATTTGAGGTTGAAGCAGTTCCTAAAACTGTTAAGCCAACCTTGGCTGGCTTTGAATTCCTTCTTGTCAGAAGGCTGTCCCTCTTCGGTGGGAGGTTTGAACATTGCATAGATGCTAAGAGCCTTTTCTTGCAACATGGTGCCATTGATAGGCACACGTTTACAGTTCATGTCTTCCAGCCATAAGTTTAATGCCTTTTCAGTCTTCACTAAAGCCTTGTCACGCACTTGGCTCGTGACCTTAGCAGTTCTTGGAGCACTTCATGCCACGGCTTGATGAATTTCTGTCTCTCTAATCTTGATGGCACGGATGCTAGATTCATTGCGGCCGTATTTACGTGCCACACTGGCAGCTGACATACCGCCTTTCAATAAGTCCAACACATCCAGTTTTCCCTCCAGCGTTGGAACAGATCGCTGTTTCTTTGGTTGAGCACCAGATGAAGTAGCTGGCTTGCGTTTAGGGGCCATGTTGCACTCAGCGCGGCGAGATGCACACAGAATGAGAGGCACAGGGGGACTGAGTACAGTACTGTATGTATTGGGAACAGCAGATTCACGTCTCACACTCACTCCGGGGCATACGCTGCTGGAATCGGCTGCACTACTGGTGGGCGATTAAACTTTTTTTTTTTTTTCAAACCGCGAACCGCGTAAAGCTGAAATCGCACAAGTTAAATGCGCGTAAGATGCGACAGACCTGTACAGCCAAATGTAAATATATGCAACTAGGAACAAAAAATGTAGGTCATATTTACAAAATGGGGGTCTCTATTCTGGGAAGCAGTGACTCTAAAAAAGATTTGGGAGTTATGATGGATAATCAGCTGAACGTAGGTGGCCCATGAGTCTTTCATTTGCGGAGGCTATGCAAGTGTGGAAAGCTCCTTAGAAGTGGGGGGCCATTGGCGCCCGGACCGTGGCCCCATTCCCCACGAGGCCCTGCCTCTTCCCCCTGAGGCCCCACCCTCGGTCCACCTCTTCCCCCCTAGGCTCCCCTGCCCACCCCTCACTCGTCTCCACACCCCCCTCCCATTGCTCGCCCTTAAAACAGGAAAAAGTGGCCCTTAGCTGAGTGAGTGGAACTTGTGCTGTGCTTATGCCAGAGCAACTCAGTTAAGGGGTGTCGGAACAGGGGAGGTCAGGGAGCGCCTCACTGTCTTTCTGCCTTAAGGGTGAGCGATAGGGAGGAGAGGGGGCAGAGAGGAGTGAGCAGCAGGTTGTGGGGTGATTGGGAGGGAATAGTCAGAATGGGGGTGGGAAGAGGAGGAGCAAGGGCAGGGCAGAGGTAGGGCAGGACCCCAGGGCAGAGTGCGGGCCACAGTCCGAATGCTGATAGCCCCCCTACAAACACACACTTCTAGGGAGATTCCGGTGCTCCAGAGGTGGCGGGCCAACAGGCCTCCAAAGGGAAGTGACCCACACTGCATCCGGTACTTGCCTCCTGCATGACCAGCCTGTTTTATTTTGGGAGGCTTAGCCTCCCCAAGCCTCTTATAAACGCTGCCCATGCAACTGAACGTGAGCTCCCAATGCAATACTGTAGCCAAAAAGAGCTAATGTGATCCTGGGATGCATAAACGGGAATCTCGAGAAAGAGGAGAGAAGTTACTATCTCTCTGTATTTGGCACTGGTGTCACTGCTGCTTAAATACTATGTCCAGTTCTGGCATCCACAATTCAAGAAGGATGTTGAAAAATTGACGAGGGTTCAGAGAATAGCTTCGAGAATGATTAAGGGACTGGAAAACATGCCTTATACTGATAGACTCAAGAAGCTCAGTCTGTTTAGCTTAACAAAGAGAAGGTTAAGTGGTGACTTGATCACAATCTACAAATACCTACATCAGGAGACAATTTCTGATTGTAGGGAGCTCTTTGATCCAACAGACAAAGGCAAAAGAAGATCCAATGGTTTGAATGGAAGCTAGACAAATTCAGATTGGAAATCCGGTGTACATTTTTAATGGTGGAAGTAATTAATCACTGGAATAATTTACCAAGAGTTGTGGTAGATTCTCCATCTCTGACAATTTGTAAATCAGGATTGGATGTTTTTCTAAGAGATATCCTGTACTTCAAACAGGGATTATTTCAGGGAAATTCTGTGGCCTATATTATACAGAAGGTCAGCCTAGAAGATTACAATCATAGAATCATAGAATATCAGGGTTGGAAGGGACCTTAGGAGGTCATCTAGTCCAACCCCCTGCTCAAAGCAGGACCAATCCCCAATTTTTGCCCCATAACCCCAAATGGCCCCTTCTGGTCTTAGAGTCTATGACAAAGTGTTGTTATTAGCTGACCATCCTAAACATGACAGTGGCTCTGATTCCATTAAAAATAATTGTGGGCTAAATCAGAATTAGAACATTGCTCCTTTGTGATTTATGTAATCTCTTGTGTTGACAGTGTAGCAAATTTATAGACTTATTCCTTTTAGGAAACAGTTCGTTTTAACCATTTGTTGTGTCATTTTAGGTTATCATGAGGTTATGTATAAGATATTTCATTTCATCACTCATTACTTACATTGGGGAGCACTGTTTGTTCTTCTGCAACTCAAATTTCCTGCTGGCAACCTAGACTGTAAGAACATATTGGATAGCCATGAAGCTTACATGCAGTAGTGACTATGTCCTAAAATGAAGAACTGAATGTTCTGTGATAGCAAGCCCACTTCACTGGAAAACTCACATTGTAAATCTGTTATAATGATGAAGTCAGTGGATGATCTCTGCGTGCGAGAGGACAGGAGCACTTAAGGGAAGTATGTGAATGATCCCTCGATGTACCATTATAATTCTGGCTATAGAGAAGTTGGTACTAGCCCTGATCACAAATGAGAAGTGAATACATGTGTGTAAGTAGTTTGTTAGTACACACACAAGCATTATAGCCACTAGCCTGTTTTTATTCAAAGGTCACTAGTGGCCACACATTTTGCTCTTAAACCTATCTTTAAATAATGAATTTTCAAGAAAACAGTGAAAGAAACTATTTTTAAAAAAACTTGCTGAAATGTTCCTTTAATAGGATTTGAGTGACCAGCTTCCATTAAGCTTTGAGACACTCATTGTTATTTTATAAAACATCACACCCTCCCACATTATGCAAAACTGTGTGTCACCTTCTCTGTTTTGCACACTGAGCATCCTGACCATTGCAGGGTTGTATCATGCAGCACAAGTTAGGAGTTTGCTTGTTTGCCATGAGTTTGAGACCGCTGAAATGCTGCTGCTGCTTGTAGGTTGTTGTTTGGAAACACATGAGACACAGTATGAGTATGGCTAAGCTTACGAATGCCACTCTAAAATCACAAATGTCACCCAAGTGTCTGTTACTTAAACTTTGGTGGACATGTTGGCAGACATGGACAAGTATCATCACAGAATTCTGCCTGCCTGGTTATGAGAGAACTTTTTAGTGTGGTCTCTAGAATAAGATAAGCACTCTCTTTCCTCTGCATGTGGGCTAGGAAAGTCTCCCCTCAGCACTGAGTATAGCCAAGATGGTTTTAGGATTTGTCCACACAGGGAAATTTACCAGCATACTTGTACTTGTATAGTTATACCATTCTAGTTATACCAGTATAACTCCCTGTGTGGGCACTCATTACAGAATAAGAGAATCCACATGGGAATTGTATACCAGTATCACTACTGAGCTATAATAATACTGGTACAGTTATGCTAGTAAATTTCCCTGTGTCAAAAGTTCCTAAGACTCCTTTGTGTTGCAGAGCTGCTGTACAAAACAAAAGTTTGTGTCCAGGCCCACCTAAATTAACCAATGCTTAGTACTGAGATCACTGATTTTCATATGATCCACAGCTACTGACTTTAGGCTAAGGAGTTTCACAGGTGGGAAGACCAAAGTACAGATAGTGAAATGAAAACGAGAGACCAAAGGTGAGAGAAAGGACGCTTCTTCTTGGCAGCAGGGTTAGATTCAGTGGTATTTTAGCTGTGGTTTCTTGACATGTTGAGCAGTTTTGCTTTTGCATAGCTACCTCTATTCAAAGTCAGCAGTTGTTGTGTACATTTAAAGAACCAGATTTTGACATCCCTCACTCACACTGAATAGTACGTTACTCCATAGAAGCTCCATTGATTTCAGAATAGGTATTTGTGAACCAAGGTACTACTTACTGTGAGCAAATGTTTCAGAATTTGGCCCTGCACTCTTAAAAATCTCTAAAACTTTGTCACCAATTTCTGTCCCAACAAGAAACTGACAAGGCCATGAAATTTGCTACTGTTCAGCAAAGGAACCACACATACAGGATCATTTCTAAAAGTATCTCAGTATAACAGTGTTCAGCAGCTTTTTTTAAAAAGACAAAAATCTTAAACTGACCCAGGCATTTGCGTTATGCTGTCATGATACTCTTAAACCTTGCCTGCTAGGTGACCTTAAGCAAGTCATTTTACCTCTCTGTGCCTTAGATTCCCCATCTATAATATGGGGATAATGCTACTTACCTCCTTTGTAAAGCACTTTGAGATCTGCAGATGAAAAGCACTGTATAAGAGCTAGGTATTATTATTCAAATGTTGCTAATAAGGCACAGCTAAAACAGCAGTTCCTGAAGGCATCTCAAGGCATAGTTTCAAACATTCTATAGGCTCCTAACTCAACACCCTCACTTACCTTACCTCTAATGTCTAAACAAAATAATAAGAGTTTTCTGAAATACGTTGTGTCTGCTTCTTTAACAGCAGGGAGGCACCTAGAAACAACAGCTCTGAACATTCTAATGGAATTCTGGAACAGCTGTGCCTACTTCATTCCAAGCTCCAAGCATTCCAAGTATAGTTTATCTTCACAGCCACCTTAATGCAAACTCACTTATTTACTTCAGTTGAAGTTTTTCCACTGGGCATGTAAACTCACCCATCCCATCCCTTCTGGGTGTTTATGTATAAAAATACTTAACCCCTGTTTGCCAGAAATTTCAAGGAAGTGAATAAACACAGCCCAGTCAAGGCCAAGTAAACACAAAAAGTCATCAAGGGTATGGATAAACTTGTTAGATCATTTTTTAAAAAGAAAAAACAAACCTTAACAATCTCCCCCCACTCACTCCCAACACTTAGCATAATCCCAAAGATTGAGATTTTCAAAGCAGTGCAAGGGATATACCTAAAAATTGCTATTAATTTTAATGGAATGGAATTTTAATGGCTGAATCCCTGGCATTGCTCTGAAACTTTCAACCCAAAGGTTAGGCTCATCCAAAAAAGGTATTTTTCCTTTGTCTTGCCACTCAAAATTTATGATCTGTATTGACCACATAATCACTGTAGTTTTGTAGAACTTTAAGTAAAGGATTAAATAGACTGTTTTTCTGTCTCCAAATTAAACTCTTACTAAGCTCTGGTCTGCACACAGATTTGCGCCAGTAGAACTATGTTGTTTAGGTGTGTGATTTTTACCAATAAAGTAAAATGGGTTCCAACCCCTAATGTGGATGCTGTTATACTTGTATAAAGATGCTTTATACCATTATAGCTTATCCTCCTTCCCATATTAATTGCAGCAGAGCTGCATCCACGCTAGGGGGTTGTATCACTTTTAATATACTAGTATAGTTAAAGTAGTACAGCTTCTGAGTTTAGACATTAAAGTGCTTACACTGAAATGCACCTGGTTTTGAGGGCTAATCAGTCTATTTATTGCTGCTCTGAGGGAAAAAAGTGAGATGGGATCCCCAGTGTATAACCTGAATATTAGTCAGAGGCTGACAATCTCCCAGAGCAGTTTTTCACCATGTGCAGAGACAGTATCCTATCTGGACATGGGCTATGGCCTGGAGTCTTGCATGGTATCTGCATTAGTAAAAAATTGGCGATCTTCCAGAATGCAGCTGAGTTTTTGGTGTTATTGCGTGTGATGAATGATCAGGCACAGTCTAGTCTGTTTTCAAGAAGCCTGCTCTTGACTCAGCAGACCTCACAAATTACCACATGATGTCCGGCTTCCCATGCTTCAACAAGGTCATCAAGAAACTAGTTCAGTGCTGCCTCCAAAATATATCAGTCTATATCCAATATCCTGAACATTTTGCAGTTTGGTTTCAGAGCAGATAATGCTGGTGGTGCTGATGAATGACCTTCTCCTGGCCATGCTCATATTCCAGGATCTATCTCCAGCATTTGAGATCACTGACTATGCCATTGTACTATCAGTACTCAGACATAGGCAGAAATCAATGGAAAAAAAGCACTTAAATGGTTCTAATCCTTTCCTTCAGGATGTTCCCAGAGAGTGGCGATGGGTAATGACTTTTCCACACTACCATGCTGTTTTCCCTATACTAATGTACCAACATGGATCCCAAAATATCTAGAGAGAGTCCTGACTTGCAAAATGTAGGTGCAGATCCCAAATATTTTGGTGGTGTTCAGACCTGGAGGTTTGGTTTAGTGTAATTTCTACAAACATGAACACACACAAGATGACATTAAACAGATTGTTCTTACCAGGTATAGAGGGTAAAGAGAGGGTAGAGATAATAGCACTCTGCTCTCCAAGTTAGCAGTGGCTTCACCCTCACATCTTTGCACACACTGATCACCACCAGCTCATCTTGCCAAGACCTCTCATAACTTCAACAACAAGCAAAGGCATCTGTTCCCAAGTTGTCATTCTGATATCACTCCATTCCATTATCAGATTCTCCCTCTTGCTATTACATCGTAACACTCTAGAATCCTAATGCAACCCCATTTGAAATTAATGAGAAACTTGAATTGGACAACCCAGGATAAAGAAATTATTATTATGTTATGTGTTTGTAGTGTGAGCGGGGCTCTTATTGTAGAACTCAATGGTTCTAAAATTCTTTGATTGTTTTTTTAAGTCTTGATATAAAATACCAGTTACCTATGACCATTTGATGGCCCAGACAATGTTATTTGGCTGTTTTCTTGTAGGTGTCATGGATTAAGTGGGTCTTGAGGAAAGATAAAAAGGAAGAGGGTATAAATCTTACAGATTATAGATACAATTTTCACAGGTGCCTAAATGATTTAGGAGCCCACATTCCATTTTGAAAAGTTATGTAAACATGTAGGAACCTAGGTTTCACTGAATGTCAATGGGATTTGGGCTTCTCAGTCACTTAGGCACTTGTGAAAAGAGTATTGTTATCTATAATATCTTATCTATTATTGTCTATAATAATATAAGATTACAAACATACCAAGTATAGTAGGAGCATTTATTTATATAGGCCCCAGTTCAGGAAATCATTTAAGTACTTGCTTAACTTTAAGAATGTACTTAAGACTCACATCCTTTTAGTACTTTGCTGAGTCCAGAGCCAGAGCACAGAGTTATACATATGCATGTCACTTTACAACAAAGAAAGCATGGCCCAGATCTTGCAAACACACACAAGTAAAGTTGCTGACATGTTTAAAGTGTTTGCAGGATCTGGGCCATAGTTTGTGTTGTCAGCACTACAGATATAAGAAACATTATTAGAATGCCAAACCTCCTATTGAGTTAGTTCATTGCATGCTGGATCAGACCCAAATCTGTTAGCACAAATGTACTGTCAGTCATTTCACCTTTTGCCTCATGTATATTATTTTGCATATCAAAATTGAGAGAGAGAGACAGAAAGAGAGAGAGGTAAAAAACCCCAACCATTACTAATTAATTTGCATCTGCTAAGTTGCAAGTCTTGGATTTGTTATTATCTTGATTAGTTTTTTTTAAAATATACCGTCTCTCTTTAAGCGTCTACGGACACCTTTCTATAAAAGCACCACTGGAGGAAGATTGTTTTGTAAAAATTTCCTTAATTTTCTCCTGCTGAATTTATTTTTAGTAGGCTATGAAGAAATGTGCACATTTTGTTCCCTGAATGTGAAGAGGCATTTAAAAAATGACATCCCCTTTTGTTGTGCTAAAACACAGTTTCCATTCACCAACCTGTATGTGAAAAACCACCATGAAACATGTTGAACAATACAGTTGTCAAACCTCACATCACCTTTTATCTCTGACTGAAAGCCACCCCCATTGTTCCATAAATAACTAAAAAAAAAGAGAGAGAAAAGAAAAAAGAAAGCAATACTTCCACCTGTATGTCACAGGAAATCTTGCTGAGACTAATCTGCTTTTAAGAAAGGTTTACCTTTAAATAGGATTTCCTTTCACTGCATACACACATTGAGTCAGGAAGCTCCACTCTGACTCAGTGCTAAATGCATCTGATTTTTGACTAGGGCCGGCTTGTAAATGATGGAACCGATGATTCATAATTTCCATCCTGACCCTGTTTGCTTTGCATTCACGCTATGGCAGGTGAGCTGTCATGTTCAGGATAACCAAGCTATTTAGGGGGAAACCGATGCTATTCATTAGTCTGTTGTGCAAAAAAATGCATTTGCATGGATGAGAAGCAAAGGAAGGTGATATGATACATGTAGATTTCAAAGGGTTCAAGAAACTTCCTTTCACCATTTGTGAATTTACATAACCAGGCCATGCTGAATAGTTAATTGTCAGCTGTGCAATATATGGCTCTATTATTTCTCAGACATTACCCCCTTTGAATATGCTGCTTATTTGAAAGCAAACCTTGCAGAAAATGTCAGTTGTGTCTAGTATGGTATTTGCTGTACCTTAGATATAGACAGATAGGTGGACAGGCAAAAGATCACATCTTACAGAAGTGGAAGAGCTTCTGGGAAACATTTACAAATTCATATCACTACTCTACAGTCTGATATTCCAAAAGGAAGCATTATTAAGAAACAGAAAGTTTATTAAGGACTAAATCCTCAGAGATGCATATTTCCTGAAGCTCCCTCTCTGATCTGGTCCTAGAAATTGTAGGAATCAGCTTCTTTATTCATTTGCATTTATCATTCCCATTTTATACACTATGATATGGTGGGAGTGAAAGAGCATATTTAGAACTCATCCATCTGCAGCACAGTAAATACAAGATACATGCTTCCATGTAACTGTTTCCAAGATACAGAACCGTGTGTTTTAAGGACTGACCCTACCCCTGGTGTAGTCAATGGGGATTTTGCCATTGATTTCATTGGAGCAGGTTCAGGCCCTTATGCCCTAGCTAGAATCAAATTGCAAGCATGTTTGAAAATAATGTTTACATGTAGTTTAAATTCTGCTTGTAGCCAAAGGAAATTCCTACAAGGCTTGGCCTGCCAGTGTGGACTAGGCCAAAATGCTATCACAATGTGACAAAGTTGGGGATTTTTGGTGTTTTACATGAATAGTATGTGTGCCTCAGTTTCCCTGTGTGTTGCCTGTTTAACAAGGTGGTGAGAGAGGGTTTGTTGTTTCAGAGGACCAGGTGTGACATTGTCTAGAAGCTGGGGCCCCTGGACAGCAGTCTGGAGATGGGGTACCCTAATGAATGGTGACCTGGTGACTAAGAAGCCCACCCCCGCTTGGCAGTCAGCTGGTTCTGGCCAGTGGGAGGACAAAGGGCTGAGGAGAGAGGACCCCACTGACCTGACCAACCAGTTCCAGCCAGAGGGGAACAAAGGACGGAAGAGAGAGGGCCCCAGTGACCTGTTTACCTGGGACAGAAGACAAAAGACAGGGAAGGAGCTGTTGGGGCCAGTGACAAAGGATGCCCCGTCTGGAAGGAGGGAGCCGCTGCACTGGGGAGAGAGAGCAGCCAGAGCCCACCTGGATGCAGGAGAGACCTGGATGTACTGTGCTGAGGGAGGCTATACCCAAGGGCCCAGAGAGTTTCCTGTGCTGGGTTCAGATGCTCAATAAACCCTTCTGTTTTATGCTGGGTTGCATTATTCCCTCTTGGGGTAGAGGCCCCGGAGGTCCAGAATGAGTGGACTCCCTGAGGGGGCCCATGGCGAGAGACAGGCGTGCCGAAGGCTCAGAGAGGTGCAGTTCCAGGAGGCGGCGGGGCCTACGGCTTAACCCCCGAGAGTAGGCCCCCAAGAAGGGCTGTCACACTGAAAGGTTCCTCCCAAGAACCGTACAGAGCCAGGAGATAGCACGAGTCCTGTGAGTCCATGACACACAGTAATATAGCGAGGTTGGTACCTACGTCTGAGCACAGGGTTTGAAAACTGTTCTTAGGCGATTTTCCCACTGTCCACAGCAGCAGCCCAAACCAATCTGGAGACCTATTTCATTACCATGTTTAAGCACACTTCTCAGATATTTATGGTCACTATGCATGGATTTATGTGCTTACAACAACAAACTAAAACTACACTGCTACTTCTTAACATTATCAGCACTGCCCATCATTTTATCCTACACATTATTTTCAGAAGATGTTGTGTGGCTGTCTCCATTCCTGGATATATGTGTGTGTGTTTTGGCTCCCGCTCTCCTTTATCCCCACTCCATGTGGTTTGTAGCCTTGTAGGTGGGAGGTTTGAGACATACCACCTGACTGGGGGAGAAGGAAAAGGAAGTCATTAGCACATAGGGAGGGTGTGGAAGTCAGTAGAGGGAATTTGGATGCAGGCCTCTATATGAGCAAGAGTCAGGCTAACTCTAGCTGTAATAACGCGAGATTTGTAGAAGCAGGGCTCACGTCAGAAGCGGGTGAAAAGGCAGCAGAGTAGAGTCAGCGTGACCCAACCTTGAGATAGCTATGCTTTGAGAACAGAAGTGAGAAAATACAGGAATGGGCAAGACATAATATAAACAAACTGTTGATCATTACTGTATGTAACAAAAAGTATAAATGCTTGCCTTAATTGTTTATCTTTTGAGAGACCTGCCTAGGAGGGGGAAACCCTGTGTCCTAGTGCACTCTCTCCCTCTGTGCAATTGCTTGAGTTAATAAAATGTATCTGCCTTGCTGCACCCAAAGAAAGAGTGAGAACTCTGTTTTTCTCCGACAAGGGGATGTGTTGGATGCACTTCACCCACACTACGGGGGGAGCCAGAGGAGGGTGCCTGCTCCAAGTGACTGCAAGGAGGCATCAGTGAAGAGGCTGGAGACAGCAGCACTCTTCTATAAGGAGAGGCAAAGTAGCTGGAGTTCTGTTGCCTGGTAGAAGTCCCTTGCGCCACATGGAATCCCCTGAGGTATGGCCCGGTATTACAATAATCAACGGGCATCCACATTTTCCATCAGTCACACTCTCCCACACATGCTCAAGCGCCAAGAGAGTCTCAGGTCTGTACAGAAAAGTGAGACATGGAAGGAAAATGTGACTCACCAGAGACCAGTGACATTTATTTCCTTGGGTTTTTCAGTTGTGGCTGTCGCACACTTTGGGCACATTACAAAATCAGTAACCCAGATCTCTAAAATATAAAATGAACAGAACAGAATATCCTATAACCTTCTGCCTCTGATCCTTCTGCTCCCTGTGAAGAGGCCTGGTGGGACAAAGAAGGCCTTGCGGTAAGTCATCAGATCTAGCATTTAACAGGCCAATGGGGGACGTGAGTTCCACAGCCAACAGCCCCTCACTAAGAACATCCCGCTGTCAGCTCTCTCCCCTTTAGCTGTAACTAACCACATCACAAAAGTCACAAATGCAGCATTATCAGGTGGGGAGAGAAGTGGTTTCTCAATTTTCTGTGGCTTTATGGATCAACACCTCCACTTTAAACTTTGCCTGGAAATGAACTGGTAGCCAGTGCAGGTCACAAAGGACAGGTGACGTGCTCCTTGTATAAAACACAGCTTAATAAGTGGGCTGCAATTTCTGAATGGCTTGAAAGTATAGGACTGTGCAGATACTATCTCTCAACTATCCAGCTGATGAGTACATTGTAAGTACGTAGAAAGATTATGTAATAATTCTTAGCAGTGTTTTAAATTGTGCATGGCTCTACTGTTAGATGCACAGAGGAGAGGCAGTTTCCATGTGATGTGTAAAATGTAACCCAGACTGAAATTAGCCAAGGATTTTTTTGCATGAGATATGACTGGAGGGAACAGGTACTGCTTTCCCTACGACTTTGCGGAGAAAGGGAAGTTTAGAGATGGGGTGATAGTGTTTTAGGACCAGTTGTAGGGCTAGTTAAGAAGGGGTAGACAAAATGGTACACTTTGGAACACTGGGAAAGGTACAGGGCTAGATCCAACTCCATGGAGCAGTTTATTTCAGCTGAGGATATGGCCTGTAGTTCGGGCCCTACCAAATTCACGGCCCATTTTGGACAATTTCATGGGCATGGGATCTTAAAAAATATTATTTTCAGGATTTCAGCTCTTTAAATCTGAAATTTCACAGTGCTGTAATTGTAGGGGTCCTGACCCAAAAAGGAATTGTGGGGGTTCGCAAGGCTATTATAGGCGGGGTTGCAGTAGTGCTACCCTTACTTCTGCACTGCTGCTGGCAGGTTGCTGCCTTCAGAGCTGGGCATCCAGCCAACAACTGCCGCTCTCCGGCCGCTCAGCTCTGAAGGCAGTGCAGAAGTAAGAGTGGCAATACTGCAACCCCCCTAAAATAACCTTGTGGCCCCCTGCAACTCCCCCAATTTGATAAATGCTGGTCTCACCCATGAAATCTGTACAGTGTAGGGTAAAGGCATACAAAAGACCAGACTTCACAGTCTGACGCATTTTTCATGGCCATGAATTTGGTAGGGACCTACCTATAGTGTATGGGTGTCAAGGCCTTAGAGGGGAGATGAAACACTATCTGCCTCAAAGCTCTTGGGTTTTTTTTTGTTTTTTTCAATCTTAATTTTCGATGAACATAACATGGTGAATCTCATCCTTTGTCTCCAGTTAAGCCGTATGAAGTAAGTGTAGCACACTGAATATTATTAGAAGGAAAAAAATCCCAGTTATGGCTTCAGAACATTTTCTCATTACCGTCCCCACCCCCCTTTGTCTAAGGCCAGGTCAACACTAGGGGCAGGGGTCATAGAATCATAGAATCTCAGGGTTGGAAGGGACCTCAGGAGGTCATCTAGTCCAACCCCCTGCTCAAAGCAGGACCAACCCCAACTAGATCATCCCAGCCAGGGCTTTGTCAAGCCTGACCTTAAAAACCTCTAAAGAAGGAGATTCCACCACCTCCCTAGGTAACCCATTCCAGTGCTTCACCACCCTACTAGTGAAAAAGTTTTTCCTAATATCCAACCTAAACCTCCCCCTCTGCAACTTGAGACCATTACTCCTTGTTCTGTCATCTTCTACCACTGAGAACAGTCTAGATCCATCCTCTTTGGAACCCCCTTTTAGGTAGTTGAAAGCAGCTATCAAATCCCCCCCTCACTCTTCTCTTCTGCAGGCTAAACAATCCCAGTTCCCTCAGCCTCTCCTCATAAGTCATGTGCTCCAGCCCCCTAATCATTTTTGTTGCCCTCCGTTGGACTCTTTCCAATTTTTCCACATCCTTCTTGTGGAGTGGGGCCCAAAACTGGACACAGTACTCCAAATGAGGCCTCACCAGTGCCGAATAGAGGAGAATAATCACGTCCCTCGATCTGCTGGAAATGCCCCTACTTATACAGCCCAAAATGCCGTTAGCCTTCTTGGCAACAAGGGCACACTGTTGACTCATATTCAGCTTTTCGTCCACCGTAACCCCTAGGTCCTTTTCTGCAGAACTGCTGCCCAGCCATTCGGTCCCTAGTCTGTAGCAGTGCATGGGATTCTTCCATCCTAAGTGCAGGACTCTGCACTTGTCCTTGTTGAACCTCATCAGATTTCTTTTGGCCCAATCCTCTAATTTGTCTAGGTCCCTCTGTATCCTGTCCCTACCCTCCAGCGTATCAACCACTCCTCCCAGTTTAGTGTCATCTGCAAACTTGCTAAGGGTGCAGTCCACACCATCCTCCAGATCGTTGATGAAGATATTGAACAAAACTGGCCCCAGCACTGACCCTTGGGGCACTCCACTTGATACCGGCTGCCAACTAGACATTGATCACTACCCGTTGAGCACGACCATCCAGCCAGTTTTCTATCCACCTTACCATCCATTCATCCAGCCCATACTTCTTTAACTTGCTGGCAAGAATACTGTGGGAGACTGTATCAAAAGCTTTGCTAAAGTCAAGAAATAGCACATCCACTGCTTTCCCCTCATCCACAGAGCCAGTTATCTCATCATAGAAGGCAATTAGGTTAGTCAGGCATGACTTGCCCTTGGTGAATCCATGCTGACTGTTCCTGATCACTTTCCCCTCCTTTAAGTGGTTCAGAATTGATTCCTTGAGGACCTGTTCCATGATTTTTCCAGGGACTGAGGTGAGACTGACTGGCCTGTAGTTCCCCGGATCTTCCTTCTTCCCTTTTTTAAAGATGGGCACTACATTAGCTTTTTTCCAGTCATCCGGGACCTCCCCCGATTGCCATGATTTGTCAAAGATAATGGCCAATGGCTCTGCAATCACATCGGCCAACTCCTTTAGCACCCTCGGATGCAGTGCATCTGGCCCCATGGACTTGTGTTCGTCCAGCTTTTCTAAATAGTCCCAAACTACTTCTTTCTCCACAGAGGGCTGGTCACCTCCTCCCCATACTGTGCTGCGGAGTGCAGCCGCCTGGGAGCTGACCTTGTCTGTGAAGACAGAGGCAAAAAAAGCATTGAGTACACTAGCTTTCTCCACATCCTCTGTCACTAGGTTCCCTCCCTCATTCAGCAAGGGGCCCACACTTCCCTTGACTTTCTTCTTGTTGCTCACATACCTGAAGAAACCCTTCTTGTTACTCCTAACATCTCCGGCTAGCTGCAGCTCCAAGTGTGATTTGGCCTTCCTAATTTCACTCCTGCATGCCTGAACAATATTTTTATACTCCTCCCTGGTCATTTGTCCAATCTTCCACTTCTTGTAAGCTGCTTTTTTGTGTTTAAGACGAGCAAGGATTTCACTGTGAAGCCAAGCTGGTCGCCTGTCACATTTACTTTTCTTTCTACACATCGGGATGGTTTGTTCCTGCAACCTCTATAAGGATTCTTTAAAATACAGCCAGCTTTCCTCGACTCCTTTCCCCCTCATGTTATTCTCCCAGGGGACCTTGCCCATCAGTTCCCTGAGGGAGTCAAAGTCTGCTTTTCTGAAGTCCAGGCTCTGTATTCTACTGCTCTCCTTTCTTCCTTGTGTCAGGATCCTGAACTCGACCATCTCATGGTCACTGCCTCCCAGGTTCCCATCCACTATTGCTTCCTCTACTATTTCTTCCCTGTTTGTGAGCAGCAGGTCAAGAATAACGTAGCTGAAGTCGACGTACCTCGCTCGACTTACCGTGCCATGAGGACGCCCCAATGTCAACTTGCGCTGCTCCCCCGTTGACTCCGCTTCCGCCTCTCACCGGGGTGGATTACCGGAGTCGAAAGGAGAGTGATCGGGGATCGATTTATCACGTCTACACTAGACGTGAAAAATTGATCCCCGAAAGGTCGATCACTACCCGCCGAATCGGCGGGTAGTGTAGACCAGCCCTTAGATTCCCCACATATAAGATTTTACAAAGTTATTAGAAAGTACCCCACCTGCCTTCAGATAAACAACAGCAGGCAGAATATATCTGGGACTTGAGCTACTGAGTAATCAGTTTCTTGCTGAAAGTATTATTATAATAGGAATGTATTTATTCAGCTGTTAGCAGAAACTAAAGCAGCTGGAAGTTAGGTCCCCTGTTGGTTGTAAGAAAAATATTGGGGACTCATTTATTTACTTTTAAAATGTATGCATTTGGCAGGGCATCTGGTCTCATTTTATTTTGTCATGAGTGGGTACCATGGAGGCAAAGCGCTTGAATAGTCTGTGGACTATTTAAGATGCATTAGAATTTATGATTAGTGTCTGAAGATCTTCAAGGGTCTTATCTTGTGCCAAATTTAGCCTGAATGTTTTAACATTGTCTACTGATATTTTCTGATTTCTTCAATGTAGGAAGAAGTGTGTGGAACATGATGAGCTTCTGCAAACGGAAATCCTTCAAGAACATTTCTTTGATCTATTTTAACTTCGGAGAATGAATGAATATATATATATGGGCCTACCAAATTCACAGTCCATTTTAGTCAATTTCACGTTCCTAGAATCATACAACCGGAAGGGACCTTGAGAGGTCATCTAGTCCAGTCCCCTGCACTCAAGGCAGGAATAAGTATTATCTACACCATCCCTGAAAGGTGTTCGTCCAATCTGCTCTTAAACATGTCAAATGATGGAGATTCCACAACCTCCCTAGGCAATTTATTCCGGTGCTTAAACACTCTGACAGTTAGGAAGTTTTTCTTAATGTCCAACCTAAACTGCCCTTGCTGCAATCTAAGCCCATTGCTTCTTGTCCTATCTTGAGGTTAAAGAGAAAATGTTTCTCCCTCATCCTTGTAACAACCTTTTATGTACTTGAAAACTGTTATCATGTCCCCTTAATCTTCTCCAGATTACACAAACCCATTTTTTTCCAATCTTCCCTCCTAGGTAATGTTTTCTAGACTTTAATAATTTTTGTTGCTCTTCTCTGGACTTTCTCCAATTTTTCCACATCTTTCTTGAAATGTGGCACCCAGAACTGGACACAATACTCCAGTTGAGGCCTATTCAGCATGGAGTAGAGCGGAAGAATTACTTCTCGTGTCTTGCTTACAAAACTCCTGCTAACACATCCCAGAATGATGTTTGCTTTTTTTGCAACAGCATTACACCGTTGACTCATATTAAGCTTGTGATCCACTGTTACCCCCAGATCCCTTTCTGCAGTACTCCTTCCTAGACAGTCATTTCCCATTTTGTATGTGTGCAACTGATTGTTCCTTCCTAAGTGGAGTACTTTGCATTTGTTCCTATTGAATTTCATCCTATTTACTTCAGACCATTTTTCCAGTTATTGTCCAGATCATTTTGAATTTTAATCCTATCCTCCAAAGCACTTGCAACCCCTCCCAGCTTGGTATCGTTCACAAACTTTATAAGTGTACTCTCTATGCCATTATCTAAATCATTGATGAAGATATTGAACAGAACCAGACCCATTACTGATCCCTGTGGTACCCCACTCGTTATGCCCTTCCAGCATGACTGTGAACCACTGATAACTACTCTCTGGGAATGGTTTTCCGACCAGTTATGCACCCACCTTATAGTAGCTCCATCTATATTGTATTTCCCTCGTTTGTTTATGAGAAGGTCATGTGAGACAGTATCAGAATCCTTACTAAAGTCAAGATATACCACATCTACCGCTTCCCCCCCTAATCCACAAGGCTTGTTACCCTGTCAAAGAAAGCTATCAACTTGGTTTGACATGATTTGATCATGACAAATCCATGCTGATTGTTATTTAGCACCTTATTATCTTCGAGGTGTTTGAAAATTGATTGCTTAATTAGTTACTCCATTATCCTTCTGGGTACAGATGTTAAGATGACTGGTCTTTAATTCCCCAGGTTGTCCTTATTTCGCTTTTTACAGCTGGGCGCTATAATTACCCTTTTCGAGTCTTCTGGAATGTCTCCCGTCTTCCATGACTTTTCAAAGATAATTGCTAATGGCTCAGATATCTCTTCAGTTAGCTCCTTGAGTATTCTAGGATGCATTTCACCAGGCCCTGGTGATTTGAAGACATCTAATTTGTCTAAGTATTTTTTGACAGATTCTTTCCCTATTTTAGGCTCTGATTCTACCTCATTTTCACTGGCATTCACTATGTTAGACGTCCGATCACCACCAACCTTCTTGGTAAATACCAAAACAAAGAAGTCATTAAGCACCTCTGCCATTTCCACATTTTCTGTTATTGTCTTTCCCCCCCTCTTTGAGTAATGGGCCTACTTTGTCCTTGGTCTTCCTCTTGCTTCTAATGTACTTGTAGAATGTTTTCTTGTTACCTTTTATGTCGCTAGGTAGTTTGATCTCATTTTGTGCCTTGGCTTTTCTAATTTTGTCCCTACATACTTGTGTTATTTGGTTATATTAATCCTTTGTAATTTGACCGAATTCCCACTTTTTGTAGGACTCTTTTTTGAGTTTTAGATCATTGAAGATCTCCTGGTTAAGCCAGGGTGGTCTCTTTCCATACGTCCTATCTTTCCCATGATAGTTTGCTCTTGTGCCCTTAATAATGTCTCTTTAAAACTGCCATCTGTCTTCAGTTGTTTTTCCCCTTAGACTTACTTCCCATGGGATTTTACCTACCAACTCCTTGAGTTTGCTAAAGTCTGCCTTCTTGAAATCCATTGTCTTTATGGTGCTGTTTTCCCTCCTACCATTCCTTATAATTGTGAACTCTACCATTTCACGATTATTTTCACCCAAGTTGCCTTTCACTTTCAAATTCTCAACCAGTTCCTCCCTATTTGTCAAAATCAAATCTAAAACAGTCTCCCACCTAGTAGCTTTCTCCACCTTCTGAAATAAAAAAATTGTCTACAATACATTCCAGGAACCTGTTGGATGATCTGTGCCCTGCTGTGTTATTTTCCCAACAGATGTCTTGGTAGTTGAAGTCTCCCATCACCACCAAGTCCTGTGCTTTGGATGATTTTGTTAGTTGTTTAAAAAAAGCCTCATCCACCTCGTCTTCCTTGTTTGATGGTCTGTAGTAGACCCCCTACCATGACATCAGCCTTGTTTTTACCCCTTTTATCCTTACTCAGAGAATTTCAACAAGTTTGACTCCTATTTCCATCTCAACCTCAGTCCAAGTGTATACATTTTAATATATAAGGCAACACCTCCTCCCCTTTTTTCCCTGCCTGTCCTTCCAGAGCAAGCTGTACCCTTCTATACCAATATTCCAGTCATGCGTATTATCCCACCAAGTTTCTGTGATGCCAACTATGTCATAGCTGTGATTATTTACTAGCATTTTGAGATCTTCCTGCTAATTCCCCATACGTCTCGCATTAGTATACAGACATCTAAGATACTGATTTCTTCCCCCGCTCCAGTTCGGTCTTGTCTCTCCCTTATTTTTGCTATAACAGTCCATGCTCCCCCCAGATTCCGACCCTTCTCTCAGGTCTCCATGTTTTTGACTTACTTGTGGGCTTTGGTCACCTGCCACCATCCTCGCAGCCAGGCATTCACCTCCAGGATGCATCTGTCTCTGCTGAGGCCCCTACCCCTGGACTGGAAGGACTGAAGAGAACACCACCTGTGCTCCCAACTCCTTCACCCTTACTCCCAGAGCCCTGTAGTCACTTCTGATCTGCTAAGGGTCATACCTCGCAGTATCATTAGTGCCCACATGGATGAGTAGCATGGGGTAGTAGTCAAAGGGCTGGATGATCCTCGACAATCCCTCCGTAACATCTCAGATACAGGCCCCTGGCAGGCAGCATACCTCCTGGGATGCCATGTCAGGGTGATAGATGGGTGCCTCCATCCCCCTCAGAAGAGAGTCTCCAACCACCACTACCCTACCTTTCCTCCTGGGAATGGTGGCTGTGATCCTCCCAGCCTTGGGGGTACATGACGTCTCTTCTTCAACCTTCATGGGATTTTAAGTCGTAAATTTCATGTTTTCAGCTATTTAAATCTGAAATTTCATGGTGTTGTAATTTTAGGGGTCCTGAACCATAAGGAGTTGCGGGGAGCGCATGGTTATTGTAGGAGGGTTTGCGGTATTGCTACCCTTATTTCTGCATGGCTGATGAAGGCGGTGCTGCCTTCAGAGCAGCTGGAGAGCGGCGGCTGCTGGCCAGGAGCCCAGTTCTGAAGGAAGCTCAGAAGTAAGGGTAGCAATACTGTGACCTCCCCCTAAAATAACCTTGTGACCACTCTGCAACTCCCTTTTGGGTCAGGACCCCAAATTTGAGAAACACTGGTCTCCCCCGTGAAATCTGTATAGTATAGGGTAAAAGGACACAAAAGACAAGATTTCACAGGAGGAGACCAGATTTCACGGTTCATGATGCATTTTTCATGGCCATGAATTTGGTAGGGCCCTATATATAAATAATATACAATTATTTATATAAATTGAGCTCAACTTATATATCCAAGTGTGGCAGAGCTCTGACCCTGTCCCAGTGGGTCCCACGCTTCTAGGCGGTTTATACTAGCCTCAGAGGCTCACTGAAATCCTCCACGTAGTCCTTCTCTCTCTAGGACCAGGGTTACAGTCTACTGAGCCCTTTTCATCATAAGCCAGCACAAGGTTGGTGAGAGAACTCCCACAGTCTCTATTGTCCCTATGAGCTTATCTCAGAACAGATTAGCTTCCTGTCCTGATAGGGGCCTGTCTTCCCCTCCCCTGAGGTGTTTCTGTAGTGACAGGTTGTGGGGAACCCAGGCCCGCCCTATACTCCGGGTTCCAGCCCAGGGACCCTAGTGGTAGCAGCTGTTGGCAGCTGACCTTTCACTGCCAGAGTTGCTACATTTTCCCTGGGCCACTTCCCCACAGCTCTCCTGCTTCTCACTTCTTCACCCTTACCTTAGGGCTCCCTTACTGATGGCGTGAGCGTGTCCTCATTTACTCAGTCCTTCAGCAGCAGCAGCAGCAGCAGCAGCAGCAGCAGCAGCAGCAGCAGCAGCAGCAGCAGCAGCAGCAGCAGCAGCAGCAGCAGCAGCAGCAGCAGCAGCAGCAGCAGCAGCAGCAGCACTTCCTTTCCTCTGGCTCTCCCCAGCCTGACTGGAGTGAGCCCTTTATATGCTCAGAAGAGCCTTAATTAGAGTCAGGTGCTCACATCACCTTAATGGCCTCACCTGACTCTTTACAGGTTAATTAGAGTCAGGTGTCCTCATTAGCCTGGAGCAGTCCCTGCTCTGGTCAGTCAGGGAACTTAAAACTGGTAATCCAGTGGCCACTATATCTGCATGCTGCTACTTTGTTGTACCCAACTGGCCTGGGTCTGTCACACAAGCTAGGAATCCAAATCATTGACTAAATCCTGCTGAGAAATATTGTTTATGCTGCTAATAAAATAAACAGATATAAATAGCCAAACGTCTTTAAAATAACATATTCTGTTCCTGGTCTAAGATACAGATGATTGGTATGAACAAAATGGTCGCACCTGTTTGCTCTGGAAATGGAATTGACCCCATTTTTTGCAAGTGAACCAACATAGAAGTACAATTTCCTTATTTTATTCCCTATTCAGAAATTCTAAGTACATTTTTTGACTTAATGCATTTCATGGGGATAATGCACACACACATCGTGAATCTGGGGCACCCTGCAGTTGCTGTCACTGCAAGATGATCAATTCAGTAAAAGAAGAAGAGAGAAGTTCTAAGGCTGCCTCTCCTTTGATTTATTGGCTATTCCAAGCAGCAGAGAGAGAGCAGGTGAGATGAAACAGGAAGAAATGCTTAAGGAGAGGGCAGAGGAACAATGAGAATGGGGAAAGGTTCTATACCTCAGTCAGAACTCCTTCAGAGAGGCTGATGTGATGCTGAAGAAAGGAAAGTTGCAGATAGCTTCTTTAAACTCTATTGACTAAAGCTGACCAGGAACAGGATTTCTCCATTCCAGGAAAAATTCTGAGATTTGGAGATTTTCCCGTTCTATAGTGGATCAAAAGAAGTCTAGGAATTTTTCATGGAACAGCTGCCTGGCTGCCCAAGGAGCTGGACAGGCTAGCACCTGGCTTCCTGGAGATCCGGGGGTCCCGGAGAGCTAGGGAGACCAGATAGCAAGTGTAAAAAATTGGGACGGGGTGGGGGGTAATAGGTGCCTATATAAGAAAAAGCCCCCAAAATCGGGACTGTTCCTATAAAACCGGGACATCTGGTCACCCTACGGAGAGCTGCAGATCCTGGGGGACTCTGGACCTTCTTTGTCCTAATCCTGAGAGATGTCCTGACCAGAGTGGGCCAGAGTGAGGGACCCAGATGACACCGCCACCTCCACTGGCTCTGGCTAAATCCTCAGCACCACCTGGGATGTGAGACTTTGTTTCCCTCCCTCCACTTCCCCCCGCAAAAAGTGTCCTTTCCCTTCTTTTCTTCTCTTTCTTATTTTTCCTTTTGCCTCATGTTTAAAGAGAGTCTAGCATAGCCAAGACTGAATATTTTGTATCACTGCTGTGAACCTATGACCAGAAAGGTAGCTAAATGCAGTGCCCTGAATAGCTTGATGCTGGTATAAGTTTGCCAGGTCTCGGAGTGGTTAATAAGACCACGTGCTGTGCCTGTGTTTCTCCAGCAGTGAGTTCGCAAGTGACAGTCAACACCAGAGACAGAAACTGCATTTTCTATCTTTGCCGTCCTTTTCTTTTCTCTTTCGCATGTGTCTTATTTCACCTTCTAGAAAAAGAGATCAGACTTTAACAGCAGCAACAAGGACAGCTCCAGCCCAGCTCATAAAAATTAACGTCTCTTTCCCCCATAAGGACAGTTATTACTGTCTTAAATACCATCTAAGAGACCCTCAGGCAAGGGTTCTGTCCGTCCCCTTTTCCCCCATCCCCTGCTTCTGAAGACTCTCTCTGGGTAAAGAGAAAGGGAACAGAGGATGTAGTTAAAATAAAAGCCTGACTTAATACCTTACATTTCAAATGGTTAACTGTTTTTCCTTCTTCTTTATATCTTTAATAAAGAGCTAAACAGATTTCCGATCATGTGTTTGCCATAGTATTAAGCATGTTGAGGTCTCTGTATACCAAATCCTGAACCTTGTTTAAAACTGTTTTCTGATGAACAGTGACCAGGACCGGCTCTAGGCACCAGCAAAGCAAGCAGGTGCTTGGGGCAGCACATTTGCAGGGGTGGCATTCTGGCCACCCTTTTTTTTTTTTTTTTTTGGCTCGGGGGCAGCCCTGCAGGCGCTCACCCAGGTAGACACTCTCCGGGCCCCGGCAGGGGGGTGCAGGTGGGGGGGAGCGCCCAGCATTGGGGCGGCAGGGGGTGCGGGTGGGGGAGATCACTGGTGGGGAGGAGGGGAGGGCTGGGGTGGCAGAGGGTGCAGGAGTCCAGGGCTGGAGTAGGGGGGCAGCCAAAAATGTTTTTGCTTGGGGCGGCAAAAAACCTAGAGCCAGCCCGACAGTGACAGGATCATGACCTACTTTTGAGTCTTTGCACCCATATATTCCATCTAAATTAATACAATACCCCACCCCCAGCCACGTCTTCACCACCCTCAAGTGGAGAGCCCGTCTTACAGTAACACAGCTCTTCGGTTGATCTCTGTGTATCTTGAGAGTGAGCATGACAGCCGCCACTGAGTCACTAGGCTATACCCTCATTTCTAAAGAAACAGACATCCCTGAATAGTCACAGCACAGTGAACATTTTGAGGCACTTACTCAGAGCTGCAAATGTCAAGTATTTCAGTACTAGCACATTGAGACAGATACAGTGACAATGGTGACACATTATTTTCCTAGCCAATGCTATGCACCGTAACAGGTGATTCTGCATGTCATACACGTGATGAGTGTAGTAACCAGAAGCCACTATTACACAGGAGCAACTGGGAAACATTAACTCACATCCCTCCTCCAGCCAAGAGAAGGGTTGCTTTGATCTTTTTGATAATTGGACCCTAGCTGTATATCAACAGGCAGATTGGGTTAAGATTTTCAGAAGTGATGAGTGATTTGGGATTCCTCAATTTTTGCATGTCCAACTTCAGCCACCTTAAAGGGGTCCAATTTTCAGAGGACAGGTGCTAATCACTCTGTGAAAATCAAGTCCCTTTATCAATAATAATAAAATAATCAGACCTAGCTATTGTATAGCACTTTTCTTCAGTAGATCAAAAACTATTTTACAAAGGACGTGAGCATCGTTATCCCCACGTTACAGGGAAACTAAGGGCACAGAGAATTGCAGTGACTTGCCTAAGGTCACTCAGTAGGCCATTGGCCAAGGTGAGAATAGCCCAAGTTTCCTTAGTCCCAGTCTAGTGCACTGTCTGCTAGCCAAGAGCACTTCCTTTTAAGGGGTCTCAAAATCAGCCCCCCAAAATCACCAGTCACTTTTGAAAACTTGATTGTACATCAACTCCCTCTTCCTCAGACTGACGATGGCAGCACACAGTCATAATGTCTAACAGACCTTAAGGCTGAAGAGTTAGCGTTGTCACCAGATACCTATTTTAAAATGCTTGTATGACAACATGTTCATGTCAGTAGGGTACATGGGATAGGAAGAGATTATAGCCCGGCAAGACTTCTATACTGACAAAGCAGTTTACACAGTACACATGTGTTCCACGTGACAGATGAAGCTTAGCATTAAAGATCACACAGCAACATTTCACTTTTAATACATATTGTGGCAATTGGTCTGAAGTGACTGGTAGGCAGGTAGGAAGCAAGAAATGGGTCCCATAAACTGACACTATAAACTTTCAGCATAATTCATAGTAACACTTTAATACTTCACTGATATTTTATTCGCATTTTGCAACATTCATTCATGGATCTCAAAGCACTTTACAAATACCAAGAGCTGGATTGTGTGATTAACACTCAGGTCTGCCTTTGGGGTAGCGGGGTGCTCCATGGCCCAGGGAAAGTATGCATGCTAACTCCCCCTGTAAGATGATGCATTCTGTTTCCACCGGTGTCCCTGGCAAACACAAGAGGCCAGAACAGAAGGATACAGGGCCCTGCTCTCACCTTCCTCCTGTCCTTTTCATGGTGATATCCCACGAGGGCTGAATGAAGATACACCAGCTATGCCCAGTCGGTGCATGGAGGGCAAAAGGTGGGAAAAAGAAAGATTCTGTGCAGAGAGTGAGCACAAGATTTGGGCACCACCGATCAGCTTACGTGGGATTTTAATGATGCGTAAGCCTGGTGCTGGCCCTCTGCACAGGGTTACTGTCATTCTTTGTGCATGAGCTATTGCATGGCTATTTGCCCACAGTTATGATTGCACATACATATTAGGTAGGTTCAAGTGGCCACTTAGACACACAAGCATGCAATTACCTGATTGGCAGTTATGGTAATTATGTGAACACAAGGCTGGTGCTAGGTATTTTGCCATTCAAAGTATGGTACTTGGCTCTGTGCCTGGGCAGGAGATCATGCCAGGTATTGTTGCTTTCTGGCTCATTTGCAGTTGGGGTTGCAATCTGAGCCTTTGTCAGCCAAGGGCCAAATCCTGAGGTTCTTTCTCATTGTTATTTAGTCCTAAGGCTTTGGCCCTGATAACGGAAATTAATAATACTGCACCAGTTACTCATCCTGATCCAAGTTATCAGAATTACAAAGGAATTAATAATTATCCTTTAGGTGATAAACAATATATAGACCTTCATATTATGGTACAAATCTTATTAGCACCATTCTGTACCTTCCCAGAAGATAATTTCCCCCACAGTGCCCTCATCATCTTCCTGGTTGTGCTTTAAGATTACATTTCACCCCACATCACACTAGCTTGCCATGGGCCCAGCCAATACTAAATAGCACCACTCCTATTCTTTTGTTCTGTGTTTGTACAGCACCTAGCACAATGGGGGTCCTGGTCCATGAGTAGTTTCCTAGGCTACAGTAATACAAATAATAAATCAAATAACAACATCCCTTTTCCTCCTAATACTGTTGTTCTCCTTTCACTTAGGCAGGCAGTTAGAGGATCCAGATGCTAAGCTGTTGGGAATGTTTTCCCCAGTAGCTACCAGAATCATCTGGCTTCTTGTAAAAAGCAACAGATATTTAGCTGGCCGCTTCAGAATCAGCTGTGCTTATCTCATGTGGTTGCACTGGAGGTTGGTTATTTGTACTGCCCTGTTTCCCTGGATATACCTTTTACTGTGAATCCCATCTCTGGGCTAAGAAGCACATCGCTCTTTTGATGGCTTTCAAGTCATTCATTGTGGGCTAAACTTGTGGTTCTCAAACTTTTGTATTGGTGACTCCTTTCACACAGCACGCCTCTGGGTGCTTATAAATTAAAATCACATTTTTTTATATTTAACACCATTATAAATGTTGGAGGCAAAGAGGGGTTTGGGGGTGGAGGCTGACAGCTCGCAACCCCCCACATAATAACCTCGCAGCCCCCTGAGGGGACACAACCCCCCAGTTTGAGAACCGCTGGGCTAGAGTCTGATACATTTACTCGTTGCACGTAGTTCCATTCACTTCCACAAGGCTGTTTGTGGAGTCAGTTGCTATTTGATAAGTGTACAGGGGAGCAGAAATCGCCCTGTTGATCTTTATGGCCCTTTGGTGATTAACAACATAAAAGGCAGCACTATCAGTTATTGACCCCCATTTTGCACCCCACTAACACAGCCGCAACTCCCATCTATTTCAGTGGGAGCTGCACCCCGGTGAGTGGCAGCAGAATATGCCCTGCTGTTGTTAAAGCTGAGCTGGCAGCTTCCCTAGAAATGCTAACACCTTGGCAGTGTGAAAGCACACCTGTCTTTGTCCTTTCTCTCTTCCTCTGCTCCAGCCCCATAGATAAATGCAAAGCTTAGGTGCCTGGTTGCCCTCTCTCATGGGAAGGGGCGGTGAGGAAGGAAGACTCCGTGAAGATTTCCTTGCAGTGCCCCATCTCACACATTAATTTATGGGGGCTGTGGAATGGTTGAGTTGTCCCCTCTCCTTCATCCCTGGTGGAACGAGCCATGAGTCCAGCCTACACACTGCATAGTTCCCATGTATTTGAAGGCAAAACAACTCAATGCAAAACCTGAGGTATTTCTGATGCTGTGGTGTTGTGGTTAATTTAGACAGCATCAAAACAGCTACAGGATGCCTAGCTAATTCCACAAGCCAACTGCCAAGATCAACGAGGAGGCTGATTCCATCTTGAACTACAGCAGGGGATACCATTTCAAGTGAAGAATGTTCACCAGATTGTACACACAATCCTCTAGTGATCTTAGACCTACATGGTGATTTGTCCCCGGGACATGTTCCAAAGATCTTCAAGTTCGGACCGGAGTTAGAGCAAATCACAGTGAATGACAGCTCAGAGCAAGTCGGGCATAGAAGGGAAAAGAGAGACGGAGGCCAAATGCCAATAGGCTGAAAAACACCATCTACTCCATTTTCCCCCCCCACCCCCGACTTTTCCAACTGATCTGCCATATTGACTATAATCTAAAAACACACTGACTGGAAAGTTTGCTAAGCTAAGTCACAGAAGGGTCTAGGAAGCAGCGGGGGGAAAAGCACTTCTGCATTCTCTTTGTGTGAAGCTGAGTAAAACTGTGTCTCTCTCTGAAAAGATAGCAATGCCTGTAATCACAAGAAGTCACTCCTGGTGCCTAGAATCACATCAGAAATTCTGCCATTTAACTGGTACTCCTGCCTATTTTGTGAAATCGGCAAAAGGCCCTTATGCATCCTGATGCGGTCAGAAAAATAATACCCCTGTATATTACAGTATATTGATCTATAGTACATTATCTTGGCTATGTGGGGCTTTGCATTTATTGATTTAAAAATCAGCATTTGAACAAAGGACATTTTTAAATTCTCCAAAAACTTCCTTTAAGGCCTAATCCAACTCACATTTGAAAGCAATGGGATATTTTCCGTTGACAGTGAGAGTTGGATCAGGTCATTAGACTGCATTTATAGCCTAGTTATCATCATAGTTTAAGGACAGACTATTAAAAACCCCTTCTGTGTATGCAATTTTAGATTCTGGTTATGTAATTTTATCTTGTATCAGGACACTTATAGTTTAACCAAGTGGGTTAATTCCTATTGTAATGAGTACATATAACTAACAGAATGGACTTTGCAGAAATTAGATCAGATGCCTCACTACAGTTTTGCTAAAACTCAATTTAATGCCTTTGGTTTAATAAATGCTAAATGAAAATTTACCAGAAGTTATTTACCCAAACTTCCATAAACTCCTAGCCCTTAAAATAAGTACAGATCTAAAGCCCAACTGCAGACTAGTGCCCTGTATTACAGAGTTGTGGAATTGTCACATCAGTGGCCTCATACCCTTTCATAACAGGATTTGATAAGACAACAATGATAAAAACTAAGGTAAGATAGCTGTCTATCCTGTTTTGTTTTTTAATGCCTTCCAAAAGTAATAGGAATGATGTATAAATCTGCATACAGTCACAGTCTTTTTGCTCCTAATTTTGTGCAGCATTTAGGTACAACAGTGACAGGTGCCACATAAAACAGACAGATGGAGGAAGACAGAGAGATATTAAGTGCCAGGGGTAACATTTTCAAAAGTGTCTCATTCTCATTTTCAAAATTGATAGACATTTATGAGCAGGACTTTCAAAAGCACTTAAATTAAGCACCTACTTCCCATTGAAAGCCTAATTCCCATTGGGCTTTCAAGCCTCTTAAGTCCCAAAAGTGACTTAAGCACTTAGGTGCTTTTGAAAATGTTATCCCAGATCCTCAGTGGATACAAATCAGTATAACTCCACAGACAGCACAGCTATGCTGATTTTCACCAGGTTAGGACCAGACTCTAAAAGTAGAGATGAGGCCAAATAAAATGATGAACCCTGGATCCTTTGACAAACCTGGATCTGATTCTTGAAGTTTGAGCTTCTCACTCTAATTAAAAGTTCCAATAGCTCATCCTTTGCTTCTTAGTAATCAGCCCTAGAAGTCCTCATTTTTGTTGTACTCTGGTAAGGCGAAAAAGTGAGACTAGAATCAGGCCCACAGTGCAGTATCATAGTGAAAGACACAGAGAGATTAATGACTAGAGAAAGTCATTAGGATGTTTATGCTTTCTGGAACATTGTGCATACAGCCAATTCAGATCTCAAAGAATTGGACAGCATCTGATGTTAAAGAAACTGTTTTGTTACCTGACAATTAAAGCAAAAATTCTAGTATGAAAAGGCACTTCAGTTACTTTAAAGCCATTCATTTAATGTCTAATTAGTACACATCAAAAATAAATCAGTTGCTCATCTATGGGAGGTCTCTTAAATCTTTTTATTACAGATACGCCATTTGTGCTGTTGTAGTTGAAGGTCACTCAGCATTTCCAACAACACCTTATTTTAAAAGTTTATAAATGGCTGCAAAAATCCACTTTGGGTTGTGAAAATACAACTTAGCTCAGGCAAGGAGGAACAGAGCATCCCTTTTACAAACAAAATCTCCAATATCTGTGCTTTGGAATATGGCATTTAAATGTACAAGAAAATCCCCAATCACTTGATTAACAGACCTTTCCTGTCATAGAATCATAGAAGTGTAGGACTGGAGGGATCTCGAGAGGTCTTCTAGTCCAGTTCTCTGCATTCAAGGCAGGACTAAGTATTATCTAAACCATCCTTGAGAGGTGTTTGTGTAACCTGCTCTTAAAAATCTCCAGTGATGGAGATTCCACAACCTCCCTAGGCAATTTATTCCAGTGCTTAACCACCCTGAAAGTTAGGAAGATTTTCCTAGTGTCCAACCTAAACCTCCCTTGCTGCAATTTAAGCCCATTGCTTCTTGTCCTATCTTGAGGTTAAAGAGAAAATGTTTCTCCCTCCTCCTTGGAAAAACCTTTAATGTACTTGAAAACTGTTATCATGTCCCCTCTCAGTCTTCTCTTCTCCAGACTAAACAAACCCATTTTTTTCAATCTTCCCTCATAGGCCATGTTTTCTAGATTTTAATCATTTTTGTTTCTCTTCTCTGGACTTTCTCCAATTTGTCCACATCTTTCCTGAAATGTGGCACCAAGAACTGGACACAATACTCCAGTTGAGGCTGTATCAGCATGAAGTAGAGAGGAAGAATTACTTCTCATGTCTTGATTACAATGCTCCTACTAATACATCCCAGAATGTTTGCTTTTTTTTGAACAGCGCTACACTGTTGACTCATATTTACCTTGTGATCCACTATGATCCCCAGATTTTTTTCTGCAGTACTTCTTCCTAGGCAGTCATTTCCCATTTTGTATGTGTGCAACTGATTGTTCCTTCCAAAGTGGAGTACTTATTCATTCTATTTATTTAAGACCATTTCTCCAGTTTGACAAGATCATTCTGAATTCTAATCCTGTTCTCCAAAGTGTTTGCAACCCCTCCTAGCTTGGCATCATCTGCAAACTTTAGAAATATATTCTCTATACCATTATCCAAATCATTTATGAATATATTGACTAGAACCCAAACCAGGAGAGATCTCTGCAGGACTCCATTCGATATGTACTTCCAGCTTGACTGTGAATCACTGATAATTACTCTTTGGGAATGGTTTTACAACCAGTTATGCACCCACCTTATAGCAGCTCCATATATATTGTGTTTCTCTAGTTTGTTTCTGAGAAGGTCATGCGAGACAGTATCAATAGCCTTTTTAAAGTAAAGATATACCACATCTACCACTACACCTTTATCCACAAGGCTTGTTAGCCTGTCAGAGAAAACTACCAGGTTGGTTTGACACAATTTGTTATTGATAAATCCATGCTGACTGTTACTTATCACCTTATCATCATCTAGGTGTTTGCAAATTGATTGCTTACTTATTTTAATTTATTTTAAACTACCTTCTGAAGAAGATGTTTGGGATTTGCAGCTAAAGGGAAAAAAATCTGCAGAGTTGTGTGGGAAAGGGGCACATGAAAGCAGGCTGGCTAGTGGGAGAACTTCCAGTCTAGGAAGTAGTGAGATGTTAGGGGATGAGGCATGCCAGGAAATCCCTGTGTTCCCTGGGAAGTAGACTAAGAACTCTGGCCAGTGGAGAAAGGACCTGTTGGGAAAACACCCTTCCATCCCAGTCTGAGGTGGTGAGGAAAGGAAGAGAGAGAACATAGTGGGAAATAACCTTCCAAAGTAAGTCTGCTGCTCCAAAACACCACCACTCCCAACTTGAACTACCCCCTGGGGAGAAAGCCAAATCTGCTTGCAGCGGAAACAGGTGGAGCCAGGACTGTGACAGAGACAACCTAGATTGTTGCCAAAAACAGCTGTGGAAAATGAGACAACAGGATGGGAGGAGAGCAGAGGAATTTACTTGGAGAGCCTAGATACTTAATCAAGGGGAATGAGCGGGAGGGCTGGGAAACTTATGAGAGACCAGAGGTGAAGCCAAGAATGATGGTTGGGCAAGGTAAAGGCTACAGGGTTGACAAGAAAAAAGTCTTCATAGGAGTCGCCAAGGGAGGTCTGAATGTTACCTGCTAGGTAGATAGGATACGGGTAGAAAAATACATGTAAGGGGGACAAGGAGATGAAAGAAACACATACCCATTGGGGCACTGGGCCCTCTACTCTGCATCAATCCTTCAACTGACAGATGTATGTGCTGGACTATTAGATGGTACATAGAATTGGGCTAAACATATGGTTTATCTTCATTTACTTTTTATTCTCTTCTCTCTGAGCAGTGTCAGGCCCCAATGGAATAACTGCTGTTGAAGGCCCAGCCTGAGTAATCTCGATCTAAAACTACTAGAAGAATAGAAAAGAAATAAAATGATTCATTAAGATGAGGCTGACAATGACAATATTTATAGTTTATATATGACATTTCTATCGCAGTAACACCTAGAGAGCTCTTCAATATCAGGACCCAATTGTGCCTAGGCACTGTACATACTTTTAGTCAAGGATCATCTGTGCCCCAAAGAATTTATGGTTTTGAGCCCCAATCCTGCAAAGATCATGTGCTTAACTTTATGCACTGTAAGTAGCCCTATCCATTTCAATGGAACTACTATCAGTGCATAAGTTAAGCACATCCACAAGTCTTCGTAGGACTGGGGCCTAAGGGATATGACATGATCATACAGAATCTAAAAGACAAGATCAGAAAATTCTAGAATGTACCCTGCGATAAAATTCTCATTATGTTGTGATTTTATTAAATTCTACTGGAAATTCCTTCCATAAAGAAGTACTCTTCTTCCATACCCTCTCCCTCCCTGACACTTGCACATTAAAGCATGTGTCAGTTGCAGTAGCTGTAAAATTTTAAAGGCTCAGTACAAAATCCAAGGTATTGCTAAAAATAGTGGCAGAGGGGCCTAGTGGCTAGCACACTAGACTGAGACTCAAGAGACCTGGATTCTATTCCTGCTTTGTAACTGACCTACTGGATGACCTTGTGCGAGTCACTTCCTTCTCTGCCTCAGTTTCACCATGGGGATAATGATACTGACCTCCTTTGTCACGTGCTTTGAGCTCTACTGATAAAAGCTAGGTATTATTAACAACTTTTACATTTGGTTCGCCCATTGAAGTAGTCCTTCACTTCCTCACTGGAGGACCAAACCTCTATCATATGAAGCTGATGTCAGAGGAGGATATGTTTATGGTTTCCTGTAAGCAGCTGACAGGGACAGGTATCAGGATGCAGCACTTGCTTAATAAATATTAGTTGTTAATAAATATTACAATATTTTACACAGAAAAAGCTTCCAGTTACAAATATTCTAGGAAGATCCAGAGGAGAAGAGTGAGCATATGCAAGCATTTGTGCCCCAGTGACATCCATAGCAGCTAGAAGACGACATAAAAAACTCTCCTCCGATGTCCAGTCCTTTCATTCCTCTATTGGATGAGAAATTCCAGCATATTCCTCTCTTATTTTGCTCATGTTGCCTTGGCTTGTGGGGTGAAGGACATTCAACAGGCTTCAGAGAAGATGAGATTCTGATTCAAAAGCTACAAGACCCAATTGTCCCCTGCCTTGCATCAAATGTAGCCATTTATACCTGTTTAAGATGGGCATAGAATGCTACCGAATGGGAATGGCTGCTTTGCATAGGTGTAAGTGATGACACAAAGTATAGGGCAGTGGAAAATCAAGGTTGCAGTGAATTGCTTATTTAAGACATCATTCGAGTTACCGGAGCGGCTCTGAGTTTTTTAAACAGTATACATTTTTACTCACTGTTTTTCTCCTTCTGAAATACACTGTCGCATACAGAAATTTCATTGTGTTTAACTCCTCATGTCGTAACTGAGGTTTAATACGCTTCTTTTTTGTTTATAATGCAGCCATTGGGGTTATTAGCAATTTGTGCAATGACACTGGCCAAAGCGGATCATGACTTCACCATACCAGCCACTTGCTGTTGCTTGTATTCAAACTTAAAATATCCACATCAGGGCTTCCCTATTATTACAGTTCAGTGAGGCACATAGAAACAGCACTTGGAAAGGTGTGTTGTTGGTGTGAAGCTCAAAAAACTTCCCTTAGCTGGCCACAGACTCGTTCCAAACCACTGCATGCAGTGAGGCTACCGATAGTAACATGTCCTTTCACAAACTATGGACTACATTCTCCTTTCAGTTCCACTGGTATAACCACACTGGGTACTGAAAACAGAACATGGCCATCTATACTTTAAGTTGCTCTTTAGAAAGACTACGGATTTTCTGATGTCAGAATTTGCCAAAATAACAAAAGAGAACAAAACCAAGACAAGATCCCAAGCAAATCATGTTTGAATTCTGGGACACTTGCTAGCTTTCCATCTGTCTAGCGAACAATAGAAAGCACTCACGTGACTATGCACTGAAATGAGCTTCAAGAATCATAAAGCCCTCTGCGCTCTCATTATGCAGATGGCGTACAATGCCAGATGCAAAGTAATTGGTGTGGTTTCAAAGTTCCCTGGATCATGTCACAATTCATATAGTCTAAAACACATAGAAGTTTGTAATCTACATGAAAATGTCTGCTCGACTAAATTTTTTCATTTTAGTCTGGAATTGTCTTGATAATTAAATGTCATTTTAAAATTCAAATGATAGTTCATATTCTCTACAGTATCCTGTATCTAACCAATAGACTCACACAGAAATAATTAGAATACACAAAAAGTCATTAAAATGTACTTGGAGAACACAGCATTATAGCAGTATGATGCCAAAGTCATGACAAATATGTCACTGAATAGCAGCACAGCATTCCCAAAACTGTGCTATGGTTTCTTTATGCTCTTTTAGGGGAGAAGGTGGTGATCCGTGTATCTGGCAAGGAAAGTTTGTTTATGGATAAATTGCATTTCGTTTTTAAAAAATAATTATTCTGGTTTTTAAAGATGTTGAATGGTTAGCGATATTGTTGGAACAAGATGTCGGGGTCATCTGAGCATGGGCGAGATAGCTGCTGAGTTTGATTTACAGTGACCTGAGAGGAAATAGCTATCTGGAAAGCAGCAGGAGAGAGAAGCATCCATGAGTGATTGTTGGTAGCAAACTAAATGCGAGTTTACAGCCCATTCTGTAATGATGCCCATTCTGACAACAGCCTCATGAGATGATCACATGTAAAACTGGGGCTGTAGTGGTTCACCCTATATTTTCCTGGTTTGACAACACCTGAAAGATCAAGTGCATTTCTGTTCCCCACAGATTAAAAGCTTATTGAAGAATATCCGATCAATGGGAACAAAATAATAGAGGAACAGGAATACAAAAATGTATGTGAAGAGATTGAGGGAGCCAAGTTACAGCACTGAGATAGCGTAAATTACTATGAGTGAAAACCCTTTGGGGCAGGTCCTGTCTTTTAGCTCTGTGTTTGTACAGTGCCCAGCACAGTGAGATTTTGCTCTGTGAATGGGGCTCCTAGACGTTACCACAATACAAATTAATAATCATCAAAAATGGTATAGCTCCATTGCTGCTAGCTTCGCCAATTTACACCCGCTGAGATTCTGACCCACAGAGTCAAGAACAGAGATGATGCAGCAGACAAATCATTGTCTTTAAAAACAAAAGAAAACTTCAGCTGAAGAAAATGCAAGAATTAGTGGTATTCGCTGTCTTAGCTCATGGTAGGACAAAGATAAAACCCCTGAATGTGAGGAGGGAGAAGTTTGGCTTAATATGAAAAGGTTCTTAAGTGCAGCAGCTGGGACGTTGAATAGGTCACTCTGGGAAGTGGCAGTGGTGTCATCACCGCAGATGCTCAGTGACTTTGTTAGGTAAAAGATTTTAGTGGCAATGATGCGAGTAGTTTTGCAAACTGTATGACTCAAATAGCCAGTTCTGGTCCCAGTCACTATAACGGGAATACTGTCATCTTTCAGTGCCATAATTACAATAGTTTCAATTCACCTTAAAGAAGTTCTGAAGAATCTGACGACCATGAATGAAGCCTATGCAGTTGTGCACTCCAGAATGAGGGAACTGAATAATAGTACCTTTTATCCACAGAGCTCAAAACACTTTATAAAAGATGGCTATGCCTTATTACCCCCACTTTACAGATTGGGAAACTAGGATACAAAGATAAAACACAAGATCATGCAATGACTCAATGGCTGACCAGGGAATGGAACTAGGTCTCCTGAACTCAAGTCTGGTGCTCTGTCCAAACACAGGTACAGGCAGATACTCCTGAAGATTGTGCCAGAAGATTATACACTGCCGATCATGGCATTTTAAACACGAAGGTGCTGATGACAAGTGTTCTTTTTTGTGCTGACATTCGACTGCACACATTTCATCTCAATCTACACTGTACTTCTGTAGATGGCCGGTGGTGAAAGTGATGGCTATCATAGCTTAAAATCCTACTGTCCTCACAGAAACAAAACTCTCACCAGCGTCAGTGGGAGTTTAGCTTGCGTGGGGACTGCCACATGGGATCCCAACTAGTTATAACAGCCTCAGCCTGAGAATAGATTAGGAGCTTCTGGTATTTACTTTGCAAGAATCAATCCAGCAATTGTTATGTCACTTATTATGAGATCCATCTAGCAACCTAGCTTCATCTTAATCTAAATAGCTCAGTGGTTTGAGCATTGGCCTGCTAAACCCAGGGTTGTGAGTTCAATCCTTGAGGAGGCCATTTAGGGATCTGGGGCAAAAAAATCTGTCAGGGGACAGTACTTGGTCCTGCTAGTGAAGGCAGGGGACTGGACTCGATTACCTTTCAAGGTCATTCTAGTTCTAGGAGATTGGCATATCTCCATTAATTTATTTTATTTAATTGCAATGTACAGCAGTTGCTATGGTAACTGCAATCCTTACTCAGGCAAAACTTTTCCCCAATATCCCCAGCTAGTACCTGCCCAAGTAGAAAGCTAGGTATCAGGTCCTCTTTTTTCCTTTAAATTACCATATGCAACCCCAATGCCTTGATACGTAAAACTCTTGTAAACGTGATATGGATTCTACTGTTGGCGTAGCTTTACCTCCCTGTTTATTATTAAAGGATGCCGTGACTGAATCAGACTCCCCATGGATGAAACTGGAAGAAGCTCACTGAGTGAAGGAACAAAACACTTGATGCACTGACAAAGTATGAGGAAGATAAATGAAAGGGTTATGCCTCAAACTCATCAATTCATTTAATGCCCAGGCTGGAATGTTAGCAACTAAAAAGGAAAAAAAAAATCTTGATTAATCTCTAAAACTGTTTTGACCATAGTTTCCAACTTTCACATGGTAAATAAGCACCCCGACTTTCACAATAAAGCCAAAAATCAAGCTAATCCCATTTCAAAACAAGGCCAAAACAAACCAATCCCTAAGAAGCCCAACATTGTGACTAGATACCCCTGGTGTGCAGTCTGGGACTGTGGTGGGCCTGCTGTGCACCCCTGACTTTCTCCCCACATTGTCCCTGCTCGCTGAGAGCCAATCAAAATAAAGAAGCAACAAGCTACAACAAGCAACAAGCTGCAAGACAAACAAGAAACAAGCTATAAGCCAAAAACTAGCCAACAAGCAACTCACAAGCCAATTAAGCCAAAAACATGCCCAATTTCTGCATTTTTTTCATGGGTTTGGCGTGTCTTGTTTTGACCTGTAAGTTAGAGGGTCACATCTGAGGCAAACGGGTGCGAGGGGCGGGGGCATAGTGTGCAGGGAAAAAGAGGATCAGTACGGCTAAGGGATGGAGTGAGGGAAGAGCAGGGTGTGGGCAATGAGGCAATGGATGAGAAATAAACCTGGATGAGATGTTTTAGCGGAATAAAGGAGGGGGAAAAGAAGAAAGAAAATACTAAAGAAAAAAACATAAATGGAAAATATGTTGTATCACAAAAAACCAAGCGAACCCTAACTTGCCTCACTTCACTTGCCTACAACACCATAAAAATGTCACTAGAGCCTCTGCACAAAACATATAGATTCATGGATTCCAAGGCCAGAAGGGACCATTGTGATCATCTAGTCTGACCTCCTGCATAAGACAGGCCAAGGAACTTCCGAGATAATTTCTTTTGAACTAGAGCATATATTTAAAAAAACAGCCAATCTTGATTTAAAAGTTGCCAGTGATGGAGAATCTACCATGACCCTAGGTAAATTGTTCCAAAGGTTAATTACCCTCACTGTTAAAAATTTATGCCTTATTTCCTTGATCCCTTAGCTTTAGGAGCATCTTTCATTCCCAATACCTCAACAGTCGGTTCTGTGGAAACTCTGGGAGAAACGCTGCCTCAGCAGGTTTGCTGGGAAGCTGGGAAAAGCTCCTGCTGGTACACTTTTTTTAGAGGGTGCAGCATACTCCCCACTGTGTGTCTAGTTAGTTTTGCTGCTGACTGTGTGTGGGTGTGGGCTTGGGCTCTGTCTCCTTCTCCCTCCCTCACTGGGGTGGTTTGGGCCAAAACAGGCACATGAGGGAGCATACTGGGAGAAAAGGAAGCTCTTTCCCCTCCTTATATTATGAAGCTACAGGGAATAATCTGGGTCTACAGAGAAAGATCACTTCACCCACCACTGAAATGCAGCTGTCTCTAAGGTGGGACACAAATAGCACACAGTAACACTGCATGAACAGGAAACAAATAAAAATAATTACTGAAAACAGGGGGAAAATTTACATATGCAGAATGCATCTATTGGCTAAAGTGGAACCTGGCTGGGAGTTCAATAAGGATAAGCCTAGTTTGTATTTTCTTCAGACAAAATGTGCGTATTTAGAGAGTGTTCTACCCAATAACATGATCATCATTAAACATAAACCCTGCAAATCTGCATATATCCACTTTATATCCGCGGATATCTTCATCCACGGATGCGGTTTACCATCTTTGCAGATTGCAGAATGGATGCAGATATAATTATTCAGATTCAGCTAATACCGGCGAAACTTCACTTTGCTTTTATATCCCATTGTCAGTTCATCAGCACCAATTGAAATCATCACTACGTCATCTCTCTGCACTTCCTTGCCGGTTGCCTCCAGAAAAGATTCCAAACTCTCTATTTGAAAAGCCAATGGAAAAATAAATTCAAAAGAAATTAAGTGGTGGTGCAAACAGTGTGAAGGGAAATGAGAAAGGCAAATCACCAGTTTGGAATACATTCAGATTTCTTATTCATGAAAATGGGGATACTGTGGAGGAATATGTTGCATGTGTCACATGAAAAAAAGTCTGTGCTTTTACTATCCATAAAACTGGTCCTTCAAACTTACTTAAACATAAATGTAGATCAGAATCAGGATATAGTTTGCTGAAGATATTCACCAAGAAATGTGTCAATATCACACGAGACATGAAGACAACTATGAGTCAGGAATCATTGTAGTTTGTAGCAACAGACATAAGACCTTTTGAGGTAGTCAATGGTAAGGGATTCCTTGCATATTCTCAATATTTGATTAACATGGGTGCCAAATATGGTCAAATTGATGCATGTGCACTAATACCATATTCTACAACATTAGCCTGGCATGCTGAGCTTGTGGAAGAATTAACAAGTAAACAAATCTCCATGGAGCTGAAAAACATTCTTGGCACAGTGGATAGAAGGGTTACCCTCGATCTGTGGATGTAGGATTACAGAAAGGTTGCCTGTTTGGGAGTAACTGTTAGTTATATATAGCCACAACAGTTCCAAATGGTGGAGCTAGTGCTTTGTGTGATTCAGTTTGACAGCGGGACACCAAAAACTGCAGAGAACATTCGATCTGCTGTTATTCAAGCACTCACAAGATTTGATATACACGGCATTACCAACCCGATAGTTTTCGTTATGGACCGAGGAGGGAATGTGGTTGCAGCCCTCAAGTTCTATGTGCGAATAAGCTGCTCAGCGCACATTATAAATACCATACTCAACCACACTACCAAACCGGGAAACCAGAAAGAGGAAGCAGTGACCAAACTGATCCATGCATGCCAAGGTCTCATTACTTACTTCAGGAGATCTGGACTTCAAAGCAGATGGTAAAACTCTCTGAAAGGAGATGTAGAAACATGATAGAACAGCAAACTACTCATGTTTAAGAGAATCGAGGAGCAGTGGGACAGAATATATGATATTTTCACAGAAAAGGGGAATACTCAGCTCATTGATAGCGTTAACCACAACACCTTCAACATTTTAATAGAGTTCCTGCAGACCTTCAAGGAAGCGTCAGATGTACTACAGGAGTCATCACAGCCCAGTCTGCACTTGTACCCATATGGCATGGAAGGCTGAAAAAGCATCTCCATCCTTCTATCACTGATAAGGCTAATCTAAGTCAGTGGTTCTCAAACTTTTGTATTGGTGACCTCTTTCACACAGCAAGACTCTGAGTGCAACCCGCCCCCCTTATAAATTAAAAGCCCTTTTTTATATATATTTAACATTATTATAAATGCTGGAGGTGCAGTGGAGTTTGGAGGGGAGGAGGCTGATAACTGGTGACCCCCCCACGTAATAACCTCACGACCCCCTGAGGGGTCAAGACTCCCAGTTTAAGAACCCCTGGTCTAAGTCAACTCAATACAAAACCTTGCAACGTCTCATTGAAAAGTTTGAAATCAAGCCTGTGCACATAGTAGCAGTTTTCCCACACCCGTGAATGAAAGGGATGAAAGTTTTCACTGAAGATGAGAGACAGGAAGTTTATCAGGAGACCAAGAATATTCCTGCAATGAATCTTGTGCTTCTTTCATTAGTCAACAGACACCATCACCAAAGGAAACAAAATGGTCACAACAGAGTTTGAGGATTTGTATAGCAAGTATGGAAGTGATGATGAAGTGGCAAAGTATATCACCTTGAACCTGACAAAAAATGAAGATGTGCAACTGCTGGAGTGGTGGAGACAACACAAGCACAACAGTTTGTGCATTCCATCCCTGCATCCATTGCACCCTCCGAGAACGCTTCCTCAGTCTCTGGTTGCACAATGAATGAGAATTGTACTTCACTTAAGCCAGAAACTGTGAATGATTTAATGTTTTTACACAGTAATATTTCAAAGAAAATCAGCTGTCCTGTGGACAACATCTAAGATGAAGTCCTGCAATTCAGGGCTGGTATAAGTCATAAGCCAAATAGGCAGCTGACTTTTTTATTTTATAGTTCAGTTTGTGATTTTGAGCATTATTAATTTGAGACATTTATTTTATTATTTTTTATGTAAAGGGCTATTTGTTCTAATGCCTGTTGTATAATAAGATTGATGTTTAAAATAAAATAAAATAGTACGTAATAGTGTGCATATTTATTAATCCATATGTAGCTTTCTTATATAGTACACATGCATGCACACAGCCCTCCTCCTGAGAGATACAGTAAGATAGGGGTGCTGGTGAGGGTGCGAATACATATAAAGGTGGAGTGCAGATCGTGGGTTGGATAGAATTAAATTATCACGGTTATGGATGCAGATCCCAATTTTGGTATCCTGGCAAGGCTCTAAACCTGTCGAGCCAGAACTTGACAATCATGGAAATGATATCTAGCATGCAACTGGTTCTATTAAAATTTCAAATCATCTGACTAATCCAGGGAGCCTCCGTATAAATACATTGTCACATTGATTTTATGTACTAATGTTGCTGTTACCTAGTGCCCGAGAGGCCTGACAACTCGATCGATAAGTGATTCCATTCATCCAGACCTACAGGATACTTTGTACTCTCCCTGCTGGAAGATGACAATCAAACTCATTAAAAACAGCACAAAACATTACCAATGACATGTTTCCTGTCAGATAAATACGGCCAGTGCCTATTATGATTTTTATCTCAGAGAAATTGATTTAATCAGCAGTCCAAGGCTTAACCTATTATTAAAAATGCAATTTAAACCCTTTCCCCCCTATTTTTGATCAGCTAACTTGAATTTAAATGGTTAGAAGTGACGTGAATAGGCTTTTAGTACCAATCAGATTAAACAATTGAGGGAGGCAAGGTGTATTTGTATCATTTGTGTGAGTCTCTGATGTGCCTGGTGAGGGGACTAATGGGACTAATTGTCACAATTCCAGAAACCCCTTTGTATAGCTAACTGGAAATGATTTTCAAATGCTGTTATGGCAGATATTGCCTCCTTAATTTTGGTCTTAAAAATCCATCGTGTTCATTTGAGTTTCATGCATCTATTCTACAATATCTTTTAGTAGCTATACGGTTAAATGAAAATATAGTTGCACGCATGTGCTGCAGTACTGATTCATTAATTTGAAAGGCTTTTTTTAATCCAAGTCTGTTTGCATCTGATTTAAATTATCCCAGCCTCCCCATCAGTGAAAAAACTATTTTCATAATAAAATTGTTTTTTAAAAACCCCTCAGTTTCAAGAGAAAACACACACAAATGAGAGTGAAATAGAAAAACATAATGATGGCTGAAATAAGCACATTTTCTTTTCATAATTCAATTGCTGCCCCATGTGGTGGCAGGCCTGGAATATAATTTTTTTTTCATGAAAAGATAAAATCCTTTTGTGAAATATGTGTTAATTTTAACTGTCAGTTCAATACGAATCATTATATATTCTTGTGCTGGAGATCATCTACTGCAGTCATAAAAAGTTATTAAAATGAGGTTCTGCTATTAAAATGGACTATGTAAAAAAGGTACCTACTTGCTTTTGATCAATTCCTCTTGCGCATTTAGAGTCATATCTACGCCATTAGGTCAGATTCTGTCCCAGTGGCACTTTATTCTATGGGTCCATTAGCAGAATATTGGTTTATAGGAATGTCTGTAGCTAATAGAATTCTTTACCATTGTAAGTAGACAAAATAAGCATCAATCTCCATCCACCCCTCAAGCCATCATGTATAGGCATTGTAGAAGATGGGTGTCTTCAGGAAAAAATTGGAGGAGGAGATCGTAGTGGTCTTACAGATCATTTTAAGGAGGGTGTGATGGGGGTGTTCACCCAATACTAGACTATAAGGGGTTAATGAGGCTGAGGAGAGGCCAATTAACCAGACTGGCCACAGCTGGGGGGAATTAGGTGGGTAAGTCCCCTGAATGGTGAAGGAACCCAGCTGAAAGGGAACAGGCAGCACTAGTGTAAAGCCAGGAAGCTGGCAGCAGAAGGGAGCTGTACTGAGGGAGCCTGCAGCCACTCTCTGGACATGAGAGAGAGGAGGGAAACAGGTCAGGTTTAAGATGGCAGCAAGGTTTAAGATGATGCAGACCTTGGCTTCTGATAGAGGTTCCTGGGCTAGAACCTGGAGTGGAGGGTGGATCCCAGTTTCCCTACCAGCCACTGGGGAAGTGGCACAGTTTGGGCAGTGAATGAGAAGATTCCCAGAGGCAGTTGGCATGGAAGGACTTTGAAACCCTGGAAGGGGGAAAACACTATAGTGACCTGACTAGAGGCCCAAGCATGAAGGGAGAGTTGCAGAGAGTGAGAGAGAGAGATGGTGGGGCACACAACGAGTGGCAGAAGGGGTTGTTGGACCTGGAAAGAGCTAATTTCCAAAGCAGCCAGGAGGAGGCACACTAGCAGTGAGTGGACCTGTGACAGAGGGCATGCCATGCTTAAAGGGTATCACTATTAGCAAAGTGGAGGAGGCAGGAGGGACATAGAGACAAGAGCTCACAAGTAAGGAGAGACAGAGACATGAACGTCCTTGAAAATAAGCACAAGAAACTTGAACTTGATGTGGTAAAACTAGTCAAGAGGGTGGTAATGTAGTCAGAGTGATAAAGGAAAATGATCTTAGCAGCTGTATTATACATGGACCTGAGAGGTATCATAGGAAGGCTAGAAAAAGAAAGATTACAGTTACCAAGATGTGAGAGGATGAAAACATTAACAGTCTGGACAGGAAATAAAAGATGGATCTTAGAAAGACATGGGAGAAGAATATATTATTTATATTGTAATATTGGCTACATCTGGGATGTGCAGAGTAAGAGAGAGGGTAGAGGCCAATATGATCCCCAGGATTCAGGCCTCAGTGACAGGTAGTATGGTGATATCAGGGAGGGACTGGTGGGAAGATTAGCAGATATGCTGCTCTAAAATTTTCCACCGAAACTTGGGTTTTGGTGGAGGGTGGGAGGTGGTTAATGGAAAATAGAATTTTTGATTAAATGTAATAAAACAAAATAAAAAAATAAAAAATTGGTTTGGTCAAAACAAATTTTATCAGTCTTGATTCAGCGACTTTTTATCAGTCTTGATTCAGCGACTGAACTGGAAAACAAATCAATTATTTGCTCAGCTCTAAATGGAAGCAAAAGATGCCCCAGAAGCATTTCTTAACGGGAAGGTTTTGGTTTTCAGACAAATGTTCAGTTTTCACATTTTCACTTAAAAAGTCCACTTTCCAAGCAACTCCAGTGAGGAGTTCAGTTTTCGCTGTGTTTCATTTTAAGTTCAAGCAAGACATCCAGGGGAGATGTCAGAGTGACAGGCAAAGACGCACAGTTGGATGGAGGAAGACAAGCAGGAGTGGAAAGGTAGGTTTGTGAGTCATCAGCATAAATATGGTAGAGAAACCATGCAAGTGGATAATATTATGCAAGTGGATAATATTCCCAGGAGGTGTCAAAAGAGAATGGAATGGACTCACTGAACACAAATCAGTGAATTAGGAGGAGAACCAGAAAAGTACAGCATTGTAAAAGCCATGGGAGGACAGGATTACTAGAAGGAGAGTGTAATCATCAGTGTGCAAAACAGTAGAGAGGTCAAAGAGAATGAGGACGGAGTTGAGACGCTAGGACTTGACCAAGAAAAACTCATTAGAAACCTTAGTTTCCGTGCAGTCAGAAGGGAGAGGTTTCAGGATAGTACTAGAGAAGAGCAAGTTTTACAGCTATTGCCTCAACTACACATTTGATTAGTTTACAGATGAAGATAAAAAGCGGGGGGAGGGGAGATGCAGTGATGGATATAGAGTCAGATGGGATCAATAGTGAGCTTCTGGGGACAGAGAGACCAAGTGATGCATGCATTACTCCTGGAGGAATTCTGCGCCCCTGCAGGAGCACAGAATTCATATGGCCCACATTTTCTGTGCCCCCCGTGCAGATAAATGCAAAAAAAAAAAAATCTGCCAGAGGACACGTGCCTCTTCCCCTGCAGCCCAGGTAGCCTCAGAGACAGGGGTCGGAGGCTAGGTATATGTGCGTGTCAACAAGAGAGAGAGAGAGAGAGAGAGAGAGAGAGAGACTCTGTTCCTCTCTCTTGGTACTGTAGCTCCCTGGCATATAAGGGTAGGGCGTTTTATTATGCAGGAGGCAGGCTAGAGGCACAAATGAAGCAGCCTGCCTGAGTTAATTGATCTCATTCACTGAGGCAGAAATGTAGCAGCATGCCTATTGTTCCTATTGTTAGTTAACTGTTCCCATTCTTGGTCAATTCCCCCAGGAGCATAAAACCTGTGAAAGTTTTAAGGCCCCTACATTGCCAGAGCGATGTAAAGGAGTCTTATTATAAATGACAGTAAGAGAATCCTCAGCTAGGAAGATCTATGTGCTTTCTCACTTTTTTCCTGTGCCAAAGTGGCACAATGGGGTTAGATTACAGCTCAGGATTTATTTTGCTTACCCATTTTAAAAAGAAAGGCTTGGAGGGCAAATAAAACATTTATCAAGCAGCCAATAAAATGTCAGGATAATCAAAACCTTCCTAAAGTACCCAGCCAGGTCCAGGACAATGATTAGCAAAGCTGTATGACTTTCATGTGTGAAAGTCTGAGCAATTTAAAATGACATACTTTTTGTTTGTTTGCTGTTTTGTAATGTAATTTAAATGAAAATCCAGGATTGTAACTGGAATGCAGTGTTTGGAACTTAACTTTCATGTGTTTAGGAAATGCTGAATAGTTATTGTGACTTTTTTCTGTATTGTAGTTTAAATAAGTTACCAAAACAACTGAAACTGGTGTGATTATATTGCATTATTTTGACAAATAAAATATGCAGAATTTTGAAATTTTTGGTGCAGAATCCTCCCCATGTATTTCAAAGTGAGTGAGCCAATTACCAAACCAAGACCACAAAGAATTTCAGCTCATATACAAATGAACATAAGTGGAATATGAGAAAGATATTTATTGACCTATTCAAAGAGGCAAAGTTTCCACAGTTGTGCCCTTTAATAGTTAAAATCAGAGATTTGAAGATGGCTCATGGTGGAACTGAAGAATAGATGTGGAGCTTATTACGCTTCTTGTGAGCCTTAGTTAGAGTCAGAGTTTTCAGTAAGAATTCGAAAACTCAATCTTACACTTTACATGAAAATCAGAATAGCTTATTTCTATTATGTCTGTGCCATTTCTGACAGCAGCCATCATTATCATCAATAAAAGGTGGTGAAAGTAAAAATACTTCCCCCCTCCCTCCCTCTCCGTTGCTACTGTCTTTTAATGATTTTCCCCCTACAATATCTGTAATGCATTTACACATTTTGGGTTACCAAGTTATTTCTATAACTGAAGCTTATAATAATATTTTCTGCTTCCTCCAGAAAGTCTGAAAAGCTTATTCCTTAACTCTGTTAGACGTCACTAATGATGCAAGCTTATTAAATCCAAACAAACCACCTGGTTTTGATTGTCTCCTACTCCCTCTTACATCAGAGGCCCATTATCGGTGGCCTCTGCAACAGAACTCTGCAATTAGAAATCCACACAAGCATCCCTCTTTGTCATCACGCTGTGTGTGTCTGTTCTGTGAAAATTGCTACAGCCTGTCAGCTTAAGTGCAGTGATAAATATGTTTTTATTCATATTTAGTTTCACTTAATTCAGTATGACTTTGTTGGCACGACAATCTATACAAGGGATGCCACAGTGTGAAAAAGACAGGCTGTCAGGTATCTGTCATACGTAAATGTGATCCTCCCAAGATACAATCAAAACCCAAACACCATAGGTATCCCTAAGTCTATTTGTCACCAGTGTCCTTTCAGGTTGCTACATAGCACAATTCATTCTTTCCCAGGGTTAGGCACAGTTTCTCCTCATTGATTTTTGAGAAGGCTGTTATGACACCTGATGATTGAGGGAGTAGCTGTCTCACACTTCCTTGTATTTCAGGTATTGCAGTAGAAAGTGCCTCTCATTTCAATCTCTCTGGGTTTGGACCGTGCTTTGTAAATTTTCTGCCTCAACTATTTCTGATGTGGAAATGTGCACACACATACACTTTTGTTAATAGTGAGAGGGCTTGGAAGTGACGGGTAACAGATGCCAAAGAAACCAGGAGAAGAGACAGTGGAAGTGTGCAAGAAATTGACAATCCCAGTCATCGGTGTATCTCCTCTGGAGTTTAAGGATGTTAGGGGCACAACTGCTATTGAATTTTCATTTGAGCTAGATGCTTCCCACCCAACAATTACAAACCAGATGCTGGGCACCATCAACTCTCACTAAGGGTCTGGCTACACTGCAAGTGAAGGTGTGATCGTAGCACAGGTAGGCATACTCATCATAGCTAGATTAAAGCTGCCTTGGGTAACAGTGGCATAGATGTGGTGGCACAGGCTTCCGCATAGGCTGGCAGTCAGAGTACACACCCAGGTTCCTCAGTGGGTTTGTACTCTGGGTGCTGGCCCATACTGAAGCCCATATCTGCACTGGTATTGTTACCCGTGGTAGCTAGCATGGATAAGCCTGCCCATGCTACAATCATACATCCACTTATAGTGCAGGCATCCCCTAACATTAATAATGGGAATCAAAGGTCTTAAGGTTCTCAAAGGAGGTGATGAAGCTCTGTGAAGGAATAGGACCTTATTACCCACAGAGTACAAGTTATATATTGTCTAATAATTGTTTCCCTGTACTCCCCCATCTGCCTAGTTTTCTCTTGTCTCCTACTCAGAGTATAAAATCATTGGAGGCAGGGACCATCTTCTTGTCCAGACAGCACCCAGCACAATGGGGTCCTGGTCCATAGGTAGAGCTCTTAAGTAGAGCTCTGCTGTGGTAATACAAATAAACAATCTATTTTGTGTATGTCAGAGAGAGAGAGAGAGAGAGATTTTCTCTGTTGCTGGCAATGGGGGAGGACAAGTGCTGCTGGAGCAATGCTGAGTACAGTTTAACTGCAATTGTAGGCCAGGACAAATAGGGTTCAGCATCTTTTGCAAACATGCTCTAAGCACCTCTTATCCATGGCTGTTGTAATGGTGCTCAATACAGGTTTGTCCAGTTCTATAATTGCTTTTTAAACTGGGTTCAGCCGCTGCACCTGTTACTGGCCACCCTTTGTCAGCCCTGGGTAATTTTACCAGAATTCACCAGGCTAGACAGCGAGTGCAATCTTGTATGCTCTTGAGCTTCTCACAGCAAAAAATGACAGTTATAAAACAACCTGTTTCTGACATCAGCTTCTCAAGTTGTCACATCAGTATAATGTTGACAGTCTCTGTAGCTTAATCAGTTTCCTACTCCTTTTCCTGAGTATCACTGATTTGTGAATGTATCAGTGAATCAGAGCCATGAGTCTGATGAGCTATATTTATGGAATCTCATTTATATTTATTCAGAGAATTGAAATTCATGACTTAGCATTAATGATTATTGGCCTGTAAATTTATATCAGAGACACACTAACCCTGGTTTATTATTCTGTGGTTTAAAGAGTTCCAGTCATCCAATCAGGGAGCAGAAACAATACCATATGACTAGGCTTGGAAGAATTAGATTTTTAATCAGTAAGTATTGGTAAACAGGATTTCACTGTAAACACACAAATCGATAAAAATATTTCCAGCAATATAAAATATTCAGTTAGGCAAAGAAAGAAATGTGTTGCTTATTAGAGTTTCATTTAAGCAGGTTTGTGTATTTTGACATGAGATGCTGATAATTTGTGTTTTAACAGTTATAAAACTTTAATTTTTTGAATCTCAACTTCTACTGTCATTAAAAAATATTGTCTGACTACTACCCCATAATTTTCCACAACTTAAAAATTAAATCAATAAAAATAATAAAAAATACTTAATACCCATACGTATGCACAACTGCAAACATTTAAATGAATAAAAATGCTTAAACATGGACTCTATTAATTGAAATTATAAATATAGAATTCTGCCAAACTTGTGTATGAGTTAAGTGACCAATTGTACAGCTAGAAACAGTAACGAGCCAATGTGTGCTGTTCCCAAGCTACCCAACGTCTGACAATTAGCTATCCAAATTATCTTGTACACAGGTAGCACAGGTTGAAACTTCCCAATACTTTGCTCATATAGGAGTGGCCACCATTTAAGTACCTAGAGAGATAGTGCAAGGTGGTGGGCTGTTTCCATAGTCAAGGAATGGAAATAAAGCTGCAAGACTTGCTCCTTTTTATCCATCAAAGTATCACAAAACAAATGGCAAACCAACTGAAAAATGACCAGTATATTTCTGCAGAGGCTTTCGCTGCTTTAGCCAGCCACAAGGGGAGAAGATACACCCAGCCTTAACCCTTCCTTCTGTTCCCCTCCAAGCAGCCATGTGACCAGCTGGGACCTGTTTAACCTTTATAGGTTTCCAATGAAGTGGGTTCTTAACCCACGAAAGCTTATGCCGAAATAAATTTGTTAGTCTCTAAGGTGCCACAGGTATTTTTCTTGTTTTCTTTTTGCTGACACAGACTAACACGGCTACTACACTGAAACCTGCCCTTGTTTGTAATCCATATCCATGGAGAGATCACATGTGGAACAAGAGGATTATTAAGTCACTGATCTCTGCTCAGAAAGCCAACTAGGATGCCAGCTGAGACTCTGGTGTTTGGGATGCCTACACTTAATCAGCCAGGAACTGGACTGGACTGGACTGGTGCCATGAAGTCATTTCACAAGGGCCACAAAAGAATTCCTGAATGCTCACAGCTTTTCCTTATGACCAGGACTTGGATTTGAACCAATGAGTGGCAGCTCCTTTCACCACTTTCTCATCATCAGTCCTGTAAACCAGCCACTTTCCTTTCTTTGCTGTTTTCAAAGGCCAGACAGAATTTCTCTCCTTTGTGAGTGCAAATTAGCTGCAGTTTAAAAATAAAATAGTAACCGCTCATTGAAATACCTTCTAGAGCAAATAATAACTTGATTGACTTGCAAATATTAGAATCCCACTATGTTACATATGCTGTATACTCTCTGCTAGTTTCCTACAACACTACAGTATACACACTAGTATTCCACTATGTGGTGTGTACACTATGCTTTCTGTGTTTTAACATACCACTACCTTATGCTTGCCCAAAGCTACCTTTAAGGCAGGGCCTGAATTGGTGGAGGCCCTTTGAAGCAGATTGAATTACACTCAGCGTGAGCATCTCACTACATTATGTATGTGTAACACACTCTCACCATATACACAATCCTCATTGCTGCCATTTCACTGTATCGTGTAATAATTCACGCATTATCATCTCCTCATCTAATATCCCTCCAGTACTATGGGGCAGACCACCCCTTCCTGTGGTAAACCCAGGGCAAGGAGCTAAAGGTAAAAACCCAGGCACAACAGGGTACAATTCTCACTCCCAAACCCTGTGGATTTCATGTATGAGGCAAGGGCTTTATGTACAGATGTAGCTGACTCCCCACTTCCATCAGGTGCAGGGAAAGATCCACCCAGGAATCTCTATGGCATGATCAGGCCCTATTTTTGTAAAGAGCATATACATTTATTTAGCTTTGTAACTCACTAGGATAACTAGTTTTTTTTCCATTTCTGCCTGCAATGTTTTTTCTATAAAAAAATTAGTGGATTGTGGTTTCCAATGCTGACCCCTTTGTGTAACTCTTCCCCCCGCATTCACTCACAAGTGCAGTTCGCTCTTGAAATTAGATTTATGGTCATGAAGGGTCGCAAGACCTCAATGGGAGTAGGATGGGTCAGGTACAGATGCAGAAAAACCTTCCACTCCAATTAATTATATCCACTATAAATATAGTTGTCACTTTCCCTTCTCCAATGGAACAGTAAATAGTTATACAATTGTGAATACATATAATATAAACAGATAACTAGATGTAGGTGTGTATGTGTGTGGAAAGATATATGTGCATTCAAAATTTACTACCTGTTCAGCAATGGCAAACGTGATTACCATATTTCTGCAGCTGCTGAATTTGCATTACATAAATCTTAACAGCACTTGATTTTAACCTCACTAAAGGAAAACAAAACAACAACAAAAAATTGGCAGGGTTGGGTTTTTCTTAGGAAAACAGTTAAAATCAAAGAATTATCAATAATAATGATATATTTTCAATTGCTGTGGACGTAGCAGAAGGAAGACACACTCACTAAAGTGACTAAGGCCTTGTCTACACTGCCAAGTGGAGGTGTACACACTGTAAAGCCACTTTCGCCGATGGAACACCTCAGTTTCAACGACATAATATAACCACCTTGACGAGAGTCATAAGGCTTTTTACGCAAAAGTTTTGTCGCCATAATGCTAGTATAGACACTGCGCTTGATTTTATTGCTATAATTGACCTCTAGAAGGTGTCCCACAATGCCCATCCTGACCACTCCAGTCGGAGTACAACTCCGCTGCCCTGCAGCCAGGTAAACAAACTTCTGCCCCTCCTACTTTAAAGCCCGGGAAATTTTGAAATTCCCCTTCCTGTTTGCTTGGCATGGAGTGCTCACATCACATCTTCCCAGGTGACCATGGCAGCTCCATGCAGCAAACCCTCTCCTGCTTGGAGCAATGCAGAACTACTGGATCTGATCCGTATATGGGGAAAGGAGGCTGTCCAGTCCCAGCTGTGCTCCAACCATAGGAATTTATATACCAATGGCCAGATTTTGGCAGCTTGCACGAAAAGGGCTATGTTCGGGATGCACTGCAGTGCAGAACAAAGGTGAAGGAGCTGAGGCACATGTACCAGAAGGTGACAGAGGCAAACTGTCACTCCGGTGCTGCGCCCCAGGCCTGCTGTTCTTGCAAGGAGCTGGACGCTATCCTGCGTGGTGACCCCACCTCCAAGAGCACCATGGATACTTTGATGAGGCTGGAGCCAATGGAAACTGGACCTAACCCAGAGGAGGAAGTCATAGATGAAGAGGTGGAGACAGAAGATGATGTGGATCCATGGCGGGGTCGCCCGGTGCTGAGTCAGTCAGGAGCTGTTCTCCACTCTGGAGGTGTCTATCCAATGTTGGTAGTCACTCTCTGGTGAGTAAGAAGCAGGAAAGGAGAACCCTGGCAAGTGGTTTTGCTTTGTGAAGTGCGGAGGTGGGGTGAGGGCAGAGAAATGTACAAGGCTGGCTTTGTGCTGGGCATTTCCTCGTGCAGCTAGGCAATACAGCGGAACAGTGTGTTGATGCACACCGAGATTTCACAGGAATCCTCCAGAGAGATCTCTAGGAAACTTTCCTGGAGGTACTGGCAATCCTCTGCCAAAAGTTCCTTGGCAGAGCTGCTTTGTTCCTTCCCCATTGAGGGACACTTTCCCCCACACCATTCTGCAATCACTTGGGCAGGGACTAAAGCGACACACAAGCGAGCACCATAGGGACCGGGGCAGAAGCTGCAAGCGTGTAGTATATGCACCCTTGCTTCGCTGCTTACCCTCAGCAGTGAGATATCTGCCACAGGCAGGGGATGCCTGTGGAAAACAGTGGGAAATTTTAGAGTATTGCCCCCCGATAAGTGTCCTGTGACCCTGTCAGGGTTCCCCCCCCCGACTATGATCTCTGGGGTACAGATGTGGGGACCGCATGAAAGACCCCCTAAGCTTATATTCTACCAGTTTAGGTTAAAAACTTCCCTAAGGCACAAATTCCTTTCCTTGTCCTTGGACGGTATTGCTGCCACCACCAGGTGATTTACACAAAAATTCAGGGAAGGGTCACTTGGAATCCCTATCCCCCCAAAATATCCCCCCAAGCCCCTTCACTCCCTTTCCTGGGGAGACTTGAGAATAATATACCAACCAATTGCCTTTGCAATGTAAGCACAGACCAGACCCTTTGTCTTCAGGACACTGAAATCAATCAGGTTCTTAAAAGAAGAACTTAATTTATGAGGAAAAAGTAAAAGAATCACACCTGCAAAATCAGGATGGACGGTAACTTTACAGGGTAATAAAAAGATTTAAAACACAGAGGACTCCCCCGTGGGTTCAGCTTTACAGTACAAAAACTGGAATAAAACTACCTCCGTAGCATAGAAAAATTCACAAACCAAAACAAAAGATAACCTAATGCATTTTCTTGCCCTGCTTACAATTTCTGTGATTTTAGATCTATTATTCCAGGTATATTTTCAGGAGATGTTGTACCTGCTTGGTCTCTCCCTCCGTCTGGAGAGGAAACAACAAAGAGAGAGCACAAACAAAACCTCCCTCCCCCCAGATTTGAATGTATCTTCTTTCCTCATTGGTCCTTCTGGTCAGGTGCCAACTAGGTTATTTAAACTACTTAACCCCTTACAGGTAAGGCGATTCAGTATAGCTGCCAAGGAGGAATTTTATTCTAATATTCTCTCTATATTTATGACAGACTCTTTCACACTGCTTTTCTCCCATGCACAATGTCCCCCGCCCCTGGGTACACTCACCATGCTTGGGGTGTTCGCTGGCATCTCTGCTTGTGAAAGGTCATAGAGAAAGTGTTAGATGTGTTATCAGCAGTGTATTTTAATGTAGTGTTTCAATGCTGTATGTCTATTTAACAGTAATGCTTCTGTTTATTGTTACTTGTGTTTCTGCAGGTATGTCCTTGAAAAGAACCCCCCACACACCAGCAGAGCGTCTCTGCTGGATAAGAAAGTGCCCAAGATGGATCAAGGAAGATATGCTGGGAGGTGCTGCAGTACTCAGATGCAGAAAAGACAGAACTCAGGCAGTGGAGTGAAAGCGATAAGCTCTCACTGCCGATCCGACTGCCCCATGTGTGAATGCACTATGCCGCCAGAGATGACAGCGTGAACATGCAACAATGGTTTCCTTAAACACTTTATGATCGTCGACCAAACTTTCGGCAAAAAAACTCTGCCAATGTAGGCATAGCCTAAGGCTATGTCTACACTAGAGAGCTTACAGAGACACAGCTGTACCGGTGCAGCTGCACTGCTGTGAGATCTCTTGTGTAATCCTCTATGTCAATGGGAGAGAGATCTCCTGTTGGCATCATTAAACCACCCCCAATGAGCAGCAGTAGCTATGTCGGTGGGAGAAGCTTTCCTGCCAACATAGTGCTGTGTATACTACCACTTATGCTGGAGTAACTTATGTCGGTCAGGGAGGTGGAATATTCACACCCCTGATTGACATAATTTTTGCTGACATACGTGGTAGTGTAGATATGGCATAAGTCAGCCACAGCTTTTAAAAAACATGCTAACAACTGATGTCAGAGGGCAAGTAGCCCTTGCAAGTGAACAATTTTGAATCCACAGTCAATTCTGAGCACTAAATTGAAGGTTCATATTCAAGCTTTTAGGTCTCCAACTGCCTGTTTTGCACACTTCCGTCAAAAGATTAGTAATTATGTTTGAAATAAATTGTACCCATTGGGATCTTTTTTTAAAAAAGTCAGGCACTAAATGTAGATTGATGTGCTTTATTCCAATATCACAATTGTAAGTGGCAGCTTTAGAGATTGTTCCAAGTAAAAAGTCATTTCCCATTTCCCATTATGTAACCATATATTTTCCTATTCAGTCCAATATCAAATAATGAATTTAGTTTGCCATTCATTCTTAATTCAGCATTAACAACTTTACAGTGTTTTTTTTAAAACTTCAGTTTCTATTGATAATCATTGTTTGGTCTATTTACAGACCCTAACAGATAAAAGAGCTCACATGTAATAAAGAAAGTTTCACTGCCTGTGACACACACATACCTTGGCAAAGAGTCCCCTATTTACAAATAGCTCTCATCTAAGACCTGACCAACTCATGACACCAAAAATCTCTTACAAGATGTTTATCTATAAAGAGTAACGTTTAAGGTATCTACAGAAAGCTCATAACTTGTCAAGACTCAATCACTGAGAGATGTGTGTATGGATAATATTTAAGGGATAATGTATTTATATTGGAAGGCTGCTTTATGGACAGAGTAGAAATTTGTCACCAGGAGACAATGTGTCTTGATGATGATCCACTTGAGCAAGAGGGAGTTGTCACCCCTTCCTCGTCAGCAGGGGAGGTAATGCAAGGTTCTATTGTTTACCCTTGCCAAAGTCACTTGAAAACCATCAGAGACAAAGACAAACAATGGAAACCACTTAAAGGCAGAAAAGAAACTCTACATGAAGGCCTGGGTTTTCCCTACCTGTGAATAGAAATGAGAGACTGTTTTCAGTATAACAGAGTGTAAGAAAGTCACTCTGGGTTCATGCACTAAGGCTATGTCTGCACTGGCAACTGAAGGACAAAACTTTTGTCTTTCAGAGGTGTTAACGCCCACCCCCCATGAAAGACAAAAGTTTTGCCGCGACAAGTGCCAGCGTGAACAATGCTTTTCTGCCAACAATGCAAATGCCGCTCTTTGGGGGTGGAAGTTTTTTGACAAACAGTGGCTACACTGCGTGACTTTTAGCGACATGGCTATAGCAATACAACCATGTTGCTAAAAGCTGTGCAGCGTAGACATAGCCTAAGGAAAACCCCTCATGGAGGGGGGCTTTCATTAACTTTTGGCACCTGGAATTTCTATGAGTAGCCAGTGTCAGGGGCTGGAAATCACAGGGGAATAATTCAAAGGAACTCAGGGATTGGGGTGCACCTATTGTTGAAGTGCAAGGCGAAGGAAGGGCTGACATAAATCCAGAGACGAATGCTTGAGCAACTGAAGGGTTGGCAGTTTCAGGGAGCGGACTCCCACTACCACAATGAAAACCCTCTAGCTGGAAGCAGGAGGCAACAGGGTGACTCACAGTCCTGGGTACCCCAAGAACCATCACACTGCCCTATCCTACCATTTGTGTCTCTTGTCAACTGCTAAAGAAACAATGTTTTACAAAATTACCTAGAGATAAAGAAGCTAGGGGAGGCTCTAGTGGGTAGAGCAGGGGAATGAGTCCAGAAACTTGAGACTGGATTCTGCTCTGCCTTACACTGGTGTAACTCCATCAACAAGTCACTTTATTATTTACATACCACTATGCCTGGGAGCCCCAGTAATGGACCAGGACCCCATTGTATTAGGTGCTCTACAAACACAGAACAAGAAGATAGTTCCTGCCCCAAGGAGCTTACAAGCTAAGAATAAGACAAGAGACAACAGATGGACACAGACAGAGAGGGGAGTGCAAGGAAACAATGAAACTTAGCATTGCTTATCAGTCTCCCCACATGGAAAATGGGGATAATCAATATAAGCCTACAATGTTGGACACCAAACCCTGAAGTGAGGCAAACAAACCAGTCTCCTGCTTTATCCATCCAGTGTCCTCTCTTTCCTGTCAGCACACTCAAGTGTCTCTACTACCCTCTTTCCTACTCTCCCTCTTTCTGCAGCCTCCCCCTCCGGGATTCAGATGGTTTTAGGATTTCTTGGCTGAGTTTCGTTTCCCGCATGACTCAGCAAGGGTTAAAGGAAGAGCAAAAGTGGCAGCAGGGGGCTCCAGACAGAAGCAACAGAAGGGCCTGCAGGAATGAGGGCAGCTAGAGGAAAAGTCTGGAACATAGACTGAGCCAGAGGCAAGCAACTGACTGTGCTTAGTTGGCCCTACAGACAGCAAACAATGAGTAGTGCATGCTCAGCCAGCTGGCTCTGCAAACAGCAGGAAGATCTACTCTGTGTACATCCCCGGGGATGGGCCACTTGTGCACCATTTGGAAGCAGATTACATAAGGTACGTCTACACAGGCATTTTAGACCCATAATTCCCCACCTATGGTAGCAAGAGAGCAAGCTGTAGTATAGACTGAACACGGGCACGTATGCCACCATGACATAAGATTAGACAGCATGGTGGTAAAAAATATTTGCACATGATTAACATTACGGCTATCAATGAAGTTGTACCTGTCATATTATTTTAGTGTAGCTAAGTCTCTGGTGGCAGTGATATTCCATCCCTACATGTGTGCGTGCGCATGTGTACAGCTAGATTGTTGGTGAGCATTTACTCACAGGAGTAACCCCCGTTGCTCTCCAACATAAGTAGGAGCTGTACAATCCCAACCACAGCATTTATGTTTAACGTAAGTAAGTTTATGATCAAGGAGCTTTGGATTTCTCAGTAGTTTAAGGGTGAACTTTCACAAATCTTAGATCTCTGGGTTGTATACAAATATGTTACCAATAAACTAACTTTTGGAAGTTATGGGCCAGATCTTCAATTTGTGAATGAGCTTTCCTCAGCTTTGCTCATTCATACCAGCTGAAGATCTGTCCCATTATTATTAGCAGCAGACCTGAAAATAGTAACTGTTTGGAAAAAAAAAACACGGAAAACATCTGAGATCTGCAATAACAGTGAAAAAAAGGATTATTTCAACAAAATCTAGTTATAAATAAAAAATGTATGTACAATTTATGCAGCACATTTTCTGTACTAAAATATCAAAGAAGAGAAAATGTAAGACGTTTAATATAGTATCTGCTGACTTCATATATATAATAATACTTTGGACTTGTGAAAAATACAAAAGTTCTAGGAAAACATAAAACCAATAATGACCGAACTACTGGCACAGAATGGAAATTCTCCACTGGACCCAGGATGGCTCTCTTGAATAATCCTTCTGTAAAACATTCTACTTCTAATTTCTGTATATATTTTTTTCCTTCTACAATGTTATGTAACATACAGCAGTGTAAATTAGAAAAGCTCCCAAGAGCACGTGAGTAATCAACAGAGTGGGAAGAAAAAGCGGGGGGAGAAAAGTTACAAACGTTACTTTAATTTTTTCCCTTTTATCCCCCAGAGAAACTCTGACATAAAACCATCAAAAGTTGAAAAACTGGAGCCAGTTCTAATGAATGGATTTCACAAGTCTCATATTGTGCAAACATAAAATTGGTTTAAGAATATGAGAAACAAGAACAAAGCTTGAGAGAAATATCCATTATGCTATGTAGCAGGGTTTGCTTCCATGGCACCCCCTTGCAGCCCAACATGGCACTACTCACCTGGCCTCAAGGATACTAATGGTCAGTTGCCACCCCTTGCTAAAAGGCTCTCCAGATCAACTCCCTTTAAGTCCCAAAACAAGGAAAGAGGCTTATTCAGCAAATCTTTGACAGGACTCTGCCCTTCATTGCAGGGTTTGTCTTCAGGTAAACAGTTGCCCTGTCAATCTCCTTTCCCCAGGGAGGTTCACCTAGCTGGTGGGCAGATTCAGGTTCCTGGCTGTGCACAGGCTTCCCTCACAGAAAAGAAGCAGAGATCCGTACTCCTTCCTAGTTAGACCCCAACTGACCAAAATCCTTTCCTTTTAACTCCCTCTCCATGCCTGACACTTACGGCAGGTGTGGCTGGGAGGGCAGTTCATCTGGCCCATGGACCCTCATTAATTCCCTCCAGGCCTGTGTAGGGCTTTGTACCCCCTGCATGGTATAAAAGATGCCAGTCATGCACCAATTCATACATTCTGAGGCCAAAAGGGACCATTATGATCAGCTAGTCTGACCTGCCTAACACAACCCAAGGAGCCTCACCCAATAATTTCTGATTCAAACCCATCACTTCAGTTTGAGCTGTAGGTAGCATATCTTTTAAGTTGTCGTCCAGTTTTGACTTAAAGACCTCAGATGATGGAGAATACACCCCATCCCTAGGTAAATTATTCCAATGGTTAATTATTCTCACTGTTAAAAATTGCATCCTATTCCTAGTCTGAATTTGTCTAGCTTCAGCTCCCTACCATTAAATCTCATTATGCTTTTTCTCCTGCAAGATTAAAGAGCTCCCCTTGACATGCATTAAAACAGCAGTGTTGCCGAACACTTCAGTCACGGGGCCAGAGAGAGCAAGAGAAAGAGAACGACTCTGTAGTCCGGTGGTTAAGGCACCCAGTCCCCTTTTTCTAATCACTCCATTATCCACAGTGGAACAAAACAAACAAACAAACAAAACAAAAATTAAATGGAGATACGCCAATCTCCTAGAACTGGAACAACCTTGAAAGGTCATCAAGTCCAGTCCCCTGCCTTCACTAGCAGGACCAAGTACTGTCCCCTGACAGATTTTTGCCCCAGATCCCTACATGGCCCCCTCAAGTATTGAACTCATAACCCTGGGTTTAGCAGGCCAATGCTCAAACCACTGAGCTATCCCTCCCCTCAACAGCGTCAATGGGAGAGATTGAGGGAGCCCCACCCCAGAATATTCCAAAGTTCAGTGGTTAGAACACTCCCCTGAGAGGTGGGAGATCCCTGTTTAAATCCTTTCTCCCGCTCTGGTAGAGGGGAGGGAAAATGAACCTTAGTCTCCCACATCCAAAGCAAATGCTCTAATCAGTGAGAATAGACACCACCACCACCAACTCCAGAAAGGGGGGAACTAAACCTGAGCTTCCAAAAGCCCAGGCAACACAAGTGCACAAACCATGGGGCTAAAAGTTATAAGGTGGGCACCACCATCTTCTCCTCTGACTAGATTTTGAAGGAGATCCTGCAGGTGGCTTCTGAGCACACCTACCAAACCAGGCCCCCTTGGTTTGTGAATTGCTCATGGGCTTAGGCAGGAGATAGGCATACCCCCATATACCTACACAGCAAAGAAAAACCTGTGGCTGGCCCATGCCAGCTGACTCAGGCTCGCAGGGCTCGGGCTGTGGGATTGTTTCATTGCTGTGTAAGCGCAGAGCCCGAGCTCTGGGACCATTCCACCTTGCAGGGTCCTAGAGCCCAGGGTCCTAGAGCCCAGGATCCAGCCCAAGCCTGGAAGTCTACACAGAAATGAAACAGTCTTGCAGTCTGGGCTCCGTGAGCCCAAGTCACCTGGCACGGTGTCTAGTTGTTATGTAGACATACACTGGATGCCTAGAGTGAGGCAGTAGTGCATGTGCCCAGAAGCAGAAACATAGATGACGAGAGAACTCTTACTCTGAAAACTTAGGTGCCAAATGAGTTCAGGAGCCTACAGCTTTGTGCATCACAGTGGAGCCAAAACCAGGGCTTTGGTGCCTAACTCCTTTTGTGCACTTGGACCTAAGTTTCTTGCCCTGATGGTTGCAGAGAAAAACTTGAAACATGAACCCAAATAGTTATGACATTGGAAGACAAATAAAAAGAATGTATAACTTATTATTTAAAATCTCATGGATAAGCCAATCTCTTGGTTTTTTAAGGGCTTAGTTCATTATTTTTTCTGAAAGCAATACTGAAACAGTGCTTAGTGTCTCCCTCGGCAGGCCAGGCAAATATTCGATGGCTGGAAAAGTGGATCACATCCAGGGCTGGCGCTACCATTAGGCGACCCTATGCGGTCGCCTAGGGTGCCAGGATTTGGGGGCGGCATTTCAGGTCCCTCAGCGGCTGCCAGGTCCTCGGCCGCATTCGGCGGCTGCTTCTTCGGCACTAGGGTCCTCGGCTGCACTTCGGCGGCTGCTTCTTCGGCTGCCGGGGTCCTCGGCGGCACTTCGGCGGCAGCCTCTGCCGCCACCTAGGGCGGCAAAAAAGCTGGTGCCGCTCCTGATCACATCCAAGGAAAGGAAGGCAGTTTGTACTATGCAATTGGTCTCAGGCTCTGCTTTTTCTTCTGTCCTTCCAGGGGAAAGTGTGCTGGCTAGAGGGCCAGCCCAATGAGAGGGAAGGGCTGAAGATAATTTTCCGAGTTCTGTCTCTCTTGGTTTCCCCCAGAAATTTTGTGCTTTCTGTGGTGTCCTTGAGATTACAGAGACCCAGAATGCAATGGTTGGGTTGAATGCAAGACTGCCTTTATTACCTGTTTACACAAATACTTACCTCCTTGCTAGATGCCCCCTAGTGGCCACCCTGAATAGTGGTTCTAAACATTCACAACTAACACCATGCTTCCTTTTCTCTCACATCCTTCTCCCACATCCTTCTCCCCACTGTCACTCAGCATTACCTAAAGGAGCAACTAGTCTGATCCAGAGCCCATTGACTTCAATGAAAAGGATCCCTTTGACTTCAATGGACTTTAGATCAGACCCTGTAAGATTTCCAGTTTCAGTGGACACTCTGTACTGGTGCAGACAGCTACACTCTTTACATAATCACTAATACCCAATGCTTCTGACAGGAGTAAATTGCAACCCAGAGGGGGAGCTCTACTTTTATAGAATCAGATTTCCGGCATGAAAACTTTGTTTTAATTCAAAATCTATATTCCATGAATATTCTCTTGTATTTTGTTAACATCTGCTGTTTCAGTTCCCTTGAAAGGGAATACAAAAATGGGTACGAACACAGACAAATGGAATCCATTAAATATTTTGAATGAGTGTTCAGAGAAATTGTTCTGTAGTAGTCTCTTGGTTCAAGAAAGCAACTCATGTATAACTTCAGACTCTGCTTCTCTGTAACCTGGCATTGCAGAATGTCGAACTGAGACTTCTTAGAAGGTTTTAAATGCTTTATATTGAAGTCACTATTCAGCAGATGGAGAATATGCATTTTAATTTCAGTTCTAGTAGGAGTTGAGCATACACAAGGGTTGCTTTGAGAATTTTCCAACAATATTCCTTTAATCTGAATTGCATTAATATTGTGTGAGGCAGTAGTCTAGACTAAGTGGCAGTATATAAAAGACTAAATTGTGTGGTGGCTATAATCAAACCTGATTAAGTAATACCTCTGCAGAGCATAATTTCTCCACTGCTGGAGAAAGTAGCTAAAAATACTTCTGTTCACAGAGGCTCTCTATTGTAACAGTTCAGTTAATTTACTAGTTAGCTATGACAGTTCCAACATACAGGGACACATTCTATCCTTCAAGCAAGGGAGTGGAATTCTCTCTCCCTCCCCACTCCGATTACACAGGGTGTGTTGGGGCACAAAGAGAAAGGAAGTAGGAGTATCTGGAGTGCAAAGCACTCTGTCAGTCTCCAGCTGGTGTATGGTCCCTTAGGGAATATTGCTAGCTGGTGCAAGTTAAAGAAGGACCTATAACATAGAATCAAGAAACCATATCAGCTCCCTGACAGCCCCATCCCATATGCTGTGTGCATCAAAAGCTGGACGGAGTAAAGAATACGCCCCATAGTACACAAACATCTTCACAGATCCTAAGTAACTATAAGGTAAGTGGGTAACCCACTGGTCAGTGTGTGTTACAGGTCCCCACTCAGTGCCTAATTCTTGAAAGAAAAGAGTCTTTTATGGACACTGTTAAGGGAGACTTAGCTGCTCAGTCTCCAGCAGCTCACACTTTTAGCTCTGGAGGTCAACAGTTCAATCCCCATGTGCCAATCAAGATGGTGGCCATCACAGATGCCTATGTTAGAATTTGATATTTTCTTTCTACCTACCTAAATTCCCCCAGTAGTGTCAACTGCATACCACATTCTTCTTCGCTTCTGGTGTTTTGTTGTTATGTATGGCTAAACATCTGCCACATCCCACTCTAGAGGTGACTATCCTTTAGGAATGGGAGAAGTGATCCATACAAAGATTAAACTATTTACAGACCTTTGGGAAGAAAGGCTGTACATAATATGGTTATTCATTGTTAAGTAGAGACATGTTTGGATATCCAGAGTTTTACTTTGTTTGTAGCAGTTTTCTTAAAAATAATAATACTTTCCCCACTATTTGATATACAAGAAATAGAACCAACATTTGAAAAGATTGCTGTTCCAGGTGAATTAAATGGGCATGTTGCCATTAATAAGAGCCAGCTGGGGAACTATGGGCTTAATCCTACTCTCACTGAAGTCAATAGCAAAGCTCCTATTGACTTTAAATGATGCTGTTTCAGGAAGAAGGGCTGTGATTCATCAAGGTAACTCACTTTAAGCCTGTGAGCAGTCAGTCCTATTGATGTCAATGTGACTGCTCATGGGCTTGAGCCCCAGCACCAGTGAGAGCTATCCACTGGCGTCAAAAGATGTGTCTACACTGCAGTTAGATACCCGCAGCTGGCTTGTGCCAGCTGATTCAGATTTGTGGGGCTCAGGCTAAGGGGCTGTTTAATTGTGGTTTAAATGTTCAGGCTCGGGTTGCAGCCTGAGCTGTGGGTCCCTCCAAATTCACAGGGTCCCAGAGCCGTACCCGAACATCTACACCACAAATAAACAGCCCTGCAAGCTTGAGCCCTGCAAGCCTGAGTCAATTGGTCCAGGCTAGCGGCAGGTTTTTAACTGTAATGTAGATATACCCAAAGAGTTCTGAATTTCAGATTAAGCATGTGCCTAAGTACCTTGCTGAAATGGCTCCTAAATTAACCCCTAGTGATTTTCACATATGCACTGGACATATCACTAGGTTTGGCTTTGTTCACTCAGGTCAAATCCTGCCATCTGCATTCTTGATGAGTAGTACCTTACACCGTGAGCAGCCCCCCATTGGTTTCAATGGGGTAAGTGGTAGAAAGAGGTACTACTTAGCATGAACAAAGATGGGACAATCTGACCCTCAGTGTATTGTTGAGTACAGATAAACCCTACCCAACACATAGCACTTTCATGCTCTACAGCTGCTGACTGCTGTTACGGAAACCATGATAAAACATTTGACAGGGAAATATAACACAATATCGATGACTAGCAAATGATATGTAAATCAATGAGAAATACAAATAGACTGAAATATTCATTGCTATCAAGTATGCCTCCCATACGGATGCTACCTCTTAAAATGGTTGCCATTAATAAGTGCCAGATGATTGCAAAAGAGCAGTCATGTTATGATATTGCTATAGATAATACATTTGTGCTATGTTAAAACAACATGAACAAACTAAAAATCATTTTAGTTACCATTATTCTCCAAATCTAGATAGATCAGTCATTGAGATCCATCAGCGGCACTTCTATAAATCTATCAGCAGAATAATTCCCACTAATGCCTAATGTTGTTTTTATGAACTTTTAAAGGGATCACAACTAAAATACCTCCAGTAGCAATCTAGGAGTGTTCCTCCGCTCCTAAATATCTCCTCCAAAGATATGAAATTTGCCAATCCTGAATCTTTTGATTCCTGTGTCTGCCGCATTGAAACATGGCAACTGGAATACTGGGAATTCACTGGGAAATGTGTGTTCCAAATATTGGGTGAAAAGTTATCCCATACTGGATTGTCAGAGCTTTAATCTCTTTGATGATTATGACATTAAAGTATACCCAGGAAATATGTTCCTGCAGCAAAGCCAGATGTTCTTTTTCCACCTTGCTTTGCCAGTGCACCTGAGCCACTGTTGAAGAGAGAGCATAAAACCATTGATGTTGAATTGAACGACACAGTGGTGATTTGGTAACGTGGATGTATCAAATCACCAAACTCATTTTCACTTTTGGATCTCAGCCAAAATTTAAACTCAACCTTCTTACATCAAAGGCTGATATATCATCAGATCACCATTCCTTCCACAAAGTCTTCCATTTTGGTAAAGAATGATATAATCAACACCTGTAATGATTTTAGTCCATTTATAGATTGCATGCCAATTCGACTCAGGGCAGAAAATACACTGGGGCACATGCTGCTTGGAAATTATGCCAGATTTACACTGGTGTAACTTAGAGCAGAATTTGGCTCACTGTTTTCAGTGCAACTCAAATTCGTATTTTCAGAGGTGCAGCAGGTAGGTTTTAGTATGCTGGGCAGTAAGGTACACCTGATGAGATACTGTCTGGCTCAAGAGCAAAGATGACCCGCTACAGTTCCTGTGCTTTGGTTTATCTAGGTATATTTCCCACATTTCTGAATATATAAACAACAATGCACATTTGAAAATGACATGTAAGAAGTTTAATAGAGATGGCTGTGAAACTGGGAGTTTATCCTCATTATAATCATGGGCTCTGACAATAAGATGCATGTGTATCCCTGCTAGTCTCAGTAGGCTTATTTTGAGGGTGAAATAATTTTTTAATGTCATACAGTAATCTCTAGGTCCACTGGTGCATCTGGTATATATTTACATGTGATTTTACTATTCTGCTTTCTGGAGTTATTCAAGCAGAGCAGGAATTTTCCCTCAGGGCCTATTGGCATGGGCCTTATGGGGTTTCGCCTTCCGTTCAAGCTTTGAGCAGGGATCATGTGTTAGGATGGAGTGGGTGTATTCCGCATACTTAATTTCCTGCAATTATAGGGGAAACATATTGGTGAGCATCAATCTTTCCCCATTTTCAATTCGTATATAAGTAAATATATTTACAATAATTACAGTATATTTAGGAGCACTAAGAAGGGGACTACAAGATGGAATGAGGTAAAGTGGTGAGTTTTGTTAAGAGTATGCATGATGCAGAAGAGGGATTTTTTAAAAGAAGTTATGCTGGTGTACACAACACTCCTGAAAGGGTAAATCTGGAAAATATAACATCAGAGATAGCTAGAAAGAGAGTAGCCCTAATCTTTCAATGCTTTTAACTGGTGTTTGGCCCAAGTCACCAAACTTCAAACACACTCAAAGTCTGGAGTTGTTTGGATCACAGGTTTTTAGTTATTCCCTTGCATAAGCATGTTGTCATTCGTATTCTGATGGAGTTCTTTATATTTGGGGCGGCACTATAAAGGGCCCGGGGCTCCGGCTGCTGCGGGGGCCCCCGAGCCTTTTATAATGCCGCCGAGCCCCACTGCCCAAGCTCCAGCGCAGTGATTTAAAGGGCCCGGGGCTTCCCACAGCGGCTGGAGCCCCGGACCCTTTAAATCACTGCAGGGGAAGCCAGTCTGGTCATTGTCCTTCTCACTCTGGATGATGGTGATTGCCTCTCTGAAAACTGCAGGGAGCTGAGGGTTCTCAAACTCGATCATGGCTCTGGAACATGAAACAGAAATGTGGAACCGGCTCTTGCGGGTACGCTGTACCGGACTGGCTTACTTTCACCTCTGTCCAAAGACAACAATTAGCAAGACTTTTCATATCTGCTTTCTCTACTCTCGTTCCTGGCTTCAGACTGTAAAAGACAATGTTCCCACTTTTAGTATATCCCTCTTGACTTAGAGAGAACAGTGCAGAATATTTCTCTTCTTTATCAGACTTGATTTATACACAAAAGAAAGCAAGGCTTTCTTCTCTTTTTAAGTGGACAAGGAAAATAATAAATATCTTTCAGAAGACCAGCAAAATATATTCTAACATTTACATTTTATGTCAAAAAGGTAATTTCTTCAGGTGTTAGCAAGAAATGCTGTGCAAGCTGCTGTATGCTATTAGCTGGTTACTCTGAGCAAGATTTTGCATATATATTCATCCAATAAATGGCAGAGCAAGGTAATAGGTATCAGCACTTGCATATAAGAATGATGGGCTCTGCACAAAAATTCCCCCCTTGGGGATTGATATAGCAACAAATTGTTTCAAACTATCACCAGTCTGTTAGCATTGTGTATTCTATTTCTCTTGCACAGAGATGTGCATATCATTATTATTTGCTTTATCTTTAAGCCAAAGATTAAAGTCTGCTCTAGTTCATTTGTTCAGACTTCCATCTGCAATTTAAGTGTTGGGTCTGCCAACCCCATATCTCTAATCAGTCCAGCAGACTGATTACAAAGCTCTTTGCTGGGTCACAATCCTTCCTTGGGGCACGTCCATTTTCTCTAAAACGTAACACCACTTTGTCATCTCCTGAGCTTTTCTTTCCAAGTTCCCTCTTGGTGGCTGGGATTTTTTCACTGCCACAAACTGGCACGGTAGAGGATTCTTGGCCCTCCCACTAATCTGGGATCTCACCCATGGACCCTATACTACACACAAACTCCAAATGGCCCTGCTCCACTTCTTCCAGAACCACTTCTTCCACTGCTTATTTAGGCTTTTTTCACAGCCTCTTCCTAGAGAACGTCTATTGAGCCCCCCGCCAAGTTCCTTCCCTGATTCCTCTCCACAAGGAACCACAGCTCACATCAACAAGATGCTGCTACTGCTGCTCCTGCTCCTTCCAGTGCTGCACCAGGACTTACTTCATCCTGGTCTCTCTGGCTCTTTCTAAGCTTGATCACAATCCCTTTTCAGGTGCCAGTCACAAGCCTCTTCCCTCACCCATCTTTGGAATCTCCCTGGGTCTCAAACTGTTGTGAGCTTCCTGCAACTATTTTACTGCCTCACCGCCCTGCCTTCCTCCATCAGACCTTGCTTCCAGCTGGCAGCCAGATGACCCTCTGGAAACTGCAATTCCCAAAAGATCTGACTTTGAAGAACCTTAAAGGAACAGTGCACCTTGTGACATTCCCATTGGAATTGCTGGGAATTTGGTCTGAATGATTTGGCCCTTTATTTAGCAATAATCTTTGTGCAACACCAGTAGCAGTACATAGCATTATACCAATTCCCACACAAATAAAGAGTGGAAATATTAAATCATTCTTCCCACCACCTTGAAGTGCTGTTATACTCTGTAACGTTCAGGTGAAGCATGAATTGAAAGTGACTGTGCTGAGAGATGAAGCTTGTGTCAGCGCTCTGGTCACTATTAATACCTATTAGGCTCACTCCAGAAGGTCTAATTGGTTAGGGGTGTGCCTGATTACTAGGCCAGACTGGGGTCAGGACATTAATGAGCTAATTAGCCCATTAAACAGGCAAGTGGTTTAAAAAGAGCACAGGAAGGAAATGGCATGGTAGGGGCAGGAGCTGGCAAAGGGGGTCCTCTGAGTATATACACACCTTATCCCCCCCGAGAAGGGGCTGGAAAGCTGGAAAAATAGTGCAAAGATGTGGCTGCACTGATATATATTGTTGGAGGGACTGAGACACTGTAAATAAAGTATATGCTGCTTTTTACACACAGGAAGGTTTGTGGAAGAAGTAGCTGCACTACTCTCATAGATCATAAAAATGGCATAACATTGTGGTTTAGCAATTACAGCAATACAATATCAAATTTGGTCAGTTCAGTGAAAAAGATGGTTTTCCCTAACTGCTAGCCCAGCAAAAGTCTCCCTAAATTCTGGAAGGTTTTTCTCCCCACCCCCGCACCATCCTCAACAATAAAGATTGTGGCTGAGATTATCAAAGCAATGCAGTAGTGACAGCAACACATCTTCCTGTCATGGCTGAGTCCGGGGCTGCCAGACCTAGCTGTCTGAGCCAGAGTCCACAGTCAAGAGTTCACTGGATCAGGATACCAAGGGTCAGAGGCAGGAGACAAATTAGAGGTCAGGAACCACAAATCAGATGCCAAAAGTAAAGCTGATATAGGGA